>JAIOJX010000026.1:183335024-184830649 GCA_022376925.1 Tragulus kanchil
CTCAACGAGGTAATGACACATAAACCAACCACCGCCCTAAGCATGACGACTGCCTCTCAACTCAATTATGGTGTCAAATCAATGTCAGCCTTTACGCGATAGCCCGCCCTAACCCTAGGTTTGGACCCTGGCCCTAGTGACCGTGCTCTCAATGCCCTCTCAACGAGGTACTGACACATAAACCAACCACCGCCCTAAGCATGGCGGCTGCCTCTCAACTCAATTATGGTGTCAAATCAATGTCAGCCTTTACGCGATAGCCCGCCCTAACCCTAGGTTTGGACCCTGGCCCTAGTGACCGTGCTCTCAATGACCTCTCAACGAGGTACCGACACATGTACCAAACACGGCCCTAAACATGGCGGCTTACTCTCAACTCAATCCTGGTCTCACACTGAAGTCAGCTTCGACGGGAGAGCTCGCCCTAACCCTACTTTCGGACCCTGACCCAAGTGACCGGGCTCTGAATACCCTCTCAACGAGGAACCGACACATAAACCAACCACCGGGCTAGGCATGGCGAATGCCTCTCAACTCAATTATGGCCTCAAATCAATGTCAGACTTTACGCGAAAGCCCGCCCTAACCCTAGTTTTGGACACTAGCCCTACAGACCGTGCTCTCAATGCCCTCTCAATGAGGTACTGACACATGTACTAAACACGGCCCTCAGCATGGCTGTTGCCTCTCAACTCAATCCTGACCTCATATCAAAGACAGCTTCTACGGGAAAGCGCGCGCTAACCCTAGCATCGGACACTGGCCCAAGTGACCGGGCTCCCAAAGCTCTCTCAACGAGGATTCGACACATAGAACAACCACCACCCTAAGCATGGCGGCTGCCTATCAAATCAATCCTGGTCTCACACTGAAGTAAGCTTCTACGGGAGAGCTCGCCCTAACACTACTTTCGGACCCTGCCCAAGTGACCGGGCTCTGAATGCCCTCTCAAGAGGAACCGACACATAAACCAACCACCGGCCTAAGCATGGCGAATGCCTCTCAACTCAATTATGGCCTCAAATCAATGTCAGCCTTTACGCGAAAGCCCTTCCTAACCCTAGTTTTGGACCATGGCCCTAGTGACCGTGCTCTCAATGCCCTCTCAACGAGGTACCGACACATGTACCAAACACGGCCCTAAACATGGCTGTTGCCTCTCAACTCAATCCTGACCTCATATCAAAGACAGCTTCTACGGGAATGCAGGCGCTAACCCTAGCATCGGACAGTGGCCCAAGTGACCGGGCTCCCAAAGCTCTCTCAACGAGGATTCGACACATAGAAAAACCATCGCGCTAAGCATGGCGGCTGCCTCTCAACTCAATGCTGGTCTCACACTGAAGTCAGATTCTACAGGAGTGCTCGCCCTAACCCTACTTTCGGACCCTGGCCCTAGTGACCGTGCTTTCAATGCCCTCTCAACGAGGTACCAACACATGTACCAAACACGGCCCTAAGCATGGCTGTTGCCTCTCAACTCAATTCTGGCCTCAAATCAATGACAGCCTTTATGGGAAAGCCCGCCATAACCCTATTTTTGGACCATGGCCAAGTGATCGGAATCTCAATGCCCTCTCAACGAGGTACCGACACATATACCAAAAACGGCCCTAGGCATGGCTGTTGCCTCTCAACTCAATCCTGACCTCATATCAAAGACAGCTTCTACGGGAAAGCGCGCACTAACCCTAGCATCGGACACTGGCCCAAGTGACCGGGCTCCCAAGGCTCTCTCAACGAGGATTCGACACATAAACCATCGCTAAGCATGGCGCTGCCTCTCAACTCAATGCTGGTCTCACACTGAAGTCAGATTCTACGGAGGCCGCCTAACCCTACTTTCGGACCCTGGCCCAGTGACCGGCTTTCAATGCCCTCTCAAGAGGTACCAACACATACCAACACCGGCTGTTGCCTCTCAACTCAATTCTGGCCTCAAATCAATGTCAGCCTTTATGAGAAAGCCCGCCATAACCCTATTTTTGGACCATGGCCAAGTGATCGGAATCTCAATGCCCTCTCAACGAGGTACCGACACATATACCAAAAACGGCCCTAGGCATGGCTGTTGCCTCTCAACTCAATCCTGACCTCATATCAAAGACAGCTTCTACGGGAAAGCGCGCACTAACCCTAGCATCGGACACTGGCCCAAGTGACTGGGCTCCCAAGGCTCTCTCAACCTGGATTCTAAACATAGACCAACCACCGTCCTAAGCATGGCGGCTGCCCCTCAACTCAATTCTGGCCTCAAATCAATGTCAGCCTTTATGGGAAAGCCCATCCTAACCCTATTTTTGGACCATGGCCCAATTGACCGGGCTCTCAATGCCCTCTCAACGAAGTACCGACACATATACCAAACACGGCCCTAAGTAAGGCTGCTGCCTCTCTACTCAATCCTGACCTCATATCAAAGACTGCTTCTACGGGAAAGCGCGCGCTAACCCTAGCATCGGACACTGGACCAAGTGACCGGGCTCTCAAAGCTCTCTCAACGAGGATTCGACACATAGACCAACCACCGCCCTAAGCATGGCTGTTGCCTCTCAACTCAATCCTGACTTCATATCAAAGACAGTTGCTACGGGAAAGCGCGCGCTATCTGTAGCATCGGACCCTGGCCCAAATGACAGGGCTCTGAATGCCCTATCAACGAGGAACCGACACATAAACCAACCACCGCCCTATGCCTGGCGGCTGTCTCTCTCGTTGGTCGAGATCTCAAATCAAAGTCAGCTTTTATAGGAAAGCCTGCCATAACCCTAGGCTCAGATCCAGGTCCATGTGACCGGGCTCTCAATGCCCTCTCAACGAGGAACCGACACATAAACCAACCACAGCCCTAAGCATGGCGAATACCTCTCAACTCAATTATGGCCTCAAATCAATGTCAGTCTTTACGTGAAAGCCCGCCCTAACCCTAGTTTTGGAACCGGGCCTTAGTGACCGGGCACTCAATGCCCTCTCAACGAGGTACCGACACATGTACCAAACACGGCCCTAAGCATGGCTGTTGCCTCTCAACTCAATCCTGACCTCATATCAAAGACAGCGTCTACGGGAAAGCGCGCGCTAACCCTAGCATCAGATACTGGCCCAAGTGACCGGGCTCTGAATGCTCTCTCAACGAGGAACCGACACATAAACCAACAAACGCCCTAAGCATGGTGAATGCCTCTCAACTCAATTATGGCCTCAAATCAATGTAAGCCTTTACGCGAAAGTCCGCCCTAACCCTAGGTTTGGACCCTGGACCTAGTAACCGTGCTTTCAATGCCCTCTCAACGAGGTACCGACACATGTACCAAACACGGCCCTAAGCATGGCTGTTGCCTCTCAACTCAATCCTGACCTCATATCAAAGACAGCTTCTACGGGAATGCGCGCGCTAAGCCTAGCATCGGACACTGGCCCAAGTGACCGTGGTCACAAATCTCTCTCAACGAGGATTCGACACATGGAAAAACCACCGCCCTAAGCATGGCGGCTGCCTCTCAACTCAATCCTGGTCTCACACTGAAGTCAGCTTCGACGGGAGAGCTCGCCCTAACCCTACTTTTGGAACCTGGCCCAAGTGACCGGGCTCTGTATGCCCTCTCAAGAGGAACCGACACATAAACCAACCACCGGCCTAAGAATGGCGAATGCCTCTCAACTCAATTATGGGCTCAAATCAATGTCAGCCTTTATGGGAAAGCCCGACCTAACCCTAGTTTGGACCCTGGCCTTAGTGACCGAGCACTCAATGCCCTCTCAACGAGGTAACTACACATATACCAAACACGGCCTTAAGCATGACTGCTGCCTCTCAACTCAATCTTGACCTCATATCAAAAACACCTTCTACGGGAAAGCACGTGCTAACCCTAGCATCGGACACTGGCCCATGTGACCGGGCTCACAAATCTCTCTCAACGAGGATTTGAAACATAGAAAAACTACCGCCCTAAGCATGGCGGCTGCCTCTCAACTCAAACCTGGTCTCACACTGAAGTCAGCTTCTACGGGAGAGCTCGCCCTAACCCTACTTTCGGACCCTGGCCCAAGTGACCGGGCTCTGAATGCTCTCTCAACGAGGAACCGACACATAAACCAACCACCGCCCTAAGCATGGCGAATGCCTCTCAACTCAATTATGGCCTCAAATCAATGTCAGCCTTTATGGGAAAGCCCGTCCTAACCCTAGGTTTGGACCCTGGCCCAAGTGACCGTGGTCGCAATGCCCTCTCAACGAGGTACCGACACATGTACCAAACACGGCCCTAAGCATGGCTGTTGCCTCTCAACTCAATCCTGACCTCATATCAAAGCTTCTACGGGAATGCGCGTGCTAACCCTAGCATCGGACACTGGCCCAAGTGAACGGGCTCACAAAGCTCTCTCAACGAGGATTCGACACATAGACCAACCACCGCCCTAAGCATGGCGGCTGCCTCTCAACTCAATCCTGGTCTCACCCTGAAGTCAGCTTCTACGGGAGAGCTAGCCCTAACCCTACTTTCGGACCCTGGCCCAAGTGACCGGGCTCTGAATGCCCTCTCAACAAGGAACCGACACATAAACCAACCACCGGCCTAGGCATGGCGAATGCCTCTCAACTCAATTATGGCCTCAAATCAATGTCAGCCTTTACGCGAAAGCCCGCCCTAACCCTAGTTTTGGACCCTGGCCCTAGTGACCGTGCTCTCAATGCCCTCTCAACGAGGTACCGACACATGTACTAAACACGGCCCTAAGCATGGCTGTTGCCTCTCAACTCAATCCTGACCTCATATCTAAGACAGCTTCTACGGGAAAGCGCGCGCTAACCCTAGCATCGGACACTGGCCCAGGTGACCGGGCTCACAAATCTCTCTCAACGAGGATTCGACTCAGAGACCAACCACCGCCCTAAGCATGGCGGCTGCCTCTCAACTCAATCCTGGTCTCACCCTGAAGTCAGTTTCTACGGGAGAGCTTGCCCTAACCCTACTTTCGGACCCTGGCCCAAGTGACCGGGCTCTGAATGCTCTCTCAATAAGGAACCAACACATATACCAACCACCGCCCTAAGCATGGCGACTGCCTCTCAACTCAATTCTGGCCTCAAATCAATGTCAGCCTTTACTGGAAAGCCCACCCTAACCCTAGTTTTGGACCCTGGCCCAAGTGACCAAGCTCTAAATGCCCTCTCAACGAGGTACCGACACATGTACCAAACACGGCCCTAAGCATGGCACTTGCCTCTCAACTCAATCCTGATCTCATATCAAAGACAGCTTCTACGGGAAAGCGCGCGCTAACCCTAGCATCGGACACTGGCCCAGGTGACCGGGCTCACAAATCTCTCTCAACGAGGATTCGACTCAGAGACCAACCACCGCCCTAAGCATGGCGGCTGCCTCTCAACTCAATCCTGGTCTCACCCTGAAGTCAGTTTCTACGGGAGAGCTTGCCCTAACCCTACTTTCGGACCCTGGCCCAAGTGACCGGGCTCTGAATGCCCTCTCAACGAGGAACCGACACATAAAACAACCACCGCCCTAAGCATGACGACTGCCTCTCAACTCAATTATGGTGTCAAATCAATGTCAGCCTTTACGCGATAGCCCGCCCTAACCCTAGGTTTGGACCCTGGCCCAAGTGACCGGGCTCACAAACCTCTCTCAACGAGGATTCGACACATAGAAAAACCATCGCCCTAAGCATGGCGGCTTACTCTCAACTCAATCCTGGTCTCACCCTTAAGTCAGCTTCTACGGGAGAGCTCGCCCTAACCCTACTTTCGGACCCTGGCCCAAGTGACCGGGCTCTGAATGCCCTCTCAACGAGGAACCGACACATAAACCAACCACCGGCCTAAGCATGGCGACTGCCTCTCAACTCTATTCTGCTCTCAAATCAATGTCAGCCATTACGCGATAGCCCGCCCGAAGCCTAGGTTTGGAACATGGCCCTAGTGACCGTGCTCTCAATGCCCTCTCAACGAGGTACCGACACATGTACCAAACACGGCCCTAAGCATGGCTGTTGACTCTCAACTCAATCCTGACCTCATATCTAAGACAGCTTCTATGGGAAAATACGCGCTATCCCTTGCATCGGACACAGGCCCAAGTGACCGTGCTCACAAATCTGTCTCAACGAGGATTCGACACATAGAAAAACTACCGCCCTAAGCATGCGGGTTGCCTCTCAACTCGATCCTGGTCTCACACTGAAGTCAGCTTCTACGGGAGAGCTCGCCCTAACCCTACTTTCGTACCCTGGCCCAAGTGACACGGCTCTGAATACCCTCTCAACGAGGAACCGACACATAAACCAACCACCGGCCTAATCATGGCGACTGCCTCTCAACTCTATTCTGCTCTCAAATAAATGTCAGCTTTTACGCGATAGCCCGCCCTAACCCTAGGTTTGGACCCTGGCCCTAGTGACTGTGCTCTCAATGCCCTCTCAACGAGGTACCGACACATGTAGCAAACACGGCCCTAAGCATGGCTGTTGCCTCTCAACTCAATCCTGACCTCATACCTAAGACAGCTTCTACGGGAAAGCGCACGCTAACCCTAGCATCGGATACTGGCCCAAGTGACCGGGCTCCCAAATCTCTCTCAACGAGGATTCGACACATAGAAAAACCACCGCCCTAAGCATGGCGGCTGCCTCTCAACTCAATCCTGGTCTCACCCTGAAGGCAGCTTCTACGGGAGAGCTCGCCCTAACCCTACTTTCGGACCCTGGCCCAAGTGACCGGGCTCTGAATGCCCTCTCAATGAGGAACCAACACAGAAACCAACCACCGCCCTAAGCATGCCGAATGCCTCTCAACCCAATTCTGCTCTCAAATCAATGTCAGCCTTTACGCGAAAGCCCGCCCTAACCCTAGGTTTGGACCCTGGCCCTAGTGACCGTAATCTCAATGCCCTCTCAACCAGTTACCTACACATATACGAAACAGGGCCTTAAGCATGGTTGCTGCCTCTCAACTCAATCCTGACGTCATATCAAAGACAGCTTCTACGGGAAAGCGCGCCCTAACCCTAGCATCGGACACTGGCCCAAGTGACCGGGCTCCCAAAGCTCTCTCAACGAGGATTCGACACATAGACCAACCACCGCCCTAAGCATTGCGGCTGCCTCTCAATTCAATCCTGGTCTCACCCTGAAGTCAGCTTCTACGGGAGAGCTCGCCCTAACCCTACTTTCGGACTCCGCCCTAACCCTAGGTTTGGAACCTGGCCCTAGTGACCGTGCTCTCAATGCCCTCTCAACGAGGTACCGACACATGTACCAAACATGGCCCTAAGCATGGCTGTTGCCTCTCAACTCAATCCTGACCTCATTTCAAAGACAGCTTCTACGGGAAAGCGCACGCTAACCCTAGCATCGGACACTGGCCCAAGTGACCGGGCTCCCAAATCTCTCTCAACGAGGATTCGACAAATAGACCAACCACCGCCCTAAGCATGGCGGCTGCCTCTCAACTCAATCCTGGTCTCACCCTGAAGGCAGCTTCTACGGGAGAGCTCGCCCTAACCCTACTTTCGGACCCTGGCCCAAGTGACCGGGCTCTGAATGCCCTCTCAATGAGGAACCAACACAGAAACCAACCACCGCCCTAAGCATGCCGAATGCCTCTCAACCCAATTCTGCTCTCAAATCAATGTCAGCCTTTACGCGAAAGCCCGCCCTAACCCTAGGTTTGGACCCTGGCCCTAGTGACCGTAATCTCAATGCCCTCTCAACCAGTTACCTACACATATACGAAACAGGGCCTTAAGCATGGTTGCTGCCTCTCAACTCAATCCTGACGTCATATCAAAGACAGCTTCTACGGGAAAGCGTGCGCAAACCCTAGCATCGGACACTGGCCCAAGTGACCGGGCTCCCAAAGCTCTCTCAACGAGGATTCGACACATAGACCAACCACCGCCCTAAGCATTGCGGCTGCCTCTCAATTCAATCCTGGTCTCACCCTGAAGTCAGCTTCTACGGGAGAGCTCGCCCTAACCCTACTTTCGGACTCCGCCCTAACCCTAGGTTTGGAACCTGGCCCTAGTGACCGTGCTCTCAATGCCCTCTCAACGAGGTACCGACACATGTACCAAACACGGCCCTAAGCATGGCTGTTGCCTCTCAACTCAAACCTGACTTCATATCAAAGACAGCTTCTACGGGAAAGCGCGCGCTAACCCTAGCATCGGACACTGGCCCAAGTGACCGGGCTCCCAAAGCTCTCTCAACGAGGATTCGACACATAGACCAACCACAACCCTAAGCATGGCTGCTGCCTCTCAACTCAATCCTGACCTCATATCAAAGAGAGCTTCTACGGGAAAGCGCGCGCTAACCCTAGCATCGGACACTGGCCCAAGTGACAGGGCTCCCAAAGCTCTCTCAACGAGGATTCGACACATAGACCAACCACCGCCCTGAGCATGGCAGCTGCCTCTCAACTCAATCCTGGTCTCACACTGAAGTCAGCTTCTACGGGAGAGCTCGCCATAACCCTTCTTTCGGACCCTGGCCCAAGTGACCGGGCTCTGAATGCCCTCTCAACGAGGAACCGACACATAAACCAACCACTGCCCTAAGTATGGCGACTGCCTCTCAACTCAATTCTGCTCTCAAATCAATGTCAGCCTTTATGGGAAAGCCCGCCCTAAACCTAGTTTTGGACCCTGGCCTTAGTGACCGGGCACTCAATGCCCTCTCAACGAGGTACCGACACATATACGAAACAGGGCCTTAAGCATGGTTGCTGCCTCTCAACTCAATCCTGACGTCATATCAAAGACAGCTTCTACGGGAAAGCGCGCGCTAACCCTAGCATCGGACCCTGGCCCAAGTGACCGGGCTCTGAATGCCCTCTCAACGAGGAACCGACACATAAACCAACCACTGCCCTAAGTATGGCGACTGCCTCTCAACTCAATTCTGCTCTCAAATCAATGTCAGCCTTTATGGGAAAGCCCGCCCTAAACCTAGTTTTGGACCCTGGCCTTAGTGACCGGGCACTCAATGCTCCCTCAACGAGGTACCGACACATATACCAAACACGGCCCTAAGCATGGCTGTTGCCTCTCAACTCAATAGTGACCTCATATCAAAGACAGCTTCTACGGGAAAGCGCAAGCTAACCCTAGCATCGACACCTGCCCAAGTGACCGGGCTCCCAAAGCTCTCTCAACGAGGATTCGACACATAGACCAACCACCGCCCTAAGCATGGCGGCTGCCTCTCAACTCAATCCTGGTCTCACACTGAAGTCAGCTTCTACGGGAGAGCTCGCCCTAACCCTACTTTCGGACCCTGGCCCAAGTGACCGGGCTCTGAATGCCCTCTCAACGAGGAACCGACACATAAACCAACCACTGCCCTAAGTATGGCGACTGCCTCTCAACTCAATTCTGCTCTCAAATCAATGTCAGCCTTTATGGGAAAGCCCGCCCTAAACCTAGTTTTGGACCCTGGCCTTAGTGACCGGGCACTCAATGCTCCCTCAACGAGGTACCGACACATATACGAAACACGGCCCTAAGCATGGCTGCTGCCTCTCAACTCAATCCTGACCACATATCAAAGACAGCTTCTACGGGAAAGCTCGCGCTAACCCTAGCTTTGAACACTGGCCCAAGTGACCGGGCTCCCAAAGCTCTCTCAACGAGGATTCGACACATAGACCAACCACCGCCCTAAGCATGGCGGCTGCCTCTCCACTCAATCCTGGTCTCACACTGAAGTCAGATTCGACGGGAGAGCTCGCCCTAACCCAACTTTCGGACCCTGGCCCAAGTGACCGGGCTCTAAATGCCCTCTCAACGAGGAACCGACACATAAACCAACCACCGGCCTAAGCATAGCGACTGCCTCTCAACTTAATTCTGCCCTCAAATCAATGTCAGCCTTTATGGGAAAGCCCGCCCTAACCCTAGTTTTGGACCCTGGCCTTAGTGACCGGGCTCTCAGTGTCTTCTCAACGAGGTACCGACACATATACCAAACACGGCCGTAAGCATGGCTGCTGCCTCTCTACTCAATCCTGACCTCATATCAAAGACAGCTTCTACGGGAAAGCGCGCGCTAACACTAGCATCGGAACCTGGCCTTAGTGACCGGGCTCTCATTGCCCTCTCAACGAGGTTGCGACACATATACCAAACACGGCCCTAAGCATGGCTGTTGCCCCTCAACTCAATTCCGAACTTATATCAACGACAATTTCTATGGGAAAGTGCGCACTAACCCTACTTTCGGACCCTGGCCCAAGTGTCCGGGCTATGAATGCCGTCTCAATAAGGAACCGACACATAAACTAAACACCACCCTATGCCTGGCGGCTGCCTCTCTCCTCAATCGAGGTCTCAAATCAAAGTCAGCTTTTATAGGAAACCCCGCCATAACCGTAGGCTCAGACCCAGATCCAAGTGACCGGGCTCTGAATGCCCTCTCAACGAGGAACCGACACATTAACCAACCACCACCCTAAGCATGGCGAATGCCTCTGCACTCACTCCTGGCCTCAAATCAAGTCAGCCTTCTACGGAAAGCCGCTAACCCTACTTTCGGACCCTGGCCCTAGTGACCGGGCTCTCAATGCCCTCTCAACGAGGTACCGACACATATACCAAACACCGCCCTAAGCATGGCTGCTGCCTCTCAACTCAACCCTGACCTCTTATCAAAGACAGCTTCTACTGGATAGAGCGCGCTAATCCTAGCATCGGAAACTGGACCAAGTGACCGGGCTCCCAAAGCCCTCTCAACGAGGATTCGACACATAAATCAACCACCGCCGTAAGCAGGGCGGCTGCCTCTCAACTCAATCCTGGCCTCAAATCAAAGTCAGCTTCTACGGGAAATCCCACCCTCAACCTAGCCTCGGACCCGGTCCCAAGTGACCGGGCTCTCAATGCCTTCTCAACGAGGTAATGACACATAAACCAACCACCGCCCTAAGCATGGCGGCTGCCTCTCAACTCAATTATGGCCTCAAATCAATGTCAGTCTTTACGTGAAAGCCCGCCCTAACCCTAGTTTTGGAACCGGGCCTTAGTGACCGGGCACTCAATGCCCTCTCAACGAGGTACCGACACATGTACCAAACACGGCCCTAAGCATGGCTGTTGCCTCTCAACTCAATCCTGACCTCATATCAAAGACAGCTTCTACGGGAAAGCGCGCGCTAACCCTAGCATCGGACACTGGCCCAAGTGACCGGGCTCCCAAAGCTCTCTCAACGAGGATTCGACACATAGACCAACCACCGCCCTAAGCATGGCGGCACCTTCAACTCAATCCTGGTCTCAACAAGTCAGTTCACGGAAGCTCGCCCTAACCCTACTTTCGTACCCCGGCCCAAGTGACAGGGCTCTAAATGCCCTCTCAACGAGGAACCGACACATAAACCAACCACCGCCCAACCCATGGCGGCTGCCTCTCAACTCAATTCTAGCCTCAAGTCAATGTCAGCCTTTATGGGAAAGCCTGTCCTAACCCTAGTTTTGGACCCTGGCCCAAGTGACTGGGCTCTCACTGCCCTCTCAACGAGGAACCGACACATTAACCAACCACCACCCTAAGAATGGCGAATGCCTATCATCTCAATTATGGCCTCAAATCAATGTCAGCCTTTACGCGAAAGCCCGCCCTAACCCTAGTTTTGGACCCTGGCCCTAGTGACCGTGCTGTCAAAGCCCTCTCAACGAGGTACAGACAAATGTACCAAACACAGCCCTAAGCATGGCTGCTGCCTCTCAACTCAATCCTGACCTCATATCAAAGACAGCTTCTACGGGAAAGCGCGCGCTAACCCTAGCATCGGACACTGGCCCAAGTGACCGGGCTCCCAAAGCTCTCTCAACGAGGATTCGACACATAGACCAACCACCGCCCTAAGCATGGCGGCTGCCTCTCAACTCAATCCTGGTCTCACACTGAAGTCAGCTTCTACGGGAGAGCTCGCCCTAACCCTACTTTCGGACCCTGGCCCAAGTGACCGGGCTCTGAATGCCCTCTCAACGAGGAACCGACACATAAACCAACCAACGCCCTAAGCATGGCGACTGCCTCTCAACTCAATTATGGCCTCAAATCAATGTCAGCCTTTATGGGAAAGCCCGCCCTAACCCTAGTTTTGGACCCTGGCCTTAGTGACCGGGCCCTCAGTGCCCTCTGAACGAGGTACCGACATATGTACCAAGCACGGCCCTAAGCATGGCTGTTGCCTCTCAACTCAATCCTGACCTCACATCAAAGACAACTTCTACGGGAAAGCGCGCGCTAACTCTAGCATCGGACACTGGCCCAAGTGATCGGGCTCCCAAAGCTCTCTCAACGAGGATTCGACACATAGACTAACCACCGCCCTAAGCATGGCGGCAGCCTATCAACTCAATCCTGGTCTCACACTGAAGTCAGCTTCGACGGGAGAGCTCGCCCTAACCCTACTTTCGGACCCTGGCCCAAGTGACCGGGCTCTGAATGCCCTCTCAACGAGGAACAAACACATTAACCAACCACTGCCCTAAGGATGTTGACTGCCTCTCAACTCAATTCTGCCCTCAAATAAATGCAAGCCTTTATGGGAAAGCCCGTCATAACCCTAGTTTCGGACTCTGGCCTTAGTGACCGGGCTCTCAATGCCCTCTCAACGAGGTACCGACACATGTACCAAACACGGCCCTAAGCATGGCACTTGCCTCTCAACTCAATCCTGATCTCATATCAAAGACAGCTTCTACGGGAAAGCGCGCGCTAACCCTAGCATCGGACACTGGCCCAAGTCACCGGGCTCTCAAAGCTCTCTCAACGAGGCTTCGACACATATACCAACCACCGCCCTAAGCATGGCGGCAGCCTATCAACTCAATCCTGGTCTCACACTGAAGTCAGCTTCGACGGGAGAGCTCGCCCTAACCCTACTTTCGGACCCTGGCCCAAGTGACCGGGCTCTGAATGCCCTCTCAACGAGGAACCGACACATAAACCAACCAACGCCCTAAGCATGGCGACTGAGTCTCAACTCAATTATGGCCTCAAATCAATGTTAGACTTTACGCGAAAGCCCGCCCTAACCCTAGTTTTGGACCCTGGCCTTTGTGACCGTGCTCACAATGCCCTCTCAACGATGTACCGACACATGTACCAGACACGGCCCTAAGCATGGCTGTTACCTCACAACTCAATCCTGACCTCATATCAAAGACAGTTTCTACGGGAAAGCGCGCGCTAACCCTAGCATCGGACACTGGCCCAAGTGACCGGGCTCCCAAAGCTCTCTCAACGAGGATTCGACACATAGACCAACCATCGCCGTAAGCATGGCGGTAGCCTATTAACTCAATCCTGATCTCACACTGAAGTCAGCTTCGACGGGAGAGCTCGCCCTAACCCTACTTTCGGACCCTGGCCCAAGTGACCGGGCTCTGAATGCCCTCTCAACGAGGAACCGACACATAAGCCAATCACCGCCCTAAGCATGGAGACTGCCTCTCAACTCAATTCTGCCCTCAAATCAATGTCAGCCTTTATGGGAAAGCCCGCCCTAACCCTAGTTTTGGACACTGGCCTTAGTGACCAGACCCTCAGTGCCCTCTCAACGAGGTACCGACACATATACCAAACACGGCCCTAAGCATGGCTGCTGCCTCTCTACTCAATCCTGACCTCATATTAAAGAAAGCTTCTACGGGAAAGCGCGCGCTAACCCTAGCATCGGACCCTGGCCTTAGTCACCGGGCTCTCAATGCCCTCTCAACGAGGTACCGGCACATATACCAAACACGGCCCTAAGCATGGCTGTTGCCCCTCAACTCAATTCCGACCTTATATCAACGACAACTTCTACGGGAATGTGCGCCCTAACCCTACACTCGGACCCTGGCCTAAGTGTTCGGGCTATGAATGCCATCTCAATAAGGAACCGAGACATAAACCAACCACCGCCCTATGCCTGGCGGCTGTCTCTCTCCTCAATTGAGGTTTCAAATCAAACTCAGCTTTTATAGGAAAGCCGCCATAACCGTAGGCTCAAACCCAGGTCCAAGTGACCGGGCTCTGAATGCCCTCTCAACGAGGAACCGACACATAAACCAACCACCGCCCTAAGCATGGCGAATGCCTCTCAACTCAATCCTGGTTTCACACTGATGTCAGATTCTACGGGAGAGGTCGCCATAACCCTTCTTTCGGACCCTGGCCCAAGTGACCGGGCTCTGAATGCCCTCTCAAGGAGGAACCGACACATAAACCAACCACCGCCCTAAGCATGGAGACTGCCTCTCAACTCAATTCTGCCCTCAAATCAATGTCAGCCTTTATGGGAAAGCCCGCCCTAACCCTAGTTTTGGACACTGGCCTTAGTGACCAGACCCTCAGTGCCCTCTCAACGAGGTACCGACACATATACCAAACACGGCCCTAAGCATGGCTGCTGCCTCTCTACTCAATCCTGACCTCATATTAAAGAAAGCTTCTACGGGAAAGCGCGCGCTAACCCTAGCATCGGACCCTGGCCTTAGTCACCGGGCTCTCAATGCCCTCTCAACGAGGTACCGGCACATATACCAAACACGGCCCTAAGCATGGCTGTTGCCCCTCAACTCAATTCCGACCTTATATCAACGACAACTTCTACGGGAATGTGCGCCCTAACCCTACACTCGGACCCTGGCCTAAGTGTTCGGGCTATGAATGCCATCTCAATAAGGAACCGAGACATAAACTAACCACCGCCCTATGCCTGGCGGCTGTCTCTCTCCTCAATTGAGGTTTCAAATCAAACTCAGCTTTTATAGGAAAGCCGCCATAACCGTAGGCTCAAACCCAGGTCCAAGTGACCGGGCTCTGAATGCCCTCTCAACGAGGAACCGACACATAAACCAACCACCGCCCTAAGCATGGCGAATGCCTCTCAACTCAATCCTGGTTTCACACTGATGTCAGATTCTACGGGAGAGGTCGCCATAACCCTTCTTTCGGACCCTGGCCCAAGTGACCGGGCTCTGAATGCCCTCTCAAGGAGGAACCGACACATAAACCAACCACCGCCCTAAGCATGGCGACGGCCTCTCAACTCAATTCTGCCCTCAAATCAATGTCAGCCTTTATGTTAAAGCCCGCCCTAACCCTAGTTTTGGACCCTGGCCTTAGTGACCGGGCAATCAATGCCCTCTCAACGAGGTACCGACACATATACCAAACACGGCCCTAAGCATGGCTGCTGCCTCTCAACTCAATCCTGACCTCATATCAAAGACAGCTTCTACGGGAAAGCGCGCGCTAACCCTAGCATCGGACACTGGCCCAAGTGACCGGGCTCCAAAATCTCTCTCAACGAGGATTCGACATATAGACCAACCACCGCCCTAAGCATGGCGGCTGCGTATCAACTCAATCCTGGTCTCACACTGAAGTCAGCTTCGACGGGAGAGCTCGGCCTAACCCTACTTTTGGACCCTGGCCCAAGTGACCGGGCTCTGAATGCCCTCTCAACGAGGAACCGACACATAAACTAACCACCGGCCTAAGCATGGCGACTGCCTCTCAACTCAATTCTGCCCTCAAATCATTGTCAGCTTTTAAGGGAAAGCGCGCGCTAACCCTAGCATCAGACACTGGCCCAAGTGACCGGGCTCCCAAAGCTCTCTCAACGAGGATTTGACACATAGACCAACCACCGCCCTAAGCATGGCGGCTGCCTCTCAACTCAATCCTGGTCTCACCCTGAAGTCAGCTTCTACGGCAGAGCTAGCCCTAACCCTACTTTCGGACCCTGGCCCAAGTGACCAGGCTCTGAATGCCCTCTCAACTAGGAACTGACACATAAACCAACCACCGGCCTAAGCATGGCGACAGCCCCTCAACTCAATTCTGCCCTCAAATAAATGTCAGCCGTTACGCGAAAGCTCACCCCAACCCTAGTTTTGGACCCGGGCCCTAGTAACCGTGCTCTCAATGCCCTCTCAACGAGGTACCGACATATGTACCAAACACGGCCCTAAGCATGGCTATTGCCTCTCAACTCAATCCTGACCTCATATCAAAGACATCTTCTACGGGAAATCGCGCGCTAACCCTAGCATTGGACACTGGACCAAGTGACCAGGCTCTCATTGCACTCTCAACGAGGATTCGACACATAGACCAACCACCGCCCTAAGCATGGCGGCTGCCTCTCAACTCAATCCTGGTCTCACCCTGAAGTCAGCTTCTACGGCAGAGCTAGCCCTAACCCTACTTTCGGACCCTGGCCCAAGTGACCAGGCTCTGAATGCCCTCTCAACTAGGAACTGACACATAAACCAACCACCGGCCTAAGCATGGCGACAGCCCCTCAACTCAATTCTGCCCTCAAATAAATGTCAGCCGTTACGCGAAAGCTCACCCCAACCCTAGTTTTGGACCCGGGCCCTAGTAACCGTGCTCTCAATGCCCTCTCAACGAGGTACCGACATATGTACCAAACACGGCCCTAAGCATGGCTATTGCCTCTCAACTCAATCCTGACCTCACATCAAAGACAACTTCTACGGGAAAGCGCGCGCTATCCCTAGCATCGGACACTGGCCCAAGTTACCGGGCTCCCAAAGCTCTCTCAACGAGGATTTGACACATAGACCAACCACCGCCCTAAGCATGGCGGCTGCCTCTCAACTCAATCCTGGTCTCACACTGAAGTCAGCTTCTACGGGAGAGCTCGCCCTAACCCTACTTTCGGACCCTGGCCCAAGTGACTGGGCTCTGAATGCCCTCTCAACGGGGAACCGACACATAAACCAACCACCGGCCTAAGCATGGCGACTGCCTCTCAACTCAATTCTGCTCTCAAATCAATGTCAGCCTTTATGGGAAAGCCCACCCTAATACTAGATTTGGACCCTGGCCTTAGTGACCGGGCACTCAATGCCCTCTCAACGAGGTACAGACACATATACCAAACACGGCCCTAAGCATGGCTGCTGCCTCTCTACTCAATCCTTACCTCACATCAAAGACAGCTTCTACGGGAAAGCGCGCGCTAACCCTAGCATCGGACTCTGGCCCAAGTGACCGGGCTCCAAAAGCTCTCTCAACGAGGATTCGACACATAGACCAACCACCGCCCTAAGCATGGCGGCTGCCTTTCAACTCAATCCTGGTCTCACACTGAAGTCAGCTTCTACGGGAGAGCTAGCCCTAACCCTACTTTCGGACCCTGGCCCAAGTGACCGGGCTCTGAATGCCCTCTCAACGAGAAACCGACACATAAACCAACCACTGCCCTAAGCATGGCGAATGCCTCTCAACTCAATTATGGCCTCAAATCAATGTCAGCCTTTACGCGAAAGCCCGCCCTAACCCTAGGTTTGGACCCTGGCCTTAGTGACCGTGCTCTCAATGCCCTCTCAACGAGGTACCGACACATGTACCAGACACGGCCCTAAGCATGGTTGTTACATCTCAACTCAATCCTGACCTCATATCAAAGACAGCTTCTACGGGATAGCGCGCGCTAAACCTAGCATCGGACACTGGCCTAATTGACCGGGCTCCCAAAGCTCTCTCAACGAGGATTCGACATATAGACCTACCACCGCCCTAATCATGGCGGCTGCCTCTCAACTCAATCCTCGTCTCACACTGAAGTCAGCTTCTACGGGAGAGCTCGCCCTAACCCTACTTTCGGAACCTGGCCCAAGTGACCGGGCTCTGAATGCCCTCTCGAGGAACCGACACATAAACCAACCACCGGCCAAAGCATGGCGAATGCCTCTCAACTCAATTATGGCCTCAAATCAATGTCAGCCTTTATGGGAAAGCCCGCCCTAACCCTAGTTTTGGACCCTGGCCTTAGTGACCGGGCCCTCAGTGCCCTCTGAACGAGGTACCGACATATGTACCAAGCACGGCCCTAAGCATGGCTGTTGCCTCTCAACTCAATCCTGACCTCATATCAAAGACAGCTTCTACGGGATAGCGCGCGCTAAACCTAGCATCGGACACTGGCCTAATTGACCGGGCTCCCAAAGCTCTCTCAACGAGGATTCGACATATAGACCTACCACCGCCCTAATCATGGCGGCTGCCTCTCAACTCAATCCTGGTCTCACACTGAAGTCAGCTTCTACGGGAGAGCTCGCCCTAACCCTACTTTCGGTCCCTGGCCCAAGTGACCGGGCTCTGAATGCCCTCTCGAGGAACCGACACATAAACCAACCACCGGCCAAAGCATGGCGAATGCCTCTCAACTCAATTATGGCCTCAAATCAACGTCAGCTTTTATGGGAAAGCCCGCCCTAACCCTAGTTTTGGACCCTGGCCTTAGTGACCGGGCCCTCAGTGCCCTCTCAACGAGGTACCGACACATATACCAAACACGGCCCTAAGCATGGCTGCTGCCTCTCTACCCAATCCTGACCTCATATCAAAGACAGCTTCTACGGGAAAGCGCGCGCTAACCCTAGCATCGGACCTTGGCCTTAGTGACCGGGCTCTCAATGCCCTCTCAACGAGATACAGGCACATATACCAAACACGGCCCTAAGCATGGCTGTTGCCCCTCAACTCATTCCGACCTTATATCAACGACAACTTCTACAGCAAGTGCGCCCTAACCCTAATTTCGGACCCTGGCCCAAGTGTTCGGGCTATGAATGCCATCTCGATAAGGAACCGACACATAAACTTACCACCGCCCTATGCCTTGCGGCTGTCTCTCTACTCAATCGAGGTCCCAAATCAAAGTCAGCTTTTATAGGAAAGCCCGCCATAACCGTAGGCTCAAACCCAGGTCCAAGTGACCGGGCTCTGAATGCCCTCTCAACGAGGAACCGACACATAAACCAACCACCGCCCTAAGCATGGCGAATGCCTCTCAACTCAATCCTGGTTTCACACTGAAGTCAGCTTCAACGGGAGAGATCGCCCTTACCCTACTTTCGAACCCTGGCCCAAGTGACCGGGCTCTGAATGCCCTCTCAAGGAGGAACCGACACATAAACCAACCACCGCCCTAAACATGGCGAATGACTCTCAATTCAATTATGGCCTCAAATCAATGTCAGCCTTTATGGGATAGCCCGCCCTAACCCTAGTTTTGGACCCTGGCCCTAGTGACCGTGCTCTCAATGCCCTCTCAACGAGGTACCGACACATATACCAAACACGGCCCTAAGCATGGCAGCTGCCTCTCAACTCAATCCTGACCTCATATCAAAGGCAGCTTCTACGGGAAAGCGCGCGCTAACCCTAGCATCGGACACTGGCCCAAGTGACCGGGTTCCCAAAGATCTCTCAACGAGGATTCGACACATAGACCAACCACCGCCCTAAGCATGGCGGCTGCCTCTCAACTCAATCCTGGTCTCACACTGAAGTCAGCTTCGACGGGAGAGCTCGCCCTAACCCTACTTTCGGACCCTGGCCCAAGTGACCAGGCTCTGAATGCCCTCTCAACGAGGAACCGACACATAAAACAACCACCGCCCTAAGCATGGCGAATGTCTGTCAACTGAATTAGGCCTCAAATCAATGTCAGCCTTTACGGGAAAGCCCACCCTAACCCTAGTTTTCGACCCTGGCCCAAGTGACCGTGCTCTAAATGCCCTCTCAACGAGGTACCGACACATATACCAAACACGGCCCTAAGCATGGCGCTTGCCTCTCAACTCAATCCTGATCTCATATCAAAGACAGCTTCTACGGGAAAGCGCGCGTTAACCCTAGCATCGGACACTGGCCCAAGTGACCGGGTTCCCAAAGATCTCTCAACGAGGATTCGACACATAGACCAACCACCGCCCTAAGCATGGCGGCTGCCTCTCAACTCAATCCTGGTCTCACACTGAAGTCAGCTTCGACGGGAGAGCTCGCCCTAACCCTACTTTCGGACCCTGGCCCAAGTGACCAGGCTCTGAATGCCCTCTCAACGAGGAACCGACACATAAAACAACCACCGCCCTAAGCATGGCGAATGTCTGTCAACTGAATTAGGCCTCAAATCAATGTCAGCCTTTACGCGAAAGCCCGCCCTAACCCTAGTTTTGGACCCTAGCCTTAGTTACCGGGCACTCAGTGCCCTCTCAACGAGGTACCGACACATATACCAAACACGGTCCTAAGCATGGCTGCTGCCTCTCAACTCAATCCTGACCTCATATCAAAGACAGCTTCTATGGGAAAACGCGCGCTAACTCTAGCATCGGACACTGGCCCAAGTGACCGGGCTCCCAAAGCTCTCTCAACGAGGATTCGACACGTAGACCAACCACCGCCCTAAGCATGGCGGCTGCCTCTAAACTCAATCCTGGTCTCACACTGAAGTCAGCTTCTACGGGAGAGCTCGCCCTAACCCTACTTTCAGACCCTGGCCCAAGTGACCTGTCTCTGAATGCCCTCTCAATGAGGAACCGACACATAAACAAACCACCGCCCTAAGCAGGTCGAATGCCTCTCAATTCAATTATGGCCTCAAGTTAATGTCAGCCTTTACGCGAAAGCCCGCCCTAACCCTAGTTTTGGACCCTGGCCCTAGTGACCGTGTTCTCAATGCCCTCTTAACGAGGTACCGACACATGTACCAAACACGGCCCTAAGCATGGCTATTGCCTCTCAATTCAATCCTGACCTCGTATCAGAGACAGCTTCTACGGGAAAGCGCGCGCTAACCCTAGCATCGGAAACTGGACCAAGTGACCGGGCTCCCAAAGCCCTCTCAACGAGGATTCGACACATAGACCAACCACCGCCCTAAGCATGGCGGCTGCCTCTAAACTCAATCCTGGTCTCACACTGAAGTCAGCTTCTACGGGAGAGCTCGCCCTAACCCTACTTTCAGACCCTGGCCCAAGTGACCTGTCTCTGAATGCCCTCTCAATGAGGAACCGACACATAAACAAACCACCGCCCTAAGCAGGTCGAATGCCTCTCAATTCAATTATGGCCTCAAGTTAATGTCAGCCTTTACGCGAAAGCCCGCCCTAACCCTAGTTTTGGACCCTGGCCCTAGTGACCGTGTTCTCAATGCCCTCTTAACGAGGTACCGACACATGTACCAAACACGGCCCTAAGCATGGCTATTGCCTCTCAATTCAATCCTGACCTCGTATCAGAGACAGCTTCTACGGGAAAGCGCGCGCTAACCCTAGCATCGGACACTGGCCCACGTGACCGGGCTCCAAAAGCTCTCTCAACGAGCATTCGACACATAGACCAACCACCGCCCTAAGCCTGGCGGCTGCCTCTCAACTCAATCCTGGTCTCACACTGAAGTCAGCTTCTACGGGAGAGCTCGCCCTAACCCTACTTTCGGACCCTTGCCCAAGTGACCGGGCTCTGAATGCCCTCTCAACGAGAAACCGACACATAAACTAACCACCGGCCTAAGCATGGCGATTGCCTCTCAACTCAATTCTGCCCTCAAATCAATGTCAGCCTTTATGGAATTGCGCGCGCTAACCCTAGAATCGGACACTGGCCCAAGTGACCGGGCTCCCAAAGCTCTCTCAACAAGGATTCGACACATAGACCAACCACCGCCCTAAGCATGGCGACTGCGTCTCAACTCAATCCTGGTCTCACACTGAAGTCAGCTTCTACGGGAGAGCTCGCCCTAACCCTACTTTCGGACCCTGGCCCAAGTGACCGGGCTCTGATTGCCCTCTCAACAAGGAACCGACACATAAACCAACCATCGCCCTAAGCATGGCGAATGCCTCTCAACTCAATTCTGGCCTCTAATCAATGTCAGACTTTATGGGAATGCCCGCCCTAACCCTAGTTTTGGACCCTGGCCTTAGTGACCGGTCTCTCAATGCCCTCTCCACGACATACCGACACATATACCAAACAAGGCCCTAAGCATGGCTGTTGCCCCTCAACACAATTCCTACCTGATATCAAAGTCAACTTCTACGGGAAAGTGCGCGCTAACCCTACCATCAGACACTGGTCCAAGTGACCGGGCTCCCAAAGCTCTCTCAACGAGGATTCCACACATAGACCAACCACCGCCCTAAGCATGGCGGCTGCCTCTCAACTCAATCCTGGTCTCACACTGAAGTCAGCTTCTACGGGAGAGCTCGCCCTAACCCTACTTTCGGACCCTGGCCCAAGTGACCGGGCTCTGATTGCCCTCTCAACAAGGAACCGACACATAAACCAACCATCGCCCTAAGCATGGCGAATGCCTCTCAACTCAATTCTGGCCTCTAATCAATGTCAGACTTTATGGGAATGCCCGCCCTAACCCTAGTTTTGGACCCTGGCCTTAGTGACCGGTCTCTCAATGCCCTCTAAACGAGGTACCGATACATATACCAAACATGGCCCTAAGCATGGCTGTTGCCCCTGAACTCAATCCTGACCTTATATCAAAGACAACTTCTACGGGAAAGTGTGCGCTAACCTTAGCATCAGACACTGGCCAAAGTGACCGGGCTCCCAAAGCTCTCTCAACGAGGATTCGACACATAGACCATCCACCGACCTAATCATGGCGACTGCCTCTCAACTCAATCCTGGTCTCACACTGAAGTCAGCTTCTACGGGAGAACTCGCCGTAACGCTACTTTCGGACCCTAGACCAAGTAACCGGGCTTTGAATGCCCTCTCAACGAGGAACCGACACATAAACCAACCACCGCCCTAAGCATGTCGACTGCCTCTCAACGCAATTCTGGCCTCAAATCAATGTCAGCCTTTACAGGAAAGCCCGCCCTCACCCTACTTTTGGACCCTGGCCCAAGTGATCGGGCTCCCAAAGCTCTCTCAACGAGGATTCGACACATAGACCAACCACCGCCCTAAGCATGGCGGTTGCCTCTCAACTCAATCATGGTCTCACACTGAAGTTAGCTTCAATGGGAGAGCTCGCCCGAACCTTACTTACGGACCTTGGCCCAAGTGACCGGGCTCTGAATGCCCTCTCAACGGGGATTCGACACATAAATCTACCACCGCCCTAAGCATGGAGGCTGCCTCTCAACTCAATCCTGGTCTCACACTGAAGTCAGCTTGTACGGGAGAGCTTGCCCTAACCCTACTTTTAAACCTTGGACCAAGTGACGGGGCTCTAAATGCCTTCTCAACGAGGAACCGACACATAAACCAACCACCGCCCTAAGCAAGGTGACTGCCTCTCAACTCAATTCTGGCCTCAAATCAATGTCAGCCTTTATGGGAGAGCCCGCCCTAACCCTAACCTTGGACCCTAGCCCAAGTGACCGGGCTCCCGAAGCTCTCTCCATGAATTACAGACACGAGAGCCAACTGCAGCCCTAAGCATGGCAGCTGCCCTGTAACTCAATCCTGCACTCACCTCAAAGTCAGCTTCCACGCGATAGCCCGTCCTAACCCTAGCCTCGGACCCTGGCCCAAATGACCGGGGTCCTGATACACCCTCAATGGGGGACTGACACGAAGGCCAACAGCTGCCCTAAGCATTACGGCTGCCTCTCATCTCAATCATGCACTCATCTTGAAATCATCTTCTACCGGAAAGCATGGCCTAACCATAGACTGGACCCTGGCCCAAGTTACAGGGTTCCAGACGCTCTCTCAACTTACTATGGACACGAAAGCATACTGTAGTCCTAAGCATGGCACCTGTCCTGCAACTCAATCCTGCACGAACCTCAAAGTCAGCTTCTATGGGAATGCCTGTCCTAAACCTAGCCTCGGACCCTGGGCCACGTGCCCGGGCACCCGAAGCTCTCTCAAGCAGGGAAGCAGAGGAAATTCAACAGCTGCCCTAGCATTATGGCTGCCTCTCAACACTATCGTGGCCTCATCTCGAAGTCAGCTTCTACGGAAAGACCGCCCTAACCCTCGTCTTGCACCCTGGCCCAAGTGACTGGGCCCCGATACTCTCTCAACGAAAGACGGACACGAGAGCCAACTGCAGCCCTAAGCATGGCAGCGGCCCTCCAACTCAATCTTGCACTCACCTCATAGTCAACTTCTACGAGATAGACCGTCCTAACCCTAGCCTCGGACCCTGGCACAAGTGACCGGGCTCCCGATGCACCCTCAATGGGGGACTGACACGAATGCCAACAGCTGCCCTAAGCAATACGGCTGCCTCTCATCTCAATCATGCACTCGTCTTGAAATCAACTTCTACCGGAAAGACTGGCCTAACCCTAGACTGGACCCTGGCCCAAGTTACTGGGCTCCAGACGCTCTCTCAACTTACTATGGACACGAAAGCATACTGTAGTCCTAAGCATGGCACCTGTCCTGCAACTCAATCCTGCACGAACCTCAAAGTCAGCTTCTATGGGAATGCCTGTCCTAAACCTAGCCTCGGACCCTGGGCCACGTGCCCGGGCACCCGAAGCTCTCTCAAGCAGGGAAGCAGAGGAAATTCAACAGCTGCCCTAGCATTACGGCTGCCTCTCAACTCAATCATGGACTCGCCTCGAAATCAGCTTCTACGGGAAAGCCCGCCCTAACCCTAGCCTTTGACACTGGCCCAAGTGACTGGGCTCCCGATGCTCTCTCAACGAACTACGGACACGAGAGCCACCTGCAGCCCAAAGCATGGCAGCTGCCCTGGAACTCAATCCTGCACTCACCTCAAAGTAAGCTACTACGGAAAAGCCCGTCCTAACCCTAGCCCCGGCCCCCGGCCCAAGTGACCGGGCTCCCGATGCTCTCTCAACGAACGACAGACACAAAAGTCAACAGCAGTCCTAAGCATGGCGGTTGACTCTCAATTCAATCCTGGCCTCATCTCGAAGTCAGCTTCTATGGGAAAGCCCGCCCTAACCCTGGCCTTGGACCCTGGCCCAAGTGACCGGGCTCCTGACGCTCTCTCAACGAACTACGGACACAAGAGTCAACTGCAGCCCAAAGCATGGCAGCTGCCCTGCAACTCAATCCTGTACTCACCTCAATGTCAGCCTCTACGGGAAAGCTCATCCTAACCGTAGCCTCGGAACCTGGCCCAAGTGACCGGGCCCCCGACGCTCTCTCCACCAGTGAAGGACAAGAAATACAACAGCTGCCCTAAGCATTACGGCTGCCTCTCAACTCAATCATGGAATCGCGTCGAAATCAGCTTCTACGGGAAAGCCCGGCCTAACCCTAGTCTTGGACCTTGGACCAAGTGACCGGGTTTTGACGCTCGCTCAATGAACGCCAGACATAAAAGTCAACAGCAGTCCTAAGCATTACGGCTGCCTCTCAACTCAATCATGGAATCGCCTCGAAATCAGCTTCTACGGGAAAGCCCGGCCTAACCCTAGTCTTGGACCTTGGACCAAGTGACCGGGTTTTGACGCTCGCTCAATGAACGCCAGACATAAAAGTCAACAGCTGCCCTAAGCATTACGGCTGCCTCTCAACTCAATCATGGAATCGCGTCGAAATCAGCTTCTACGGGAAAGCCCGGCCTAACCCTAGTCTTGGACCTTGGACCAAGTGACCGGGTTTTGACGCTCGCTCAATGAACGCCAGACATAAAAGTCAACAGCAGTCCTAAGCATTACGGCTGCCTCTCAACTCAATCATGGAATCGCCTCGAAATCAGCTTCTACGGGAAAGCCCGGCCTAACCCTAGTCTTGGACCTTGGACCAAGTGACCGGGTTTTGACGCTCGCTCAATGAACGCCAGACATAAAAGTCAACAGCAGTCCTAAGCATTACGGCTGCCTCTCAACTCAATTATGGAATCGCCTCGAAATCAGCTTCTACGGGAAAGCCAGCCCTAACCCTAGTCTTGGACCTTGGACCAAGTGACCTGGTTTTGACGCTCGCTCAATGAACGACAGACAAAAGTAAACAGCAGTCCTAAGCATGGCGGTTGACTCTCATTTCAATCCTGGCCTAACCTCGAAGACAGCTTCTATAAGGTAGCCTGTGCTAACCCTAGCCTCGGACACTGGCCCAAGTGACTTTGCTCCCGACTGTCTCTCAATGATCGACGGACACGAAAGTCAACTGCAGCCCTATGCCTGGAGGCTGCCTCTCAACTCAATCCTTCCTTCTACTCGAAGTCATCTTCTACATCAAATCCTGCGCTAACCCTAACCTTGGACACTGGCACAAGTGACGGGGCTCCCGACACTCTCTCAACCAG
Source organism: Tragulus kanchil (assembly GCA_022376925.1). Taxonomy (NCBI): domain Eukaryota; kingdom Metazoa; phylum Chordata; class Mammalia; order Artiodactyla; family Tragulidae; genus Tragulus; species Tragulus kanchil. The sequence continues at coordinate 183,361,075 of JAIOJX010000026.1, forward strand.
TGACGCACAAGAAATACAACAGCTGCCTTAAGCATTACGGCTGCGCTCAACCCAATCATGGATTCGCCTCGAAAAGTGACTGGGCTTCCAACACTCTCACAATGAACGACAGAAACAAAAGTCAACAGCATTCCTAAGCATGGCGGTTGACTCTCAATTCAATCCTTGCCTCACCTCGAAGTCAGCTTCTATATGATAGCCTGTTCTATCCTTGGACCCTGGCCCAAGTGACCAGGCTCTCGACGCTCACTCAACTAGCGATGGACAAGAAAGAAAACAGCTACCCTAAGCATTACGGCTGGTCTCAACTCAATCGTAGCCTCATCTCGAAGTCAGCTTCTATGGGAAAGTCAGCCCTAACCTAAGCCTTGGACCCTGGCCCAAGTGACGGGTTTCCCAACTCTCTCTGAACGAACTACGGTCACGTGAGCCAACTGCAGCCCTAAGCATGGCAGCTGCCCGGCAACTCAATCCTGCACTCACCTCAAAGTAAGCTACTACGGAAAAGCCCGTCCTAACCCTAGCCTCAGACCCTGGAACAAGTGACCGGGCTCCCGACTCTCTCTCAACGAAGGACAGACACAAAAGTCAACAGCAGTCCTAAGCATGGAGGTTGACTCTCAATTCAATCCTGGCCTCATCTCGAAGTCAGCTTCTATGGGAAAGCCCGCCCTAACCCTAGCCTTGGACCCTGGCCCAAGTGACCGGGCTCCCGACGCTCTCTCAACCAGCGAAACACAAGAAATACTACAGCTGCCCTAAGCATTACGGCTGCCTCTCAACGCAATCATGGACTCACCTCAAAATCAGCTTCTACGGGAAAGCCCGCCCTAACCCTCGCCTTGGACCCAGGCCCAAGTGACGGGGCTCCCGAAGCTATCTCAACGAAAGACGGACACGAGAGCCAACTGCAGCCCTAAGCATGGCAGCTGCCCTGCAACTCAATCCTGCACTCACCTCAAAGTAAGCTACTACGGAAAAGCCCGTCCTAACCCTAGCCTCAGACCCTGGAACAAGTGACCGGGCTCCCGACTCTCTCTCAACGAAGGACAGACACAAAAGTCAACAGCAGTCCTAAGCATGGAGGTTGACTCTCAATTCAATCCTGGCCTCATCTCGAAGTCAGCTTCTATGGGAAAGCCCGCCCTAACCCTAGCCTTGGACCCTGGCCCAAGTGACCGGGCTCCCGACGCTCTCTCAACCAGCGAAACACAAGAAATACTACAGCTGCCCTAAGCATTACGGCTGCCTCTCAACGCAATCATGGACTCACCTCAAAATCAGCTTCTACGGGAAAGCCCACCCTAACCCTAGCCTTGGACCCTGGCCCAAGTGACCGGGCTCCTGACACTCTCTCAGCGAACTACGGACACGAGAGTCAACTGCAGCTCAAAGCATGGCAGCTGTCCTGCAACTCAATCCTGCACTCACCTCAAAGTCAGCTTCTATGGGAAAGCTCGTCCTAACCCTAGCCTCGGACCCTGCCCCAAGTAACCGGGTCCCCGACGCTCTCTCAACCAGTGAAGGACAAGAAATACAACAGCTGTCCTAAGCATTACAGCTGCCTCTCAACTCAATCATGGACTCGCCTCGAAATCAGCTTCTACGGGAAAGCCCGCCCTAACCCTAGTCTTGGACCTTGGCCCAAGTGACCGGACTTTGACGCTTGCTCAATGAACGACAGACACAAAAGCCAGCAGCAGCCCTAAGCATGGCGGCTGACTCTCAATTCAATCCTGGCCTCACCTCAAAAACTGCTTCTATAAGATAGCCTGTGCTAACCCTAGCCTCAGACCCTGGCCCAACTGACTTTGCTCCCAACCGTCTCTCAATGATCGACGGACACGAACGTCAACTGCAGCCCTCAGCCTGGTGGCTGCCTCTCAACTCAATCCTTCCCTCTACACGAAGTCAGCTTCTACATCAAATCCTGCGCTAACCCTAGCCTTGGACCCTGGCCCAAGTGACCGGGCTCCCAACACTCTCACAACGAACGACAGACACAAAGGTCAACAGCAGTCCTAAGCATGCGGGCGGTTGACTCTCAATTCGATCCTGGCCTCACCTCGAAGTCAGCTTCTATATGATACCCTGTGCTAACCCTATCCTTGGACCCTGGCCCAAGTGACCAGGCTCTCGACGGTCTCTCAACCAGCGAAGGACAAGAAATACAACAGCTACTCTAAGCATTACGGCTGGTCTCAACTCAATCGTGGTCTCATCTCGAAGTCAGCTTCTATGGGAAAGCCCGCCATCACCCTAGACTTGGACCCTGGCCCAAGTGACCGGGCCCCCGACGCTCTCTCAACCAGCGATGGACAAGAAATACAACAGCTGCCCTAATCATTACGGCTGCCTCTCAACTCACTCACGGACTCGCCTCGAAATCAGCTTCTACGGGAAAGCCCGCCCTAACCCTACTCTTGGACCATGGCCCAAGGGACCGGGCTTTGACGCTCGCTCAATGAACGACAGACACAAAAGTAAACAGCAGCCCTAAGCATGGCGGCTGACTCTCAATTCAATCCTGGCCTCACCTCAAAAACTGCTTCTATAAGATAGCCTGTGCTAACCCTAGCCTCAGACCCTGGCCCAACTGACTTTGCTCCCAACCGTCTCTCAATGATCGACGGACACGAACGTCAACTGCAGCCCTCAGCCTGGTGGCTGCCTCTCAACTCAATCCTTCCCTCTACACGAAGTCAGCTTCTACATCAAATCCTGCGCTAACCCTAGCCTTGGACCCTGGCCCAAGTGACCGGGCTCCCAACACTCTCACAACGAACGACAGACACAAAGGTCAACAGCAGTCCTAAGCATGCGGGCGGTTGACTCTCAATTCGATCCTGGCCTCACCTCGAAGTCAGCTTCTATATGATACCCTGTGCTAACCCTATCCTTGGACCCTGGCCCAAGTGACCAGGCTCTCGACGGTCTCTCAACCAGCGAAGGACAAGAAATACAACAGCTACTCTAAGCATTACGGCTGGTCTCAACTCAATCGTGGTCTCATCTCGAAGTCAGCTTCTATGGGAAAGCCCGCCATCACCCTAGACTTGGACCCTGGCCCAAGTGACCGGGCCCCCGACGCTCTCTCAACCAGCGATGGACAAGAAATACAACAGCTGCCCTAATCATTACGGCTGCCTCTCAACTCACTCACGGACTCGCCTCGAAATCAGCTTCTACGGGAAAGCCCGCCCTAACCCTACTCTTGGACCATGGCCCAAGGGACCGGGCTTTGACGCTCGCTCAATGAACGACAGACACAAAAGTAAACAGCAGTCGTAAGCATGGCGGCTGACTCTCAATTCAATCCTTGCCTCACCTCGAAGACAGCTTCTATAAGGTAGCCTGTGCTAACCCTAGCCTCGGATCCTGGCCCAAGTGAATTTGCTCCCGACGCTCTTTCAATGATCGATGGACACGAAAGTCAACTGCAGCCCTATGCCTGGAGGCTGCCTCTCAACTCAATCCTTCCTTCTACTCGAAGTCAGCTTCTACATCAAATCCTGCGCTAACCCTAACCTCGGACAGTGGCCCAAGTGACGGGGCAACCGACGGTCTCTCAACCAGCGACGCACAAGAAATACAACAGCTGCCCTAACCATTATGGCTGCCTCCCAACTCAATTATGGACTCGCCTCGAAATCCGCTCCTACGGGAAAGCCCGTCCTAACCCTAGCCTTGGACCTTGGCTCAAGTGACCGAGCTCCCAAAACTCTCACAACGAACGACAGACACAAAAGTAAACAGCAGTTCTAAGCATGGCGGTTGACTCTTAATTCAATCTTGGCCTCACCTCGAAGTCAGCTTCTATATGATATCCTGTGCTAACCCTAGCCTTGGAACCTGGCCCAAGTGACTAGGCTCTCGACGCTCTCTCAACCAGTGACAGACAAGAAAGAAAACAGCTGCCCTAAGCATTGTGGCTGGTCTCAACTCAATCGTGGTCTCATCTTGAAGTCAGCTTCTATGGGAAAGCCCGCCCTAACCTAAGCCTTGGACCCTGGCCCAAATGACCGGGCTCCCGACACTCTCTCAATGAACTACGGACACGAGAGCCAACTGCAGCCCAAAGCATGGCTGCTGCCCTGCACCTCAATCCTGCACTCACCTCAAAGTAAGATACTACGGGAAAGCCCGTCCTAACCCTAGCCTTGGACCTTGGCTCAAGTGACCGAGCTCCCAAAACTCTCACAACGAACGACAGACACAAAAGTAAACAGCAGTTCTAAGCATGGCGGTTGACTCTTAATTCAATCTTGGCCTCACCTCGAAGTCAGCTTCTATATGATATCCTGTGCTAACCCTAGCCTTGGAACCTGGCCCAAGTGACTAGGCTCTCGACGCTCTCTCAACCAGTGACAGACAAGAAAGAAAACAGCTGCCCTAAGCATTGTGGCTGGTCTCAACTCAATCGTGGTCTCATCTTGAAGTCAGCTTCTATGGGAAAGCCCGCCCTAACCTAAGCCTTGGACCCTGGCCCAAATGACCGGGCTCCCGACACTCTCTCAATGAACTACGGACACGAGAGCCAACTGCAGCCCAAAGCATGGCTGCTGCCCTGCACCTCAATCCTGCACTCACCTCAAAGTAAGATACTACGGAAAACCCCATCCTAACCCTTGCCTCGGACCCCGGCCCAAGTGACCGGGCTCTCGACGCTCTCTCAACCCGCGACGGACAAGAAAGTCAACAGCTGCCCTAAGCATGGAGCTTGACTCTGAATTCAATCCTGGCCTCACCTCGAAGTCAGCTTCTATAAGATAGCCTGTGCTAACCCTAGCCTCGGACCCTGGCCCAACTGACTTTTCTCCTGACCGTCTCTCAATGATCAACGGACACGAAAGTCAACTGCAGCCCTACGCCTGGCGGCTGCCTCTCAACTCAATCCTTCCCTCTACACGAAGTCAGCTTCTACATCAAATCCTGCACTAACCCTAACCTCGGACACTGGCCCAAGTGACAGGGCAACCGACGGTCTCTCAACCAGCGACGCACAAGAAATCCAACAGCTGCCCTAAGCATTACGCTGCCTCTCAACTCAATTATGGACTTGCCTCGAAATCAGCTCCTACGGGAAAGCCTGCCCTAACCCTAGTTCTTGGACCTTGGCCCAAGTGACCGGGCTTTGACGCTCGCTCTATGAACGACAGACACAAAAGTCAACAGCAGTCCTAAGCATGGCGGTTGACTCTCAATTCAATCCTGGCCTCACCTCGAAGTCAGCTTCTATATGATAGCCTGTGCTAACACTCTCCTTGGACACTGGCCCAAGTGACCAGGCTCTCGACGCTCTCTCAACCAGCGACGGACAAGAAATACAACAGCTGCCCTAAGCATTGCGGCTGGTCTCAACTCAATCGTGGCCTCATCTCGAAGTCAGCTTCTACGGGAAGGCCCGCCCTAACCTAAGCCTTGGACCCTGGCCCAATGACGGGGCTCCCGACGCTCTGTCAAAGAATGACGGCCACGAGAGCCAACTGCAGCCCTAAGCATGGAAGCTGCCCGGCAACTCAATCCTGCACTCACCTCAAAGTAAGCTACTACGGGAAAACCCGGCCTAACCCTAGTCTCGGACCTTGGCCCAAGTGACTGGGCTCCCGACACTCTCTCAACGAACGACAGACCCAAAAGTCAACAGCAGTCCTAAGCATGGCGGTTGACTCTCAATTCAATCCTGGCCTCACCTCGAGTCAGCTTCTATAAGACTGCCTGTCCTAACCCTATCTTCGGACCCTGGCCTAAGTGACAAGTCTCTCGACGCTCTCTCAACCGCCAATGGACAAGAAATACAACAATTGTCCTAAGTATTACGGCTGCTTCTCAACTCAATCGTGGCCTCATCTCGAAGTCAGCTTCTACGGGAAGGCCCGCCCTAACCTAAGCCTTGGACCCTGGCCCAATGACGGGGCTCCCGACGCTCTGTCAAAGAATGACGGCCACGAGAGCCAACTGCAGCCCTAAGCATGGAAGCTGCCCGGCAACTCAATCCTGCACTCACCTCAAAGTAAGCTACTACGGAAAAGCCCGTCCTAACCCTAGCCTCGGACCCCAGCCCAAGTGACCGGGCTCTCGACGCTCTCTCAACGAACGACAGACACAAAAGTCAACAGCAGTCCTAAGCATGGAGGTTGACTCTCAATTCAATCCTTGCCTCACCTCGAAGTCACCTTCTATAAGATAGCCTGTGCTAACCCCAGCCTTGGACCCTGGTCCAAGTGACCAGGCTCTTAACGCTCTCTCAACCAGCGACGGACAAGAAAGAAAACAGCTGCCCTAAGCATTACGGCTGCCTCTCAACTCAATTGTGGCCTCATCTCGAAGTCAGCTTCTACGGGAAAGCCCGTCCTAACCCTAGCCTCGGACCCTGGCCCAAGTGACCGGGCTCCCGATGCACCCTCAATGGGGGACTGACACGAATGCCAACAGCTGCCCTAAGCATTACGGCTGCCTCTCAACTCAATCATGGACTCGCCTCGAAATCAGCTTCTACGGGAAAGCCCGTCCTAACCCTAGCCTTGGATCCTGGCCCAAGTGACTGGGCTCCCGACGCTCTCTCAACGAACGACAGACACAGAAATCACAGCAGTCCATAGCATGGCGGCTGTCTCTCAATTCAATCCTGGCCTCACCTCGAAGTCAGCTTCTATAAGATAACCTGTGCTAACCCTAGCCTTGGACCCTGTTTCTTCCCCAGTGATCAATGAGAAGAAGCATTCTTAACAAGTATCAGTTTGGGTAATAAGGAACAGATTCTTCATTGTATACAATAAAATCCAGATAGTTTTAGCAGTTAATAAATTTTAAACTAGAATAAATATTTAACAAACCTCTGAGAGGACACATAAACTGAAAACACTAGAAATTATCAAGAGATTAAAACCTCCCAGATTTAATTAGATCGTAATTTAAAATTCTGCATTGGAATTTAAAATTCAACAGAAATTTAAAAATCAGTAATAAACTAGATTAAATTTTCTTATTAAATATGGCAAAGAATTGTCTATAATGATAGATACTGTTGATACGGCATAGGGGAAAGAGTATGACTTTGGAGTTAGAGACGAACCTAGGATAGAATGTGTTAATTACTAGTTAATTACTAATTACTTAAGTGCTATGTGCTTCTTTTTCTCATCAAGAATTAAGAAATGGCAGTGTTCCCTCAGAGTGTACTTTATAAAATGTAAATCTCTGAGAGTTTTGGACAAAGGCCGGGTACATAGTACTGATTTAATAAATGGTAGTTTTAGATTTATTACACAAGAATCACTCATACAAAGTAAAATAAGACCTTTAGAATGCCAAATACTTAAGGGTAAGGATTTTTGTCTCTTCTGTTCACTGCTTTTATCCTTAGTAACTAAAACACTATCAGGCACATATTAAGATTCAACAAATATTCTCAAATGAAGGGTGAAAGCTTTAAATATTTTACCATTGACTATATTTGCTGTAAACTTTTTTGGAAGTACTTCTCATAAAATTAGAAGAATTTCCTCCTCTGTCATAAAATTTGGGGAGTTTCCTTTGTTCCCAGGGGACTAGAACAAGTTTTCCTTTTCTTAAATAGAGCTGGGACTTGGGTTTCCCAGGTCCAGTGGCTAAGACTCTGTGCTCCCAATGCAAGGGGCCTGAATTCAATCTCTGGTCCAGGAACTAGATCCCACATGCTACAACTAAGAGTTCGTACACCACAGCTTAAAGATCTTGCATGCCACAAGTAAGACCCAGTGAAGCCAGATAAATAAAATAAGTTGTTCCAAAACAAAAAAAAAAACGATGACTAAGTTTCCCTAAAAACAAACACCTTGCTGAGTATTAGATTCTACCAAATGCTTTTTCTGTACCGATTACAAAAATCATCTTATTTTACTTTTAAATTCTGTATGCATGGTGAACTGCATCAATTGAATTTTCATATTAAATGATTTTTGCCTTCCTTGAAAAATTGTAACATTAGCCTTAGGGGTTTTTTTTTGCTTTCTGGTAATATTCTTCTCAGTTTTTATTATCAAGGTTTCTGAATTTAAAATTCAACAGAAATTTAAATCAGTAATAAACTAGATTAAATTTTCTTATTAAATATGGCAAAGAATTGTCTATAATGATAGATACTGTTGATACGGCATAGGGAAAGAGTATGACTTTGGAGTTAGAGACGAACCTAGGATAGAATGTGTTAATTACTAGTTAATTACTAATTACTTAAGTGCTATGTGCTTCTTTTTCTCATCAAGAATTAAGAAATGGCAGTGTTCCCTCAGAGTGTACTTTATAAAATGTAAATCTCTGAGAGTTTTGGACAAAGGCCGGGTACATAGTACTGATTTAATAAATGGTAGTTTTAGATTTATTACACAAGAATCACTCATACAAAGTAAAATAAGACCTTTAGAATGCCAAATACTTAAGGGTAAGGATTTTTGTCTCTTCTGTTCACTGCTTTTATCCTTAGTAACTAAAACACTATCAGGCACATATTAAGATTCAACAAATATTCTCAAATGAAGGGTGAAAGCTTTAAATATTTTACCATTGACTATATTTGCTGTAAACTTTTTTGGAAGTACTTCTCATAAAATTAGAAGAATTTCCTCCTCTGTCATAAAATTTGGGGAGTTTCCTTTGTTCCCAGGGGACTAGAACAAGTTTTCCTTTTCTTAAATAGAGCTGGGACTTGGGTTTCCCAGGTCCAGTGGCTAAGACTCTGTGCTCCCAATGCAAGGGGCCTGAATTCAATCTCTGGTCCAGGAACTAGATCCCACATGCTACAACTAAGAGTTCGTACACCACAGCTTAAAGATCTTGCATGCCACAAGTAAGACCCAGTGAAGCCAGATAAATAAAATAAGTTGTTCCAAAACAAAAAAAAAAACGATGACTAAGTTTCCCTAAAAACAAACACCTTGCTGAGTATTAGATTCTACCAAATGCTTTTTCTGTACCGATTACAAAAATCATCTTATTTTACTTTTAAATTCTGTATGCATGGTGAACTGCATCAATTGAATTTTCATATTAAATGATTTTTGCCTTCCTTGAAAAATTGTAACATTAGCCTTAGGGGTTTTTTTTTGCTTTCTGGTAATATTCTTCTCAGTTTTTATTATCAAGGTGATATTGACCTAATGGGGAAAGTTATGAAGTGTTCATCCTTTGTCAATTTGCTAGAAGAGTTTGGAAGACTGATATTATTTCTACTTTAAATAATTGGATAAACTAATGAAGCTGTTTGAGTCTGGATATTTCTTTGCAGAATGTTTTGAAATGATAGATTCAATTCCATTCTTTGACAAAGTACTATTCAGGCTTTCCATTCATGCATCCTTTAGGTATCTTGTTTTGTGCTAAGGTTTCAAAAGTTAACTTGGGTTAGCTTTGCTCACTACCACTTGCCTCTCATCACTGTGGTTATGTTATTCACTGTAATACAGTAAGGTCATTTGTTTGTGCTTCTACACTATTTTGGGCCATTCTCAAACCTGTTTTGTTTGTTTTTTTATATATGTTAATCAGTCACAGGATTCTAAATGTCAGATTTATATGAAAGGTCGAAGAGTTATCCTTTGCCCCCTTTCTTCTACTTCATTCTCATCTCTTTACGGTTCTGTATCCTTCTTAGACAAAATGTAGCCTATTTTTATTACGCAAAAGTAACATACTATATACTCTTTTATATTTTGATTCTTTCACTTAGCAATACATTCTAGGTATCTCTGCATATTAGTTCCCAGAGCTCTGCCTTTTTCTTTTTGATAAAGCCACATAGTTGCATAGATCTCCATTTTATGGATGTATCTGGTTTATTTAACCATTCTCCTCCTATGTATGAGTATTTTGGTTGTTTGAAATATTTTGTAACTATAAACAATGTTGAAATGTGTTTTTTTGTTGTTGTTGTTTTGTTTCGGAAAAGGTATTTCTCAAGGGCTAATTCCCAGAAAATGGGATTACAGGGTCAAAAGGCACATTTATGTGTAGTTTTGTTAAGTCCATGTTCCTTCTATTCAGGTCCGGTGTCCCTGTGGCCTGCTACAGTGATGCTGCTGCTGGTCTGGAGCCTGTGTCTCCTTCAAAGAGTCTAGTGTTGTAATTCTGTATGCATGGTGAACTGCATCAATTGAATTTTCATATTAAATGATTTTTGCCTTCCTTGAAAAATTGTAACATTAGCCTTAGGGGTTTTTTTTTGCTTTCTGGTAATATTCTTCTCAGTTTTTATTATCAAGGTGATATTGACCTAATGGGGAAAGTTATGAAGTGTTCATCCTTTGTCAATTTGCTAGAAGAGTTTGGAAGACTGATATTATTTCTACTTTAAATAATTGGATAAACTAATGAAGCTGTTTGAGTCTGGATATTTCTTTGCAGAATGTTTTGAAATGATAGATTCAATTCCATTCTTTGACAAAGTACTATTCAGGCTTTCCATTCATGCATCCTTTAGGTATCTTGTTTTGTGCTAAGGTTTCAAAAGTTAACTTGGGTTAGCTTTGCTCACTACCACTTGCCTCTCATCACTGTGGTTATGTTATTCACTGTAATACAGTAAGGTCATTTGTTTGTGCTTCTACACTATTTTGGGCCATTCTCAAACCTGTTTTGTTTGTTTTTTTATATATGTTAATCAGTCACAGGATTCTAAATGTCAGATTTATATGAAAGGTCGAAGAGTTATCCTTTGCCCCCTTTCTTCTACTTCATTCTCATCTCTTTACGGTTCTGTATCCTTCTTAGACAAAATGTAGCCTATTTTTATTACGCAAAAGTAACATACTATATACTCTTTTATATTTTGATTCTTTCACTTAGCAATACATTCTAGGTATCTCTGCATATTAGTTCCCAGAGCTCTGCCTTTTTCTTTTTGATAAAGCCACATAGTTGCATAGATCTCCATTTTATGGATGTATCTGGTTTATTTAACCATTCTCCTCCTATGTATGAGTATTTTGGTTGTTTGAAATATTTTGTAACTATAAACAATGTTGAAATGTGTTTTTTTGTTGTTGTTGTTTTGTTTCGGAAAAGGTATTTCTCAAGGGCTAATTCCCAGAAAATGGGATTACAGGGTCAAAAGGCACATTTATGTGTAGTTTTGTTAAGTCCATGTTCCTTCTATTCAGGTCCGGTGTCCCTGTGGCCTGCTACAGTGATGCTGCTGCTGGTCTGGAGCCTGTGTCTCCTTCAAAGAGTCTAGTGTTGTATTATTGAAGGCGTTTCCTTGGGTGAAATTCACGGAAGTGAGCTTCGTGGCTCAACATATTTTAAATGAGAATGTGTGTTTTCAGATATCACCAGTTCTCTTCTAATACCAGTTTGCATTCCCACCACTAATAAGAATGCCAACAGGATGCGCTGTCATATGTTTTTAAATGTTTTTCAGTGCTATAGTCTAAATGTACCTCCCCCTGCCAGTCCCTACTCCCCACCAAATTCACATGTTAGAATCTTAATAGTCTATGTGGTGGTTCAGGAAGTGAGGTCTCTTGGAGGTGATGAGGTCATGAGGGTGCCGCTGTCATGAGTGGGATTAGTATTCTTCTAAAAGAGGCCTGAGAATATTCCCTTGTCCCTTCGGCCACATGAAATTACAGGGAGAAGATGGCCATCAATGAGGAAGAAGGCCATATACCAAGTCTGCCACCACCACGGTCTTGGACTTTCTAGCCTCCCAGGGTCCTGAGAAATAACTGTATGTTGTGTAGAAGCCACCTAGTCTATAGTATTTTGACAGCCAAAAAGGACTAAGGCAGCCAGTCTGACAGCTGAGAAACTGTAACACTTCACTGCGAGATTATGTCCTCTGCAGATGGCACAGCCAGCTTCTAGCCCAGAACACAATGCAAGGGGATCATGCCAGACCTCCCTCACTGCCTGAAACATCTCCCCAGAGGCCCTCTGCACCATCTCGTACGAGTGAACCTCAGAGAGGAACACTCTAGCCCAGCACGAAAGACCTTATCACAATGAATCTCAAAACAGAAGTGGTCACTATTTCCATTTCATTTCTTCCAAGTAGAGTTGACACTCTCACAAAACTGCGTACTTGCTATGCATCTACTAGTTCATAAACCAATAAGTACCAGCAGTGTAAAATTTCTTAACTCCGCAACCTCCTGATAGAACTTGTGCCAGGAAAATGAAGTGTCTTTGACTGACAGAAATAAGAAGGTCAATCTTGTGGCTTTTTCTTGAACAAAGACATCTCTGTTCACCAGGAGAGAGACACTGCAACCAATATTATGTTGTTTCAGCTTACTTACGATTCCACTGACTGAAAACATGCCACATCTAAGGATATTTTGCCATCATTATGTGCCAGAGAATGTCCCAGACTGGGGCTGCCTCTAAACTAGGAATTATCTTCCAAAAAGCTTGATGGACAACTCCCAAGGAGGCTGGAGAGTGGAGAGTCTAATTATAAAATCACTGGCTGATGCCTGAGCAAATGATGGAGCTTCTGAGGAACTGGGTGTCATGGCCCTCGGCAAGTGGGATACCTCTAATGAAGAGATCTGCTGGTTAGTACAAACACTGAGCTTTCTACCAACCACGTCAAGATTGGAGCGACCCAATCTTCACTGAAGGAGCAGGGAAGGCTCTTCATCCCTTGCCAGGAGTGGCACCTTCTCATGGCTTTCCCACATCCTATTTGGCCAGCTACAAATGCCTGTGACCCTGTGGGAACTGATGTATTTAACTGCTGTGCCCTGAAATAGCATTCCCTACTCTCAAAAGATCACTGTGGCTGAAACAGCACAGTTACCTCTGTAAACAGACAATTCCCAAATGGACTCCCCAAATCCGCAGGTGAAAAGCTTCCCAGGGACCTATTAATAGATAAAATAGTACAGGAAAGAGACAGGAAGAAAAGGAAGGACATTAACAGACCAGGGTGCCCTCTAAATTCCCTGGTGGCCATTTTAACCTGAGTAGTCCATTTGAATTCTGATTAGGTCTGTATTACTTAGTGAGCACCCAACTGATACAAGAGCTGAACTCTTTAACATCCAATATTCTTGCCGTCTGTGAAGTTTTTTTTTCCTATTTGTAAAAAGGAACACTAAAAGCAATGGCAAAATGGAGAAAGTAGCATGATTTAGACATCTGAGTTACCCCCACGTGTACTCCCAAATAGCTGTGTCCTGTGTATGTTAAATGATTATGTAAATGCAAAGTATAACACTAATCAGCTACTTTTATGGTTCACAGTTTGACTCCCACAGATTAATAGAACAACTTCTCTAATAATGAAAAAAATCAACACATCTAAGCTAAATATCTGGCACAGAGTTACTGCTCAGATGGTTTCCAAGGAAGCTAAATTCTATGAAAAAATTTATCTGTAATTACATACATACATTTTCAGGGCAGAGAGTCCATCATCTAAGGATATTTTGCCATCATTATGTGCCAGAGAATGTCCCAGACTGGGGCTGCCTCTAAACTAGGAATTATCTTCCAAAAAGCTTGATGGACAACTCCCAAGGAGGCTGGAGAGTGGAGAGTCTAATTATAAAATCACTGGCTGATGCCTGAGCAAATGATGGAGCTTCTGAGGAACTGGGTGTCATGGCCCTCGGCAAGTGGGATACCTCTAATGAAGAGATCTGCTGGTTAGTACAAACACTGAGCTTTCTACCAACCACGCCAAGATTGGAGCGACCCAATCTTCACTGAAGGAGCAGGGAAGGCTCTTCATCCCTTGCCAGGAGTGGCACCTTCTCATGGCTTTCCCACATCCTATTTGGCCAGCTACAAATGCCTGTGACCCTGTGGGAACTGATGTATTTAACTGCTGTGCCCTGAAATAGCATTCCCTACTCTCAAAAGATCACTGTGGCTGAAACAGCACAGTTACCTCTGTAAACAGACAATTCCCAAATGGACTCCCCAAATCCGCAGGTGAAAAGCTTCCCAGGGACCTATTAATAGATAAAATAGTACAGGAAAGAGACAGGAAGAAAAGGAAGGACATTAACAGACCAGGGTGCCCTCTAAATTCCCTGGTGGCCATTTTAACCTGAGTAGTCCATTTGAATTCTGATTAGGTCTGTATTACTTAGTGAGCACCCAACTGATACAAGAGCTGAACTCTTTAACATCCAATATTCTTGCCGTCTGTGAAGTTTTTTTTTCCTATTTGTAAAAAGGAACACTAAAAGCAATGGCAAAATGGAGAAAGTAGCATGATTTAGACATCTGAGTTACCCCCACGTGTACTCCCAAATAGCTGTGTCCTGTGTATGTTAAATGATTATGTAAATGCAAAGTATAACACTAATCAGCTACTTTTATGGTTCACAGTTTGACTCCCACAGATTAATAGAACAACTTCTCTAATAATGAAAAAAATCAACACATCTAAGCTAAATATCTGGCACAGAGTTACTGCTCAGATGGTTTCCAAGGAAGCTAAATTCTATGAAAAAATTTATCTGTAATTACATACATACATTTTCAGGGCAGAGAGTCCATCATCTTTTCAATGGACTATCATCCTCAAAAAAGGTTAGCAGATGACATTTCTTTTAATTGATGCTAGCTACTGAATACACAGCAAAGCAATAGTCCTTCCATTATGTCATCACACTTCTCCTAAATAAATATCACGATCCTTGCCATAATCTTAATGACTGCTTAAAGCAATGAAAGCAAAGATGTGCAAACATTAAATCAGTACATTTACAATGTCCTTGAGCACTTTTATGTTTTGCTTGAACAAAAAATCTTTTCATTTTCTTAACAATAAACTATTTTCTTTTCTCTTCCTAATAGTGTTTCTTCTAAGGATATTTATTTCGGAAAAATATAGATTTTCACAAATATGAACTGAGAGCTTTAACTTTTTAAAAGTTTCTATGAATCATGATACTTTTGAGGGAATACTAGGCCTATTTTACTAGAAAACGCAGATCTTATTACATTCCAATTGTTTACATTGGAAACAATTGTTCCAATGTTCCATTGTAAGCAACAGATGAGGGCTTCCCCTGGTGGTCCAGTGGGTAAGGACACCGCCTTGCAGTGCAAGGGGCGCCGGTTCGATCCCTGGCCTGGGAAGATCCCACGTGCCGCGGAGCGGCTGGACCGATGTGCCCAATTACCGAGCCGGAGCTCTGGAGCGCATGCACCCAGAGCCGGAGTTCTTCAGCGACAAATGCCACCGCGATGGGAGGCCCACGCAGTCCAAAGAACAAAGACGGATGAAGATAGAGGAATGAAAGACCAATAGAAGTGGCCCGCCCGCTCCCCTCCCTCCCCAACCTGACCCCCGCCCAAAATAAATAAATAAATCTTTAAAAAAAAAAAAGTAACGGATGAGTATGGAGATTGATTATGAGATACTTAACAGAATTTTTTAAAGGAACATAGGTGGCTGGCAGGATAAAGAGAAGGAGCATGGTAAAAATCTAAAGATGGTGCAAAGTATAACACTAATCAGCTACTTTTATGGTTCACAGTTTGACTCCCACAGATTAATAGAACAACTTCTCTAATAATGAAAAAAATCAACACATCTAAGCTAAATATCTGGCACAGAGTTACTGCTCAGATGGTTTCCAAGGAAGCTAAATTCTATGAAAAAATTTATCTGTAATTACATACATACATTTTCAGGGCAGAGAGTCCATCATCTTTTCAATGGACTATCATCCTCAAAAAAGGTTAGCAGATGACATTTCTTTTAATTGATGCTAGCTACTGAATACACAGCAAAGCAATAGTCCTTCCATTATGTCATCACACTTCTCCTAAATAAATATCACGATCCTTGCCATAATCTTAATGACTGCTTAAAGCAATGAAAGCAAAGATGTGCAAACATTAAATCAGTACATTTACAATGTCCTTGAGCACTTTTATGTTTTGCTTGAAAAAAAAAAAATCTTTTTCATTTTTCTTAACAATAAACTATTTTCTTTTCTCTTCCTAATAGTGTTTCTTCTAAGGATATTTATTTCGGAAAAAATATAGATTTTCACAAATATGAACTGAGAGCTTTAACTTTTTAAAAGTTTCTATGAATCATGATACTTTTGAGGGAATACTAGGCCTATTTTACTAGAAAACGCAGATCTTATTACATTCCAATTGTTTACATTGGAAACAATTGTTCCAATGTTCCATTGTAAGCAACAGATGAGGGCTTCCCCTGGTGGTCCAGTGGGTAAGGACACCGCCTTGCAGTGCAAGGGGCACCGGTTGGAGCCCTGGCCTGGGAAGATCCCACGTGCCGCGGAGCGGCTGGACCGATGTGCCCAATTACCGAGCCGGAGCTCTGGAGCGCATGCACCCAGAGCCGGAGTTCTTCAGCGACAAATGCCACCGCGATGGGAGGCCCACGCAGTCCAAAGAACAAAGACGGATGAAGATAGAGGAATGAAAGACCAATAGAAGTGGCCCGCCCGCTCCCCTCCCTCCCCAACCTGACCCCCGCCCAAAATAAATAAATAAATCTTTAAAAAAAAAAAAGTAACGGATGAGTATGGAGATTGATTATGAGATACTTAACAGAATTTTTTAAAGGAACATAGGTGGCTGGCAGGATAAAGAGAAGGAGCATGGTAAAAATCTAAAGAATGAGTGAATATTTGACATTTCAACAGTTCAAGGCCATATAAATTACTTTCAACCAGAATTATTAATTTAAATTCCAGGCCCTCAAGCAAAATGTCATAAAGTAAGGCAAACCAGATATGCCTCTCAGGACTTAACTCTGACCAACAAAGGAGAACCCGGTAGCAACGTGGGAGTGACAAAAACAGAGAAAAGAGACCATGTCAACCCAGAGCTCACAGAAGAAGGGAATGAAGTGCTGACATGCCTGGACATACACTCCAGATGAACAGTTGACTTCAAAATGTTCCAGGAAGAGTAAGTACATGCCAACAGTCAGAGACACAGAAAGAAAAGTGATTCACCCAGATCAAAGATCCTGATCTAGAAACAGAGAAATTCTCACTATATACTCAGATGATTCAAAGAGACGTGAGTGGGCATGATGGACATTAGGAGAAACAACCGTGGCTGTACAGGGAACTCTCTGACAACCTCAGGCTTTCAAAGGACAGAAGTCAAATGCAAAGGGTAGCAAGAAAAACAAAGGTAAGTATAGAGCACAGCACTAACTATTAGGAATGACTCAGACAAGTCAAAGACTAAAGTGAGCAGAGACTTGAGGAGATTATGTTCTTTGATGCACTGAAGAGGAATGTCCTTGGTGGTCCAGTAGTTAAAGAATCCACCTTGCAAGCAGGGGATGCAGGTTTTATCCTTGGTGGGGCAACTAAGGCCCCACATGCCACAGAGCAACTAAGCCCACATGCCACAACTACTGAGTGCAAACTCTCTGAAGCCTGGTTGCCACAACTAGAGAGTCTGCATGATGCAACTGAGGCCCAATGCAGCCAAACAAACAAACAAACATATATATATATATTTAAAAAAAACTTGACATATGTCAGGTAGTACAAACCATGAAGTCTGCATAGAAGGGGGAAATGTGCTAACGAGCCCTACCTTCTCTCTTGGGAGAGATGCCTCTGCAAACAGGACTCTCAGATGCTCTGAGCCTGGAGGTAACATAGAGATGAAGGTGTTGCCCTCTTGGACAAGGTCTGCAGTGGTCCAGAGCCACCTGCGCCTGGTGGGGACAGTCTCTCAAATCCTGGGTACAGCTCCAGCTCCTAGCTGCCAGATACATCATCTCCAACATCAATCATACAGATGACAGTTCTCTTTTCCTCAAGCAAAATGTCATAAAGTAAGGCAAACCAGATATGCCTCTCAGGACTTAACTCTGACCAACAAAGGAGAACCCGGTAGCAACGTGGGAGTGACAAAAACAGAGAAAAGAGACCATGTCAACCCAGAGCTCACAGAAGAAGGAATGAAGTGCTGACATGCCTGGACATACACTCCAGATGAACAGTTGACTTCAAAATGTTCCAGGAAGAGTAAGTACATGCCAACAGTCAGAGACACAGAAAGAAAAGTGATTCACCCAGATCAAAGATCCTGATCTAGAAACAGAGAAATTCTCACTATATACTCAGATGATTCAAAGAGACGTGAGTGGGCATGATGGACATTAGGAGAAACAACCGTGGCTGTACAGGGAACTCTCTGACAACCTCAGGCTTTCAAAGGACAGAAGTCAAATGCAAAGGGTAGCAAGAAAAACAAAGGTAAGTATAGAGCACAGCACTAACTATTAGGAATGACTCAGACAAGTCAAAGACTAAAGTGAGCAGAGACTTGAGGAGATTATGTTCTTTGATGCACTGAAGAGGAATGTCCTTGGTGGTCCAGTAGTTAAAGAATCCACCTTGCAAGCAGGGGATGCAGGTTTTATCCTTGGTGGGGCAACTAAGGCCCCACATGCCACAGAGCAACTAAGCCCACATGCCACAACTACTGAGTGCAAACTCTCTGAAGCCTGGTTGCCACAACTAGAGAGTCTGCATGATGCAACTGAGGCCCAATGCAGCCAAACAAACAAACAAACATATATATATATATTTAAAAAAAACTTGACATATGTCAGGTAGTACAAACCATGAAGTCTGCATAGAAGGGGGAAATGTGCTAACGAGCCCTACCTTCTCTCTTGGGAGAGATGCCTCTGCAAACAGGACTCTCAGATGCTCTGAGCCTGGAGGTAACATAGAGATGAAGGTGTTGCCCTCTTGGACAAGGTCTGCAGTGGTCCAGAGCCACCTGCGCCTGGTGGGGACAGTCTCTCAAATCCTGGGTACAGCTCCAGCTCCCTAGCTGCCAGATACATCATCTCCAACATCAATCATACAGATGACAGTTCTCTTTTCCATAGGTTTCATTGTGTGTGTGTGTGTTGGGGGGGGGGGGCGGAGGGATGTTCTATTCTTAGTTGGTTCCGAATATAGGCTTTTTAACCAAGCACTGGTTTGATGACCTCAAGCCTGAACCCCTAACCACTTAGTAATGTGATTCTGCTTGTATTTTGTTTAAGATGGGATAAGACTTACAGAGGGTAGAGAGAACTGTCATTTTGTGACTCTCCCAGAAAATCGAATATTTTTCTAAATTAGAAATGGCAAAACATGACTGAGAGAAAACTGGAAATCAACATAAGAGAGGTGATTGCATAAGACTCCATAAATTCTTTGAATAAAGTCAATTCTTCAGACCCAGAAAAATGATATTATCACCAGATTAAATGGCTTAGGTTACCCCCTCATAGGTACTTTCATTCACAGTTGAGAAGTTACAGAGTATGGAAAAATGTGTCCAGAAGACTAAAGATGGGCAAATATCTCCAGTTTTCAAAAGGCTAAGAAAATAGAAAAATCTCAGAAATTACAACTAATAATTATTGCAGGTTGACACTAGGCCTCAAGAGATTTATAGAACAGGTTTGTGAGAAAAGAATATAATGAAAAACTATAATCAAGGTGGGTCCACTAAAATACTAAGTTGTTCTGCAGCTTGTAGTTGCCAAGGAAGAGGGGGTTGATGGACTGGGAGCCTGCAATATAATGCAAACTATTACATACAGAATGATAAACAACAAAGTCCTACTGTATAGCACAAGGAACTATATTCAATATCCCGTGATAAACCATAACAGGAAAGAAAATGTGCATATATATATGTATATATAATAAAGCCCTTCTGCTATACAGCAGAAATTAACACACTGTAAACCAACTTTACTTCAATAAAATAAATTTTAAATAATTAAGCTGTTCTGAGTTCATTCTATACCATGTTAGATAAATTTGCTTAGAAGGTGTTGCCCTCTTGGACAAGGTCTGCAGTGGTCCAGAGCCACCTGCGCCTGGTGGGGACAGTCTCTCAAATCCTGGGTACAGCTCCAGCTCCCTAGCTGCCAGATACATCATCTCCAACATCAATCATACAGATGACAGTTCTCTTTTCCATAGGTTTCATTGTGTGTGTGTGTGTTGGGGGGGGGGGGGCGGAGGGATGTTCTATTCTTAGTTGGTTCCGAATATAGGCTTTTTAACCAAGCACTGGTTTGATGACCTCAAGCCTGAACCCCTAACCACTTAGTAATGTGATTCTGCTTGTATTTTGTTTAAGATGGGATAAGACTTACAGAGGGTAGAGAGAACTGTCATTTTGTGACTCTCCCAGAAAATCGAATATTTTTCTAAATTAGAAATGGCAAAACATGACTGAGAGAAAACTGGAAATCAACATAAGAGAGGTGATTGCATAAGACTCCATAAATTCTTTGAATAAAGTCAATTCTTCAGACCCAGAAAAATGATATTATCACCAGATTAAATGGCTTAGGTTACCCCCTCATAGGTACTTTCATTCACAGTTGAGAAGTTACAGAGTATGGAAAAATGTGTCCAGAAGACTAAAGATGGGCAAATATCTCCAGTTTTCAAAAGGCTAAGAAAATAGAAAAATCTCAGAAATTACAACTAATAATTATTGCAGGTTGACACTAGGCCTCAAGAGATTTATAGAACAGGTTTGTGAGAAAAGAATATAATGAAAAACTATAATCAAGGTGGGTCCACTAAAATACTAAGTTGTTCTGCAGCTTGTAGTTGCCAAGGAAGAGGGGGTTGATGGACTGGGAGCCTGCAATATAATGCAAACTATTACATACAGAATGATAAACAACAAAGTCCTACTGTATAGCACAAGGAACTATATTCAATATCCCGTGATAAACCATAACAGGAAAGAAAATGTGCATATATATATGTATATATAACAAAGCCCTTCTGCTATACAGCAGAAATTAACACACTGTAAACCAACTTTACTTCAATAAAATAAATTTTAAATAATTAAGCTGTTCTGAGTTCATTCTATACCATGTTAGATAAATTTGCTTAGTCATCTCTGACTCTTTATGGTGCCATGTAGTGTAGCCAGGCTCCTCTGCCCATGGAATTTTCCAGACAATAATTCTGGAGTCAGTTGTCATTTCCTACTGATGCATTTATCAAGAATTGCTAAAAAATATAGCATATCTTAACTTCAGCAAAAACAATGGACAGAGACTTTCTTAATATATGTGATCTGATGATGGAAAAGGAGATGCATAGTTCCACCAGCAAATAATGTAGAACCTTGGAGGTCAGTCACAGTGAATGTGAGTGACCTCTGTCAGGTAGACGGGATCTTGGTCTTCTGTCATGTTGTACATACACACCATGTATTCACAACTTTTTTTGTCGGTCAATTATGTCTCAATATAGCTGGAGAAAAAAGTAAATATAATCTCTAAGTAATATTAAAAGAAGAAAAGCCCCAAATCATAGCAAGAAACATTTCAATGGACTCTGGGATAGTCAAACCACATTTGGAGCTTTGGATTCTGTACGTTAAGAGAGATATGGACCAACAGGAACATGTTCTGAAAACAGTGAAGAAAGGGTGAAGATTCACATGTCATATCAGTCTGGAAAAGATTGACAAGCCTGGAATTTTAGCCTGGAAAAGAAAAGACAGTGATAAACATGGAGAGTAGCTTGCAACCAATTTAACTGTTTGGGGGGCGAGATGTTTCTTGTATCAAATGAACAGGCTCAAAACTGATGAGGGTTTATGTATCCAGTCTCTCAGATTATATGCTTATTCTGTAAAAAAAAAAAAAAAACATGTAAAAAGTCATAGTTTACTATACGATCCAGCAAGCAAACTCCTGGACATATATCCAGAGAAGACTAAAGCTCTAATTAGGAAAGATGCATGCACCGCAATGTTCATAGCAGCAATATTTACAATTGCCAGGACAGGTGTCTAGTGGGTAAAGAACTTTCCTGCAATGCAGGAAATACAGGCTCAATCCCTGGGTTGGGAAGATCCCCTGGAAACTCTATAAAAACAAAAGGAAAGAAAATGTGCATATATATATGTATATATAAAAAGCCCTTCTGCTATACAGCAGAAATTAACACACTGTAAACCAACTTTACTTCAATAAAATAAATTTTAAATAATTAAGCTGTTCTGAGTTCATTCTATACCATGTTAGATAAATTTGCTTAGTCATCTCTGACTCTTTATGGTGCCATGTAGTGTAGCCAGGCTCCTCTGCCCATGGAATTTTCCAGACAATAATTCTGGAGTCAGTTGTCATTTCCTACTGATGCATTTATCAAGAATTGCTAAAAAATATAGCATATCTTAACTTCAGCAAAAACAATGGACAGAGACTTTCTTAATATATGTGATCTGATGATGGAAAAGGAGATGCATAGTTCCACCAGCAAATAATGTAGAACCTTGGAGGTCAGTCACAGTGAATGTGAGTGACCTCTGTCAGGTAGACGGGATCTTGGTCTTCTGTCATGTTGTACATACACACCATGTATTCACAACTTTTTTTGTCGGTCAATTATGTCTCAATATAGCTGGAGAAAAAAGTAAATATAATCTCTAAGTAATATTAAAAGAAGAAAAGCCCCAAATCATAGCAAGAAACATTTCAATGGACTCTGGGATAGTCAAACCACATTTGGAGCTTTGGATTCTGTACGTTAAGAGAGATATGGACCAACAGGAACATGTTCTGAAAACAGTGAAGAAAGGGTGAAGATTCACATGTCATATCAGTCTGGAAAAGATTGACAAGCCTGGAATTTTAGCCTGGAAAAGAAAAGACAGTGATAAACATGGAGAGTAGCTTGCAACCAATTTAACTGTTTGGGGGTCGAGATTTTTCTTGTATCAAATGAACAGGCTCAAAACTGATGAGGGTTTATGTATCCAGTCTCTCAGATTATATGCTTATTCTGTAAAAAAAAAAAAAAAACATGTAAAAAGTCATAGTTTACTATACGATCCAGCAAGCAAACTCCTGGACATATATCCAGAGAAGACTAAAGCTCTAATTAGGAAAGATGCATGCACCGCAATGTTCATAGCAGCAATATTTACAATTGCCAGGACAGGTGTCTAGTGGGTAAAGAACTTTCCTGCAATGCAGGAAATACAGGCTCAATCCCTGGGTTGGGAAGATCCCCTGGAGGAGGGCATGGCAACCCACTCCAGTCTTCTTGCCTGGAGAATCCCATGGACGGAGGAGCCTGACTGGCTACAGTGCATAGGGTCTCAAAGAGTCAGACATGATTGAAGCAACATAGCATGCACAGGGCATCAGTGTCCATCAACAAATGGATGGATAAAAAAGACGTGGTATATATGCAAAGTGGAATGTTCTCAGCTCCCCCTCAGCTCTTCCAAAAGGATGAAATAATTCCATTTGCAGCAATGTGAACTGACCTAGAGATTTTCATACTAATTGAAGTCAAAGACACATGTCATATATCATGATATCACTTATACATGGAATCTTAAAAAATGATACAAGTGAACTTATTTACAAAACAGAAACATAGAGAACAAACTTATGGTTACCTAAGGGGAAGTGAGGTGGGACAAGTTAGGAGTTTAGGATTAACAGACACACTACTGCATATGCAGTAGATGATCAAAAAGCACACTGCACAGCAGCTTGGTCAGTCACAGATTGCTGGGTCCTACGCCCTCAGTTCCTGATTGTGTGGGTCTGCAGAAGACGCTCAAAATTTGCTTTTTTTTTTTTTAGAATAGAGAAACAACATTAAGTTTAAAATTTTATTTTATTGAAGTATAGTTGACAGAATTTGTATTTTTTTTAAAGATTTATTTATTTATTTATTTTGGGCAGGGGTCGAGTTGGGGAGGAGGGGAGCAGGCAGGCCACTTCTATTGGTCTTTCGTTTCTCCATGCTCATCCGTCTTCGTTCTTTGGCTCCTGTGGGCCTCCCATCGCGGTGGTGTCTGTCGTTGCAGAGCACCGGCTCTGGGCGCATGCGCTCCAGAGCTCTGGCTCGATAACTGGACACATCAGTCCAGCCGCTCCGCGGCACGTGGGATCTTCCCAGGCCAGGGATCGAACTGGCGCCCCTTGCACTGGAAGGCGGTGTCCCTACCCACTGGACCACCAGGGGAAGCCCCCAGAATTTGTATTTTTAACAAGTTCTCAAGTAATACTGATGCTGCTGTTTCAGGAACCATGGTTTGAGAACCACTGGTTTAGGTTATTTCCAAACTTCACCTCAATGCTAAGTCTCTAAGTTTTAATAATTATCTTTCCTTCATGAGAAACAAAGAGACTCCCATGCCTCCAGAGAAAGACAATAAAACCGCAAAATTATTTTCTAAAAGTCAGACCACTCAGAAATTATTTTAAAAATCACCCATCTTTCCCTTGCTTCTTTCTTACAATGATAATTTTTCTTTTTCGTTTAAAATGGGTAAAATGATATTGTTTCTGAATGGCCAGGGAAAAAGGCAAATTTTTCTTTCTTTGCTCAAGTTCTTAATAATTACTCAGACACTTCTATTATTGTTACCTCCCAGGATCTGAAATTTGAAAAACTTCAATTCCTTTTATGTTATAAAAGAAATCATTACAAATACTATGTAATAAGAATATTGTTAAAGTATTTCAAAGTTCTGGAAAGATAAACTTTTTGGTTGATGGTGAGCATGGGTGCGAGTATTTGAAGATGCTGAGGACGTGTGTACATATATTTCATAGAAATGTGAAATTTCACTCACAGTTGCTTTAGGTGACTTTTTCCCTGCTATTTTTAATGCTTTTCATTATTTGGATTTGCAGCACCCCAGGGGTCTTTAGCTATTTCAAGAGGTGTCATGAAATTCTGAAGTTTCTCAAAATAACATTTTAAGTCACTTCAATTGAAAAACTACATATTTTCTGTGAAGAAAATTTCCAGAGTGGTGAAAGGGACAAAGAAAGCTGCTTAGAACTGAAATAAACAAAACAATGGGAAATCACTAGTATGACATCTAACTTGCATTCTGTGCTGGTCTCCAAAATGTTTTTTTTTTTTTTTCTTAAGAAGAATAGTTGATTTACTATGTTGTGCTGATTTCTGCTGTACAGCAAGTGATTCAGTTATACATCTATATATTCTTTTTCATATCCTTTTCCATTAAGGTTTATTTCAGGATGTTGGATATAATTCCTTGTGGTATAGAGTAGGACCTCATTGTTTATCTATCCTATGTATAATAGTTGGAATCTACGAACCCAAAATTCCCACTCCATCCCTCGTCCACCATCTCTGTGGCATTCTTCGCCCACAGAGATATGGCATCTAAATCAAACATAAAATGTCCCACAGATTTTGAAGTGGAGAAAACCTCCCACATTTTCTAGCAATTCTCAATTATCTCATTAACAGATTGTCTGGAATGACTAAAAGCCCTAGAGATTGTTTCTCTTTGAGACTATTTTTATACTTAGAGGTGAAGAGCTGTATTCCCAATGCCTTGAGAATTTCATTCAATTAATATTAAAGATGCCACTAAGAGGAGCAGGAAGGTGGTTCATCGCCCTTCTGCAAAAAGAAAGTTTTCTTCTGTAATCAGGCAGTATTCTCTTAAAGTCATCCCTAGAGCTAGGGAGAGGAGAAGGAGAGTGTTTTAGGTGTGAAAGGGCATCTGAACCTCTAGGTCAGTGTCTCTAGAGCTGAGACATTCAAGTTACCATTACATCAATTAGGTGCTAACAAAAAATACTAGATTTAAAACGCAGGGAGTGAATGAGTGACAGTTGCTCAGGCATGTCCCCGTGGAGTCACAAAGTTGACTCTTTGTGACCCCATGTACTATAGGCTGCCAGCCTCCTGAAATTTCACTCACAGTTGCTTTAGGTGACTTTTCCTGCTATTTTTAATGCTTTTCATTATTTGGATTTGCAGCACCCCAGGGGTCTTTAGCTATTTCAAGAGGTGTCATGAAATTCTGAAGTTTCTCAAAATAACATTTTAAGTCACTTCAATTGAAAAACTACATATTTTCTGTGAAGAAAATTTCCAGAGTGGTGAAAGGGACAAAGAAAGCTGCTTAGAACTGAAATAAACAAAACAATGGGAAATCACTAGTATGACATCTAACTTGCATTCTGTGCTGGTCTCCAAAATGTTTTTTTTTCTTAAGAAGAATAGTTGATTTACTATGTTGTGCTGATTTCTGCTGTACAGCAAGTGATTCAGTTATACATCTATATATTCTTTTTCATATCCTTTTCCATTAAGGTTTATTTCAGGATGTTGGATATAATTCCTTGTGGTATAGAGTAGGACCTCATTGTTTATCTATCCTATGTATAATAGTTGGAATCTACGAACCCAAAATTCCCACTCCATCCCTCGTCCACCATCTCTGTGGCATTCTTCGCCCACAGAGATATGGCATCTAAATCAAACATAAAATGTCCCACAGATTTTGAAGTGGAGAAAACCTCCCACATTTTCTAGCAATTCTCAATTATCTCATTAACAGATTGTCTGGAATGACTAAAAGCCCTAGAGATTGTTTCTCTTTGAGACTATTTTTATACTTAGAGGTGAAGAGCTGTATTCCCAATGCCTTGAGAATTTCATTCAATTAATATTAAAGATGCCACTAAGAGGAGCAGGAAGGTGGTTCATCGCCCTTCTGCAAAAAGAAAGTTTTCTTCTGTAATCAGGCAGTATTCTCTTAAAGTCATCCCTAGAGCTAGGGAGAGGAGAAGGAGAGTGTTTTAGGTGTGAAAGGGCATCTGAACCTCTAGGTCAGTGTCTCTAGAGCTGAGACATTCAAGTTACCATTACATCAATTAGGTGCTAACAAAAAATACTAGATTTAAAACGCAGGGAGTGAATGAGTGACAGTTGCTCAGGCATGTCCCCGTGGAGTCACAAAGTTGACTCTTTGTGACCCCATGTACTATAGGCTGCCAGCCTCCTCTGTCCATGGAATTTTCCAGACAAGAATACTGGAGCGGGTTGCCATTTTCTCCTCCAGGGCTCATTTCAGGGTCAGCTTAGAAATGCAAGTTGCACCTCTGAGAGGCAGCTGTAGGACAGCAGCATGCGTCTGGCAAGGACCTGACCCTGACGACCTCACCTGCCCTCCGTGGCTGTGCTTTGCTGCCCTGTCCTCCCTTCAATTCAAACCACAAGTTACCAGCAGCCCCAAAGTCCAGTGTTTTTCATTCTTTGTGTGTGTGTGTGTGTGTGTGTGTGTGTGATAGCCCTTTTACCCCAGCACTTGACCCTGAAAAACCAATCACTGCCTTTTCTGTCACACAGCAGAAAATATAAGCCTTTTCTAATCATCTATATATGAGAACGCAATGAAGGCCCCCATTTTTTTTTAAAGCACCTAGCACATTTGTCTTTTCTTCTCTATAAGGAGCAGCAGATGGGCAAGGGGAGATCTCAGACACCTGCAGATAGGCTGTGTGCTCGGATTAGGCAGGGCATTATTAGCAAAGGCCTGAATTCACAGCTGAGCTCCACCCCTGCAGTTTTCTCTGTTCCTCAGTTCACTTCCTGTCACTTGGATTCTCAGATTCTCACTGGACTCATCGTTGCTGTCCAGCTGTCTCTACTCCAGTATCTCTCAACTCTTTAAACCAACGCCAGCTTCTCATAAACATCTCATTCACACTTGCCCCAGAAATCCTAACATGGCTCTCAGGAGTAGGAGAGGGAAAATTTTAGCTGAGGATCTTCGTATTTTCTTTGTAACCTAGCAGCAAAAAAGGGTGTTGTGTTTTGTTTTCTGGAATTGCATTATAAAAACAATAGTTTTGTTCTATTTTTATGGAAATTTCTCTTAGAGTCCACTTTTCCATCTGAGAGATGATGCTGTAATTGTTATGTCATGACCAGGACTGGCTATATAATTTGTGGGGTTTGCTGAAAAATGAACATGCAGGGACCCTGGTTAAAAATTACTAAGAATTTCAAGATGGCAATTCAAAAAGACACATGCATCCCAATATGCATTGCTGCACTATTTACAATAGCCAGGACATGAAAGCAACCTAAATGTCCATTGACAAAGGTGAAGAAGATGTGGTACATATAGGCAATGGAATATAACTCAGTCATGATAAGCAATGAAATTGGGTCATTTGCAGAGATGTGGATGAATCTAGAAACTGTCATACAGAGTGAAGTCAATCAGAAAGAGAAAAAATATTGTATATTACTACATATATGTGGAATCTAGAAAAATGGTATAGATGATCTTATTTGCAAAAGAGAAATAGAGGCACACAAATATGGACACCAAAGGGGAAACAGAGGAGGTGGGATGAACTGGGAGATTGAGATTAACATATATGCACCATTGATTCTATGATAAAATAGATAACTAATGAGAACCTACTGTATAACATTGGGAACTCTATTCAGTGCTCTGTGGTGACTCAATGGGAAGGCAATCCAAAAAAGAAGATATATATATATATATATATATATATATGATAGATATAGATAGATAGATATAGATATAAATAACATAGAGCCAATTCAATTTGCTGTACTGTAAAAAACTAACACAACATTGTAAAGCAACCTCAATAAAAATTAATAAAAAAGAAAGAAAGAAAACAATTTCAAAACACCAGAGTAGAGCATTAAACCAAGGAAGGGGTATTGCTAAGCTTGGAGTCCTGGTAATGACACAGATCACATGCAGTGAGGTTTGCCATGATCATGACTTTTTAGCTCCTGCTACTCCTGTGACTGACGCTGTTTCCTCACTCCAGTTCCTGAGAGTAGCCATCTGACTGGCTAAGATAAAACATTTCATTCCAGGTGCATCACTGGTTGCTGGCAAGGCTACTCACTGGAGGGCACTTGGTCATTTAAGTGTGTCAGTGTCAAGCTATTGTGGGTGACCAAAGTGAGGAGGTAGGATGAGGTAAGAACAAGTACAAGGGCTAAATTTGAATTAAAACAATAGTTTTGTTCTATTTTTATGGAAATTTCTCTTAGAGTCCACTTTTCCATCTGAGAGATGATGCTGTAATTGTTATGTCATGACCAGGACTGGCTATATAATTTGTGGGGTTTGCTGAAAAATGAACATGCAGGGACCCTGGTTAAAAATTACTAAGAATTTCAAGATGGCAATTCAAAAAGACACATGCATCCCAATATGCATTGCTGCACTATTTACAATAGCCAGGACATGAAAGCAACCTAAATGTCCATTGACAAAGGTGAAGAAGATGTGGTACATATAGGCAATGGAATATAACTCAGTCATGATAAGCAATGAAATTGGGTCATTTGCAGAGATGTGGATGAATCTAGAAACTGTCATACAGAGTGAAGTCAATCAGAAAGAGAAAAAATATTGTATATTACTACATATATGTGGAATCTAGAAAAATGGTATAGATGATCTTATTTGCAAAAGAGAAATAGAGGCACACAAATATGGACACCAAAGGGGAAACAGAGGAGGTGGGATGAACTGGGAGATTGAGATTAACATATATGCACCATTGATTCTATGATAAAATAGATAACTAATGAGAACCTACTGTATAACATTGGGAACTCTATTCAGTGCTCTGTGGTGACTCAATGGGAAGGCAATCCAAAAAAGAAGATATATATATATATATATATATATATATGATAGATATAGATAGATAGATATAGATATAAATAACATAGAGCCAATTCAATTTGCTGTACTGTAAAAAACTAACACAACATTGTAAAGCAACCTCAATAAAAATTAATAAAAAAGAAAGAAAGAAAACAATTTCAAAACACCAGAGTAGAGCATTAAACCAAGGAAGGGGTATTGCTAAGCTTGGAGTCCTGGTAATGACACAGATCACATGCAGTGAGGTTTGCCATGATCATGACTTTTTAGCTCCTGCTACTCCTGTGACTGACGCTGTTTCCTCACTCCAGTTCCTGAGAGTAGCCATCTGACTGGCTAAGATAAAACATTTCATTCCAGGTGCATCACTGGTTGCTGGCAAGGCTACTCACTGGAGGGCACTTGGTCATTTAAGTGTGTCAGTGTCAAGCTATTGTGGGTGACCAAAGTGAGGAGGTAGGATGAGGGTAAGAACAAGTACAAGGAGGGACAGTGGAGGGGACAGCTTTCCTTAGGAGGGGAAATAAGTCGGCAGGCAATCGACATTGTTGGTATAAAATATAAAGAGTCCATTTCCCATTTGAGCCTGACACCTGTGTATATAAAACTGAGTCACAATATTTCAGAGGTGAGTTTGGGGATGTGTGTGCAAATGAGAATGGTGGCCTAAACAAATGGGATGCAAAGTCTTAACAAATCGTTGTTGTGGCCATTCTAACTAAAGGGGCTTTTACATAATGGAACCTGATTTAGCATCTCAAAAATATGTATGTGTGGGAATTCTCTGGCGAATCAGTAGATAAGATTGCACACTTCTACTACCGGGGACACAGATTTGCTCCTTGGCTGGGGAAATAAGACCCTGCATGGCATGCAGAGCAGCCAAAAATAGATGGGGGAAAAAAACAGTCTCAAAAAAATTTCCCCAAACATATGTAACATGTAGGCTGTCAGGCTGGTGTTTCTGTGATGTTCCCAGGTGACAATCATTGTGAACTAAATAACACAGATTCTGTGTGCTGAGGGGCGACATGCACCAGGGATTGAGTCTTTGTTCAGATATACAGAGGAAATAGGTACTAGAACTGAATGAGAGCCAGGGGACAATCTATTTAATAGACTGTGGCTTGTGATATTTCTAATCTTTTGATAAAAGAACATGTTTCCTTTAGAAAAAAAAAAAAAGATTTTCTAACATCCTCCTGAGAAAGGCTTAATCGACCCTTGATTCTGTCAGTAACTGGGAGTGACTGTCTCACTCTGGTTTATAATCACCGTGACCAACCCAGTTCCTCTTCTAGGTTAAAAAAAATCATTTTTGTATTTTTTTTCCCCTGAGAATTTTTATCTAATCAGTGATCGCCTTCCAATTTAACTACTGAATCTAGTCATGAGTTTTGAATTCCAGGCCTTACCGTTTGTCATCTTTATCCTGACCTTTTGTCTCATTTAAGTCAAATGTTATCATCTGCACAAGAATTTAAGCTGAGCATATGAAGGATTTTGAAATATTAAGGAGTTTGAATTCCAACAGGGATATCAGTAGCTTTTAATGCTTAGGAATTATTTCCTGAGTATATGTGAGACTGTGTGTATGTGAGTGTACATTTAAAGAATACTTGAGGGGACAGCTTTCCTTAGGAGGGGAAATAAGTCGGCAGGCAATCGACATTGTTGGTATAAAATATAAAGAGTCCATTTCCCATTTGAGCCTGACACCTGTGTATATAAAACTGAGTCACAATATTTCAGAGGTGAGTTTGGGGATGTGTGTGCAAATGAGAATGGTGGCCTAAACAAATGGGATGCAAAGTCTTAACAAATCGTTGTTGTGGCCATTCTAACTAAAGGGGCTTTTACATAATGGAACCTGATTTAGCATCTCAAAAATATGTATGTGTGGGAATTCTCTGGCGAATCAGTAGATAAGATTGCACACTTCTACTACCGGGGACACAGATTTGCTCCTTGGCTGGGGAAATAAGACCCTGCATGGCATGCAGAGCAGCCAAAAATAGATGGGGGAAAAAAACAGTCTCAAAAAAATTTCCCCAAACATATGTAACATGTAGGCTGTCAGGCTGGTGTTTCTGTGATGTTCCCAGGTGACAATCATTGTGAACTAAATAACACAGATTCTGTGTGCTGAGGGGCGACATGCACCAGGGATTGAGTCTTTGTTCAGATATACAGAGGAAATAGGTACTAGAACTGAATGAGAGCCAGGGGACAATCTATTTAATAGACTGTGGCTTGTGATATTTCTAATCTTTTGATAAAAGAACATGTTTCCTTTAGAAAAAAAAAAAAAGATTTTCTAACATCCTCCTGAGAAAGGCTTAATCGACCCTTGATTCTGTCAGTAACTGGGAGTGACTGTCTCACTCTGGTTTATAATCACCGTGACCAACCCAGTTCCTCTTCTAGGTTAAAAAAAATCATTTTTGTATTTTTTTTCCCCTGAGAATTTTTATCTAATCAGTGATCGCCTTCCAATTTAACTACTGAATCTAGTCATGAGTTTTGAATTCCAGGCCTTACCGTTTGTCATCTTTATCCTGACCTTTTGTCTCATTTAAGTCAAATGTTATCATCTGCACAAGAATTTAAGCTGAGCATATGAAGGATTTTGAAATATTAAGGAGTTTGAATTCCAACAGGGATATCAGTAGCTTTTAATGCTTAGGAATTATTTCCCTGAGTATATGTGAGACTGTGTGTGTATGTGAGTGTACATTTAAAGAATACTTAGATTTACAAAAGTATAAGGGAGAGTTCAAATTGTGAATGCCAGGATTCATGCCAAATGGAAAATTTCACACAGTCCTACATGTGAACACATTGTGAAGCTCACCAAGCTAATTATTACAAAGAAACATTCACGTTATTCAATTCAGAAAAAGAATCAGGGAAATAGAAGTCTAAACAGTAACACATTGGGAGAAAAAAAAGAAGTCTATGATAGAGGATTTCGTGTAGGTGAGGTGGCTGGTTGAGCTGGGGATGTCTGCACCCTTTGTTCTCATGGTCGTAGGCGGGATGGGCTTTTATCTGCACAATCCCATTATGTGCAGGGCATTGCACTTAGCCTTCCTGATGACTTACATTTGCCAGAAACACTACACTTAGAACGCAGATCATATTAGCAGTTACAACCCATTTCCAAAACTGATTACAGCCCCAAGCAAAAAAACATCTTACTAACGACCCTCCAAACACCCATTTGAAGAATGTGTGCATGTGTGTGTGTCTGTGTGTGTGTGCACCTGTCACTACGTGTTCTTATATTTAGCCAGCACACTGTAGAAAACCAGCTCCTTAACACTTGTTCCTAGGCAGAAGCAGTTTCAAAACCAGTCTTTTTGAAAGTCAGCTCCTGCACAGAAGATACAAAGCTCACATACTTAGAGAAAATGGAATCATAAACAGCCTTAGAATACGACAATTTCCCTTCCACCTTTCAAAAATCAGTTTGGGTCTTTTACTTTCCATTTTGGTACAACATACCAGGGCAAGGAAAGACAGCGTACAAAAGTTTAAGATTTCATAAATGTGGTAAGGAGTGTATCAGATGCCTTAAATTGTTTTTAGTGTGAGTGCATGAGGACTTTTAGCTCACACATGTTCCAGTGCTCTAAAGGGTTCCATGGGAGAGGATATTATCATACATTTAAAAAACCATTAATCTCATGAAAGACAAATTAAATATAGTTACTATTAATAGAATTTATATCTCTTACTATATATTAATATAATGCTGCAGTTCATGGGCACTTTAGCCTGGTGGGCTATAGTCCATGGGGTTGAAAGGAGTCAGCCATGACTGAGTGACTGACACTTTCACTTTTCAGTGTAAAACACATTCTTGGTTTCTATAATGCATTAGTCACTTTACTTATGGTTCTTTTCACCTTTGGTCTATGGGTATCTTAGAGTCCAGTTTCTCCCTCTGCTTATCTCAAAAAATAAATCTCTCCTTCAGGAAACTATTAATGGAATGTTTCCTTTAGAATTTCACCAGTCTATGCATGTATAACCTGACAAACCCAAACTTCTGCTTCAAGTGTTAGTGTTAGTAGTGGCAAATGTTAGTAGCATGAATTTGTCCCCAAGATGAAAAATGATGTGCAATATTAGAGTACTGTGGCAATGCATTAACAGTTATGCTTAGCAATAACAAGCATGCAAAGTAATAACCTATTCTATTGTTTTCCTCTGTCTCTTTGCATTTTTCACTTAAGAAGGCTTGCTAATCTCTAGTTATTTTCTGGAACTCTATTCAGTTGGGCATATCTTTCCCTTTCTCCTTTGCCTTTTGCTTCTCTTCTTTTCTCAGTTATTCATGAGGCCCCCTCAAACAATCACTTTGCTTTCTTGCATTTCTTTTTCTTTGGGATGGTTTTGGTCCTCACATCCTATAGTCTTATGAACCTCCATCCATAGTTCTTCAGTCACTCTGTCCACTAGGTCTAATTCCTTGAATCTATTTGTCACCTACAGTATACAATCATAAGAAATTTGATTTAGGTTAAACCTGAACAGTCTAGTGGTTTTGCCTACTTTCTTTAATTTAACTGAATTTTGCAATAAGGAACTTGTGATCCTCTGAGCCACAGTCAGTTCCAGGTGTTGTTTTTGCTGACTATATAGAGTTTCTCCATGTTCAGCTGCAAAGAATATATTCAATCTGATTTTGGCATTGACCATCTGGTGATTTCCATGTGTAGAGTCATCTCTTGTGTTGCTTCCTTCTATACTTCAAGGCCAAACTTGCCCATTACTTCAGGTATCTCTTCATTCCTACTTTTGCTTTCCAATCCCTTATGATGAAAAGAACATCTTTCCTTCTATGACTTACAGAGGCGCAGAACTTTGCCATATAATGTTTTTTTTGCAGTTCATGGGCACTTTAGCCTGGTGGGCTATAGTCCATTGAAAGGAGTCAGCCATGACTGAGTGACTGACACTTTCACTTTTCAGTGTAAAACACATTCTTGGTTTCTATAATGCATTAGTCACTTTACTTATGGTTCTTTTCACCTTTGGTCTATGGGTATCTTAGAGTCCAGTTTCTCCCTCTGCTTATCTCAAAAAATAAATCTCTCCTTCAGGAAACTATTAATGGAATGTTTCCTTTAGAATTTCACCAGTCTATGCATGTATAACCTGACAAACCCAAACTTCTGCTTCAAGTGTTAGTGTTAGTAGTGGCAAATGTTAGTAGCATGAATTTGTCCCCAAGATGAAAAATGATGTGCAATATTAGAGTACTGTGGCAATGCATTAACAGTTATGCTTAGCAATAACAAGCATGCAAAGTAATAACCTATTCTATTGTTTTCCTCTGTCTCTTTGCATTTTCACTTAAGAAGGCTTGCTAATCTCTAGTTATTTTCTGGAACTCTATTCAGTTGGGCATATCTTTCCCTTTCTCCTTTGCCTTTTGCTTCTCTTCTTTTCTCAGTTATTCATGAGGCCCCCTCAAACAATCACTTTGCTTTCTTGCATTTCTTTTTCTTTGGGATGGTTTTGGTCCTCACATCCTATAGTCTTATGAACCTCCATCCATAGTTCTTCAGTCACTCTGTCCACTAGGTCTAATTCCTTGAATCTATTTGTCACCTACAGTATACAATCATAAGAAATTTGATTTAGGTTAAACCTGAACAGTCTAGTGGTTTTGCCTACTTTCTTTAATTTAACTGAATTTTGCAATAAGGAACTTGTGATCCTCTGAGCCACAGTCAGTTCCAGGTGTTGTTTTTGCTGACTATATAGAGTTTCTCCATGTTCAGCTGCAAAGAATATATTCAATCTGATTTTGGCATTGACCATCTGGTGATTTCCATGTGTAGAGTCATCTCTTGTGTTGCTTCCTTCTATACTTCAAGGCCAAACTTGCCCATTACTTCAGGTATCTCTTCATTCCTACTTTTGCTTTCCAATCCCTTATGATGAAAAGGACATCTTTTTTTTAGTGTTAGAAGAGGCAGCAGGAATGCACAGGAGAACTGTACAAAAAAGATCTTAATGACCTGGATAACCATGATGGTGTGGTCACTCACCTAGAATCAGACATCCTGAAATGTGAAGTCAAATGAGCCTTAGGAAGCATTAATATGAACAAAACTAGTGAGAGAGAGAATTCCAGCTGAGCTATTTCAAATGCTAAAAGACATGCTGCATTCAGAATGCCAACAAATTTGGAAAACTCAGCAATGGCCACATGACTGGAAAAGGTCAGTTTTCATTCCGATCCCAAAGAAAGGCAATGCCAAAGAATATTCAAACTATGGTACAATTGAGCTCATTTCACATGATAGCAAGGCAATGCTCAAAATCCTTCAAGCTAGGTTTCTACACTGTGTTAACTGAGAATTTCCAGATATACAAGCTAGATTTGGAAAAGGCAAAGGATAAGAAATCAAACTACCAACATATGTTGCATCATAGAAAAATCAAGGGAACTTAAAACAAAAACTACTTTTGCTTCATTGACTATGCTCAAGGCTTTGACTGTGTGGATTACAACAAACTACGGAAAATTTTTAAAGAGATGAGACTACTAGAATACCTTACCTGCCTCCTGAGAAACCTGCGTACAAACCAAGAAACAACAGCCAGATCCAGACATGGAACAATGGATTGATTCAAAATTGGGAAAGGAGTACACCAGGACTGTATATTGTCACCGTGTTTAATTTATATGCATAGTACATCATGCAAAATGCCAGGCTAGAAGAACTACAAGCTGGAATTAAAATTGCCAGGAGAAATATCAACCACCTCAGATATGCAAATTATACCACCCACTTGGCAGAAAGTGAAGAGGAAAAACTTCTTGATGAGGGCAATAAGGAACTTGTGATCCTCTGAGCCACAGTCAGTTCCAGGTGTTGTTTTTGCTGACTATATAGAGTTTCTCCATGTTCAGCTGCAAAGAATATATTCAATCTGATTTTGGCATTGACCATCTGGTGATTTCCATGTGTAGAGTCATCTCTTGTGTTGCTTCCTTCTATACTTCAAGGCCAAACTTGCCCATTACTTCAGGTATCTCTTCATTCCTACTTTTGCTTTCCAATCCCTTATGATGAAAAGGACATCTTTTTTTTAGTGTTAGAAGAGGCAGCAGGAATGCACAGGAGAACTGTACAAAAAAGATCTTAATGACCTGGATAACCATGATGGTGTGGTCACTCACCTAGAATCAGACATCCTGAAATGTGAAGTCAAATGAGCCTTAGGAAGCATTAATATGAACAAAACTAGTGAGAGAGAGAATTCCAGCTGAGCTATTTCAAATGCTAAAAGACATGCTGCATTCAGAATGCCAACAAATTTGGAAAACTCAGCAATGGCCACATGACTGGAAAAGGTCAGTTTTCATTCCGATCCCAAAGAAAGGCAATGCCAAAGAATATTCAAACTATGGTACAATTGAGCTCATTTCACATGATAGCAAGGCAATGCTCAAAATCCTTCAAGCTAGGTTTCTACACTGTGTTAACTGAGAATTTCCAGATATACAAGCTAGATTTGGAAAAGGCAAAGGATAAGAAATCAAACTACCAACATATGTTGCATCATAGAAAAATCAAGGGAACTTAAAACAAAAACTACTTTTGCTTCATTGACTATGCTCAAGGCTTTGACTGTGTGGATTACAACAAACTACGGAAAATTTTTAAAGAGATGAGACTACTAGAATACCTTACCTGCCTCCTGAGAAACCTGCGTACAAACCAAGAAACAACAGCCAGATCCAGACATGGAACAATGGATTGATTCAAAATTGGGAAAGGAGTACACCAGGACTGTATATTGTCACCGTGTTTAATTTATATGCATAGTACATCATGCAAAATGCCAGGCTAGAAGAACTACAAGCTGGAATTAAAATTGCCAGGAGAAATATCAACCACCTCAGATATGCAAATTATACCACCCACTTGGCAGAAAGTGAAGAGGAATTAAAGAGCTTCTTGATGAGGGCAAAAGAGGAGAGCTGACTTAAAACTCAACATAAAAAAAATAAGAGGGCTTTCCCTGGTGATCCAGTGGGTAAGGACACTGCCTTGCAGTGCAAGGGGCGCCAGTTCGATCCCTGGCCTGGGAAGATCCCAAGTGCCGCGGAGAAGCTGGACCGATGTGTCCAATACCGAGCCGGAGCTCTGGTGCGCATGCGCCCAGAGCCGGAGCCCTGCAACGACAGACGCCACCGCAATGGGAGGTCCACAGGAGCCAAAGAACAAAGATGGATGAAAATAGAGAAAGACCAATAGCAGTGGCCTGCCCACTCCCCTCCCTCCTCAAGCAGACACCCACCCAAAGTAAATAATAAAATAAATCTTTAAAAATAATAATAATAATGGCATCCGCTCCTATCACTTCATGGCAAAAGGATGGCCAAAAAGTGATTAAAGTGACAGACTGTATTTTCTTGGGCTCCAAAATCACTGAAAATGGTTATAGCCATGAAATTAAAAGATGCTTGACCCTTTGAAGATAAGCTATAACAAACCTAGAAGGCAAAATAAAAATAAGAGACATCACTTTGCCAACAAAGGTGCATATAGTCAAAGCTATGGTTTTTCCAGTAGTTACATATGGATACAAGTGTTGGAACATAAAGAATGCTGAGAATAGATGAACTGATGCTTTTGAATTATGGTTTTGGAGAAGACTCTTGAGAGTCCCTTAGACAGCAAGGAGATCAAACAAACCAGTCAATCCTAAAGGAAATCAACCCTGAATATTCACTGGAAGGACTGATATTGAAGCTGAAGCTCCAATCTTTGGCCACCTGATGCATAGATCTGACTCCTTGGAAAAGACCCTAATATTAGAAAAGACTGAGTGGAGGAGGAGAAAGGGACACCAGAGGATGAGGTGGTTTTATTGCATCACCAACTCAATGGACATAAGTTTGAGCAAACTCTGGGAGATAACGAAGGATAGGGAAGCCTGGTGTGCTGCAATTCATGAGGTTGCAAAGAGGCAGACATGATCGATAGCCTGAACAACATCAACAACAAAGCAATAATCATTCTTTGTTGATTCTGTGTATTGTTGTTTTTTAATACTTTCAAGATAAAATAAATTATGCTTTTGGAACATAGGAATCAATGTAACACCACTGAAAACCTAGTAGACTGCCAATATGGATCACTGGGATTTACAATATATTTGATTCATATGCCAGTTTTCAAAGAGCACACAGTGATTTAACTTATGTTAGATTATTTATCCTCATCATTCCTCGTGAAATAGATTTTAAAACTCCTTATGCCTATTTTATTGAGATTAAGTTTTATGCCTCTTGTACTTCTCCAGAAAAGTTTGGCTAGTTATAAAAATACTTCTTACACATTTTGATTAATCATCCTTAGAAAACAGTTAATTTCATATAGTTTACACTACAAAATGGCTAATATGCATATAACCATCTCTCAAATATCTCTAATAGCCTACTCCATATTGCTAAAAATATTTATTTTTGACACCTGGGACAGTCTACCCTCTAAGTGCCTTACTTTTCTTCAAGGTATTCATTAATTACCTAAAGAAATACTTATTCAGTGTTCCATTATATAAGAATTGGTCTTTGTATTGCAAAATAAAGCATGAATCTGAAATTGAATTTAATCTAGAAGGGCTTACAGTCTCATGGAGAGACAGGATACCTACTTTGATAGCTATAGCACAGACTAGGAACAGAAAAGAGACAGGTGAGGACGGCTGAAACACTCCAGAAGCTTAGATGATGAAGTGCTTATTCCAGCTTCAGACTTTAATCAAGTCAAACTCTCAATTTCCTCTCTCCCTAATCCACCCCTGAAACTAAAACTCAATCAGGAGAATTTGGAGGGGTGAATACAAGTAATAGAAAATATGATTCAAAATATTCTAAACAGTAAGATGATTCCCCAGCTCATAGAACAAGAAATCCTGGGCTAAGGAGGCTCCAGAAGTGTTCATTCAGTGGCCCAGTAGTGTCACTGGCATTCCTTTCTCATATCACTGCATCTTTCTCAAGACTAAGATTCACCTAGATGACTGTTGCAAAGAGGCAGACATGATCGATAGCCTGAACAACATCAACAACAAAGCAATAATCATTCTTTGTTGATTCTGTGTATTGTTGTTTTTTAATACTTTCAAGATAAAATAAATTATGCTTTTGGAACATAGGAATCAATGTAACACCACTGAAAACCTAGTAGACTGCCAATATGGATCACTGGGATTTACAATATATTTGATTCATATGCCAGTTTTCAAAGAGCACACAGTGATTTAACTTATGTTAGATTATTTATCCTCATCATTCCTCGTGAAATAGATTTTAAAACTCCTTATGCCTATTTTATTGAGATTAAGTTTTATGCCTCTTGTACTTCTCCAGAAAAGTTTGGCTAGTTATAAAAATACTTCTTACACATTTTGATTAATCATCCTTAGAAAACAGTTAATTTCATATAGTTTACACTACAAAATGGCTAATATGCATATAACCATCTCTCAAATATCTCTAATAGCCTACTCCATATTGCTAAAAATATTTATTTTTGACACCTGGGACAGTCTACCCTCTAAGTGCCTTACTTTTCTTCAAGGTATTCATTAATTACCTAAAGAAATACTTATTCAGTGTTCCATTATATAAGAATTGGTCTTTGTATTGCAAAATAAAGCATGAATCTGAAATTGAATTTAATCTAGAAGGGCTTACAGTCTCATGGAGAGACAGGATACCTACTTTGATAGCTATAGCACAGACTAGGAACAGAAAAGAGACAGGTGAGGACGGCTGAAACACTCCAGAAGCTTAGATGATGAAGTGCTTATTCCAGCTTCAGACTTTAATCAAGTCAAACTCTCAATTTCCTCTCTCCCTAATCCACCCCTGAAACTAAAACTCAATCAGGAGAATTTGGAGGGGTGAATACAAGTAATAGAAAATATGATTCAAAATATTCTAAACAGTAAGATGATTCCCCAGCTCATAGAACAAGAAATCCTGGGCTAAGGAGGCTCCAGAAGTGTTCATTCAGTGGCCCAGTAGTGTCACTGGCATTCCTTTCTCATATCACTGCATCTTTCTCAGCAAGCCACTAAGCACACCCTTCTGACTCTAGATGACTGTGGCAGTTTCAGGCACCCTTTTTTTCTTCATATCAATGTCTGAAGGGAAGGAACAGAGACTCTGTCTCTACCTCATATTTCTTTTTAAGAACTAATAACTTTCACATATGTGTTCTCTCTGGTTAGTCTTCCTCTCACAACCCGGTGGTCAGAACTAGGTTGTATGACTCTACCCAAGCCAATCACTGGCAGTGATTAAAGAGTTACCATTACTAGCTTAGGCTAATCTAGATTCCTTTTCTGTATGAATATAGTTATGCAGCAAAAGGTGAATAGCTAAATAATTTTGGGTCTTTCCTAGCAAGAAAGAACTAGAGTGAGGGAATGTTTGGAGTAGGTCACCAAAAATTGTTTCTTACACTATCTCTTAACTTACTCTTTCTCCTGATTTCCCTATTTTGTTTCTTGATACCACCAATTTCCCTCTAACTTAATGGATTCAAAACCCTAAACTTATTTTTTGATAAGACTCTTTTCTGCTGTCCTTGTATCTTGAGAGTCCCTTGGACTGCAAGGAGATCAATCCAGTCAATCCTAAAGGGAATCAACCCTGAGTATTCATTGGAAGTACTGATGCTGAAACTTCAATACTTTGGCCACCTGATGTGAAGAGCCTACTTATTGGAAAAAGACCCTGATGCTGGGAAAGACTGAAGGCAAAAGAAGAGGGCACCAGAGGATGAGATGGTTAGATAGCATCACTGACTCAATGAACATGAATCTGAGCAAACTCTGGGAGATAGTGGAGGACAAAGAAACTGGTATGCTACAGTCCATGGAGTCACAAAGAGTCAGACACAACTTACTGACTAAATAACAATGTATCTTTTTACCAAGCATCATAAAGATTAATTCCAGGGCTTCCCTGGTGGTTCAGTGGGTAAAGAGTCTGCCTTGCAGTGCTAGGGACACCGGTTTGATCCCTGGCCCAAGAAGATCCCACATGCCACAGAGCAGCTGGACCGGTGTGTCCAATTATGAGCCAGCACTCTGGAGAGCATGTGCCCAGGGCCAGTGCTCTGCAATGAGAGAGGCCACTGCAATGGGAAGCCCACACAGGCCAAAGAATAAAGATCGATGAAAAATAGATGATGACTAGGAGGTAAAAAAAAAAAACCTTAAAAAATAAAAGATTAATGCCTATGTCTTAAAAATGTTTATGAAGTTCCAGTTCTGAATCTCAAGCACCTGGAATGCTATAAAAATCTCCCAACTAGGAGGAAGCAGGTGAATACATTATCATCATCCAAACCAGGATATCTTTGAGATTGAAATACTGTGCTATTTATACTTATAATTAATTGTAAATCAATTATAGTCAACCCAACACATGTTCATCCAGTCCCAATTCAATTATTTTTGAGTCCCATTTTTAAAAATGTATTACCTATCTTGGATTGGTATACTGTTTTATAGTTTCTCTAGTTCAAGTTTACTGTGCCACAATATTACTCTTGTTGGAGCCCAGTCCTGAGCATGCCTGTGTAAAAACTTTCAATAGCTTCCTGGTAGACATGGCATAAACCTGAACTGCCTCAGGATTTAGGAATTTCCCACGAGCAAAACCCTAAACTTATTTTTTGATAAGACTCTTTTCTGCTGTCCTTGTATCTTGAGAGTCCCTTGGACTGCAAGGAGATCAATCCAGTCAATCCTAAAGGGAATCAACCCTGAGTATTCATTGGAAGTACTGATGCTGAAACTTCAATACTTTGGCCACCTGATGTGAAGAGCCTACTTATTGGAAAAAGACCCTGATGCTGGGAAAGACTGAAGGCAAAAGAAGAGGGCACCA
Organism: Tragulus kanchil; assembly: GCA_022376925.1. Taxonomy (NCBI): domain Eukaryota; kingdom Metazoa; phylum Chordata; class Mammalia; order Artiodactyla; family Tragulidae; genus Tragulus; species Tragulus kanchil. The sequence continues at coordinate 183,403,478 of JAIOJX010000026.1, forward strand.
GAGGATGAGATGGTTAGATAGCATCACTGACTCAATGAACATGAATCTGAGCAAACTCTGGGAGATAGTGGAGGACAAAGAAACTGGTATGCTACAGTCCATGGAGTCACAAAGAGTCAGACACAACTTACTGACTAAATAACAATGTATCTTTTTACCAAGCATCATAAAGATTAATTCCAGGGCTTCCCTGGTGGTTCAGTGGGTAAAGAGTCTGCCTTGCAGTGCTAGGGACACCGGTTTGATCCCTGGCCCAAGAAGATCCCACATGCCACAGAGCAGCTGGACCGGTGTGTCCAATTATGAGCCAGCACTCTGGAGAGCATGTGCCCAGGGCCAGTGCTCTGCAATGAGAGAGGCCACTGCAATGGGAAGCCCACACAGGCCAAAGAATAAAGATCGATGAAAAATAGATGATGACTAGGAGGTAAAAAAAAAAAACCTTAAAAAATAAAAGATTAATGCCTATGTCTTAAAAATGTTTATGAAGTTCCAGTTCTGAATCTCAAGCACCTGGAATGCTATAAAAATCTCCCAACTAGGAGGAAGCAGGTGAATACATTATCATCATCCAAACCAGGATATCTTTGAGATTGAAATACTGTGCTATTTATACTTATAATTAATTGTAAATCAATTATAGTCAACCCAACACATGTTCATCCAGTCCCAATTCAATTATTTTTGAGTCCCATTTTTAAAAATGTATTACCTATCTTGGATTGGTATACTGTTTTATAGTTTCTCTAGTTCAAGTTTACTGTGCCACAATATTACTCTTGTTGGAGCCCAGTCCTGAGCATGCCTGTGTAAAAACTTTCAATAGCTTCCTGGTAGACATGGCATAAACCTGAACTGCCTCAGGATTTAGGAATTTCCCACAGCACAGACTAAAATGAAACTTTCCTGGCTTGTTTCTCATTATTGCCCAAACTATAAACAAAATGTCAACTACATACTACCCTTCAACCAGAACAAGTCACCTAGAGTTCAGCTGTAACCATGCTCTCGCGGCATCTGGTTACTAGCTTGCTAGTGCAGCTTTTTCCACTTGTAACACCTTTCTCTTCCATGTCAGCATCCTGCTTCATTTCACACTGCAGCAAAGGTCTCTTCTCTTTAATAAATCAGATGCAATGTTGTGTTTTTCTATTTGGATATCTCTTATGGTGATGGCTATGGCAATCATGTTTTCTGAACTATGTTCACACTTGTAATCTGTTATAAATCCTGACAATGGGATGGGCCCCAAATGGATTGTATTTGGGCTTTTATTAAAGTTGAATTTGTTGGTTTTCCTTACTCCATTATAGGCTTTGCAGTGGGAGAAAATGGGTTTTGCATTGGATTGGCACATTGTTTTACATGTACCGGCTCCTCCATAATATATTTATATGAATTTCCCTATAAATAAATTATTAGGACCACACAGCTATGACACCTTGCCAAATAACTTGAAAATATACTACAACATGAAAATAATAACAGTATTTATCTGTTGGAATGGTGAGAACAGAGTAGAGAGAAGAGAGGAATAGGCCAAATTTTTTTATACTCTTTTGTACTTTGATGTTTGAGCAATTTACATGATTGCTCACTAAAAAATCACTTAAAAGTTTAAAGTTCTAATTGGAAAATGTGCCTTTTAATAAGGGGCTTACATTTAACTTTTCTTTTTAAATACACAAAAAGGTATGTAGTCCAGTTTCACATCTTTGTGGAAATTTTTCACATAGAATTGAGCAGAGTTGCCATGCTTGCCAGCAGATACAGTGGAAAAGACAAACAGTTTATTCTAGTATCAGTTACAGATGATCAGGATAGCAGGATACACTAGAAAATATAAAATCAAAGACTTCAAAGATAAGAGATTTTCTTGCAAAAGTTGCTGAGGGATGGAAACATTTAGGATGGAAACATAACACCCTCTGTGAATCATCAGACTGCAGCCACTCCCAATAGTGCACCCTGAGGAAACTCAGGAAGACAAAAAACAGGATACTGGCCCCAGACAACTGTGGTGCATATCAAAGGAATGAGTTCAGTGACTCCAGACTCTTCTGTACATTTTCCCATACATAGAAAAGTGCTAAATTCCTTAACTTGGGATATCTGATTTTCTTTTATGAACAGTAAGTTTTTCTTCTGACTATCTGGAATTGTTTCAAAAACTGGTATTCCCTGCTTCCTCTTTGCAACAGTTTTCTCAGCGTTATCTGAGATGCTATGTCCAAGGCTTAAGTCCACAGATTTGTCCACTTAATAAAATGTAATTCTTAACTTTCAGGTTGTGCATTTTTTTTTTCAGCTGACAGGAGGAATCACTGGTGGTATCAAGAGACACCAAGACTTCCATTTCATTTGATCTCTTTCCACACCATGCTTTTGAGATTTAATGATTCTTATAGGTCTAATTCATTTACTTTAAGCATGCTAAGGTTTCCCATTAATGAATAATCCGCAACCTGTCCACAGTGCTACTGACGGACCAGAAGCTTATTTCCTCTGCCTTCTGTTGTAACAATATTACGATAAACAACTCTGTATATGTTGCCCTGGGCACATGTGAATTTGCCCCTGTAATGCAAGGGCAAGTGCACACGTCAAGTGAAAACAGAAAGTACAAGTGTCGATATTCACTCTTTTCTTTTCAGGTCCTTCACTGACCTATAGAAATAATAACAGTATTTATCTGTTGGAATGGTGAGAACAGAGTAGAGAGGAGAGGAATAGGCCAAATTTTTTTATACTCTTTTGTACTTTGATGTTTGAGCAATTTACATGATTGCTCACTAAAAAATCACTTAAAAGTTTAAAGTTCTAATTGGAAAATGTGCCTTTTAATAAGGGGCTTACATTTAACTTTTCTTTTTAAATACACAAAAAGGTATGTAGTCCAGTTTCACATCTTTGTGGAAATTTTTCACATAGAATTGAGCAGAGTTGCCATGCTTGCCAGCAGATACAGTGGAAAAGACAAACAGTTTATTCTAGTATCAGTTACAGATGATCAGGATAGCAGGATACACTAGAAAATATAAAATCAAAGACTTCAAAGATAAGAGATTTTCTTGCAAAAGTTGCTGAGGGATGGAAACATTTAGGATGGAAACATAACACCCTCTGTGAATCATCAGACTGCAGCCACTCCCAATAGTGCACCCTGAGGAAACTCAGGAAGAAAAAAAACAGGATACTGGCCCCAGACAACTGTGGTGCATATCAAAGGAATGAGTTCAGTGACTCCAGACTCTTCTGTACATTTTCCCATACATAGAAAAGTGCTAAATTCCTTAACTTGGGATATCTGATTTTCTTTTATGAACAGTAAGTTTTTCTTCTGACTATCTGGAATTGTTTCAAAAACTGGTATTCCCTGCTTCCTCTTTGCAACAGTTTTCTCAGCGTTATCTGAGATGCTATGTCCAAGGCTTAAGTCCACAGATTTGTCCACTTAATAAAATGTAATTCTTAACTTTCAGGTTGTGCATTTTTTTTTTCAGCTGACAGGAGGAATCACTGGTGGTATCAAGAGACACCAAGACTTCCATTTCATTTGATCTCTTTCCACACCATGCTTTTGAGATTTAATGATTCTTATAGGTCTAATTCATTTACTTTAAGCATGCTAAGGTTTCCCATTAATGAATAATCCGCAACCTGTCCACAGTGCTACTGACGGACCAGAAGCTTATTTCCTCTGCCTTCTGTTGTAACAATATTACGATAAACAACTCTGTATATGTTGCCCTGGGCACATGTGAATTTGCCCCTGTAATGCAAGGGCAAGTGCACACGTCAAGTGAAAACAGAAAGTACAAGTGTCGATATTCACTCTTTTCTTTTCAGGTCCTTCACTGACCTATAGAAATAAGTATTTTCACTCATACAGGGTGGGCCTAGGAAAGTAGGGACATTCTTCCCTCCCACAGTGCCTGAGAGATTATAGAGTTGAGTATGTCAAATGCACACCCCACAGCCTTCTACTAACCTTGCAAGAGTCAGGGCTGCTCCCATGCAGTCTGCCATCTGCCCACATCTGGCTTCACTGGCCAACCTTAACACTTCAGCGATGGTTTTCACACCTTTTGAAAAGAAAAATGATGTGAGCAAAACCCAGAGTTTTGGGTACTTTAGCTGGTTAAATGAAGCATAGTCTAGCAAGGGACAGATCAAATATATTGGAAACATGCCATCATTTTCCTTTGTGACCACAGGAAAGTCACTTTGCCTTTCTGTGGCTCCATTTTCTCATTTATGAAATTAAAGCACTCTCATTCCTCTTATTAATTAAAAAAGGAAAATATGCAAATGTGTTAACTAAACACACTTAGTATTCTTACCTCTTTCAGAATTGAGAGAATAGTCATTGTTTACATACATATTGTTTATTGGACCATCAAAGGTCGTTTTTGCCAACACAGAAGTCTCAGGTAACAGTCTGATTCCGAGAGTAAACCCATTGCTGACACTAACTTGAGCAGTGTTGCAAAGACTTACTATTTTATTCACTTATGCCAACCTTCAACTCTTCCTTGGGAGAACAGTTTTAGTCATAGTTGTATATTCTTCACATTCTTGTTAAGGACTAAAGTTGTGATAATTTTATATATCAGGCAAAGAATTTTATGGAATAAGAAAATTTTAAAACTCTTTCCACACCATGCTTTTGAGATTTAATGATTCTTATAGGTCTAATTCATTTACTTTAAGCATGCTAAGGTTTCCCATTAATGAATAATCCGCAACCTGTCCACAGTGCTACTGACGGACCAGAAGCTTATTTCCTCTGCCTTCTGTTGTAACAATATTACGATAAACAACTCTGTATATGTTGCCCTGGGCACATGTGAATTTGCCCCTGTAATGCAAGGGCAAGTGCACACGTCAAGTGAAAACAGAAAGTACAAGTGTCGATATTCACTCTTTTCTTTTCAGGTCCTTCACTGACCTATAGAAATAAGTATTTTCACTCATACAGGGTGGGCCTAGGAAAGTAGGGACATTCTTCCCTCCCACAGTGCCTGAGAGATTATAGAGTTGAGTATGTCAAATGCACACCCCACAGCCTTCTACTAACCTTGCAAGAGTCAGGGCTGCTCCCATGCAGTCTGCCATCTGCCCACATCTGGCTTCACTGGCCAACCTTAACACTTCAGCGATGGTTTTCACACCTTTTTTGAAAAAGAAAAAAATGATGTGAGCAAAACCCAGAGTTTTGGGTACTTTAGCTGGTTAAATGAAGCATAGTCTAGCAAGGGACAGATCAAATATATTGGAAACATGCCATCATTTTCCTTTGTGACCACAGGAAAGTCACTTTGCCTTTCTGTGGCTCCATTTTCTCATTTATGAAATTAAAGCACTCTCATTCCTCTTATTAATTAAAAAAGGAAAATATGCAAATGTGTTAACTAAACACACTTAGTATTCTTACCTCTTTCAGAATTGAGAGAATAGTCATTGTTTACATACATATTGTTTATTGGACCATCAAAGGTCGTTTTTGCCAACACAGAAGTCTCAGGTAACAGTCTGATTCCGAGAGTAAACCCATTGCTGACACTAACTTGAGCAGTGTTGCAAAGACTTACTATTTTATTCACTTATGCCAACCTTCAACTCTTCCTTGGGAGAACAGTTTTAGTCATAGTTGTATATTCTTCACATTCTTGTTAAGGACTAAAGTTGTGATAATTTTATATATCAGGCAAAGAATTTTATGGAATAAGATTATCTAATTCCCAAATGCTTGTTTTAAATAAGAAAAGCAAATCATTACATATTTTTGATTCTTACAATCACTGAGATGGTTTCTTTAAACTTTATTATATTTTTTAAAGTCGCTCTTGACTATGGCAAACAGAACATTTCTAGCTACAGTTCTCAGAAGATTCAACATCCATGAATGTTTAAAAGGATGAAATTGATCATTTAATGCTCTTTTTCAAGATACAAATAAAGCTTTTGGTAGGCTGAGATCAACTTCCTTTCTCTGAAAGTTGAATAACTGCCAGCCTCAAGGAGGTAACCTCTATCTCATTTTGGTTACCAACACTTCACACAAATTAGCTTATCACATCATAGTTGAGATCAGGGTCCTTCCAGAAGTGAGACTATGAAAGGAGGATCAGAACCACAGAAATTATTTGAGTACAGCAATTCAGATTAGGGTGTGGTCAAAAGAAGGCATTCAGCAGGTGGAGGGTGTATGTTGGGGGCTTAGCCTGTGAGGAGGTGGGATAGAGACTTTAAGGAAGAGAGATGGTGTTAAAGACAAATGTTGCAACTTCTGAAAAGAGAAGAATGGAGCCTTACCAAGTGTCTTATAGCCCAAGCTCCAGAGAATCTAAGCAAGTTACGGACCTTCTTTAAAATCACTGATAAAATCTGAGAGGCTAACTCAGTCATACTGACTATACACTTTCAAATGTGTGTGTTCCTAGAAGGAAAATAATCTGAGCAAGAGGTTGAGAGATAATTGGGATCCTGAAGAAGAGAAAATGATAACATACACTTTTTCTTTCTAATGGAAAATCCCATTTCTATTTGAACCATAACCTTTTATAAAATTGGAAAATAAATCACAACTTTGGGGGCTATGTTCATAGCGACATATAAACGGTCTTTAATGTGACTTGGGAATTGAGAAGCTAATATTTAACTATCAGGAGGGTGTGAAGGAAGGTATGTCCCATGCTCTCCTATCCAATTCATGGAGACTCTTCCTTGGGAGAACAGTTTTAGTCATAGTTGTATATTCTTCACATTCTTGTTAAGGACTAAAGTTGTGATAATTTTATATATCAGGCAAAGAATTTTATGGAATAAGATTATCTAATTCCCAAATGCTTGTTTTAAATAAGAAAAGCAAATCATTACATATTTTTGATTCTTACAATCACTGAGATGGTTTCTTTAAACTTTATTATATTTTTTAAAGTCGCTCTTGACTATGGCAAACAGAACATTTCTAGCTACAGTTCTCAGAAGATTCAACATCCATGAATGTTTAAAAGGATGAAATTGATCATTTAATGCTCTTTTTCAAGATACAAATAAAGCTTTTGGTAGGCTGAGATCAACTTCCTTTCTCTGAAAGTTGAATAACTGCCAGCCTCAAGGAGGTAACCTCTATCTCATTTTGGTTACCAACACTTCACACAAATTAGCTTATCACATCATAGTTGAGATCAGGGTCCTTCCAGAAGTGAGACTATGAAAGGAGGATCAGAACCACAGAAATTATTTGAGTACAGCAATTCAGATTAGGGTGTGGTCAAAAGAAGGCATTCAGCAGGTGGAGGGTGTATTTTGGGGGGCTTAGCCTGTGAGGAGGTGGGATAGAGACTTTAAGGAAGAGAGATGGTGTTAAAGACAAATGTTGCAACTTCTGAAAAGAGAAGAATGGAGCCTTACCAAGTGTCTTATAGCCCAAGCTCCAGAGAATCTAAGCAAGTTACGGACCTTCTTTAAAATCACTGATAAAATCTGAGAGGCTAACTCAGTCATACTGACTATACACTTTCAAATGTGTGTGTTCCTAGAAGGAAAATAATCTGAGCAAGAGGTTGAGAGATAATTGGGATCCTGAAGAAGAGAAAATGATAACATACACTTTTTCTTTCTAATGGAAAATCCCATTTCTATTTGAACCATAACCTTTTATAAAATTGGAAAATAAATCACAACTTTGGGGGCTATGTTCATAGCGACATATAAACGGTCTTTAATGTGACTTGGGAATTGAGAAGCTAATATTTAACTATCAGGAGGGTGTGAAGGAAGGTATGTCCCATGCTCTCCTATCCAATTCATGGAGATTCTGTGCTCTAGAGGTTTTAAAAAAGCAAATAAATAAATTTAAATTAACTTCTGACTTTTTAGTGTCACACCTAAGAAGAGTTCTTAAATTCTACTCAATGTCTTTCTCTGCATTCATTAAACATAGATGTGCCCTAAAATATTGCAATAACATTTCTGTGTTGCAATTCCAAGACAATACTGTTGTACATTAGTGTCCTTTGTTCTTATACTATGTTAATGCCAAAATACTCACAGACCTTTTGATGCATAGGACTGTGGGCTGCTCTCACAAGACAATAACAATGAGAGTAAGTCAATTTTTCTACTGCTCAGTTGAATTGCAGTTCACAACAGACCAGATCTGACTTTCAGGGATTTAACAGTTACAGCTTCAAGCATTACCAGTAATACTAAGTTCCCTGGAAATATAACAATTCATCATTTCACTAAGATTAGAATAATTTTTAAATTGAAATATAGTTGATTTACAGTGTTGTGTTAATCTCTCTTGTGCAGGAAAGTGATTCAGTTATATATACATGTACAGTTTTATTATTCTTTTCCACTATGATTTATCACAGAATAATGAATAGAGTTCTCTGTGCTATACAGTAGGACCTTGCTATTTATTCATTCTATATATAAAAGCTTACATCTGCAAACCCCAACTTCCTAGTCCACCCCTTCCCCAACTCCCTCCCCCTTGGCAACCAGGAGTCTGCTTTCTATGTCTGTGAGTCTGTTTCTATTTTGTAAATAGGTCCATTTGTATCATATTTTAGATTCTGCATATAAGTAATATCACTAAGATTATAATTTGAAAGCACATGCTTTGTGACTGATAGGATGCACTCACAACTACCCAAACACTGTGGTTTCCTTCTTATTGTCACATATGTAGCTTTCAGAACACATCTGATCAAAAGCTGAAAATCCCATTTCTATTTGAACCATAACCTTTTATAAAATTGGAAAATAAATCACAACTTTGGGGGCTATGTTCATAGCGACATATAAACGGTCTTTAATGTGACTTGGGAATTGAGAAGCTAATATTTAACTATCAGGAGGGTGTGAAGGAAGGTATGTCCCATGCTCTCCTATCCAATTCATGGAGATTCTGTGCTCTAGAGGTTTTAAAAAAGCAAATAAATAAATTTAAATTAACTTCTGACTTTTTAGTGTCACACCTAAGAAGAGTTCTTAAATTCTACTCAATGTCTTTCTCTGCATTCATTAAACATAGATGTGCCCTAAAATATTGCAATAACATTTCTGTGTTGCAATTCCAAGACAATACTGTTGTACATTAGTGTCCTTTGTTCTTATACTATGTTAATGCCAAAATACTCACAGACCTTTTGATGCATAGGACTGTGGGCTGCTCTCACAAGACAATAACAATGAGAGTAAGTCAATTTTTCTACTGCTCAGTTGAATTGCAGTTCACAACAGACCAGATCTGACTTTCAGGGATTTAACAGTTACAGCTTCAAGCATTACCAGTAATACTAAGTTCCCTGGAAATATAACAATTCATCATTTCACTAAGATTAGAATAATTTTTAAATTGAAATATAGTTGATTTACAGTGTTGTGTTAATCTCTCTTGTGCAGGAAAGTGATTCAGTTATATATACATGTACAGTTTTATTATTCTTTTCCACTATGATTTATCACAGAATAATGAATAGAGTTCTCTGTGCTATACAGTAGGACCTTGCTATTTATTCATTCTATATATAAAAGCTTACATCTGCAAACCCCAACTTCCTAGTCCACCCCTTCCCCAACTCCCTCCCCCTTGGCAACCAGGAGTCTGCTTTCTATGTCTGTGAGTCTGTTTCTATTTTGTAAATAGGTCCATTTGTATCATATTTTAGATTCTGCATATAAGTAATATCACTAAGATTATAATTTGAAAGCACATGCTTTGTGACTGATAGGATGCACTCACAACTACCCAAACACTGTGGTTTCCTTCTTATTGTCACATATGTAGCTTTCAGAACACATCTGTATTGACCAGAAATGGAACATGATTAGGACCAGAGCGATCAAAAGCCATTCTCCACTGTTGCCCTGTTATTATACTTCAATTTTTTTTAAATGTAGGAAAAAAAAGCTAAAAAAAGTAACAATAAAAAATTTTATTTATTTAAAAAAAAAGTCATTCTCTCCCTCTTTCTGGTCCTCTTCTTTCCCTTTTGCCACCCCTTTTGCTGCCTCTAAGCATAGCAGAAAGGTATCTAGTAAGGGAAATATGACAAATAAATCAGGGATTTTATGTTTTACCTCCTAAGGGACATTTGCACTTGAGCAAGGACAAGTAAAAAGACTAATGCTTACCTGAAGAGAACAATTCCTAGTGGATTAGAATTTCAAGCCAGTTTCAACTAAGTTATTGGAGTTATTGCATTGCAAATGGTAATACGGATGTTGAAAAAGTTTCTCACGGCCATGATGGCCATACAAAGTGTTTGAAATTTGTTCTATTAAATAATTATTTTGGGGCTTCCCTGGTGGTCCAGTAGGTAAGGAGTTCACCTTGCAGTGCAAGGGGCACTGGTTCGATCCCTGGCCTGGGAAGATCTCACATGCCATGGAGCATCTGGACTGGTGTGTCCAATTAGGAGCCAGCGCTTGGGAGCGCATGTGCCCAGAGCTGGTGCTCTGCAGGCCCACACAGGTCAAAAGAATAAAGATGGATGAAAATAAACAAATAAAAAAACCAATAAAAGAGGCCAAAAATTAAAAAAATATATATTATTTCTTGCTAAAAATGCATATGCCTTTAGATTGGTAATTTCCAAACATGGCTATACATAACACTCTCCTATGGATTTCTTTAAAAATATGTCAATTTTGTGTCCAATTTTGGACTCAGAAATCTATTTGCTTCACAAGATTTACTAAAAGCTTTTAAGAACCATCATGTGGCTTTGTTGAATCTTTTATGTTGTATGTTCATTTCACATTTTATTTATTTTTGTTCTCATGTTCATTTTTTCATTCCTTCTACTTTCTTTGGTTTTATTTTGCTATTTCTGTTCTAATTTCTTGGGATGGTTGTTTGGTTCATTCATTTTCAGCCATTCCTTTTTCTAAAAATCCTATTGATTGCAAGACAATACATTTTCCTTGAAGTTTGATCTCTGATATATTCAACAAGTATTAATATGTAGTGTTCTCAATATTATCCAATTAAAAATATTTCTAATGCCCATATTTTTTTCTATTTATTTATAAATGCATTTCTTCAAAATTAAACATGAAGACTCAACATTGCTTAGACAATTTTACTGCAAATAACAGCATTGTGGTCTAAGACTATACACTATATGGACTCAGTCTTTTGAAATTTATTGAAATTTGCTAATGTTCACAGTCCTGCCATTTATTTAATTATGGTATACATTAAAAAAAATAATTCTTGAGACTTCCCTGGTGGTGCAGTGGCTTAGACTCCAAGCTCCCAATGTAGGGACCAATCCCTGGTCGGGGAACTAGACCTCTCATGTCACAACTAAGAGTTCATATGCTGCAACTAAAGATCCTGCATGCTGAAACTGAGACCTGGTGCACTCAAATAAGTAAATGTTGAAAAAACAAGAATAATTCTAGGACTTCCCTGGTGGTCCAGTGGTTAAGAATCTGCCTGCTGATGCAGCAGCAAGGGTTCAACCCCTGGTTCAGGAGGATTCTACATGATGCAGATCAGCTAGGTTCATGCACCACAACTACCAGGCCCTTGCTCTCTGATGCAAGAGCGAAAATACTTGTCCAAAACATTATGAGACTGGTGCTCTGCAGGCCCACACAGGTCAAAAGAATAAAGATGGATGAAAATAAACAAATAAAACCAATAAAAGAGGCCAAAAATTAAAAAATATATATTATTTCTTGCTAAAATGCATATGCCTTTAGATTGGTAATTTCCAAACATGGCTATACATAACACTCTCCTATGGATTTCTTTAAAAATATGTCAATTTTGTGTCCAATTTTGGACTCAGAAATCTATTTGCTTCACAAGATTTACTAAAAGCTTTTAAGAACCATCATGTGGCTTTGTTGAATCTTTTATGTTGTATGTTCATTTCACATTTTATTTATTTTTGTTCTCATGTTCATTTTTTCATTCCTTCTACTTTCTTTGGTTTTATTTTGCTATTTCTGTTCTAATTTCTTGGGATGGTTGTTTGGTTCATTCATTTTCAGCCATTCCTTTTTCTAAAAATCCTATTGATTGCAAGACAATACATTTTCCTTGAAGTTTGATCTCTGATATATTCAACAAGTATTAATATGTAGTGTTCTCAATATTATCCAATTAAAAATATTTCTAATGCCCATATTTTTTTCTATTTATTTATAAATGCATTTCTTCAAAATTAAACATGAAGACTCAACATTGCTTAGACAATTTTACTGCAAATAACAGCATTGTGGTCTAAGACTATACACTATATGGACTCAGTCTTTTGAAATTTATTGAAATTTGCTAATGTTCACAGTCCTGCCATTTATTTAATTATGGTATACATTAAAAAAAATAATTCTTGAGACTTCCCTGGTGGTGCAGTGGCTTAGACTCCAAGCTCCCAATGTAGGGACCAATCCCTGGTCGGGGAACTAGACCTCTCATGTCACAACTAAGAGTTCATATGCTGCAACTAAAGATCCTGCATGCTGAAACTGAGACCTGGTGCACTCAAATAAGTAAATGTTGAAAAAACAAGAATAATTCTAGGACTTCCCTGGTGGTCCAGTGGTTAAGAATCTGCCTGCTGATGCAGCAGCAAGGGTTCAACCCCTGGTTCAGGAGGATTCTACATGATGCAGATCAGCTAGGTTCATGCACCACAACTACCAGGCCCTTGCTCTCTGATGCAAGAGCGAAAAATACTGAATCTTTACACCATGAGCCCATGCTCCACATCAAAAGTCCTTGCTCGCCACAATTTGAAAAAGCCTTCCCACGGCAATGAAGACTCACTGCAACTAAAAGCAATTAAGTTAATTAAGAAAATAAATGCAGAGTTTAAAAGAGCTGAGAATTTTAAAAATAATTCTTGTCTATTAATTTTAACATCTGAAATCTAGTTTGTTTCAACTATTGTAGCTTTACGCATACTGCTCTGTTTTCTGATGTGCTTTTTTATTTTTTACTGTGAGCTGCATTTTTCTTTTTTTCTTAGAAAATCACCTGTGGAAAGTCTTTAAGGCCTACAATAAAATAGTCCTTTAGTGGGAATTTTTGTTTTGTTTTTACCATGTATCTTTACCAGCTCAGGACAACGCTAAACTAAATCTGGGATTGAGGGTTCTTGGGTTATTCAAGTGACATGATTTTGGGCTGCAAATCTACAGGAAAGTCAGCAAATGGCTGTAAACCCTCAGGGATGTTCTCCTGTCCTGTCCTGCACCATTAGCTTTGCAGCCTTTTATGGTGGTGGTGAGTCAGGTAGACTTCAAGTTACTGTTCCTCTTAGGTTACAGCCCTTTGAGGTCTTGGCTTAATGAGGACCATTCTCCTATTCAACATTCCCACCTGCAAGAATCTTAGGATTGGTTTTCTGCACCCCCCTGCCCCCTGCAGAGCTGGTTTAATCAAAACAGAAGCTCATTTTCGCAAATCCTTTATGACTTTAAGGAGCTCCCCTTCAGTCTCATTCCGAGGAATTAACTTTCCTACCTGGTCAGCTCCTAAATGATTTTAGGAAAACTAAAAAAAAAAATATTTTACAGTATTTTCAAACTTCCTTTTCAGTGTGACAAATGATCTAAATAACCTAACTTGCCATATGACTCCAAACAGAAGTCATCAGCTCAGTTTGTTCAGCCTGGACATTTCTACTGAGCAGAGGACATAGCTGTCAGCAGGTGTGGATCATGACAAAAGCACAAAAAGGTGACCCTCTCCTGAGCTTCAGCCTGAAAAACTCCCTTTAAATAGACTCTGATGGCTTCACCATAACTGGGAGATAAGGCATTGGACCAGGGAGAGAATCTGTTGTCAGAAGAAAAAAAGATGGGGATCTGGGGAGACTGAAACAATACACTATGCAAACACTATGGAGAAGGAAATGGCAGCCCACTCCAGCAGTCTTGCCTGGAAAATTCCATGGACAGAGAAGCCTGGCGAGCTATAGTCCATGAGGTCCCACAGAGTCGGGCACGAATGAAGTGACTATGCATCAGCAGCAGACAAACACTAATTCTTTTACCGTCACCAAGGCTTTCACTCTCTTCTAACTGAACAAAACAATGTCTCAATGAGACTAAGCAGCATTTCCAAACTCATATAACTAAGAAGGGCCAGAGCCAACTCAGACCTGGGTATCTGATTTCATACCCCGTGATCCTAACCAATGCACTCTCCTACCAAAAACTGGCCACTCACTTACTATGTCTCTAATAGAATAGGACTCAGGACACAGGACTTCTGATTGACAGAATGGAAGATACAAGAACACGACCCAGGGTGCAGCTCAAGGCCAGGGTGCCTTGGCAGACATGCGGCCACAGAATTGGGGTGGGGGACATTGGACAAATCTCATCACACTTTGCCTGCTTCCTCCTGCTTTCAGGATGGGTCTGCTGTCCTCCTGCATCTTGGGAAGGTATATAAGTGTAATTTTTAAAAGCTAAGCCATTCACATTCACATCCCACCTGCAAGAATCTTAGGATTGGTTTTCTGCACCCCCCTGCCCCCTGCAGAGCTGGTTTAATCAAAACAGAAGCTCATTTTCGCAAATCCTTTATGACTTTAAGGAGCTCCCCTTCAGTCTCATTCCGAGGAATTAACTTTCCTACCTGGTCAGCTCCTAAATGATTTTAGGAAAACTAAAAAAAATATTTTACAGTATTTTCAAACTTCCTTTTCAGTGTGACAAATGATCTAAATAACCTAACTTGCCATATGACTCCAAACAGAAGTCATCAGCTCAGTTTGTTCAGCCTGGACATTTCTACTGAGCAGAGGACATAGCTGTCAGCAGGTGTGGATCATGACAAAAGCACAAAAAGGTGACCCTCTCCTGAGCTTCAGCCTGAAAAACTCCCTTTAAATAGACTCTGATGGCTTCACCATAACTGGGAGATAAGGCATTGGACCAGGAGAGAATCTGTTGTCAGAAGAAAAAAGATGGGGATCTGGGAGACTGAAACAATACACTATGCAAACACTATGGAGAAGGAAATGGCAGCCCACTCCAGCAGTCTTGCCTGGAAAATTCCATGGACAGAGAAGCCTGGCGAGCTATAGTCCATGAGGTCCCACAGAGTCGGGCACGAATGAAGTGACTATGCATCAGCAGCAGACAAACACTAATTCTTTTACCGTCACCAAGGCTTTCACTCTCTTCTAACTGAACAAAACAATGTCTCAATGAGACTAAGCAGCATTTCCAAACTCATATAACTAAGAAGGGCCAGAGCCAACTCAGACCTGGGTATCTGATTTCATACCCCGTGATCCTAACCAATGCACTCTCCTACCAAAAACTGGCCACTCACTTACTATGTCTCTAATAGAATAGGACTCAGGACACAGGACTTCTGATTGACAGAATGGAAGATACAAGAACACGACCCAGGGTGCAGCTCAAGGCCAGGGTGCCTTGGCAGACATGCGGCCACAGAATTGGGGTGGGGGACATTGGACAAATCTCATCACACTTTGCCTGCTTCCTCCTGCTTTCAGGATGGGTCTGCTGTCCTCCTGCATCTTGGGAAGGTATATAAGTGTAATTTTTAAAAAGCTAAGCTTTTCATTGCTCAGCATTCACCCTATGCTCAGTCTTGATATACCACACCTTCCCCTCCAAAAAGGTACAAGCCCAACTTCAAAGAGCAGTGAATGGATTACAGATCTTTCCTGAAGTTTCAAGGTGCAGAAACAGCATATGGGGTGTGTGTTACATACATCATAACAGAGCTGCTGAAAGGAGCCTTGAGATTTTCTCTCTCTTCAAAGTTCTCATGGAAAGTTTTCAGCTTCTCAGGGAAACTGCTCCGATCTCAGTCACCAGCTATGAAGTTCCAATTCATTTTCCTGATGTCCTTCTTTACATAACTTTTGTGTCCACCTGGTGCTGGATCTCCCTTTCCAGGAAGTTCAAGCCCACTTCATATAGAACCTTGCTCTCCATTTATTCATCTTTTCTTTTTTTGGTGTGAGCCATTTGTAAAGCCTTTTATAGAATTTGTTGCAATATTGCTTCTTCTTCTTCTTTTTAAATGTTTCAGTCTTTCAGCCATGAGACTTGTGGGATCTTAGCTACCTGACCAGGGATGGAACCTGCATTCTCTGCATTGGAAGCTGAAGTTTAAATCACTGAACCACCAGGGGAAGTCCCCACTTGCTTATCTTTAAAAACCTTTTTCTTCAAACAGTTCAGTATACTGATCCATCCAGTAAAGCCATAGGAATCAAAGAGTCTGACCAAGGATAAAGAGAGGGGGTGGAAAGAGGGGAGGTTTGCATATACTTTCAACTTTAAAGTTTCTATTTTGCTTTCTTCAAGTTGTCAATGTACTTAATATAAAGCCTTCGGGAGGAGAAGATGAACCTAAACAATAAAATAAGTTTGATGCAAGCGTTAAAAGGGGCCAGCTCAAGGCCAGGGTTTGCCTCACTTACTATGTCTCTAATAGAATAGGACTCAGGACACAGGACTTCTGATTGACAGAATGGAAGATACAAGAACACGACCCAGGGTGCAGCTCAAGGCCAGGGTGCCTTGGCAGACATGCCACAGAATTGGGGTGGGGACATTGGACAAATCTCATCACACTTTGCCTGCTTCCTCCTGCTTTCAGGATGGGTCTGCTGTCCTCCTGCATCTTGGGAAGGTATATAAGTGTAATTTTTAAAAAGCTAAGCTTTTCATTGCTCAGCATTCACCCTATGCTCAGTCTTGATATACCACACCTTCCCCTCCAAAAAGGTACAAGCCCAACTTCAAAGAGCAGTGAATGGATTACAGATCTTTCCTGAAGTTTCAAGGTGCAGAAACAGCATATGGGGGTGTGTGTTACATACATCATAACAGAGCTGCTGAAAGGAGCCTTGAGATCTCTCTCTCTCTTCAAAGTTCTCATGGAAAGTTTTCAGCTTCTCAGGGAAACTGCTCCGATCTCAGTCACCAGCTATGAAGTTCCAATTCATTTTCCTGATGTCCTTCTTTACATAACTTTTGTGTCCACCTGGTGCTGGATCTCCCTTTCCAGGAAGTTCAAGCCCACTTCATATAGAACCTTGCTCTCCATTTATTCATCTTTTCTTTTTTTGGTGTGAGCCATTTGTAAAGCCTTTTATAGAATTTGTTGCAATATTGCTTCTTCTTCTTCTTTTTAAATGTTTCAGTCTTTCAGCCATGAGACTTGTGGGATCTTAGCTACCTGACCAGGGATGGAACCTGCATTCTCTGCATTGGAAGCTGAAGTTTAAATCACTGAACCACCAGGGAAGTCCCCACTTGCTTATCTTTAAAAACCTTTTTCTTCAAACAGTTCAGTATACTGATCCATCCAGTAAAGCCATAGGAATCAAAGAGTCTGACCAAGGATAAAGAGAGGGGGTGGAAAGAGGGGAGGTTTGCATATACTTTCAACTTTAAAGTTTCTATTTTGCTTTCTTCCAAGTTGTCAATGTACTTAATATAAAGCCTTCGGGAGGAGAAGATGAACCTAAACAATACTAAGTTTGAGGTGAGAGCAAAGCTTAAAAGAATCTCTATAGTAAATGATCTGCCTTATGAGAAAAGACATTTTATTTTCTCTTTAGACACTGAAAACACTTCTTACTAGATAGGAGTCCAGTGTGTCACGTATGATGGAATTGTTCTTTGTCCTTCAATGTCTTTGCTTGTTCCCAGCAATAATGTCCCTGTAAAACACTATGGCTAATCTAATATTGCATGCTTTCTTAAACCCTGGATCCTTTACTACCAGCTGTCATGTAAGGTGATTCAGAACACATGTACAAATAATTTCAAGAAAAAGTCTACTGATGATACAATGACTTGCAGACATGTAGAGTTTAAGTCAACTCTCTCCCAGCAATAAATCAAACGCTCTGATAACTGACCTGGCAGTTTTTCATCTTGAACTTCCATTTTATTCATCAGAAATATCTTTTGTGGAAAGTTTTTAAGTGCTTTTTTTTTAATTGTCTGAAGATCTTCATAATATATTTTTTTGGCCATTTCTATTGATCTTTCACTTATTTATCTCTGTTCTCTGGCTTGTGTGGGCCTCCCATCGCAGTGGCTTCTCTTGCTGCAGAGCACCGGCTCTGGCCAAATGCGCTCCAGAGCTCCGGCTCGGTAGTTGGACACATCGGTCCAGCCATTCCATGGCATGTGGGATCCTCCCAGGCCAGGGATCTAACTGGCACCTCTTGCACTGTAAGGCCATGTCCTTAACCACGGGACCACCAGGGAAGCCCCTTAAGTGCTTTTAATGAAAGCGACCAAGTCAGTTCTTTTGCAAAAGATAACCTCAAGCTTTATTTCTTTAAAAAGAAATTGTTTGGGATAATTTAAAAATTTGTCCTTATCTTTATGGTTTATGGTTTTTTTTATCACTTATGCTAATCCCTTAAGGTAAATATATAGCCACAGAATGAGGTTAAAAAGCCACCACAACAAGGCACAAGACTTACTTAGAGAAAATCAGATTTCACCCCATCCTCCAGGACACCAAGCACTCATTCTCAATGTCTATGGCTACTTTCCTCCTTTCCTTGTACCACTACCCATGGTTCACATTATTAGGACACACACACACACACACACACACACACACACACACACACCACCCCTACCTATATTTCAAGTAGTATACTATACTTTAACTGGCAATATTGGACTTCCCTGGTCCAATAAGATTAACCACTGAGAGAAGAAGCAGAAGAGTCAGAGCAGATTAATCAGGATTCTAATCCAGTGGTCCATGGTTCTTACTATACATTTGATTGACAGATTCCCAAGCCCCCTCCCCAACCCCTGCCCTCCCCAGAGATTCTGATTCATTCGGTTTGAGTTGGCAAAGCAAATCTGGGTATGTTTTAAAACAGCCCCAAGTGATTAGAATGTGTGGTAGGAATTTAGAACCACTGCCTAGGTGTGCAAATTTTTCATCTTGATGAGAAAAAAAAAATAGCTGATTATGATGAAAGGCTTTAAATTTGATCTGATTTCACAAAAGTAGCCATCTCCACTTGGAATGATTTCTTGTTACCACAGAGAGCAACTCCTGTCGTTATGCTTGATTGGCAGCTGTAGGCACTGCCCAATGAACCCGGGACAGGGTGACCTGGCATCTGTAGGCAGAGTCTCTCCTCCCCCTCGAGTTCTTGGGATGGCTGTTGAAAGTCTCAGAGCAGTCAGACCACATAGGTTTTACTTTGTTCTTTTTACTGCATTTGACAGCAGGGTATGAGGAAAAGCTAAGTAGGCACAAAGCTTATTTTAGGTGTTTGTTAAGAGGGAAAGCACATCTGAGCACAAGAAAGCACAAAGAGAATAAGAATGAGAAAGACAAAACTCAACTGAAGCCAATCTCCAGGGGCAAACTTGGTTTCAATTGCCCACATCGGGGAATAATAGAGTTTTTGCTCGTATTTCTGGATAATTATGTCTGTTTTCTGTTTTGTGGATGACAGGAACAGAGTATGTTTTTCCCTCTGAAAAGAACAGACTACTACAATGAAGATCCTGGACTAAATGCAGTCTTTCATTCTTTTATTTTCCCCCAGAAATTTGACTGATAGGACAAAAAAACCAAATGAAAAACTGTCATATAAACAGAAATAAAGAACTGAGCTTAAAGAACAGAAATGCACCCTCTACTTCACCATCATGACTTAACAATTTTTCTGTTACTTGACTTGTTTATACATGTAAATACATTTATAGGAGTGAAACTATAGAAGAGACACATTCTGGTCTTTCATCTACCATGTTCTTGTTTCCACCTACACTTCAGATGTAGAGTTGGACTGGTATAATCAATCCTCCTCACTGCCGTGGGGAACATTCCTTTCATCCATTAAACCATGATCCCTTCTTATGAAGTTTAAATTCTTGGTTAGCTCCCTTCCTTTCAGATCTGAGTCCTTTATTCCACCACAGACAGCCAGGCTTGTACACTGAAGGTATTTCCTTCCAAAAGATAGTCTCTGCCTTAATTGATGTGAATATCTACCCATGAATAATATATATTGCTCACTGGAAATGTGGTTTAACATTTATATTAATGGTATTAAGCTATAAATCACACTCAGCTTTCTAAAAAACCACTCAACATTATTTCTTGGAGAATTCTGCATATAGCTTTTGTTTCTTTTGACTGTTGAATAGTACTCCGTTGCTTGCTTATCCTATTGAAATCTTTTTTTCAATAAAATGATCATAATTTTCATTTTAATGACTGTAGTATATAGTTCAGTGTATTGATTCATCAATTTAAATTGAAGTAATTTCCTATTATTGCTTATTTAGGTCTTTTAAAGTGTTGTGATTAGTCTGTATGAGCTTCCCTGATGGCTCAGCGGTAAAGAATCTACCTGCAATGCAGGAGACGTGGGATCTGTTCTGGGTCGGGAAGATCCCCTGGAGAAGGAGATGGCAATCCACTCCAGGATCCTTGCCTGGAGAGTTACATGGACAGAGGAGCCTGATGGACTACAGTTCATGGGGTTGCAAAGAGTCAGACATGACTTAGCGACTGAACAACAGTGACAACAAATTAGTCTGTATAAGCACATGGAGTTAGACACATATTCATTTCTAAGTGCCATTACAAAGCACCACAGAGTGTGTAGCTGAAGCAACAGAGATTCATTTTCTTGCAGGTGAAAAGACTAGAAGTACAAGATCAAGGTGCTAGAAGACTTTCTTCTAAGGTTTCTCTCCTCGGCTTGTAGATAGGCATCTTTTATCTCTGTCATCACATGGTCTTCCCTCTGTGTATCATGTTTGTGCCCAAATTTTCTCTTCTGATAGGGACATTAGTCATATTGAATTAGGGACCACCCTAAAAGCTTCATTTTAACTTAATTATCTCTTTAAAGACTTTACCTCCAAATATGAATTCTGAGGTACTGGAGGTTAGGAGTTCGACATATGAACTTTGTGAAGACATAATTTATCTCCGAGCTAACTAACCATATAACTACATATTTTACAACTAACTTTAGATCACATGCTCATATCTATGTGTATATATGTAATATATGTATGTGCACATAGTGTTTTCTAATTTTTCAGATAAACTTTAATGTGAATACTAGGAGGAAGACTGAGTCAAAAGATATAAACATTTTATATATCCGTTTTTAAGTCCAAAAGATATAAATTTGGATATGTTTGCTCACTGGAAATGTGGTTTAACATTTATATTAATGGTATTAAGCTATAAATCACACTCAGCTTTCTAAAAAACCACTCAACATTATTTCTTGGAGAATTCTGCATATAGCTTTTGTTTCTTTTGACTGTTGAATAGTACTCCGTTGCTTGCTTATCCTATTGAAATCTTTTTTTCAATAAAATGATCATAATTTTCATTTTAATGACTGTAGTATATAGTTCAGTGTATTGATTCATCAATTTAAATTGAAGTAATTTCCTATTATTGCTTATTTAGGTCTTTTAAAGTGTTGTGATTAGTCTGTATGAGCTTCCCTGATGGCTCAGCGGTAAAGAATCTACCTGCAATGCAGGAGACGTGGGATCTGTTCTGGGTCGGGAAGATCCCCTGGAGAAGGAGATGGCAATCCACTCCAGGATCCTTGCCTGGAGAGTTACATGGACAGAGGAGCCTGATGGACTACAGTTCATGGGGTTGCAAAGAGTCAGACATGACTTAGCGACTGAACAACAGTGACAACAAATTAGTCTGTATAAGCACATGGAGTTAGACACATATTCATTTCTAAGTGCCATTACAAAGCACCACAGAGTGTGTAGCTGAAGCAACAGAGATTCATTTTCTTGCAGGTGAAAAGACTAGAAGTACAAGATCAAGGTGCTAGAAGACTTTCTTCTAAGGTTTCTCTCCTCGGCTTGTAGATAGGCATCTTTTATCTCTGTCATCACATGGTCTTCCCTCTGTGTATCATGTTTGTGCCCAAATTTTCTCTTCTGATAGGGACATTAGTCATATTGAATTAGGGACCACCCTAAAAGCTTCATTTTAACTTAATTATCTCTTTAAAGACTTTACCTCCAAATATGAATTCTGAGGTACTGGAGGTTAGGAGTTCGACATATGAACTTTGTGAAGACATAATTTATCTCCGAGCTAACTAACCATATAACTACATATTTTACAACTAACTTTAGATCACATGCTCATATCTATGTGTATATATGTAATATATGTATGTGCACATAGTGTTTTTCTAATTTTTCAGATAAACTTTAATGTGAATACTAGGAGGGGGAAGACTGAGTCAAAAGATATAAACATTTTTATATATCCTGATATTTGTTGCTAAACTGTTCCCCAAATATATTTGCCCATGTATACTGGCAATCAGGTATGTGCCAGTTTTACCCAGCATTAAACACTGCAACGGAATTTAACTTTTCCCTTTTCAACACGTATAAAACTAACATTTTTTCTGAGTTGTTGCCTCTGTAGCAGTAATATCTGACCCCCACTATCGGGTACCAAGTCAAGACTCTACCTTAGACATCAAAAATACAACAGCAGACACGTAACAAAATGGAAATGCATCATCATAGCTGTACATATGTCCTTAGAGACCATGAGGTCACTTTGGTCGTTTCTGGTTCTATTAGTCAGGGGTCTCTAGAGAAACTGAACCAAGAGGATACACATTGTTTAAAGCACACAACTCAATGTTTAAAGGACTATGCCTTCCCAATGTAATGACTTTTTCCCCCTAAATGATCAAAACTTTATGGTAACAGAAAGCACTGAAAAGTTCAGATTCATTTCTATGTATTTCCTGAGGAAAATCTCTTATTTATTTCTATTTATACATAGGAGATCTAAAGAAAACTGTTACAATTTTGTTAGAGTAATGCTGTTTTTAATTCTGAACAGTATAATGGTTTTAGGCATCCAGAGAGAAGAAGAAATGTAGGTAACCTGAGAAGTGATCTCTGTTAAAGTCATGGACCCATTATTTCAACTTGAAACCATCTTCCACTGTTATCCACACTGCTTACAAAGATGAGTCCACAATTCTTACCAACTTAATTACTTCCCTCCACCCTCCAGTTGGAACCTTAGATCATGTTTGTGCCCAAATTTTCTCTTCCGATAGGGACATTAGTCATATTGAATTAGGGACCACCCTAAAAGCTTCATTTTAACTTAATTATCTCTTTAAAGACTTTACCTCCAAATATGAATTCTGAGGTACTGGAGGTTAGGAGTTCGACATATGAACTTTGTGAAGACATAATTTATCTCCGAGCTAACTAACCATATAACTACATATTTTACAACTAACTTTAGATCACATGCTCATATCTATGTGTATATATGTAATATATGTATGTGCACATAGTGTTTTTCTAATTTTTCAGATAAACTTTAATGTGAATACTAGGAGGGGGAAGACTGAGTCAAAAGATATAAACATTTTTATATATCCTGATATTTGTTGCTAAACTGTTCCCCAAATATATTTGCCCATGTATACTGGCAATCAGGTATGTGCCAGTTTTACCCAGCATTAAACACTGCAACGGAATTTAACTTTTCCCTTTTCAACACGTATAAAACTAACATTTTTTCTGAGTTGTTGCCTCTGTAGCAGTAATATCTGCCCCCCACTATCGGGTACCAAGTCAAGACTCTACCTTAGACATCAAAAATACAACAGCAGACACGTAACAAAATGGAAATGCATCATCATAGCTGTACATATGTCCTTAGAGACCATGAGGTCACTTTGGTCGTTTCTGGTTCTATTAGTCAGGGGTCTCTAGAGAAACTGAACCAAGAGGATACACATTGTTTAAAGCACACAACTCAATGTTTAAAGGACTATGCCTTCCCAATGTAATGACTTTTTCCCCCTAAATGATCAAAACTTTATGGTAACAGAAAGCACTGAAAAGTTCAGATTCATTTCTATGTATTTCCTGAGGAAAATCTCTTATTTATTTCTATTTATACATAGGAGATCTAAAGAAAACTGTTACAATTTTGTTAGAGTAATGCTGTTTTTAATTCTGAACAGTATAATGGTTTTAGGCATCCAGAGAGAAGAAGAAATGTAGGTAACCTGAGAAGTGATCTCTGTTAAAGTCATGGACCCATTATTTCAACTTGAAACCATCTTCCACTGTTATCCACACACTGCTTACAAAGATGAGTCCACAATTCTTACCAACTTAATTACTTCCCTCCACCCTCCAGTTGGACTTTAGATATCACCATGGAAATAAAACCTTTAAGATGTAATAAACACATCTCAAGAGCACTTTTCCTCCTCCTTGTCTCTTTGAAAGTGTCAGGAAACATCATACCAAACTCTGTTGCTGGTACTGGAGGTCAGAGGAGGCATTGCACAACTATGCAGAGATTTTAAGATAGCTTACTGCAAATGATTATTTCATTCCTTACAGATGTTTTACCCTTCAGACGACCAGTTCCATCCAGTGACTGCAAACTAACAGAGATTTGGTGGAACTTGAACAATGGATTTTAAGCAATTCTTCTTTAGGGAAAAAGAAAACCCCACAAATATCTAATAGGCCTCTCCTTCAAAAAGAATGAAAGGGGAAGACCCTTCTTATTGAACACATAGCATTCATCAGTATCAATTAAATTGTGTACACGTGTTATTTACTCAGTTGTGTCCGACTCTTTGTGACTCCATGGGTTGTAGCCCATCAGGCTCCTCTGTCCATGGGATTCTCCAGGTAAGAAAACTGGAGTGGGTAGTCAAGGCAGAATCTTTACCACTTGAGCCAACAGGGAAGCCCATTAATTACTCTATAAATAGGTAAATAGACCAATGAAACAGAGTAGAGACCCTAATAGGTGAACCCTTGATAAATGATGTGCTGGAGCCAGCTTCCACCAGCTCTGGAAAGAACTTCTTATCTAAAATCAATAGCTTTTGAGAAGGTAGAAGGCTCACCTCATATTTACTCTAGGTCATGTAACAATTAACGGATTAAAGCATGAATGAACATATTAATTGCCTTTAAACTTACAGGACCTAGAAATCATTTTTGCCTTCTTGAATTTTATTTGCTTGGATTTCGGGTTCAGACTGTTCACACCATAAAACTTTTGCTTTAAAGCTTCAGCCTGAACCTGATGCAAACTTCTAAAAGTAGCTTGATTAGAAGGTATGAAAAGATAACTTCTAAAAGTACGCTTGAAAATTAGATATTTAAGATGCCTAATAAACCACCTTTTTCCACTGCTTACAAAGATGAGTCCACAATTCTTACCAACTTAATTACTTCCCTCCACCCTCCAGTTGGACTTTAGATATCACCATGGAAATAAAACCTTTAAGATGTAATAAACACATCTCAAGAGCACTTTTCCTCCTCCTTGTCTCTTTGAAAGTGTCAGGAAACATCATACCAAACTCTGTTGCTGGTACTGGAGGTCAGAGGAGGCATTGCACAACTATGCAGAGATTTTAAGATAGCTTACTGCAAATGATTATTTCATTCCTTACAGATGTTTTACCCTTCAGACGACCAGTTCCATCCAGTGACTGCAAACTAACAGAGATTTGGTGGAACTTGAACAATGGATTTTAAGCAATTCTTCTTTAGGGAAAAAGAAAACCCCACAAATATCTAATAGGCCTCTCCTTCAAAAAGAATGAAAGGGGAAGACCCTTCTTATTGAACACATAGCATTCATCAGTATCAATTAAATTGTGTACACGTGTTATTTACTCAGTTGTGTCCGACTCTTTGTGACTCCATGGGTTGTAGCCCATCAGGCTCCTCTGTCCATGGGATTCTCCAGGTAAGAAAACTGGAGTGGGTAGTCAAGGCAGAATCTTTACCACTTGAGCCAACAGGGAAGCCCATTAATTACTCTATAAATAGGTAAATAGACCAATGAAACAGAGTAGAGACCCTAATAGGTGAACCCTTGATAAATGATGTGCTGGAGCCAGCTTCCACCAGCTCTGGAAAGAACTTCTTATCTAAAATCAATAGCTTTTGAGAAGGTAGAAGGCTCACCTCATATTTACTCTAGGTCATGTAACAATTAACGGATTAAAGCATGAATGAACATATTAATTGCCTTTAAACTTACAGGACCTAGAAATCATTTTTGCCTTCTTGAATTTTATTTGCTTGGATTTCGGGTTCAGACTGTTCACACCATAAAACTTTTGCTTTAAAGCTTCAGCCTGAACCTGATGCAAACTTCTAAAAGTAGCTTGATTAGAAGGTATGAGATAACACTGGATAACTATGAGATCATGTAAGTTTATTTTCTGCTTAGACTCTCTGCTCAACCTGCTACAGCATACAGATCATAATGAGGTAACAGGGACACACCCTCAGATGCTTCTGCTGCAAGTTAGAGGGGAGAGAAACACGAGGTGTATGGTTTCCATATTTCTATCCTACTTGGGGTGAGGAATCTGATTTGAGCTCAGACACGATCTACAGAGATATTCTACAGAGATATTCTTTTAACCCAAAGGTGTTTCAAAACTTCTTCCAAGTCCATAGGAGAGCAAAGACTACAGAAGAGTGATGGAATATACTCCATCCAGAGAGAGGTCATAAACTAGCTTCCTGCAAACAGAGAGAAAAGTCCTTTGGGAATTTACTGGTAGCAGGCTTCTTTTGAGAGAGAGAAAGAAATCTTCAGCAATACAGTTGAGAGAGTTTATACTTAAAAAGAAATGTGCACAAGTGCGTAAGTAAAGAGGAAAATTTAGGTCTTAAAGATGAAATGCACCTATCCCAGTATGGATCCAAGGAATATACTGAGGGAAGAGCACAGCTGGAGAGATGTGGAACCCGGGCTGCCCCAGGGCACAGATCTTCCCTTGTAGCACCAAGGTCTCTGTGAGAAGGAAATGGGACATTTATAGCAAATCACTGTTAGGTTAACAATTTAGTGAAATATGTAGTACTCTACGTAAGATGAGAGGGCTTAGCCATTCTCAAATAATCTTCTATAAAGTCCAGAGTAAGCAAAATCCCTTGCCATAGATCAAGGGCTCTTACCTGGAGCCCCAGGGATAGACTTGCTGGGATCTTTAGATCAAGACTAAAGATCTTTGAAAAACTTCCCATCTATATGTGAATTAGATAAGGTAAGGGCTTCCTTGATCACTCACATAGTAAAGAATCTGCTTACAATGCAAGAGACCTGGGTTCAATTCTTGGGTTGGGAAGACTCCTTGGAGAAGGAAATGGCAACCCACTCCAGTATTTTTTCCTGGAAAATCCCATGGACAGAGGAGTCGGATGGGTTTCAGTCCATGGTGTTGCAGAGAGTAGGACAGGACAGAAGCAACTTGGCACATATGCACACATTCTCAGTTTATGTTGCAGATGGTACGTGCAATTTGTAGGGAGTCTAAATATTACAAAACAATCATGTCTACTAATCTTCAAGTATCTTTTAATTTTTTATTATTTTTAAAGATTTATTTATTTATTTATTTTGGTGAGGGAGGGGTGGGGAGGGAGGGGAGTAAGCGGGCCACTTCTATTGGTCTTTCATTTGTCCATTTTCATCAATCTTTGTTCTTTGGCCCGTGTGGGCCTCCCATCACAAGTGGCTTCTGTTGTCGCAGAGCACCGGCTCTAGGCGTACGCGCTGCAGAGCTCCGGCTTGGTAGTTGGACACATCAGTCCAGCCTCTCCGCAGCACGTGGCATGCTCCCAGGCCAGGGATCGAACCGGCGCCCCTTGCATTGCAAGGCGGTGTCCTTCCCCACTG
Organism: Tragulus kanchil; assembly: GCA_022376925.1. Taxonomy (NCBI): domain Eukaryota; kingdom Metazoa; phylum Chordata; class Mammalia; order Artiodactyla; family Tragulidae; genus Tragulus; species Tragulus kanchil. The sequence goes on from JAIOJX010000026.1 coordinate 183,431,226, forward strand.
GACCACCAGGGAAGCCCTTCAAGTATCTTTTTTAAAAAAAATCCTTCTGAGCCCAGCTGCAATGAAAGTCCTTGTTTATAAATCAATTTTTCCATTTAAAATAAATTCCCCTCAGATTCGGACATGAAGTGACTGGATAAACAGAGCTCTTGGCGGCGCTCACAGAGCCATGTTTCATGATGTTCCTACAGGTGCCACTCTGCTGCACCATGACCGAACCCCTTGAGATGAGGGCTCTGAGCTGCTCCTAGGTCTGGTTTCCCTCAGTCATTCCTTGCCCTTTCCTCACTCTGCTCTATTTCAGGGAGGTGAGGTGGCAGTGGTGGGGTGCTGACCTTGGTAGGTTACCTTTCAAATACCCCTGTGCTACGTGGTATCTGGTTGGGTTTGGCCAATGAGAGCACGGGTGGGCAGGAGTAAGAGGAACTGGGGGCTATTTCCCCTCCAGCCTCTGTGCTTCAAGTTGCCAAAGTACAAACCTCAGCATTAGAATCATCCCATTTTTCACAAATCTTCTCATTTTTCCACCTCTGCCTTATGGTCAGTGCTCTCTGGAACACTCATTGCCAGAGAGAAACTAAGGGAATATATTCTTTACATTAAATGTAAATGAATAAAACAAACAAAAGGAACCAAAACATAAACTGGATAAAAGAATATCATCTGCAGACAAAAAATCTGCATTTAATACCTTTTGCTTGCAAACCATAAAATATCCTTAAGAATCTTGGAGATGGCTACAGGTAAGAATCACAAGTATTTCTAAATTTTCTTACCAAAGCATATCTATTGGTAGCTACTGGAAAGCCAAGAGTTTTAATCTCTATTTGTAAAAGATCTTCCAATAATGAAAATCATCTTTTCCTGTGAAAGGCTGAGAAAAGATGTTCAATTATGTTTATTTTGTGGTATTGCCATAAATTCCAGAGAAGACATTGGCCATATTCAATAAATCAGTTGTGCTTTGAAAGCACAAGTGCTTCTCTGTAAACCCGTTGATGGAACCAATCACAGACCTTAGTCTTGCATCAGCCAAAAACCTTACTCTTTTCCTTCCTAAAGATGTATATGCCTCCCAAATTTCTTGTTTTCTCTTCAATTGTAAGCTTATTCAACAGGGTATTTATCACTAGGTCACTGTTTTTCTTTCCTTCCTGGGCTATTTCTGGTTCAATTATTTAAGCTCTTTGGAACTCTAAAATTCCCATAGGAAATAACTATTGATCTCCTGATAGAGCATGAAGGTGACTCTCAAGTACCTTCTCCTAGAACTTTTAATAAACACTACATAAGAAAGCAAGGTCACAAGTCCCAGCTTAAGCAGAAAACCAAATAAACAGTGGGCCACATCCCAAATCACCGGGGATATCATTGTTTACACTGTGAAAGAACAGTTTAACTATCATGAGTTCTAATTTCAGTTTTCACATGTCCAAAGCATGGATTTTTAGTCACTGACCCTGTGAGTCAAACTAAAGAGTTTGAGGTATACTGTTCAGTAACAGTATTTTCTATGATATCCTACTGATCTGGAAGGATTCCTATGCATTATAAGATGCTCTTGAGCCTCCAGATCTGCTCTGCCTCAGATATACTAAGTTGAGGTGTTAATTTTTGTCAAAAGGTGAGCATGCTACTCCCCATCACCTGTTTTCCTTTATGCAGAGGTGGTGTGATTTCCCTTTAGTTTTTTTGCCTTTTTTCACAAATCTTCTCATTTTTCCACCTCTGCCTTATGGTCAGTGCTCTCTGGAACACTCATTGCCAGAGAGAAACTAAGGGAATATATTCTTTACATTAAATGTAAATGAATAAAACAAACAAAAGGAACCAAAACATAAACTGGATAAAAGAATATCATCTGCAGACAAAAAATCTGCATTTAATACCTTTTGCTTGCAAACCATAAAATATCCTTAAGAATCTTGGAGATGGCTACAGGTAAGAATCACAAGTATTTCTAAATTTTCTTACCAAAGCATATCTATTGGTAGCTACTGGAAAGCCAAGAGTTTTAATCTCTATTTGTAAAAGATCTTCCAATAATGAAAATCATCTTTTCCTGTGAAAGGCTGAGAAAAGATGTTCAATTATGTTTATTTTGTGGTATTGCCATAAATTCCAGAGAAGACATTGGCCATATTCAATAAATCAGTTGTGCTTTGAAAGCACAAGTGCTTCTCTGTAAACCCGTTGATGGAACCAATCACAGACCTTAGTCTTGCATCAGCCAAAAACCTTACTCTTTTCCTTCCTAAAGATGTATATGCCTCCCAAATTTCTTGTTTTCTCTTCAATTGTAAGCTTATTCAACAGGGTATTTATCACTAGGTCACTGTTTTTCTTTCCTTCCTGGGCTATTTCTGGTTCAATTATTTAAGCTCTTTGGAACTCTAAAATTCCCATAGGAAATAACTATTGATCTCCTGATAGAGCATGAAGGTGACTCTCAAGTACCTTCTCCTAGAACTTTTAATAAACACTACATAAGAAAGCAAGGTCACAAGTCCCAGCTTAAGCAGAAAACCAAATAAACAGTGGGCCACATCCCAAATCACCGGGGATATCATTGTTTACACTGTGAAAGAACAGTTTAACTATCATGAGTTCTAATTTCAGTTTTCACATGTCCAAAGCATGGATTTTTAGTCACTGACCCTGTGAGTCAAACTAAAGAGTTTGAGGTATACTGTTCAGTAACAGTATTTTCTATGATATCCTACTGATCTGGAAGGATTCCTATGCATTATAAGATGCTCTTGAGCCTCCAGATCTGCTCTGCCTCAGATATACTAAGTTGAGGTGTTAATTTTTGTCAAAAGGTGAGCATGCTACTCCCCATCACCTGTTTTCCTTTATGCAGAGGTGGTGTGATTTCCCTATTGTTATGAGGTCTAAGTTTGAAGGTTTTTTTTTTTTCCCTAAAGACTTCAAATTCAGAACTTAGGGAAAGATAAATGTTTTATGGTATTTTTGATATCAGGAATAAAAAAGGAAGAACTAGTCTTCATTATAGGTCTGATGAAAACATGCAGATGTTTACTCACAGGTTTCCCCAGGTACTAGAAAACGAAAAGAAATTCAGTCCATCAAATGAACTCAAATAAGTATCGATGCCTATAAAATAAGGAATCTGGGCTTTAGACCATATAAGGTGTTCTACTAGCTCTGAAATACTGCGATCGTTGTAGTGTACTTTCTTTATAGTGTCCGATCCTGTGATGTAGAGACCTTAATGATATGCTTGTTGTTTTTTTCCCCTTAATTCTATGTTTATTTATCCCCTTTCTCTACATTTTCCTCTGTCATCTCATTCAGAAAATACAATTATAAATTACATCTTCTCAGGAGATTTCATTATCTATCTCTTTTTTTCTACTTTGTAATAAAAGCCACTGATGCCACAGGATTTTGGGGGGCCTTAATGAATATTCCTCAGTGTCCTATGGCCTTTTCTAGAACACAGAAATGCTGAACTATGAAGAAGCAGGTTAGACTTCTGTTTTCTCAGTGAGGATGTAGAAAGATGTAAACTACTTTTACTTGCACAGAAACTACAAGAAAAGACTCAGGCAAAATAAAACTCACATTTTTCTATGAGGTTAGTGGAGAACAGTGGCAGCAAGAAGCTGAATGAACTACATTCCAGAAAGGAATGAGTCCATCATAGGTAAGCAGAGAATGGCAGCAGCTTTCATACTGAATCCAGGGCTCAAGTGAGCTTCCAGAGAGGGAAAGACCCTGTAGGGAAGAGTGGAAGAGCCAGCCTTTCCTCTATGACTGACTGGGGGTCTTAATTGACAGTCTCAGTTCCAGTTCTATTCACCCACCTTTTCCCCCTCACTGAGAAAGCAAGAGTTGCGGAGGGGCTTGTGAGCAAATGGCAATCATGGGTCCTAGGCATTTTCACTGTGATTGGGTTCCAGGGTCAAAAGTGAATTCAGTATGTTTGGAACTGCAGAAACCTCTCCCAGCTCAACTACCAACAAGATCAAAAAGCCTCCAATGTTCTTTTCTTCACGATGTCTGGAACTCTCTTTCTCTGCCCACTGCTTCCCTCTTGCTCTTTCTATACAATACATGATAAAAATAAAAATATAGATATAATTATGGAAGAAAAATGTGAGGAAGCAGGAATGTGGTAATTAGGGAAAATCTAAATGATATAGAAACAGACCCAGAGACAGCTATTGAGATTAGTGGATAGAAACTTTAAAACAATTATTATACATTTATCGATTATAGAAAGGTGTTCAAACTAGCTCTGAAATACTGCGATCGTTGTAGTGTACTTTCTTTATAGTGTCCGATCCTGTGATGTAGAGACCTTAATGATATGCTTGTTGTTTTTTTCCCCTTAATTCTATGTTTATTTATCCCCTTTCTCTACATTTTCCTCTGTCATCTCATTCAGAAAATACAATTATAAATTACATCTTCTCAGGAGATTTCATTATCTATCTCTTTTTTTCTACTTTGTAATAAAAGCCACTGATGCCACAGGATTTTGGGGGGCCTTAATGAATATTCCTCAGTGTCCTATGGCCTTTTCTAGAACACAGAAATGCTGAACTATGAAGAAGCAGGTTAGACTTCTGTTTTCTCAGTGAGGATGTAGAAAGATGTAAACTACTTTTACTTGCACAGAAACTACAAGAAAAGACTCAGGCAAAATAAAACTCACATTTTTCTATGAGGTTAGTGGAGAACAGTGGCAGCAAGAAGCTGAATGAACTACATTCCAGAAAGGAATGAGTCCATCATAGGTAAGCAGAGAATGGCAGCAGCTTTCATACTGAATCCAGGGCTCAAGTGAGCTTCCAGAGAGGGAAAGACCCTGTAGGGAAGAGTGGAAGAGCCAGCCTTTCCTCTATGACTGACTGGGGGTCTTAATTGACAGTCTCAGTTCCAGTTCTATTCACCCACCTTTTCCCCCTCACTGAGAAAGCAAGAGTTGCGGAGGGGCTTGTGAGCAAATGGCAATCATGGGTCCTAGGCATTTTCACTGTGATTGGGTTCCAGGGTCAAAAGTGAATTCAGTATGTTTGGAACTGCAGAAACCTCTCCCAGCTCAACTACCAACAAGATCAAAAAGCCTCCAATGTTCTTTTCTTCACGATGTCTGGAACTCTCTTTCTCTGCCCACTGCTTCCCTCTTGCTCTTTCTATACAATACATGATAAAAATAAAAATATAGATATAATTATGGAAGAAAAATGTGAGGAAGCAGGAATGTGGTAATTAGGGGAAAATCTAAATGATATAGAAACAGACCCAGAGACAGCTATTGAGATTAGTGGATAGAAACTTTAAAACAATTATTATACATTTATCAAGGAATTTATAAGAAAATGCATATTATGAGTGAAGAAATGGAAGTTTCTATGAAAAGTGGAAGCAACATAGAGGAACCAAAGGGAAATTTAAAATTTTTTAAGTGTGATATTAGAAGCCAACATTTATTGGACAAATGGAAGATTAGCTATTGCAAAAAAAGGGATTAGGGCACTTTGAACAAGTCAATAAAAGTGACTCAAACTGAAATAAAAAGAAAAGAATGTTTTAAACTCAACAGATCATTTGTAACTGTGAGATGATATCAAATAGTCAAATTATAACTGGAGTCCCATTAGGAGAGAAAGTGGGTCAGAAAAAATTTTGTAGTAGTTTTTTTTTTTTCCTTTCCTAGAAACAAGGTACTTGTTTCATGATGCCCTCTGCCTCCACCTACCCTCGGGCTGGAACCGGTGTGGGTATCTGGGCAGGGCTGTCAGCATGAAGCATGACTAGCCCTGAACTACAATGATTAAGTCAGAGTAAGCTTGTTCTAAGACTCAAGGTGTAGTAACCTTCAAATCTGAGGAAAACCACAAGCCAGCAAGTCCCATGCAGTTATAACCCTTCTGCATAGTTATTTTTTTTTCAGTCCAAATATAATGAAACAAATTCTGAATCTCCAGGGAAGTCGGGTTGGGGGGAAGGACACAATCTAAACATAAACGTTTCACTTATTCAGTTTATAAATAATTTGTCTTTTCCCCCTCTATGCGGCATAATATTAAAAACTGAAACTACCAAAGGGAAGAAGCAGTGATATAGCAAGTAAACCTGGAAATGCATCATTTATTCTGCCAAATCTTAACATGTAAGGAAATGAAAACCACCAGGTATGGACAGGCTGTTAAGAAGCAGAAATTCATCTGTGAAGTATGTGGATGGATGTGACTTCATGGGGTTAGACTTAAACATTACCACTAGGTCAGCCAAGAACATCAAAACTAATGGTGAGAAGCTCCTATTATTAGAAACTTTTTTCACTCAGGAATAAGCATAAATATAGTTTTGGAAAAAAACAAAAAATCTAAATGATATAGAAACAGACCCAGAGACAGCTATTGAGATTAGTGGATAGAAACTTTAAAACAATTATTATACATTTATCAAGGAATTTATAAGAAAATGCATATTATGAGTGAAGAAATGGAAGTTTCTATGAAAAGTGGAAGCAACATAGAGGAACCAAAGGGAAATTTAAAATTTTTTAAGTGTGATATTAGAAGCCAACATTTATTGGACAAATGGAAGATTAGCTATTGCAAAAAAAGGGATTAGGGCACTTTGAACAAGTCAATAAAAGTGACTCAAACTGAAATAAAAAGAAAAGAATGTTTTAAACTCAACAGATCATTTGTAACTGTGAGATGATATCAAATAGTCAAATTATAACTGGAGTCCCATTAGGAGAGAAAGTGGGTCAGAAAAAATTTTGTAGTAGTTTTTTTTTTTTCCTTTCCTAGAAACAAGGTACTTGTTTCATGATGCCCTCTGCCTCCACCTACCCTCGGGCTGGAACCGGTGTGGGTATCTGGGCAGGGCTGTCAGCATGAAGCATGACTAGCCCTGAACTACAATGATTAAGTCAGAGTAAGCTTGTTCTAAGACTCAAGGTGTAGTAACCTTCAAATCTGAGGAAAACCACAAGCCAGCAAGTCCCATGCAGTTATAACCCTTCTGCATAGTTATTTTTTTTTCAGTCCAAATATAATGAAACAAATTCTGAATCTCCAGGGAAGTCGGGTTGGGGGGAAGGACACAATCTAAACATAAACGTTTCACTTATTCAGTTTATAAATAATTTGTCTTTTCCCCCTCTATGCGGCATAATATTAAAAACTGAAACTACCAAAGGGAAGAAGCAGTGATATAGCAAGTAAACCTGGAAATGCATCATTTATTCTGCCAAATCTTAACATGTAAGGAAATGAAAACCACCAGGTATGGACAGGCTGTTAAGAAGCAGAAATTCATCTGTGAAGTATGTGGATGGATGTGACTTCATGGGGTTAGACTTAAACATTACCACTAGGTCAGCCAAGAACATCAAAACTAATGGTGAGAAGCTCCTATTATTAGAAACTCGTGTGGGATTGGGAGTGTTATGTTTACACTCGCAGGAGTGGATGAGGGGCAGTTACTATCAGAAAGTTACTGTAGCATCTCCTACTGGCCCTCTGTCCAACTCTCAGATGAAGCAAGGCCACAGGAAAGAGGAAAAGATCAAATGTGCTTTCTTCTTATATAATTATACTGAAACTAAGTGGGAAAATTCATACTCCATTCCATATTTCACATTTCTCAACTTGTCAGTGAATCTTGAATGATCCTTTGGCATCCTGTTGTCCCTTTCCTATGTTTCTGAAATTTTCTGATTATAACTTGTATCACTCTATAAATATTAGCTATGATTTTGAGATAAAAACTCTTCTTTGATGGAAGAATGACAGCAAGAAAACTGGTGACACTACCTGACCTGACCAGTGATGTTAGGTGAACTTTGGGTATAACATTTGCTTGGGTAAAAGGGCATAAGAGGGCTTCCCTTGTGGTCCAGTGGGTAAAGAGTCCGCCTTGCAGTGCAAGGGGTGCCAGTTCGTTCCCTGGCCCAGGAATATCTCACGTGCTGCAGAGCAGCTGGACCGGTGTGTCCAATTATGAGCCAGCACTCTGGAGTGCATGTGCCCAGAGCTGGTGCTCTGCAGCAAGAGGCCACTGCAATGGGTGGCCCACGCAGGCCAAAGAATAAAGATGAATGAAAATCAACAAATAAATAAAACCAATAAAAGAGGCCAAAAATAAAAAAAAAAATTCTCCTAAAAAAAAAAGGGCATAAGAATCAGGAAAACAAAAGTAGCTTTGAAGAGTACTGAGGATGATGATGAGCCACAAAGTCCTAGAGCCTATGTACTCCTCCTGGGGTACCATTTGAGAATGAAAATCAAAGAAGAAAAGAGTGAGTGAGAGTGAAGAAAGGAGAGTTGGAGGTGGGGGTGAGTATGGAGGATGGGGAAGCTGACTCTAGTTCCCCTCCTCAGTGAAAAAACTGAGCTGTCCTTAGGAGGATGAATGGATGACTAACACTCTGTGCAGACAAATGTAGGGATGGAATTAACAAGAAAAAGAAAACCTACTGGTTAAACTCTAGGAATTATTGCTAAGCAAGTTCCATGTAAGGTTGCTTTCAGCTTGTTTAAATAATAGATGCCTGCTTCTCATTCTGAAAGTCTTCTAAGAGTATATTCTATCACTTTCCTTTCTGGACTCCTAGACTCCTAAAGAAAGCCTTCATTTTTAAATTTTTTTTACTGTTTATATTTTTTTAGAGAGAAGGAGAAATATCATATGACATCCCTTTAATGTGTATTCTAAAAAGAAATGCTATAAATGAACTTATTTACAGAACAGAAAGAGACTCAAAGACTTAGAAAACAAACACATGGTTGCAAGGGTGAGGAGATGGTTGGGGACTTTGGGAAAGTCAGGTACACACTGCAGTGATTGAAATGGACAACCAACAAATCTATTGCATAACATATGGATCTCTGCTCAATGTTATGTACTAGCTTGGATGGAAGGGGGCTTGGGGGAGCATAGATACATGTATATGTATGGCTGAGCCCCTTCACTGTTTACCTGAAATTATCACAAAATTGATGACTGGCTATACTCCAATTCAGAAATTTTTTAGAGTCTTCGCTTTTTGAAAAGCTGTGGTGTTTTTTGCCTTTCAAGCTGAGAGGAGAAGGAATGGAAAGTCTTAAGATTCTTTCCTTTCTCACATCCCACCCCTGTCTGGGCATCAGCACCAGTACCTGTGCTTCTGCAGTGAGCAGCGTATATCCAAATCTGATTCCCATCATTATCTTAGCTCCACTGTGAAACTTAAAATTTTGTCCTAATGAGAGAATGTGGGTTGGCCTTAGAGCAGTTCAGAAGGCCAAGTGTCTCTTTTCCTACGAACATCAGTAATTCTGAAAGGGAGAAAACTACCCTTTTTTAAACCAAAGTCCTAGAGCCTATGGGGTACCATTTGAGAATGAAAATCAAAGAAGAAAAGAGTGAGTGAGAGTGAAGAAAGGAGAGTTGGAGGTGGGGGTGAGTATGGAGGATGGGGAAGCTGACTCTAGTTCCCCTCCTCAGTGAAAAACTGAGCTGTCCTTAGGAGGATGAATGGATGACTAACACTCTGTGCAGACAAATGTAGGGATGGAATTAACAAGAAAAAGAAAACCTACTGGTTAAACTCTAGGAATTATTGCTAAGCAAGTTCCATGTAAGGTTGCTTTCAGCTTGTTTAAATAATAGATGCCTGCTTCTCATTCTGAAAGTCTTCTAAGAGTATATTCTATCACTTTCCTTTCTGGACTCCTAGACTCCTAAAGAAAGCCTTCATTTTTAAATTTTTTTTACTGTTTATATTTTTTTAGAGAGAAGGAGAAATATCATATGACATCCCTTTAATGTGTATTCTAAAAAGAAATGCTATAAATGAACTTATTTACAGAACAGAAAGAGACTCAAAGACTTAGAAAACAAACACATGGTTGCAAGGGTGAGGAGATGGTTGGGGACTTTGGGAAAGTCAGGTACACACTGCAGTGATTGAAATGGACAACCAACAAATCTATTGCATAACATATGGATCTCTGCTCAATGTTATGTACTAGCTTGGATGGAAGGGGGCTTGGGGGAGCATAGATACATGTATATGTATGGCTGAGCCCCTTCACTGTTTACCTGAAATTATCACAAAATTGATGACTGGCTATACTCCAATTCAGAAATTTTTTAGAGTCTTCGCTTTTTGAAAAGCTGTGGTGTTTTTTGCCTTTCAAGCTGAGAGGAGAAGGAATGGAAAGTCTTAAGATTCTTTCCTTTCTCACATCCCACCCCTGTCTGGGCATCAGCACCAGTACCTGTGCTTCTGCAGTGAGCAGCGTATATCCAAATCTGATTCCCATCATTATCTTAGCTCCACTGTGAAACTTAAAATTTTGTCCTAATGAGAGAATGTGGGTTGGCCTTAGAGCAGTTCAGAAGGCCAAGTGTCTCTTTTCCTACGAACATCAGTAATTCTGAAAGGGTTAATTAATCTCCTCAGGATCATATTTGACTCAAATGCTTATCTCTCAAAATAAAATTGAAATAAGCTTGAAAGAGAATTTTTAAAAAGAGATTATTAGCTCTGTTTAGGCAGTAACTATATTTTGTTTATAACATACAAACATGAGGCCCAACACCACTGTTACCCACCAAAGAAGTATTAGTCTCATGTCAAACTATAAGAACTGGTAGAAAAATTGGAGAAGAATGATAAAAGTCTTTAAGGATTTGCTTTCTTTTTAGGCAAATTATTAATAACTAAGGGAATGTAAAGTGATCTGAAGAGAGATGCTCGCTATGTCCTAGCTTCTGCTGGAGACAACTCATTACAACATTCCACTTGAAAGCTCACTTGATGCCCATGCATGAAGAAGAAGCACTCCACCACTTTACAAAAAAAAGACTTTTAAGTTGTCATCTAAGACACAGTTCCAGGCAAAAGTGATTGAAGGCATACATGACATTGAGACACAAATTTCCAGCTAGGTTTCATGCAACTAATGATATCCTCTTTGATGGCTCACAGATACTGACTCTAGTTCCCCTCAGTGAAAAGACTAGGCTATCCTTGGAAAGAAAGAGTAATTGCTCCTGTCAATTTAATAATCTGTCTCCTGTCTCCTTCACTAGACTCTGAACGCCTCCTGGGCAGGGACCAGGTGTTTTACTTTTGTATCCACAGGACCCAGCATAGAGTCTGCCATCTGGTAGTTAAGTTCTGAGTAAATTATAAATTGTACTAGCTTGGATGGAAGGGGCTTGGGGAGCATAGATACATGTATATGTATGGCTGAGCCCTTCACTGTTTACCTGAAATTATCACAAAATTGATGACTGGCTATTTTTTTAGAGTCTTCGCTTTTTGAAAAGCTGTGGTGTTTTTTGCCTTTCAAGCTGAGAGGAGAAGGAATGGAAAGTCTTAAGATTCTTTCCTTTCTCACATCCCACCCCTGTCTGGGCATCAGCACCAGTACCTGTGCTTCTGCAGTGAGCAGCGTATATCCAAATCTGATTCCCATCATTATCTTAGCTCCACTGTGAAACTTAAAATTTTGTCCTAATGAGAGAATGTGGGTTGGCCTTAGAGCAGTTCAGAAGGCCAAGTGTCTCTTTTCCTACGAACATCAGTAATTCTGAAAGGGTTAATTAATCTCCTCAGGATCATATTTGACTCAAATGCTTATCTCTCAAAATAAAATTGAAATAAGCTTGAAAGAGAATTTTTAAAAAGAGATTATTAGCTCTGTTTAGGCAGTAACTATATTTTGTTTATAACATACAAACATGAGGCCCAACACCACTGTTACCCACCAAAGAAGTATTAGTCTCATGTCAAACTATAAGAACTGGTAGAAAAATTGGAGAAGAATGATAAAAGTCTTTAAGGATTTGCTTTCTTTTTAGGCAAATTATTAATAACTAAGGGAATGTAAAGTGATCTGAAGAGAGATGCTCGCTATGTCCTAGCTTCTGCTGGAGACAACTCATTACAACATTCCACTTGAAAGCTCACTTGATGCCCATGCATGAAGAAGAAGCACTCCACCACTTTACAAAAAAAAGACTTTTAAGTTGTCATCTAAGACACAGTTCCAGGCAAAAGTGATTGAAGGCATACATGACATTGAGACACAAATTTCCAGCTAGGTTTCATGCAACTAATGATATCCTCTTTGATGGCTCACAGATACTGACTCTAGTTCCCCTCAGTGAAAAGACTAGGCTATCCTTGGAAAGAAAGAGTAATTGCTCCTGTCAATTTAATAATCTGTCTCCTGTCTCCTTCACTAGACTCTGAACGCCTCCTGGGCAGGGACCAGGTGTTTTACTTTTGTATCCACAGGACCCAGCATAGAGTCTGCCATCTGGTAGTTAAGTTCTGAGTGAAACTTAGTCAAATGGATAATAAGGGGGAGGCAAACACCACCCTGCCATGCTTGATGGTGGTGCCCAGAGATGACTTCTTGGGCCCCAAACCTTTCCTTATCAATCTCTTCTTTGGTTTAAAACATTAATGGCACTCTCCTGATAGACACGAAAGCCAACTTTAACAACCGCAGAGCCCTCCCCTGTTCTTGAATAGAGTGATTCAACATTACAAAGACGTCAGCTCTCTCCCACATTAACTGATAGATTTACAATCTCCATAAAGTATCAACCAGCTTTTGTAGTGGAGTTAGGCAAGTTGATATGAAAGTTCATATGGAAAACAAACAAATATAAGAATAATCAGGAAGACACTGAAAAACTGTGAGGGGGATCTAACACTACCTAAAACACACTATATTATAAAATTTCTGTGACTGAAACATTGTGGCACATGATTAGACAGACCAATGGGAAAAAATTAAAAGAGATCCAAAGACATATGGAAATTTAGTGTATGATAAGAATGCATCTGGAATTACTGGCGTAAACATCAACATTTTAGTAAAATGGTAGCCATTTAGCAAAAGATAAAATTAGATTCTTATCTCACACTAGACACAAGAATAAACTTCAAATAATTCATGAATCTTAATATAATACATGAAACCATATAAGTATTAAGGGAAAAATATGAACGAATTCTTTTTTAACCTTAATGCTAGAAAAAGCTTTCAAACTATGATTCAAAATTCAGAGGCAATAAAAATGAAATGCAGGCATATCTCACTTTACTATGCTTCACAGGTATTGTTGTGTGTGTGTGTGTGTGTGTGTCTGTCTGTGTTTTTACAAACTGAAGACCTATGGCAGCCCCACGTGGAGCGAGCCTACCTACACCATTTGTCCAATAGCATCTGCTCACTGCATGTCTGTGTCACAGTCTGGTATCTCATCTTATTTCACATTTTTCATTATTGTTAAGGTGATCTGAGATCAGTGGCTTTCAATGTTATTATGGTGATTGTTTTGGGGCACCATGAACCATGCCCATATTAGCTGATGAACCTAATCAACAAACGTGTGTTTTGACTGCTCCACTGATCAGCTATTCCCATCTCACATTCTCCCCTCAGGCTTCTCTGTTCCCTGAGATAGTATTGAAATTAGGCCAATTAATAACCCTAAAAGAACCTCCAAGCGTTCAAGTGAAAGGAAGAGTCTATCGATGCATCAAACTTGGTTGCTGTTTTATCTTAAGAAATTGCCCCACCTTCAGCCACCACCGAGCCAGCAACCATCAATGCTGAGGCAAGACTCGTCAATGGCAAAAAGACAGACTTGCTGAAGGCTCAGATGATGATGATTAACTCTTTTTTAAGCAACAAAGTAGTTTCTAAATAGAAAAACAATGCATTTTCTTGAGATATGGTGCTATTGCATACTTTAACAGACTACAGTTATAAATATAACTTTTGTATGCATTAGGAAATAAAAAGGTTGTGAGGCCCACTTTACTGATATTCTCTTTATTATAGTGATATGGAACAGAGCCAGCATTAGGAAAAAATTAAAAGAGATCCAAAGACATATGGAAATTTAGTGTATGATAAGAATGCATCTGGAATTACTGGCGTAAACATCAACATTTTAGTAAAATGGTAGCCATTTAGCAAAAGATAAAATTAGATTCTTATCTCACACTAGACACAAGAATAAACTTCAAATAATTCATGAATCTTAATATAATACATGAAACCATATAAGTATTAAGGGAAAAATATGAACGAATTCTTTTTTAACCTTAATGCTAGAAAAAGCTTTCAAACTATGATTCAAAATTCAGAGGCAATAAAAATGAAATGCAGGCATATCTCACTTTACTATGCTTCACAGGTATTGTTGTGTGTGTGTGTGTGTGTGTGTCTGTCTGTGTTTTTACAAACTGAAGACCTATGGCAGCCCCACGTGGAGCGAGCCTACCTACACCATTTGTCCAATAGCATCTGCTCACTGCATGTCTGTGTCACAGTCTGGTATCTCATCTTATTTCACATTTTTCATTATTGTTAAGGTGATCTGAGATCAGTGGCTTTCAATGTTATTATGGTGATTGTTTTGGGGCACCATGAACCATGCCCATATTAGCTGATGAACCTAATCAACAAACGTGTGTTTTGACTGCTCCACTGATCAGCTATTCCCATCTCACATTCTCCCCTCAGGCTTCTCTGTTCCCTGAGATAGTATTGAAATTAGGCCAATTAATAACCCTAAAAGAACCTCCAAGCGTTCAAGTGAAAGGAAGAGTCTATCGATGCATCAAACTTGGTTGCTGTTTTATCTTAAGAAATTGCCCCACCTTCAGCCACCACCGAGCCAGCAACCATCAATGCTGAGGCAAGACTCGTCAATGGCAAAAAGACAGACTTGCTGAAGGCTCAGATGATGATGATTAACTCTTTTTTAAGCAACAAAGTAGTTTCTAAATAGAAAAACAATGCATTTTCTTGAGATATGGTGCTATTGCATACTTTAACAGACTACAGTTATAAATATAACTTTTGTATGCATTAGGAAATAAAAAGGTTGTGAGGCCCACTTTACTGATATTCTCTTTATTATAGTGATATGGAACAGAGCCAGCAATATCTCAGAGGTATGCCTGTATTAAGAGATTTGAATTACATAATTATTAACAGAAATTGAAATTTAAAAAATGGATGGCCAACACCATAACTTAAAAGGCAACTAACAAACTAGGAGAAAATACCTGCAACATATACCCCAAACAAAAATCTCAAATTCTTAATATTACAAGAACTCTTAAAAACTGAGAGACAAAGGACCAAAATCCAATGGAAAAATGGTTAAAAAAAAAAAGAGAGAGAGAGAGAGAGATGACACAGAAAATCCACAGATTATATATGTATATTTCTATATATATACAGAAATGCCCCCTAAAATATAAGGCCCTTAAACATATAAGGGCCTATACTCACTCATAATTGAAGATGCCTAAACTCACTCATAACTGAAGCAATGCAAATTAAAGCTACTATCAGTTACCAGTGCTCACCTATCAGATTGGAGAAAATCTAAAAGTATGACAATACATGCTATTGGTCAGGCTGTGAAGAAACAGGCATTCTCTAACCCAGCTAGGAATACAAAATGGAACAAATCTTCTGGATGTGGAATTTGGCAAAATGTAACAAAGCTATAATGCACTTACCCATGTATATAAATTAAAAGTGGGTTTGAATAAACTATGGCATCTCTACCCAAAGAAGTACTGATCTACTATATGAAGATAAAGCCCGATCACTACAAAATGATACAGAATGACTTCTAGGATATATTGCTAAGTACAAGAAGCAAAGTACAAAAGATAATCTACAGTGTATATCTTCCTTAGTAAACACAGGAAAATAAGAAAGCATACCAAGAGAAGTATAGGAAGAACAAACCAGAAACATGAATGGGAGTGGTTATCCACAGTGTCTAAGTGGAAAGAATGGGAAATTGTAACTCTTTAGTGTATTTTCAATTTTTAGAACCATGATGCTTCATATTACTAAAAAAGAGTCAACCAGGACATGAAGGAAGACCAGAATGGAGTTCAAAGATGCATTTTCTTGAGATATGGTGCTATTGCATACTTTAACAGACTACAGTTATAAATATAACTTTTGTATGCATTAGGAAATAAAAAGGTTGTGAGGCCCACTTTACTGATATTCTCTTTATTATAGTGATATGGAACAGAGCCAGCAATATCTCAGAGGTATGCCTGTATTAAGAGATTTGAATTACATAATTATTAACAGAAATTGAAATTTAAAAAATGGATGGCCAACACCATAACTTAAAAGGCAACTAACAAACTAGGAGAAAATACCTGCAACATATACCCCAAACAAAAATCTCAAATTCTTAATATTACAAGAACTCTTAAAAACTGAGAGACAAAGGACCAAAATCCAATGGAAAAATGGTTAAAAAAAAAAAGAGAGAGAGAGAGATGACACAGAAAATCCACAGATTATATATGTATATTTCTATATATATACAGAAATGCCCCCTAAAATATAAGGCCCTTAAACATATAAGGGCCTATACTCACTCATAATTGAAGATGCCTAAACTCACTCATAACTGAAGCAATGCAAATTAAAGCTACTATCAGTTACCAGTGCTCACCTATCAGATTGGAGAAAATCTAAAAGTATGACAATACATGCTATTGGTCAGGCTGTGAAGAAACAGGCATTCTCTAACCCAGCTAGGAATACAAAATGGAACAAATCTTCTGGATGTGGAATTTGGCAAAATGTAACAAAGCTATAATGCACTTACCCATGTATATAAATTAAAAGTGGGTTTGAATAAACTATGGCATCTCTACCCAAAGAAGTACTGATCTACTATATGAAGATAAAGCCCGATCACTACAAAATGATACAGAATGACTTCTAGGATATATTGCTAAGTACAAGAAGCAAAGTACAAAAGATAATCTACAGTGTATATCTTCCTTAGTAAACACAGGAAAATAAGAAAGCATACCAAGAGAAGTATAGGAAGAACAAACCAGAAACATGAATGGGAGTGGTTATCCACAGTGTCTAAGTGGAAAGAATGGGGAAATTGTAACTCTTTAGTGTATTTTCAATTTTTAGAACCATGATGCTTCATATTACTAAAAAAGAGTCAACCAGGACATGAAGGAAGACCAGAATGGAGTTCAAAGAGGGGTAACTGCATTACCAGTAACTAATGGAGTCACAGTGAAGGAGTTAGTAAAGAAAATGACTAGTGTAAGTAACTTCAGAAAACAATTGTTTAT
Organism: Tragulus kanchil; assembly: GCA_022376925.1. NCBI lineage: Eukaryota > Metazoa > Chordata > Mammalia > Artiodactyla > Tragulidae > Tragulus > Tragulus kanchil. The sequence goes on from JAIOJX010000026.1 coordinate 183,448,381, forward strand.
TATGCATATAGAGATTAAAAAAAAGGATGCAAATATTGTCCTCTATTAAATGTGGTTTTCGCAGAGGCAGGTAGGTACATCTGAAACTACATTCATGCATTCTATGAGCAGATAAACATATTTTGGATATTGAAAACCTCAATTTCTCACAGAGATAAAAGTAACAAATAAGAATGAGGAAGCTGTATATGGTGTCAAGTCAGAATGATAAAACTAGTTTTCAATTTAATGGCTTATATAGATATATAGCTAAAGATATATAGGTGGGTCTAGAAGTAATGGCACCTAGATCTTGGTTTCTAAACATCATCCAAATAAAAGAAATCAGGACTTTGTGTGGGAGAAATGGCCAATTTCAAATCTGGAGTGGGGATGTTATGAGTGCCATTCATAGTAAGAAAGTACTTCTTTTTTTTTTTTTTTTAAGTAGAGGCATGTTAAAGGCACAAAGGCACCTTCTTGAGGGAGTTCAATTATTTCCTGAAAAGTAACAATAATGTATTATAGTCCACAGAATAAGCCATTTATTTATATACTTAATATTATATTTATTTATTAATATATTAAGCAAATAATTTATTATATAAATAAATGGGGGAGAAGGGACCATTCCTTCTTCACAATAGAAGTCTAATTAATAAATGTGAAAGTATAAATGAAATGGAAACAGCTAACAATAACTGGCAAATACTACACAGATAATTGTTGTAGGCAAGAATCATTGCTGGATGCTAAAATTAGTGGGCAAAACTTAAGACATGCAGCACAATATTTTCAGTCTCAAAGGATCTGCCTAGATGTACTTAGGCTTCCTAGGCGGTGCAGTGGTTAAGAATCCACCAGACAATGCAGGAGACACAAGACACTTGGGTTTGATTCTTGGGTTGGGAGGGTCCCCTGGAGAAGGGAATGGCAACCTACTCCAGTACTTGGTTAGGAAATTTCATGTACAGAGAAGCCTGGCAGGCTACAATCCATGGCATCACAAACAGCTGGACACAACTGAGTGACTGAACAACAACTGTCCGCAAACTTAAAACTGCTTTAACTATAATATAGGGCATGCCTAAAATGTTGGATTCTAAAGAAGCGTAAGACTGCAAGGGATTTCGTTTCTTTGCTTGTGTCAACCCCTGGGCAAAGATTTCACTTCCCAATCTCCCTCTCCTCTGTCATTCTCTGGGAACCATGAGACCCACTGAAGAAAAATCAAGTGACTATATCCAGATTCATTTCCTTAATTCAAAGGTTACCACGGAGAAATTCACAGTTGAAAACCATTTAAGCTCAATAAAAACACATAAACAGCCAAATGCATGCATCAAAGGAAAGAGCTATGCTTGGAAGCGCTGCATACCTTGTTCACTAAAGCTTCCTTCCCCTTCCCACATTTTTCTTTACAACAAATAAGCCTCATTCTTAAACCATACTGCGCCCTGCACTGCAGTTTTCAACCCAAAGCTATATAGCTCGTGTCTCTCAACTAACCCACCACGCTTCCTCCAAGAGATTGTCCAGACTTCCCAGAAAAAGAGCAGTGACTCAAGAACCTGGAGAGCTCAACTGGAAGTGGCACCGAGAGTACTTAAGTGACACCAAAAAGAATTCTGCAATTTCCATGGGACAGATGACAAATGGCTTCCATATTTTACAGACCATTCAGACCTAAGATCCTAAGAAATGAAAACACATGGGATTTTATTGCCAATTCTGGATAACCAACTTACAGATGATATTCTGCCAAACATATCTGTAGGTGTGACATACATTGGACTTGGCAAAATATTTTTTAGTATTTGCTGTGGGCTTAACTGTGGAGAGACAGGCAGAAACTTTAGGTTGGTCCAATTTACCTTGAATCATAACACAGAAATTCTTTCTGAAATAGAACTTGTTGTCAACTCACTGTTTTCCAAAGGTGTTGATATTCTTCTGAATTTTAAGTTTCAAGATTATACCATTAGAAAATTGCTATTTCTTTTTTTTTAAACTTTGGCCTCTATTATTATTTATTATTTTCATCTATGTTTATTCTTTGGCCTTTGTGGGCCTCCCATTGCAGTGGCCTGTCTCGTTGAAGAACACCAGCTCTGGGCACATGTGCTCCAGAGCGCTGGCTCATAATTGGACACACTTGTCCAGAGGCTCCGCGGCACGTGGGATCCTCCCAGGCCAGGAATCAAACCAGTGCCCTATGCACTGCAAGGCAGACTCTTTACCCACTGGACCACCAGGAAGGCCCCAGAAAACTGTTATTTCTTAATGCCCTACCTTAGTAAAACCAGATATGAGGTAGTTTATGCGCTTAAATATAGTACAGTGAGATGTTTTTAAGGTTAAAGAAATTAGAGCAAAGTTGATAGAAAGGGAAAAAGCAGCCCAAGAGAGTCAAGGTTCTGCACAAAAGTAAGAGAGATCACACAGCAAGTTGTGGGCTCCTCAGAGGTAGCCTTAAGTGGAAGGGGAACATAGTCAGCTATGGGATTCCTGTTGTCCCTAACCAGAGGATATAGAGAAAATATTTAACAAGTGGGATAGCTCAAGCCCCAGTTGATCTGATGTTCACTTTAAAAAGTTAGCATGGCCATATGGTGATGCATATTAGACTAACTATGGTGATTATCTCACAAAATACACAAATATTGAAACATTATATCATATACCTGTTGTTGTTTTTCAGTCACCCAATCATGTCCAACTCTGCAACTTCATGGACTGCAGCATGTCTTCCCTGTCCCTCACTATCTCCTGGAGTTTGCCCACGTTCATGTCCATTGCATCGGTGATACTGTCCACCCATCTCATCCTCTGACTCACTCTTATTCTGCCCTTGATCTTTCCCAGCATCAGGGACTTTTCCAATGAATTGCTTGTTCACATGAGATGTCTAAAATACTAGAGCTTCAGCATCAGTCTTTCCCATGAATATTCGGGTTGATTTTCCTTAAGGTTGACTGGTTTGATCTCCTTGCTGTCCAAGGGACTTTTAGGATCAATGCCTTGTGGTGAAGGAGCTTGCATAACTCAGTGAATCTAGGAGCCATGCCGTGCTGAGCCACCCAAGACGGACAGGTCAGAGCAGAGTTCTGACAAAACATGATCCAATGGAGGAGTAAACCACCCCAGTATACTTGCCGTGAAAACCTCATGAACTGTATAAAAGGACAAAAAGATATGACACCAAAACTAGTATTAGGTTGACCAAAAATTTGTTTGGGTTTTTCTGTAATTTTTTTGGTTTGTGCCTGTTTTTCTGTTGTGAAAAAAACTGAATGGACTTTTTGGCTAACCCAGTATAATGTGTGTGTGTGTGAGCACTTAGATGCTCTGTCATATGCAACTCTTTGCAACCCCATGGACTGTAGCCTGCCAGGCTCCTTCGTCCATGGAATTATTTCGGCAAAAATACTGGAGTGGGTTGCCATTTCCTCTTCCAGGGGCTCTTCTGACCGAGAGATCATACCTAAGTCTCCTGCATTGGCAGGTGAATTCTTACCACTGCTCAGTGGTAAAGTGGCCTTCCATGTCCCATATAATGTTATATGTCAATTATAGTTCAATTTTTAAAAGATAATAAAATATTTTTTCAATGTAGTACAGTATCACAGTATGTAGAATTCTGCCAACAAGAACTGCCATTCTGTTGACTTTACCTTAAAAGTAAAGTATCTGAGTACACATTCAGAAATAGGTTCCTGTGTAAATCAAATTCTTTGCTTAAAAGAAAAGCATTGTTCACTTTCTCTGTTTATTTGTTTGTTATGGTTTAAAACAAAAGCTTGGTGAGAACTTCTAATTTAAATATTTGCCTTTTTTGGTGATGCCCTACTTCTCGAGTTTGCCCAGTTCATGTCCATTGCATCGGTGATACTGTCCACCCATCTCATCCTCTGACTCACTCTTATTCTGCCCTTGATCTTTCCCAGCATCAGGGACTTTTCCAATGAATTGCTTGTTCACATGAGATGTCTAAAATACTAGAGCTTCAGCATCAGTCTTTCCCATGAATATTCGGGTTGATTTTCCTTAAGGTTGACTGGTTTGATCTCCTTGCTGTCCAAGGGACTTTTAGGATCAATGCCTTGTGGTGAAGGAGCTTGCATAACTCAGTGAATCTAGGAGCCATGCCGTGCTGAGCCACCCAAGACGGACAGGTCAGAGCAGAGTTCTGACAAAACATGATCCAATGGAGGAGTAAACCACCCCAGTATACTTGCCGTGAAAACCTCATGAACTGTATAAAAGGACAAAAAGATATGACACCAAAACTAGTATTAGGTTGACCAAAAATTTGTTTGGGTTTTTCTGTAATTTTTTTGGTTTGTGCCTGTTTTTCTGTTGTGAAAAAAACTGAATGGACTTTTTGGCTAACCCAGTATAATGTGTGTGTGTGTGAGCACTTAGATGCTCTGTCATATGCAACTCTTTGCAACCCCATGGACTGTAGCCTGCCAGGCTCCTTCGTCCATGGAATTATTTCGGCAAAAATACTGGAGTGGGTTGCCATTTCCTCTTCCAGGGGCTCTTCTGACCGAGAGATCATACCTAAGTCTCCTGCATTGGCAGGTGAATTCTTTACCACTGCTCAGTGGTAAAGTGGCCTTCCATGTCCCATATAATGTTATATGTCAATTATAGTTCAATTTTTAAAAGATAATAAAATATTTTTTCAATGTAGTACAGTATCACAGTATGTAGAATTCTGCCAACAAGAACTGCCATTCTGTTGACTTTACCTTAAAAGTAAAGTATCTGAGTACACATTCAGAAATAGGTTCCTGTGTAAATCAAATTCTTTGCTTAAAAGAAAAGCATTGTTCACTTTCTCTGTTTATTTGTTTGTTATGGTTTAAAACAAAAGCTTGGTGAGAACTTCTAATTTAAATATTTGCCTTTTTTGGTGATGCTTTTAAGTTAAAAGTAGGAGAAAATCTTCCAAACATATCTTCTGATCTTATTTTTTATATCTCATATATGAAGACTCAGGCTTACAGAGTTTATTTTATGGCAAGGTTTTCATTAAACTGAATCCCAGGATTGAGGACATATTTGGCCTGACAACACTAGAATTGAATAAAATTAGGACAGATGAGTTCCATGAACAGCTTTCTGATTAAGTTGTTTTTTTTTTTTTTTAAGTTTAAGTTTTAAGTAAATGCATTGTCTGTTATTCCCAGGGAATGGCTTCTACAGCGGACCCTCAAAGAGAAATCAGCAGAAGAGAAAGAAATTGCTGCATACAAGTGGAAATGTTACAAAATGACATGAGGAGACACACTTGTCCCTCACATAGTTTCATCTTGGGAAAAGGTAGGAAAATGTGCTGCGGATACCATGAGGGTCACATCCTAATCTCCCCTGACTTCTCCTAGAAACTTTTATTTTTCTTTTAAATTGAAGTATGGTTGATTTACAATGCTGTGTTAGTTTCGAGTATACAGCAAAGTGATATATTATTGTTCACATTTTCTTCCATTTTAGTTTTGTTACAGAATATTGGATATAGTTTCCTGTGCTATACAGTAGGTTCTTGCTGCTTATCTACTTTATATAAAGTAGTACATATATGTTAACCCCCAACTCCTAATTTATCCCTCCCTCACCCTCTTCGGTCACCATAAATTTGTTTTCATTGAAACCTTTTTTTAGGAGAAACTGATTCCAATCATTCAGAGAGGTTTGAGAGATTTGCTTTCAGTTCCTCTGTCTCCAACCATAAAATGAAACCTTTCAGATTTTTCTAATGAAAACTCAGGAGCATAGTCTCCAACCATTTTAAATGAAACGCTTTGCAGATTTTTCTAACAAGAACTGCCATTCTGTTGACTTTACCTTAAAAGTAAAGTATCTGAGTACACATTCAGAAATAGGTTCCTGTGTAAATCAAATTCTTTGCTTAAAAGAAAAGCAGTGTTCACTTTCTGTTTATTTGTTTGTTATGGTTTAAAACAAAAGCTTGGTGAGAACTTCTAATTTAAATATTTGCCTTTTTTGGTGATGCTTTTAAGTTAAAAGTAGGAGAAAATCTTCCAAACATATCTTCTGATCTTATTTTTTATATCTCATATATGAAGACTCAGGCTTACAGAGTTTATTTTATGGCAAGGTTTTCATTAAACTGAATCCCAGGATTGAGGACATATTTGGCCTGACAACACTAGAATTGAATAAAATTAGGACAGATGAGTTCCATGAACAGCTTTCTGATTAAGTTGTTTTTTTTTTTTTTTAAGTTTAAGTTTTAAGTAAATGCATTGTCTGTTATTCCCAGGGAATGGCTTCTACAGCGGACCCTCAAAGAGAAATCAGCAGAAGAGAAAGAAATTGCTGCATACAAGTGGAAATGTTACAAAATGACATGAGGAGACACACTTGTCCCTCACATAGTTTCATCTTGGGAAAAGGTAGGAAAATGTGCTGCGGATACCATGAGGGTCACATCCTAATCTCCCCTGACTTCTCCTAGAAACTTTTATTTTTCTTTTAAATTGAAGTATGGTTGATTTACAATGCTGTGTTAGTTTCGAGTATACAGCAAAGTGATATATTATTGTTCACATTTTCTTCCATTTTAGTTTTGTTACAGAATATTGGATATAGTTTCCTGTGCTATACAGTAGGTTCTTGCTGCTTATCTACTTTATATAAAGTAGTACATATATGTTAACCCCCAACTCCTAATTTATCCCTCCCTCACCCTCTTCGGTCACCATAAATTTGTTTTCATTGAAACCTTTTTTTAGGAGAAACTGATTCCAATCATTCAGAGAGGTTTGAGAGATTTGCTTTCCCGAAGTTCCTCTGTCTCCAACCATAAAATGAAACCTTTCAGATTTTTCTAATGAAAACTCAGGAGCATAGCAATCAATTCCACATTCTACAGTCTGTGCTCACCACTAGCTCTTCCTTCATAAGTAACTACAAAGTTTGGACTTTGACGAACTAATGCAAGTGGAATTAAGGAGTCTTTGTTTTAATTTGTATGTTTATTTTAATCCAGGTGGCACAGTGATAAATATTCTGTCTGCCAATGCAGGGGATGCAAGAGACGTGGGTTCAGTTCCTGGGTCAGGAGGATCCCCAGGAGAAGGGCATGGAAACCTACTTTAGTATTCTTGTCTAGAGAATTCCATGGACAGAGGGGCCTGGAGAGCCATGGAGTCAAGAGTTGGACATGACTAACCACGTAGGCAGCCTTCTGGGTTTTAGTCGTCAACCTTTTAAAGTGGTTAACCATATGTCCTGGGGCCACTAATAAAGCTTGACCAAGAAGAAGGATTGCCCAAATGTGACCAAGATTGCGAATGGGTATGAGACAGTCAGAGGAAGAGAAAAAATTAGGAGAGAGCTGAAAAAAAAAGAAGAAGAAAATGAGAAAGAAAAAAGGTAGGCAAGCCATACATTCCCTGCAGTGTGAAGGTGATATATGATATTGAGAAGACTCCAGAACAAATTTTTCTGAAAAGAGAAAAATAGGAGTGAGCATGTCTGAGATAACAATAAATTTAAACTAGAAAGATTTTTTTTTTAAACCATTTTTTGGGGGGCGGGGGACTGGGGAGGGAAGGGGATGGGCGGGCCACTTCTATTGGTCTTTCATTTATCTATTTTCATCCGTCTTTGTTCTTTGGCCCCTGTGGGCCTCCCATCACAGTGTCCTCTGTTGTCGCAGAGCACCGGCTCTGGGCGCATGCGCTCCAGAGCTCCGGCTCGGTAATTGGTCACATGGGTCCAGCCGCTCCGCAGCACATGAGATCTTCCCAGGCCAGGGATCGAACCAGCGCCCCTTGCACTGCAAGGCGGTGGGTGTCCTTATCCACTGGACCACCAGGGAAGCCCTAGAAAGATTTTTTTTAACTTGGGTCCCTAGACTCTTAACGGGCTCCTTGTATATATATTATGCAAGCCAGTGCCTGCCTGGAAATTGTGTTTAAAGCATGGTGTGTGTGCAGATAAGGTTGTGTGATTGTCTATGGTAATATCAGTATCTCAAAGAGTTCTTTAGCTAAAAAGAAGTTAAAACCAGCTCACAAAAATGGAATTTCCTTGAGATTCAACCTTGATCATCAACTGAAGTTCTTGGTTTACTTAACCATGAAAGGATTCATTATTCTCTTTGTTCCAGTGGTGGCACAGTGATAAATATTCTGTCTGCCAATGCAGGGGATGCAAGAGACGTGGGTTCAGTTCCTGGGTCAGGAGGATCCCCAGGAGAAGGGCATGGAAACCTACTTTAGTATTCTTGTCTAGAGAATTCCATGGACAGAGGGGCCTGGAGAGCCATGGAGTCAAGAGTTGGACATGACTAACCACGTAGGCAGCCTTCTGGGTTTTAGTCGTCAACCTTTTAAAGTGGTTAACCATATGTCCTGGGGCCACTAATAAAGCTTGACCAAGAAGAAGGATTGCCCAAATGTGACCAAGATTGCGAATGGGTATGAGACAGTCAGAGGAAGAGAAAAAATTAGGAGAGAGCTGAAAAAAAAAGAAAAAGAAGAAGAAAATGAGAAAGAAAAAAGGTAGGCAAGCCATACATTCCCTGCAGTGTGAAGGTGATATATGATATTGAGAAGACTCCAGAACAAATTTTTCTGAAAAGAGAAAAATAGGAGTGAGCATGTCTGAGATAACAATAAATTTAAACTAGAAAGATTTTTTTTTTAAACCATTTTTTGGGGGGCGGGGGAACTGGGGGAGGGAAGGGGGATGGGCGGGCCACTTCTATTGGTCTTTCATTTATCTATTTTCATCCGTCTTTGTTCTTTGGCCCCTGTGGGCCTCCCATCACAGTGTCCTCTGTTGTCGCAGAGCACCGGCTCTGGGCGCATGCGCTCCAGAGCTCCGGCTCGGTAATTGGTCACATGGGTCCAGCCGCTCCGCAGCACATGAGATCTTCCCAGGCCAGTGATCGAACCAGCGCCCCTTGCACTGCAAGGCGGTGGGTGTCCTTATCCACTGGACCACCAGGGAAGCCCTAGAAAGATTTTTTTTAACTTGGGTCCCTAGACTCTTAACGGGCTCCTTGTATATATATTATGCAAGCCAGTGCCTGCCTGGAAATTGTGTTTAAAGCATGGTGTGTGTGCAGATAAGGTTGTGTGATTGTCTATGGTAATATCAGTATCTCAAAGAGTTCTTTAGCTAAAAAGAAGTTAAAACCAGCTCACAAAAATGGAATTTCCTTGAGATTCAACCTTGATCATCAACTGAAGTTCTTGGTTTACTTAACCATGAAAGGATTCATTATTCTCTTTGTGAGCAAGTTAATCCATGAATCTCAGATCTGGAAAAAATTGAAAAATTATATGGCCCATTTCTCTGTCATCAGAAAGGACTAAAGTCTATAATAAGGGAAAACAGGACCATTTTTCAAACTCTGTGGAGCAAATTTCCATTCTTTTGTGGTGGCCTATGCATTGTTCACATTTCTCACCATAAGGAAGTTCTTCGTTCTCTCAAGCCTGACTCCCTTATGTTGCAAAATAATTGGTTCTCTCATGTTTAACAATGCAGGATTTGGAGATACTACTATTAAAATCACTTTCAGCTTTTTCTCTCTTGGTACTTTTGATCTTTCCTCATGAGCCATTCTCAAATTCATTATTCATCTTAATGGCTTCCCTCTGAACCCTTTGCAATTCTTCACACTTGTCTATAAACTCAGAAGTGAATGCACTGAAAAGGGATTGATAAAACCCTCAGTCAATGGGTAAACATTTTTCTGATCTCTGTAGCTGCTATGTAATAGCAGGGTGAAATGATATAATCATTATAAAATGGCTCATATTCAGACAGTCTTTAGTGGGGGAAAATTTCAGAATCAACAGAAGGGTCACCTGATTAAAGACGATCTACCAAAGGAAAGACAGCATCCCTCAGAGGAGAGGTTGGTTGGCCACAAAAGCTTGAAAAATGGGAATTACAGAGTCAAGTCTCAGCAGTGCCCCCTCAGGCAGTCCTCAGGGAGGTGGGTGTGGGTCAGGTCAGTCTATAACTGAGTCCTGCTGGCCCTCTCCTGTTGAGGGCAGTCTTGTGAGGGCCCCAAGTCCTGCCATCATCACACACTGGAATCACTTACCAAAGTGGTGCCATGTCACTTGCCTACAAGGAAAAGACCAGCATGACCAGTGACCAGAAAAACTGCCTGTATTCTTGGAAGTCCTAATTCCAATAGTAAACTTTATTCTCATCATACTTGCCAAACTCTGATTCAGTATAAGATAAACTGATGTGCTTACATTTTTCCAGTTTCTTGAAAAGGTGGTATGTGACAAATTCATTTTTATTAAGCTTGCTTTGTTCCACAATCAAATATAAGCACTTTTACCTGGAAATTTAAATCCTGAAGAGAAGGTAAAAATGAAGTCTGCTGGTTACTATGCTAATGTTTACTTGACTAAAGGAAAACCTTTTTTCTTTATTTCAGCATTATCTTCCTAGCACTGGAAGGTGTAGATGATTAAGAAGTACATTATTAGCTTCTAACAGATGTCTAAGTAAAAAAAAACTTCACTGATATAGCCCACCCCTAGCACATGTCCTTAACTCATGGGCTCTGAAAAATGAAAAGGACCACACTACTGGCATACATTATGTCTATTTAAACAAAACCACTCTGAATGAAATGCTATAAACCACATAGGAAACAAAGGGTTTTCCAGAATGTTGTAGGTGGATAAATCATTAAAAGTTCATGACTCATGCAGGAAGAAAAAGTATAAGAAAGCCATTCTCAAATTCATTATCCATCTTAATGGCTTCCCTCTGAACCCTTTGCAATTCTTCACACTTGTCTATAAACTCAGAAGTGAATGCACTGAAAAGGGATTGATAAAACCCTCAGTCAATGGGTAAACATTTTTCTGATCTCTGTAGCTGCTATGTAATAGCAGGGTGAAATGATATAATCATTATAAAATGGCTCATATTCAGACAGTCTTTAGTGGGGGAAAATTTCAGAATCAACAGAAGGGTCACCTGATTAAAGACGATCTACCAAAGGAAAGACAGCATCCCTCAGAGGAGAGGTTGGTTGGCCACAAAAGCTTGAAAAATGGGAATTACAGAGTCAAGTCTCAGCAGTGCCCCCTCAGGCAGTCCTCAGGGAGGTGGGTGTGGGTCAGGTCAGTCTATAACTGAGTCCTGCTGGCCCTCTCCTGTTGAGGGCAGTCTTGTGAGGGCCCCAAGTCCTGCCATCATCACACACTGGAATCACTTACCAAAGTGGTGCCATGTCACTTGCCTACAAGGAAAAGACCAGCATGACCAGTGACCAGAAAAACTGCCTGTATTCTTGGAAGTCCTAATTCCAATAGTAAACTTTATTCTCATCATACTTGCCAAACTCTGATTCAGTATAAGATAAACTGATGTGCTTACATTTTTCCAGTTTCTTGAAAAGGTGGTATGTGACAAATTCATTTTTATTAAGCTTGCTTTGTTCCACAATCAAATATAAGCACTTTTACCTGGAAATTTAAATCCTGAAGAGAAGGTAAAAATGAAGTCTGCTGGTTACTATGCTAATGTTTACTTGACTAAAGGAAAACCTTTTTTCTTTATTTCAGCATTATCTTCCTAGCACTGGAAGGTGTAGATGATTAAGAAGTACATTATTAGCTTCTAACAGATGTCTAAGTAAAAAAAAACTTCACTGATATAGCCCACCCCTAGCACATGTCCTTAACTCATGGGCTCTGAAAAATGAAAAGGACCACACTACTGGCATACATTATGTCTATTTAAACAAAACCACTCTGAATGAAATGCTATAAACCACATAGGAAACAAAGGGTTTTCCAGAATGTTGTAGGTGGATAAATCATTAAAAAGTTCATGACTCATGCAGGAAGGTCCAAGATACAGGTCAGTACTATTCCCCTTTCTTTCTGAATAAAGGAGTCAGTTAAGAAGCAGAAAATGAACGTAATTGATAACACTTCTCTTACCCAGAGTCTCCTAGACTTCATTTGCAATAACAATTTGGGGACTTTTGCCATGCATGCATTCACAGCAATCCAGTGATATCTCCAGCATAGATGACAGAGAATATTCTTTCTCTATATGACAAAGTTATTTTCAGTAATAACTCTTATTGTTTAATCACTAAGTCACGTGTGACTCTTTGTAACCCTGTGGACTGCAGCCTGTCAACCTCCTCTGTCCATGGGATTTCCCAGACAAGAGTAATAACTATGACATGAAACAAATAATGTCTATAAAAGAAAAGCAGACTGTAAACCTTTTATTAATAGATATAACCCTATCAGAAACAAACTGATGAATAAATAAATATTAAAAACTAAAAAGGGGGCTTCCCTGGTGGTCCAGTGGGTAGGGACACTGCCTTGCAGTGCAAGGGGCGCCCATTCAATCCCTGGCCTGGGAGAATTCCACGTGCCATGGAGCAGCTGGACTGATGTGTCCAACTACCGAGCCAGAGCTCTGGAGCACATGCACCCAGAGCCGGTACTCTGCAGCGATAGAGGCCACTGCGATGGGAGGCCCATAGGGGCCAAAGAACAAAGACGGATGAAAATAGATAAATGAAAGACCAATAGAAGTGCCCCCCCCCCAAAAAAAAAAAAACTAAAAAGGGAGAAACTAACGGTTAACTTTCTCAAGATACGTTTTGGAAAAGGAAGGGAAAAAAATACCTATGTTGGTTTATCACAGTCATAAAGAGTTAACAGTGCAGTTTCTGCTTTTGAGCTTTAGCTCCTGACAGTTTATTAAAACTGTAAGCACAAAAACTGCAGGTGGTCACATAAGATGACAGAAGTAAACTGACTCAAGTTCTTTTTCGTTGTACTTATAACCATAGCTTAAAATATATAGTTAAACACAGCAATATGTGATGGTACAAACTATGGTAGGAGGGAGCTGCAATGATTCAGAGTCATTACAAACTAAGCTTGGAACAGTTATGTGTGGCCAAGTCACCTGTGTCGGGGCAACTTCATATCTGGAAGTTCTGTATGTTGATTTCCAGGTGAATACAAGGTTCACTGAAGAATACCATGTTAAAAAGGAGCTAATTCAAAGTGTGTGTGTGTGTATACATGCATGTATATGTGTGTGTGTGTGTGCTTAGTCATGTCCAACTCTTTGTGACCCCATGGACTATAGCCCACCAGGCTCCTCTGTCCATGGGATTCTCCAGGCAAGAATAGTGGAGTGGGGTGCCATGCCCTTCTCCAGTGGATCTTCCCAACCCTATGCGTACATGCTTTAAATAAGATACATACATATATAATATATATCTGTGCTTCCTGTGTGGCTCCAATGGTAAAGAATCTGCCTGCAATGCAAGAGACCTGGGTTCAATCTGTTGAACAGAGAGTCAGACATGACTGAACTAACACTTTCAATTCATAATATGTGTATATACATATTAAATAATATATACATATATTATTAAAGTATACATATATGGTATAATAAACTTTAATATACTTTTTATGTATATATATTATTTAAATAATAAGCACATATTATGTATATATTAAATAATAAGCATATGTTATTTAAATAATAAATATATACATATTTGCATTTATTGCTTAAATATATGTATTTATTATATAAGCACAATAGTAACTGGTATATATACTTGTTTAGATCTTAAACCAACAAAAGATTCAATCAGGGAAGCATACTTTTCTGCTGAGGGTATTTAACCTTGCAGGCTCCCAATGATAATAAATATCAGACCAACTTTCAATTGGCTTTATTATTGTTTTTACCCTCCCTGTACACACTGCACCCCTTATGCCTATATCTGGGGTAGAGTAGACTGATCTGCTGACCCAACTTTGATATGCTGCTTCTTCTAATGGGATGAAGTTGAATTGTAATCTTGATGGACTCATGTTCTTCCCATAACGTTAAACATTCCCTCTACTTCTAGTCACAGAAAATATTATCCACTTTTTCCCCCACAGAAGTCTACTGCACAAACTTGCCTTACTCAAGACCTACACATGCCCCTTTGTTAGCAAAGTTCTCAGAACAGAGTCTGACTCACTGAACTTGGATGGTCATCTCAATAGGACATCATGTTTAGTTTCCTGTCTCTATTTCATTCACCTCTCTCTCCCCCAAGGGAGTGTCAGTGGCTCCCTCCCCAGAGGTATCTTACTTGTTCTTTCATGATATTGTTGAACCTAAGATGCAAAGGCTCAAGCCTTCACTGTACCTGCCTGCTCTTGATGTTGCACAGTCTCCTTTCAAAGGAAATAGATAGAGATCAAGTGTGCTCTTATTGCCTCTTCTACCCTAAGATCTACCAGATTTTTATAATATTTTAGTATTATCTCCTCCCCTTAAATTTGTCTAGACACCTCTCATTGGATTTATGAGAAATAATTACATATAGCTCCTAATCATGACATAATAGCCCATCTTTCCTCTCTACCGTTCCCAGGCTATATCTTTGCTTTTATTAAAATGCAACCTCCTGAGTATATATTGTGATTTATTCTGGTTGGAAAAAAAAAAAAAAAACCTTGAAACCTTCTTTGCCTATCTGTTGCCTGAGTATCTTTCCAAGTGGAAGCATTTAGCAGCAAAAAGAATTACCTAGCTGTGGAATGTTCACCCTCTCCAAGCCCATGCAGGCCTACATGGGCTACATTTAGTGATTTATTATAAACTGTATGTACAATTTGTTTTATATATGCAACTTATTGTATAAACACTTCAAATGTGGAAGAAACTATTCGGGGGATGGTGATGAACGAAATAGATAACTAGGGAAAGGGCATACTTTTCTGCTGAGGGTATTTAACCTTGCAGGCTCCCAATGATAATAAATATCAGACCAACTTTCAATTGGCTTTATTATTGTTTTTACCCTCCCTGTACACACTGCACCCCTTATGCCTATATCTGGGGTAGAGTAGACTGATCTGCTGACCCAACTTTGATATGCTGCTTCTTCTAATGGGATGAAGTTGAATTGTAATCTTGATGGACTCATGTTCTTCCCATAACGTTAAACATTCCCTCTACTTCTAGTCACAGAAAATATTATCCACTTTTTCCCCCACAGAAGTCTACTGCACAAACTTGCCTTACTCAAGACCTACACATGCCCCTTTGTTAGCAAAGTTCTCAGAACAGAGTCTGACTCACTGAACTTGGATGGTCATCTCAATAGGACATCATGTTTAGTTTCCTGTCTCTATTTCATTCACCTCTCTCTCCCCAAGGGTGTCAGTGGCTCCCTCCCCAGAGGTATCTTACTTGTTCTTTCATGATATTGTTGAACCTAAGATGCAAAGGCTCAAGCCTTCACTGTACCTGCCTGCTCTTGATGTTGCACAGTCTCCTTTCAAAGGAAATAGATAGAGATCAAGTGTGCTCTTATTGCCTCTTCTACCCTAAGATCTACCAGATTTTTATAATATTTTAGTATTATCTCCTCCCCTTAAATTTGTCTAGACACCTCTCATTGGATTTATGAGAAATAATTACATATAGCTCCTAATCATGACATAATAGCCCATCTTTCCTCTCTACCGTTCCCAGGCTATATCTTTGCTTTTATTAAAATGCAACCTCCTGAGTATATATTGTGATTTATTCTGGTTGGAAAAAAAAAAAAAAAAACCTTGAAACCTTCTTTGCCTATCTGTTGCCTGAGTATCTTTCCAAGTGGAAGCATTTAGCAGCAAAAAGAATTACCTAGCTGTGGAATGTTCACCCTCTCCAAGCCCATGCAGGCCTACATGGGCTACATTTAGTGATTTATTATAAACTGTATGTACAATTTGTTTTATATATGCAACTTATTGTATAAACACTTCAAATGTGGAAGAAACTATTCTAGGAATGGGGGATATGGTGATGAACGAGGCAGGAAGTGGTTTCTGGCTTCAAGGCGCTTACAATCTGCAAGTGACTAGAGGTAACATCACATTACTTGTAGAGCTATCCAGCTCCTGAAGCGACTTTAGGAAGCACATCTGCAAAACCTCTCAAAAAAGGCTGTGGTTGGCAAAGACTTCCTGGTTTACAACATTCAGTTAGAATATAGCCGCTAGGGGTAATACTCATAATGAGTAAGGGCTCAGACTGGGGCCTCCCAGGTGGCTCGGTGGTGAAGAACCCACCTGCAAATGCAGGAGATGAAGGTTCACACAGGAAATGGCGACCAGCTCCAGTGTTCTTTCTCTGGAAGTCCTATGGACAGAGGAGCCTGGCAGGTAACAGTTCATGGGGTCACAATGAGTCAGATAAGACCGAGCAGGCACAACCCAAAGGCTCACACTACAGAGTCAGGAGGCCGTAGATCAAACCCAGGCCTTCTCATGGGGCAGAGGTAAACACTGACAACCCACTTGACTTCTCTGTGCCTCATTTTCCTCAGTATCAAAGTGAATAAACATAGTCCTGTGTATCTCAGGGAGTTACTGTGAGGACTAAATAAGATGTGAAGGCGTGAAAATAGCATTAGAAACTGATAAAAAAAAAAAAAAGTCAGCTATTTTTGTTGTCATTTACTATATTTGTTATTATTTCCTACTACAAATGGAAATCCTATTAGATGATGATTAAAAACAAAACATAAGGGCTTCCCTGGTGATCCAGTGGATAAAGAGTCTGCCTTGCAGTGCAAGGGGCACTGGTTCAATTCCCGGCCCGCATGCTGCGGAGTGGCTGGACTGGTGTGTCCAATTGTGAGCCGGTGCTCTGGAGCACTTGCGCCCAGAGCCGGTGCTCTGCAATGAGAGAGGCCACTGCCATGGGAGGCCTACACAGGCTGAAGAATAAAGATGGATGAAGGTGAATAAATAAAAAACCAATAAATGAGGCCAAAATTAAAAAAAAAAAACAAAACAAAACATTGAATCTTTAAAGTTCTGAATCAATGTAATGATTCTTGAATGTTGAAGAAGCTTGTTCAGAAATGTATTTGTCAGAATCTAGTTCAGAAAACGGGAACAATGTATCTCAGGTAGAAGGAATTGACTACAAAGGAGTCGGCAGGATTCACTGGGCAAGGAAGAAGAGGGCTATGTGGAGACCAGGAAGCTCCTGATGTGCCCTGGCCTGACACCCACCAGCTCACAGCTGCTGCCTTAATGCCACCCCTTCTTGCATTCCTAGAAACTAACAACAAAATATCAGAAAGAGAAAGGATATAATCACATTTACCATTGCAACAAAAAGAATAAAATGCATAGGAATAAATCCACCTAAAGAGGCAAAAGACCTATACTCAGAAACTGTACGATATGGATAGAAGAAATTAGATGACACAAACAGATGGAGAGATATACCATGTTCTTGTACTGTAAGAATAATATTCTAAAAATGATTGTGCTACCCATGGTAATCTACAGATTCAATGCAATCCCTATCAAATTACCAATGGCATTTTTCATACACTTAGAACAAAAATTGTACAATTTATATGGAAATTCTGCCAATATTAAAATCACCACTACCAACGGCTGCCAGTCCTGGCCACAGAGTTGGTGCCAGAGGCAGAAGTCTCTCTTGCTCCATCTCCCACCAGTGCTTCCCATTGGCAGAGCCTGTCAGGCAGCCGAGAAGCAAGGGAGACTGGGAAATGCAGTTTGCAGACAGCTAGCCCCAAGAGTACAGAGCAGAGCAGAGAATGCAGGTATGGAAATGAAACCCTAGAAAAATAACACAGAAGACAAAACATACTCAGACATTCTATCAAATCAGAACTGGAGGGACATCAAGATAATTTAATTCAAGCTGGAAGATAAAAATGGAAGGAAATGCTCTTTGTCCTGTCCACCTTTTGTTGCTTTAATAATTGATTTTGTTACGGTTGAGTTTCATGTTCATCCTGGCACAAACTGTACCATGGAGTCTACTAGAAGTTTCTACAGATCTTTTTTTTTTTTTAAAGAAGGTTTAAAAAGTGTTTTAAAGTAAAAGGATTCTAACATTTGGAATTGAATTTTAAGACAGTACTCTATCTGTTCTATTAATCAATGCCACATGATCTCTCTCTTGGTCATGAGCCCTACAAAGGTGTGGGTATTCTCCTACTGATCTGGATCACTGAGGAGGGTGTGGAAGATTTGGAATAGCTTCCCCAGCAAATAAAAGCCATGTCAAGAAAATAACGATGGGTAATGATTATTGCCCAAAAGAGAAAGCAGCCTTTGGAAAGCATGACCAAGTGGTGAGGCAGAGCAGTTAGGAAATAAAAATAGGAAGCCAGGGCTTTTCCTAGCTATCTCTGCACCATTTTTTGTACTCAAAAGGCACTGAGAAATAATATCAGGAGAACATTTATTTGGATGTCTAACAGCTGCAAGACACATCAACATTGTTAACTGGTATTGGATTTAAAGTGGCTAGTTCCAGTTAGAATCTGAGTTAAGAAAACTAAGAGATACAGTTAATCCTTAATAGGAAAGCAGAAACAGAGTCATAAATATAGAGAACAAACTTACAGTTACCAAAGGAGGAAGGGAGGGATGGGATAAATTGGGAGAGTGGTATTGACATATGTACACTACTCATACTATATGTAAAACAGATAACTAATGAGAACCTACTGTAATAGCATAGGGAACTCGACTCAGTGCTCTGTAGTGACCTAGATGGGAAGGTAATCCAAGAAAGGGGACATATGTATACATATAGCTGATTCACTTTGCTGTACAGCAGAAACTAACACAACATTGTAAAGCAACTATATGCCAATAATTTTTTTTTAAAGCTCAAAGATTCCCAAAATCTGATTAATGATAGACATCAAAAGGGGAAAGTCTATATCACCTTGCTCTCTTATCTCTAAATCAGTTTTGTCACAAAATTTTTACAGTTTTGTTTGAGCACATATAAAACAATTCCACTTCTTACAACTACAGCTTGTACTTCAATTGACAGAACAACATGGTTATTAATTACGTGTACACTGAACTTCCTTACAAACTTTTTCAGCCCTTTTACGGTTGAGTTTCATGTTCATCCTGGCACAAACTGTACCATGGAGTCTACTAGAAGTTTCTACAGATCTTTTTTTTTTTTTAAAGAAGGTTTAAAAAGTGTTTTAAAGTAAAAGGATTCTAACATTTGGAATTGAATTTTAAGACAGTACTCTATCTGTTCTATTAATCAATGCCACATGATCTCTCTCTTGGTCATGAGCCCTACAAAGGTGTGGGTATTCTCCTACTGATCTGGATCACTGAGGAGGGTGTGGAAGATTTGGAATAGCTTCCCCAGCAAATAAAAGCCATGTCAAGAAAATAACGATGGGTAATGATTATTGCCCAAAAGAGAAAGCAGCCTTTGGAAAGCATGACCAAGTGGTGAGGCAGAGCAGTTAGGAAATAAAAATAGGAAGCCAGGGGCTTTTCCTAGCTATCTCTGCACCATTTTTTGTACTCAAAAGGCACTGAGAAATAATATCAGGAGAACATTTATTTGGATGTCTAACAGCTGCAAGACACATCAACATTGTTAACTGGTATTGGATTTAAAGTGGCTAGTTCCAGTTAGAATCTGAGTTAAGAAAACTAAGAGATACAGTTAATCCTTAATAGGAAAGCAGAAACAGAGTCATAAATATAGAGAACAAACTTACAGTTACCAAAGGAGGAAGGGAGGGATGGGATAAATTGGGAGAGTGGTATTGACATATGTACACTACTCATACTATATGTAAAACAGATAACTAATGAGAACCTACTGTAATAGCATAGGGAACTCGACTCAGTGCTCTGTAGTGACCTAGATGGGAAGGTAATCCAAGAAAGGGGACATATGTATACATATAGCTGATTCACTTTGCTGTACAGCAGAAACTAACACAACATTGTAAAGCAACTATATGCCAATAATTTTTTTTTAAAGCTCAAAGATTCCCAAAATCTGATTAATGATAGACATCAAAAGGGGAAAGTCTATATCACCTTGCTCTCTTATCTCTAAATCAGTTTTGTCACAAAATTTTTACAGTTTTGTTTGAGCACATATAAAACAATTCCACTTCTTACAACTACAGCTTGTACTTCAATTGACAGAACAACATGGTTATTAATTACGTGTACACTGAACCATCTCCAAGAACATTCCTAGTCTATAAACGTCTTAATTTAGTAAGAATATCATTTGTTCTACAACACTATGCTCTACCAACATTTATATTTTTCTTATCATTGCAAAAAAAAAGAAAAACCTTCCACTGTTCAAAAACCAAAACCCCAAATCTTTAATAGGGCTAGTCATTTTCATGTGAGGAATACTGCTTTGGGCTCAGGTGCTGCTGGATACAATAGGATTCAGACAAGGATGTGGGAACCTCAGTTGAAATGGCGTTTGTAAGCACATAAGTAGAAGCAAGTGGCCATTGATGTGGTGGGGACATAAATTTATTTGAGGGACCTTATGGTGAAACCTTCACTAAATCTCTACCATCTTACCAATGTCCCTGCTCCCTAAAAAAACAAAACCTGCTACCTGTTTTCTCAACCATCTAACACTTTAGAGTGGGCCATCATCTGTGAGGTTTACATACTAACAGAAGAAACCCCAGAGGTGGTTGTGTTAGGACTGCTGAAGGAGAAAAGTGATAGAAGAGATGGAAAGGTTTACTAGCAAAGTTATACCTAAAGAGAAGATCATCAAATACATACTTATTTAAACACTTTATAGTATTTCCTTACATATTTTCCATATGCAAATATGCATCGAAAGAAACTGTCATACGACACATCTTTTTAAATTACAGTGTACGATGAATAACTTATGCATACAAAGATTATTTTTAGTAAGTGCGCTTTCTGAGTATTTCATATATTATTTTAAAGGCAACATGATGTTCCAGAAAGAACACAGGCTCTGGCATTGCTCAGAACATAAATATGCCTTTTCATTTTTCTGAACCTTCGGGATAATATATGTAAAATCATCCAGCACAGAACAGATTGTCAGTAAAAGGCAGCATTCAATTTTAATTGTGAACACACAAACATCAAGTGTGCGACTGGTCATTAGGACTTAACAGTTGACCTTGTGAATGTGAACAATTTAACAGTTGACCTTGTGAATGTAAACAATGCAGATACTTCAGTAGGGTCTGAAGTTTCGCCTGCACACAGCACCAAGGAGAGTGTTTACACATGTTTGTACAGCTGACCCCAGGAGCTGCCTGCCTGTCGGTTGGGTGGGGAGCCATCGACAGCTCTGGACAGAGTAGAGAGGTTGCAAGAGGAAATTCTGCTCTTGGGCTACTGGGATTTTATAAGCCTGGATCCAAACGATGACTTGAAACATTTGGTCCAAGGTGACTGCATTTCAGGGAAAAAATAACCTGGAGCTAGCACCAGAGAATGGGAAGACCATGGAGAAAGAACTAGAAAACACCTCATCTGCCCTCCACTAAGCCACCAGTCCTCACCTTGGTATCATGTGAAAGGCCCTTACATTGATTATCCAGGGCAGGCTTCTCAGAGGAGAGGAGATCTGAGCTCAGACTTGAGTGACAAGAAGGGATTGGTATGTGATGATCTGGGAAAGAAGCTGTCAGTCAGAGGAAAGAGAATCGCAAAGGTCCTGAGGCAGGTGCTAGCTCTGAGTGTCCAAGGAACAAAGAGAAGGCCAGTGGAACTCGGGCATAGTGAACAATGCAGGGCGCGACCTGACCTGAGGTCAAAAAGCACACACAGGCTCAGTCCTGTGGGGCCTCGGGTTTTATTTAATAATCCATGGTTTTATTCAATACTGGAGGGCTCAAAGCCCAGGGAGGACACGATTAGGTTAAGAGCTTAAAAGATTGTTTTGGTGGCCGTTCAGGGAATGGTGGAGGGAACAAGAGTGGGAGGAGGGAGATGACAGGCACTGCAGAGGTGCTGGTGGCTTAGGCTCACGCAGCGGTGGAGCGCAGAGAAGGGGACAGATCCTGCCTGTGTCCTGGAGCAGGATTGATACAGATGATACAAGAGACAGAGATGTAAAGCGTGATGGACAGCTGCTCAAACACAGCCTCAGAGCAGACAGGAAGCTGTGTTTAACCAGGGCTGGAGCTTCCCCAGGTGAATATGCTGAAGGGGAGGAAGCAGGTGTAAGGACTTTTGTAAAAGGGTCATTTGTATTCAAAGGTAGCCTAGAATCTTAGCAGAGAAGTGAGGCTCCAGGTAGGTGAGTGTTGGACCAGTGAGAAGGCAATGGTGTCAATGGATTGGAGGTTTCCGTTACCAGTCCTTCCAGTAAAAGTGCTGGAATAATGACCAGCTTTAGAATCTTTGGTAAATTAATCACTAATTTTTCAAAGCCTAAACTTCCAGACTTGAGAACATAGGAATAATAAAGCCCATATTACAGAGCCATAATTGGAATTCAATCCATTCATGTGTATAAAGCATTCAGCATCATGCCTGGTACCTAGTAGGTGCTCAGGATACAGCAGCTATAATTATTATGAATCCCTTCCCATTTCAACTTCTCTGGCCCTCAGTTACCTGGATTAACTGCAACACCTATGGAAGTTATGCAATTGTGCCTTTGAGTCAGTTCTCCTCTGTTCTGGGAACTGGGTGAAGGTAAAGAATTTCAAACACACAGAACAATCATCACATTTTAGTCTTCAGAACACGTCTGATCCCAATGAGTTCCATTTAGCAAAGTTTCAGTTGCTTAAAATATCACAGGGGAATCATTTAAACACATTTCATTTTAAGGAAATAAGGAAATCCCTAGGCTCAGATCCCAAAGTGCCATAAACCACCAGACCCCACATGTCTGTACCTGCACCCTCACATTACTCTCCTGTGACTGGTTTTCCCAGGGCAATGCCCCCATCTGAGTTGAACCCTGTTCTCTGCAGACTGGTCTCCAGAAGGTCAGTCACTTCCAGAGCCTGCATTAACCTTTCAGGCACCAATGAGTGGATTAATGTTTTGATGTACTAAATGGTACCCCAGTGGTCCATTCAGATAGGATGCAGCCTTCAGGAGAAATTGGACTAAAAACTTTGTTGTTTCCTAGGGGAAAAAGAGCCTAACCATTTGTAGTTGCAAAATATTTCTCTGAGGATTCCATGATATACAGAAGCCCATTATGATTCTGGTTTACAGATCCTGCCTGTGTCCTGGAGCAGGATTGATACAGATGATACAAGAGACAGAGATGTAAAGCGTGATGGACAGCTGCTCAAACACAGCCTCAGAGCAGACAGGAAGCTGTGTTTAACCAGGGCTGGAGCTTCCCCAGGTGAATATGCTGAAGGGGAGGAAGCAGGTGTAAGGACTTTTGTAAAAGGGTCATTTGTATTCAAAGGTAGCCTAGAATCTTAGCAGAGAAGTGAGGCTCCAGGTAGGTGAGTGTTGGACCAGTGAGAAGGCAATGGTGTCAATGGATTGGAGGTTTCCGTTACCAGTCCTTCCAGTAAAAGTGCTGGAATAATGACCAGCTTTAGAATCTTTGGTAAATTAATCACTAATTTTTCAAAGCCTAAACTTCCAGACTTGAGAACATAGGAATAATAAAGCCCATATTACAGAGCCATAATTGGAATTCAATCCATTCATGTGTATAAAGCATTCAGCATCATGCCTGGTACCTAGTAGGTGCTCAGGATACAGCAGCTATAATTATTATGAATCCCTTCCCATTTCAACTTCTCTGGCCCTCAGTTACCTGGATTAACTGCAACACCTATGGAAGTTATGCAATTGTGCCTTTGAGTCAGTTCTCCTCTGTTCTGGGAACTGGGTGAAGGTAAAGAATTTCAAACACACAGAACAATCATCACATTTTAGTCTTCAGAACACGTCTGATCCCAATGAGTTCCATTTAGCAAAGTTTCAGTTGCTTAAAATATCACAGGGGAATCATTTAAACACATTTCATTTTAAGGAAATAAGGAAATCCCTAGGCTCAGATCCCAAAGTGCCATAAACCACCAGACCCCACATGTCTGTACCTGCACCCTCACATTACTCTCCTGTGACTGGTTTTCCCAGGGCAATGCCCCCATCTGAGTTGAACCCTGTTCTCTGCAGACTGGTCTCCAGAAGGTCAGTCACTTCCAGAGCCTGCATTAACCTTTCAGGCACCAATGAGTGGATTAATGTTTTGATGTACTAAATGGTACCCCAGTGGTCCATTCAGATAGGATGCAGCCTTCAGGAGAAATTGGACTAAAAACTTTGTTGTTTCCTAGGGGAAAAAAAGAGCCTAACCATTTGTAGTTGCCTAAAAAATATTTCTCTGAGGATTCCATGATATACAGAAGCCCATTATGATTCTGGTTTCAAGAGACGGGAATAAAACTTATATAATGACATGAAGATGTATATAAAGGATGTGTTGCACTATGTGGTCTGTTAGGATAATTTTTAATGATGCTTTTCTAAACTGGTAAGAATTGGCCATATTTTACCAACATAAATATGGAAAGATATGGCCAGTGATCTATGGATCACTCTAAGAGCTTCCCTGGTGGTCCAGTGGGTAAAGAGTCCATCTTGCAGCGCCAAGGGTACTGGTTTGATCCCTGGCCTGGAAAGATCCCACATGCTGCAGAGCAGCTGGACCGGTGTGTCCAATCATGAGCCAGCGCTCTGGAGAGCACGTACCCATAGCCAGAGCTCTGCAATGAGAGAAACCACTGTGATGGGAGGTCCACACCGGCTAAAGAATAAAGATGGATGAAAATAAATGGATAAAAAATCAATAGAAGAGGCCAAAATTAAAAAAAAAAAGAAAGAAAGATCACTCCAAGTAATTCTTCCAGGTAACTAATGATGCATTTTCAATAGCTAACTCTCAATGGATCACTTTGTACGTGCCAGATATATTCTGAGCAATTTATATGCTTTAATTATTTCCCCTTAACAACAGTCTTATGCTCCTACTGTTATCATTCCTGTGTTACAAATAAGCACAAATATCCACAGAGAGGTTAAGTGACTGTTTAAAAAGTTCACATTTTAGTCTTCAAAATGATCCCAATGAGTCCCAAGGGGAATCATTTAAACACATTTCATTTTAAGGAAATAAGGAAATCCCTAGGCTCAGATCCCAAAGTGCCATAAACCACCAGACCCCACATGTCTGTACCTGCACCCTCACATTACTCTCCTGTGACTGGTTTTCCCAGGGCAATGCCCCCATCTGAGTTGAACCCTGTTCTCTGCAGACTGGTCTCCAGAAGGTCAGTCACTTCCAGAGCCTGCATTAACCTTTCAGGCACCAATGAGTGGATTAATGTTTTGATGTACTAAATGGTACCCCAGTGGTCCATTCAGATAGGATGCAGCCTTCAGGAGAAATTGGACTAAAAACTTTGTTGTTTCCTAGGGGAAAAAAAGAGCCTAACCATTTGTAGTTGCCTAAAAAATATTTCTCTGAGGATTCCATGATATACAGAAGCCCATTATGATTCTGGTTTCAAGAGACGGGAATAAAACTTATATAATGACATGAAGATGTATATAAAGGATGTGTTGCACTATGTGGTCTGTTAGGATAATTTTTAATGATGCTTTTCTAAACTGGTAAGAATTGGCCATATTTTACCAACATAAATATGGAAAGATATGGCCAGTGATCTATGGATCACTCTAAGAGCTTCCCTGGTGGTCCAGTGGGTAAAGAGTCCATCTTGCAGCGCCAAGGGTACTGGTTTGATCCCTGGCCTGGAAAGATCCCACATGCTGCAGAGCAGCTGGCCCGGGTGTGTCCAATCATGAGCCAGCGCTCTGGAGAGCACGTACCCATAGCCAGAGCTCTGCAATGAGAGAAACCACTGTGATGGGAGGTCCACACCGGCTAAAGAATAAAGATGGATGAAAATAAATGGATAAAAAATCAATAGAAGAGGCCAAAATTAAAAAAAAAAAGAAAGAAAGATCACTCCAAGTAATTCTTCCAGGTAACTAATGATGCATTTTCAATAGCTAACTCTCAATGGATCACTTTGTACGTGCCAGATATATTCTGAGCAATTTATATGCTTTAATTATTTCCCCTTAACAACAGTCTTATGCTCCTACTGTTATCATTCCTGTGTTACAAATAAGCACAAATATCCACAGAGAGGTTAAGTGACTGACGGCTATAGCTGAAAGGGAGTAAAATTAGGATGCAAAGTCAAACAGTCCAGCTTCATATATAGCCTGAGCTCTTAATCATGCACTATAGGGCATCCCTGGTGGTCCAGTGGTAAAGAATCTGCCTAACAATGCAGGGGACATAGGCTCGATTTCTGGTCTTGGAAGATCCCGCATGCCGAGGGGCAACTAAGCCTGTGTGCCCCAACTACTGAGCCTTCACTCTAGCCCTGTGAACCACAGTGACTGAGCTCGTGCACCTAGAGCCCGAGCTCCCACAAGAGAAACCGTCACAGTGATAATCCCACACAGTGTAAGCAGAGAGTAGCCCTAACTCCAGCAACTAGACAAAGCCTGCATGCAGTAAGGAAGACCCAGCACAGCCAAAAATGAATAAAAATTTTAAAAGTCATGCACTATAATCATGTTTTTCAAACATTTTTGGTTATGATTCACAATAGGAAGTATTGTAATTTTCTCTTTTATTAAAGTATAGTAAATGTATTAGTTTCAGGTGCACAACCTAGTGATTTGATATTTATATACATTACAAAACAATCATGATATGTCTAGTTACCATCTGTCCTTATACATAGACATTACAGTATGAATGACTACATTCCTTGTGCTGCACGTTACCTTCCCCTGACTGAAACTTTGTCCTTCTTAATTAATCCCTGTTAACCATTTCACCCAGTTCAGCATGCCTCTCCCCTCTGGCAACCACGAGTTTGTTCTCTGTATCTAGAACTCTTTTTTCTGTTTTGTCTGCTCCTTTCTTGTGTTTCCTCAGATTACACATATAAGTGAGATCATATGGTATCTATCTTTGTCTGACTTATTTGACTCCGCATGATACCTTAATGATCCACCCAGGTCTTTGCAAATACCAAAATTTCATTCTTGGGCTCTGGCTGTTGGGCTCAGTAGCTGTGGTGCAGGGGCTTAGTTGCCCTTCAGCATGTGGTATCTTCCTGGACCAGGGACCTAACCCATGTGCCCTGCCGTGCAAGGCAGACTCTTAACCACTGGACCACCAGGGAAATTTTCTGGTTGTTTTTTATAGTTATTCTGGTTTTCTTCTTCTTTTTTTTTCTCTTCCACTGTGATTTGATGACTTTCTTTTGTTGTTTGTGTTCTTTCTCTTTATTTTCTGTGTACATGTTATAGGTTTCGAGTTTGTGGTTACCGTGAGGTTCTTTGTTGCTATAACAATCTCTCTCTCTCTCTCTCTGTATATATATATATATATATATATATATATATATACACACACACACACACACACACACACACATATATATATGTATATGCACAGAATAGCCAATATTAAGTTGATGGTTGCTTAAGTTCAAGTACATCCTAAAGTGACTGTGCTTTTACTATTCCCTCAACATTTTATGTCTTTGACATATATTTAAAATTTTCCTTTTGTATCACTTAACTAATTATTTTAGATATAGATGACCTTACTACTTTTGTCATTTAACCTTCATACTAGCTTTTTAGTTGGTTTATCCACTACTTTTACTATATGTCTGCCTTTCGCAATGAGATTTTTTTTTCCTCTCATAATTTTCTTGTTTCTAGTTATGACCTTTTTTTTCTGTTTAAAGGAGTTCCTTTATTATTTCTCATAAGGCCAGTTTAATGGTGATGAACTCTTTTAGGTTTTGCTTTTCCTGGAAACTCTTAATCTCCCAGTTCTGAATCATAACTTTGCCAGGTGGAGTATTCTTGGTAGTAAGTTTTTTTTTCCTTTCTTTCACCACTTTGAATATATATCCCATCAGTTTCTGGCCAACTTTCTGCCAAAAAATCAGCTGATAGTCTTATGGTGGTTCCCCTGTATGTAACTAGTTGTTTTTCTCCTGCTGCTTTTAAGATTCTGTGTCTGTACATTTGACATTTTAGTTATAGCATGCTTTGGTGTGATTCTCTTTGGGTTCATCTTGTTTAGGGCTCTCTGTGCTTCTTAAACTTGAACTTGGATGTCTGTTTCTTATACCAGGTTAGGAAAGTTTTCCATCATTATTTCTTCAAATAGGTTTTCTGTCCCACTCTCTCTCTGTCTCTCTTCTTCTAGAATCCTTACAGTGCAAATGTTAGTGAGCCTGATGTGATCCCAGATAGGCCCTTAAACTATCCTCTTTTAAAAAGTTTCTTTTTTTAGTTTGCTGTCCTGATCATGTGATTTCCATTACCTTGTCTTTCAGATCACTGATCTGTTCTACTGTGTCCTCTAATCTGCTATTGGTTCCCTTTAGTGTAGTTTTCATTTCTGTTATTTATTATTCAGTGCTAATTGGTTTTTAATATTTTCTATCTTTCTGTTGATGTTCTCACTGCATTTGTTTGTTCTTGAGTTTGGTGAGGATTTTTATAACTAGTATTTTGTACTCTTCATCTGGTAAATTGCTCTTCTGTTTTGCTTAGCTCTTTTTCAAAGGTTTCGTTCTGTCCTTTCATTTGGAAAGTATTCCAAATGCCTTATGCAGATGGTGTACTGGGAGGGGGCCAGTGGAGTAGTTCCCTCTTGTCTCTAGAGACAGGTGCTCCGGGGGTGTCCCTTGTGGGGGCTGCATGTGACCCCCCTCTGTTGTGGTTGCGCTGACATTGCTGCAGATGTGCTGGGTGGTAGAGCTGGTCCCCAACCCAGCTGAGAGGACTAGCTGTGGCTATTGTGGGTATGCTGGTGTACAAGGCTGGTCCCCAGGAGTGGGAGCCCCTTTGGAGGGGCACCAGAACCAGCTGGGGCCATCTGTTGGGTGGGGCAGATTCTCAGCAGAATGCAGGGGTGGTGTGCATGGTGCTGGCTAGGTGGATAGAGGGTGACAGAAAGGTGCCTGCCAGAGTCAGTCCAACTAGGTGAAAAGAATGAAAGAAAAAGAGCGTCTGCTAGCATTTCCATTTCTGGGGAAAGTTCCACTAGACCCAGCCCCTCTGGTACACACCCTAAAATTAGTCAGTGAATCTCCTTCTTGTATGACCTGGGCACTGGGTAAAGTCACTCTGTGCTGGGACTCTGAGCAAGTGCATTTGTGGATGAGCCCTGTAAGTGCAGAGCATCACTCCTGCTCTCCTAGACATACTCCTGCTGGGTTTCAAAGTCAGATGTGATGGGGGTTCATCTTCCCATTTCTGGTTCCCTGGGGGTTGGAAGCCTACCATGGGGGCTCAGACCCCTTGCTCAAGGATGCCTCACTACACCATACGTGTGTCTTCTGAGTAGACTATATCTCTGTCCTTCCTATTTGTCTTGATATTGTCTTTTATTTATTCTCCTAGTTGTGGAAAATCTGTGCTGCTTGTCTTCAGGTTGTTCTTAGAGATAGCTGTTCTATATATGTAGCTGTGTGTGTCCATGGATGGAGGTGAGCTAAGGGTTTCCTATTCCACCAGACTGAAATAGAAATGGCACTAGGAAGTAACTTTGCACTGTAAATTTGTAGAAAGAGATTTTTAAAAATAGCACCTACCCTAACCTTTTCATACTGTTCATGGGGTTCTCAAGGCAAGAATACTGAAGTGGTCTGCCATTTCCTTCTCCAGCCATGAAATTGGAAGGCACTTGCTCCTTGGAAGAAAAGCTATAACAAACTAGAGGGTGTATTCAAAAGTTGAGACATCACTTTGCCGACAAAAGTCTGTATAGTCAAGGCTATCGTTTTCTCAGTAGTCACATATGGGTGACAACTCATTGGGAAAAATAGAAGGAGACAACAGAGGATGAGATGGTTGGAAGGTATCACTGACTCAATGGACATGAATTTGAGCAAGCTCCAGGAGATGGCGAAGGACAGGGAAGCCTGGCATGCTGCAGTCCATGGGGTTGCAAAGAGTCGGGCATGGCTGAGTGACTGAACTGAACTTACCCTAACAATGTGGAGCACCTCTTGCTATTTTCTTTTTATTCTATTTCATTCTGTTTCTAATAAATGCTGGCTGAAACTCAGTTAATTTGTTTTATCACTTAGTAAATGGGTTGTGCCCTCACTTTTCCAAACACTCTACTAATTATGCTGCTTTCTAAACAGAGAAGCATGGGATTCATAAAGAACCTACATTGGAATAAAGGAGGCTGATATTGGCTTCCCCTCATTTCCCACTCATCCTTCAATCCCCACCTGTGCTCACTTAAACAAACAGTCAGCAGGGAAGGGTCAGGGAGGAAAGGAAGAATTGATCTGCCAAAATGTCCTAATTTCTCTTCAGTTGTTTTCTTTCTTCTCCATACAAAATATGTTTGGACTATTTTAATAGAGAATATAAAACATTCAACAATCCAATTCCCTTGAACCCTAGAATAATGAATTTTTTTACTAATGAAACATGGAAACTCTTGTTGAGACCATTAATAGTCTCAATTTTTAATCTCTGAGATGATGGAACATTAAGGTTTCCATGGCAGCAGCTTCCAGCTGCTGGGGGATCCCAGGCTTTCAACAATGTGACAATTAGGGTGAAGCATTGCTGAGACTTCCCAGTGTCTCTGTGTCTTCATTTATGCAGCATTCAGTATTTTTAAAAGCACTGATTACCATGATGTATTAGATTAAGAAGCTTGACATGTTGGTACCTATCTTGGGAAAAAGACAGTTATCTCTTGCAGTCTATCACCAGGAGCTGCCTGACATATCTGGAGTGATACTCTGGATAGGATCATTATCTTTAGTGTTTGGCTTATAAATTAATAAACATCCTGGTGAATTATAGGCAGTTTGAGTTCCAGGACGGTAATCATCTTTGAAGACAAAATCCAAAAGTCTAAGAACAAGGCTATCTCTATTGCCCATATATCAGAAGGCTGCAGTAAGCATGAAGTCTAGCTATATGGGTGACAACTCATTGGGAAAAATAGAAGGAGACAACAGAGGATGAGATGGTTGGAAGGTATCACTGACTCAATGGACATGAATTTGAGCAAGCTCCAGGAGATGGCGAAGGACAGGGAAGCCTGGCATGCTGCAGTCCATGGGGTTGCAAAGAGTCGGGCATGGCTGAGTGACTGAACTGAACTTACCCTAACAATGTGGAGCACCTCTTGCTATTTTCTTTTTATTCTATTTCATTCTGTTTCTAATAAATGCTGGCTGAAACTCAGTTAATTTGTTTTATCACTTAGTAAATGGGTTGTGCCCTCACTTTTCCAAACACTCTACTAATTATGCTGCTTTCTAAACAGAGAAGCATGGGATTCATAAAGAACCTACATTGGAATAAAGGAGGCTGATATTGGCTTCCCCTCATTTCCCACTCATCCTTCAATCCCCACCTGTGCTCACTTAAACAAACAGTCAGCAGGGAAGGGTCAGGGAGGAAAGGAAGAATTGATCTGCCAAAATGTCCTAATTTCTCTTCAGTTGTTTTCTTTCTTCTCCATACAAAATATGTTTGGACTATTTTAATAGAGAATATAAAACATTCAACAATCCAATTCCCTTGAACCCTAGAATAATGAATTTTTACTAATGAAACATGGAAACTCTTGTTGAGACCATTAATAGTCTCAATTTTTAATCTCTGAGATGATGGAACATTAAGGTTTCCATGGCAGCAGCTTCCAGCTGCTGGGGGATCCCAGGCTTTCAACAATGTGACAATTAGGGTGAAGCATTGCTGAGACTTCCCAGTGTCTCTGTGTCTTCATTTATGCAGCATTCAGTATTTTTAAAAGCACTGATTACCATGATGTATTAGATTAAGAAGCTTGACATGTTGGTACCTATCTTGGGAAAAAGACAGTTATCTCTTGCAGTCTATCACCAGGAGCTGCCTGACATATCTGGAGTGATACTCTGGATAGGATCATTATCTTTAGTGTTTGGCTTATAAATTAATAAACATCCTGGTGAATTATAGGCAGTTTGAGTTCCAGGACGGTAATCATCTTTGAAGACAAAAATCCAAAAGTCTAAGAACAAGGCTATCTCTATTGCCCATATATCAGAAGGCTGCAGTAAGCATGTGAAGTCTAGCTATTTGAAGGAAATTAACAATATTTTTGGATCAAGTGTAGCTAAAGGAAGAGGGACAAACACCAAGAGAGTAGCAAGATCAAATCTGAATATCTGAGTTACAATCAGTTGCTATCTAATGCCACTGCTCATACAATGCACAATAACAGAAAGTTCTACTTTCATTAATTTGGAGGGTATGGTTGAAGTTACTTTTATAAAGAAAGGTGAGGGTAGAAATAAGGAAGAGAGAGAGAGAAAGAAGGCAGGGAACAGGCTGGATTACCCCCATTTTTCATATATAAGAAAATGTACCAGAACTCAAATGTTGATTACATAAATTATAGAATTACACACAGTACCCTAGGCAATGGGTTATCAATGGCTTTGCTTTATTAGTGAACTGACAGAAACTCAATGAGATTGTGACAAAATTAATGCTTTGTTAATGAAGCCTATTTCTATTTTCTGTTGGACATATATGCTCAGAGCTAGATTACATTTCTTATCTTGCCTGTAATTATAGTTAAGAAAATATGAGTGAGTTCTGGCCCATGGAATTAAGGCAGAAGCAATGGCATCTCTTCCCTCATCTGTTGGCTGGATCTTTATGCTTAAAATGACCTTGGGAGTCACATGATGAAGGGGGAGATGTAACTGTCAATCTGGTTCTCTAAACGACTGTATCGACTGAATCTCCTGAAGACTCCTCTTGGAATGTGATGAGAACAAGTGTGTACTTTCAATGCATTAATTCACTGAGATTTTTGTGTTGGGTTTCTTACTGAAAGAACCATTTATGCAGCATTCAGTATTTTTAAAAGAACTGATTACCATGATGTATTAGATTAAGAAGCTTGACATGTTGGTACCTATCTTGGGAAAAAGACAGTTATCTCTTGCAGTCTATCACCAGGAGCTGCCTGACATATCTGGAGTGATACTCTGGATAGGATCATTATCTTTAGTGTTTGGCTTATAAATTAATAAACATCCTGGTGAATTATAGGCAGTTTGAGTTCCAGGACGGTAATCATCTTTGAAGACAAAAATCCAAAAGTCTAAGAACAAGGCTATCTCTATTGCCCATATATCAGAAGGCTGCAGTAAGCATGTGAAGTCTAGCTATTTGAAGGAAATTAACAATATTTTTGGATCAAGTGTAGCTAAAGGAAGAGGGACAAACACCAAGAGAGTAGCAAGATCAAATCTGAATATCTGAGTTACAATCAGTTGCTATCTAATGCCACTGCTCATACAATGCACAATAACAGAAAGTTCTACTTTCATTAATTTGGAGGGTATGGTTGAAGTTACTTTTATAAAGAAAGGTGAGGGTAGAAATAAGGAAGAGAGAGAGAGAAAGAAGGCAGGGAACAGGCTGGATTACCCCCATTTTTCATATATAAGAAAATGTACCAGAACTCAAATGTTGATTACATAAATTATAGAATTACACACAGTACCCTAGGCAATGGGTTATCAATGGCTTTGCTTTATTAGTGAACTGACAGAAACTCAATGAGATTGTGACAAAATTAATGCTTTGTTAATGAAGCCTATTTCTATTTTCTGTTGGACATATATGCTCAGAGCTAGATTACATTTCTTATCTTGCCTGTAATTATAGTTAAGAAAATATGAGTGAGTTCTGGCCCATGGAATTAAGGCAGAAGCAATGGCATCTCTTCCCTCATCTGTTGGCTGGATCTTTATGCTTAAAATGACCTTGGGAGTCACATGATGAAGGGGGAGATGTAACTGTCAATCTGGTTCTCTAAACGACTGTATCGACTGAATCTCCCTGAAG
Source organism: Tragulus kanchil (assembly GCA_022376925.1). Taxonomy (NCBI): domain Eukaryota; kingdom Metazoa; phylum Chordata; class Mammalia; order Artiodactyla; family Tragulidae; genus Tragulus; species Tragulus kanchil. Next base: position 183,482,199 of record JAIOJX010000026.1, read on the forward strand.
ACTCCTCTTGGAATGTGATGAGAACAAGTGTGTACTTTCAATGCATTAATTCACTGAGATTTTTGTGTTGGGTTTCTTACTGAGAACCAACAGAAGTGCCAATTATCCTGTCTAATATAGCATTCAATACTTTGATGCAGGGTGCTATTATAGCACAAACCTAAAATACATGAGATTAGCAAGGAAACTAATACCAGACATCAGAGGGGTGAAAATTGATGTTACATTGTGGCAAAAAATTTGGGGAAATTGTAGTAACATGGAAGAGAAACCATGTGCCCATTGAACTGGTCTTTCCGGCAAAGTTTTTTGGAAGAGCTAATGGATTAGTGTGTGCTGGCAACCTTGGCTGAGTTTGGCATGGTAGAAAAGAAGATGTACACAGGATAGAATTGGACAGTTCCTGGCAATTTGGCCAATGGTGAAAATATCAACTGCTTCTACAAAACATTTTAAGATTTGAGACTTTTAGATTAAAAGTTCCTTTGAGCCAGAGACCATTAAAAACTTCATCTCACAAGTAAAGCAAATTAAGAACGTGACCTTCCCTCTTGAGATTAATAACTTCAAAAGAGTCATCACTTAGGTGCAAAAGAAAGGGTTGGGGAAGGAAAAGAGGGAAGTCAAGAAATAATATAAATTTGAGAATCATACCAACTGAAGAATTTGTCATGAGCTTACTGGCATCTGGAATGACTGGAAGATAATGGCTCAGGAGCCCATTAAGTTTTTAAGGAAATTGTATTATCAAAGAAACCATGAATATAGATGTAGAAAGTCTGACTTTTCATGACTTAAATCTTGAACCTTTAATCATTCAAATGCAGGGAAGCTCTGTAGCTTCTAATAGAGGGTTATCAAATGCCCTTTTCAGATGTGGATAAGGAAGAGGAAGAAAAAGGGAAGACCCCTTAGAGGAAGGATCCAGAGGCCATGAAGTTCCTACCAAAGAGCAAAATAAAGTTCAGTCACAGGATAATGAGGGACCTCTTCTATTTGAAGTGTGGAATAACTTCATAATGCCAGTCCCACAGGATTCCAACATTCCTCTGCATCAGTGGCCACTATGTCTTCCATTCTTCCCTTTTCAGAATGAGTGCTTACTGTGGCTACCCTCTCCCCGCCCCATCACTGTATGATGTCTTTAGAGTCAAAATTTACCATGAAGTGTTACATCCAGATCACCACACCAGCTTGAGGTCCTAGACTTTGAATGGATACAATGGCTGGATGGGACTTTGTACCCTGGGTGGAGAGTGTAAGTATGATCCAAGTTTAGGAGGAAGAGTAAACAGATAGTTGGTGACCAAACAGGGGCATTAAGGCAAAGACAATGCTATGTGCTCACCTAATCTATTTCCTCCAACTCCTGGGCACACAGTCCAGTCTCCCTCAATTAATGGAGTCATTAAGTTGAGTTCCAACCAAAGAAATATGGGCAAAAATGAGTGCATACACCACATTCAGGCATTATCCATATAATCTGTGATGTAATTTTCTACTTTCTCTGCCTCCTGTCATTGCCACTTGGATGTCAAAAACTAGAACAAACTTTATAGACTTCCACAATGAAGATGGCAGATATTTATCAACCTGGGTCTTTGAGGGAATGAATGGAGAAGAGCATCCTCTCCCCCGTTTCTCTCCAACGCACAGTGGACCACACAAGAAATTTTGTAGCAGCCTTATCCAAAATCTTGCCAAACTGAGAGCAGCCAAGACATTCTTTAGTAAGTAAATAGGTAAACAAACCATACTTTATTAACACAGTGGAATACCATTCAGCAATAAAAAGGCATGAGCTATCAAACCATGCAAAGACATGGATGCTTATTAAATGTACATTACTAAGTGAAAGAAGTCAGTCTGAAAATGTCAGTCTCTCCCATTCCATTTATAGCATTCTGGAAAATGCTAAACTATACAGATGGCAAACAGATCACCAGCTTCCAGGGGTTGAAGAAGGGAGAGATCAGGAGAGGACTGACTAGGTGAAGCAAAGGAGAATTTTTAGGGCAATGAAACTATTCTGTATGATACTGTAATGAAAGATATATGACATGTGTATTTGTGAAAACCCACAGAATTTTATTACAAAGAGGGGTCTTATTATATACAAATTAAAAATATATCACTTAAAAAAAGAGAAAAAGAAATCATGTCAGAGGGTCATAGGATGTAATTCAGACCATGATAAAGGAAGCTAACTATGTGGCTAAGTGATACAGAATCTGCCTGTCAATGCAGGAGACATAGGAGATGACAATTCAATCCCTGAGTCGGTAAGATCCTCTGGAGAAGGGAATGGCAACCCACTCTATTATGACCTGGAAAATTTCATGCACAGAGGAGCCTGGTGGGCTACTATCCATGGGGTCACAGTCAGACATGACTGAGCATGCATGCACACCTACACATTACAAATATATGAAATCACACAAAGAGGAAAAAGTCACTTGTGCAACACTGGATATAAGAGTAAAGGCAGAATGAATTGTACCTTAGCATGATTCTATAGTTGCAATAGTGGTAAATATTCTAAAGAAGAAATAAAGGTAAATAGTTTAAATCAGCATATAAGGAATTGAATAAGTAAACAGATAGTGAATGGTGGAAGCCAGGTATCTCACAACTGGAGTGTGAGGTTCTAAATGAGCAATGGGAAGAGTCTAGAATGACTCACAAGGTAATGGACTAGAGTTGGAGACATCAGTTGAACTTATGTTTAGTTTAATAAGAGCTTTCCACAAGGTAATGGACTAGTAGTCATGAGCCTTATCCAAAATCTTGCCAAACTGAGAGCAGCCAAGACATTCTTTAGTAAGTAAATAGGTAAACAAACCATACTTTATTAACACAGTGGAATACCATTCAGCAATAAAAAGGCATGAGCTATCAAACCATGCAAAGACATGGATGCTTATTAAATGTACATTACTAAGTGAAAGAAGTCAGTCTGAAAATGTCAGTCTCTCCCATTCCATTTATAGCATTCTGGAAAATGCTAAACTATACAGATGGCAAACAGATCACCAGCTTCCAGGGGTTGAAGAAGGGAGAGATCAGGAGAGGACTGACTAGGTGAAGCAAAGGAGAATTTTTAGGGCAATGAAACTATTCTGTATGATACTGTAATGAAAGATATATGACATGTGTATTTGTGAAAACCCACAGAATTTTATTACAAAGAGGGGTCTTATTATATACAAATTAAAAATATATCACTTAAAAAAAGAGAAAAAGAAATCATGTCAGAGGGTCATAGGATGTAATTCAGACCATGATAAAGGAAGCTAACTATGTGGCTAAGTGATACAGAATCTGCCTGTCAATGCAGGAGACATAGGAGATGACAATTCAATCCCTGAGTCGGTAAGATCCTCTGGAGAAGGGAATGGCAACCCACTCTATTATGACCTGGAAAATTTCATGCACAGAGGAGCCTGGTGGGCTACTATCCATGGGGTCACAGTCAGACATGACTGAGCATGCATGCACACCTACACATTACAAATATATGAAATCACACAAAGAGGAAAAAGTCACTTGTGCAACACTGGATATAAGAGTAAAGGCAGAATGAATTGTACCTTAGCATGATTCTATAGTTGCAATAGTGGTAAATATTCTAAAGAAGAAATAAAGGTAAATAGTTTAAATCAGCATATAAGGAATTGAATAAGTAAACAGATAGTGAATGGTGGAAGCCAGGTATCTCACAACTGGAGTGTGAGGTTCTAAATGAGCAATGGGAAGAGTCTAGAATGACTCACAAGGTAATGGACTAGAGTTGGAGACATCAGTTGAACTTATGTTTAGTTTATAAGGTCAAGATGCATTTAGTGACACACAGAAATATCTATAGATATGTGAATACACATGAACTAGTACACACACATATATTCCTTTCCTCTGCTAGTCGAGAATGCCGAGATGCAACAATACTCTGGTAGCAACAAGCAAAACTGGTGGCCAAATCTTGGTTTCTAATACTGTTCTCCAAGAAAACAAACCCAAGATGGAGAAAAGCTGATTCTGGGTCTCAGGCAGAAAACATTCAGGATGAGCCTAGAGCATCTTGTAGTGCTTATAGTTAGAAAATGTTAAAAAAAAAAACAAAACACAGGGGCTTCCCTGGTGGTCCAGTGGGTAAAGAGTCCACCTTGCAGTGCAAGGGGCACTGATTCAATCCCTGGCCCGGGAAGATCCCACATGCCAAGAAGCGGCTGGATCAGTGTGTCCAATTACGAGCCATTGCTCTGGAGTGCATGCGCCCAGAGTCGGTGCTCTGCAACAAGAGAGGGCACTGCAATGGGAGGCCCACACATGCCAAAGAATGAAAAATATGGGTGAAAAATAAATGATGACTTAGAGGGACAAAAAAGGTATATATATATATAAAAAACAATAACAACAATAAGAAAACCCTTAAAAAAGGGAAGACCAAACCTGGAGTGATGGGATAATATCAATAAGACAGGAGTCAACTAAGGGAGCTTGCAATGGTCAAAGCTGAAACAATTTAATTAACAAAATAAAGAAAGCATTGAGTTATATCTCAAAGTATGAAATAAAGGTTCATGAATCCATATGATTATAAATAAGTGACTGAATTAATAACAAATGGGGGGAAATGGACAAATCTTCCATGCAGAAGAACTCCGAATAATCTATGCTGACCCTATATCCTCAAAGAAGGGCAGCCTAGTACTTGATTCCCTGTTTGTAGTAACTTCCCTATGAAGACAGCAATATGGGAAGGGAAAAAAATGAATAGCTATAGTGGAGAACCCTTACAAACACTACTTTCCATCAGTGGTAACTAAAAAATGTCAGCTTTATGGGGGAAGATGTGAGGTTCTAAATGAGCAATGGGAAGAGTCTAGAATGACTCACAAGGTAATGGACTAGAGTTGGAGACATCAGTTGAACTTATGTTTAGTTTATAAGGTCAAGATGCATTTAGTGACACACAGAAATATCTATAGATATGTGAATACACATGAACTAGTACACACACATATATTCCTTTCCTCTGCTAGTCGAGAATGCCGAGATGCAACAATACTCTGGTAGCAACAAGCAAAACTGGTGGCCAAATCTTGGTTTCTAATACTGTTCTCCAAGAAAACAAACCCAAGATGGAGAAAAGCTGATTCTGGGTCTCAGGCAGAAAACATTCAGGATGAGCCTAGAGCATCTTGTAGTGCTTATAGTTAGAAAATGTTAAAAAAAAAAACAAAACACAGGGGCTTCCCTGGTGGTCCAGTGGGTAAAGAGTCCACCTTGCAGTGCAAGGGGCACTGATTCAATCCCTGGCCCGGGAAGATCCCACATGCCAAGAAGCGGCTGGATCAGTGTGTCCAATTACGAGCCATTGCTCTGGAGTGCATGCGCCCAGAGTCGGTGCTCTGCAACAAGAGAGGGCACTGCAATGGGAGGCCCACACATGCCAAAGAATGAAAAATATGGGTGAAAAATAAATGATGACTTAGAGGGACAAAAAAGGTATATATATATATAAAAAACAATAACAACAATAAGAAAACCCTTAAAAAAGGGAAGACCAAACCTGGAGTGATGGGATAATATCAATAAGACAGGAGTCAACTAAGGGAGCTTGCAATGGTCAAAGCTGAAACAATTTAATTAACAAAATAAAGAAAGCATTGAGTTATATCTCAAAGTATGAAATAAAGGTTCATGAATCCATATGATTATAAATAAGTGACTGAATTAATAACAAATGGGGGGAAATGGACAAATCTTCCATGCAGAAGAACTCCGAATAATCTATGCTGACCCTATATCCTCAAAGAAGGGCAGCCTAGTACTTGATTCCCTGTTTGTAGTAACTTCCCTATGAAGACAGCAATATGGGAAGGGAAAAAAATGAATAGCTATAGTGGAGAACCCTTACAAACACTACTTGTGCCCAGTGGTCAAGGTTAACACCAACAGTGCTTAGTCACGTTGATAGCATACATTTTTTTTTAATTTTTATTTTACTTTTACAGAGTATTGTTGTTTACAGATATGTATGATCCCAGATTAGTCATATGTATATCCCACTCATCCCACCCTTCCAGGCCATCACACAGCACCCCTGCAGGATTCCCTTTTCTCACAGCGCAATGACAATAGCTATTTTTTTCACATATGATAGTATAGGTTTTCATGCTAGATAGTATACCTTTTTCATACGATATGACAAAAACAGTAATTCATCTCTGTGCCTTCCTCAAAGCTCCTAGCTTCCAACTTAATCATAAAGAAGACATCAGACAAATCTCATCTGAGGGTCGTTCTATAAAATATTTGACCAGTATTGCCCAAACCATTAAGGCCATCAAAAATTAGGAAAGTCTGAAACACTGACACAGTTAAAAATAAGTCTTAGAAGATTTGACTATCAAATGTAATGTGGCATCCTGCACGGAGGGTTTCCCAGGTGGCACTAGTGATAAAGAGTTTGCCTGCCAATTTGGGAGACATGGGTTCCATCCCTGGGTTGGAAAGATCCCCTGGGGGAGGGCATGGCAACCCACTCCAGTATCCTTTTTTTTTTTTTTAATTTTGGCCTCTGTTATTGGTCTTTCATTTATTTATTTTCATCCATCTTAACTCTTTGGCATGTGTGGGCCCCCCATTGCAGTGGCCTCCCTTACTGCAGAGCACCAGTTCTGAGTGCATGTGCCCCAGAGCACTGGCTCGGCAATTAGACACACTGGTCCAGCCTCTCTGCAGCAGGCAGGATCCTCCCCAGCCAGAGAGCAAACTGGCACCCCCCACACTGCAAGGCGGTGTCCCCACCCACTGGACCACCAGGGAAGCCCCACTCCAGTAATCTTACCTGGAGAATATCATGGATGGAAGAGCCTGATGGGCTACAGTCCACAGGGCTGCAAAGAGTCAGACAGGACTGAGCAAGCAAGAGCACATGGCATATCCTGCATCGGATCTTTGTACACAGAAGGGACAGTCATTAGATGAAGTAGCAACAGCTGAATAAAATATTGACTTCCATGGATAATAATGGCTACTGGCTCATTAATTGTGTTAAATGTACCATACCAATTTAAGATGTTAATAACAGGGGAAAATATTTTGGTGTATATAAGGACGCTACCATCTTTGCAACTTTTTGTAAATCTATATTCTAAAATTACAAGTTTACTTAATATCTTAGTTTTGAAAATTAAATGTAATGTTATTAAAATCTTTATTCTTTTGTTAAATCTTTTTAATTAAAAAATGACACTGTTGTGTTAGTTTCAGGTGTACAGCAAAGTGATTTAGTTATGCATAAGTGCTAAGTCACTTCAGTTGTGTCCAACTCCGTGTGCCTCTGTGGACTGCAGCCCATCATCCTCTGTCCGTGGGATTCTCCAGGCAAGAATACTGGAGTGGGTTGCCATTCTCTTCTCCAGAGAATCGTCAGTTACGTGTATATACATTTTTTTTTCGGATTCTTTTCCCTTAAAGTTTGTTACAAAATACTGAGTACAATTCCCCATGCTACACAGTAGGTTTCTGTTGGTTATCAATTTTATATATAGTAGTGTGTATATGTTAATCCCAAACTCTAATTTGTCCCTCTTGGCTCTTTCCCTTTGGGAAAATCTTTCTCAAGCTAGAATTGAAAAGATTGGATTAGACAGATTACAAGATTACTTCTAAGATTTTGTGATCCCATGACATGAATCTATCAAGAAATTTATCTCAAGCAAAAAATCCCAAGAATATTGGCAGGAGAGGTGAGAGGGAGGCTCAAGAAGGAAGGAGTATACTTATATACTTATACGTATAAGTATATAAGTATATTCATATATAAGTATATAGCCGATTTACTTACAGCTGATTCACATGGCAATGCAGCAAAAACTAACACAATATTGCAAAGAAATTATCTGACAATTAAAGGAACATTTTTAAAAAGAATTTTAAAATTTCTTCTCAAAAATTTAACTGAATTATAACAGTTACACATATTCATGGAAGAGAAAGTAAAATAAAGAACAAAAGTTTAAAAAGAATATTGGCATTAACAAATGTCCAATTTATCACTAAGTAACCTAGTTATCTTACTATTATTTTTTTTCCAATTCAGTGCCTATCTAGATAATAACTAGATAAGAAAAGATTTAAAAAGCTGTTAATATTTATATTTTTTCTTGACAATATTCAATCTGTAGTGTTGGCTGAATCTTTCCTCACACAGTCACCACACAAACAAAAAAATCTTTTCTAATGTAGAATGTTTCCTGAGAATGAATAAGCACAGCATGGGAAGGGGTGGTTATTTTTAAGCAGGCCCATTATAGGCCTCTCGAGAGCAATGGTGTACATATTCAAGTGCATTCATCAGACATGGGACTGATGATGGAAGAACATAGCAGAGGCACTGGTGTGCTTCCCCATTAGAAGGCTTGATGATCAGTGGTGGGCTAGCCCTTTGGGAGTACCAAGGATGAAGAAAGGAAAGGAAAAACAACATCCTCGTTCTTCTCTAAAATGTGAGCTACCATTTGAATGTAGGTTTCTGTTGGTTATCAATTTTATATATATTTTTAAAGTTTGTTACAAAATACTGAGTACAATTCCCCATGCTACACAGTAGGTTTCTGTTGGTTATCAATTTTATATATAGTAGTGTGTATATGTTAATCCCAAACTCTAATTTGTCCCTCTTGGCTCTTTCCCTTTGGGAAAATCTTTCTCAAGCTAGAATTGAAAAGATTGGATTAGACAGATTACAAGATTACTTCTAAGATTTTGTGATCCCATGACATGAATCTATCAAGAAATTTATCTCAAGCAAAAAATCCCAAGAATATTGGCAGGAGAGGTGAGAGGGAGGCTCAAGAAGGAAGGAGTATACTTATATACTTATACGTATAAGTATATAAGTATATTCATATATAAGTATATAGCCGATTTACTTACAGCTGATTCACATGGCAATGCAGCAAAAACTAACACAATATTGCAAAGAAATTATCTGACAATTAAAGGAACATTTTTAAAAAGAATTTTAAAATTTCTTCTCAAAAATTTAACTGAATTATAACAGTTACACATATTCATGGAAGAGAAAGTAAAATAAAGAACAAAAGTTTAAAAAAAAGAATATTGGCATTAACAAATGTCCAATTTATCACTAAGTAACCTAGTTATCTTACTATTATTTTTTTTCCAATTCAGTGCCTATCTAGATAATAACTAGATAAGAAAAGATTTAAAAAGCTGTTAATATTTATATTTTTTCTTGACAATATTCAATCTGTAGTGTTGGCTGAATCTTTCCTCACACAGTCACCACACAAACAAAAAAATCTTTTCTAATGTAGAATGTTTCCTGAGAATGAATAAGCACAGCATGGGAAGGGGTGGTTATTTTTAAGCAGGCCCATTATAGGCCTCTCGAGAGCAATGGTGTACATATTCAAGTGCATTCATCAGACATGGGACTGATGATGGAAGAACATAGCAGAGGCACTGGTGTGCTTCCCCATTAGAAGGCTTGATGATCAGTGGTGGGCTAGCCCTTTGGGAGTACCAAGGATGAAGAAAGGAAAGGAAAAACAACATCCTCGTTCTTCTCTAAAATGTGAGCTACCATTTTTGAAGGCTGTACGGTAGGTAATAAATGGAAAAGATCCGCAGGTGGTAATTATTACAAAGGTTCTCAGATGGTGGTTGCAAGGGGCTGGCTGATCAACAGCAGGATGCCACAGTGGATGAAAATCTGCTGAGTGGTTGTATCTGACACAAAATATGTCACTTATTTAATCAACTGAACAGTCCTAGAGTTCAGTCATGACTAACAATCACGGGTCCACTGAGGAATGCGGGTGGAAGGATTCAGTGGGTTAGTGTTCGTAACCCTTTGGTTTCTGGAAAAGAGAGGCTCTGTTGCTATTTCCTTTTGGCTTTGTCTTCTTTTTAAAAGAAGTGGGTTACAAATACAAACACCTTTTCCTTAAAACTTTTAAAAGATTTATGAACAGGTAAGAAGACACTGAGATGAAACCAGAAGAACCTTGCTTGATTTATGCAGTCAGATTACTAACATTCCAGGGACTTCCCTGGAAGTCCAGTGTAAGAATCCACACTTCCACTGAATGGGGTGTGGGTTTGATCCTTTGTCAGGAAGATCCCACATGCTGTATGGTACAGTCAAAAAAATAAATTAAAAAAAATCCAAACAAGCAATGCAACTTTATAGAATGCAAATAAAATGCTCAACTGTTATTAACATTCTTGTCTAATGAACCAAATGGCATTATCCAGGGATGAGCACCCAAAAATCTATTTTCCCCTCAGTTTTCCCATAGAATCTTTTTCCACTTACTGCTCATGGCCATCAAAGCCATGGGAAACTCTTCCTGGATCTATCCTGGGAAGAAGTGTAGATTTTTCATTTTCCAATATATGAAAAGAAAAGATTTAAAAAGCTGTTAATATTTATATTTTTCTTGACAATATTCAATCTGTGGGGATTTTAAAAAAAAAATCTTTTCTAATGTAGAATGTTCCCAAAACAGCATGGGAAGGGGTGGTTATTTTTAAGCAGGCCCATTATAGGCCTCTCGAGAGCAATGGTGTACATATTCAAGTGCATTCATCAGACATGGGACTGATGATGGAAGAACATAGCAGAGGCACTGGTGTGCTTCCCCATTAGAAGGCTTGATGATCAGTGGTGGGCTAGCCCTTTGGGAGTACCAAGGATGAAGAAAGGAAAGGAAAAACAACATCCTCGTTCTTCTCTAAAATGTGAGCTACCATTTTTGAAGGCTGTACGGTAGGTAATAAATGGAAAAGATCCGCAGGTGGTAATTATTACAAAGGTTCTCAGATGGTGGTTGCAAGGGGCTGGCTGATCAACAGCAGGATGCCACAGTGGATGAAAATCTGCTGAGTGGTTGTATCTGACACAAAATATGTCACTTATTTAATCAACTGAACAGTCCTAGAGTTCAGTCATGACTAACAATCACGGGTCCACTGAGGAATGCGGGTGGAAGGATTCAGTGGGTTAGTGTTCGTAACCCTTTGGTTTCTGGAAAAGAGAGGCTCTGTTGCTATTTCCTTTTGGCTTTGTCTTCTTTTTAAAAGAAGTGGGTTACAAATACAAACACCTTTTCCTTAAAACTTTTAAAAGATTTATGAACAGGTAAGAAGACACTGAGATGAAACCAGAAGAACCTTGCTTGATTTATGCAGTCAGATTACTAACATTCCAGGGACTTCCCTGGAAGTCCAGTGTAAGAATCCACACTTCCACTGAATGGGGTGTGGGTTTGATCCTTTGTCAGGAAGATCCCACATGCTGTATGGTACAGTCAAAAAAATAAATTAAAAAAAATCCAAACAAGCAATGCAACTTTATAGAATGCAAATAAAATGCTCAACTGTTATTAACATTCTTGTCTAATGAACCAAATGGCATTATCCAGGGATGAGCACCCAAAAATCTATTTTCCCCTCAGTTTTCCCATAGAATCTTTTTCCACTTACTGCTCATGGCCATCAAAGCCATGGGAAACTCTTCCTGGATCTATCCTGGGAGAGGAAGTGTAGATTCTTCATTTTTCATAGTGAGTATTCAAAGACAATGGAGAAGGAAATGGCAACCCACTCCAGTATTCTTGCCTGGAACATTCCATTGCACAGAAGCCTGGCAAGCTATAGTCCTTGGGGTCTCAAATATATATATATACACACACACACATACATACACATATATATACATACATATATGTATGTATGTATGTATGTATGTATGGGGCTTTCCTGATGGCTCAGCAGTGAGGAGTCTGCCTGCAACGCAGGGGACTGGGTTCCATCCCTAGGTTTGGAAGATCCCCCTGGAGGAGGGCATGGCACACACGTAAGAATACGCAACATATTCTTGCCTGGAGAATTTCATGGACAGAGGAGTCTTACAGGCTGCAGTCCATGGGGTCACACAGAGTCGGACACGATTGAAGTGACTAAGCAGCAGCAATTCAAAGACAAAGCAGACCTTGTTCTTGCCAATATCCATCACTTCAAAAGGCATGACCTGAGGCATTATTTCTATCAAAAGTCTTCTCAACTCACCACTGATAATGAGGAGAGGGAAGAATAAAAGAAGGAAACATTATATTATATTATGTAGGTTAGTGGTGCTAAGGTATTTAAAAATAGTAAATCCCTTAAGTAGGTTTTTACGTACTCTTTCTAAATTGTTATACTTAACACTATTTCTCTACTTAATAAAAAAAAGATTTGTTTTCCTACAGAAGCAGATAAGATATTTTCAGGTTCAACTCTATCTGAATTATCAAAACACTTCAAGGGAGGCCCAGTTAGGATACTATGCTATCAAGACCATCTTTTTATAACTCTGTTCTTTTTGAGTTATTGCCACCTCGTTGCCTGCCTGCTCTCTGTAATATTTTTCTTTCTCCAGTAAATACCTCATGTTTTAGTCTTAAGTCAGAGATGTTTTAACAAAAGGCATTGTTTTAATAATGAAATGCTTTCTTAAAAATATTCTCCCTCACACAAAGAAAATGCCCAAATATCACTTCCATGCAAGTCTAATGAATCAAATCACAACCTCTCATGAAGAAAGAAAAAGTCTGAGTCCCAAATGAAGACCTCTTTCTTCATGGCAGTTCAGGAAAAGGCTGTGCTCATGCCCTGGAAATTCTCAGTAACCAGGTCTGAGCTGGAGCACTTGTGACAGATGTTTTCTTCAAAGAGAAGAGACTTTTCCAGGAGCAACCCTCTCTCTAGACACAAATCATACTGTTACTGCATGTGTGGAGGGCAGCGGGCAGGGGGGAAGTCAGGGAGGAGTTTTGCATCCTCTCCCAAAGACCTGATTCATTGTATTCCATGGCTACTTTATCTCTGTTCAGGCCAGAACAATAAAGTAAATGCCTAGTATCAATCTAATGTGTTTTCCATAACAGAATTATTCCTTTGTTTATCATTTACTGGCCTACTATTAATTTTTTCTATCAGAGAAACACATTTGAATTTTATTCATTTTCTGCATTGTTGTTCTTGAGGTTGTACAGAAATACTGAGGTTTTCTTCTCTCACCTCTACAGGTAGAAATTTAAAATAATGAATATGTGAAATTTTCTAAGGTTCAAAAGATGAGGGATAAGGAAGTATAAGCAGGCAGACCTCAGAGATGTTGGGGTTCACTTTCAGACCACCTCAATAAAGCACAGATTTTTTTAGTTTCCCAGTGTATAGGGCGGTTACATTTATATTATACTGTATAATGTTATACAGTATATTATTTCACGTTCAATAGCATTATGTCTAAAAAAAGGTATACACATTAATTTAAAAATATTTTATTGGTAAAAATATACTAACTATCATCTGAGTCTTCCATGAGTTGTAGGAGTTAATATCAAGGATCACTGATCACAGATTGCTATAACATATAAAATTATAATTAAAGCATATGAGATATTATGAGAATTACCAAACTGTGACACAGACATGAAGTGAGCAAACGCTGTTGGAGAAATGGCCTCAAAAGGCTTGCTTGATGCAGAATTTCCATAAACCTTCAATTTGTTTAAAAAAAAAAAAAGTGCAGCGTCTGTGAAGGTCCGCCTTTAACTCTTCTGACAAATCTCAAATCTAAAGACATTTCTCAAGTAAATTCATTATATTCATTTGAAAAGTATTTATACCAGGCACTAATTCTGAGCAAAAAAAAAAGCTGAAAAAGGTCGAGTGATTCCCTCTGCTCTCAAGAAACTTACCAGCTGTCAAAGAAGACATATGATAGGATATAATTTGGTGCATGGCATTAAACAGGCATAGACAAATCTCCTGTAACTGCAATGTCTGACAGGTGCACTGAGTCCTCTGTGTCACGGCTGCTGGGTTAACTGGTTGCCAGGATGTGCTGATGACAAGTTGTTCAAGTTCTTAGCACATGGCAACTCAGTGGACAAGAGTTAATGGAAGGATGAAGGCTGATGTTGCCATTGTGTGCATGCCTGCTGAGTTTCTTCAGTCATGTCTGACTCTGTGGGACCCTATGGACTACCAGGACCCACCAGGCTCCTCTGTCCATGGGGATTCTCCAGGCAAGGACGCTGGAGTGGGTTGCCATGCTCTCCTGGGACCCAGTATGGCACCTTGACCTGGTAGATTCTTTAGAAACACATTTGAATTTTATTCATTTTCTGCATTGTTGTTCTTGAGGTTTCAAAAGTTTTTTGAGGGAATTTAAGGAAAGTAAAAGGGGCAGGCAGACCTCAGAGATGTTGGGGTTCACTTTCAGACCACCTCAATAAAGCACAGATTTTTTTAGTTTCCCAGTGTATAGGGCGGTTACATTTATATTATACTGTATAATGTTATACAGTATATTATTTCACGTTCAATAGCATTATGTCTAAAAAAAGGTATACACATTAATTTAAAAATATTTTATTGGTAAAAATATACTAACTATCATCTGAGTCTTCCATGAGTTGTAGGAGTTAATATCAAGGATCACTGATCACAGATTGCTATAACATATAAAATTATAATTAAAGCATATGAGATATTATGAGAATTACCAAACTGTGACACAGACATGAAGTGAGCAAACGCTGTTGGAGAAATGGCCTCAAAAGGCTTGCTTGATGCAGAATTTCCATAAACCTTCAATTTGTTTAAAAAAAAAAAAAGTGCAGCGTCTGTGAAGGTCCGCCTTTAACTCTTCTGACAAATCTCAAATCTAAAGACATTTCTCAAGTAAATTCATTATATTCATTTGAAAAGTATTTATACCAGGCACTAATTCTGAGCAAAAAAAAAAGCTGAAAAAGGTCGAGTGATTCCCTCTGCTCTCAAGAAACTTACCAGCTGTCAAAGAAGACATATGATAGGATATAATTTGGTGCATGGCATTAAACAGGCATAGACAAATCTCCTGTAACTGCAATGTCTGACAGGTGCACTGAGTCCTCTGTGTCACGGCTGCTGGGTTAACTGGTTGCCAGGATGTGCTGATGACAAGTTGTTCAAGTTCTTAGCACATGGCAACTCAGTGGACAAGAGTTAATGGAAGGATGAAGGCTGATGTTGCCATTGTGTGCATGCCTGCTGAGTTTCTTCAGTCATGTCTGACTCTGTGGGACCCTATGGACTACCAGGACCCACCAGGCTCCTCTGTCCATGGGGATTCTCCAGGCAAGGACGCTGGAGTGGGTTGCCATGCTCTCCTCCAGGGCATCTTCCTGACCCAGGAATCAAACTTGTGCCTCTTACCTTTCCAGCACTGGCTGGTAGATTCTTTCCCACAGAGCCCCCTGGGAAGCCTGATGTTCCAATTAGAGGTTGTTAATTCATAAAAACAATGGCTGTTGAACCTGGCAAAACAAAACTTATGCTTGTAAATACTCTGTAGCCTAAGAGGTAAATTGTTTTAATGTTCCGAAAGTTCCTAATGAGGACAGTTAAGTTTAGAAGGAAAGAGTCATCACATTAGGCTAAAAAGTACATAGCATTCCTTGGCCTTGATGGTTATGATGCTCACAGATGTGCCTAATGAGTTTAGAGCAGCAAGAGGCAGAAGGTTATTGGTTTTGCCAAGGACTAGCTACAGCCCTACAGTTTTGTATAAAAAGAAGGAAGGAAGAACAATCACTGGTTTCAAATTTGTACTTCTGAATCATCTGAGGTGTTTTTCAGTGGATGGTTTGTATATACTGAATTTTGTGAAAGATTCATATGTTGAAGCCATAACCACCAATACCTCAAAATGTGACTGAATTTGGAAATGGGACCATCTCCAAATTTAAGAGGTGATTAAGTTAAAATAAAGCCCCACAGGGTGGGCTCTATTCCAATCAGACTGGTGTTTTTGAGAGCTTGTTTGGAGGTTCTAGCAGAGGAGCACAGCTACACGTATACCCTTGATCCAAGACAAGTCCTCCTTTATCAGGGATGGTTGTCCTCGTCAACTGAGCACTGCTTTGGGAGGGATGCACATGGAGCGGTGAGGGAGGAAAGGATCCACCAACATGAAAGTTTGCTGCACTGAGTCCTCTGTGTCACGGCTGCTGGGTTAACTGGTTGCCAGGATGTGCTGATGACAAGTTGTTCAAGTTCTTAGCACATGGCAACTCAGTGGACAAGAGTTAATGGAAGGATGAAGGCTGATGTTGCCATTGTGTGCATGCCTGCTGAGTTTCTTCAGTCATGTCTGACTCTGTGGGACCCTATGGACTACCAGGACCCACCAGGCTCCTCTGTCCATGGGGATTCTCCAGGCAAGGACGCTGGAGTGGGTTGCCATGCTCTCCTCCAGGGCATCTTCCTGACCCAGGAATCAAACTTGTGCCTCTTACCTTTCCAGCACTGGCTGGTAGATTCTTTCCCACAGAGCCCCCTGGGAAGCCTGATGTTCCAATTAGAGGTTGTTAATTCATAAAAACAATGGCTGTTGAACCTGGCAAAACAAAACTTATGCTTGTAAATACTCTGTAGCCTAAGAGGTAAATTGTTTTAATGTTCCGAAAGTTCCTAATGAGGACAGTTAAGTTTAGAAGGAAAGAGTCATCACATTAGGCTAAAAAGTACATAGCATTCCTTGGCCTTGATGGTTATGATGCTCACAGATGTGCCTAATGAGTTTAGAGCAGCAAGAGGCAGAAGGTTATTGGTTTTGCCAAGGACTAGCTACAGCCCTACAGTTTTGTATAAAAAGAAGGAAGGAAGAACAATCACTGGTTTCAAATTTGTACTTCTGAATCATCTGAGGTGTTTTTCAGTGGATGGTTTGTATATACTGAATTTTGTGAAAGATTCATATGTTGAAGCCATAACCACCAATACCTCAAAATGTGACTGAATTTGGAAATGGGACCATCTCCAAATTTAAGAGGTGATTAAGTTAAAATAAAGCCCCACAGGGTGGGCTCTATTCCAATCAGACTGGTGTTTTTGAGAGCTTGTTTGGAGGTTCTAGCAGAGGAGCACAGCTACACGTATACCCTTGATCCAAGACAAGTCCTCCTTTATCAGGGATGGTTGTCCTCGTCAACTGAGCACTGCTTTGGGAGGGATGCACATGGAGCGGTGAGGGAGGAAAGGAACACCCACCTAGCCAGCCAGATCAGCCAAATCAACCCTGGCGATCAGTGGGGTGACAGATGTCACAACTAGATCGCCCTCATATCCCAGGCTGGTGTTCTTATAAGAGAAAATTAGGACACACGAGAGACAGAAGGGGCTCAGCAGTCTGGAGGGATCACCCTGTGGAGAGTGAGCAAGAGGGTGGCCATCTGAAAGTCAAGCAAAGAGGTCTCAAGAGAAACCAACTCTGCCAGCATCATTACCTTGGAATTCCAGACTCCAGAACTACTAGAATATTCATTTCTGCTGTTCAAGCCACACAGTCTGCAGTATTTTGCGGCCTTAACAAACTAACACAATTGTCCAGTCACCCCTCCACCCCTACCCTTCACGCAACCAACAAAAAAGTCTGACTTAGCTGGGGCTGGGCAGGCACACATCTGAATTTTTAAAAAGCACCCAGGGAAATCTGATGTCAGGACTCCTAGGATGACACCTTGAAAAATATAGCTACCAAGGAGAACTATGCATGCTTTGTCAGAGAGGACTCCTTCCTCCTGAATACCTTCACCTGTCCTCTGCATGGGACCCAACCACTGCTGCTGCTGTTTTGTTTGGCATCTTTGGTCTGGGACCAAAGATGTCTGCTCAGACTGGACCCCAGTCATCATGTAGATGGAGAAGAGGGAAGGAACAGGAAGACTATCTAGACCCCTGTCTATTAGAATAGGCATCCTCTGAAGCTGTGTCCCTAGGATTCAAATCTCATGCATACACTCACGGATTTGGCTGTGCTTCTGAGACACAAAGGGGACAAAACAAGGCACAATCTTTAAAAGAGTAATACAGCCTGTAGACACAACATGAACTGATTAGAGCCAACTAGGTCCAAGATGGTGGATTAGTTGACTTCCACTGGACCTCAACCCTCAGTATTTGCTCACTGTAACACATCAGCAAGCTAAGTGACACAGCCACAAGTGCCATGACAGTTCCCAAGACCAACATGAAGGTCAAAAAGTGGGCAGTGGCCAAATTCCTGGAAATCCCATCTCTGCCCCCAAAGAGCTGGAATACTCCTTCCACCCAGTCTATGAAATTCCTCATCCCTATAATAACTGACAACCCCAAACCCTGTTGTCTCTCTTGCCTTCTAAGGCAGCTCATACTGTGTCTAGGGAGTGACTATCCTCCCCGATTAAACTTTCCTTCACTTCACTATAGCTCACTCTCAATCTCTTTATTCTGTGAAGCCAAGAACCCACACTTAGCAGCTATCCTAGGGTCTTTGACATGACCTGGGATGTGACCATCCTCTCACGCCCCATTCTATTTTCAGCATTTCTTCTCTTGGGGCTCCTTTCAGTTCTAACTCAGGGTTGTAGTTAAGTTTATCAAGCACTCCTGGAGAGGGGGGAACTTACACTATCTGCGAAATTTCTGTGGAAACAGTTCTTTTGTAGACTGGCGTCTTCAAAATCTGACATTAATGGTGTAAACTTGTTCCAGAGCACTAGGCCACTCAGTAACAGAGTGAACTTTCCAGAAAAATTGCATGGTTGGAAAAGTCTTTCTTCAAGATTTTATCATCTTCTATCTGTTTCCACTAATCCTTGCTTAAAAATATAGCTACCAAGGAGAACTATGCATGCTTTGTCAGAGAGGACTCCTTCCTCCTGAATACCTTCACCTGTCCTCTGCATGGGACCCAACCACTGCTGCTGCTGTTTTGTTTGGCATCTTTGGTCTGGGACCAAAGATGTCTGCTCAGACTGGACCCCAGTCATCATGTAGATGGAGAAGAGGGAAGGAACAGGAAGACTATCTAGACCCCTGTCTATTAGAATAGGCATCCTCTGAAGCTGTGTCCCTAGGATTCAAATCTCATGCATACACTCACGGATTTGGCTGTGCTTCTGAGACACAAAGGGGACAAAACAAGGCACAATCTTTAAAAGAGTAATACAGCCTGTAGACACAACATGAACTGATTAGAGCCAACTAGGTCCAAGATGGTGGATTAGTTGACTTCCACTGGACCTCAACCCTCAGTATTTGCTCACTGTAACACATCAGCAAGCTAAGTGACACAGCCACAAGTGCCATGACAGTTCCCAAGACCAACATGAAGGTCAAAAAGTGGGCAGTGGCCAAATTCCTGGAAATCCCATCTCTGCCCCCAAAGAGCTGGAATACTCCTTCCACCCAGTCTATGAAATTCCTCATCCCTATAATAACTGACAACCCCAAACCCTGTTGTCTCTCTTGCCTTCTAAGGCAGCTCATACTGTGTCTAGGGAGTGACTATCCTCCCCGATTAAACTTTCCTTCACTTCACTATAGCTCACTCTCAATCTCTTTATTCTGTGAAGCCAAGAACCCACACTTAGCAGCTATCCTAGGGTCTTTGACATGACCTGGGATGTGACCATCCTCTCACGCCCCATTCTATTTTCAGCATTTCTTCTCTTGGGGCTCCTTTCAGTTCTAACTCAGGGTTGTAGTTAAGTTTATCAAGCACTCCTGGAGAGGGGGGAACTTACACTATCTGCGAAATTTCTGTGGAAACAGTTCTTTTGTAGACTGGCGTCTTCAAAATCTGACATTAATGGTGTAAACTTGTTCCAGAGCACTAGGCCACTCAGTAACAGAGTGAACTTTCCAGAAAAATTGCATGGTTGGAAAAGTCTTTCTTCAAGATTTTATCATCTTCTATCTGTTTCCCACTAATCCTTGCTTTAGACATAAGTAGCTCTTCATTCTATTTACTTGATTTGGGGGAAGTTCCCCTAAAATTCATTTACTCTGTCATTCACTCAACAAATCCTTATCAGGTTTCCTCTTTGTAGCTGCTAGACACTGAAATAAGTGGTGACGATACTAGGATATTATCTGCTCTCAAAGAGATTATAGTCATGGGTGGGAGCAGGGAGGAAATTCATCAGGTATCATTATATTCTTTTTGGTAAGAAGACATATAGATAAAATGGAAACAGGGGCTATGAGGATCCAACCCAGGGACCTGACCAAAGTAATTTTCTCACAGGAAGGAAAAAAGTTCCCTTCCAGGTTCATGCAAAGGCAAATGTGACTAGACTGACTTGTGAGTTGAACCAGAGGATATGGCAAATGCTGATGGGGACATGCGACGCAAACTATGCAGAGGTCTTGTAATGGAGCTGGGATTCCGCTGTTCCCTTGTCCTTAAATCATCTGTTTAACGCGGAAAAAAGATCAGTACTCTGAATGAACTCCAAAGTGATAAATAACAGCCACAGTAGACTTACTGATTGAGTACATGTCCAATTCTTTCTGTAGGTAGTAACAAAACCTGACTTGCTGATATGGTTTTCATTTAGTACAAAAGCCATATTTGAAATTAGCCCCAAAGTACGTAGGTTTTTCTTTCTTTAGCTGTGAGACTCTAAATCCACAGATTATTATTTTTTAATTATATCAGATGTCACAAGGATGACACTGCTTTAACCACCATGCAAATGAAATATTTTTCAACCAAATTTAGCAACTGGAAAAATTTTATATAAAGTATTTAGGGATGCAATTTACCTGAAATAGCAATAGTGAAAGTGAATATGTTCTATAGAGGGCCTTTCTGTGCCAGCTTTTTATAGAAGGCATGTCTGGACATGTCTGGCTTATCTTCCCCGGGAAGATGAAAATACTCTCTAATCCTAGAATCACAACAGTTTCAGGGCTGATTACAGCCCAACCCCAACTCTTTTCTCCTGGAAAGCAGAACTGTGCACTTCCACACAAACAACAGTCAGTTAGCAGCCACAAATGCTAACGGGTAAATTAACTTAGAGTGGGTGAGACAGACTACTAAAATTTTGACTCTCTTGCTAAATTTAGTCAAGGAAGTCATCTATGCCAATTTCAAATGGTTTCCAGGAGCTGCTTGATCAGACAGTTCAGCCAAAGACTGAAAACTAAAGTGGTGAGATACTAGGATATTATCTGCTCTCAAAGAGATTATAGTCATGGGTGGGAGCAGGGAGGAAATTCATCAGGTATCATTATATTCTTTTTGGTAAGAAGACATATAGATAAAATGGAAACAGGGGCTATGAGGATCCAACCCAGGGACCTGACCAAAGTAATTTTCTCACAGGAAGGAAAAAAGTTCCCTTCCAGGTTCATGCAAAGGCAAATGTGACTAGACTGACTTGTGAGTTGAACCAGAGGATATGGCAAATGCTGATGGGGACATGCGAAAACTATGCAGAGGTCTTGTAATGGAGCTGGGATTCCGCTGTTCCCTTGTCCTTAAATCATCTGTTTAACGCGGAAAAAAGATCAGTACTCTGAATGAACTCCAAAGTGATAAATAACAGCCACAGTAGACTTACTGATTGAGTACATGTCCAATTCTTTCTGTAGGTAGTAACAAAACCTGACTTGCTGATATGGTTTTCATTTAGTACAAAAGCCATATTTGAAATTAGCCCCAAAGTACGTAGGTTTTTCTTTCTTTAGCTGTGAGACTCTAAATCCACAGATTATTATTTTTTAATTATATCAGATGTCACAAGGATGACACTGCTTTAACCACCATGCAAATGAAATATTTTTCAACCAAATTTAGCAACTGGAAAAATTTTATATAAAGTATTTAGGGATGCAATTTACCTGAAATAGCAATAGTGAAAGTGAATATGTTCTATAGAGGGCCTTTCTGTGCCAGCTTTTTATAGAAGGCATGTCTGGACATGTCTGGCTTATCTTCCCCGGGAAGATGAAAATACTCTCTAATCCTAGAATCACAACAGTTTCAGGGCTGATTACAGCCCAACCCCAACTCTTTTCTCCTGGAAAGCAGAACTGTGCACTTCCACACAAACAACAGTCAGTTAGCAGCCACAAATGCTAACGGGTAAATTAACTTAGAGTGGGTGAGACAGACTACTAAAATTTTGACTCTCTTGCTAAATTTAGTCAAGGAAGATCCATCTATGCCAATTTCAAATGGTTTCCAGGAGCTGCTTGATCAGACAGTTCAGCCAAAGACTGAAAACTAAAATAGAAAATGGAAATATAGTTATTCCCTACATCTAAATGTGCTTCTAATTAAAGTGCCTACACACACCCTTGCTTTACAGAAGAAATACATGGTTCTTTTCTGCTGGCCAAGGTGTAAGATATTTTGTGATGAATTCACTCGTCTGACTGGCTGGCTCTCTTCTTTTTACTTAGCCATAGAGACCCAGATGAGCTGGGGCTGTAGAAAGGAGAGGAAATGCATAACTTCCAACCTGTCAGTGGGAAATAACATCCATACGGTTTTTTGTTCATGAATTTCAGTTCAATATTAAAATGTATCAGGTAAAAATTAAGTTCGATATATTAAGCCAGCTCCTTCTATTTCTCCCTCTAGCAATGGCTCTGTTTGAAAGGTTGCTTTATCCATACAACCAGCAGTTTCTTTTCACAAATACATTTTCTTGCACGCTTCAGCTACTGCCAGCATAAATAATCATGTTCGAAATATGTGATTACACAGGTGTGACCTTGATTTGGGAGATTTCGAAAATGATATTTGCATCATTCTATTTTAGAAACAACTATCATATAGAGTGTGTTTTCAGCTGTTCTGTATATTGCTGGAATTACACAGCCTATGGCTTTGGAATTAGGACCCTGAAATAACTGTGTACTTCGGCCCCTGACTGTCTACGTAACCTTGACAAAGATATTTACTTGGCTCAGTTCCTCTATCTGTAAAAAAGGATAAAAATATTGACTTTATTAATAAGGCTATGATTCAGATTAGTCATCCCAGCTTTGTAAATGGCTTGCAAAAAAATCATCAGGCTCCAAAAATCACAGTTAACAAAGGATGTACTTATTCTGCACATCTGTATACATACCATCCTTTCCCTCTCCAATCATACATTCCCTTCTCCCACATACCAGAGCCTCTCAGGTGAGAAAATGAACAAACAGTAGATGTCATCAGGCACATTTTCTGAGATAACCTCATGAAATGTGAAGCAATACATAATTTATTATCTAGTGCTACTGTGTGTGTATGCTCAGTCGTTTCTGACTCTTTGAGACCCCCTGACTATAGCCCACCAGGCTCCTCTGTTCAAGGGACTTCCCAGGCAAGAATCTTAGAGTGGAATTCCCATTTTCTTCTCCAGGGGTACTTCCCCATCCAGGGATTGAACCCATGTCTTTTGGGTATCCCATATTGGCAGACAGATTCTTTACCACTGCCTGGGAAGCTCTCAATACCTAGTATAAAGTTTTTAATTAGATTCTGATACTCAACGGCATGTTTTTTGTTTTCGAGTACACTGAATGTTTCATTAACAATTTTATTCTGGTTTTTGTATTATGTCAATATTGTCAGCATCATCGTCATCATCATCATCATCATAAACGTTTACTGAATGTCAATAAACCAGTTGCCAGGGGCTTCCCAGGTGGCACTTGTGGTAAAGAACCAATTTGCCAATGCAGGAGACATAAGAGACTTGGGTTCAATCCCTGGCTGGGGGAAGACTGAAGGAGGAGGAGGGCGTGGCAACCCACTCCAGTATTCTTGCTTGGAGAATCCCATGGACAGAGGAGTCTGGTAGGCTACAGTCCATGGAATCACACAGAGTTGGACATGACTGAAGCAACTTAGCAGGCACACTAGCAGACTAGGTGCCAGACACTGTCTCATTTAATCCTTACAATTCAATGAGCAAAGTACTATCACTATTATCCCCATTTTACTCGTAAGGCAGTTGAGGCTTACTGGGATCAAATAACTTGAAGTCAACCTGACTGGGAACTAGATCTCAAACTTGGTTCAAACTGACCCCAGAAGCTCAGGTTTTAATCACCTCACTATATTCCCATCCTGCTAAATTTCATGACGGAATTACTCAGCAGCCAAAAGTGGTGTTAAAAATGACTGCAATTACAGAAAAGAAGATGTTCAAGAAGCTGACATTATTGCACGTGTAGAAAATGTCCCCAAATTAAAGCAGCTTTTTAATTAAAAGATTCAAATAAACCTATATAACTAAAAGGAGGAAAATGGACCCCAGGAGAGAATACAGCTGATTCTTCCAATGGAGCAGTAGCAGTATGAATAGAATATACTTTCATATAAAATATGTCCAACATATTACTTTTTGCCTCTAAATTATTTAAAAATATAATTAAGGCTTTTAAATAAGATTTAAATCTATAAAGGGTGTTTAAAAGATATTGCATTAAATTGAACATTAAAGTAGATGAATTCTAAGTTTCCTTCCATCTCAAAAGTTCAATAATTCTCTGAATGATCAGTGAAAATATAAATGAATTAAACAGAACTGCTCTGTGCATATATATGATATGATATTACTTTCACATTTCTCATAGAAGCTTTTTAAAACTTCTTCACTACCTCTCCTACAATCACTCAGAATCCCTTCCTCTCATTAGGTAATTTTTATTCATTCTTAGATGTACAGATAACTTGCCATCAGCACCAGGCAGTTTTGATACAAAGGCAGCTCTAAAAATTAAAATTATTTATTGCCTGAAAAGCATTTATTTATTGATTATAAATTGTTTTTTTGATTATATTGGCAGATTGTTTGAATACTTGGAATTTGTTTTCAGACAAGATCAGGTGCATTCAGGGTGGTACGGCCATAGACTAGAATCTGTTTTCAAATCAAAATTCTTTTTGAAGGGCTTCCCTGGTGGTCCAGTGGGTAAAGAGTTCGCCTTGCAGTGCAAGGGGCATTGGTTCAATCCCTGGCCTGGGAAGATCCCACATGCTGTGGAGAGGCTGGACCACTGTGTCCAGTTATGAGCCAGCACTCTGGAGCACATGCACCCAGAGCCAGTACTCTGCAACGAGAGAGGCCACTGCAATGGGAGGCCCACACAGGCCAAAGAATAAAGATGAATGAAAATAAATAAATAAAAACCCAATAAAAGAGGCCAAAAAAATTCTTTTTGAAAATATAAATGACACATATTTAAAGCAAAATTTGAAAACTTCTTTATATTGAATATTTCTGACTATTACAAGTAATACAAGCAGAAATAGCCTTTGCCTATATCTTTCCACTGCATTGCTAGTATATTTCTTAAAATTTTTCAATATCTCATAATTTCTTTGTCATCATATTACCTGCAATCTTCCAGATGCATAAAATTTATTCAGTTTATGTATTTTAAATTGTTCACATTTTCAATTGACTCTCAACTGCGATAGTTTTCAAAGTTGTCTAATTTTATGATTCTTTAGTTTCCCTCGATATAGATGATGCAAAATTTTAGTCTTCCTCACTTTTATTCTGTTCTGGCAAAGAGTATCAATTCATTGTTAGTAGACCGTTCTCCATGGGCCTCTCACATTATTGCATGACTTCAAGAGTCACTGTTCTGTTCTACACTGCCTTTTCAGGAATGCTTATATAGCAAAAAGACTGAGAAAAGAGAAAGAATGTCTCCCTCCAGAGCCGGGGATAGGCTGGTTTATAGTCTTAGAAAATAAAGATAGTATCCCCCTCTGGAGCAAAGTTCAGGCATTCTTACTGCTCCTTGTAAAAGATTCAGGTCCCCTAAGGTCAAGGCTTCTCTCCTGTAATACACCTCACTGGTTGTGAGGTGTCAGCTGGTGCTCTGTGCTTCAGATAAGGCAAATGGGGCTCAGAGAATCCATGCTAAAAATGCTGATTCTCTGGCTATGACTCTTGCTGTATGTACCAAACTGTCCTTTATCTCTGACCCCAGAGTTTCATGTCTTCTAACACTATTCGTGACACTCTGGCAGGCTAACATATGAGCTTGAAAGTAAGGTCACAGTTGTCACCATCTTGTGTGAAGAGAATGTCATACTGACAGAGGCATGACTCTGTGGAAGAGAAAGAGGGAAGACCTTTTGGGTCAATTAAAGGCATGTGAAGAAAGTCCATATTATTGATAGTGAATATGTGGACTGAATGGACTGGTTGACTATGCAATAAATGGTCCTCTGGTTTACTGCCTGTAAATGAAACAGAATTGAGACACTAGTTGTAGATGAAGACTGGGAAATTAATTCAAAGGCAGCTGCCCCAAACGTGTGGGGGGTTATTGTTAACTCTGTCCAGGGTGAACATTTTTACCAATTGGGCTGTCGACCTTAAGTCCTGTACCCTGTGAACACCAGTGTTATAACTCATGATGATTACACAAAATGTCCTATCCCAATAGTTACAAAGGTGAGCCTCTACGTGTAGTGAAAGGGGGCAAATTTGCAACCAATGTGGCAGAAACCAGGCTGTTAGTTCTCTGGCTGGGTCATCTGGGAGAAAAGGGTTCTGGGTACCTTATGGCTGTTAAGGAAGAATGGCCACAGCGGGGTCACCTTATTTATTAGCCACCTTATTAGCATATCAGACTATATTTAAGTCCATCCACAGATGTCAGAGAAAGATTCAGAGTTTTTGCAGTGAGCTTTTGCTGCTCTTGGAGACCTCAAACCCTCTGGAAGAGATTTCCCTGGAAAAGACAAACTCTTAGGGGAAACCATAGCTGAGTCACTATTATTCAGGCTCTCACTGCCCAAGTGAGGTTTACTATGATGGTGAATCAGTGGAGAATGAGAAACTAACTCAAGGGGTTCTAGACCTATTCTTAGGGCCAGCCCCACTGCCCTGGAAAACTCCCCTAGTCCTTCTGCTAAAAACTTAAAGAGATACTACCATACAATGGGGTAGCAATTGGTCCAGATTAAAGTGGAATTATTTTTAAACAGGTATTGTTTTGTAAATCAAGCACAAGTACCAAAAGGTACTAAAGCCTTACATCCCTAGCCAGAAAACAGGATGGCTGGCGGCTACTAAATGTGTCCTCAAGGAAGCAATAGACAGTGTCACCTCGCCACTCAACATAGGGAGGGAAAGTGATTCACAGTGGGGAAGAAAAGACTTTGATATACCTGGGGAACTTTGGGCTATTTTTGCTATTTTTTCTACATCTGAATGCATAGGGAGAATTGAGGGGTTATATGTATGTACTTTCCTATTCCATAAATGCCAGAAGGAAGGAAGACTCCCGATTGGGAAGAGCTCTTAGAGAGAAGTGATACCGTACCTGTAAATAACTCCTCAAATTATCTCTAGGTGATCCAACAGAAAAAATATTGTAGCCCAGAGGGAAAACCACAGCCTCAAAGCTTTGACTTAGAAGTAGGAGGGGTAGCAAGAGATAAAATATCTCAATATAATAACACTTCATGGGCAGTGAAAAAGGCTAACGGGGGGTTGAGACTCACTGAATTCAATTGTTCCCAAAGCCTTGTGACTATAACTGAAGCCACGGTACAAAACTAGACATAGAACAATGGACTAGCTCAAAATTGGAAAGAGGGCCTTTCAATGTGGCAGAAACCAGGCTGTTAGTTCTCTGGCTGGGTCATCTGGGAGAAAAGGGTTCTGGGTACCTTATGGCTGTTAAGGAAGAATGGCCACAGCGGGGTCACCTTATTTATTAGCCACCTTATTAGCATATCAGACTATATTTAAGTCCATCCACAGATGTCAGAGAAAGATTCAGAGTTTTTGCAGTGAGCTTTTGCTGCTCTTGGAGACCTCAAACCCTCTGGAAGAGATTTCCTGGAAAAGACAAACTCTTAGGGGAAACCATAGCTGAGTCACTATTATTCAGGCTCTCACTGCCCAAGTGAGGTTTACTATGATGGTGAATCAGTGGAGAATGAGAAACTAACTCAAGGGGTTCTAGACCTATTCTTAGGGCCAGCCCCACTGCCCTGGAAAACTCCCCTAGTCCTTCTGCTAAAAACTTAAAGAGATACTACCATACAATGGGGTAGCAATTGGTCCAGATTAAAGTGGAATTATTTTTAAACAGGTATTGTTTTGTAAATCAAGCACAAGTACCAAAAGGTACTAAAGCCTTACATCCCTAGCCAGAAAACAGGATGGCTGGCGGCTACTAAATGTGTCCTCAAGGAAGCAATAGACAGTGTCACCTCGCCACTCAACATAGGGAGGGAAAGTGATTCACAGTGGGGAAGAAAAGACTTTGATATACCTGGGGAACTTTGGGCTATTTTTGCTATTTTTTCTACATCTGAATGCATAGGGAGAATTGAGGGGTTATATGTATGTACTTTCCTATTCCATAAATGCCAGAAGGAAGGAAGACTCCCGATTGGGAAGAGCTCTTAGAGAGAAGTGATACCGTACCTGTAAATAACTCCTCAAATTATCTCTAGGTGATCCAACAGAAAAAATATTGTAGCCCAGAGGGAAAACCACAGCCTCAAAGCTTTGACTTAGAAGTAGGAGGGGTAGCAAGAGATAAAATATCTCAATATAATAACACTTCATGGGCAGTGAAAAAGGCTAACGGGGGGTTGAGACTCACTGAATTCAATTGTTCCCAAAGCCTTGTGACTATAACTGAAGCCACGGTACAAAACTAGACATAGAACAATGGACTAGCTCAAAATTGGAAAAGGAGGGCCTCAAGGCTGTAAATTGACACCCTGCTTATTTAACTTATATACAGACCACATCATGCAAAACAGTAGGGTGGATGAATCAAAAGCTGGAGTCAAGATAGCCAAGAGAAGTATCAATAACGTCAGATATGCAGATGATATCACTCTAATGGCAAAAAAGGAAGAGGAACTAAAGAGCCTCTTGATGAAGGTGAAACAGGAGAGAGAAAAAGCTGGCCTAAAACTCAACATTCAAAAAACTAAGATCATGGCATCTAGTTCTGTTAGGGGAAGCACACTGATGGAAACTGCCCGCCCTAGTCAGGCACCATAATAACCCGCTGAGTGAGTTATTTTATCATAAGAGGTCTTGGTAAGGAACATGGAACTACTAAGCCACCACTAACTGGGAGAGTTCAGGAAAGGTTAAAAGAGACACCACGTGTACAGCCCCCTCCCAGAGTCCTCGCTGACATCCACCTTGGCTGAGCAAAGCATGTACCACCAGGAAGGACTCTGCGTCAGAATGATAGGCCAACGACAACCCGGAAATTAATTCCATTACCATAAAACCCCAGACTGCAAGCCCTGTGACAGAGCAGCTCTCCTGAGTTCCCTCACCCTACTGCTCTTCGCCCAGGCAGCCTTTCCAATACAATCTCTTGCTTTGTCAGCACATGCGTCTCCTCAGACAGTTCATTTCCGATCATTAGACAAGAGCCCACTTTCAAGCCCTGGTAGGGGTGCCCCTTCCTGCAACATTCCCACCAAAAAGAAGTGTGTGCTTAGTCATGTCTGACTTGTTGTGATCCCACAGACTATAGCCTGCCAGGCTCCTCTGTCCACAGAATTTACCAGGCAAGAATATGGAGCAGGTTGCCATTTCCTCCTCCAGGGATTGAACCCACATCTCTTACATCTCCTTTGTTCGCAGGCAAGTTCTTTACCACTAGGACGACCTGGGAAGCCACCAAAAAAAAGTCCAACATCTAATTTGCTGTTGGATACACGGTGTGCCTCACTTGTGCATTCTGCTTGGTATTTATGTCAGTTAACTCACGAATTAGTATCCTTTGAGTGGGAGTCCAAATCAACAAGTGGCATTGGAAGCTGTCCAGTAAGCTGTGGCAGGCTGTCAACCTTTGGGGTCCCACAGCACTAATAACTCTTTTGAGCTACAAGGCCCTGTGATGGATGATTTTTCTAATTGAAGCCTCTGGTAAAGAGAGGCAGTCATTTTAAATGTGAATGTCACATGGAAATGGAATACTCAAGAAAACAGCCATCATGACCTGAATGATATTCTAGTTTAATACGAAAAAAATGACAGCTGTTTCTTTGGGGAAAACTTTATCCCCCGACTCTCCACCCCATTACACCACCTTAAGGAAACCACTGGCTCATTGGATTCTCAGTTCACCAAGGTTCACTTAATTGCCTCAGACTAGTTCGCTAATGGGCTAATGGCTTGGCTAGGCTGAAATCTATTGGTGTCTACTGGGCTGCATAGCTTCTTAACCTCAACATCCACTATGCAAGCACAAAAGGGACAAGGTTGCTCTACTAGCAGAAAGAATCAAGGCCATTCCCATAGCTTGAGGCAACATGTCTTTTAACGAACTTTGTTCTATTTTTACTAAAACTCAAGCTACTGCTACTAGCCTTGCTCTTTGGTCTCTTGAAAAACCAACTGGCTGGTTAAAGACAACTCTATTTTCCACTCCATTTGAACAGGCAATTGTGTCACTACCATTTACTGAATCATCTATCCTTTACCCATTCATAAAATACTAAATTCTCTCGTACTCTGAGATTTCAAATTATTTGTCTGTCCTTTATACTCATAGTATTGTGGTATGCTGAATCCCTGGTAAGGAAATTTCCCCCTCATTCTTCACTTCATACATTTTCTGGCTACTTTTAGGAATTTACTCTTTTAGTCATGTCTGACTTGTTGTGATCCCACAGACTATAGCCTGCCAGGCTCCTCTGTCCACAGAATTTACCAGGCAAGAATATGGAGCAGGTTGCCATTTCCTCCAGGGATTGAACCCACATCTCTTACATCTCCTTTGTTCGCAAGTTCTTTACCACTAGGACGACCTGGGAAGCCACCAAAAAAGTCCAACATCTAATTTGCTGTTGGATACACGGTGTGCCTCACTTGTGCATTCTGCTTGGTATTTATGTCAGTTAACTCACGAATTAGTATCCTTTGAGTGGGAGTCCAAATCAACAAGTGGCATTGGAAGCTGTCCAGTAAGCTGTGGCAGGCTGTCAACCTTTGGGGTCCCACAGCACTAATAACTCTTTTGAGCTACAAGGCCCTGTGATGGATGATTTTTCTAATTGAAGCCTCTGGTAAAGAGAGGCAGTCATTTTAAATGTGAATGTCACATGGAAATGGAATACTCAAGAAAACAGCCATCATGACCTGAATGATATTCTAGTTTAATACGAAAAAAATGACAGCTGTTTCTTTGGGGAAAACTTTATCCCCCGACTCTCCACCCCATTACACCACCTTAAGGAAACCACTGGCTCATTGGATTCTCAGTTCACCAAGGTTCACTTAATTGCCTCAGACTAGTTCGCTAATGGGCTAATGGCTTGGCTAGGCTGAAATCTATTGGTGTCTACTGGGCTGCATAGCTTCTTAACCTCAACATCCACTATGCAAGCACAAAAGGGACAAGGTTGCTCTACTAGCAGAAAGAATCAAGGCCATTCCCATAGCTTGAGGCAACATGTCTTTTAACGAACTTTGTTCTATTTTTACTAAAACTCAAGCTACTGCTACTAGCCTTGCTCTTTGGTCTCTTGAAAAACCAACTGGCTGGTTAAAGACAACTCTATTTTCCACTCCATTTGAACAGGCAATTGTGTCACTACCATTTACTGAATCATCTATCCTTTACCCATTCATAAAATACTAAATTCTCTCGTACTCTGAGATTTCAAATTATTTGTCTGTCCTTTATACTCATAGTATTGTGGTATGCTGAATCCCTGGTAAGGAAATTTCCCCCTCATTCTTCACTTCATACATTTTTCTGGCTACTTTTAGGAATTTACTCTTTTATCTGTACTTCAAGATGATTTTATCTAATGCCTGGAAAATTTTGTTACTGAAATTTCATTAAATTATATACTAATTTCAGAGAATTGAGATGTTCAATAACTTTTCCATCTGTTCAAAACTATACAATCTGCAAAATGTCCACTTACGTCTTTCAACATTGAGGTTTCTCTCATTTTCTTGTATTTCAGTTGCTACTACTTCAAAACATGCTGAAAGTAACAATGAAAACAAGAATCTCTAGTTGGTTAGAGACTACACAGCGTTAACAGCATGGTCTCTAGAGCACAACTATCAGACTCTGAATCACAAGTTGACTACTTGCTGTTTGTATGTTCCTGGGCTAGTTACTTAACCTCTCTATGCCTCAGTTCTCCCATCTTTCACATGGGGACTATAATAATATCTCTCATGAATGATTTCAGTGAGAATTATTATATGTAAAGTACTTAAAACCATCCCCACAGAGAGTAAACACTATAAAAGGGCTAGGTATTTTCTTATTGATTTAATCACAAGTTTCAGTGTTTTGCTATTTAGAGTAGTATTTGCTGTAGGGATATGATAAAACTTAGTAGTGTTTTTAAGTAGTTTCTTTTCTAGTTTGAGTTTTTATTAGGAAAAATGGCTGTATTTTATTAAATGTCTTTTAGCAACTATTTATATAATCACATGTTCTTTTTCTTCTTAAATTTATTGATATAATAGATTATACTGGTACTGAATCACATTAGAATTTCTGAGTCACCTCTTAGTAATACTGTATTATTCTTTTGATATAATCTATTTGCCAATATTTTATTTAGAATATTTGCATATATTAATAAATAAATGTTGTCTGCTCTTTGGTCTCTTGAAAAACCAACTGGCTGGTTAAAGACAACTCTATTTTCCACTCCATTTGAACAGGCAATTGTGTCACTACCATTTACTGAATCATCTATCCTTTACCCATTCATAAAATACTAAATTCTCTCGTACTCTGAGATTTCAAATTATTTGTCTGTCCTTTATACTCATAGTATTGTGGTATGCTGAATCCCTGGTAAGGAAATTTCCCCCTCATTCTTCACTTCATACATTTTTCTGGCTACTTTTAGGAATTTACTCTTTTATCTGTACTTCAAGATGATTTTATCTAATGCCTGGAAAATTTTGTTACTGAAATTTCATTAAATTATATACTAATTTCAGAGAATTGAGATGTTCAATAACTTTTCCATCTGTTCAAAACTATACAATCTGCAAAATGTCCACTTACGTCTTTCAACATTGAGGTTTCTCTCATTTTCTTGTATTTCAGTTGCTACTACTTCAAAACATGCTGAAAGTAACAATGAAAACAAGAATCTCTAGTTGGTTAGAGACTACACAGCGTTAACAGCATGGTCTCTAGAGCACAACTATCAGACTCTGAATCACAAGTTGACTACTTGCTGTTTGTATGTTCCTGGGCTAGTTACTTAACCTCTCTATGCCTCAGTTCTCCCATCTTTCACATGGGGACTATAATAATATCTCTCATGAATGATTTCAGTGAGAATTATTATATGTAAAGTACTTAAAACCATCCCCACAGAGAGTAAACACTATAAAAGGGCTAGGTATTTTCTTATTGATTTAATCACAAGTTTCAGTGTTTTGCTATTTAGAGTAGTATTTGCTGTAGGGATATGATAAAACTTAGTAGTGTTTTTAAGTAGTTTCTTTTCTAGTTTGAGTTTTTATTAGGAAAAATGGCTGTATTTTATTAAATGTCTTTTAGCAACTATTTATATAATCACATGTTCTTTTTCTTCTTAAATTTATTGATATAATAGATTATACTGGTACTGAATCACATTAGAATTTCTGAGTCACCTCTTAGTAATACTGTATTATTCTTTTGATATAATCTATTTGCCAATATTTTATTTAGAATATTTGCATATATTAATAAATAAATGTTGTTGTGTATTGGGTAATACACTGGTAATTGATAAAATTCTGTTATTAAGTTTGTGAGATTTATAAAATAAACTGAGAAGGTTTTTACCTTCTTCTATAGCTTGAAATAGTTTAACTAACCTGGAATAAACTTTTCTTTAAAGGTTAGATAAAACTTGGCTGAGAAGCCATCTGGCCCTGGTGTCTGTTTGAATGATACATCTTTATTCACCTTTTCAGTCTTGTCTTTGGTAATTGGTCTAGTCAAGGATCTTACATCTTCTTGGGTCAAAATTGGTATTTTATCTTTTGCTAGAAAATCATCCATCTCCTCTAGGTCTCCAAATTTGTTAAAATAGATATGCAACCTTCTATAATTCTTTTTAATTTCTGCTATATTTTTTTTACTATACTCACATTCAGAATCATATGTAACTGGTTCTTTTTTAAACAGGCTTATCTGTTTTATTGCTGTTTTCTAAAATCCATCTCAAACTTAATTTTTCTATAGAATTTGTTTTTCACTTAATTAACTCCCATCCATTTTTTAAATTTTCCTGTTTTCTCTTGGTTTACTTTGGTGTTCCTTTTCTAATTTCTTAAGATGAATTCTTAGTTCCTTTATTTTCTATTTTTCTTCAATACAGAAATCATGTAAGACTACTGATTTTCTCCTGAGTGCAGCTTTTGCTGTGTTTCATAGGTTTGGGGATGAAGTATTTTTATTTTCTTGCTTCCTGGATAGCATGTAATTCCCTTTTTCATTTTCTCACTGATTCAAAATAATATTTCTGGAGACATGTTTTTAAGTTGTCAGAATTTCTGTTTAATCTATTATTTATTTCAAATATGATAGACTTACAGCCAGAATATGTGACCCATAAAAAACTGACAATGTCATTTTAAAAAATTAACATTTTTTTGTGGTCAAAATCCATGATCAGTTTTTGTGAAAGGTCCAGAATGTATAAAAATAATTTATTCCCTTCTTGAGGAATTTAAGGCCTATTTACACTTATAAAATAAAATGTGTTAATGATAGGGTTTGATTCCTCTATCTTTACTATTTAAGCTTTCTCAAACAGAATTGCTAAATTCTGGGAGAAGTATTTTGGAGTTGCATACATTTATATGAATGAATGATAATCACTGTATTGAGATACACACATGTAAAACAGAATCATTTGTGTAGTGATGACAGGATTGCATTATGTAACGAGCATTAGAAAGTCCAATAAATGTTGACTTAGTAGAAACAGATTTCCTTCACCTATGTAAGAAAAGGCTGTATAGGTCAGTAGGCCTAAAGCTTGTATGGGACCTCAAGTATGCCTCAAGAAAGCAGAACCCTTCCTTTCTTGCTCTGTCATCCTTCTTAATGGTGGCTGTGGTCTGTCAGGAATAGCATTTATGTTTCAGGCAGCAGACAGAAGGAAAGAGCAGTGGTAGCAACAAAAGATTTCAACATATATGTCTCACTGGCCAGCACTGAGTTCTGGGCTCCTCTAGTTAAAATGGAGTCTGAAAAAAATAAGCTTTTAGCTTTAGGGCTTCCGAAATGGAAGAAGGCAAATGAAAGGAAATCGGAATGGATGTTGAAGGAGTCAACAAACTGTATTTGCCACACACGAGAACTGTTAATGCATATATTGTGAACTCAAAAGTTTTAATATTTGCTGCCTTTTTCTTCAGGGCTGTCTCAACATTCCTTCATCTCTTCTGGATACACCTCCCTTTATTTAAAAAAGAATTTGCAAGAGTTATACACTATCTAATTTAGGCTTTTCTCCTCTGAAAATCAGTGGGATTAGAAAGGGAAGAGTAATGGGGATGAGGTGGACATCATTTTATAAAAGGAAAGAGCAATTTAATTTTCTATTGAAGGCACTCTCTAAAATCTGTGTTCTATAGTAAGTATGGGCTCAATACTTAAAGTAAACCAGATGTGAATATGATACTGTATTACATTATTTCCCTTTCTCTAAAACAAATGAACTCTACTGAAATTTTTAAATTTCTGCCTTTCCCACTTGAATTCTTAATCCATGGTGAGTTGTTTCATGTATGTTATGTGGTAAGGGATTAATTTTCACACCTTTTCCATGTAGATAACCAACTTTTTCAGCCGTTAACTATTGAATAACTCCTTTCCCAAGTGATTTTCCATGCTGCCTCTATCTAATATCCAAAGTTCTAAATATGCATTGGCCTTTTGTTGAATTCTATATTCTATTTCATGCATCAATTTATCTCCCCTGTGTGAAACACATCTCAATTAATACAGCCCCAATGCCCATATATCTGGGAGAGCAACTCCTTCATGTTTTTCTGTTTTAAGGAAGCATTTTGGCCATGTCTGGATCTATATTGAGCTACACAAAGAATCCTTTGGGGATTTTGACTGCAGCTGTATAGTCAGGCAAAGCCAAGTATGCCTCAAGAAAGCAGAACCCTTCCTTTCTTGCTCTGTCATCCTTCTTAATGGTGGCTGTGGTCTGTCAGGAATAGCATTTATGTTTCAGGCAGCAGACAGAAGGAAAGAGCAGTGGTAGCAACAAAAGATTTCAACATATATGTCTCACTGGCCAGCACTGAGTTCTGGGCTCCTCTAGTTAAAATGGAGTCTGAAAAAAATAAGCTTTTAGCTTTAGGGCTTCCGAAATGGAAGAAGGCAAATGAAAGGAAATCGGAATGGATGTTGAAGGAGTCAACAAACTGTATTTGCCACACACGAGAACTGTTAATGCATATATTGTGAACTCAAAAGTTTTAATATTTGCTGCCTTTTTCTTCAGGGCTGTCTCAACATTCCTTCATCTCTTCTGGATACACCTCCCTTTATTTAAAAAAGAATTTGCAAGAGTTATACACTATCTAATTTAGGCTTTTCTCCTCTGAAAATCAGTGGGATTAGAAAGGGAAGAGTAATGGGGATGAGGTGGACATCATTTTATAAAAGGAAAGAGCAATTTAATTTTCTATTGAAGGCACTCTCTAAAATCTGTGTTCTATAGTAAGTATGGGCTCAATACTTAAAGTAAACCAGATGTGAATATGATACTGTATTACATTATTTCCCTTTCTCTAAAACAAATGAACTCTACTGAAATTTTTAAATTTCTGCCTTTCCCACTTGAATTCTTAATCCATGGTGAGTTGTTTCATGTATGTTATGTGGTAAGGGATTAATTTTCACACCTTTTCCATGTAGATAACCAACTTTTTCAGCCGTTAACTATTGAATAACTCCTTTCCCAAGTGATTTTCCATGCTGCCTCTATCTAATATCCAAAGTTCTAAATATGCATTGGCCTTTTGTTGAATTCTATATTCTATTTCATGCATCAATTTATCTCCCCTGTGTGAAACACATCTCAATTAATACAGCCCCAATGCCCATATATCTGGGAGAGCAACTCCTTCATGTTTTTCTGTTTTAAGGAAGCATTTTGGCCATGTCTGGATCTATATTGAGCTACACAAAGAATCCTTTGGGGATTTTGACTGCAGTCACATTAAATCTATAGATCTTTTCAGGAAGAATTAAGGTCTTTGTGACATCTTTTCATGATGGACATACTTCTCTGCTACTAAACTTTTTTTTAAACCCTTAAAAAATTACAGTTTTATATATATGGGCTAGATTTATTACTAAGTATTGTACTTATTTTTAGTCATTATTATAAATAGTGTCTTTCATAGTTATTATTATTCTATTTGTTTCTGGTTAATAGAAGTGTAATAAACTTTTACATTGATCTTATGTTCAGCTGCCTTGTTCAACTTCTATATTATAATTTGTTTACTCAATTTAGGGGAATTTGAAGTAGATAACCATCATCTGAAACTGATAGTTATTTCTTATACTTATGACTTTTAATTCATTCTTACAACTTTTAATTTATTCCTTCTTCTATAGAACTAGGTAGAAATCCTACATAACATTGAATAGAACTAGTGATATCTTGTTGAAATAAAAGGTTTAAAATTTAAGGTGGAAAACATAGATGAGTATCTAACTTATGGTAGAAATTTTTTTTTCTAAAAATATCACAAAATGATAGGAAATAAAAGATTAAAAATTTGATGCTATTTATAACTAAGAACTCCTATGAATCAAGAAAAAATACAAAAAGAAATGAACACTGTGCCAAATATCTGAATAAGTACTTACAGAATAGAAACCATGCATCACTAAAAAGCACATGAGGGGGCTTCCCCTGGTGGTCCAGTGGTTAAGGACACCGCCTTGCAGTGCAAGGGGCGCCAGTTCGAGCCCTGGCCTGGGAAGATCCCACGTGCCGCGGAGCGGCTGGACTGATGTGTCCAATCACCGAGCCGGAGCTCTGGAGCGCATGCGCCCAGAGCCACTAATATCCAAAGTTCTAAATATGCATTGGCCTTTTGTTGAATTCTATATTCTATTTCATGCATCAATTTATCTCCCCTGTGTGAAACACATCTCAATTAATACAGCCCCAATGCCCATATATCTGGGAGAGCAACTCCTTCATGTTTTTCTGTTTTAAGGAAGCATTTTGGCCATGTCTGGATCTATATTGAGCTACACAAAGAATCCTTTGGGGATTTTGACTGCAGTCACATTAAATCTATAGATCTTTTCAGGAAGAATTAAGGTCTTTGTGACATCTTTTCATGATGGACATACTTCTCTGCTACTAAACTTTTTTTTAAACCCTTAAAAAATTACAGTTTTATATATATGGGCTAGATTTATTACTAAGTATTGTACTTATTTTTAGTCATTATTATAAATAGTGTCTTTCATAGTTATTATTATTCTATTTGTTTCTGGTTAATAGAAGTGTAATAAACTTTTACATTGATCTTATGTTCAGCTGCCTTGTTCAACTTCTATATTATAATTTGTTTACTCAATTTAGGGGAATTTGAAGTAGATAACCATCATCTGAAACTGATAGTTATTTCTTATACTTATGACTTTTAATTCATTCTTACAACTTTTAATTTATTCCTTCTTCTATAGAACTAGGTAGAAATCCTACATAACATTGAATAGAACTAGTGATATCTTGTTGAAATAAAAGGTTTAAAATTTAAGGTGGAAAACATAGATGAGTATCTAACTTATGGTAGAAATTTTTTTTTCTAAAAATATCACAAAATGATAGGAAATAAAAGATTAAAAATTTGATGCTATTTATAACTAAGAACTCCTATGAATCAAGAAAAAATACAAAAAGAAATGAACACTGTGCCAAATATCTGAATAAGTACTTACAGAATAGAAACCATGCATCACTAAAAAGCACATGAGGGGGCTTCCCCTGGTGGTCCAGTGGTTAAGGACACCGCCTTGCAGTGCAAGGGGCGCCAGTTCGAGCCCTGGCCTGGGAAGATCCCACGTGCCGCGGAGCGGCTGGACTGATGTGTCCAATCACCGAGCCGGAGCTCTGGAGCGCATGCGCCCAGAGCCAGTGCTCTGCGACAACAGACGCCACCGCGATGGGAGGCCCACAGGATCCAAGGAACGAAGACGAATGAAAAAAAATAGAGAAATGAAAGACCAATAGAAGTGGCCCGCCCACTCCCTCCCCAACCCGACCCCTGCCCTAAGTAAATAAATAAATCTTTAAAAAAAAAAAAAAAAAAAAAGCACATGAGGTAAAGCTCAATTAACTAGCAACCAGGAAGTGTGAAAAAATGGCAGGGAAGTTATTTTACATTCATTCAATGGGCAAAAGCTAAGAAGATACCAAAACCAAACACTGCAGAGATTGTAGCGCAATAGGCTCTCACACTGGAGAAGGAAATGGCCACCTATTCCAGTATTCTTGCCTGGAGAAGCCCTATGGACATAGGAGCCTGGTGGGCTCCAGTCCATAGGGTTGCAAAGAGTTGGACACGACTTAAGTAACTGAGTACAAGGCTCTCATACATTGTTAAAACGATATAACTCAGAGTAATCATTTTGGAAAACAATTTACCATGATTTTATAGAGTTGAGTATAGGTCTGGAGACCTGTCAGAAACAAATACATTGGGAAGACCCCTCCACTCTCACAGCTACTATGGTTATTACTGAGATTCCCATTGTCCAAGCTACTTCCATGTTGTTCTTTTAACCTCATGACATGTTTTGTAGTCTATAAGCAGTCTCTTTTTCACCCCGTGACACAGTCCTTTCTAGGAGCAAGGTAGTAGAAAGGTTTTACTACCTTTTCAGAATTGAACAAGAGAAAAGAAAATATAGAGAAAAATATTAATGAATTATATCTAAAAAATTACTCCAGACATCACATAAAAGAAAATATATTCTCTATTATATTTATTCTTCTGTGAGACATATTTTAGTAAGGCTACACTTTCTCTCAATTGAGATTTTCCCAGTCGAATGTATTGCATTTTTCTGAATAAATTAAGAGGATTCCCACTTGTTATACCACTAAACATTTGCTTTGCCTTTAAGCCCAACTCTTTGGTGACTGAACTTAAGGAAAATTTTAATTACAATTTTATGTGTAATCTTGTTTACTTCCAGAACCAGAAACTGTTGTAATAAATGAGAAAATGAGTAAAGGCACAGCAAACAAATTAAGAAAACTGTCCTATCAAGTAGGAAACAGGCCCTTTGGCAAGTTGTTTTCATTGCTTTTTGATTCTATTTATCTAAACATAGATAGCATAGCATTATATTGCCAAACGAAGCACCTGAGTCTAGTTCAAGCTTATTACTCATTATCATTCATTAATAATAAATTTATAAGTCAAATAAGTATTTCATAATATTTGCATGATTCAAACTGTGACCTACATTACAGTTATTTAATAAAGAATGATCTTGGGTCAACTTGCTAAAAATCAACACTGTCCTTATAACGGAACTTCATTGTTTCCCCCTGACATGTTTTTCTTACCCCGATTAATGAGCTCTTCTATTTTTGTCTTTTCCATGTTTAACTTGCAAAGAGAAAAAAAAATCTAAGTTGATACATCTGAGTGTCAGGTACAGAGGAGCTGCTGAGCAGAGAAAAAGGGGTTGTGAGCGGAAAACTAAATTTGCAGGGCAGCTGTGGAAAGATAAAGGTCTAAGCTACAAGAACAGAATTCTTCCACTAAGAGAGGAAGAGGGAGAGAAGGAAATTGGAAGATGACTGCCTGCCAGGATATGATCGTATAAAAACCTTCCTTCATTTACCCAAGGGTAAGGCATCAATTTTCCAGCCCAAGACAGAACATGCATAATAATACAGATTTTCTTCTGTCTTCAATATAGTTACTTCTTCCACCCCTTTACTGTAGCTCTCAAGCTGACAAAGGAAAACTAAAGAGTCAATGTGGTTCAAAAAGGTGTTTCTTGGATTAAAGCTACTCTTAAAACTTTTGAATAAACATAAGCACATAGACTATGTTTTTTTAAATTTTGTAGGTAACTATCACTTTTCATAGATGTGGCCTATGTGAAGACATACTATAAGCTGATGAAATTTTTTATTAAATTTGCTAGGCCCCCAATTGAGATTTTCCCAGTCGAATGTATTGCTTTTTCTGAATAAATTAAGAGGATTCCCACTTGTTATACCACTAAACATTTGCTTTGCCTTTAAGCCCAACTCTTTGGTGACTGAACTTAAGGAAAATTTTAATTACAATTTTATGTGTAATCTTGTTTACTTCCAGAACCAGAAACTGTTGTAATAAATGAGAAAATGAGTAAAGGCACAGCAAACAAATTAAGAAAACTGTCCTATCAAGTAGGAAACAGGCCCTTTGGCAAGTTGTTTTCATTGCTTTTTGATTCTATTTATCTAAACATAGATAGCATAGCATTATATTGCCAAACGAAGCACCTGAGTCTAGTTCAAGCTTATTACTCATTATCATTCATTAATAATAAATTTATAAGTCAAATAAGTATTTCATAATATTTGCATGATTCAAACTGTGACCTACATTACAGTTATTTAATAAAGAATGATCTTGGGTCAACTTGCTAAAAATCAACACTGTCCTTATAACGGAACTTCATTGTTTCCCCCTGACATGTTTTTCTTACCCCGATTAATGAGCTCTTCTATTTTTGTCTTTTCCATGTTTAACTTGCAAAGAGAAAAAAAAATCTAAGTTGATACATCTGAGTGTCAGGTACAGAGGAGCTGCTGAGCAGAGAAAAAGGGGTTGTGAGCGGAAAACTAAATTTGCAGGGCAGCTGTGGAAAGATAAAGGTCTAAGCTACAAGAACAGAATTCTTCCACTAAGAGAGGAAGAGGGAGAGAAGGAAATTGGAAGATGACTGCCTGCCAGGATATGATCGTATAAAAACCTTCCTTCATTT
Organism: Tragulus kanchil; assembly: GCA_022376925.1. Classification (NCBI taxonomy): domain Eukaryota; kingdom Metazoa; phylum Chordata; class Mammalia; order Artiodactyla; family Tragulidae; genus Tragulus; species Tragulus kanchil. Next base: position 183,524,085 of record JAIOJX010000026.1, read on the forward strand.
ACCCAAGGGTAAGGCATCAATTTTCCAGCCCAAGACAGAACATGCATAATAATACAGATTTTCTTCTGTCTTCAATATAGTTACTTCTTCCACCCCTTTACTGTAGCTCTCAAGCTGACAAAGGAAAACTAAAGAGTCAATGTGGTTCAAAAAGGTGTTTCTTGGATTAAAGCTACTCTTAAAACTTTTGAATAAACATAAGCACATAGACTATGTTTTTTTAAATTTTGTAGGTAACTATCACTTTTCATAGATGTGGCCTATGTGAAGACATACTATAAGCTGATGATTTATTAATAATCTTACATTATTAATCACTACTTAATAATTGCTTATTAATCATTAATAATATATTATTATATATTCATATAGGTCATTTTCCATGATGCTTAACTATTTGGAATATTTAAAATGGAAGAAAAGCAAATCCTAACAGTTGGCCAGTTATATGTTTCAAGTTGTTTCACGTCCATACATGCCCAACCTGTTCTTTTAGAAGTAACAAATAGCTTTTAAATCAATAAACTAAAAAATTGAGGTACAATTGATTTACAATATTAGTTTCAGGTGTACCATACAGTGATTCAAAATTTTTACTTATGTCCACCAAATTTTCTTTTATGTCCACCAACACACATGTGAGGTCCATAAGATTCTGTCTCATTTGTCACATGTCTCATAAATGTAAGAGAGGCCTACAGAGCTTCAGGTGTTCTTGGTTGAACCCTCCTGTCCAAACACCAACATGACCTATCTCACCAGCACAAATGGCCCACAGCACTTCCCCTGAGAAGGGAGCTAGGATTAGAACTTATCACACATTTTCCTGTAACTCGTGGTACCTCATAGCCTTGTTTATCTCAGGCTCTTCGAGAAGCCCTGAATTCCCAGATCCACTTTCATCACCCCCACTTAGCTCCTCATGTGTGTGTGTGTGTATATGCTCCATTGCTTGGTCATGTCCAACTCTTTGTGACCCTATGGACTGTGGCCCACCAGACTTCTCCATATATAGGATTTTCCAGGCAAGAATTCTGCAGTGGGTAGCCATTTCCTTCTCCAGTCCTCTCATACAGGGCTGTCCATTCCCTAATCCAAAATCTTTGACCTCCCAAACTTTTTCACTGTACTCTCTGAAATTCCCTCTTCTAATTCCTCTCTTCTAAATTCCCTCTTCTAACTCTTCTCTAGGTATTCATTCCAGCTTCTTCATCTATTAAAAATTTAGCTATTCTCTGAAATACGCTGCCCCCTCTGTAGCTCCAAATGGCTGCTTTTTCCTCTGATGGTCCATGTGGTATCACAGGCCTGGAGATACAACTGGTGTCTCTGTTCCACATGATTGCTTCTCTGACATTTTTTTTCCTCCCTTCCATAAAAGCCACAGATCTATGAATCACAGCCCAGCAGACTGTACCCTGGAGCACCATTCTCTAGCGGTACAGATGGTGATGCTGTGGTCACCGTCAGCCTCTGGATCCCTCTCTCTCATTTGTTTTCCACACCACCATGACTTCTGTCATTGTTCTCAATGATTTCAATATTCACATCAATATCCACTGAAAACCCTGTGCTCTTACTCACTGACTTCCTTACTGTCCAACTATTTATTTTTCCTCTCCACTTGGACAACACAATCCTAAAGTTTTAGAAACGTTCATTAACAATTGCTCGCTGCACCACTTCTAAATTCTTCCACAGCCTACCCTCTACTGATTTCTATTTTTTCCCAGATCATGTATTTTAGTATTCCAACTCCAAAGATGTTTGGATCTCAGGTCTTTTGACACAATTTTTAAAATCCTCTTATTCCCTTTATATTCTCACTTCTCTGATCTTGGATTCCATAAAACATCACTGATCACTCCATTACATGTACTCTTAACTCTCTTCCCCTTATCTCTTTGGCATTCTTTCTTAGAAAAGGATAAAAAAAATAACAGTGCCAGTTAAATCCAACTCCACACTAGCTCTGCATCTGCTCTCTAACAGACAAACTTGGCTGCAGCAAAATACACAATCATTACTAAAATACTTCTCAATTCATGATCCAGATCATGTGCACAGAAGGAGTATTTCCCTGGTGGTAAAAAATATTCTGTATTTTGATCAAATTGATGGTTCCCAAGATATACAAATATGTCAACATTCATCAAACTCTAACACTAAAAATTCATGCATTTCACTGCATACAAACTATCCTTTCATTAAAAAATAGCCTGATTAAAATTATTTGGAAGCAGATTACATCAAAGCAAACTATGTCTAAGCAAATCTACCCACACTAACTGGAAGTTTACAGTTCAGCTACTGTGCTGAGTTCTGTTGAGAAATTCTTTTCTGTGTTTTTAATTATTCAAAAAGAAATCAGAAAACACTGTCTCTTAAATCATATTCAAAGCCATTTTTAGGTTAAACAAGATGATAATTGAAAATATGGGGAAAATAACATTAATTTTTAATTTACCACTAATATTAAAATGATATATATATGCATGTATATAATGATATACATGTACATACAAGTGTACAATTTGATGATTTCTCTGCAGTCTTTGCATTCTAGGTTTGAGAAAATTGAAAAAAAAATCCAGCTAAAATCCTTCAAAAATTAACTCAATTCCTCAAGTACATTCCAATGGTGATATCAGATTGAGATCTATATTTGATATTCCAAATTTGGTGCCCTTGATGAGTTTTAGGTAATAATATGAGTCTGTCAAGCTTTCTTATATAATAAAAGAACCACTGGGCTGTTAAGTACTTGTGACTCACATGAACTCCAGCATCCTCCCTCCATGGAATTTTCCAGGCAAGAATACTAGAGTGGATAGCCATTCCCTTCTTCAGGGGATCTTCCTGTCCCAGGGATTGAACCCAGTTCCCCTGCACCGTGGCAGATTCTTTACTGTCTGAGCCACCAGGGAAGCCCATTATACATTTGACTACTTTTCCATTCTTCATGTAACTATTGCTCTATATAGTGCAAAAGGCAATTCCTTTAAAAAAAAAAAGTCTCCATTAACCAGAATATTCTGTTTGGGGGGAATTTTGGATAAAGAGAGAAGACAGCATAATAGAATGTTAAACTATAAACACTCTTATTAATAATAGTTTACTTAGGTTGCAAAATCAAATCAGTTTCTGTCTTTACTAAGGGCTTCAGCTGGAAGCTTTGTGCCTTAAGCTGAGATCCTAGCAGCTGTCTCAGACTGAGCAAGCTTTCTGCAAGAGCCTGCCTCCAAGAGAGCCACCACAGTAGTGCTGATGAATCACTACTAACCATCTTCCAAGAGATCCCTACTGGGACTGTATGTAGAACTCCATGTGACTGCCCTCTTTGTCTCTCAGCTGCCCTTCCCTTCAACTGCGTTCCCCCCAAATTCAGGTCCCTGCCCATTAAATGCCATAGGTGAGTTCATGACTGTCTCTGAAATGGAGGGGAAATATCATGTGGTAATATAACTCCTTTCTTTCTTCTGTGTTTGTAGACAGTTCTGCCAAGCACAGCTGTGGGTTCATCAAGAGCTGCCATGTATGTGACCTGTCTCTTTCTCACCCTGGAGCCCACGTTAGTTATCATATGTCCAAAGCAAAGATCGCGTGGACCGGGCTACATTTTATTTTTTCCAAACATGTACATACAAGTGTACAATTTGATGATTTCTCTGCAGTCTTTGCATTCTAGGTTTGAGAAAATTGAAAAAATCCAGCTAAAATCCTTCAAAAATTAACTCAATTCCTCAAGTACATTCCAATGGTGATATCAGATTGAGATCTATATTTGATATTCCAAATTTGGTGCCCTTGATGAGTTTTAGGTAATAATATGAGTCTGTCAAGCTTTCTTATATAATAAAAGAACCACTGGGCTGTTAAGTACTTGTGACTCACATGAACTCCAGCATCCTCCCTCCATGGAATTTTCCAGGCAAGAATACTAGAGTGGATAGCCATTCCCTTCTTCAGGGGATCTTCCTGTCCCAGGGATTGAACCCAGTTCCCCTGCACCGTGGCAGATTCTTTACTGTCTGAGCCACCAGGGAAGCCCATTATACATTTGACTACTTTTCCATTCTTCATGTAACTATTGCTCTATATAGTGCAAAAGGCAATTCCTTTAAAAAAAAAAAGTCTCCATTAACCAGAATATTCTGTTTGGGGGGAATTTTGGATAAAGAGAGAAGACAGCATAATAGAATGTTAAACTATAAACACTCTTATTAATAATAGTTTACTTAGGTTGCAAAATCAAATCAGTTTCTGTCTTTACTAAGGGCTTCAGCTGGAAGCTTTGTGCCTTAAGCTGAGATCCTAGCAGCTGTCTCAGACTGAGCAAGCTTTCTGCAAGAGCCTGCCTCCAAGAGAGCCACCACAGTAGTGCTGATGAATCACTACTAACCATCTTCCAAGAGATCCCTACTGGGACTGTATGTAGAACTCCATGTGACTGCCCTCTTTGTCTCTCAGCTGCCCTTCCCTTCAACTGCGTTCCCCCCAAATTCAGGTCCCTGCCCATTAAATGCCATAGGTGAGTTCATGACTGTCTCTGAAATGGAGGGGAAATATCATGTGGTAATATAACTCCTTTCTTTCTTCTGTGTTTGTAGACAGTTCTGCCAAGCACAGCTGTGGGTTCATCAAGAGCTGCCATGTATGTGACCTGTCTCTTTCTCACCCTGGAGCCCACGTTAGTATCTGATGCTACATATGTCCAAAGCAAAGATCGCGTGGACCGGGTCAGTCACCTGGGAGAAGGCCTTGACGCTTCCCCCTTCTTGGGAATCCTTTCTTCCTGACTCTGAGGCAGCCAGTAACTTTAGGAGGAGTCTTCCATGGATTTCTAAATACCCTAGTGCAGGGTTCCATCATGTCTGCCCCCTTTCTAAAGCAAGTCATGCCTTGAAATAATCCCTTTTCTCCCTGTTGCATCCTGATCCCAGTCAAGGTCCCAGGTTCTAAGCCTAATTAACTAAGTAAATCCTTGTAAAGTAGACTGATGGTTAGGCCCAGACTTTACAGCATTAGCTATGAAAACTGAATCCTAATTAGTAGTAAAGTGTCAATAGTAAGGTACACATTCCTGAACACAAGCCACTTGTCCCATGGGTGTTCCGGAGCCCATCTAATGAGTTGCCCCATTTTTGCTCCCATTCTGTTGAGTTAGCAAGTGAAAAAGGTTCAGTGACAAAAGCCCATTTAGAAACTTGCCAGTAAATAGTACAATGAGTTGAGAATTGGTGCTTGGGTGGAAAATGGATGGTTTAGGGCCTCTTCTGTTTGTTTGCATGACAGTGTTGAGTTCTAGATGAGCAGGGACACTCTATATGTCTTCATTGGTTCAGCCTTCTATATTTCAAAATATCAAAACCTTTGTATTTATAAAGTCATTGCCCCAAGTTCCTTCAAGGGCTTCCTGTTTTCCCCAGACCCTGTTCCAGGCCCCTCAAACTCCCTAGGGTCCAGCAATTCAATACTGGGATGCCACAGTGGGGAGCCTCAGAGGCAGGCGCTGCTCCAGCACTAGGATGGGTGTCTGTGCTAACTGGTCAGAGCCCACAGGGCCCGCCATCAGAGGCAGGCGCTGTCTCTGAAATGGCCAAAGGGAAATTTTTCATGACTGTCTCTGAAATGGAGAAATATCATGTGGTAATATAACTCCTTTCTTTCTTCTGTGTTTGTAGACAGTTCTGCCAAGCACAGCTGTGGGTTCATCAAGAGCTGCCATGTATGTGACCTGTCTCTTTCTCACCCTGGAGCCCACGTTAGTATCTGATGCTACATATGTCCAAAGCAAAGATCGCGTGGACCGGGTCAGTCACCTGGGAGAAGGCCTTGACGCTTCCCCCTTCTTGGGAATCCTTTCTTCCTGACTCTGAGGCAGCCAGTAACTTTAGGAGGAGTCTTCCATGGATTTCTAAATACCCTAGTGCAGGGTTCCATCATGTCTGCCCCCTTTCTAAAGCAAGTCATGCCTTGAAATAATCCCTTTTCTCCCTGTTGCATCCTGATCCCAGTCAAGGTCCCAGGTTCTAAGCCTAATTAACTAAGTAAATCCTTGTAAAGTAGACTGATGGTTAGGCCCAGACTTTACAGCATTAGCTATGAAAACTGAATCCTAATTAGTAGTAAAGTGTCAATAGTAAGGTACACATTCCTGAACACAAGCCACTTGTCCCATGGGTTTTCCCGGAGCCCATCTAATGAGTTGCCCCATTTTTGCTCCCATTCTGTTGAGTTAGCAAGTGAAAAAGGTTCAGTGACAAAAGCCCATTTAGAAACTTGCCAGTAAATAGTACAATGAGTTGAGAATTGGTGCTTGGGTGGAAAATGGATGGTTTAGGGCCTCTTCTGTTTGTTTGCATGACAGTGTTGAGTTCTAGATGAGCAGGGACACTCTATATGTCTTCATTGGTTCAGCCTTCTATATTTCAAAATATCAAAACCTTTGTATTTATAAAGTCATTGCCCCAAGTTCCTTCAAGGGCTTCCTGTTTTCCCCAGACCCTGTTCCAGGCCCCTCAAACTCCCTAGGGTCCAGCAATTCAATACTGGGATGCCACAGTGGGGAGCCTCAGAGGCAGGCGCTGCTCCAGCACTAGGATGGGTGTCTGTGCTAACTGGTCAGAGCCCACAGGGCACCAGGTTTATCCTAATGTCAGGTGATGAGATGTTACAATTGTGTCTTTTTTTCTCCTGCTGTGAATACAGAGTCAGTTATGAGTTAGTCGTATCAATGGCCAACTGATGATTTAAAATACAGGAAGCCACATAAAACACTGTTCTAGTTTATTTTGGAACGCATTTTGTGATTTTCAGCACCTTCAAATTCTTAGCTATACTTTTATGTTAGTAACAAAAATCAATAATACAAACTAAGCTATTACTTCCCAAATATTCATGATAACCAGAACTCCAAGAAAAGGGAAAGAAAAAAAAAAGAGTATTGGTCATTTTTCTAGGCCTAGCTTTGTTTTCTCATTAAATTCTCATGACATCCCTCCAGGTATCACCATTCCCATTTTAGACATGGGCAACTGAAGGCTCCAAGTCATATCTAACATGACATAGCTCTAAAGATGATCTATTTCATGTGCTCCAAAAAATGTGAGAAATAATGAGTGTGCCCATTTGATTTTAGAAAACTTAGATTTGGAAAGGTTAAGTATCTTGCTCAGGACTACACACTAATAGGGAACAGATCTTGGGCAAGAACTGAGGGAGGTTTTCATATTCCGCATCCTGGAAATACGGTCTTGGGAGCATCAAAATTGTATTATCTGAAACATATATTCTTCTCAGACTCTCTGCCCTACTTTTAGGCACCTCTTGACTGCAGCAAGGTTCCTGTGTGCTTCCTCCTACCCTCCATCACCTGGGCATCAGGCCCCACCAGAGTTCATCAGAGCCTAATTTTATGTATCCTCTTTAGAAAATGCTCCCCACACCTTCCCAGAGATGCAGGTTAACACACACAGACACACACACACTCCCTTTCCCTCACTTCAGCAGGATTTTGAGTAGTTGGGATTTTAAAAGATCTCAGAATTTTTTCTTTCATTTTAGGATGAGGCATCATTTTTTGTTGTTGTTGTTGCTCACAGCTTCCCCGGGGAAAAAAGGGAGAGCTTAATGTTTGCAGCTTTGAGAGAGGAAACCTGTTCTCACCAGTATGCAAACTCTCATTCTTCCCCTTTTCCAGGTAAACAAATTAACTTAATCATGAAAGGATGTGCTAAGAAGAGACAAAGGGAGAAGGAGAAGGTGGGGGTGGAAAAAGAGTTGAGGAGGGATAAAGGCGAAAAAAAAAAATCAAACCCAAACCTCCAAACAGAAGAAACAATGGACACTTTGAGGAAAGAACTACTCTGGCTGCATAATAAGCCACCTACTGTTAGACTATTTAACTCTGTCCAGTCTCCAGGGCTCCTACCCAAATTCATTTTGTTCTTGCATCAGGGTCCTCCCATCTCTAGCTACAGGTCTCCATCGTCCTCTTTGAAGGACTGCTGGGTGCTGCAACATCAATATCCTTCTTCTCTGCTGACATGGGTCCTTGAGACCAATCTCTCCAGAAGCAGCTCATCCAGGGACTCAGGGAGTGAGATCTAATTGGCAAGGGCCATCCTCACTACCACCGAGAAAGCCCCAAACAAATGAAAATGCCAAGCTTGTTTTTAAAATAAAGAGCTGTTCCTGTAACTGTTCATTTCACAATTACCATGTTATGCAGTGTTGGCAATGAATCGCCCTACTTCTGTTTTTCTCTAGAAAATCTGCTTTTTAGGAAGTAGTTACACATGTCATGATTTAGTAAATACAATTGGTCCCATTTGATTTTAGAAAACTTAGATTTGGAAAGGTTAAGTATCCTGAATAAAGATGCAAATTATATTCCTCCTACCCTCCAAATTCTCAGACTCTCTGCCCTACTTTTAGGCACCTCTTGACTGCAGCAAGGTTCCTGTGTGCTTCCTCCTACCCTCCATCACCTGGGCATCAGGCCCCACCAGAGTTCATCAGAGCCTAATTTTATGTATCCTCTTTAGAAAATGCTCCCCACACCTTCCCAGAGATGCAGGTTAACACACACAGACACACACACACTCCCTTTCCCTCACTTCAGCAGGATTTTGAGTAGTTGGGATTTTAAAAGATCTCAGAATTTTTTCTTTCATTTTAGGATGAGGCATCATTTTTTGTTGTTGTTGTTGCTCACAGCTTCCCCGGGGAAAAAAGGGAGAGCTTAATGTTTGCAGCTTTGAGAGAGGAAACCTGTTCTCACCAGTATGCAAACTCTCATTCTTCCCCTTTTCCAGGTAAACAAATTAACTTAATCATGAAAGGATGTGCTAAGAAGAGACAAAGGGAGAAGGAGAAGGTGGGGGTGGAAAAAGAGTTGAGGAGGGATAAAGGCGAAAAAAAAAAATCAAACCCAAACCTCCAAACAGAAGAAACAATGGACACTTTGAGGAAAGAACTACTCTGGCTGCATAATAAGCCACCTACTGTTAGACTATTTAACTCTGTCCAGTCTCCAGGGCTCCTACCCAAATTCATTTTGTTCTTGCATCAGGGTCCTCCCATCTCTAGCTACAGGTCTCCATCGTCCTCTTTGAAGGACTGCTGGGTGCTGCAACATCAATATCCTTCTTCTCTGCTGACATGGGTCCTTGAGACCAATCTCTCTCCAGAAGCAGCTCATCCAGGGACTCAGGGAGTGAGATCTAATTGGCAAGGGCCATCCTCACTACCACCGAGAAAGCCCCAAACAAATGAAAATGCCAAGCTTGTTTTTAAAATAAAGAGCTGTTCCTGTAACTGTTCATTTCACAATTACCATGTTATGCAGTGTTGGCAATGAATCGCCCTACTTCTGTTTTTCTCTAGAAAATCTGCTTTTTAGGAAGTAGTTACACATGTCATGATTTAGTAAATACAATTTGTCTGAGATGCAAACCAGTTACTTAGCTAGCATCCCTCAAACAGAAGGGTCTAGAATATTAACTCCAGAGGACATAATTGAGATTATCCTGTCAACTTTTGGGTTTTTTTAGGTGAGACACTGAGACACAAAGGGCCTGAAGGACTCTCCCTGCTGCTTCACACAGTCACTTTTACTGGTGAGGTCAAGAGTAGAAATCAGATCTGAGTTCCGGTCCAATGACCTGATCTCCGTTATTGTAAAATTTGAAGATAGATAAAGTCAGAAAATGTTTGTATTCAGAACAATGTGAAGCAGTCTTACATTTATAATAGGCTCACAAGTATAAACGTGACCACTTTTCAAATTCTGGTTCTCTTTCCCCTTCTACCATGCAGACTTTGTATTAAAAAATAAAAGCTATTCTTCATGTAAATTTAGCAAACACTAAAAAGGTAATGTACTGCCTCAGAAATCACATACAAAGTGCTCTAGTCAAGTTTGCGTGTTCAGAGTTATCCATTCTTCTAACTTATCATGCCACTTTTCTCTTCCATTACTATGGATAATTGTGTGTTTGCTAAATTTTTAAAAAGCCTATGACAACTTTTTAAAAATAACTTTTTTACAATTCCCCCCACATATCCATTGGCATTTAATCATGGCCTCAAATATCCTCTTTATTTTCTTCATTCCAGACTTGAATGTGGCTATAATCAGATGCTATCTTACTTGTACCTGTTTACATTTCACCCCTTATACTTTTACTAATGTTTTTCTGCCACATACTTCCCAAATGTGGGTGCTCCCCAAGGCAGTGCTCTTATTCCCCCTGAACAACAAAAATTTCATCTTGTTTCTTAGTCTTGCCCCTCTAAAAATAAATCATTACCTTTATGTATTTCTCTTCCCCAAATTAAATTCTTCATAATTATCCATGATTTATTCTCCTTTTTCACACATATAGTTAGTTCTACAATCTAAACACTGCCTTCCATTTAATTTCAGTTTTTCAGTTTAATTTCAATATTTACTGCCTTGTACTTTGTGTAAGGAACTGTGCTAAGTTCTATGGAGCATCAAAAAATGAGCAAGTTGTATTCCCTCCACAAGTAGTCAGCTGTCAACCAGGCATGTTCTCTTCTAAACAGTAAGCTAGAGTTGAGAAAGTGGCCCTAGATGTATTATAAGAAATGAGTGAACTAGTGTATATAGCCTTAGTGTATATTTCCTGATACTACCTCTTTTAATGCCATTGAAAAACCATTTCTTTGATCCTCTCCAGTCCTAAAACACTATGACAAAAATATATAGCATACAAGGCTAAATGTGTTAAGAGCAGTATGAAACCTAGCAGACACCATTTTAAACTTGTGAGCAAACATCACCAGTGAGATATCATCTACCTCTTGATAGGATCCACATCACTTTTGTGATACTCTTGCATATATAACCTGAATCAAACCATGAGAAAATATCAGACAAAAGCAGAAAAATTTTCTTCAAAATAACTACTCAAAGTCTTCAGAAGTAAAAAGGTCATGAAAACCCAACACTGGGGAGCTATGTCTGGTTGGAGAAAATTAAAGAAGCATTCCAGATACGGACCAGATAAAAGACACTGCTGAGACAGTTGTTGGAATCTTAATAAAGTCTGTAGATTAGTCGATGGTATTGGGCCAGTGTTAATTCCTGGTTCTTGTCATTATGTTCTGTCCATTTAAGTTATGATTCAGGGAGTTTGGGCGAACAGGAAAGAGAATTCTTTGCACTACTTTTGCAATTTTGTTTCAAGTCTGAAATTATTTCAAAATGAAAGGTTTCTGCTAAAAACATTGAAGCAATATAAAATACAAATGTAAGATAAAGGAAAGAATTCTTCAATTTATGGATTAATGGGAGGGTAGGCAGAAAGGAGAAGGATTCTGGATGATAGAAACATCTGAGCTGAGATTTGAGGGCACCAAGATAGAGGAATGGTATTCTAGGCAAGGAAGAAAAACAAACACCAAAAAAAAAGAATAGTGAAGTATATGTTGGATGTAAGTCATCAGACTCCTTCAGAATTCAATGAGAAGGAGTGCAACAACTGCAGTCAAACTAGAATGTTATTGTGTCTCTGTAGTCACCTTAATAATGTGCCTCCTCACAAAAATGTTCATATGTTAGTCCCCAGAGGCTGTGAATATGTTACTACGCATGGTATAAAAGACTTTGCACGTGCTGTCAAGTTAAGGATCTTGAGATGGGGAGAGGAAACTGGATTATCCAGGTGGGCTCAGTCTAATCACAAGGGCTCTTTCAAGGGGGAGGCAAGAAGACTAAGGCAGAAGGAAGAGTTGGGACAAAGGAAGCAGAGGTTGGAGTGAGATGCTTTAAAGATGGAGGAGGAGTCCATGAGCCAGGAAGTGAAGCTGGCCTCTCGAAACTGGACTTCTTCCAAAAGGAATGTGGCCCTCTAGCATCTTTATTTTAGATTTCAGACCTCTAGAACTTTACGAAAATAAATCTGTGCTGGTTTAGCCACTAGTTTTTGCTTGTAGTGAAAGTGCCTGAAAACATGGCATTCGTCAGGCTCTCCTGTCCCTCTCTCTCATGCCAGGCAGTCTCTCCTGCCTGCTTTCTCACAACCCTGCTCTGCTATGCTTTGTAAAAAATGTTATTGCTGATTGTGCTTATGTAAGGCAATAGTAACACATGTGCATTGCATCGACCTGCTGGCCTTAGGCCACCTTGGTTCTGTAACCATATATGAGTTCTTCCCAAAGGCCCCTGGGGGCTGCTGCTGCTGGAGAGACAGTCTATGAGAGGCTACAATAGGTTACTGGGGGGTAGGGTGATGGCTGGGGTGTGAGGGCTACTGCTGGGGTGTGGGTGGCCCAGCCCAGAGAGAATAAAGATGTCTGCAGTTTCTATGAGCTCCTCAAGTGTATGTCCAACTTCCCAGATCGTGCTCTGTCTACCATGGGTACCCTGTGCAATATGAGAGGCATGACAGTGCTCATTTGTTAAAGTGGCAACAGGAAGCTAAGACCGTCTCTATTGCTTTACTTTGGGCCATTTCAGTTTTCCCTCCATTTGGACTCCCATTATGGTCTCCTACCTGCTTCCCCTGTTTCAGTCCTCCATTCCTCCATTCTACAAAATGTCAGATTTATTTTTTTTTAAGCCCTGAACTGATAATGTCATTCCTCAGAGGAAGCTCTCAAAGTTCCCCACCACTTTCTAAAAAAATTACAGTACTTACTATCCTGGTATTTAAGAATTTGGTCCCAACACATGTTTTCAACCTTCTCCGTGTTTCTCTGCAGCAGTAAGTCTTCACCCAGGCAAATGTATCTGGTCACAGTCTCTAGTGCTCGTCTCCTGGGTTTCAGAATGCCAGTTCTGAAGGTCCAGGTGATATTTCTACTCTCCATATCCTAGTCTGCAGTGACTTCTCTCACACTGAACATCTACAGTCTTTACTGACCCTGAGACCCTCATGCCAGTGGTTTTTAGTGTCCAGTTCTGATGCAAAAGGCCCCCAGTGCGCACAAACAGCCTCAACGCCTGAAAACTGAAACATGGAAAAATCCCAGTGAATGGGATTGATTGCCATTTGAAATCATGATTTAGGATTTTATAAATATGTGCGAATCTGAGAGGCAGATTTAGTAAACAGTCAAGTCCATGAGGAAGTATAAAAGAGAATTCAGAAAGCAAGACTAAAACTAATAAAAATTAAAGTTCCAGACAATGTACTTTACGGTGAGGCAGTTCTGTGGTCAAGTTTTCTGGGTTCAGATGCTGGATCTATTGTTGGGCAGTTTTATTCCCACCACTGACACTACTACTGATTAAAAGAACTAACTGTTCTTGCTGAGGATGTTACCATAAACAAACCTTCTAATCATAGAATTCGGTTTCACACATATGTCTTCCTACCAAGTCAGGATCTACTGGCATGAACAATGGTTCCCACTGTAAATTTCTACATCAGTATTCGGATTCATACATTAGTCTCCTTTGAATTGAGACAAGAGACTCGATCACTTAGGCCAAGTCCAACATGACATAAATCAGGTGAAGGAGCTAAAGCAATTTGCTGTACTGCTCTGGCCAATGATAGTAACTTTATGAGATCTGCATACAAGTTGTTTAGACTGGCTGTCTATAATGATCAAAGCCACCAGATTATTGCTCAACTTTTAACTGGAATTTGCATCAAGAGTCTCTGAGGCACCTGCCATTGTCCCTGGAAGTTCTGGGTGGCTGCTGCACAGAAAACAATAACAGCTGCGAAGCTTAAATCATTTTATGCTTTACTACCATGACAACAACACGATATGCAAGCAACAGAGGGGAAATTCCTTTTGCACAGTGGTTGTGGAAAAGGCAGAATGGCAAAGAAGCACGCAATACAGATGTGTGCTTTAAATACGGGAGATGGAAGCCAGAGACACCCTCAGAGGAACTTGGTGATTCCCGATTTCACAATGCTGCCAAGAACATGCTACCTTCACATGTACCTTGAATCCCCTAAATCTGTGCCTAAATGGAATGGAAGAGAATTAAGATGCACTTTAGTCTGATTGATGGTTCCCTTCCTATTAAGAGTCATGTTAATTAATGTGTCTATGAACACATCTTGATGGAGCCCCTCTATATTCCTTTCACTGCAATCCTCTCTTTGGTAAATGAGTATAGACTCACAAAAAGCACCAAACAAAATACATGTACCTAGCAGGAAAACTGGGTGGGGAGACAATCACAGGCTTATTTGTGTACTTCTCCTTTTACTCTAAGTAGTATGTCTCTGCAAATGTGTCCAACCAATCAAGTAAACAGTCAAGTCCATGAGGAAGTATAAAGAGAATTCAGAAAGCAAGACTAAAACTAATAAAAATTAAAGTTCCAGACAATGTACTTTACGGTGAGGCAGTTCTGTGGTCAAGTTTTCTGGGTTCAGATGCTGGATCTATTGTTGGGCAGTTTTATTCCCACCACTGACACTACTACTGATTAAAAGAACTAACTGTTCTTGCTGAGGATGTTACCATAAACAAACCTTCTAATCATAGAATTCGGTTTCACACATATGTCTTCCTACCAAGTCAGGATCTACTGGCATGAACAATGGTTCCCACTGTAAATTTCTACATCAGTATTCGGATTCATACATTAGTCTCCTTTGAATTGAGACAAGAGACTCGATCACTTAGGCCAAGTCCAACATGACATAAATCAGGTGAAGGAGCTAAAGCAATTTGCTGTACTGCTCTGGCCAATGATAGTAACTTTATGAGATCTGCATACAAGTTGTTTAGACTGGCTGTCTATAATGATCAAAGCCACCAGATTATTGCTCAACTTTTAACTGGAATTTGCATCAAGAGTCTCTGAGGCACCTGCCATTGTCCCTGGAAGTTCTGGGTGGCTGCTGCACAGAAAACAATAACAGCTGCGAAGCTTAAATCATTTTATGCTTTACTACCATGACAACAACACGATATGCAAGCAACAGAGGGGAAATTCCTTTTGCACAGTGGTTGTGGAAAAGGCAGAATGGCAAAGAAGCACGCAATACAGATGTGTGCTTTAAATACGGGAGATGGAAGCCAGAGACACCCTCAGAGGAACTTGGTGATTCCCGATTTCACAATGCTGCCAAGAACATGCTACCTTCACATGTACCTTGAATCCCCTAAATCTGTGCCTAAATGGAATGGAAGAGAATTAAGATGCACTTTAGTCTGATTGATGGTTCCCTTCCTATTAAGAGTCATGTTAATTAATGTGTCTATGAACACATCTTGATGGAGCCCCTCTATATTCCTTTCACTGCAATCCTCTCTTTGGTAAATGAGTATAGACTCACAAAAAGCACCAAACAAAATACATGTACCTAGCAGGAAAACTGGGTGGGGAGACAATCACAGGCTTATTTGTGTACTTCTCCTTTTACTCTAAGTAGTATGTCTCTGCAAATGTGTCCAACCAATCATGAAATCAAGCTCATAAAAACTCAGTCTTTAGAAATAAGGGTACTCCATTTAGAAACTCCTCAGATCCCCAGAAGTCCAGAAGCAGGGGAGGCTGACAAACATGACAAGTTCTCTAGCTGACCTTTAAATGGTCTTGATGAAGAAAGGGCAGCTCGCTTGACTAGTGGAGGGAAGTGCTCGCCTTGGTGAAGATATTTCACTCTGGGAGAGCACCTGTCAAGAGGGCCCCCACTTTTGGGTCTAAAAGCAAAGGTCTCTGTTTAAATGCAAATACCCCAGCCATAGAAATACCTCCCCACAAATCGGCCAGATCCTTCCAAAATCCCATCTAAAATTCTTCTAATCAAGTATAATAAGTTATTTACTTCTTTAAAAATCTCCAGTGATTTCCCAAGATCAGGATTCTAACATGGAATCCTCATACCTTCTTATTGTGGTCTTTTACCCTTTGAGCTTAATGGATCTTTTTCTTTTCTTTCTCATTTTTAAAATTATAAAAGCAATATATGGATTTCTCTGGTGGTCCAGAAGCTAAGACTACACACTTCATTTTTTCAATTTTTAAAAAAAATTTGGGCCCCTTTTATTGGTTATTTACTTATTTATCTTCATCCATATTTATTCCTTGGCCTGTGTGGGCCTCCCATGGCTGTGGCCTCTCTTGTTCCAGAGCACCCGCTCTGGGAACATATACTCCAGAGCACTGGCTCATAATTGGACACACTGGTTCAGCTGCTCCACAGCATGTGGGCTCTTCCCAGGCCAGAGGTCAAACCAGTGCCCCCTTGCACTGCAAGGAGGACTATTTACCCAGTGGACCACCAGGGAAGCCCAAGACACACGCTTCTAATTCTGGGAGCCCAGCTTCATTCCCTGGTCAAGGAAATGGATCCCACAAGCTGCAACTAAAGATCCTATATGTGCTGCTACAAAGACCTGGCATAGCCAAACAACTAAATAAAAATAAATATTAAAAACCAATATGCCAGGGCTTCCTGGTAGTCCAGTGGGTAGGGACACTGCCATGTACTTCTCCTTTTACTCTAAGTAGTATGTCTCTGCAAATGTGTCCAACCAATCATGAAATCAAGCTCATAAAAACTCAGTCTTTAGAAATAAGGGTACTCCATTTAGAAACTCCTCAGATCCCCAGAAGTCCAGAAGCAGGGGAGGCTGACAAACATGACAAGTTCTCTAGCTGACCTTTAAATGGTCTTGATGAAGAAAGGGCAGCTCGCTTGACTAGTGGAGGGAAGTGCTCGCCTTGGTGAAGATATTTCACTCTGGGAGAGCACCTGTCAAGAGGGCCCCCACTTTTGGGTCTAAAAGCAAAGGTCTCTGTTTAAATGCAAATACCCCAGCCATAGAAATACCTCCCCACAAATCGGCCAGATCCTTCCAAAATCCCATCTAAAATTCTTCTAATCAAGTATAATAAGTTATTTACTTCTTTAAAAATCTCCAGTGATTTCCCAAGATCAGGATTCTAACATGGAATCCTCATACCTTCTTATTGTGGTCTTTTACCCTTTGAGCTTAATGGATCTTTTTCTTTTCTTTCTCATTTTTAAAATTATAAAAGCAATATATGGATTTCTCTGGTGGTCCAGAAGCTAAGACTACACACTTCATTTTTTCAATTTTTAAAAAAAATTTGGCCTCTTTTATTGGTTATTTACTTATTTATCTTCATCCATATTTATTCCTTGGCCTGTGTGGGCCTCCCATGGCTGTGGCCTCTCTTGTTCCAGAGCACCCGCTCTGGGAACATATACTCCAGAGCACTGGCTCATAATTGGACACACTGGTTCAGCTGCTCCACAGCATGTGGGCTCTTCCCAGGCCAGAGGTCAAACCAGTGCCCCCTTGCACTGCAAGGAGGACTATTTACCCAGTGGACCACCAGGGAAGCCCAAGACACACGCTTCTAATTCTGGGAGCCCAGCTTCATTCCCTGGTCAAGGAAATGGATCCCACAAGCTGCAACTAAAGATCCTATATGTGCTGCTACAAAGACCTGGCATAGCCAAACAACTAAATAAAAATAAATATTAAAAACCAATATGCCAGGGCTTCCCTGGTAGTCCAGTGGGTAGGGACACTGCCTTGGAGTGCAAGGGGCACCAGTTCAATCCCTGGCCTGGGAAGATCCCACGTGCCACGGAATGGCTGGACTGATGTGTCCAATTGCCGAGCTGAAGCTCTGGAGCCCATGTGCCCAGAACCGGTGCTCTGCGACAACAGAGGCCACCGTGATGGGAGACCCACATGGGCCAAAGAACAAAGATGGATGAAAAATAGATAAATGAAAGGCCAATAGAAGTGGCCCGCCCAAAAAGAGAAAAAGAGAGAAAAAAAAAAAAGCAATATGCCAGACTTCTTTAGAAAAAAGTAATATGTGCCTGTTATAAACACACTGAAACAGAAAGTATAAATATTAAAATAAAAATCAACAATAAAAAATAACCATTATTATTCATGTTTTATTTTATTTCCTCACAACTGCTTTCCCTGTGGAAACATATTCTCCCCAGGACCCTCTTTTTCCTCCTTTTGTTCTTTCCTGTATTAGACCTTTACTCTAAGCATATTCAAGAACACTTTAACCCTCACTACTTAGGAATTCATTAGAAAGGGATCATGATAAAATCATTTTAGTCTATAAGTTATTAAAGCTACAAGAGAATAATATTTTTAACATTAGCCAACATTTCCTACTGTTTTCTTATATTTCTCCTTCTCCCATTTATTTATTCAGGGACATTTATTGCCTGTGCATTTGGTTGTTAGAGAAATCCATGGGAAAAGTCAACTTCTTGACTTTTAGTAAAAATTTGGACCAGAGCACCGCTCTGGGAACATATACTCCAGAGCACTGGCTCATAATTGGACACACTGGTTCATGTGGGGCTCTTCCCAGGCCAGAGGTCAAACCAGTGCCCCCTTGCACTGCAAGGAGGACTATTTACCCAGTGGACCACCAGGGAAGCCCAAGACACACGCTTCTAATTCTGGGAGCCCAGCTTCATTCCCTGGTCAAGGAAATGGATCCCACAAGCTGCAACTAAAGATCCTATATGTGCTGCTACAAAGACCTGGCATAGCCAAACAACTAAATAAAAATAAATATTAAAAACCAATATGCCAGGGCTTCCCTGGTAGTCCAGTGGGTAGGGACACTGCCTTGGAGTGCAAGGGGCACCAGTTCAATCCCTGGCCTGGGAAGATCCCACGTGCCACGGAATGGCTGGACTGATGTGTCCAATTGCCGAGCTGAAGCTCTGGAGCCCATGTGCCCAGAACCGGTGCTCTGCGACAACAGAGGCCACCGTGATGGGAGACCCACATGGGCCAAAGAACAAAGATGGATGAAAAATAGATAAATGAAAGGCCAATAGAAGTGGCCCGCCCAAAAAGAGAAAAAGAGAGAAAAAAAAAAAAGCAATATGCCAGACTTCTTTAGAAAAAAGTAATATGTGCCTGTTATAAACACACTGAAACAGAAAGTATAAATATTAAAATAAAAATCAACAATAAAAAATAACCATTATTATTCATGTTTTATTTTATTTCCTCACAACTGCTTTCCCTGTGGAAACATATTCTCCCCAGGACCCTCTTTTTCCTCCTTTTGTTCTTTCCTGTATTAGACCTTTACTCTAAGCATATTCAAGAACACTTTAACCCTCACTACTTAGGAATTCATTAGAAAGGGATCATGATAAAATCATTTTAGTCTATAAGTTATTAAAGCTACAAGAGAATAATATTTTTAACATTAGCCAACATTTCCTACTGTTTTCTTATATTTCTCCTTCTCCCATTTATTTATTCAGGGACATTTATTGCCTGGGAATTTGGTTGTTAGAGAAAAATCCATGGGAAAAGTCAACTTCTTGACTTTTGAGCTTCAAACACCCCAGTCTTTGAGGACCTCATTATGTAAGCTTACACCATAAAGTTTGAATCTAGATGATCAGTAGGACTACCAACTTGTCCTCATTTTTCCAAGAGCTTTCTTGTTTAAAAAATTGAAATTCTCTTGTCCTGAGACAACCTTCAAGTCCGAAGCAAATCAGGACAGCTAATCACCCTCACAAGAGACAATATTTTTGGCCTCTTGTTTAGAGGCTGAAATTGGAGGGAAAGAGTCTTGGAAAGCAAGTGTCCCTGAGGTGGGAACCCATGACTTCCTGGGAGCCAAGCCCTGGAAGGTTTGTTAGAATGGCAGGTGGGTTAAGGAATTTGAGAGGAGAACCTCTCTTCTCTTGTTTCATTTGTAATATTGAGAAAGTAATGAAGGGGCCAAGAAATAGAGGAAAACATTCTGATTATTTGCATTTTTTTCCTTGAGAAATGGGAAATGAGAAAGTTAGGAAATACAAAGAGAATCTCAGAGAAAATGGTGGGTAGGGAAACAGGGAAGGGCACTGAGTAGGGACAGTAACCACAGCACAGCTGAGGGCCCTGATGAGGGCAGGCGCGACCAGGCCAGTCAACACAATTCCATCGCTTCCAACCAAATCCAGCAGCTTCCACCAGTGGCTAATGAGAGAGCCCTTGAACTGACTGGTCATGGGTTCCCTGAGAGCACAGCTGAAAAACCACTTACCTAGGTGCACCCCCTCATTTTACAGAAAAAGAGACAGAGTTCAGAGGAATACAAAATGTACTCAAGATCATTCCCTTAGCAGAAGAGTCAGAACTAAAACCAAGATTCTAAATTGGTCATTGTCATTAATTATCTGAAATAATAATGTAACCATTTTAGTCTATAAGTTATTAAAGCTACAAGAGGATAATATTTTAACATTAGCCAACATTTCCTACTGTTTTCTTATATTTCTCCTTCTCCCATTTATTTATTCAGGGACATTTATTGCCTGGGAATTTGGTTGTTAGAGAAAATCCATGGGAAAAGTCAACTTCTTGACTTTTGAGCTTCAAACACCCCAGTCTTTGAGGACCTCATTATGTAAGCTTACACCATAAAGTTTGAATCTAGATGATCAGTAGGACTACCAACTTGTCCTCATTTTTCCAAGAGCTTTCTTGTTTAAAAAATTGAAATTCTCTTGTCCTGAGACAACCTTCAAGTCCGAAGCAAATCAGGACAGCTAATCACCCTCACAAGAGACAATATTTTTGGCCTCTTGTTTAGAGGCTGAAATTGGAGGGAAAGAGTCTTGGAAAGCAAGTGTCCCTGAGGTGGGAACCCATGACTTCCTGGGAGCCAAGCCCTGGAAGGTTTGTTAGAATGGCAGGTGGGTTAAGGAATTTGAGAGGAGAACCTCTCTTCTCTTGTTTCATTTGTAATATTGAGAAAGTAATGAAGGGGCCAAGAAATAGAGGAAAACATTCTGATTATTTGCATTTTTTTCCTTGAGAAATGGGAAATGAGAAAGTTAGGAAATACAAAGAGAATCTCAGAGAAAATGGTGGGTAGGGAAACAGGGAAGGGCACTGAGTAGGGACAGTAACCACAGCACAGCTGAGGGCCCTGATGAGGGCAGGCGCGACCAGGCCAGTCAACACAATTCCATCGCTTCCAACCAAATCCAGCAGCTTCCACCAGTGGCTAATGAGAGAGCCCTTGAACTGACTGGTCATGGGTTCCCTGAGAGCACAGCTGAAAAACCACTTACCTAGGTGCACCCCCTCATTTTACAGAAAAAGAGACAGAGTTCAGAGGAATACAAAATGTACTCAAGATCATTCCCTTAGCAGAAGAGTCAGAACTAAAAACCAAGATTCTAAATTGGTCATTGTCATTAATTATCTGAAATAATAATGTAACCATTCTAGGACCTATTTATGAATATAAATAGAAATATTTCCAAAGTGTCAGGAACTATGTGTGGTCTTGAGATTTTACCCAGCTTACAAACTAACAAACAGGCCTGTTACTATTTCAAAGAGGCTGACAAGACACATGACCCCTGGGTCAGAAGAACAGAACTTGATTACTCACAGTCACAGCAGTGCCAGAGCCTCACAGCCACCTGCTTTAGGTTTCACGCTCCCGGGTCACATTGGGGCATCACGAAGGGCTCATGATGGATGCCTGTGAAGAAAATGGACTGCATTCAGAGGACAGAAGCACTGAGCTTGGGAACTTTCTGACTTTGCAGTAAGCAGAAGGAAACCTAGCCTTGCATCTGGGGAAGACAGTACTGGATAACTCATGATTGCTTGCTGCAAACACAAGTCTGATAAGTGATCTAGTAATAAGTGAAAATGGCCTTGCATTCTAGGTGAACAAGAAGAATGTTCTTCTTGTCTGAGCAAGAATGTGCATGGATGTTTGGAGCTCATAGTGACTGGACCTCCCAATAACTATCCTTTATACCAGGTGGAGAAACCAACTGAATGGGTTAAATGGCATCATATTGTCCACTGGAAGGAGAGTTTCCTAGTCCTTCCAATGCCTGAGATTTGACTCACCACGTTATAGGAAATGAAACATTTTCCAAACACTGTAGTAGTTTCTGAACACTTTATATACTTCTATAACCACTTACTCTATGTATCAGCATTAAAGCATAGTTGTTACATGAGTGATATTCCAAATATGTAAAATGGGCACCAATCAGAACAGACGCAGGCTATGCCCAAGTATACCTCCCAATTTTATCAGCTGCTAAATTCTACTGAGAACCCATGTGATGCTTGACTTAGAGTATAAAACACTGAACACCAAGAATTTTCTGGAGTACATAAAACATGCACATTTGCAAAGGGATGAGGCAGATGTGAATGCCTGTTAGTGATCACAGTCCTGGTCTGTTTGATCTAACTCAATTGGAAGTCAACCCAGAAACTAATTTTATGGCTCCCCGAAAGCCAGCTATGATTCTCCCCATTTTCAAATAAATGTGAGGAAACCTGTTTGCATGGAAATGAGCTCATTTGGAGGGCCAGGGGTAAAGGATGGCATTCAGCTTGAAGGAATTTTCTAGGGAGCAATTGTTTGAGAAAGGTCAGAAAATTCTTTCAATTAAAAGAAAAAGGAAAAAATAATTTTAGGGGATGCTTTTATAGTCTTGAGGAAGTATGATGATTACTCACAGTCACAGCAGTGCCAGAGCCTCACAGCCACCTGCTTTAGGTTTCACGCTCCCGGGTCACATTGGGGCATCACGAAGGGCTCATGATGGATGCCTGTGAAGAAAATGGACTGCATTCAGAGGACAGAAGCACTGAGCTTGGGAACTTTCTGACTTTGCAGTAAGCAGAAGGAAACCTAGCCTTGCATCTGGGGAAGACAGTACTGGATAACTCATGATTGCTTGCTGCAAACACAAGTCTGATAAGTGATCTAGTAATAAGTGAAAATGGCCTTGCATTCTAGGTGAACAAGAAGAATGTTCTTCTTGTCTGAGCAAGAATGTGCATGGATGTTTGGAGCTCATAGTGACTGGACCTCCCAATAACTATCCTTTATACCAGGTGGAGAAACCAACTGAATGGGTTAAATGGCATCATATTGTCCACTGGAAGGAGAGTTTCCTAGTCCTTCCAATGCCTGAGATTTGACTCACCACGTTATAGGAAATGAAACATTTTCCAAACACTGTAGTAGTTTCTGAACACTTTATATACTTCTATAACCACTTACTCTATGTATCAGCATTAAAGCATAGTTGTTACATGAGTGATATTCCAAATATGTAAAATGGGCACCAATCAGAACAGACGCAGGCTATGCCCAAGTATACCTCCCAATTTTATCAGCTGCTAAATTCTACTGAGAACCCATGTGATGCTTGACTTAGAGTATAAAACACTGAACACCAAGAATTTTCTGGAGTACATAAAACATGCACATTTGCAAAGGGATGAGGCAGATGTGAATGCCTGTTAGTGATCACAGTCCTGGTCTGTTTGATCTAACTCAATTGGAAGTCAACCCAGAAACTAATTTTATGGCTCCCCGAAAGCCAGCTATGATTCTCCCCATTTTCAAATAAATGTGAGGAAACCTGTTTGCATGGAAATGAGCTCATTTGGAGGGCCAGGGGTAAAGGATGGCATTCAGCTTGAAGGAATTTTCTAGGGAGCAATTGTTTGAGAAAGGTCAGAAAATTCTTTCAATTAAAAGAAAAAGAAAAAATAATTTTAGGGGATGCTTTTATAGTCTTGAGGAAGTATGATGAGTGACTAAAGCTCTGGGGACAACACAGCGGTACTTAAAATGTTTCTTTTACATATTGTCAGTGGAGTCTGTCTCTCCAGGAGGTAAGATATAATTGACAGCATGAAAAATTTCCTAAAGAAATTATGTAATTTTTGCTCTCATTTGGGAGAGACACTAAGGCTCATGCAAGGCTCACAGCCACTCAATCAAATTCTTGCAATCCAAGAAGCCTCTCAGGGAGAAAGTTCTTGCTTACTTTTCTCTCATTCTCTAAAGGAAAGCTGTGTTATAATTTGTTTCATGTGAGTTGCACTCAACAACATCTTCCTTGTAGCTTTAGACCATCCTAATGAGAAAGGCACAAATGACCTCACTTGGTGAGTGGGGGAAAAATATTACAGAAATGAAGTGTTGTGAGAGTCACTAAAGTTGTATGGGAGGAAGATATCTGAACCCAATCTGCAGAACTATGTTCATTTCAATTATCTGGACAATCCTCTCCTGTCTCTACTTCACAGACATGGAACTTATAAGTCAGTAGAGAGAGACAGAGCCAGGAAACAAAGTATGTCTCAAATTTTCCTTATACCCTTGCCACAACCCCATCATCAGTCCTAAAATTAAAAAAAAAAAAACAAAAAAAAACAGTGATGCTGGGGTGAATGTATCCTTTCTAATCTTGAATGGATAAAGATGTGGTTCTTTCTATGTCAAAAAATCAGTCAATGCTTGACTTAGAGTATAAAACACTGAACACCAAGAATTTTCGAGGCACATTTGCAAAGGGATGAGGCAGATGTGAATGCCTGTTAGTGATCACAGTCCTGGTCTGTTTGATCTAACTCAATTGGAAGTCAACCCAGAAACTAATTTTATGGCTCCCCGAAAGCCAGCTATGATTCTCCCCATTTTCAAATAAATGTGAGGAAACCTGTTTGCATGGAAATGAGCTCATTTGGAGGGCCAGGGGTAAAGGATGGCATTCAGCTTGAAGGAATTTTCTAGGGAGCAATTGTTTGAGAAAGGTCAGAAAATTCTTTCAATTAAAAGAAAAAGAAAAAATAATTTTAGGGGATGCTTTTATAGTCTTGAGGAAGTATGATGAGTGACTAAAGCTCTGGGGACAACACAGCGGTACTTAAAATGTTTCTTTTACATATTGTCAGTGGAGTCTGTCTCTCCAGGAGGTAAGATATAATTGACAGCATGAAAAATTTCCTAAAGAAATTATGTAATTTTTGCTCTCATTTGGGAGAGACACTAAGGCTCATGCAAGGCTCACAGCCACTCAATCAAATTCTTGCAATCCAAGAAGCCTCTCAGGGAGAAAGTTCTTGCTTACTTTTCTCTCATTCTCTAAAGGAAAGCTGTGTTATAATTTGTTTCATGTGAGTTGCACTCAACAACATCTTCCTTGTAGCTTTAGACCATCCTAATGAGAAAGGCACAAATGACCTCACTTGGTGAGTGGGGGAAAAATATTACAGAAATGAAGTGTTGTGAGAGTCACTAAAGTTGTATGGGAGGAAGATATCTGAACCCAATCTGCAGAACTATGTTCATTTCAATTATCTGGACAATCCTCTCCTGTCTCTACTTCACAGACATGGAACTTATAAGTCAGTAGAGAGAGACAGAGCCAGGAAACAAAGTATGTCTCAAATTTTCCTTATACCCTTGCCACAACCCCATCATCAGTCCTAAAATTAAAAAAAAAAAAACAAAAAAAAACAGTGATGCTGGGGTGAATGTATCCTTTCTAATCTTGAATGGATAAAGATGTGGTTCTTTCTATGTCAATATTTGAAGTTTTTTTTTTTTATAATAAATGGGTGCTGGATTTTGTCAAAGGCTTTTTCTGCATCTATTGAGATTATCATGTGATTTTTGTCTTTCAATTTGTTGATACAGTGTATCACATTGATTGATTTGCAGATACTGAAGAATACCTGCATGCCTGGGATAAATCCAACTTGATCATGATGTATGAGTTTTTTGATATGATGCTGAATTTTGTTTGCTAGAATTTTGTTGAAGATCTTTGCATCTAAATTCATCAGTGATATTGGCCTATAATTTCCTTTTTTTTGTGTTGTCTTTGCCTGGTTTTGGTACCAGGGTGATGGCGGCCTTGTAGAATGTGTTTGGAAGTGATCCTTCTTGTGCAATTTTTTGAAAGAGTTTTAGAAGGATGCCTAGGCATTGGCTCTTCTTTAAATGTTTGGTAGAATTCACCTGTGAAGCCACCTGACTCTGGGCTTTTATTTTTGGGTAGATTTTTTATTACAAATTTGATTTCTGAGCTTGTAATTGGATTAAGCCATATATGAGAAGCCCACAACAAACATTATTCTCAATGGTGAAAAGTTGAAAGCATTCCCTCTAAGATCAGGAACAAGACAAGAGTGTCCACTTTCATCACTATTATTCAACATAGTCCTGGAAGTCCTAGCTACAGCAATAAGAGAAGAAAAAGAAAGAAAAGGAATCCAGGCTGGAAAAGAAGAAGTAAAATTCTATTTGCAGACGACTTGATACTACACATAGAAAAACCCAAAGACACTATTAGGAAACTACTAGAACTAACCAACAAATTCAGCAAAGTCGCAGGATACAAAATCAATACACAGAAATCACTCGCATTCCTATACACAAACAATGAAAAATCAGAAAGAGAAATCAAAGCTGCAATCTCATTCACCACTGCATCCAAAAGAATAAAATATCTAGGAATAAACCTACCTAAAGAGACAAAAGAACTATACACAGAAAATTACAAGACACTAAAGAAAGAAATCAAAGACAACTTAAATAGATGGAGAGATAGTCCATGTTCCTGAGTTGGAAGAATCTGTATTGTGAAAACAACCATACTACCAAATATCATCTACAGATTCAGTGCAATCCCTATCAAATTACCAATGACATTCTTCACAGAACTAGACCAAAGAATAACACAGATCATATAGAAACACAAAAGACCCCAGACGGCCAAAGCAAGTGGTTCTTTCTATGTCAATATTTGAAGTTTTTTTTTATAATAAATGGGTGCTGGATTTTGTCAAAGGCTTTTCTGCATCTATTGAGATTATCATGTGATTTTTGTCTTTCAATTTGTTGATACAGTGTATCACATTGATTGATTTGCAGATACTGAAGAATACCTGCATGCCTGGGATAAATCCAACTTGATCATGATGTATGAGTTTTTTGATATGATGCTGAATTTTGTTTGCTAGAATTTTGTTGAAGATCTTTGCATCTAAATTCATCAGTGATATTGGCCTATAATTTCCTTTTTTTTGTGTTGTCTTTGCCTGGTTTTGGTACCAGGGTGATGGCGGCCTTGTAGAATGTGTTTGGAAGTGATCCTTCTTGTGCAATTTTTTGAAAGAGTTTTAGAAGGATGCCTAGGCATTGGCTCTTCTTTAAATGTTTGGTAGAATTCACCTGTGAAGCCACCTGACTCTGGGCTTTTATTTTTGGGTAGATTTTTTATTACAAATTTGATTTCTGAGCTTGTAATTGGATTAAGCCATATATGAGAAGCCCACAACAAACATTATTCTCAATGGTGAAAAGTTGAAAGCATTCCCTCTAAGATCAGGAACAAGACAAGAGTGTCCACTTTCATCACTATTATTCAACATAGTCCTGGAAGTCCTAGCTACAGCAATAAGAGAAGAAAAAGAAAGAAAAGGAATCCAGGCTGGAAAAGAAGAAGTAAAATTCTATTTGCAGACGACTTGATACTACACATAGAAAAACCCAAAGACACTATTAGGAAACTACTAGAACTAACCAACAAATTCAGCAAAGTCGCAGGATACAAAATCAATACACAGAAATCACTCGCATTCCTATACACAAACAATGAAAAATCAGAAAGAGAAATCAAAGCTGCAATCTCATTCACCACTGCATCCAAAAGAATAAAATATCTAGGAATAAACCTACCTAAAGAGACAAAAGAACTATACACAGAAAATTACAAGACACTAAAGAAAGAAATCAAAGACAACTTAAATAGATGGAGAGATAGTCCATGTTCCTGAGTTGGAAGAATCTGTATTGTGAAAACAACCATACTACCAAATATCATCTACAGATTCAGTGCAATCCCTATCAAATTACCAATGACATTCTTCACAGAACTAGACCAAAAAAAGCACAGTTTATATGGAAACACAAAAGACCCCAGACGGCCAAAGCAATCCCAAGAAAGAAGAATGGAGCTCAGCCTCCCCAACTTCAGACTCTACTACAAAGCAACAGTCATCAAGACAGTATGGTACTGGCACAAAAACAGAAATATCGACCAATGGAACAAGATCAAGAACCCAGAGACAAACCCATGCACATATGGGTACCTTATTTTGACAAGGGAGGTGAAAATATAAAATGGGAAAAACACAGCCTCTTCAATAAATGGTGCTGGGAAAATTAGACAGCTACATGCAAAAGGATGAAGTTGGAACATTCCCTTACACAAAGATAAACTCAAAATGGATTAAAGATCTAAATGTAAGACCAGAAATCATGAAACTCTTAGAGGAGAATATAGGCAAAACACTCAAGGACATAAATGAAAGCAAGATCTTCTATGACCTGCCCACTAGAATAATGGAACTAAAAACAAAAATGAACATGTGGGACCTAATGAAACTTAATAGCTTCTGCACAGCAAAAGGAACTACAAACAAGGTGAATAGACAACCCACAGAATGGGATAAAATAATAGCAAATGAAATAACTGACAAAGAATTAATCTCCAAAATATATAAGCAGCTCAGATGGCTCAACACCAAAACAAACAAACAACCCAATTAAAAAATGGGAAAAAGACCTAAACAGACATCTCTGCAAAGAAGACATACAGACGGTCAAAAAAACACATGAAAACATGCTCAGTATCTCTTGCTATTAGAGAAATGCAAATCAAAACTACAATGAGGTATCACCTCACACCAGTCAGAATGGCCATTACCAACAAATGGACAGATAATAAATGCTGGAGAGGGTGTGGAGAAAAGGGAACACTCCTGCATTGCTGGTGGAAATGTAAATTGATACAACCACTATGGAAGACAGTATGGAGATTCCTCAAAAACTAAGAATAGAAGCACCATATGACCCAGTAATCCCACTCTTAGGCTTATACCCTGATGAAATCAAAATTGAAAGAAGCACCTGTACCCCAATGTTCATTGCAGACCTCTATACAACAACTAGAACATGGAAGCGACCTAGATGCCCATTGACGAATGAATAGATAAAGAAGCTACAGGGGCTTCCCCTGGTGGTCCAGTGGATAAGGACACCGCCTTGCAGTGCAAGGGGCGCCGGTTAGATCCCTGGCCTGGGAAGATCCCACGTGCCGCGGAGCGGCTGGACTGATGTGTCCAATCACCTAGCCGGAGCGCTGGAGCGCATGCGCCGAGAGCCGGCGCTCTGCAACGACAGACGCCACCGCGATGGGAGGCCCACAGGAGCCAGAGAACAAGGACGGATGAAAATAGAGAAACGAAAGACCAATAGAAGTGGCCCGCCCGCTCCCCTCCCTCCCCAACCCGACCCCGCCCAAAATAAATAAATAAGTAAATCTTAAAAATAAAAAAAAAAAAAGAAGCTACAGTACATATATACCATGGAATATTTCTCAGTCACAAAAAGAAATGCAGAAGAATCAGTCCTAATGAGGTGGATGAATCTAGAACCTATTATACAAAATGAAGTAAAAAAGAGAAGGATAAGTACAGTATACTAACACATATATATGGCACCTAGTAAGACTGTACTGACAAATACATATGCGGAACACTCATGGAGAAACAGTCATAGAGTACAGGGTATGGACACTGGGGAGAGAGAAGAGTGGGTGAGAGACATGGGAAGAGCAACATGGAACCCTATACTACCATATGTAAAAGAGATAACTACTGTCAGTGCTCTGTGGGACTAAGGGAGATTACATGGCAGCTATATGACGGCCTGGAGGTGTGGGGTGGGATGGTGGGAAATGGGATATACATATGACTAATCTGGAATTATACATACCTTTAAATGAAAAAATGCTGTAAAAGCAAAAAAGCAAAATAAAAAATATATACATAAAAGAAAGGAAGATGTGGTACATATACACAACGGAATGTTACTCAGCCATTAAAAAGAATGAAATGGTGTGTTTTTTTGCAGCAATGTGTGTGAACCTGGAGATTATCATACTAAGTGAAGTAACTCAGACAGAGAAAGATAAATGGCATAAGATATTGTTTATATGCATAATCTTAAGAAAATGATGGTGTTGTTTAGTTGTTAAGTTATGTCTGACTCTTTGATGACCCTGTGGACTGTCGCCTGCCAGGCTCCTCTGTCCATGGCATTTCCCAGGCAAGAATACTGGAGTGAGTTGCCACTTCCTTCCCCAAGGGATCTATCTTCCTGACCCAGGGAATAAACCTGCATCTCCTGCACAGGAGGCAGATTATTTACCACTGAGCCAGCTGGAAAGCCCCCCAAAATGATACAAATAAATTTACAGAAAAAAGCTCATTGACTTAGAGATGGTTACTTGGGGGAAGGGTATGGGGGATAGACTGGGACTTTGAGATTGACACATATGCACTGGTATATATAAAACAGATTGTCAACAAGATCTAAGGCATAACAAAGGGAACTCTGCTCAATACTGTATAATAACCTAAATGGGAAAATAATTTGAAAAAGTATAGATACATGTATGAAAGTGAAAGTGGTAGTTGCTCAGTCATGTTCGACTCTTTGTGGGTTATATAGGGTTATGGACTGTCGCCTGCCAGGCTCCTCTGTCCATGGCATTTCCCAGGCAAGAATACTGGAGTGAGTTGCCACTTCCTTCCCCAAGGGATCTATCTTCCTGACCCAGGGAATAAACCTGCATCTCCTGCACAGGAGGCAGATTATTTACCACTGAGCCAGCTGGAAAGCCCCCCAAAATGATACAAATAAATTTACAGAAAAAAGCTCATTGACTTAGAGATGGTTACTTGGGGGAAGGGTATGGGGGATAGACTGGGACTTTGAGATTGACACATATGCACTGGTATATATAAAACAGATTGTCAACAAGATCTAAGGCATAACAAAGGGAACTCTGCTCAATACTGTATAATAACCTAAATGGGAAAATAATTTGAAAAAGTATAGATACATGTATGAAAGTGAAAGTGGTAGTTGCTCAGTCATGTTCGACTCTTTGTGGGTTATATAGGGTTATGGACTGTAGCTTGCCAGGCTTCTCTGTCCATGGGATTCTCCAGGCAAGAATACTGGAGTGGGTTGCCATTCCTTTTTCCGAGGGACCTTCCCAACCCAGGAATTGAACCCAGATCTCCCACATTGCAGGAAGATTCTTCATAGCTTGAGCCACCAGGGAAGCCCAGATACATGTGTGTGTGTATATATGTATGTATGTGTACATATATATAAAACTGGATCATGTCGCTATACACTTAAAACTAACACATTTTTAATCAATTATACTCCACTATAACTTAAAAATTAAAATAAATAAGTAAATAATAGCTTTTAAAAAGGGAAAGGCACCAAAAGAGGCATTTTCACACATTATGACATTTTATCCATGTAGTAGCCCTATGGGATGGCATTTAATTTCCGTTCTATAGATCAAAAACCAAAAGAACACACCCACTTTATAAACTCCTCCAAATTGTACAGTCAGAAAAGCTGAAAGGGAACTATCAACTTCAGAAGGCAGATTCACATTTTTCAATTTAGCACTGGCTTTATATTAAAGTTCATGTGGCAGAAGAAGAGACATTGCACTCTTATTACTGATGAGTTCTAAAGACCTTAACCAGCCCTGGTCAACTGCAAACTATGGTGATACTTTAGTTTCTGGGTCAGCCATAAGAAATTATTGTCAACCTGGTGGACCTAAAAGGGCTCCGCTTGTAGCTCAGTCAGTAAAGAATCTGCCTAAAGTGGGGGCCTAAAACCACAGACACTTATTCTGCCACAGTTCTGGAGGCCAGAAATCTGAAGGTATCAGAGAGGCTGTGGTCTTCTGAAGGCTCCAGGAGAGAACCCTTCCCTACCTCAACCAGGCAGCTCTGGTGGCTCCAGGTGTTCCTGGCTTGTGGTAGCATCACTCCTATCTCTGCTTCCATCTTCACGTAGTCTTCTGCTCTTTGTCTATCTCACCTTTGCTACTTAGTAGTGTATCAAGTCTTATATTTCCTTAAGTGTAAATTGAGGACAGTTACTCCTACCCTAGAGAGTTCATTAATATATCAGGGCTTCCCTGGTGGTCCAGTGGTTAAGACTTCACCTTCCAATGCAAGGGGCCCATTTTCAATCCTTTGTCAGGGAGCTAGGATCTCACATGCCTCACAGCCAAAAAACACAAAACATACAAAACAGAAACAATATTGTATCAAATTCAATAAAACCTTAAAAATGGTCCACATCAAAAAAAAAAAGATCTTAAGAATAAAATATCATTATATATATAAAATACTTAGCAAAGTGCTAGGCTATTTTAAGAGACTAATAATGGCCAATGTTATGGTTACATGAGATTTTTTCTCTCTCTCTTTTATTGTGTTTTTGTCCTTGGAGGTGCAGGATATTTGCAAAAGCTGCCAATCACCCTCTTACTGGGATACCTGTGAACAAGTTGTATTTGTTTCAAAGCAATCGACACAACATCCTCTATCCCATGCATCAGTAACTTTCTCTTTTTTTTCATTTGTTTTATAGACTACAACTTCAAATAGCTCATTGTAGCGGGGAGTAAAAAAAGTAGCAAAGAAAAAAAAAATGCCTGGGATGTGCTGACCACAGGAGGAAGAAGCAGACAAGATGGGAAGAGACATGGAAATGGTAGATTCTGGAGGGTTTTCATATATAAAATTTCACAAGAGAAAACTATAGATGGATTCAAAATAACAGGACTAATTTCTCTCCACATATCACAGAATCATGCAGAAGCAGAAACTGATTCTTTGCCAGCCTGGCAGACCCACAGTAGGTAAATGACAAGCCAGTGTGCATATTGCATGCCCTCTGAGAGTCAAGGAGATCCCTCTGAGTCATAGGTGAACAATGAGTGGGGGGTCCAAGGGAAGCCTTCACTGCTGGTGGAATGAAACTGCCAGGCTTGTTTGGCTTCTCCTCACTCAACGAGGGCAGAGATAGAACAAGCTGAGATCCATAAAAGAATCTTCCAGTTAAAAAAAGAAGCGCTTGCCAAATTGAAAAATGAGCCAAAAATCTGGCCATCTCACTCAAGAAAACATACAGACTGCAAATAAGCACTTGAAAAGATGCTCAACATAACATGTCATTAGGTAAAAAAAAGTGAAAACTAATGAAATACCCTATGTAGCTCTGAGAATGGCAAAAAATAAAAAAAAAATTCAACCAACAACACTAACTGCTGGTGAGAACTGGAACAAGGAACACTCATTCTTGCTGGTGGGAATTAAAAAATGCTACAGGCACATGAGAGGAGAGTTTGGCAGTTTGTTACAAAGTTAAACATTGTCTTAGCATACCATACGGCAACCAAACTCCTAGGTGTCCTAGGTAACCATATTCCCAACTGGTTTAAACAATTACATCCATGTGAAAACCTGTATGTGAATGATAGCAGCTTTATTCCCTGAAATTAGATGCAATCAAGATATCCTTCAATAGGTAAATGGACAAACTGTGGTATAATTATTTGGTGGAACATTATTCAGTGATACAAAAATGAACTATCAAGCCATTCCCTGAAATTTAAAAAAATTGGGGAATACAAAGATATCGTTATAGAAATGACAAAGTTGTACAGTGGGTGACAGATTTGTTTTATAGACTACAACTTCAAATAGCTCATTGTAGCGGGGAGTAAAAAAAGTAGCAAAGAAAAAAAAAATGCCTGGGATGTGCTGACCACAGGAGGAAGAAGCAGACAAGATGGGAAGAGACATGGAAATGGTAGATTCTGGAGGGTTTTCATATATAAAATTTCACAAGAGAAAACTATAGATGGATTCAAAATAACAGGACTAATTTCTCTCCACATATCACAGAATCATGCAGAAGCAGAAACTGATTCTTTGCCAGCCTGGCAGACCCACAGTAGGTAAATGACAAGCCAGTGTGCATATTGCATGCCCTCTGAGAGTCAAGGAGATCCCTCTGAGTCATAGGTGAACAATGAGTGGGGGGTCCAAGGGAAGCCTTCACTGCTGGTGGAATGAAACTGCCAGGCTTGTTTGGCTTCTCCTCACTCAACGAGGGCAGAGATAGAACAAGCTGAGATCCATAAAAGAATCTTCCAGTTAAAAAAAGAAGCGCTTGCCAAATTGAAAAATGAGCCAAAAATCTGGCCATCTCACTCAAGAAAACATACAGACTGCAAATAAGCACTTGAAAAGATGCTCAACATAACATGTCATTAGGGAAATGAAAGTGAAAACTAATGAAATACCCTATGTAGCTCTGAGAATGGCTAAAATTAAAAAAAAAATTCAACCAACAACACTAACTGCTGGTGAGAACTGGAACAAGGAACACTCATTCTTGCTGGTGGGAATTAAAAAATGCTACAGGCACATGAGAGGAGAGTTTGGCAGTTTGTTACAAAGTTAAACATTGTCTTAGCATACCATACGGCAACCAAACTCCTAGGTGTCCTAGGTAACCATATTCCCAACTGGTTTAAACAATTACATCCATGTGAAAACCTGTATGTGAATGATAGCAGCTTTATTCCCTGAAATTAGATGCAATCAAGATATCCTTCAATAGGTAAATGGACAAACTGTGGTATAATTATTTGGTGGAACATTATTCAGTGATACAAAAAATGAACTATCAAGCCATTCAAAGACAAAGAATGTCTTAAGTATATATTGTTAAGTAAAAAACCATTCTGAAGAGGCTATATACTAAATGATTCCATTTATATGACATTCGTTATAGAAATTGTAAACAGATCCAAGGTTGTCAAGAATTCAGGGGCTGGGGGACAGGTTGACTAGATGAAGCAAAGGGGATTTTTAATTTGGTGGAACTAATCTGTAGAATACTGTAGTGGTGCATATGTGACATCAGGCAGTTGTTAAAACTCACGGGACTTTACAGTACAAAGAATGAGTCCTAGAATATACAATTTGAAACACAGTTTGGAAGATTGTGGGATCCCTGGATGAAACTCAGACTGTGACAAAAGAAATCTAATTGCATTATGAATATATAAGCAACCTCATTGAAGTGGGTAAAGGAAATATGCTAGCTAAGTAACTTTGAAAATGAGTGGGTTCTGTAACACTAATGGAAAAGGAACTGTACATAAGGACCATGCTCTAGTTGATACAACTGCTTCCCATGAGAGTTCTGGTGAGCAATTCTGAAACCATTATAATGTCAACTGAAATTGAACAATTAAGTAAATGAATTAAGTAAATTAAGTAAAAGCAGATGGTGGGAGTCAGGTATTTCACTGTAAGAGATTACAGATAAACAAGGGGAGAAGTCTAGAATGATTCAAGGGGTGAGAGATTAAAGTCTTCAGTAAGAATACATGTCTAGATTTATATAGATGCACACGAATACATGGTTATATATATAGTTTTAGATACAGATATGCGTGGGTTAGTATACACACGTGCATTTCTTTGTTCTCTCAGCTGAGAAGGCCTAGAAGCAAAAACATCTCAGTAACAATGAGCAAACCTAGTGCCAGATCTTGTTTTCTCTCACCATTCTTGAGAAATGACTGATTATAGGACTGAGAACAAGAATTTATCAACATGAGCTTGGAGTAGTTTGTACTAAGTTTGCTCATCCCCTGTCCCCACCCAACACACACAATAATAGAAGAATGTCAGAAAAACACAAGAGTCAACTGGAAGAACTCGCAAAGGTGGAAAATCTGAGCAACAAAGTAATATTGATTTATAATCCAAAGCATAAAAGAAACAGTTATGAGTCAGTCCTACTAATGCAAATAAGCAATGGACAGATTGAATGAACTGAATAATGAATGAATGAATGGAGAACAAATATACCATACAGAAGAATTCCATATAATCTGCATAATGCTCTTCCCTCAAGAGGGGCAACGTAACTCCTCATCCCTTAAGTGTGGGCTCTACATAGCCTACATGTCTTTCTGAAGAGAACATGTTGGAAAGGGGAAGGAGAATACGTTCAGTGCAAAAATTTGACAAACATTACCTCAGCCAAGTGATCAAGGTTAATATCAGTAATAACAAGCCATGATGACAGTACGTATCCTTGATACATTATAATCAGAATGGCACTTTCTCTCTAAAACCTGTAACTCCAGTCTAATCAGAAGCCATGTATCAGACGAACCTCCACTGAGGGACATTCTACAAAACATCTGACCAGAACTCTTCAAATCTGCCAAAGCCATCAAAAACCTTTAAGAAAATCTGAGAAGCTGATACAGCCAGCTAGAGAGTCTAAGGAGACATGATGATTAACTGTAGTGTGGTACTCTGAACAGGGTCCTGCCTTGAGTTAGGCATTTACCCGCTCCTACATTTCTAATCTTTGGAGTTAGGGCTTCTGTAGTTCACAGAACATCCAATCCTTATGCCTCAGGCTCTGTAGGTTGCAAGTCTGGAGAACCCTGTACTCTGCATTCCTAGGATTCAGTAAAAAATGAGCAAACCTAGTGCCAGAATACATGGTTATATATATAGTTTTAGATACAGATATGCGGTTAGTATACACACGTGCATTTCTTTGTTCTCTCAGCTGAGAAGGCCTAGAAGCAAAAACATCTCAGTAACAATGAGCAAACCTAGTGCCAGATCTTGTTTTCTCTCACCATTCTTGAGAAATGACTGATTATAGGACTGAGAACAAGAATTTATCAACATGAGCTTGGAGTAGTTTGTACTAAGTTTGCTCATCCCCTGTCCCCACCCAACACACACAATAATAGAAGAATGTCAGAAAAACACAAGAGTCAACTGGAAGAACTCGCAAAGGTGGAAAATCTGAGCAACAAAGTAATATTGATTTATAATCCAAAGCATAAAAGAAACAGTTATGAGTCAGTCCTACTAATGCAAATAAGCAATGGACAGATTGAATGAACTGAATAATGAATGAATGAATGGAGAACAAATATACCATACAGAAGAATTCCATATAATCTGCATAATGCTCTTCCCTCAAGAGGGGCAACGTAACTCCTCATCCCTTAAGTGTGGGCTCTACATAGCCTACATGTCTTTCTGAAGAGAACATGTTGGAAAGGGGAAGGAGAATACGTTCAGTGCAAAAATTTGACAAACATTACCTCAGCCAAGTGATCAAGGTTAATATCAGTAATAACAAGCCATGATGACAGTACGTATCCTTGATACATTATAATCAGAATGGCACTTTCTCTCTAAAACCTGTAACTCCAGTCTAATCAGAAGCCATGTATCAGACGAACCTCCACTGAGGGACATTCTACAAAACATCTGACCAGAACTCTTCAAATCTGCCAAAGCCATCAAAAACCTTTAAGAAAATCTGAGAAGCTGATACAGCCAGCTAGAGAGTCTAAGGAGACATGATGATTAACTGTAGTGTGGTACTCTGAACAGGGTCCTGCCTTGAGTTAGGCATTTACCCGCTCCTACATTTCTAATCTTTGGAGTTAGGGCTTCTGTAGTTCACAGAACATCCAATCCTTATGCCTCAGGCTCTGTAGGTTGCAAGTCTGGAGAACCCTGTACTCTGCACTCTCTGCCTAGGATCTGGAGAAACAAAGTTCACCTGTTGGCATCCCCCCTGACTCCACTGCACACACTTAACACTAGGGTCCAGTGTTGGCCACACTCAGCCCCTTTTATTTGTCAACTCAGAGTCTGGAGTATTTTCTAATTTATAAGACAAGTTTGCTATTTCCTCTTTTATTTGCTTCTCTTTTTTAAAAGTTGGTTTTTACATGAAAGAGAAGGATGGAAAGATCTTTATTCTAACATTTTTAACCAGCAGGTCCAGTACTAATGTAATTTCAGAGAAGAGTAAGCATTAAAGTTAACTGCAGCGCTCAGCACTCCTTACCTTCCTTCCCATGAGCTTGTATTATTACCTCTACTTTTTAAGGCCAAGGAAATGGTAGTGGCATTTTGTGGCATCTTTTTTGAACTTTAAGACAGTCATAATAGTAACAGACATTTTAGTATTACAGTAACTACTGAAACATCAAAAAAAATCAGTCTATGTTCCCTGTAATATTTGTCAAACTTCAGTGAGCCGCAAGAAATTCTAAAAAACAAATATATGATCACTCCAAGACTCTACCTAGACTTTGAAGATTTTGTACTAATATTTCTCATATTTAAGTGTTTGCATTGCTGCAAGTAGTACTTTTCATTTTTTTAATATCTACTATGTGTGAGGTATTAAGTTTCAGAAATCAGTGAAATCTGATTTCCAAAATTTTGTTGAAAACAGAACATAAGCTTGATATCACCATCAAATTTGTCCGTTTTTTTAATTTATAACAATTATCTACTAAAGACACTTTCTAAGAAAACCCTGACGACACCTCCACTGAGGGACTAAAAAAACCTTCAAATCTGCCAAAGCCATCAAAACCTTTAAGAAAATCTGAGAAGCTGATACAGCCAGCTAGAGAGTCTAAGGAGACATGATGATTAACTGTAGTGTGGTACTCTGAACAGGGTCCTGCCTTGAGTTAGGCATTTACCCGCTCCTACATTTCTAATCTTTGGAGTTAGGGCTTCTGTAGTTCACAGAACATCCAATCCTTATGCCTCAGGCTCTGTAGGTTGCAAGTCTGGAGAACCCTGTACTCTGCACTCTCTGCCTAGGATCTGGAGAAACAAAGTTCACCTGTTGGCATCCCCTGACTCCACTGCACACACTTAACACTAGGGTCCAGTGTTGGCCACACTCAGCCCCTTTTATTTGTCAACTCAGAGTCTGGAGTATTTTCTAATTTATAAGACAAGTTTGCTATTTCCTCTTTTATTTGCTTCTCTTTTTTAAAAGTTGGTTTTTACATGAAAGAGAAGGATGGAAAGATCTTTATTCTAACATTTTTAACCAGCAGGTCCAGTACTAATGTAATTTCAGAGAAGAGTAAGCATTAAAGTTAACTGCAGCGCTCAGCACTCCTTACCTTCCTTCCCATGAGCTTGTATTATTACCTCTACTTTTTAAGGCCAAGGAAATGGTAGTGGCATTTTGTGGCATCTTTTTTGAACTTTAAGACAGTCATAATAGTAACAGACATTTTAGTATTACAGTAACTACTGAAACATCAAAAAAAATCAGTCTATGTTCCCTGTAATATTTGTCAAACTTCAGTGAGCAAAGAAATTCTAAAAAACAAATATATGATCACTCCAAGACTCTACCTAGACTTTGAAGATTTTGTACTAATATTTCTCATATTTAAGTGTTTGCATTGCTGCAAGTAGTACTTTTCATTTTTTTAATATCTACTATGTGTGAGGTATTAAGTTTCAGAAATCAGTGAAATCTGATTTCCAAAATTTTGTTGAAAACAGAACATAAGCTTGATATCACCATCAAATTTGTCCTGAAAATTATTTTTGTTTTACATTTATAACAATTATCTACTAAAGACACTTTGGAAAATAAAAACAGTAACCAAGGTATTTATTAAAAAGGTATATAGGTATGAGATTCAAATATCTCAATCTTTTGTAAAAAAAAAAAAAATTAGCTGAAAAGAGAAGATGTGAGACTTTCTAATAACTTTCTACCTATCCCCAAAGTTTCTATCACCTTAAATAAGATAGTTCCATGTTAGCCTCTCTCACAATATTTGGACAGCTAACACTGTCAAAACAGCGTTGGGTACAGAAACCTCCGGAGGCGAAGGGAGGATGTGCTCTGTGCAGACTGCATAAGGCGGCAAGTCCCCTTGTGGGGAGGACAGAATGTTGTCCAGGCTCTGCCCTCCTCGCTCAGTCCTCTGCCCTGAGGTTTCCTTCCAGCAGAACTTGGAAGTCGCAACGACTGAGCCCGTGTGCCCTAGAGCCTGTACTCCACGACAAGAAAGCCATTGAGACGCCCACACACCACAAGAAAAGAGCAGACCCCGCTCTCTACAACTAGAGGAAAGCCTATACAGCAACAAAGACAAAGCAGAGTCAAAAATAAATAAATAAAATTATAAAAAATAATAAGCTTAAAAAAGAAAAGAGCGTATGTATGTCAACCCCCACTTCCCAATTCATCCCACCCTGACCTGTCCTCCTTGGCATCCACGGGCTTTTCCTCAATGTCTGTGTCTCTATTTCTGCTTTGTAAGTAAGATCATCTGTATCAGTTTTTTGTAGATTTCACATATATGTGTTAGTATATAATATTTTTCTGACTTACTTCTCTCTGATAATCTCTAGATCAATTCTTGGTTTTATTTTATTCTTTCTAGTCTTGACACTTTCATCTCGATTTCTGCTTTTCTCAACCTTCTACCTTTGCAAGTCCATCACACCTTAATGCCTTCCTTCAGTATCTGATGTGGGCTCCATAACTTCCTTCAATGGTTAGTTTTGCACAGGCCCTGGAACACAGGGTAGGGAGGGTCATTGAGCAGGCACCCAACAGTGGGAATGATTAGTATTTACTTTCTTCCACCCATCCTCAGCTGTCCCATGGGCTCTCATTAATTGAACTCAAGTTCCCTTCAGTGTTGTGTTTGGGTTTTTTATTAGTATACAATTGGTAACTTGGGAGACCCACAGGCTTAAAATCCTAAGACATCATAAACTTTATAGAAATCATTTATTTAGATTGCTGGAATAATTTTATTTCTTCTAATTTAAAAAACTACTTTTATTATTATAAAGGGAATTAGATACTCAAAAAATTTTTTGAAAACTTACTGCATTAAAAAAACCCTAAAATTCTACACAAATCCACTGGCCAGAGATGATCATCAGCTTTATACATCAATGCATTTTCTTCCTTAAGACCTCCCTAATATATGTGTGTCTGTGTGTACATACATACTTATACTTTTCCTTTAGGATTAGAGACACATTATATGCAATATGTAGTCTTCATTTTTCCACTACCAAGATATGATTATTTCCCAAAAAAATCATCTTAATGGCTACTTGAAACTGAAAGTGTTAGTTGCTCAATCATGTCTGACTCTTTGCAAGTCCATGGACTATAGCCTGCCAGGCTTCTCTGTCCATGGACTTCTCCAGACAAGAAAACGGGAATGGGATGCCATTCCCTTCTCCAAGGGATCTTTCCATCTAATGCACTGCAGGCAGACTCTACCATCTGAGCCACTGGGGAAGCTCTTAATGGCTCCTTATACCAGATACATATCATGCCTCTATGTTGGTTTTATTTGTCCTTATACATAACCAAGTTTATTTATGAGAAGCTAAGTACTTTTGGCCCATAGTCTGACACTCATACAATATAAGGGAAGTAGCCCAGATGCATTTTTCAGAGCCAGATCACATACTGTTTGACTCTAGTAAATTAGAAACTAGATTCTCTTGGATCTTTGGACTTGGGGATCATAAACTTGAGTGGTCACAAGGAACCAACAGGTGCCAAACATACATGGCCTGGTCTGGGCACAGTGGCAAGAGCTGGGAGTTATAAGCACTGTGGCCTAAAATCTGGCTCTGGTCTTCTCATTTTTTCAAAAGAAGCTATAAATTCAAATTTTTAAATGTATATCATCTGATTGTGAAGAAGGGACAGCTGATGGAATATTTTAAGAAACACTGGGTAGGCCAATGCTACACAAGCAAAACCAAACTGAGAGCTCAGCTCAGTCCCTGGGCCACAAGTCTGAGGCCTCAACATGAGCTGGGTTCTCATATCTGAGTGTGTGCATGTGCTCAGTGGTGTCTGACTCTTTGCAACCCTGTGAACTGTAGACCACCAGGTTTCTCCTGTCCATGGAATTTGCCAGGAAAGAATACTGGAAAGGGTTGCCATTTCCTTCTCCAGGGCATTTTCCTAACTCAGGGATGGAACCCAAGTCTCTTGCATCTCCCTGCTTTGACAGGTGGGTACTTTACCACTAGTGCTACCTGGAAAGATCCTATGCCAGGAAATCTTTCTGACCCAGGGATCAAACCCACATCTCATATGTCTCCTGTATTTCAGGCAGATTCTTTATGCTCTGAGTCACCAGAGAAGAGAAGCCCTGGATTCTTTTTTTTTTCTTATAAACCTTTATTTTGCTTTTAACTTTTACAGAGTTTTGTTGTTTACAGATATGTATGTTCCCAGATTAGTCAAATTAAGAATTATAAAGTTGAATAGTTTTTAAATCACAAAATCTGATTGAGATTTAGTGAACACTGATTATTTTAGTCTCATCCAAACATCTGTTTCAACCAGACATGTACAAAGGGTGGTTACCAGTTACCACCCTTATTGAACACATCTGGGAAACATCTGTCTGTCTGTCTGTCTGCATGTGGTGAACCCAGGAGCATTTGTGAATATGTGACCCACTCCTATCTTAAGAAAAAAATTTATATTAAGGGCACTGGGGGTGGGAAGAGAGGGTCTCATTTCTCTTGTTATATCAGTGTAAAATACTACTTTCGACACAGGTGAGAAGTAAGGGAATGTTCGCTTAGAGAGGTCTGAATCTGCCTAAAGATACAATTGCCTAGCTCCTTAGAAGAGTTGGAGGGGAAAAGTTTCAGAGGAATCATAGATACAGGAGAGATGCTATGAACTAAGATTCACATTCCCATATAGTTCCTCTAGCCCTAGTTGGCACAGATTTGGGCCTGTCAAAACTCCAGTATTTCCAACCAGCAAGAGGGTCTAGCTGGTTGGACAAAGTCATGGAGAAATAGAAGTGGTTTACAGAGTGGTTTCTTCAAGGACAGCTGAAGCATGGCAAGACTTGGTAGGAGTCAACATTTATTCACTCAAGTTTTCATCAAGTGCTTATAATACGCTAGGACTTTCACTAAAACATAGGACTTCAACTGAATATTACAAATGTGTGTGGGTGCTCATTCACTCAGTTGTGCCCAGCTTTTTGCAACCCCACGGAATACAATGGGGCTTCCCAGATGATGCTAGTGGTAAAGAACCTGCCTGCCAATGCAGGAGATGTAAGAGATGTGGGTTCGATCCCTGGATTAGGAAGATACCCTGGAGGAGGGCATAGCAATTCACTCCAGTATACTTGCCTGGAGAATCCCAAAGACAGAGGAGCCTGGTGGGTTTTGGTCCATCGAGTTGCTAAGATTCGGACACAACTGAGGCAACTTAGCATGCACAAATGCTACAAGAGAGAAAACACAAGATGTGATCAAAATACCTAACCCAAACCGAATTGTCTCAGAAGGATCACTGAAAGACCTGTAGAGTTACTTAGGATTGTGTTTATTTGAGTGGTGAGAGCAGAAAATGGTTTCATACAAAGCGAAATGCACATGAAAATATTCAGACACCAAAGAGAGCCAGATGCCTTAAAAAAAAAAAAAGACTGAAAATATTTCTGGCTGAAGAACTGAATTCCAGCAGTCAAGCAATGAGACATTAGATATCTAAGGAGATCCAACACGGCTGGGCACACGAAGAGGAATCTTGGTAATTGTCATGGATTTAAATGACTCAAACACAGTTAGTTCTTTGACTCGTGGAAGTGCAGGGAGCAGGACTCCTCCTCCAGAAAAGGGAAAGGACTAGACCTTGGCAGAACACCAAGAACCACCCAGGTGTGCTCGGGCTGGGGATGGGGAAGAGTTGGAGGAAAAGTTTCAGAGGAATCATAGATACAGGAGAGATGCTATGAACTAAGATTCACATTCCCATATAGTTCCTCTAGCCCTAGTTGGCACAGATTTGGGCCTGTCAAAACTCCAGTATTTCCAACCAGCAAGAGGGTCTAGCTGGTTGGACAAAGTCATGGAGAAATAGAAGTGGTTTACAGAGTGGTTTCTTCAAGGACAGCTGAAGCATGGCAAGACTTGGTAGGAGTCAACATTTATTCACTCAAGTTTTCATCAAGTGCTTATAATACGCTAGGACTTTCACTAAAACATAGGACTTCAACTGAATATTACAAATGTGTGTGGGTGCTCATTCACTCAGTTGTGCCCAGCTTTTTGCAACCCCACGGAATACAATGGGGCTTCCCAGATGATGCTAGTGGTAAAGAACCTGCCTGCCAATGCAGGAGATGTAAGAGATGTGGGTTCGATCCCTGGATTAGGAAGATACCCTGGAGGAGGGCATAGCAATTCACTCCAGTATACTTGCCTGGAGAATCCCAAAGACAGAGGAGCCTGGTGGGTTTTGGTCCATCGAGTTGCTAAGATTCGGACACAACTGAGGCAACTTAGCATGCACAAATGCTACAAGAGAGAAAACACAAGATGTGATCAAAATACCTAACCCAAACCGAATTGTCTCAGAAGGATCACTGAAAGACCTGTAGAGTTACTTAGGATTGTGTTTATTTGAGTGGTGAGAGCAGAAAATGGTTTCATACAAAGCGAAATGCACATGAAAATATTCAGACACCAAAGAGAGCCAGATGCCTTAAAAAAAAAAAAAGACTGAAAATATTTCTGGCTGAAGAACTGAATTCCAGCAGTCAAGCAATGAGACATTAGATATCTAAGGAGATCCAACACGGCTGGGCACACGAA
Source organism: Tragulus kanchil (assembly GCA_022376925.1). Classification (NCBI taxonomy): domain Eukaryota; kingdom Metazoa; phylum Chordata; class Mammalia; order Artiodactyla; family Tragulidae; genus Tragulus; species Tragulus kanchil. The sequence goes on from JAIOJX010000026.1 coordinate 183,568,314, forward strand.
GAGGAATCTTGGTAATTGTCATGGATTTAAATGACTCAAACACAGTTAGTTCTTTGACTCGTGGAAGTGCAGGGAGCAGGACTCCTCCTCCAGAAAAGGGAAAGGACTAGACCTTGGCAGAACACCAAGAACCACCCAGGTGTGCTCGGGCTGGGGATGGTGAGGGAAGATCAAGGCAAAGCTCTGTTGTGTGAACTGGTCAGAACAGCTATCAAGGGCTCACTGCAAGTACAGGACAAAAGCAATATGACTAACTCCACCCCACTTGGTGTGGACAAGACTGCCGAACTAGGATTAGTTCATGACTGAAATTTCAGGTAGGATAGGCCTGGAGTGGAAGACAGTAAATAGTAAGTTCTCCTATGGGAGAGAAACAGGAATTAACAAGTGAGTTGCTAATCTAGAAATGTCCTCCTTCTGAGGCCTTAGGTGAACTTGTTTATTAAACTTTTTAATAAAAATTGAGGAGTTTCAGGTTCTAGAAGAGGACCTCTTTGAATTAGTTACATTTTAGCAAAGCCCATATACACTGCATAAGTGATGCTTCAGATATTTTACCATGGAAAAATAGCAGAGGCATTATGGGAAATAAAATTTCCATGTGGCAAAAGGCCTTAAATAAATAGACAAAAAAGGCACACACGAAACCAACACATAATTTCAGGCCTCACTTCTTCGTGATGAAAGAGGAGGTTTTTCAGTGCTTCCATTACACATTCATTAATTAGAAGCACATTAGTAGCTGAGAATTGAAGTGAGCTTATACTAGACAGATGGTGTAAGCCCAATAGCGTGAACTCATGTTACAGAAATAAAAATGCGTCTTTGTAAACATCCATTAAGCATTAATCTCAAACTGAACAAACCAGTAATACAATGTGGAACTTTTTAATGTAAGCCAAATAAAACAGTGAAATCAGGATTCACCTCTTTTCTAAACAAAAAATTAAAAAGTAAACTGTGTGCCAGAAGCTGTTCTTTTCTGTACACATATGCTCCAAGAGTAGTTTTAGCAGTTATCTGTGAATGAATATTTGATGTCATCATATCCTCACCCTTAATGAAGATTTAACGGAAATATTTAATCACAGCTATAAAACATTGCTATCTCATTGTGTTCCTTCAATGATTTCATGAGGTATTATTTAAAGTTTAGAGAAGAATTTTCCCAAAATGACTCAAACACGGTTAGGTCTTTGACTCGTGGAAGTGCAGGGAGCAGGACTCCTCCTCCAGAAAAGGGAAAGGACTAGACCTTGGCAGAACACCAAGAACCACCCAGGTGTGCTCGGGCTGGGGATGGTGAGGGAAGATCAAGGCAAAGCTCTGTTGTGTGAACTGGTCAGAACAGCTATCAAGGGCTCACTGCAAGTACAGGACAAAAGCAATATGACTAACTCCACCCCACTTGGTGTGGACAAGACTGCCGAACTAGGATTAGTTCATGACTGAAATTTCAGGTAGGATAGGCCTGGAGTGGAAGACAGTAAATAGTAAGTTCTCCTATGGGAGAGAAACAGGAATTAACAAGTGAGTTGCTAATCTAGAAATGTCCTCCCTTCTGAGGCCTTAGGTGAACTTGTTTATTAAACTTTTTAATAAAAATTGAGGAGTTTCAGGTTCTAGAAGAGGACCTCTTTGAATTAGTTACATTTTAGCAAAGCCCATATACACTGCATAAGTGATGCTTCAGATATTTTACCATGGAAAAATAGCAGAGGCATTATGGGAAATAAAATTTCCATGTGGCAAAAGGCCTTAAATAAATAGACAAAAAAGGCACACACGAAACCAACACATAATTTCAGGCCTCACTTCTTCGTGATGAAAGAGGAGGTTTTTCAGTGCTTCCATTACACATTCATTAATTAGAAGCACATTAGTAGCTGAGAATTGAAGTGAGCTTATACTAGACAGATGGTGTAAGCCCAATAGCGTGAACTCATGTTACAGAAATAAAAATGCGTCTTTGTAAACATCCATTAAGCATTAATCTCAAACTGAACAAACCAGTAATACAATGTGGAACTTTTTAATGTAAGCCAAATAAAACAGTGAAATCAGGATTCACCTCTTTTCTAAACAAAAAATTAAAAAGTAAACTGTGTGCCAGAAGCTGTTCTTTTCTGTACACATATGCTCCAAGAGTAGTTTTAGCAGTTATCTGTGAATGAATATTTGATGTCATCATATCCTCACCCTTAATGAAGATTTAACGGAAATATTTAATCACAGCTATAAAACATTGCTATCTCATTGTGTTCCTTCAATGATTTCATGAGGTATTATTTAAAGTTTAGAGAAGATCAATTGTCCAAGATGACGGACCTAGAAGTCATCAGATCTTATAACTCTACATACAATATTATATTCAGGTTAAATATTGATATATTCTTTTTTTAAAATTATCTATTTATTTTTGACTGTGCATGCATTGCTGTCTAGTGGTGCACAGGCTTCTCACTGCAGTGGCTTTTCTTGTGGAGCACAGGCTCTGGGCATGGGGGCTTCAGTAGCTGCAGCTTGTGGGCTTTAGACTGTGGGCCCAGGAATTGTGGTATGCAGGCTTAGTTGCCCTGAGGCACGTAGCGTCTTCCTGGACCAGGGATTGGACCCATGTCTCCTGCATTGGCAGGCAGATTCTTAACCACTGTACCACTAGGGAAGTCCTGATATATTCTCTTTTCTTCTGTGAATAGGAATTTTAATTTCAAAGAACTATTTTCTTTCTTTTTTTATCTTTTAAGAAATGTTCACCTTTGGTGTTTGTTTTTTTCAAATTCTAACATTAGATCACAAGATCTCTTTCTCCGCCTGTACATTAATGTGCTCAGTTGACTCTTGAATAAACATGTATTAAGGGTCAATCATGCTACTAGCATGGTGTAGGGACCGATAAACAGGACATCTTCATTTTAATGTTAGAAGAACATATTAAGGGAACTCCCTGGTTGTCCAGTGTTTAGAAGTTAGTGCTTCCACTGAGATTGACTCCTGCTCAGGGAATTAAGATCCTGCATGCTGTATGGGGAAAAAAAAAAAAAAAACAACCCAAAAGGACACAGTGAGATGAATATGCACTGTCACACAATATGCCTACAAAAAGTTGCCATGCAGTGATGAGGATGAATTAATTCAAGTAACACAGCCAGTTGTCCCTTCCCAACAGGTTGGATCTGGGGAAATCAAATTGAGTCAGCACATTGGGTTTAAACTTAGCATGGCCACACGTGACAAGAGGGCTAACAGAATCTTACATGGAACTATGAAACAGAGATGAGCAGAATATTTGGATGAGTCATGCTGCCACATTAAAAAGATGTGGAGAGGCAAATTAGACACACTTGAGCAAAACAGATGAGCAGATGTAAGGCAAAAACTGATACAACAGCAAGGAGAAATAACCGAGATCCTACCACTAGTGTAGTTTGAGATGTCAACACCCATCTATCAGTAACAGACAGATCCAGTAGGTAGGAAATCAGTAAGGACGTAGTTGAAATCAATAGCATCATTAGTTGACTAGATCTAATTGACATCTGTAGGATACACCATCCAACAACAGCAGGACACACTCTTCTCAAGTTCACATGGAACACTCACTAAGATGGACCCCATTCTGAGCCATAAGACACACCTTAACAAATTAAAAGAATGAAAATGATATAGTGTATGCTCTTAGACTGCAGTGGAATTAAACAGGAAATCAGTAATAGAAAGATAGCTGAAAATCCCCAAAATACTTAGAGACTGTACAACGTGTATTTTAAAATCTTAAAAGAAATGTAAGAAAAAATGTTAAGTAAATGAAAATGCTGTTGCTGTTTAGTTCTAAGTCAAGTATGACTCTTTGTGACACCAGGGTCTGTAGACTAACGGCTCCATTGTCCACAGAATTTCCCAGGCAAGAAAGCTGGAGTAAACTGCTCTTCCTTACTCCAGGGATACTTAGGCATAAATGTAACAAAACTTGTATCAGATCAATATCAGGAAAACTATGAACTTCTAAAGAAAGAAGGAAGAACTAAACAAATGGAAAAATATTCCATGTTCATAGACAGGAACACTAAGTATTATGAAGATGTCAATTCTTTCCAACTTTATTTAAAAATCCAATATAATCCTAATCAAAATCCCAGAAAGTTATTTTATGGATGTTAACAAGCTGATTCTAAAGTTTATGTGCAGCATGTTAAATCATTTAAGTTACATTCCAATCATTGTGACCCTATGGACTGTAGCCTCCTCTATCCATGGGGTCCTCCATGCAAAGATACTAGAGTGTGCTTTTATTATCTCCTCCAGGAGATCTTTCTGACCCAGGGATCAAAACTGCATCTCTTATGTCTTCTGCATAGACAGGTGGATTCTTCACTGCAAGCACCAAAAGCTTTCCACAGTTTATATGAAGAAGCAAAAGAGTCAGAATAGTTAACACAATATTGAAGATGAACGAAATCAGAGGGCTGCCATTACCTAAAATCAAAACTTACTGTAAACCCGTAGTAATCATGATAGTATGGTATTGGTGAATAGAAAAATCAATGAACAGAAAGCCCAGAAAAAAACCTACAACATATGCTCAACTGATCATTGACAAAGGATCAAAAGCAATTCAATGGAGAAAGAACTCTTTTCAACAAAGGTGCTGGACCAAATTGACTTGTGCAAATAATGTGTACAAATGGACCTGTGCAAATAATAATAATAATCTAGACACAAACATTACATCCTTAAGAAAAATTCATTCAAAATGTTTTACAGACCTAAGTGTGAAATGTAAAGCTATAAAATTCCTAAAAGATAACACAGGAGAAAATTTTGATGACTTTCAGTTTGGTAACTTTTTAGATATAATACCAAAGGCATGATCCACAAAAGGAAGAAAAAATAAGTTGAACTTCTGTAAAAACTATTCTGTGAAAGGCACTTAAGAGAATGAAGAGACAAGACACAGACTCAGAGAATACCATTGCAAAGCCATGTTTGACAAAGGAATCTTATCCAATGTATTAAAAAAAAACTTTGAAAACTCAACAATAAGAAAATCAACCTAACATTTTTTTACAAAATTTTTTATATTATATTGGAGTACAGTTAATTAACAAACCTGATTTTTTAATAGACATATACCTTACCACAGATGGCAAATAAACACATGAAAAGATGATCAAAATCATGCATCATTAGATAATTTCAAGTTAAAACAACAATGAGATACATCTATTAGAATGGTTCAAATTCAAAACACACACCAAATGCTGACAAGAATATGGATCAACAGGTACTCTCATTCATTGCTGATGGGAATGCCAAATGGAGGAGCCACTTTGGAGAATGATTTGAAGTTTCTTACAAAACAAAACCTACTCTTACTATATGTCCAAACACTGTACCCCTTGATATTTATCCAAATGAGATGAAAACTAATACCCATACAAAAACTTGCACATGAATGTTTAGAGCAGCTATATTTATAATTGTCAAAGCTTGAAAGTAACCAAGATGCCCTGTAGTAGGAAAATGGATAAAGTGTGGTGCCCCATTCAATGGTATATAATTCAGTAGCAAAAAAATAAAATGAGGCATCAAGTCATGCTAAGACACGGATGAACCCTCAATGCATAATACTAAGATACCCTGGAGAAGGAAATGGCAACCCACTCCAGTATTCTTGCCTAGGAAATCCCGTGGACAGAGGAGTCTGGTGGGCTACAGTTCATGGAGTCACAAAAGTATCTGACAAAACTCAGCAACTAAACAAGTAAAACAAGCCAATCTGAGAGGGCTATATACTGTATGATTCCAACTATATGAGGTTTTAGAAGAGGCAAAACTATGGAGACAGTAAAAAGATCAGTTGTCGCCAGGGATAATCAGGGAAGTAAAAATAGATTGAGCACAAAAGACCTTTACAGCAGTGCATTACAATGGTATACCCAGGTCACTATACATTTGCCATGACCAATAGGGTGTACAATACCAAGAATGGACCTTAATGTAAATTATGGACTCCAGGTGATTAGGCTGTTTCAATCCTAATCATGGATTCAATCCCTGTTCATGGATCTTAACTAGGGTACCACTACGGTGGAGGTGCTGCGGGCAAAGCATAGTTACTTATTTCTAATTAATAGAATTGGGGAAACACTTAATTGCCCCAGTACTATTATCAGAAAACTTCAACCTATACTCTGTAGTTCCCTCTAATTTGAGACTAGAACTTCAACAGTAAAAAGGCGTGGAGTTCAAATCAAGATCAGATTTATTGCAAGACAGCAAATCAACATTTATATGTCTTGGTAATCAACTTAATAAAACATAGCTGTGCATCAATAATCATAGTCAAAACATAACAATAAGGTTTAAAAGTTCAGAACTCAATCAATGAAAATACAATAGTCTTACCCCAGAGCTGGAGAGCCTCTCATGTTCAAGCCGCATGAGCAAGCTGTCTCACAATCTAATCATCACTCTTTTTATAATAAAATTTTCCTTTCTTTTCAATTTCTTTATAACTTCTTTGTTTCTAACTATTTGATTTTTAATTGTTTTCAACCACTTAATTTATATAACCTTTCTTTCTAAACATACTGATCCACTTAATAAATCATCAACTCATCACTTCTCTATTTTAGCTTATACCTATTCAATAATTACATAAAATTAACTTTATTTCACTTGATCAAAACACATTCAAATCAAATCCTTGGAATCAAATACTTTCTTCCCTTTAGATCTTTTAAACTCATGATTAAGGAAAAATCTGAACCATGGAACTTTAACACCCTGTGCTAGACCAGGGCAGGCTATTCATGTTACCTTGAGCTGCTCTATACCTAAGAATAATGACTCACTGTTTTTTAAAAAATTCTTTCTTTACTTCTCATGCTTCCCCTGCTTACTCTTACGGGGTGGCTGTGACTCAGATGAAGTTTCACTTTCTGCCTCACTAGAGGAACTTTCTTTCACTGATTCAAAATTTCTCTTACTCCTTTTGGACACAATATTCTTGCCGTTTAGATTAATATATGTTTCTCCTTTAGGTAACATCATATTTACCCATTCCTCTTCTCCTTCTGAAATTATCTCACTTTGTAAAGGGCGAATTTTAGGTGTAAAAAACTTATCTGGGGTTCGAGGACTATCTGAGCTATCTGTGTCATCATCACTCATTTCTTCATATCCAGGGGCCCAGTAACTTCTTAGGAACTCGCCTGTGGTAGCCCACGTCAGAGGACATTGATGGGGTTTCCCATGGAAAAATTCTGTGCCCTTTCTACTTAATTTTGGTGAGAATCTAAAACTCTCTTAAAAATAAACACTATTAAAAGAGAGAGAGAGATGAAAAAAGTGACAGGTTCTGGAGGATTCCCTGACACACAAGAATAGTCTCAACTTCAGTATATAGCCCATCTCCTGCCTAGAGAGGCAGAGAGCTGGGGAGGAGATGCCAAGGACACTGACCAGACTCCTAAATGATATGACAGGAAAAGACACTGTCTATCAAAATAGCAGATTTGAAGTCAAGAGACCTAGTCTATCACTGCATATTTATGATCTTGATGAGTCACTGAGTTTCAGTTTTTCTTGTGCTTATAAAGATTACTATGAGGATCAAGTGGGTTGGCAGGTGTGAAAGTCCCCCCCCAATACAAATCACCATTCTCGTGGAAGACCAAAACCATAAACAGTTAGTGTGCACGCTCAGGTTAAACAAGCCAAGTGGGCCACAAAAAGAGGCTGGACTGCCCAGAGTGCAGGATAGGATACTGAGAGCAAAAGTCATGTAGCTCTGATGAGTGATTGCTTATGGAGATGTTGCTAACAGGAAGAAGTCCATAGTGACCTGAGGATTTCCTACTGGCAGTATAAGAAGAACACAACAAAAACACAGGACATAGGACAGGAATAGGACGAGATAGGAGGGAAGAACAGTTTTTCATGGAAGGTGGTGACTTAGTCTTCAAATGGAAACATCCACTGAATAATTCAAAAACGACTTTTTCTTTACTTCTCATGCTTCCCCTGCTTACTCTTACGGGGTGGCTGTGACTCAGATGAAGTTTCACTTTCTGCCTCACTAGAGGAACTTTCTTTCACTGATTCAAAATTTCTCTTACTCCTTTTGGACACAATATTCTTGCCGTTTAGATTAATATATGTTTCTCCTTTAGGTAACATCATATTTACCCATTCCTCTTCTCCTTCTGAAATTATCTCACTTTGTAAAGGGCGAATTTTAGGTGTAAAAAACTTATCTGGGGTTCGAGGACTATCTGAGCTATCTGTGTCATCATCACTCATTTCTTCATATCCAGGGGCCCAGTAACTTCTTAGGAACTCGCCTGTGGTAGCCCACGTCAGAGGACATTGATGGGGTTTCCCATGGAAAAATTCTGTGCCCTTTCTACTTAATTTTGGTGAGAATCTAAAACTCTCTTAAAAATAAACACTATTAAAAGAGAGAGAGAGATGAAAAAAGTGACAGGTTCTGGAGGATTCCCTGACACACAAGAATAGTCTCAACTTCAGTATATAGCCCATCTCCTGCCTAGAGAGGCAGAGAGCTGGGGAGGAGATGCCAAGGACACTGACCAGACTCCTAAATGATATGACAGGAAAAGACACTGTCTATCAAAATAGCAGATTTGAAGTCAAGAGACCTAGTCTATCACTGCATATTTATGATCTTGATGAGTCACTGAGTTTCAGTTTTTCTTGTGCTTATAAAGATTACTATGAGGATCAAGTGGGTTGGCAGGTGTGAAAGTCCCCCCCCAATACAAATCACCATTCTCGTGGAAGACCAAAACCATAAACAGTTAGTGTGCACGCTCAGGTTAAACAAGCCAAGTGGGCCACAAAAAGAGGCTGGACTGCCCAGAGTGCAGGATAGGATACTGAGAGCAAAAGTCATGTAGCTCTGATGAGTGATTGCTTATGGAGATGTTGCTAACAGGAAGAAGTCCATAGTGACCTGAGGATTTCCTACTGGCAGTATAAGAAGAACACAACAAAAACACAGGACATAGGACAGGAATAGGACGAGATAGGAGGGAAGAACAGTTTTTCATGGAAGGTGGTGACTTAGTCTTCAAATGGAAACATCCACTGAATAATTCAAAATGTACAAGAGAGACTCAGAACAGAGACTGAGGCAGGAGCCATCTGCTTCCAGGTGATGGGTGAAGACATGAACCTCAGTGAAAACTGGAGGCAGAGCACAGAGGGGACAGCAGAAGGCTGAGAATGAACACCTCTATGGCTGACTTGGCCTGAAGGACTCCATCTCCAAGACAGTTCGTGAGCTGTAAAATGAAGTCACCAGGCATCTATACCTTCAAGCGCTGCACTTAAAATTCTCCTCCAGGGCTTCCCTGGTGGTCCAGTGGGTAAAGAGTCCACCTTGCAGTGCAAGGGACACTGGTTTGATCCCTGGCCTGGGAAGAGCCCATGTGCCGCAGTGCGGCTGGACAAGCGTGCCCAATTATGAGCCAGTGCCCCAGAGCGCATGTGCCCAGAGCCGGTGCTCTGCAATGAGAGAGGCCACTGCCATGGGAGGCCCACACAGGCCAAAGAATAAAAACAGATGAAAATAAATAAATAAAAAACCAATAAAAGAGGCCAGAATTTAAAAAAATAATCCTCTTCCAATTCAAACCTGAGCTAATTAATCAAATGAGACAAAAACTTCCGAAGATTTGTTCTTTTATGTGCTAACCATCTCTCTTCTCCAGGCTGTTCTCCAAAGTCTTCATTGAATAATTTAATAAGCTTGTTTGGGACTTTCACTAGCTGTCACCTCCACATGCATCTGCCAAGGAAAGTCTTCCAGTGTGTGGTATCTAACAAGCCTGGTGCTTTAGCAGGTATTAAAATAGGGCATGTGGACATGACAGTTTGTGATAATTGCTCTGGAACTCTAACAGGCTAACATTCAAGGCTTTTTTAAAGCTGTTTCTCTTTTGAAGTCTTGGACCACGGACCTCATTAGCTCTGAGGATCTCACCATGGAGTGAGCGTCATCCCTTTTCCTCTATTGTCAGAACCAACAATAGCTTTGTCCTCTGTGAGTCAATTGTTTCTTCGGTTTCCTGTCATGGCTACATTCACAGTCCTTTACAGTTTAAGGACAATGAAGATTCCAAAATTTGACCTCTAGCGAGAAGTTTGTACTTTCTTTTATTACGGATTCCTGTTCCTTATAACTTTGATAATTTACAGTCATTCATGGAGCCATCATGGCTTTGGGGGTTGGTTTCGTTTTTCGAATCCTTGATTTGAGCAAATGAACGAAGCAATGCATTTCATCCAGGTGTTTCAACCCCATGTAGTTGTGCTCACCTCTCAACACCAGCTGCTCTGTGTCCTCTGAGAGAAGATGCCCACAGAACAAGGATGTTCAGAGGCACTGGAATCAAGTACCCCCGAAACCCATCAAGATATCAACATGGGGTTCAATGTAGGTCCAAGGGTATGAAGTTGGGAAATACGCTCATCCACAGAAATAAACACCAGTTCTCCAGTAATGCCCCTCCTGTGTGTGTGCTCTACATTCAGTCATTCAGTCATGTCTAATTCTGAGACCCACTGGACTGTAGCCCACCAGACTTTTCTGCCATGGGATTTTCTAGGCAAGAATACTGGAGTGGGTTGCCATTTCCTGCTCCAGAGAATCTTCCTGAGCCAGGGATCAAACACACATCTCCTGCACGGCAGGCAGATTCTGTACCTGCTGAGCCAATGAGGAAACCCCTTCCTATCAACTCAAAGCAGATCCTAAAAGAGGCCAAAACACATCATGTAAAATATGATCTTTTGGTGATTCAGAGCCCTTTTCCACTTTTCAAACATCAGTTCATTATCCTAGCACATCTAATTTCCCGCATGTAGAGCTGTAAGAGGCATTTCCCAAAACTAATTAAACACATGCCTAACCTCCAGGCCTTTATGATTTAAAGATGATGCCAGTTGAGCTGAAGGAACTAATTCAGGACATAAAGAGAACTGAATGAACCTACAACCACACAACTGGAGCTTCTCAGTTGGCTCAGTGGTAAAGACTCTGCCTGAAATTCAGGAGCCACAGAAGACTCAGGTTCAAATCTCAGCTTGGGGAGATCCCCTGAAGAAGGAGAAGGAAATGGCAATCCACTTCAGTATTCTTGCCTGGAAAATTCAATGGATACAAGAGCCTGGTAGACTCCAGTCCATGGGGTTGCAAAGAGATGGACATGACTAAGCACACACAACCACACAACCATGTAAATGAACTACAAAAGTCAGTATGGGGACTTCCCTGGTGGTCTAGTGGCTAAGACTCCATGCTCTCAGTGCATGGAGCCTGGGTTCGATCCCTGGTCAGGGAACTATATCCCACATGCTGCAACTAAAGATTCCAAGTCCCCAAACTAAGACCCAGCACAGTCAAACAAAAAAATACTTTTAAAAAAAGTCAATATGATATACCTTATATGCAAAATCTAAAAAGAAATTATACAAATGGACTTATTTATAAAACAGAAAGAGACTCAGAAACTTAGAGAACAAACTTATGGTTGCTGGGGGAAAAAGGAGGAGAGGGATTGTTAAGGAATTTAGAATGGACATGTACACAACTGCTATATTTAAACAGGATAGCCAACAAGGACTTATTGTATAGCACAGGGAACTCTGCTCAATGTTATACGATAGCCTGGATACTTGGGGGTACTTGGAGGAGAACTGATACATGTATATGTATAGCTAAGTCCCTTTGCTGTTCGCTGAAACTATGACAATATTGTTAATCAGCTATATCCCAATGGACTATAAAAGTTTAAATTTATTTTTAAAAAGTTACTTAAGACTATTACTTCTTTTTTCAATCCAATATATTCACTAGATAAGCCAACAAAAGTGGGTAACAGATAAAGCATTCCTGTCCTTCCGCTCTGTAGCAAGAGCACCTCAGAAGCAGAGGGACACCTTAGAAGGCGGGTCCTGTCCCTTCCTGAACTCAGCCTGTCTTTGCTGACTCTGCTCTAGTGTCTTATGATGATTTCAACCTGGACCTTTCTGTCTTCTCTAGACCCTCTTACCACAATCATCTGCCCACAGAGAACAAGGTCCAGCTTTGCCCACTTCATTCCCCATCAAGCTGTTTCACTTACCGTTCAGGCTCAGTAAGTAAAGTTAATGAAAGGGCTGGATTCACCAAATCACAAACCTCCAGAAAACCAAGAATTGTGTTTAAAACATTAGACGCAGGACCTGATCAAGAGTTTAAGAGCCTAGGATAAAATTCTTCTTACTGCTTTGTAGGAAAGTGGAGCTCCATTTTCTATTAACTGTAGTCAGTTCTGTTGTGGAGATGTTGGTCCCGTTAGAGTGGCAAACTGAAGGCAGTGTCTGAAGCCACTAGGAGTAAGCCAGTGGGGCCAGGCAACAGCTTGCCATCTACATGGGACCAAAGCATCAGGAGCTGCCATGACCACCAGTCCACAGTCAATCCTGACTGGCAAGAACACATGCACAGGAGAGTATGTGGCAGAGCTGGGCCCCTCAGCAGGGTTCAGCTCCAGTCCTGTGCTTGGAACCATACCACCACCTCAGGAGCTGCCACAGAGCAAAATGCAAGTCCCTGCTCTTTCTGGGACCTCTGCCCAGAATTCACCAGCTCTCTTTTGCTCTCTTTTTGGCAACTTCTCAGAGAACCAATCCTCTCTAAGCAGCAGACTTTCAACACACCTTGTGAATATCTTCAGTGGGTTTCGGCTTTCCAAAAATCCAGATGTATATCTTGCAGGGAAACGTGGCTTCCAACCCAGAAAAAGAAACCATCCGTAAGATAAGAAAACCAAAAGGCTCTGTCTAGTTGCTTAAACTGTAAAGAGGAAAAAATATAGACAGAAGAATTATCTTGCCAAAGATGTGACTGTGGGTATTACTCAGACACAAAGAATAAGGGTCTACCTCTGCGGAAGGCCTAGAGATGAGGCAGAAAAATGATTTTAAGATGAGGCTTCAGGGATATAAATTTTACAAGTGATAATTTACAATTTTGCAAATTAGGGCAAACCTGCATAAATTATTTTTTAACTGCTTCATAAATTTCACTTGAAGGTGGTCCAGGAATGGAACAAAAGCCATATTCCTTACTACATGGTAGATTTCCTAGTGATGACAATAACCATGACTATTACTGTGAAAACACAGGATAGGATGGCATGAACTCCTAAAAATTTTCTGACATCCCAGTACATGTATTTTTCAGGTTTGCCTGGAGGAATTCAGAGATGAAGTTAGTCCTTATTTTCCCCTTGCCTTACTCCTCATGCCTAATTGGATCATGCATGGAGACTGACAGGAGCTTGCATGATGGAGTGAAATCAGACATATTGAACTTTCAGGTCCAGTAATTAACACCTTGTCAGATAGGAAGACAGTAGTGCACTCATGGGGAAAAGTCCAGGAGTAATTATACAATGGCCAGGTTAGGGCTCAGTGAGTGACACTGACTTATTGGTCCTGAGCTTCTGACATTGCCTGTCAAGGTTGATTTACAACAGAAATGACTCATCTACCTTTCTTATTCTCAGATCAAGTGTGTGTCCTTGCTCAGGGAAGTCTAATTTTCTTTGGCAGATGGATAGAGTCAACGTCTAATTAACATGATGATAAATCACATGGAAGCCATTACCTATTACCTGATTCTCAGATAACCCATTTTTTGTCCTAGGTTGTCATTTGCCTAGTCCCTTTGCCTTTATAGAGGATCAATACAAAGACTGCCCTGAACTGAATTATGACCCCGAGGTGGTGGTGGTTTGGGGTGAACAGTTTATTTAGAGATCAATATCTTTTGGGCCCAAAAGATGTATATCTTGCAGGGAAACGTGGCTTCCAACCCAGAAAAAGAAACCATCCGTAAGATAAGAAAACCAAAAGGCTCTGTCTAGTTGCTTAAACTGTAAAGAGGAAAAAATATAGACAGAAGAATTATCTTGCCAAAGATGTGACTGTGGGTATTACTCAGACACAAAGAATAAGGGTCTACCTCTGCGGAAGGCCTAGAGATGAGGCAGAAAAATGATTTTAAGATGAGGCTTCAGGGATATAAATTTTACAAGTGATAATTTACAATTTTGCAAATTAGGGCAAACCTGCATAAATTATTTTTTAACTGCTTCATAAATTTCACTTGAAGGTGGTCCAGGAATGGAACAAAAGCCATATTCCTTACTACATGGTAGATTTCCTAGTGATGACAATAACCATGACTATTACTGTGAAAACACAGGATAGGATGGCATGAACTCCTAAAAATTTTCTGACATCCCAGTACATGTATTTTTCAGGTTTGCCTGGAGGAATTCAGAGATGAAGTTAGTCCTTATTTTCCCCTTGCCTTACTCCTCATGCCTAATTGGATCATGCATGGAGACTGACAGGAGCTTGCATGATGGAGTGAAATCAGACATATTGAACTTTCAGGTCCAGTAATTAACACCTTGTCAGATAGGAAGACAGTAGTGCACTCATGGGGAAAAGTCCAGGAGTAATTATACAATGGCCAGGTTAGGGCTCAGTGAGTGACACTGACTTATTGGTCCTGAGCTTCTGACATTGCCTGTCAAGGTTGATTTACAACAGAAATGACTCATCTACCTTTCTTATTCTCAGATCAAGTGTGTGTCCTTGCTCAGGGAAGTCTAATTTTCTTTGGCAGATGGATAGAGTCAACGTCTAATTAACATGATGATAAATCACATGGAAGCCATTACCTATTACCTGATTCTCAGATAACCCATTTTTTGTCCTAGGTTGTCATTTGCCTAGTCCCTTTGCCTTTATAGAGGATCAATACAAAGACTGCCCTGAACTAAATTATGACATTTCTCAGAGGTGGGTGGGGTGGTTTGGGGTGAACAGTGTTATTTGAAAAACAGAATGCTGGAAAGAAGGGGAAAAAAACATATATTGTAGATTTTAAAGATACAACTAGGCTCTTTCTCAAGTTATATGTGTTTTTCACAAGTCTGCATAAACCAGGCCATCAAAGATAATCTGCCTTAGCCAGAATTACCCAGACTGAGAGTACCCAAGGCTTGGCCAAAAGGGGTGATTTCAAACATCTGGGAGTGTGTGGGAAGCCCTTGTCACTGATACACAAGAAATTGAAATCCAGTGAATATTACAAAGTTGAAAAAAGAAAACAAACAAAGTTTGCATGTCTAATCTATGCATGCATGTTCTACTATGTCCCAGTTGGCAGATTTAAGACCAGGTCTTAACCTCTCTAAGCCTCTACTTCCTCATATCAAAAGCAGAGACTTAAATGGCATAGTGTGAAGATCAAAATGAAAAAACCCCAATTAAAAATGGGCAAAGGATTTGAATACACATTTTTTCAGAGAAGATCTGTGCTTAATCGCTCAGTCATATCCACCTCTTTACAATCACATGGACAGCAGCCAGTCAGGCTCCTCTGTCCATGGGGATTAACCAAGCAAGAATACTGGAATGGGTTGCCATGTCCTCCTCCAGGGGATCTTCCTAACTCAGGTTTCCTGCATTGCAGATGAATTTTTTATCATCTGAGCCACCAGGGAAATCTAAGAATACTCGAGTGGGTAGCCTATCCCTTCTCCAGAGGATCTTCCTGACTCAGGAAGCAAACTGGGGTCTCCTGTATTGCAAGCAGATTCTTTACCAGTTGAGCTACCAAGGAAGTCCTAAAGAAGATACACTACTGGCCAATAAGTACATGGAAAAATGACAACAATATTAAACACTGGGGAAATGCAAATCAGAATCACAATGAGATGCCACTTGATACCTCTAAGATGATTATAATTAAAAAATCAGACAGTAACAAGTGTTTATAAGAATGTACAGAAATTGGAAGCTCCATCCAATGCTGGTGAGAATGTAAAATGGTGTGGCCACTGTGGAAAAGTCTGCAGCTCCTCAAAGTGGTAAACAGTGTTATTATACAACTCAACAATCCCACTCCTTGATATACAATATAGAGAAATGAAAATGTGTGTGTGTATGTGTGTGTGTACACACACATGGTCAGTCACTTCTGACTGTTTGCTATCCCATGAAAATATACGCCCATGCCAAAATAAATACATGAACAGTCATAGCAGCATTATCCATACTTGTTAAGAAGTGGAAATAATACAAATGTCCATCAATTGATAAATGGATAAAACAAAAATGTGCTATACCCTTACAATAGAAAAGTATTAAGCAAGAAAAAAATCAATCAATGAATGGCCTAATGTGTGTAAAGTCCCTACTACAGAGCTAAGTAGATACCGGCTGCTCAATAAAACTCGTAAATTATCCTCACCACCATCACTAGGATGGAGGAACACAGCAGAAGTGGGATGAGGAAACAAGACAGAATCCATACTTAGAAGCCAGGAACTATAGTCTCAATATCACTGAACTATGAAGTTCAGTGTCTTAAAAACTAAAACACATTTTTCATTCTATTTTTTAGAGCCAAAGGGAATTTACTTTATATTACATTAAGACTAATTTCATTTTTTCAAAAATGTAATTACACATTCTAAACCTTTATAAATTCTATGAAATTTAGAATGGTTATAATACATTGGTGGTTATAATACATACTGGGTTAAGTAATACTTTATTTCCTGGTATCTTAAATAGTGTTTGCTACTTTTCAGTTTTCTGCATGGTGCTCTATTTTCATTATTTTTTTTAAGTGGTAAAGAAGTCAGGATTTTATATAACAAAGTCAAGCTTACAGAAAACAGCTTAGTCTTCAAACACAGGATCAGACTTAATCTAGTTTTTGCCACATAGCTTCCACTCAATAAATCCCTTCCCAGAATAAAATGAGGAAATAATGGAATAAAGCCCTATCACCGACATGTATTTCTGAAATACTCTCTTGAATCAGTCAAAATCTCAGAAGCATTCCTTGGTGAAAACGTAACTTCCATAATTGTGGATTTACTGAGTTTCAGAGTATTTGCACACCCTAAAGGATGAAAAATAACTACAAAAAACAAAGAGGTTATCCCAGGTTAGGATACCAAAGGTGGGGGAAGCAATAAATGACTCAATTCTTGATCTAGTTTCAACAGGCAAAAATGGTGAAGGTTTGGGTCTACCAGGAGTACCTTTCTATGTGCATGAAAACCTAATCTGAAAAAATATCTACCCTGTCTATACCTTTTCAGGGGTTCCCACATCTCTAACAGACAGGACATTTGGGGTGGGATGATGACAGGATGAAGAACAGGGAGAACACAGGAGGATTACTCTGAGGTCCTGAACTCCTTAGAAGCAGAGACTTTGGAATAAGACTCTTCTCAGAAAGGATGGATGCTAAGAATTGTGTTAGCCCGTTGCTTCTGAACAGAATCTAAAGCACCAGGGAAACCCTGAAGAGCTGGATTCTTACACTCAGCCTGGTGACAATCACCACAGCCACTATCCTCCTGGCTGTTACCAGGAGACCAGAAAGTACAACCGCCAGGGACTCAGAGTGCACACCTAGAGGCCACACCCCTCAGATTGCTTGCCTTCACAGTGATGAGGACCCTGGCCTCCAAGGTCAGGAGGGCAGTTACATTTGATAATAGTCCCCAAGGTAAGAACAGAGACCAACATCTGCCTAAAGTACAGAATTCAAAGTTTCTCCTGTCCTAACTGAGAAGAAAGGAGCTTTAAGGGTGACTTAGTTTTAGTGTCTTGTTTAATTCTCTTCCAGAAACATTCTTCTTCGCTCACACTGTGGGACCCCCAGATGAAATGCACATTGACAACCAGCAGCTCTGGATTCTCTCCTTGGTTCTCTCTCTACACCTTTTTCTATAGACTTTAAAAAGTCATTTAACTAATAAACTGTGGCTCAGTTTCCGTATCTGCCATCAGTGTACATAACCAGTTTGCCTAAAAGGACCTCATTAATTAAAAAAAAAAATCAACATGGTGTTATGCTGTTCTATAATTTATTTCGAGTACTTTAGAATACACATATAATGTGAATACCATGTATATACAACACACGTACATGTATACCCAATGTTAACTCAGCCTAGGTATCAACTCAAGAATGCAAAGACCAGGGATATCTGTTGGTGTTCTACTCAGAAAGTCTGTTGCCAAAAGTGGTAACTTGAGCCATCCACATCTCAATCAACAACCTGCACTTCTAATGAGCCTAATATCAGCAATGGGTTTTCATTGATAAAACAGGGAAAATATGAATAGCATGAAAACCTTTGGAAAGGACTCTTATTGGTTAAATTAAAGGTATTCTAGGTATGGACTTGCTTAAGACATTTTAGAGATATTCAACTTTTTTGCATGAATAGGGTATAAAACCCAGGGAGGTCTAACCCTTCATCTTTAAGGACAGCACCCAACTGAATATTGGCTAATTCTGTGTTAGGCCATTGGTTTAAGAGGATTTTGAGTTGCCTGATACTATCTGTAAAGGGACAGGAGTCTGTTGTAAGAATATGGTTGTGCTTGTCTCAAGTAAAGTCTGCATGCAAGATGTCAGTGAAATTATGCTCAAGGACAGCTAACTGGGACTTGACTGGTCTTTGACAGCTGGTTGTATGTGCTATTTGGTGCTGGCTTTCTAATTAGCATTTAATAAGTGCTAACATTTAATAAATATCTTTATTATGGTAGAACTTGATCCAAAATCAATTCTTTTGGGTATATGCCCACAAGCTGAATTTCTGAATCATAGGTTAACTCTAGTTTTAATTCTTCAGGGAGCCATTTTACTGCTTTCCATCATCTGCCATGTCTCCTGCCTGAGGCCCCTCATGTGCAGCCCCACCATCACCGTTCTCATTCAATCTCACTGTCTCTCCCTACATAAAAGCATAACTCCCCAACTTGTCTCCTGTTCCCATTCATCGAGTATACTACTGCTAGCTTTATTTTCCTTTAAGTGCAATTCCAATGTCATTTCTTTGCTAAAAACAACAAACTTCAGTGGCCCTATTACCTGCCAACGGAAGCACTCACTCTTTCATCAGATCTTCAAAGGCAATCAAAATAAGACTTCCATCCATACTCCTATAAGGTCATACTCAAGTGTGTCTTTTCAGCTTTCATTGCCTATGTGCTCTGCCTTCCTGGCCACATTTGCTCCATCTGCTGAAACGTCCTCACCCCTCAGGAATGATTTTGCTTGCCATTTGCACTAAATAGTTACAACATCTCTGAGAGTTTATCAGCCTAGGATTTGTCTTTGTAACTCCTGAGCATCCATGTACAAGAAACATTCACTGCATCATTATTTCCTATGCAAGGGCTTTTCCAACCACACTTGAAATCTTAAGGCCAAGGAAGAGGTCGATTTTATTCGTTGCAGGGTTTCCCTGGTGGTCCAGTGGGTAAGGACACCGCCTTGCAGTGCAAGGGCGCGGTTCGATCCCTGGCCTGGGAAGATCCCATGTGCCGCGGAGCGCTGGACCGATGTGTCCAATTACCGAGGCCGGAGATTTCCTTTAAGGACAGCACCCAACTGAATATTGGCTAATTCTGTGTTAGGCCATTGGTTTAAGAGGATTTTGAGTTGCCTGATACTATCTGTAAAGGGACAGGAGTCTGTTGTAAGAATATGGTTGTGCTTGTCTCAAGTAAAGTCTGCATGCAAGATGTCAGTGAAATTATGCTCAAGGACAGCTAACTGGGACTTGACTGGTCTTTGACAGCTGGTTGTATGTGCTATTTGGTGCTGGCTTTCTAATTAGCATTTAATAAGTGCTAACATTTAATAAATATCTTTATTATGGTAGAACTTGATCCAAAATCAATTCTTTTGGGTATATGCCCACAAGCTGAATTTCTGAATCATAGGTTAACTCTAGTTTTAATTCTTCAGGGAGCCATTTTACTGCTTTCCATCATCTGCCATGTCTCCTGCCTGAGGCCCCTCATGTGCAGCCCCACCATCACCGTTCTCATTCAATCTCACTGTCTCTCCCTACATAAAAGCATAACTCCCCAACTTGTCTCCTGTTCCCATTCATCGAGTATACTACTGCTAGCTTTATTTTCCTTTAAGTGCAATTCCAATGTCATTTCTTTGCTAAAAACAACAAACTTCAGTGGCCCTATTACCTGCCAACGGAAGCACTCACTCTTTCATCAGATCTTCAAAGGCAATCAAAATAAGACTTCCATCCATACTCCTATAAGGTCATACTCAAGTGTGTCTTTTCAGCTTTCATTGCCTATGTGCTCTGCCTTCCTGGCCACATTTGCTCCATCTGCTGAAACGTCCTCACCCCTCAGGAATGATTTTGCTTGCCATTTGCACTAAATAGTTACAACATCTCTGAGAGTTTATCAGCCTAGGATTTGTCTTTGTAACTCCTGAGCATCCATGTACAAGAAACATTCACTGCATCATTATTTCCTATGCAAGGGCTTTTCCAACCACACTTGAAATCTTAAGGCCAAGGAAGAGGTCGATTTTATTCGTTGCAGGGTTTCCCTGGTGGTCCAGTGGGTAAGGACACCGCCTTGCAGTGCAAGGGGCGCCGGTTCGATCCCTGGCCTGGGAAGATCCCATGTGCCGCGGAGCGGCTGGACCGATGTGTCCAATTACCGAGCCGGAGCTCTGGAGCGCATGCGGCCAGAGCCAGTGCTCTGCGACAGCAGAGGCCACCGCGATGGGAGGCCCATACAGACCAAAGAACAAAGATGGATGAAAATAGACAAATGAAAGACCAATAGAAATGACCCGCCCGCCCCTCTCCCTCCCACCCCCCCCCCCAAATAAATAAATAAATAAATAAAAACCCAGTGTTCTACACTGAGGGGCATTTGAGAAACAGAAGAGAACAGATTGTTGTTTCTTAAGTATGAATTCCTCTCTCTCTCTTGAAATTTCAGAACTTTTAGAATTAAATTGGGTTTGTAAATGAGCCTCTGGAGATGCTCTGAGGGCTCTTTATTTAGGACCTAAATTACCAAGTTTGACTGACTGTATTGATCAGACCAAAGAGATAATAGCTAAATATTTGCTTCCCTTGAGCAATATAGAATCAGTCATCACTGGGTTTCATATTGGATTTTCTGCAATTAGTTCTTTTTCCCTTAATGATGATCATTGTCTTCCAAATGCTCTATGCTCAGAAGTAAATTATGATTACCTAATATTCCAAGAGTCTCATAGAAATAGATTTGAAGAATATTATCCAGTAAACAGAGTATTATTATCTTGGTGAGAAGTTTATAACTTATCTCCTTTTAATTGGTTTATTATTCTTTTCCTGTTGTACTGGACAGAATGCAATATAAAGAACCACAGCTTTTGCCAGGGAAAGACAACATAAAAATAAGTTAAAATAGGAGACAACACGACATGCATGGTGCAATTTTAAACTAAAATTATAATACATAATAAAACTCGAAATGAGTTGCAGCTGGGGTTTAAAATCAGGAATGATTTTGCTTGCCATTTGCACTAAATAGTTACAACATCTCTGAGAGTTTATCAGCCTAGGATTTGTCTTTGTAACTCCTGAGCATCCATGTACAAGAAACATTCACTGCATCATTATTTCCTATGCAAGGGCTTTTCCAACCACACTTGAAATCTTAAGGCCAAGGAAGAGGTCGATTTTATTCGTTGCAGGGTTTCCCTGGTGGTCCAGTGGGTAAGGACACCGCCTTGCAGTGCAAGGGGCGCCGGTTCGATCCCTGGCCTGGGAAGATCCCATGTGCCGCGGAGCGGCTGGACCGATGTGTCCAATTACCGAGCCGGAGCTCTGGAGCGCATGCGGCCAGAGCCAGTGCTCTGCGACAGCAGAGGCCACCGCGATGGGAGGCCCATACAGACCAAAGAACAAAGATGGATGAAAATAGACAAATGAAAGACCAATAGAAATGACCCGCCCGCCCCTCTCCCTCCCCAACCCGACCCCCGCCCAAAATAAATAAATAAATAAATAAAAACCCAGTGTTCTACACTGAGGGGCATTTGAGAAACAGAAGAGAACAGATTGTTGTTTCTTAAGTATGAATTCCTCTCTCTCTCTTGAAATTTCAGAACTTTTAGAATTAAATTGGGTTTGTAAATGAGCCTCTGGAGATGCTCTGAGGGCTCTTTATTTAGGACCTAAATTACCAAGTTTGACTGACTGTATTGATCAGACCAAAGAGATAATAGCTAAATATTTGCTTCCCTTGAGCAATATAGAATCAGTCATCACTGGGTTTCATATTGGATTTTCTGCAATTAGTTCTTTTTCCCTTAATGATGATCATTGTCTTCCAAATGCTCTATGCTCAGAAGTAAATTATGATTACCTAATATTCCAAGAGTCTCATAGAAATAGATTTGAAGAATATTATCCAGTAAACAGAGTATTATTATCTTGGTGAGAAGTTTATAACTTATCTCCTTTTTAATTGGTTTATTATTCTTTTCCTGTTGTACTGGACAGAATGCAATATAAAGAACCACAGCTTTTGCCAGGGAAAGACAACATAAAAATAAGTTAAAATAGGAGACAACACGACATGCATGGTGCAATTTTAAACTAAAATTATAATACATAATAAAACTCGAAATGAGTTGCAGCTGGGGTTTAAAAATCTTCACTATATCATTGAAGAGAAAATTGACTAATAAACAGTCTCCCCCACACTAACAAATCAGTGCACATATGCAAATAAAATTAATTCATGCTGTAAAAGGCTAAAAAGAAATCCATAAACTGTGTAGTAAGCCTCCATTTCCCCAGAAACGATTGGAGGAAAGATTCAGAGGAGGAAAAGTCCTGTTGAACTTAGGGGAGGGAGGACCAGGAGAGGAGGGTGAGGTCAGCAATCTAGGGAGAAAAAGGCAGGGGCAAAGATGGGATGTGAGACAAAATGAGCAAGTAGGAGAACCCCAAAGGCCTGCCAGAGACTGGATGGAAGATGAGGACAAAGGTACTTCTGATAACAAAGTGAAGAGAGAGGTTCAGGCTAGAGAGTCAGAGCACGGAGCACTGTCTGGGAATTCTGCATTTCTCTAAAGGTGCTTAACCCATCATACCAGGACAGAGGTAGCATCTTAAAGGAGAAGAACTAGGCTATACAGACTGTCTACTGCCTCCTATTTGATTGTAAACTCCTTAAAGCCAGAATCTGCCCTTGACTGGTGTTTGTATATATCACAAATGTGCAAGCATTTGCACACATAAAATGCTTGTTGCATGTTTAAGACATTAATATGTGAAGTACTACAATATCCCAGAGCTCAATGGAGTCATTAAATTATCAATTCGAATGTTTTTTCAATTTACCAAAAATATCCCAGAGTCCTCCCGGATTTTCTGCAATTAGTTCTTTTCCCTTAATGATGATCATTGTCTTCCAAATGCTCTATGCTCAGAAGTAAATTATGATTACCTAATATTCCAAGAGTCTCATAGAAATAGATTTGAAGAATATTATCCAGTAAACAGAGTATTATTATCTTGGTGAGAAGTTTATAACTTATCTCCTTTTTAATTGGTTTATTATTCTTTTCCTGTTGTACTGGACAGAATGCAATATAAAGAACCACAGCTTTTGCCAGGGAAAGACAACATAAAAATAAGTTAAAATAGGAGACAACACGACATGCATGGTGCAATTTTAAACTAAAATTATAATACATAATAAAACTCGAAATGAGTTGCAGCTGGGGTTTAAAAATCTTCACTATATCATTGAAGAGAAAATTGACTAATAAACAGTCTCCCCCACACTAACAAATCAGTGCACATATGCAAATAAAATTAATTCATGCTGTAAAAGGCTAAAAAGAAATCCATAAACTGTGTAGTAAGCCTCCATTTCCCCAGAAACGATTGGAGGAAAGATTCAGAGGAGGAAAAGTCCTGTTGAACTTAGGGGAGGGAGGACCAGGAGAGGAGGGTGAGGTCAGCAATCTAGGGAAAAAAAGGCAGGGGCAAAGATGGGATGTGAGACAAAATGAGCAAGTAGGAGAACCCCAAAGGCCTGCCAGAGACTGGATGGAAGATGAGGACAAAGGTACTTCTGATAACAAAGTGAAGAGAGAGGTTCAGGCTAGAGAGTCAGAGCACGGAGCACTGTCTGGGAATTCTGCATTTCTCTAAAGGTGCTTAACCCATCATACCAGGACAGAGGTAGCATCTTAAAGGAGAAGAACTAGGCTATACAGACTGTCTACTGCCTCCTATTTGATTGTAAACTCCTTAAAGCCAGAATCTGCCCTTGACTGGTGTTTGTATATATCACAAATGTGCAAGCATTTGCACACATAAAATGCTTGTTGCATGTTTAAGACATTAATATGTGAAGTACTACAATATCCCAGAGCTCAATGGAGTCATTAAATTATCAATTCAGATTTAGTCTATGATCTATAACCTAGGTCTTCATATATTCAAACTTGCCTGGAATAATGCCAGCTAGCACTTGCTGTCCCCACAGAGTCCTCCCTTTCTCAGAAATGTCCAGGTTTGGAAGATAAATTTGATGGTAATTCTAGTTAGGACATTCCCTGCCAACCTGTTTACTGGCATTGTCTCTTTCTGATCAACACAGAAAATGGACCATGAAAGTGAACAATGCAAATAATGTGACTCTGAATTACAGGTAAATGAATTTAGTTACTGTTATTCTTTTATACTGTCATTAGCAATGTTTTTTAGAGAAATAGTTTTCTAAACTCAGTGAACAGGTATAGCTACCCAGTGATTTCTATAACCAATCTTTTTCCAGTGTGAATGTATAGGAGAAATGTGACTGCCTTCTCCTCCTCGTATATCAGTATAACAAATTATTAAGTGTGGAGCCAAAGGCATACTGAAAAGTAGTTCCCTTCATGTCTGTGTACACATATGTATATTCATGGAAGTAAAACCACATTTTGATGGTCCTGGAAACTTAAGAGACTTTGCATCATGGTTGTTTTACTCGGCAATGATGGTATATATAACAGTCATGTGTGTACAACTGAATCACTGTACTGTATACTTGAAAGTAACATGACATTGTAAATCAACTATACTTCAATAAAAACTAGAAAAGAAAACTAAGCAGTAATTTTTATTATTTTAAAAACTTCTGAGGGTTTCCCTGGTGGTCCAGTGGGTAAAGAGTCTGCCTTGCACTGCAAGGGGCGCCGGTTCGAACCCTGGCACAGGAAGATCCCACATACCGTGGAGTGGCTGGACCACTATGTCCAATTATGAGCCAGCGCTCTGGAGCGTGTGCATCCAGAGTCGATGCTCTGCTACAGGAGAGGCCACTGCAGTGGGAAGCCCACACAGGCCAAGGAACAAAGATGGATGAAAAATAAATAAATGAAAGACCAATGAAAGTGCCCCCTCCGCAAAAAAAAAAAAAAAAACTTTTAAAAATTCCCTTTGAAAACATCTTATTCAGGGAAGTTGCTAGCACATGCCATGTAACTTATAAGAATTAGGAAAACATTACCTCTCTGGATGCACCAAGAGGTAAAAAGGACCAATTCTCCCAGCTGCACAGTGGGCTGGATCACAGGCTAGATTTCACTGGTAGCTCACCCTTGCAAAGAGTGGTGTTCTGACTATAAAGCTAATTTTCCCCACTTTACAAAATAGATACAGTCACGTAAAGACTGCCTGTGAAGTACATCTCCATATCATACATTCAATTTTTTTCACCAAGACATTTTAAACATTTGTATATGAAAAAAAAAAAAAAATCAGTCAGCTTCGTAATGTGTATAGGTGCAGAGGTGGCTGGGGGATTCCACTTAACAATGCAGGAAAGCCATCGAAATCTCCAGCTTTAAAGAAATGTAACATACATTTGATAAGATCTTAAATCTCCAATTCAAAAGAGCAAAAGCCTATGAATTAAAAATAGCTGGCATGCTTTGAGTTTTAGGATTTTCTGCCAAAGATCAAAAGAGCATAGACAAAACTGAGCTTAAAAGTCTCTGGTTTTTAATTAAACCTCTAAAATACTAGAAAGTGAAACTATGTTATTCTCTTCTACGAATCTCAGATCTAGCTTCTCAGCAGTTGTTAAAGGAAGGTGGTTAAAACCACCACCATCATCGTCATGATAAATGTTAGTTGATTGCAAGACTAAAGAAAAACAAATGCAAGAGAGACTGTGACTCAGAATGTAGCAAACATAGCCCATTGCCTACAGTCCATACCACTGTCCTAGATGTAACAGAGCTGAATTATTACCAAAAATCCATGACCAAGGGAACCATAAAATTCTAAGAGCAAGGCTTGATAAAGTATAGCAAATCACCTGCCTGATTTACAACCTACGTAGGAGTCCATTTCTGTGTATCCAATGCCTGTGTAAGGAGACATTCTGGTAGCTTTCCATTTTTCCTCACGCTGTAATTGCAACATAAAAATAAAACTGCCAGACGGGCTTCAGCATAGATGTTGTAGCTGGGATGGTGCTGTGTCAACAGTATTTTTATATGTTCTGAACGGGTCTGTCTGCTCTTTATTTTCACTGTTGCGATACCCTCCAAATCTAAATACATGTCTAAAAATGGTATTACTTTATCAAAAGGCTTGTAGTTTCCTAGAATAAGAGAAGACCATTCCAGATCTTGATGCACCATTTTTACTGACTAGAAAACCAAATAATATTCCTGCACTTGTATCTGAGCAACTGAATCCAGAGAGTGCAGCCCTTTTAAGAGACATGGCTGGTTGATTTAGAAAGAAATCAAATCAAATGATAATTGTTGGGCTTCCCCTGGTGGTCCAGTGGGTAAGGACACCGCCTTGCAGTGCAAGGGGCGCCGGTTCGATCCCTGGCCTGGGAAGATCCCATGTGCCGTGGAGCGGCTGGACTGATGTGTCCAATTACCGAGCCGGAGCTCTGGAGCGCATGCACCCAGAGCCGGCGCTCTGCAGCGACAGACGCCACCGCAATGGGAGGCCCACAGGAGCCAAGGAACAAAAATGGATGAAAATAGAGAAATGAAAGACCCATAGAAGTGGCCTGCAAGCTCCCCTTCCTCCTCAACCCGACCCCCACCCAAAATAAATAAATAAATCTTTAAAAAAAAAAAAAGTCAGGGGCAGCTTTATTACAAAAGAAAAATGATAATTGTTTTTATCATGGGATTTTCTGATAGTATCTGACTTTTCCATGTATATTTAACCTGAGATTTATTTACTCAACAGTATTTTTAGTGGATTTAAGAAAAAATAACTAGGTATATTATTACTTAAGTCCCAATCACATTCTGTGAACTTTGGTGTGCTTTTCTCCCCGCAAACCATTTCAGTTCAAATCATGAAACTTCAAGTCAAAACTAACCTGCCAGAGCTCCAGGCCACACAATGGCTCAGCACCCTGTCACAGTGCTGGTTCTGTTCTTTGTGATGTTCCAGACACTCTCAGTGGCGTGGACCCATCCCCCCTTGACTGCAGACGACTTGTCATCAGAAAGACTGGCGCCAACAATTAGAGGCAATCAAAAGTGCCTTTCAGAGAATGAGAAAGGGAAGTTGCAGCACAAAGCAACAAAATAAAATTTCCTGGGAAACTATAGTCCTGATGATGAGGCTTGGGCACAGAGTGGGGCCAAAAAAGTGTAGTTTTTTCTGAACTTGTTCCCCGGATACCCTCCAAATCTAAATACATGTCTAAAAATGGTATTACTTTATCAAAAGGCTTGTAGTTTCCTAGAATAAGAGAAGACCATTCCAGATCTTGATGCACCATTTTTACTGACTAGAAAACCAAATAATATTCCTGCACTTGTATCTGAGCAACTGAATCCAGAGAGTGCAGCCCTTTTAAGAGACATGGCTGGTTGATTTAGAAAGAAATCAAATCAAATGATAATTGTTGGGCTTCCCCTGGTGGTCCAGTGGGTAAGGACACCGCCTTGCAGTGCAAGGGGCGCCGGTTCGATCCCTGGCCTGGGAAGATCCCATGTGCCGTGGAGCGGCTGGACTGATGTGTCCAATTACCGAGCCGGAGCTCTGGAGCGCATGCACCCAGAGCCGGCGCTCTGCAGCGACAGACGCCACCGCAATGGGAGGCCCACAGGAGCCAAGGAACAAAAATGGATGAAAATAGAGAAATGAAAGACCCATAGAAGTGGCCTGCAAGCTCCCCTTCCTCCTCAACCCGACCCCCACCCAAAATAAATAAATAAATCTTTAAAAAAAAAAAAAGTCAGGGGCAGCTTTATTACAAAAAGAAAAAATGATAATTGTTTTTATCATGGGATTTTCTGATAGTATCTGACTTTTCCATGTATATTTAACCTGAGATTTATTTACTCAACAGTATTTTTAGTGGATTTAAGAAAAAATAACTAGGTATATTATTACTTAAGTCCCAATCACATTCTGTGAACTTTGGTGTGCTTTTCTCCCCGCAAACCATTTCAGTTCAAATCATGAAACTTCAAGTCAAAACTAACCTGCCAGAGCTCCAGGCCACACAATGGCTCAGCACCCTGTCACAGTGCTGGTTCTGTTCTTTGTGATGTTCCAGACACTCTCAGTGGCGTGGACCCATCCCCCCTTGACTGCAGACGACTTGTCATCAGAAAGACTGGCGCCAACAATTAGAGGCAATCAAAAGTGCCTTTCAGAGAATGAGAAAGGGAAGTTGCAGCACAAAGCAACAAAATAAAATTTCCTGGGAAACTATAGTCCTGATGATGAGGCTTGGGCACAGAGTGGGGCCAAATAGTTGAAAGGGAAGAAGAACCCTGAAAACATTGCCCTGTGCTTGGAATCTTTGAGTGTAGCTAGTCACTGCTCCCACAGACTGGCTCTAGAGAAGCAGAGCCACATGTCAGTCAGCAGACCCTCTGAAGGGAGACACCTTCCTAACAAAGGAGACTGTTTGCTAAGACAAAAATCAAACAAAAATAACATTATTTATGAAACATAATCTTGGTTTTCATCTTTGGACTCAGGCTGCACATCCTGTCAGGACGAATGTGGAAAACCAAAATGTCATGCGCTGAGCTCAGAATTGATGTTTGAAGCTGTATTTTCATTAAAAAAAAAAAAAAGTGAATGTGTTCAGTTGCTCATTAAACCAAAAGCTCTTTAAGGAGGGTAGCTTAAGTGTTCATGATTGCAACCCATCATGCTGGCCAAATGAATGAAGACACGAATGACCTTTTCCAAAATCTAGAATGATTGACACCTGATGGCTAAAAGTGAAAACTGGTAATAATAAAATGCCACCATTCACAGAGTGCATACACTGAACTAATGCTGCCCTAAAACTTTAGCAGGCTTCCCAGGTGGTGCAGTGGTAAAGAATCTGCCTACCAATGCAGGAGACACAGGTTCGATCCCTGGGTCAGGAAGATCCCCTGGAGGAGGAAATGGCTACCCACTGTCGTATTCTTGCCTGGAAAATTCCCATGGACAGAGGATCCTGGCAGGCTACAGTCCATGGGGTCGAAAAGAGCTGGACATGACTGAGCAAGCACACACACAAACGTTCAACACAAAAGGTCATGAAATCCCCACAAGAAGTCTATTTTTCAGGTGAGACATCAATAAGGTTTAAAGAAGTTGATTACCTACCCATTTCATATAGTCAGTAAGGATAGAGCCATGACAACTGAGGTCTGTCAGATGTCAGAGCCTGAGCCACATGCCTCACAAAAGCTTCAAAACGGAATCTCCTCCCTCAAAAAGTAATCATACAGAGGATGCTAAGAGAACTCTGGATATTTGCATGTCATCATTTAATTGTTACTTAATCTACTTTCCCAAAAGGGAGTGGAGGCAAATTCCTGAGTATAGGTACACAGAGACATGCAGGTTTAAATGTAATCACAGCTGTCAGCTTCAACAGTGGATGGGTAGGAAGCAAAGCTGATGAGGACAGAGGCCTGCTGGAGGGCACCCTCAGACAACAGGTCACGCAAATGGCACAGACTCCTTAGTGTTGATCCAATCGTCCTTCCCTCCATGGACATAGTGAAGCACAAGGGCACAAAGGCCCAAGTTGGGAGCCAGTTCATTTGGGTCCACATCTGTGCAGTTTGAGGCCAGGTTTTTAGCTTCTCTAACTCTTAATTAGAAAAAATGAAAAGGTAATCATCATAGTGCTTTCCTCAAAGAATTGTAAATGAGAGAATCCTATCATTAAAGTTTCCTGCACAGTCCCAGAATGTAGGCACTCGAAAGAAGGAGTACTGATAGCAACAAATGCTACGAATATAATCATTGAGTAAAAGCAAGATGTGTTTTCCTGTATCCACTCCCTCAAAAGCAAACACTCAAATCGCAAAACCTCAATGCAAGCAGTGCTCCTCGATGTGCTAAAATCTTGCCTTTGGGCTCTTGGAGAACTTATTACAGCCACCAGAAGCAGAATGGCAAGGAAGCAGTGAAAGATTCCTGCAATAATAATGTTATTGATGCTGATGGAAAGTTAAGGCACTGATTAGGTGTTCCTTTGGAAGATGTTAGGAAAGATTATTAAGAATAACAACAGCAGCAATGAAGGATGACCAGAGTCACAGGCTCCTCTGAGCAAAAGCTCCAGGCATTTCCTAAGCCTATTAGAAAGGCTTAGACAGCCAGGTCAACAGAGGGTCAATTTGTATCCAGAAGCCAGTAAGTAGATAATAAAATAAATATATGGTTTATGTTTGCCATCATGTTCTGGGGCTTCTCAGTAAATTTGGTTTATTAGTACAAGGATAAACAATCTTTAAGGAAACGAAGGTTTATTGACAAACTGTGTACAAGTTGCAAAAGGATCCGAGGAGGAAAGGTTCATCTCTTCGCCTGCTCTGTGCATTTGTGTGTGTGTATTTTTTTTTTAATTAGGAATGCTCTTTTAGTGAATAACGTGCCATTATCTCAAAGTCGCATGCTTTACAAGCAATCTGTTATCACTGCTTTATTAGTCTCTTAGTCATGTTCTCTCATGTGTGGCGACTTTGTCATTGAACTGTATTGGAAACTGTTAAGTTTGTCTGAACATCACAGACTTAATTCCACTTCTAAATGACTGCTTAGAACTGCCCAAGACAAGAATCACCACTAGAAGCACAGATGATGGTTAGCTAATCTTAGAGAAGACTTCCTAGGAGACTCAGTGGTAAAGAATCCACCTGCCAATACAAGAGATGAAGGAGATGCAGGTTCAATCCCTGGGTCAGGAAGATCCAACCCACTCAAGTAATCTTGCCTGGAAAATCCTACGGACAGAGGAGCTTGGCAGGCTACAGTCCATGGGTCACAAAGAATTGGACACAACTGAGCACACATGCACAGAACTTTAGAGACTGGGCATCTAGTACAGTTCATTAAGTATAATTGAAAGATATCCTACAATTAGAACATAATGAGGAACATTGTGTAAATTGACTTTTTGAAGTATCTTTCCCCCCAGTGCATTATATTTGATTCCCATTCATTTTCACAAACATAATTTGCTCATGTATCAGCTGAAGGATTTCACCAGTGTCTGTGTAAAACTGGCTGCATAAAAAAAAAAAAAGTTGCTCACAAAGAAAAGTGAAGAGCTGTTAATGACTGCCTGGATAATAAAGTTCAAAGGAATTACAGTTAACTACATAAAAGATATAGTTAACTAAATATAAGATATAATTAATGAATAATTATTATGAAATTAAGCAAAGTTTATTTTTTAAAAAGGAAAATACCTAGGAAAAAATGCTGAGGTCAAGCCATATGTATCCTTGAGGGTTTCCCCCTCAAAGTCTAGTGATCCCACCCATCTGGCTTCTGAGCTAAAGAATGTATTTTATTCCCCAGCACTGTCCACAGCAGGAGTTAACCAAAAGACACTCAGCAGGTACTGAAATGAACTATCCATTGTTTCCTAAATGCTGTTCAGACTTTCACATATCTGGACCTCAGTTCACATGCATCCCTCTGTCTGGAATAACGTCTCATACACTCAGCCCAGTTCTTCAATTGCTAATTCCCAGACAGCTCTTAAAAACCCTATGAAACGTTAGGAAGTTCTTGTGAATACAGAGAGATAAGTTTTATCTCTGAATTTCATTATAATCTTAAAACTTATTAAAGTCCTCAAAAGAGGTTTTGTTTAAATGAATTATGTCTATCAATATTTACATTAGAAATCAGAGCTGAAATAACTTCTGAAAATTTGTGAACACATTAGACTAGTAATAAACATTACATATTGGTATAAATAATACACTTATGAAAAATAACTATGCTTTACCTTCAAATTGTTAGTAAATAAATTGGCATTGTTTTACATTTTGCAAATCTCTCTTTTTTAAAATTTTTGCCTCTTTTGTTGGCCTCTTTTATTTATTTATTTTCATCCATCTTTATTCTTTGGCCTGTGTGGGCCTCCCATTGCAGCAGCCTCTCATTGCAGAGCACCGGCTCTGGGTGCATGCACTCCAGAGTGCTGGCTCATAATTGGACACACGGGTCCAGCTGCTCCGCAGCACATGGGATCTTCCTGGGTCAGGGATGGAACCAGTGCCTCTTGCACTGCAAGGCAGACTCTTTACCCACTGGACTACCAGGGAAGTCCTGTAAATCTTTTTATTGTCTGGCTTAATAGAAGATGGATAGCTGGATTATTACATCTGCTTACAATATATTACAGAAACATTTGAAGAAAAAACAGCCTCATGGAACATGTATTTGGTAAAAGGGAGAAGTATTTTGACTGCCTTTTCAGATAATTGTGGGTATTATTTTTTGATACTACACCAAAACTCTACAACTCATCTTCTTACATGTTACTTTTGATGTCAAATCTGAAACATTAAGAAACTTTTCATACTCTTATATTATTGTTATATTTTGCACTTTGAATGAATCTACTTACTCATGGAAGATTTTTTTTAACATCATGTCGTGGTTATTTAGAAAATAACCGATTCATTGAGTTATACAGATTTTCCAAAAGTCACATTCAATTTTTTAAAATCACATTATTATCCCTTACAATTTCATCATAAAAGCTTTCAACTATTGATAAGCTGTCAAGCTCATGGTAGAAAGTAAACTTTTCCATAATTTCAATTTTCACTTGAAAACATAAGTTTAATCATTGGCAACAAATACTGTCAGTTGTTTTCTCAGAATCGATAACCTTGCTTAATTCATTTTGAGAAAGTGGCTGCCAAATACCCATGTCTGAATAATCAGTTTGGCTGTCAATCATTCCTTCTAGTAAAACTGCTGTGCCACAGGAAAATAATACACTTATGAAAAATAACTATGCTTTACCTTCAAATTGTTAGTAAATAAATTGGCATTGTTTTACATTTTGCAAATCTCTCTTTTTTAAAATTTTTGCCTCTTTTGTTGGCCTCTTTTATTTATTTATTTTCATCCATCTTTATTCTTTGGCCTGTGTGGGCCTCCCATTGCAGCAGCCTCTCATTGCAGAGCACCGGCTCTGGGTGCATGCACTCCAGAGTGCTG
Source organism: Tragulus kanchil (assembly GCA_022376925.1). NCBI lineage: Eukaryota > Metazoa > Chordata > Mammalia > Artiodactyla > Tragulidae > Tragulus > Tragulus kanchil. The sequence continues at coordinate 183,601,742 of JAIOJX010000026.1, forward strand.
GCTCATAATTGGACACACGGGTCCAGCTGCTCCGCAGCACATGGGATCTTCCTGGGTCAGGGATGGAACCAGTGCCTCTTGCACTGCAAGGCAGACTCTTTACCCACTGGACTACCAGGGAAGTCCTGTAAATCTTTTTATTGTCTGGCTTAATAGAAGATGGATAGCTGGATTATTACATCTGCTTACAATATATTACAGAAACATTTGAAGAAAAAACAGCCTCATGGAACATGTATTTGGTAAAAGGGAGAAGTATTTTGACTGCCTTTTCAGATAATTGTGGGTATTATTTTTTGATACTACACCAAAACTCTACAACTCATCTTCTTACATGTTACTTTTGATGTCAAATCTGAAACATTAAGAAACTTTTCATACTCTTATATTATTGTTATATTTTGCACTTTGAATGAATCTACTTACTCATGGAAGATTTTTTTTAACATCATGTCGTGGTTATTTAGAAAATAACCGATTCATTGAGTTATACAGATTTTCCAAAAGTCACATTCAATTTTTTAAAATCACATTATTATCCCTTACAATTTCATCATAAAAGCTTTCAACTATTGATAAGCTGTCAAGCTCATGGTAGAAAGTAAACTTTTCCATAATTTCAATTTTCACTTGAAAACATAAGTTTAATCATTGGCAACAAATACTGTCAGTTGTTTTCTCAGAATCGATAACCTTGCTTAATTCATTTTGAGAAAGTGGCTGCCAAATACCCATGTCTGAATAATCAGTTTGGCTGTCAATCATTCCTTCTAGTAAAACTGCTGTGCCACAGGAAAAGAACCAACTTAACAATAAAAACAAATGTCCTTTTTCAAAATAACCACTGAAGTCCAGTGTGCCATAAAAACTGCCATTTCATCATATAGGGTGTGAAACGCACATGTATTCAAGAGTCAAGACTCATAAAATTAATCCTTTAAACTGCTTAGTTAAGGATATTCTTCAAACTACCATTGTGCTTTACTGTGACCATGTGGCAGTCCAGTGGAGGAACACCGTGACTTGTGGCATGGTTAGAGGCTGCCATCTCAAGCTCTACTGAGGACACACATGGTTTTATCCACTATTGCTTTTGTTCCATCAACTGATCAAAATGGAAATACAGTGATGGAGGCAAAAAACATTGGAGTATTATTTTGAAAGAGTTTTAAAATATATTCTTTAGGGCTTCCTTGGTGGTCCAGTGGGTAAAGAGTCCACTTTGCAGTCCAAGGGGCACTGGTCGGACCCCTGGACCAGGAAGATCCCATGTGCTGCAGAGCGGCTGGACCAGTGTGTCCAGTTAAGAGCCAGGGCTCTGGAGTGGATGTGCCCAGAGCTGGTGCTCTGCAAGGAAAGAGGCCACTGGAATTGGAGGCCCCACACAGGCCAAAGAATAAAGATGGATGAAAAATCAATCAATCAATAAATAAATAAAAAGAGGGCAAAACAAAAAAAAAAAGATACTCTTTAAAAGATACACATACATTCCCTAAAAGAATGTTGAAGAACCCCAGGAGCTTGTGACCACATTTTAAGAAACACTGTGATAGAGCAAGACAGACATCAATTACTATCCTTAAGCAAATTTCTTAATCCTATCTGTAAATTGAGGGTAATAAATCCTGGCACACTGAGTTCCTATGAGAATGAAATACTGTAATGTATGTAAAGCACCTCTTGGTGGCTATAACACAGTCAGCACTGTATTAAGTTCATTCTCCTTTCAGGTCTCTGGTCTGCACTTTGTCCTCCCCAAGACATACTATGACTACATTTAGATAATGACTTAACAAAATGCCATCTTTTATTTCCCCATTAAGTTGTGAACTCCTTTCTGCACCTTACATCTTCTACCCTATAGAGTGGGTCATCGGCCCTTTTGAGAATCTGATGTACTGGTAAGGCCTCTCTTATCTACCCCTCTTCCAGAAATGTACATAGAAATACACATGCATAATCTTGAATACAATTGCAAACTTGAAGACCCCTTGAAGGGGGTCTATGATTCCTCCAAGGAAGAGTTTTCTCAAGATGATTCTTGAAACATCTGCTTCAAAATCAACCTAAAATATTATTAAAACAATGATTCCTAAGCCTCTCCCAGAACTTCAAAATCTGTATCTCTTAAGAATCTGCATCTAAACAGTTTGGGTATTTCATAGAGCCTTTCAGGTTGGATCTCTAAGGAAATCCATGAGGCCTGGATTAAGAAATCCTACTCCATAGTACCAAATACATGGTTGATACTCAGTAAATACAAATTAATCTAAGTATACTCTGGAAGTCAATGAAATGACTAGAAGATCACTAAAATTTAGAAAAGTGTACTTAATGCTCATTTGTTCCAAATACTCATTGATCATGACAATTAGTTGGGAACTGTTTTGTATTATAAGAAAAACAACTTTTGCTCAGGCATGGAGTGGGATCTGAGCATTTATAGTTGTTTAAACAGCTTTCTCCAGTAATTCTGATCATCATGCCAGGTTCAAGAATGGCTTTAACCCTCAGAATGAGAGAAAAAATTGAAAACAAAGCAATTGACAAAGGGTTAATCTTCAAATACACAAGAAGCTTGTGCAGCTTCATACCAAAAAAAAACCAACTCAATCAAAAATGAGTGGAAGATCGAAGCAGACATTTCTCCAAAGAAGATGTACAGATGGCCAACAAATACATGAAAAGATGCTCAATATCACTCTTTATTAGAAAAATGAATATCAAAGCTACAATAAGGTATCACCTCATACTGGTGAGAATGGCCATCACCAAAAAATATACAAACAATGCTGGGAAGGATGTGGAGAAAACAGAACCCTCTTGCACTGCTGATGGAAATATAAATTGATACAGCCACTATGGAGAACTGTGGGGAGATTCCTTAAAAAGAATTAGGAATAAAACTACAAATTATCCAGCAAGTGTTTTCCCTGGTGGCTCAGATGATAAAGAATTTGCTGTGCAGCAGACCCAGATTTGATTCATGGGTCAGGAAAATCTTCTGGAGGAGGAAATGGCAATCCACTCCAGTTTTCTTGCCTGCGAAATCCCATGGACAAAGGAGCCTGGGGGCTACAGTCCATGGGGTGACAAGTCAGACATGACTAAGCAATTAATACATACACACATAACCCAGCAGTCCCACTAACAGGATACACCCTGAGAAAACCATAACCTAAAAAGATACAGATACCTCAGCATTCATTGCAGCACTATTTGCAGTAGCCAGGACACAGAAGCAATCTACATGTTCATTGATGGATGAACGGATAAAGATGCTGTAGTACATATATACAATGGAATATTACTCAGTCATAAAAAGGCATGAATTTGAGTCCGTTAAACTCAGGTGGATGAATGTAGAATCTGTTATACAGAGTGAAGTAAGGAAAAAATAAATATTGTATATTAATGTATATATATATATATATATATAGAGAGAGAGAGAGAGAGAGAGAGAGAATCCATAAAAATGATACTGATGAACTTATTTGCATGGCAAGAATAGAAACATAGACGTAGAAAACAGACTTGTGGAAACAGCATGGTAAAGAGAGTTGGGACGAATTGAGAGAATAACAATGAAATATATACATTACCATATGTAAAACAGATACCTAATGGGAAGTTGGTAATATAACATAGGGAGTCCAGTCCAGTGCTCTGTAATGACCTAGAGGGGTGGGATAAGGGATGGTGGAAAGGAGGTTCAAGAGGAAGGGGATATATGTATACTTATGGTTGAGTCATGTTGTTGTACAGCAGAAACAAACACAACATTTTAAAGCAATTATCCTCCACTTAAAAAATAAATTTAAAAAATTTGGAGAATGGCCATCACCAAAAAATATACAAACAATGCTGGGAAGGATGTGGAGAAAACAGAACCCTCTTGCACTGCTGATGGAAATATAAATTGATACAGCCACTATGGAGAACTGTGGGGAGATTCCTTAAAAAGAATTAGGAATAAAACTACAAATTATCCAGCAAGTGTTTTCCCTGGTGGCTCAGATGATAAAGAATTTGCTGTGCAGCAGACCCAGATTTGATTCATGGGTCAGGAAAATCTTCTGGAGGAGGAAATGGCAATCCACTCCAGTTTTCTTGCCTGCGAAATCCCATGGACAAAGGAGCCTGGGGGCTACAGTCCATGGGGTGACAAGTCAGACATGACTAAGCAATTAATACATACACACATAACCCAGCAGTCCCACTAACAGGATACACCCTGAGAAAACCATAACCTAAAAAGATACAGATACCTCAGCATTCATTGCAGCACTATTTGCAGTAGCCAGGACACAGAAGCAATCTACATGTTCATTGATGGATGAACGGATAAAGATGCTGTAGTACATATATACAATGGAATATTACTCAGTCATAAAAAGGCATGAATTTGAGTCCGTTAAACTCAGGTGGATGAATGTAGAATCTGTTATACAGAGTGAAGTAAGGAAAAAATAAATATTGTATATTAATGTATATATATATATATATATATATATAGAGAGAGAGAGAGAGAGAGAGAGAGAATCCATAAAAATGATACTGATGAACTTATTTGCATGGCAAGAATAGAAACATAGACGTAGAAAACAGACTTGTGGAAACAGCATGGTAAAGAGAGTTGGGACGAATTGAGAGAATAACAATGAAATATATACATTACCATATGTAAAACAGATACCTAATGGGAAGTTGGTAATATAACATAGGGAGTCCAGTCCAGTGCTCTGTAATGACCTAGAGGGGTGGGATAAGGGATGGTGGAAAGGAGGTTCAAGAGGAAGGGGATATATGTATACTTATGGTTGAGTCATGTTGTTGTACAGCAGAAACAAACACAACATTTTAAAGCAATTATCCTCCACTTAAAAAATAAATTTAAAAAATTTTAAAGAATGTCTTTGTCTTCCTCTGAATGCACAATGTTTGCTTTGTTAAAAAACACAAGCAATACCTACCTCTACTGGTTCATTTAATGGTTTAATAAATCCAAGACTCAATTTCCTTGTCATTTTTTTTTTTGTCTGCATTTGTAAATCATAAGGTCACTCTAGAGCAGTAGCACTCAAACTTTTCTGCACATTGGAATAGCCTGGTGAGCTTTTAAATCTCCAGACCAGACCCCAATCCAATTAAACCACAATCTCAAGGGATGGATGCAGTCATCGGTATTTATTTAAAACTCTTTGAATGAGCCATTGTGCAGCCAAGTTTGAAAACTACTGCTTGAAAATTTACAGTCAGAGCCAGAAGGAATTGAAATGCATTTCTCTCACCTACTCCCACCAACCCTGCCCATAACAGGAAGTCCTTCTTCCTGTTATTTTGGATACAAAACAGAAATAAGGGAGTTCAAGATTAGGAAAAGTGTGGGGAGATAAAGCTAGGAAAAACTAGATAAATCACTATTAATATTTACTACTTGGTGAGTGTATCACACACATTTTTTTTTTCTGAAGTATGTAAGATTATATTGCAATGTCTCTTTATGTGCAAATATGTCAAGTATGTCTCTTTAAAGGAAGGACTACACACCTATCAGAATGTCCCAAATTCAAAACACTGACAATACCAAACGGTAATGAGGATAAAGAGCAACAGAAATTCTCTTATTTTTGGTGGAAATGCAAAATGGTAGAGTCACTTTGGAAGATAAAACACACTCAAACCATACAGTTCAGTAACTGTGCTATCTGTATACCTAAGAGAGCTGAAAAATTGCATCTATACAAAAACCTACACACAGATGCTCAGAGCATTCATAATTTCCAAAACTTGGACACAACCAAGATGTCCTCTTGTAGATGAGTGCATAAATTAACTGTGGTACATCCAGACATTGGAATATTATCCAGTGTTACAAAGGAAACAAGCAATTAGGTCATAAAATGACATAGAACAACCTTAAATGCACATTACCAAGTGAAAGCAATCTGAAAAGACAATAGACTATATGATTCCACTATATGACATTCTGAGACAAAAAAAAAAAAAACTATGGGTAAAGTAAAAATATCACATCATCAAGAGTCAACCTACACTATAAACTTGGAGTGGAAATAATGTGTAAATGTAGATTCACTGATAGCAACAAATGTACTATGGTGGTGTGTGTTGCCTACAGTACAGAAAGTTGTACATGTGTAGGGATAGGGAATATATGGGTAGTCTGTGCTTTCTGCCCAACTTTTCTGTGAACCTAAAATTACTCAAAAAACCACCTTTTTCTTAAAAAAAAGGGAAGGATATTCTTTTGTTTTAAGCACAGCTCTGTTATCAAAATCAAGAACTTATTCACATTTATTCTATTTTTTAATATATAAAATGTAGCCAAATTTTATTAGTTATTCTATTAATATCCTTGATCACAGAAGAAAAAATATATTTTTTCCCACCTAGGATCATATACTACACTTAGCTGTCAAATATTTTATCTTCTTATAGTTCCCCAATCGTTTTTTGTCCTCAATGTCCTTGGCCTTCAAGAAGTGTACAGGCCCTGAATGTGGTTTCCCTAACATTTACTCATGAGTATATTTAGGTTATGTTTTTTTTTTTTTTTTAAGAAACATTATGTCCTTTTCAGTACATGATGACGAGCGGCATATGACACCTCTATGTCTCATTATTAGTGATGCTTACTTTGATCATCTAGTTGAGATGGCTCCTGCCAGTATAAATCTATGTTTTTCTCTTTGTAATTAATAAATCTCTTCTAGGGACTACTTTTAGGTTACATAAATATCCTGTTTCTTATCTAACTTACACTCACTAGCTTTAGGTTTCTTTCTTGACTCTTGCCTGAAAATATTATTAGTGCAGTAGTGGACCGGTGAGCATGTGTCTACTTTTTAATGCCTTTTAAGTTTTCTCTTTTCTTTCTACAACATCAAATATTTTTGTTATTCTGAGAGGGACATAATATTAACAAAGCAGTGACATTGCTTAATTGCATTCTCAAAGCTGATGCGATTCTAATCAGTTTAATTGGGTTCACGTCATTACGTACATTCTGAGCCTTCCCCTATAGGGCTGCCATCAAACAGATACCTGGAAAATTCCTGGTCGGCATGTCTCTTCTGAGTTCACTGAAGATTTCCATCTGCTGTTTGACAGAGTTAAGAACCTTGTGAACGTCTCGAATTTTCCTGAGTTTCAAAGTCCTTATCTTAGAAAAACAGTGAATTCCTGAGGTCCTTGAAGTGGCAATTGGTCCCCACAAAGTCTTTAGACTAGTCACAGCTGTCATTTCTGAGGTTCAATTTATTGCACTTTTATTGCGCTTTGCAGATTTTTTTTTTTTTGTAACAAATTGAAGCTTGGTGGAAACCCTGCATCAGGCAAATTCATCACACCATTCTTCCCATATCAATTGCTCACTTCACGTCTATGTGTCAATTTTGGTAATTCTTGCAATATTTCAAACTTTTTCATCATTATTCTACTTGTCATGGTGACCTTTGATCTTTGATGTTACTATTACAATTGTTTTGCAGCATCACAAACTACACCCGTCTAAGATGGTGAACTTAATCAATAAATGTTGTGTTTGTTCTGACGGTTCCACCAACCAGTCATTCTCCAGTCTCCCTCCCTCTCCTCGGGCATCCCTACTCCCTGAGACACAATATTGAAATAATAAGTCCATAATGACCTCTAAATGGTCAAGTGAAGGGGAAGGTCACATGTCTCTCACTTTAAATCAAAAGCTAGAAATGATTAGGCTTAATGAGGGAGGCATATTGAAAGCTGAGATATAAATACTCCTTGTTTTTTAAAATTTTTAGGGACTACTTTTAGGTTACATAAATATCCTGTTTCTTATCTAACTTACACTCACTAGCTTTAGGTTTCTTTCTTGACTCTTGCCTGAAAATATTATTAGTGCAGTAGTGGACCGGTGAGCATGTGTCTACTTTTTAATGCCTTTTAAGTTTTCTCTTTTCTTTCTACAACATCAAATATTTTTGTTATTCTGAGAGGGACATAATATTAACAAAGCAGTGACATTGCTTAATTGCATTCTCAAAGCTGATGCGATTCTAATCAGTTTAATTGGGTTCACGTCATTACGTACATTCTGAGCCTTCCCCTATAGGGCTGCCATCAAACAGATACCTGGAAAATTCCTGGTCGGCATGTCTCTTCTGAGTTCACTGAAGATTTCCATCTGCTGTTTGACAGAGTTAAGAACCTTGTGAACGTCTCGAATTTTCCTGAGTTTCAAAGTCCTTATCTTAGAAAAACAGTGAATTCCTGAGGTCCTTGAAGTGGCAATTGGTCCCCACAAAGTCTTTAGACTAGTCACAGCTGTCATTTCTGAGGTTCAATTTATTGCACTTTTATTGCGCTTTGCAGATTTTTTTTTGTAACAAATTGAAGCTTGGTGGAAACCCTGCATCAGGCAAATTCATCACACCATTCTTCCCATATCAATTGCTCACTTCACGTCTATGTGTCAATTTTGGTAATTCTTGCAATATTTCAAACTTTTTCATCATTATTCTACTTGTCATGGTGACCTTTGATCTTTGATGTTACTATTACAATTGTTTTGCAGCATCACAAACTACACCCGTCTAAGATGGTGAACTTAATCAATAAATGTTGTGTTTGTTCTGACGGTTCCACCAACCAGTCATTCTCCAGTCTCCCTCCCTCTCCTCGGGCATCCCTACTCCCTGAGACACAATATTGAAATAATAAGTCCATAATGACCTCTAAATGGTCAAGTGAAGGGGAAGGTCACATGTCTCTCACTTTAAATCAAAAGCTAGAAATGATTAGGCTTAATGAGGGAGGCATATTGAAAGCTGAGATATACAGAAAGCTAGTTCTCCTGCACCAAAGAATTAGCCAAGTTGTGAAATTCCAAGGAAAAGTTCTTGAAGGAGAACTCAAGTGCTACTCCAATGAGCACATGAATGATAAAAATCAAAACAGCCCTCTTGCTGATACAGAGAAAATTTTAGTGGTCTGAAGAGAAAAATCAAATCAGTCACAACATTTCCTTAAGTGAAAGCCTAATCTAGAGCAAGGTATCAACCCTCTTCAATTCCATGAAGGCTGAGAAAGGTAAGGAAGCTGTTGAAGAAAAGTTTAAAACTAGCAGAGGTTGGTTCATGTGGTTTAAGGAGATCATTAATATAAAAGTCTTCATAACATAAGTGTCAGATGAAACAGCGAGTACTGTTGCAGAAACTTCAGCAAGTTACCCAGAAGATCTAAGTAAAATAGTTGACAAAAGACGGCTACACTAAACAGATTTTTTTAATGTTGACAACACAGCCTTACACTGGAAGAAAATGCCATCTCAAAGTTTCAAAGCTACAGAGGAGAAGTCAGTGCCCGGCTTCAAGCCTCCAAAGGATTGTCTGGCACTTTCGTTAGGGGCTAATGCAGCTACTAACTTTAGGTTGAAGTCAGTGCTCATTTACTATTCAAAAATCCCAAGGTACTTAAGAATTTGGCTAAATCTACTCCACCTGTGCTCCATAAATGAACTAAAACCTGGATGACAGCATACACGTTTACAACATAACTTACTGAATATTTTAAACCCATTGTTGACACCTACTACTCAGAAGAAAAAGACTTTTCACTAAAATTACAATTGTTTTGCAGCATCACAAACTACTCCCGTCTAAGATGGTGAACTTAATCAATAAATGTTGTGTTTGTTCTGACGGTTCCACCAACCAGTCATTCTCCAGTCTCCCTCCCTCTCCTCGGGCATCCCTACTCCCTGAGACACAATATTGAAATAATAAGTCCATAATGACCTCTAAATGGTCAAGTGAAGGGGAAGGTCACATGTCTCTCACTTTAAATCAAAAGCTAGAAATGATTAGGCTTAATGAGGGAGGCATATTGAAAGCTGAGATATACAGAAAGCTAGTTCTCCTGCACCAAAGAATTAGCCAAGTTGTGAAATTCCAAGGAAAAGTTCTTGAAGGAGAACTCAAGTGCTACTCCAATGAGCACATGAATGATAAAAATCAAAACAGCCCTCTTGCTGATACAGAGAAAATTTTAGTGGTCTGAAGAGAAAAATCAAATCAGTCACAACATTTCCTTAAGTGAAAGCCTAATCTAGAGCAAGGTATCAACCCTCTTCAATTCCATGAAGGCTGAGAAAGGTAAGGAAGCTGTTGAAGAAAAGTTTAAAACTAGCAGAGGTTGGTTCATGTGGTTTAAGGAGATCATTAATATAAAAGTCTTCATAACATAAGTGTCAGATGAAACAGCGAGTACTGTTGCAGAAACTTCAGCAAGTTACCCAGAAGATCTAAGTAAAATAGTTGACAAAAGACGGCTACACTAAACAGATTTTTTTAATGTTGACAACACAGCCTTACACTGGAAGAAAATGCCATCTCAAAGTTTCAAAGCTACAGAGGAGAAGTCAGTGCCCGGCTTCAAGCCTCCAAAGGATTGTCTGGCACTTTCGTTAGGGGCTAATGCAGCTACTAACTTTAGGTTGAAGTCAGTGCTCATTTACTATTCAAAAATCCCAAGGTACTTAAGAATTTGGCTAAATCTACTCCACCTGTGCTCCATAAATGAACTAAAACCTGGATGACAGCATACACGTTTACAACATAACTTACTGAATATTTTAAACCCATTGTTGACACCTACTACTCAGAAGAAAGATTCCTTTCAAAATATGACTATTTATTGCCAATGTAGCTGGTCACCCAAGAACTCTGATGGGGATGTACAACGAGATTCATGCCGTTTTTCTGTTGTCCATGGATGAAGAAGTCATTTGAACTATCAAGTATTATTTAAGAAATGTATTATTACCTAAGGTTACAGCTTCCATAGAAAGTGTGTTATCTCATGTATCTAGGTAAAGCACATTGAATACCTTTCAGGAAGAGCCAACATTTTTAGATGTCATAAGAACATGGGAAGAGGTCAAAATATCAATATTAAGAGTCTGGAAGATGTTAAGTGCAACTGTCATGAATGGCTTTGAGGGTCTCAAAGACTTCAGTGGAAGAAGTAATTACAGCTGCAGTAAAAAGACCAAAGAGATCAGAAGCCGAGGCTGCAGATGTAACTGAGTTGCTGCAATCTCATGATAAAACTTGAATGGATAAAGAACTGCTTCTAATGGTTGAGCCAAGAAAGTAGTTTCATGAGCTGGAATATACTCCTGGTGAGATGCTATGAAGACTGTTAAAATGTCAACAAAAGAGTCCGAATCTGACATAAATTTAGCTGAGGACAGACTCCACTTTTGAAGGAAATACTATTGTGAATAAAATGCTCTCAAACAGCACTGCATGCTACAGAGAAACAGTTCATAACAGGAAGAGTCAATAAGTGTGACAAACTTCATTGTTGTCTTATTTTAAGAAATTGCCAGCCACTCTAAGTTTCAGCAACCACCACCTTGATGATCAAAACTTCAGCAAGTTCCCACTAGGAAAAAGAAAAAATTTTTTAATGTTGACAACACAGCCTTACACTGGAAGAAAATGCCATCTCAAAGTTTCAAAGCTACAGAGGAGAAGTCAGTGCCCGGCTTCAAGCCTCCAAAGGATTGTCTGGCACTTTCGTTAGGGGCTAATGCAGCTACTAACTTTAGGTTGAAGTCAGTGCTCATTTACTATTCAAAAATCCCAAGGTACTTAAGAATTTGGCTAAATCTACTCCACCTGTGCTCCATAAATGAACTAAAACCTGGATGACAGCATACACGTTTACAACATAACTTACTGAATATTTTAAACCCATTGTTGACACCTACTACTCAGAAGAAAGATTCCTTTCAAAATATGACTATTTATTGCCAATGTAGCTGGTCACCCAAGAACTCTGATGGGGATGTACAACGAGATTCATGCCGTTTTTCTGTTGTCCATGGATGAAGAAGTCATTTGAACTATCAAGTATTATTTAAGAAATGTATTATTACCTAAGGTTACAGCTTCCATAGAAAGTGTGTTATCTCATGTATCTAGGTAAAGCACATTGAATACCTTTCAGGAAGAGCCAACATTTTTAGATGTCATAAGAACATGGGAAGAGGTCAAAATATCAATATTAAGAGTCTGGAAGATGTTAAGTGCAACTGTCATGAATGGCTTTGAGGGTCTCAAAGACTTCAGTGGAAGAAGTAATTACAGCTGCAGTAAAAAGACCAAAGAGATCAGAAGCCGAGGCTGCAGATGTAACTGAGTTGCTGCAATCTCATGATAAAACTTGAATGGATAAAGAACTGCTTCTAATGGTTGAGCCAAGAAAGTAGTTTCATGAGCTGGAATATACTCCTGGTGAGATGCTATGAAGACTGTTAAAATGTCAACAAAAGAGTCCGAATCTGACATAAATTTAGCTGAGGACAGACTCCACTTTTGAAGGAAATACTATTGTGAATAAAATGCTCTCAAACAGCACTGCATGCTACAGAGAAACAGTTCATAACAGGAAGAGTCAATAAGTGTGACAAACTTCATTGTTGTCTTATTTTAAGAAATTGCCAGCCACTCTAAGTTTCAGCAACCACCACCTTGATGATCAGTCAGCAGTCCTCAGCACTGAGGAAAGACCCTCCACCAGCAAAAAGATCACAAATCAGATGAAGGCTTAGATAACAGCATTTTTTTTTAGCAGTAAGTATTTTCAAATTAAGATATGTGCATTGCTGGGAGCTTCCCTGGTAGCTCAGTGGTTGAAGAGCTCACCTGCCAATGCAGGAGACACGGGTTTGACCCCTGATCCTGGAAGATCCCACATTCTGCAGAGCAGCTAAGCCTGTGAGCCACAACTATGGAGCCTGTGCTCTAGGGCCACGGCGTCACAGCCACGGAGCCCATGTGCCGCAACTACTGAAGCCCGTGTGCCCTGGAGCCCGAGTTCCACATCAAGAGAATCACTGCAACAAGAAGCCTGTTCACCTCAACCAGAGAGTAGCCCCCACTCCCTGCAACTAGAGAAGAGCCTGCAGCAGCAATGAAGGCCAAGAATAGCCAAAAATGAATAAATACATTTAAAATAAGATATGTGCATTGTTTTTTTAGACATAATGCTATTGGCCACTTAATATAGTGTCAACGTAACTTTTTATATGCACTGGGAAATCAAAAAAAATGTCATTTCCTTTATTGAAATATTTGTTTTAGTGTAGTGGTCTGGAACTGAAGCCTCCATATCTCCAAGTCTGACTCTTCTTTTTGCTTTTAAGTCTATTAACTGGACTTTCAAACCTTCAGATAATTCATTTTTCAGTTCCAGAGTTGCCATCTGTTTTTCTTTAATCATACCTATTGTCCTGTTAATATTTACTACCTTTTTTAAAAAAATTTTATTTTACTTTTTACTTTTACAGAGTTTTGTTGTTTACAGATATATATGATCCCAGATTAGTCATATATATTTGCTACCTTTTAATTCGTTGAATAATCATATCCATTATATATCTTAACAGGTTAATTGACTTTTTAAAAATCCTTCTCTGCTGATTCCAACATCTGAGTTATCTCAGAGTGAATCTCCAGTGACTGACTTTTTATTGGGAATTTTTATCATATTCCATTATATACTTAAGGGACTCCACTTTTAAAGGAAATACATGTGAATAAAATGCTCTCAAACAGCACTGCATGCTACAGAGAAACAGTTCATAACAGGAAGAGTCAATAAGTGTGACAAACTTCATTGTTGTCTTATTTTAAGAAATTGCCAGCCACTCTAAGTTTCAGCAACCACCACCTTGATGATCAGTCAGCAGTCCTCAGCACTGAGGAAAGACCCTCCACCAGCAAAAAGATCACAAATCAGATGAAGGCTTAGATAACAGCATTTTTTTTTAGCAGTAAGTATTTTCAAATTAAGATATGTGCATTGCTGGGAGCTTCCCTGGTAGCTCAGTGGTTGAAGAGCTCACCTGCCAATGCAGGAGACACGGGTTTGACCCCTGATCCTGGAAGATCCCACATTCTGCAGAGCAGCTAAGCCTGTGAGCCACAACTATGGAGCCTGTGCTCTAGAGCCACGGAGTCACAGCTACGGAGCCCATGTGCCGCAACTACTGAAGCCCGTGTGCCCTGGAGCCCGAGTTCCACATCAAGAGAATCACTGCAACAAGAAGCCTGTTCACCTCAACCAGAGAGTAGCCCCCACTCCCTGCAACTAGAGAAGAGCCTGCAGCAGCAATGAAGGCCAAGAATAGCCAAAAATGAATAAATACATTTAAAATAAGATATGTGCATTGTTTTTTTAGACATAATGCTATTGGCCACTTAATATAGTGTCAACGTAACTTTTTATATGCACTGGGAAATCAAAAAAAATGTCATTTCCTTTATTGAAATATTTGTTTTAGTGTAGTGGTCTGGAACTGAAGCCTCCATATCTCCAAGTCTGACTCTTCTTTTTGCTTTTAAGTCTATTAACTGGACTTTCAAACCTTCAGATAATTCATTTTTCAGTTCCAGAGTTGCCATCTGTTTTTCTTTAATCATACCTATTGTCCTGTTAATATTTACTACCTTTTTAAAAAAATTTTATTTTACTTTTTACTTTTACAGAGTTTTGTTGTTTACAGATATGTATGATCCCAGATTAGTCATATATATTTGCTACCTTTTAATTCGTTGAATAATCATATCCATTATATATCTTAACAGGTTAATTGACTTTTTAAAAATCCTTCTCTGCTGATTCCAACATCTGAGTTATCTCAGAGTGAATCTCCAGTGACTGACTTTTTTATTAGGAGAGAGATCAGTTTTTATTGTTTCTTCATATGCAAATTACATTTTGAACACTGATAGTGATACACTACACAAACTCATCAGAGAATTCCATGGACAGACTAGCAGGCTATAGTCCATGGGGTCACAAAGAGTCAGACAGGACTGAGTGACTAACACTTTTCAGCTTCGCTGGTAGCTCAGCTGGTAAAGAATCTGTCTGCAATGAAAGAGACCCTTGTTGGATGCCTGGCTTGGGAAGATCCTGTGGAGAAGGGATAAGCTACACTCTCCAGTATTCCCAGGGTTCCAGGTGGTTCAGATGGTAAAGAATCTGTCTGCAATGTGGGAGGACCTCGGTTTGATCCCCGGGCTGGGGAGATCCCCTGGAGGAGGGCATGGCAACCCACTCCAGTATTCTTGCCTGGAGAATCCCCATGAACAGAGGAATCTGGTGGGTTGTATATATAGCCCATGGGGTCTCAAAGAGTCATATGTGACTGAGCTACTAAGCACAGCACAGTGTGCAAATTCTAGACTCTGTTATGTTCCTTTGAAGAGTATTGATGTTGTTAGTTATTCAGTTAGAGACAAACTGAAAACTCTGTCTCTTCTACGAAAAGAGTCAGATGTGACTGAGCTACTAAGCACAGCACAGTGTGCAAATTCTAGACTCTGTTATGTTCCTTTGAAGAGTATTGATGTTGTTAGTTATTCAGTTAGAGACAAACTGAAAACTCTGTCTCTTCTACGGTGAGCAGCAGCTCAAACAGCAATTCAGTTCCTTTAGCCAAAACAGAACTACTGGGAATCTGCCCCACATATACATGGTTTGGACCAGACAAGAACTTGGGCAGAGTTTAAGTACAGAATTTTGGGTTCTTCCTTTCTGGCTTTATTATCCCTAAGCTTTCTTCTTCACCTGTGGTTGTGGTTTCTCTAAATTTTCTCCTCTAAATGTTTTAACAGATAAGATTATATGAGATACTTTTTTGTTGTTGTTTATAGCTCACCCACAAGGCTGACTGGAACCTGTCCTTTCGCAAAATGCAAAAAAGATCACATGAAATTATATTTTTTCTCCTAATGTCATCTCTCTCATTGTATTCACCATTACTTGAGCTAATGAATTTCTCTTCATCAAAAAGCTGTTACAGGACTTCCCTAGTGGTCCAGTGGGTAGGGACACCGCCTCACAGTGCAAGAGGTGCTGGTTTGATCCCTGGCCTGGGAAGTTCCCACATGCCGCAGAGTGGCTGGACTGACATGTCCAACTACCAAGCCAGTGCTCTGGAGCGCATGTGCCCAGAGCCGATGCTCTGCAACGAGAGAGGCCACTGCAATGGGAGGCCCACACAGGCCAAAGAACAAAGATGGATGAAAATAAATAAACGAAAGACCAATAGAAGTGGCCAAAAAAAAAACTAGTTACACTTAACTTTGTCTGCTTTTGATTCACTTATTCATCCCTTCATTTGAATAATAGATATTCTGTGTAAACCATTGTGTTGAGTCATGTTATGGAATCAAAAAAGAGGCATACCTCTCACTTTCAAAGAGTCTGAAACCTAACTGGAAAGGTGAGGCATAAACTCAAAGTTACATTGCCTGAAGGATTACATGTGATCTAGTAGTACCAAATGAATGTTATAAATGAGAACCCTTTTAACCCAAAATGCTGTATAAGGATCAGCAACACTGGTAACTCCTAAGAGCTTTTCAGAAATTCAGAATCTTGGGCTCTACCCTAACATCTGCTGAATCAAAATCTGCATGTTTACAAGATTCCCACATGGTCCTGAAAGCATCAAAATTTGAGAAGCACTATTCTAGAAGTTCAGAAGAAGAGACCCTTTGCAGGAAGTTTTGGGGAGGTTTTATATAGAATATAACATTTCAGGCTCTGGAAGATCCGAGAAGCTAGAAAACATAATTTTAGGTAGAGTACAGGAACACAATGGGAATGAATTCAAATTGAGAAGTAGTTACAGATGCTTCTGAGGAAAAAAGTTGAAACTTCTATTAACTAGATTGTTTTCTTCTGCAAACTAGAGGAAATCTAGCCCAGAGAAACTTACAAAATAGGGTCATCTCTTATCTCACATCACTGTAAATCTGAACACATGTCAGTTCTAGGGTGGGTAACTTAGTAGTTCAACAATGTAATCAAAAACTTAAGAACCTGTCCTTTCGCAAAATGCAAAGATCACATGAAATTATATTTTTTCTCCTAATGTCATCTCTCTCATTGTATTCACCATTACTTGAGCTAATGAATTTCTCTTCATCAAAAAGCTGTTACAGGACTTCCCTAGTGGTCCAGTGGGTAGGGACACCGCCTCACAGTGCAAGAGGTGCTGGTTTGATCCCTGGCCTGGGAAGTTCCCACATGCCGCAGAGTGGCTGGACTGACATGTCCAACTACCAAGCCAGTGCTCTGGAGCGCATGTGCCCAGAGCCGATGCTCTGCAACGAGAGAGGCCACTGCAATGGGAGGCCCACACAGGCCAAAGAACAAAGATGGATGAAAATAAATAAACGAAAGACCAATAGAAGTGGCCAAAAAAAAAACTAGTTACACTTAACTTTGTCTGCTTTTGATTCACTTATTCATCCCTTCATTTGAATAATAGATATTCTGTGTAAACCATTGTGTTGAGTCATGTTATGGAATCAAAAAAGAGGCATACCTCTCACTTTCAAAGAGTCTGAAACCTAACTGGAAAGGTGAGGCATAAACTCAAAGTTACATTGCCTGAAGGATTACATGTGATCTAGTAGTACCAAATGAATGTTATAAATGAGAACCCTTTTAACCCAAAATGCTGTATAAGGATCAGCAACACTGGTAACTCCTAAGAGCTTTTCAGAAATTCAGAATCTTGGGCTCTACCCTAACATCTGCTGAATCAAAATCTGCATGTTTACAAGATTCCCACATGGTCCTGAAAGCATCAAAATTTGAGAAGCACTATTCTAGAAGTTCAGAAGAAGAGACCCTTTGCAGGAAGTTTTGGGGAGGTTTTATATAGAATATAACATTTCAGGCTCTGGAAGATCCGAGAAGCTAGAAAACATAATTTTAGGTAGAGTACAGGAACACAATGGGAATGAATTCAAATTGAGAAGTAGTTACAGATGCTTCTGAGGAAAAAAGTTGAAACTTCTATTAACTAGATTGTTTTCTTCTGCAAACTAGAGGAAATCTAGCCCAGAGAAACTTACAAAATAGGGTCATCTCTTATCTCACATCACTGTAAATCTGAACACATGTCAGTTCTAGGGGTGGGTAACTTAGTAGTTCAACAATGTAATCAAAAATAGGTTCCAAAATTGACAACCCAAATAAGCCTATATCTATTACATAAATTGAACCAGTAATTAATAACAATGCTCTCACAATAGGAAGCACTAGATCCAGATGGATTCACTAGTGAATTCTACTAAACATTTCTGGAAAAAATTATGGCAACATTTTGTAGTCTGTTTCAGAAGACAGAAATAGGGATTTCGCTAGCAGTCCAATGGTTACGATTCCATTTCCAAAGCAGAGGGAGTGGGTTTGATCCTAATCTGGGAACTGAGATCCCACATGCTGTAAATAAGGTCAAAAATAAAAACAAAAGATAGAAACAGGGAACAATTCCTAATTAATTCAATGAGGTTAGCATTATTCAGACAAAGATATTATAAGAAAATAAGAGACCAATACCTTTCATGAGCAAAGAAGCAAAAATTTTCAACAAACCATTAGCAAATTGAATTGAACAGTGCATGAAAGTGTTACACCATGACCAAGCAGGATTTATCCCAACTATAAAAGGCTGGTTCAATGCTTGAAAATCAATTGATGCAATCAAGCACATCAACCAGCTAAAGAAGAAAAAAAGAATCACACTATTATATCAATATAAGCAGAAAAAGCATGACAGAATCCAATACCCATTCATCATAAAAGCTCTTAGTAATCTAGGACTATAGGGTAACATCAGCTTGTTGAAGAGTATCTACAAGAAAACCTTTGACTAACATCTGCTGAATCAAAATCTGCAGAAAAATTGCAAAATTTGAGAAGCACTATTCTAGAAGTTCAGAAGAAGAGACCCTTTGCAGGAAGTTTTGGGGAGGTTTTATATAGAATATAACATTTCAGGCTCTGGAAGATCCGAGAAGCTAGAAAACATAATTTTAGGTAGAGTACAGGAACACAATGGGAATGAATTCAAATTGAGAAGTAGTTACAGATGCTTCTGAGGAAAAAAGTTGAAACTTCTATTAACTAGATTGTTTTCTTCTGCAAACTAGAGGAAATCTAGCCCAGAGAAACTTACAAAATAGGGTCATCTCTTATCTCACATCACTGTAAATCTGAACACATGTCAGTTCTAGGGGTGGGTAACTTAGTAGTTCAACAATGTAATCAAAAATAGGTTCCAAAATTGACAACCCAAATAAGCCTATATCTATTACATAAATTGAACCAGTAATTAATAACAATGCTCTCACAATAGGAAGCACTAGATCCAGATGGATTCACTAGTGAATTCTACTAAACATTTCTGGAAAAAATTATGGCAACATTTTGTAGTCTGTTTCAGAAGACAGAAATAGGGATTTCGCTAGCAGTCCAATGGTTACGATTCCATTTCCAAAGCAGAGGGAGTGGGTTTGATCCCTAATCTGGGAACTGAGATCCCACATGCTGTAAATAAGGTCAAAAATAAAAACAAAAGATAGAAACAGGGAACAATTCCTAATTAATTCAATGAGGTTAGCATTATTCAGACAAAGATATTATAAGAAAATAAGAGACCAATACCTTTCATGAGCAAAGAAGCAAAAATTTTCAACAAACCATTAGCAAATTGAATTGAACAGTGCATGAAAGTGTTACACCATGACCAAGCAGGATTTATCCCAACTATAAAAGGCTGGTTCAATGCTTGAAAATCAATTGATGCAATCAAGCACATCAACCAGCTAAAGAAGAAAAAAAGAATCACACTATTATATCAATATAAGCAGAAAAAGCATGACAGAATCCAATACCCATTCATCATAAAAGCTCTTAGTAATCTAGGACTATAGGGTAACATCAGCTTGTTGAAGAGTATCTACAAGAAAACCTTTGACTAACATCATGCTTAGTAGGAAGAAATTTGAAGCATTCTCACTAACAGGTACAATGCAAGGACGATCCCTCTCACAATTCCTTCCAACATCATACTGGAACTCTTAGCTATGTGATAATACAAGAAAAGGAAATACAAAATATACACACTAGAAAGAAACAAAATCATCTTTGCAGCTGACACAATTCAGGAAACCTGAAAGAATCAACAACAAAATTCCAGAATTACTAATAGCAAGGTTGCAGGATATGAGTTTAGTATACAAAAGTCAATTGCTTTTCTATATACCAAAAGTGAACAATTGGAATTTGAAATGAAAAACACAATGTTATTTATATTACAACTTCCAAAATGAAATGTCACAATAAATCTAACAAAATATGTATAAAATCTATCAAAAACTTATATAATTTCAATGAATGATTAAGTAAATGGAAAGAAATTCCACATTCATGAATAGGAAAACAATATTGTTAACACGTCATTTCCTACCAATTTGGTCTTAGATTCAATGTAACTGCAATCAAAATCCCACCAAGGTATTTCATAGATATTGACCAACTTATTCTAAAGTTTCCATGGAAAAGCAAAGGTTTAGAAAACCTAACACAATAATGAAGGAGAAGAACAAAGTAGCAGGACTGATACTACCAGACTTCAATTCTTACTGTAAAGCTAAGAACAGAAAAGGTAGATCAATGGGACAGTATAGAGAAACAGACTCACATATTCTTTAATTCAAGGAGGTTAGCATTATTCAGACAAAGATATTATAAGAAAATAAGAGACCAATACCTTTCATGAGCAAAGAAGCAAAAATTTTCAACAAACCATTAGCAAATTGAATTGAACAGTGCATGAAAGTGTTACACCATGACCAAGCAGGATTTATCCCAACTATAAAAGGCTGGTTCAATGCTTGAAAATCAATTGATGCAATCAAGCACATCAACCAGCTAAAGAAGAAAAAAAGAATCACACTATTATATCAATATAAGCAGAAAAAGCATGACAGAATCCAATACCCATTCATCATAAAAGCTCTTAGTAATCTAGGACTATAGGGTAACATCAGCTTGTTGAAGAGTATCTACAAGAAAACCTTTGACTAACATCATGCTTAGTAGGAAGAAATTTGAAGCATTCTCACTAACAGGTACAATGCAAGGACGATCCCTCTCACAATTCCTTCCAACATCATACTGGAACTCTTAGCTATGTGATAATACAAGAAAAGGAAATACAAAATATACACACTAGAAAGAAACAAAATCATCTTTGCAGCTGACACAATTCAGGAAACCTGAAAGAATCAACAACAAAATTCCAGAATTACTAATAGCAAGGTTGCAGGATATGAGTTTAGTATACAAAAGTCAATTGCTTTTCTATATACCAAAAGTGAACAATTGGAATTTGAAATGAAAAACACAATGTTATTTATATTACAAC
Organism: Tragulus kanchil; assembly: GCA_022376925.1. Classification (NCBI taxonomy): domain Eukaryota; kingdom Metazoa; phylum Chordata; class Mammalia; order Artiodactyla; family Tragulidae; genus Tragulus; species Tragulus kanchil. The sequence goes on from JAIOJX010000026.1 coordinate 183,623,049, forward strand.
TTCCAAAATGAAATGTCACAATAAATCTAACAAAATATGTATAAAATCTATCAAAAACTTATATAATTTCAATGAATGATTAAGTAAATGGAAAGAAATTCCACATTCATGAATAGGAAAACAATATTGTTAACACGTCATTTCCTACCAATTTGGTCTTAGATTCAATGTAACTGCAATCAAAATCCCACCAAGGTATTTCATAGATATTGACCAACTTATTCTAAAGTTTCCATGGAAAAGCAAAAGGTTTAGAAAACCTAACACAATAATGAAGGAGAAGAACAAAGTAGCAGGACTGATACTACCAGACTTCAATTCTTACTGTAAAGCTAAGAACAGAAAAGGTAGATCAATGGGACAGTATAGAGAAATAGACTCACATAAATAGTCAACCGATCTTTGACAAAGAAGTAATGGCAATACAATGGAGCGAAGACAGTCTTTTCAACAAATGGTGATGGAACAACTGGACATCCATGTGCACAAAAATGAATCTAGACAGAGACTTTATACCTTCCACAAAATTAACACAAAACAGATCGATCACAGATCTAAATGCAAAACTATTAAACTCTTAGAAGATAACATAGAAAATCTGGATGACCTTAAATACGGAAATGATTTTTTGATATAATATCAAAAACACAGTCCATGAAAGAGAGAATCTATAAATTGGACTTCAAGAGAATAAAAAAAAAAGACAAAAACCGGGAGAAAATATTTGTAAAAGGTCAATCTGATAAAAGACTATTACCCAAAATACACAAAGAACTCTTAAAACTCAACAATAAAAAAAAATGGATTTTTTTTTTAAAAGACCAAAGTCTTTAACAGACACGTTGCCAAAGATATACAAATGGCAAATAAACATATTTAAAAACTCTCCCTTACATTGGTACTAGTGGTTAAAGAAACTGCCTGCCAGTGCAGGAGACTTAAAGAGTTAAAAGTTCAATCCCCAGGTTGGGAGGATCCCTTGGAGGAAGGCATGGCAACCCACTCCAGTATTCTTGTCTGGAGAATCCCATGGACAGAGGACCTGGTGGGCTAAGTCCATAGGGTCGCAAAGAGTCAGACATGACTCTTTTATAGCCACACATACTATTAAATGGTGTATTAAATTTTTAAGGTTTTTCCCTATTCTGTAAAAATTTAAAATTTTGAATGATTAAGTAAATGGAAAGAAATTCCACATTCATGAATAGGAAAACAATATTGTTAACACGTCATTTCCTACCAATTTGGTCTTAGATTCAATGTAACTGCAATCAAAATCCCACCAAGGTATTTCATAGATATTGACCAACTTATTCTAAAGTTTCCATGGAAAAGCAAAAGGTTTAGAAAACCTAACACAATAATGAAGGAGAAGAACAAAGTAGCAGGACTGATACTACCAGACTTCAATTCTTACTGTAAAGCTAAGAACAGAAAAGGTAGATCAATGGGACAGTATAGAGAAATAGACTCACATAAATAGTCAACCGATCTTTGACAAAGAAGTAATGGCAATACAATGGAGCGAAGACAGTCTTTTCAACAAATGGTGATGGAACAACTGGACATCCATGTGCACAAAAATGAATCTAGACAGAGACTTTATACCTTCCACAAAATTAACACAAAACAGATCGATCACAGATCTAAATGCAAAACTATTAAACTCTTAGAAGATAACATAGAAAATCTGGATGACCTTAAATACGGAAATGATTTTTTGATATAATATCAAAAACACAGTCCATGAAAGAGAGAATCTATAAATTGGACTTCAAGAGAATAAAAAAAAAAGACAAAAACCGGGAGAAAATATTTGTAAAAGGTCAATCTGATAAAAGACTATTACCCAAAATACACAAAGAACTCTTAAAACTCAACAATAAAAAAAAAATGGATTTTTTTTTTAAAAGACCAAAGTCTTTAACAGACACGTTGCCAAAGATATACAAATGGCAAATAAACATATTTAAAAACTCTCCCTTACATTGGTACTAGTGGTTAAAGAAACTGCCTGCCAGTGCAGGAGACTTAAAGAGTTAAAAGTTCAATCCCCAGGTTGGGAGGATCCCTTGGAGGAAGGCATGGCAACCCACTCCAGTATTCTTGTCTGGAGAATCCCATGGACAGAGGACCTGGTGGGCTAAGTCCATAGGGTCGCAAAGAGTCAGACATGACTCTTTTATAGCCACACATACTATTAAATGGTGTATTAAATTTTTTAAGGCTTATATAATCTTCTCTCATATATTGATATTAGTAAAAAAGTGTCTAGAATATACTCCTTGGTCTTTAAATCTGAGTTCTTTTTTTTTTTTAAGATTTATTTATATATTTATTTTGGGCGGGGGTTGGGTTGGGGAGGGAGGGGAGCGGGCGGGCCACTTCTATTGGTCTTTCATTTCTCTGTTTTCATCCGTCTTTGTTCTTTTGCTCCTGCGGACTTCCCATCGCGGTGGCGTCTGTTGTCGCAGAGCACCAGCTCTGGGCCCATGCGCTCCAGAGCTCCAACTCGGTCATTGGACACATCAGTCCAGCCGCTCCGCAGCACATGGGATCTTCCCAGGTCAGGGATTGAACCGGCACCCCTTGCACTGCAAGGCAGTGTCCTTATCCACTGGACCACCAGGGGAAGCCCTAAATCTGAGTTCTTATTCTAGTGAAATCTGTGTATGAGAAAACTTAATGTGAAACACCAAATTTATATAATAAATTAACATTCCTGAGGAAGATGATGTGTGTTGTTTCATGTTAAAAACTCAAAGCCAGATTCATTGAATATACAGATATTCAATAAAAGATTTGAGGGATACCAGAAAACAAATGCTCCCTATCATATGTCAGGAGGATGAAAATTAAGTACTCTAACACTACATATCTATCAGTGAGGGAAAAAATCCTTCTCAGAAATCCTTGGTAGATTTTTCTTTACTGGCCAGAACTTTGTCACATGTGCACACTTAAGCCAATTACCTGGGAAAGTGAATGACACCACTATAATTGGCTCAGAGCCATCATGAACTATTTCCTCGGTTGGGAAGAGCCCAGCCACTCCTGAAGGAGATACTCCTAGGAGGAGGATGAACAAAAGTCAGGGTTCTATTTTCACACAAGGAGAATGACAGTTGGTCAGAACTGAAGTGTCTGCCACCTTCCAACTTTCTGTCCTTGTTGAGCCGTCCTCTATATTTTGCCTTCTTTATTTGAAGAAAAGACTGCTTTAAGAATATACTACAGCCAATAATCATGAACATATAGAAAAATTAAGAACATTCATGGTACTGCTCATCTGACCCATAAGAAACTCCACATTTTAAAAGACTTTTTTGATTATACTTTCAAAAGTGTCATCATCATAAAAACCTTAAAGTATGCCAAATTAATAAGTTTAAAATTCAGGCCCTTTTTCAGTGGTTTGAAATTTCTTCTCAGATGCAGAGAATAACACTTAAGATTTATTGAGTGACATCTGGTTAATTAAATGTCTATTTCCTCCTTCCTGTTAAAGGGATCATAACACAGAAAGACAACACTGGGGGAATAATTTAAGTGCAACCAAAGAGAGGACTAACCTTGTAACTCACTGTAATTAAAAATAAAATGAGAGCAATATGCTGAGAGAATTACCTCTTTTATCTGGATACTTGTCTGTGCATTTGAAACCTTATCTTGCAAGTCTCCATTTTGCTTTTCTCCTTTTTTGTGTAAAACTAAAAGTTCCATATACTTGTCTTTGGCAAAGCTTTGAACATTTAGCCTTCAGGAAAATTGACCCCTTAAAAGACCAGAAGGTACCTTCTGCCTACCTCTACACAGGCACAATGACTCCACGAGCCACCAGTAAAGAAGTGATAATGGAGGTAAGCCTGGAAAGGGCAATGATCCCATGCCATACAACCCTTTCAATAGATACAAGCAAAGTTGGAGGTGATAGCGTGAAAGTGACCTCTTGAGAGCATAAACTAATAGGAAAGGTTAAGATAAATCTCCTTCATACATTAATTACCGTGTACTCTGTATTCTTTCTTTCTTTTGGCTGTGCTGGGTCTGTGCTGAGTCACAGAGGCTTTCCCTGTGCAGCATGTGGAGGCTTCTCTGGTTGTGGTGCATGGGCTCTAGAATGCACAGGCTCAGTAGCTGTGGTGCGCAAGCTTAGTTAGCACCAGCCACTCCTGAAGGAGATACTCCTAGGAGGAGGATGAACAAAAGTCAGGGTTCTATTTTCACACAAGGAGAATGACAGTTGGTCAGAACTGAAGTGTCTGCCACCTTCCAACTTTCTGTCCTTGTTGAGCCGTCCTCTATATTTTGCCTTCTTTATTTGAAGAAAAGACTGCTTTAAGAATATACTACAGCCAATAATCATGAACATATAGAAAAATTAAGAACATTCATGGTACTGCTCATCTGACCCATAAGAAACTCCACATTTTAAAAGACTTTTTTGATTATACTTTCAAAAGTGTCATCATCATAAAAACCTTAAAGTATGCCAAATTAATAAGTTTAAAATTCGGGCCCCTTTTTTCAGTGGTTTGAAATTTCTTCTCAGATGCAGAGAATAACACTTAAGATTTATTGAGTGACATCTGGTTAATTAAATGTCTATTTCCTCCTTCCTGTTAAAGGGATCATAACACAGAAAGACAACACTGGGGGAATAATTTAAGTGCAACCAAAGAGAGGACTAACCTTGTAACTCACTGTAATTAAAAATAAAATGAGAGCAATATGCTGAGAGAATTACCTCTTTTATCTGGATACTTGTCTGTGCATTTGAAACCTTATCTTGCAAGTCTCCATTTTGCTTTTCTCCTTTTTTGTGTAAAACTAAAAGTTCCATATACTTGTCTTTGGCAAAGCTTTGAACATTTAGCCTTCAGGAAAATTGACCCCTTAAAAGACCAGAAGGTACCTTCTGCCTACCTCTACACAGGCACAATGACTCCACGAGCCACCAGTAAAGAAGTGATAATGGAGGTAAGCCTGGAAAGGGCAATGATCCCATGCCATACAACCCTTTCAATAGATACAAGCAAAGTTGGAGGTGATAGCGTGAAAGTGACCTCTTGAGAGCATAAACTAATAGGAAAGGTTAAGATAAATCTCCTTCATACATTAATTACCGTGTACTCTGTATTCTTTCTTTCTTTTGGCTGTGCTGGGTCTGTGCTGAGTCACAGAGGCTTTCCCTGTGCAGCATGTGGAGGCTTCTCTGGTTGTGGTGCATGGGCTCTAGAATGCACAGGCTCAGTAGCTGTGGTGCGCAAGCTTAGTTGCCTAGCACCATGCATGATCTTAGTTCCCAACTGAGGATTGAACCCAAATCCCCTGTATTGGAAGGTCACATCCTCAACCACTGAACCACTGACTTAGAAATAGAGAAGTCTCTGTTGTTTATTTCTAAGGAAAGAAATTACCCTTCTTATATTTTCCAACAACCTATAGTCCAAATGTTAGAGGAAATATACCCTCAATACATGTCCCCAAAACTTTGTCTTAGAGAAAAAGGAAATGCAATTTTAAAGGGATTACAGAGATTTTATGCCTTCATCCCCAGAGGCTGTCATAGCTTCTTTGCAAAGTAGAGTGTAGATCCACATCCCAACACAGTGTATTTGAGTCTTGACTCCACCATTTTCTAAACATGTGGTACTAACCACATCATCCACCCTCTCACAGAATCTTTTCCCTCGTCAAGATAGTGATAATTATGCTAATTGGGCCTAGTGATTTTTTGTGAGGATTAAGGAAGAAAACACATGCTAAATGCTTGCCTCCTAGTAATGCCATCTATTATTCCCTTCCATGCAGTCAAGACTGTGATATAGTGGTAGGGACTCAAATATGTCTCCTTCAAATTCATATGTCAAATTTCTAACTCCCAATACTTCTGAATGTATTTGTATTTGGACACAGGGCTTTTAAAGAGGGAATTATGCTTAAATAAGATCACATAGTATTACCAAGTCATACAGGATGACTGATGTTTCTACAGGAGGAAAGACACTAGGAATGTGCATACACAGAGAAAAACCACCTGAGGACACAGCAAGAAGACAGCCATCTAAAAGTCAAGGAAAGAGCATCTAGGAGAAACCAACCCTGATAAAATCTTGATCTTGGGCTTCTAGCCTGCAAAACTGTGAGAAAAATCAACTTCTGTTATTAAAGCCACCCAGTTCATGTTACTATTATTTTTATAGCGTGAAAGTGACCTCTTGAGAGCATAAACTAATAGGAAAGGTTAAGATAAATCTCCTTCATACATTAATTACCGTGTACTCTGTATTCTTTCTTTCTTTTGGCTGTGCTGGGTCTGTGCTGAGTCACAGAGGCTTTCCCTGTGCAGCATGTGGAGGCTTCTCTGGTTGTGGTGCATGGGCTCTAGAATGCACAGGCTCAGTAGCTGTGGTGCGCAAGCTTAGTTGCCTAGCACCATGCATGATCTTAGTTCCCAACTGAGGATTGAACCCAAATCCCCTGTATTGGAAGGTCACATCCTCAACCACTGAACCACTGACTTAGAAATAGAGAAGTCTCTGTTGTTTATTTCTAAGGAAAGAAATTACCCTTCTTATATTTTCCAACAACCTATAGTCCAAATGTTAGAGGAAATATACCCTCAATACATGTCCCCAAAACTTTGTCTTAGAGAAAAAGGAAATGCAATTTTAAAGGGATTACAGAGATTTTATGCCTTCATCCCCAGAGGCTGTCATAGCTTCTTTGCAAAGTAGAGTGTAGATCCACATCCCAACACAGTGTATTTGAGTCTTGACTCCACCATTTTCTAAACATGTGGTACTAACCACATCATCCACCCTCTCACAGAATCTTTTCCCTCGTCAAGATAGTGATAATTATGCTAATTGGGCCTAGTGATTTTTTGTGAGGATTAAGGAAGAAAACACATGCTAAATGCTTGCCTCCTAGTAATGCCATCTATTATTCCCTTCCATGCAGTCAAGACTGTGATATAGTGGTAGGGACTCAAATATGTCTCCTTCAAATTCATATGTCAAATTTCTAACTCCCAATACTTCTGAATGTATTTGTATTTGGACACAGGGCTTTTAAAGAGGGAATTATGCTTAAATAAGATCACATAGTATTACCAAGTCATACAGGATGACTGATGTTTCTACAGGAGGAAAGACACTAGGAATGTGCATACACAGAGAAAAACCACCTGAGGACACAGCAAGAAGACAGCCATCTAAAAGTCAAGGAAAGAGCATCTAGGAGAAACCAACCCTGATAAAATCTTGATCTTGGGCTTCTAGCCTGCAAAACTGTGAGAAAAATCAACTTCTGTTATTAAAGCCACCCAGTTCATGTTACTATTATTTTTTTATGGCAGCAGTAGCAAACCAATATTCATAGTAAGAAAAAACATCTTGGATTCCAACTCCCATCACCTCCCTCCCCCACAAAAAAAAAAAAATCACTTGAATTTTTTTCTTTATATCAACATCCTAAGTAATGAAAAAATACCTCAAGAGTTATAGTCTTTTGTGTCATAGTATTGTTCTGTAAGTAAACTGAGTTTATCAATGGTCTAGAAATAAGGAGGCTGACTCTAGTCTGATTCCTTCAACAAGCCTCCAGGGTTTGAAGACTAGCACTTAACTTCTTCGGACCAGAGTTTCCTGAAAAAAATTGGATGAGATAACCCAGATGATAGAGTGAGTATGTGTCATTCACTGACAACATGATTGCTTACAGCTATCTTTGGAAGAAGAGAAAGTTCAGCTTATTAAGACAGCCTCAACTCAAGGACTTTTGTTTCTACCCATGATTAAGAATAAATTTCACTTCTCCAAATTTTATTTCTTCTTTACAGTTCATGTCATACTCACTACATCCATGAAGTCTTTCCCAGTCCTACCAGCTCAGGGCTCTATCTTCTGCTTGTGAACTCCCATAGTGACTGCTTTCATTTCTCTAGAATCATCAAGTTCAACCTAGAATCACAGTTTCTGCGCCTTCTCTCCCCACTCATTTCCCAAAACAGAGTGAAATGCTACTCTTGACCGCTTTCTATTTTATATGCACTTATTGTTCCTTGAATGCGAGAAGTAGGTATATTCCTGATGCGTCCTGTAGCACCCAGCAGAGCACCCTCCACACCATGAACACACAATCAGCCATTGTTGCTGAGTTGAGCTGCATTAAAATATAAGTTTTCTTTCACGAAGATACTTCCTATGAGGAGTTGAGGGTGTCATTGAAACAGGAGGAAAGACACTAGGAATGTGCATACACAGAGAAAAACCACCTGAGGACACAGCAAGAAGACAGCCATCTAAAAGTCAAGGAAAGAGCATCTAGGAGAAACCAACCCTGATAAAATCTTGATCTTGGGCTTCTAGCCTGCAAAACTGTGAGAAAAATCAACTTCTGTTATTAAAGCCACCCAGTTCATGTTACTATTATTTTTTTATGGCAGCAGTAGCAAACCAATATTCATAGTAAGAAAAAACATCTTGGATTCCAACTCCCATCACCTCCCTCCCCCACAAAAAAAAAAAAATCACTTGAATTTTTTTCTTTATATCAACATCCTAAGTAATGAAAAAATACCTCAAGAGTTATAGTCTTTTGTGTCATAGTATTGTTCTGTAAGTAAACTGAGTTTATCAATGGTCTAGAAATAAGGAGGCTGACTCTAGTCTGATTCCTTCAACAAGCCTCCAGGGTTTGAAGACTAGCACTTAACTTCTTCGGACCAGAGTTTCCTGAAAAAAATTGGATGAGATAACCCAGATGATAGAGTGAGTATGTGTCATTCACTGACAACATGATTGCTTACAGCTATCTTTGGAAGAAGAGAAAGTTCAGCTTATTAAGACAGCCTCAACTCAAGGACTTTTGTTTCTACCCATGATTAAGAATAAATTTCACTTCTCCAAATTTTATTTCTTCTTTACAGTTCATGTCATACTCACTACATCCATGAAGTCTTTCCCAGTCCTACCAGCTCAGGGCTCTATCTTCTGCTTGTGAACTCCCATAGTGACTGCTTTCATTTCTCTAGAATCATCAAGTTCAACCTAGAATCACAGTTTCTGCGCCTTCTCTCCCCACTCATTTCCCAAAACAGAGTGAAATGCTACTCTTGACCGCTTTCTATTTTATATGCACTTATTGTTCCTTGAATGCGAGAAGTAGGTATATTCCTGATGCGTCCTGTAGCACCCAGCAGAGCACCCTCCACACCATGAACACACAATCAGCCATTGTTGCTGAGTTGAGCTGCATTAAAATATAAGTTTTCTTTCACGAAGATACTTCCTATGAGGAGGATTCATTGTTTTCTTAATAGGTTGCTGTGTCATTGAAATATCATCTTACCTTAAGGCTAAAACTATACCAGAATAACATACATTGGGATAAGGAAATGTAATGTCTGAATATGTTAGTTGCTCAGTCATGTCTGACCCTTTATGACCCCGTAGACTATAGCCCGCCAGGCTCCTCTGTCCATGGAATTCTCCAGGCAAGAATACTGGAGTGGGTTGCCATTTCCTTCTCCAATGTTTGAATAGATAATATATCGATAAAACATTTAAGAGAATCATTTTCTTTCAGAATTCTCAGAAAATTTTTTGTTAAAATCTTACATTTCTCCTGTTTGGTGACTCCAGTTGAAATAACAGTTGTGCAAACAATTTGTAAAAGGTAAATCATCATGTAAACATCATATTTTGGAAGTACTTAGTATTAATGTAATACAGAAGATCATTTTCTTGACTTACAACCATAAAACAGAGATTTCACTACTGAGGATAAAGAGGTAAATCTATTTTTGTACTTAGTCAACTTGACAGATTTATGGCACATCAATAAGGAACATAACTTTTTAAAACAAAAATGAACCATACCTTGTAAAAGATTCAGATTTTAATATCTGAAAAGGGCACATTGGTATCTTTATTTTTGTAATGTTTCTATGTTTCCCAAGGTGATGACTACAAGATCAGGAATAGACACATAATCACTCAGCCTTCAAATTGCACTAGTTGTACCAGGTCAGTGAGTTCTTGGCTAGCCACACCTCTTTAGCCAGTGGATCTGCTTATTCCAAAAACCCTCCGTATTAAGGAACAGAGTAAGTTTTGACAGTGCAGCAGATGTTTCAAGAATATACCACAAACAAAATAAACTTTCTAAAAATCCCTTCTAAATTTCCCTACATGGTTCCTTAGCTTCTCCCTTTAATCCATTTCGACTTGTATCTGATTACACTCACTCCATTCCAAGCAGTTTCCTTCTCAAATCCTTTCTACAGGCATGTGTGGGTTTCCAAGAAGCCCTCCACACCATGAACACACAATCAGCCATTGTTGCTGAGTTGAGCTGCATTAAAATATAAGTTTTCTTTCACGAAGATACTTCCTATGAGGAGGATTCATTGTTTTCTTAATAGGTTGCTGTGTCATTGAAATATCATCTTACCTTAAGGCTAAAACTATACCAGAATAACATACATTGGGATAAGGAAATGTAATGTCTGAATATGTTAGTTGCTCAGTCATGTCTGACCCTTTATGACCCCGTAGACTATAGCCCGCCAGGCTCCTCTGTCCATGGAATTCTCCAGGCAAGAATACTGGAGTGGGTTGCCATTTCCTTCTCCAATGTTTGAATAGATAATATATCGATAAAACATTTAAGAGAATCATTTTCTTTCAGAATTCTCAGAAAATTTTTTGTTAAAATCTTACATTTCTCCTGTTTGGTGACTCCAGTTGAAATAACAGTTGTGCAAACAATTTGTAAAAGGTAAATCATCATGTAAACATCATATTTTGGAAGTACTTAGTATTAATGTAATACAGAAGATCATTTTCTTGACTTACAACCATAAAACAGAGATTTCACTACTGAGGATAAAGAGGTAAATCTATTTTTGTACTTAGTCAACTTGACAGATTTATGGCACATCAATAAGGAACATAACTTTTTAAAACAAAAATGAACCATACCTTGTAAAAGATTCAGATTTTAATATCTGAAAAGGGCACATTGGTATCTTTATTTTTGTAATGTTTCTATGTTTCCCAAGGTGATGACTACAAGATCAGGAATAGACACATAATCACTCAGCCTTCAAATTGCACTAGTTGTACCAGGTCAGTGAGTTCTTGGCTAGCCACACCTCTTTAGCCAGTGGATCTGCTTATTCCAAAAACCCTCCGTATTAAGGAACAGAGTAAGTTTTGACAGTGCAGCAGATGTTTCAAGAATATACCACAAACAAAATAAACTTTCTAAAAATCCCTTCTAAATTTCCCTACATGGTTCCTTAGCTTCTCCCTTTAATCCATTTCGACTTGTATCTGATTACACTCACTCCATTCCAAGCAGTTTCCTTCTCAAATCCTTTCTACAGGCATGTGTGGGTTTCCAAGTACCCCTTCTACTCTAATTACCACATGATGACAAAAACTAGGCAGGAGACACGTCCCCAGAAGAAATGAATATTGCCTACCTAAGCAGGGTGACACGGAGTGCACTGAAGGTATCTCCAAGACTTCTTTTTTTTTTTTAAAGATATATGTATTTATTTATATTGGTGGAGGTGGGTTGGGGAGGGAGGGGAGCAGGCGGGCCACTCTATTGGTCTTTCATTTGTCCATTTTCATCCATCTTTGTTCTTTGGCCCGTGTGGGCCTCCCATCACAGTGGCCTCTGTTGTCGCAGAGCACCGGCTCTGGGCGCATGCACTCCAGAGCTCCGGCTCGGTAATTGGACACATCAGTCCAGCCGCTCCGTAGCACGTGAGATCTTCCCAGGCCAGGGATCGAACTGGCGCCCCTTACACTGCAAGGTGATGTCCTTACCCACTGGACCACCAGGGAAGCCCCTCCAAGACTTCTTTTATAAAAAACATTTTTTATTTATTTATTTTCATCCATCTTAATTCTTTAGTATGTGTGGGTCTCCCATTGCAGTGGGCCTCTCTCGTTGCAGAGCACCAGCTCTGGGTGCATGCGCTCCAGAGCACTGGCTCGAAATTGGACATACCCGCCCAGCCACTGCACAGCACATGGGATCTTCCTGAGCCAGGGATCGAACCGTTGCCCGTTGCACTGCCAGGCGTACTCTTTACCCACTGGACCACCAAGGAAGTCTCCAAGACCTTTTTTGAAAAAATACTGCCATTTATAATTTCCTAACACATTTCACCAGTCTAGGAACAGCTTGGCTTGAATGAAGTAGTCGTTAATCCCAACAATAGGCAATATGCCACATTTTTACGAGAGTTTTGTGGAATTATCTTAGAGTGCCATAATCTTACCTCACACTCCATAGTGTATTGAAACTTTACATTCATTGTGAATTTCAGAGGTCTTCTCTGGTCTTTTCAACAGTTTTCTGGTGTTTGTTGGTTTTAGTCCTCCTTCTCTCTGCAATAAAATGCCGTATTAAGGAACAGAGTAAGTTTTGACAGTGCAGCAGATGTTTCAAGAATATACCACAAACAAAATAAACTTTCTAAAAATCCCTTCTAAATTTCCCTACATGGTTCCTTAGCTTCTCCCTTTAATCCATTTCGACTTGTATCTGATTACACTCACTCCATTCCAAGCAGTTTCCTTCTCAAATCCTTTCTACAGGCATGTGTGGGTTTCCAAGTACCCCTTCTACTCTAATTACCACATGATGACAAAAACTAGGCAGGAGACACGTCCCCAGAAGAAATGAATATTGCCTACCTAAGCAGGGTGACACGGAGTGCACTGAAGGTATCTCCAAGACTTCTTTTTTTTTTTTAAAGATATATGTATTTATTTATATTGGTGGAGGTGGGTTGGGGAGGGAGGGGAGCAGGCGGGCCACTCTATTGGTCTTTCATTTGTCCATTTTCATCCATCTTTGTTCTTTGGCCCGTGTGGGCCTCCCATCACAGTGGCCTCTGTTGTCGCAGAGCACCGGCTCTGGGCGCATGCACTCCAGAGCTCCGGCTCGGTAATTGGACACATCAGTCCAGCCGCTCCGTAGCACGTGAGATCTTCCCAGGCCAGGGATCAAACTGGCGCCCCTTACACTGCAAGGTGATGTCCTTACCCACTGGACCACCAGGGAAGCCCCTCCAAGACTTCTTTTATAAAAAACATTTTTTATTTATTTATTTTCATCCATCTTAATTCTTTAGTATGTGGGGGTCTCGCATTGCACTGGGCCTCCCCGTTGCAGAGCACCAGCTCTGGGTGCATGCGCTCCAGAGCACTGGCTCGAAATTGGACATACCCGCCCAGCCACTGCACAGCACATGGGATCTTCCTGAGCCAGGGATCGAACCGTTGCCCGTTGCACTGCCAGGCGTACTCTTTACCCACTGGACCACCAAGGAAGTCTCCAAGACCTTTTTTGAAAAAATACTGCCATTTATAATTTCCTAACACATTTCACCAGTCTAGGAACAGCTTGGCTTGAATGAAGTAGTCGTTAATCCCAACAATAGGCAATATGCCACATTTTTACGAGAGTTTTGTGGAATTATCTTAGAGTGCCATAATCTTACCTCACACTCCATAGTGTATTGAAACTTTACATTCATTGTGAATTTCAGAGGTCTTCTCTGGTCTTTTCAACAGTTTTCTGGTGTTTGTTGGTTTTAGTCCTCCTTCTCTCTGCAATAAAAGTAGCTTCACAGAACATGGAAGGAACCTAGATGCCCATCGACAAACGAATGGATCCAAAAGCTCTGGTACATATATACAATGGAATACTACACAGCTGTAAAGAGAAATGCAGACGAATCAACCCTAATGAGGTGACTGGATCTAGAACGTATCATCAAAAGTGAAGTCAGTCAGAAAGAGAAGGACAAATACAGTCTATTAACACATATATATGGAATCTAGTAGGATGGTGATGATGGCACATGCAGTGAAGCGACAGAAAGACAGACATGGACAGTGGACACATGGACATTGTGGGGAAGGAACAGAGGGTGGGAGGCGTAAAGGAAGTAGCATGAAGGCCTGTACTATCATAAGTGAAGAAAATAGCTCTAGTCATTGCTCTGTGAGAAAAGGGGATCCTTCAGGGGTGTTGGGTGATGGTCGGGGGGGGGGGGAAGGGGGGGATATACATATGACTAATCTGTAAACAACAAAACTCTGTAAAAGTTAAAAGTAAAATAAAGGTTTAAAAATAAATAAATAAATAAAAGTAGCTTCACATTTTGCCTCTAGCAGTTACAGCACCCAGAGCAAAGTTCACACCAGAAAACATGATCAGTTCTTCCAAAAGCACTGTAGGCCTTCCCAGAAGTACTGTCATTATTTTAGTTCCATCTAACAATACGGGAAATTTTTATAATATGTTGCATTAGAGTTTTTCAAAAACCCCAAATTTATTTTACTCCAGAAAGACATTAAGCTGTTTCTGAATTCAAACAACTCTTAATGCAAAAGTTCAGTATGCCCCAAACTTATCTCATTTTATAGTTTAATTCCCTAAATACTCCCAAAAGGTAAACTTTCAAATCCCCTGCACCAAGGAAGTCTCCAAGACCTTTTTGAAAAAATACTGCCATTTATAATTTCCTAACACATTTCACCAGTCTAGGAACAGCTTGGCTTGAATGAAGTAGTCGTTAATCCCAACAATAGGCAATATGCCACATTTTACGAGAGTTTTGTGGAATTATCTTAGAGTGCCATAATCTTACCTCACACTCCATAGTGTATTGAAACTTTACATTCATTGTGAATTTCAGAGGTCTTCTCTGGTCTTTTCAACAGTTTTCTGGTGTTTGTTGGTTTTAGTCCTCCTTCTCTCTGCAATAAAAGTAGCTTCACAGAACATGGAAGGAACCTAGATGCCCATCGACAAACGAATGGATCCAAAAGCTCTGGTACATATATACAATGGAATACTACACAGCTGTAAAGAGAAATGCAGACGAATCAACCCTAATGAGGTGACTGGATCTAGAACGTATCATCAAAAGTGAAGTCAGTCAGAAAGAGAAGGACAAATACAGTCTATTAACACATATATATGGAATCTAGTAGGATGGTGATGATGGCACATGCAGTGAAGCGACAGAAAGACAGACATGGACAGTGGACACATGGACATTGTGGGGAAGGAACAGAGGGTGGGAGGCGTAAAGGAAGTAGCATGAAGGCCTGTACTATCATAAGTGAAGAAAATAGCTCTAGTCATTGCTCTGTGAGAAAAGGGGATCCTTCAGGGGTGCTGTGTGATGGTCGGGAGGGGTGGGAAGGGGGGGATATACATATGACTAATCTGTAAACAACAAAACTCTGTAAAAGTTAAAAGTAAAATAAAGGTTTAAAAATAAATAAATAAATAAAAGTAGCTTCACATTTTGCCTCTAGCAGTTACAGCACCCAGAGCAAAGTTCACACCAGAAAACATGATCAGTTCTTCCAAAAGCACTGTAGGCCTTCCCAGAAGTACTGTCATTATTTTAGTTCCATCTAACAATACGGGAAATTTTTATAATATGTTGCATTAGAGTTTTTCAAAAACCCCAAATTTATTTTACTCCAGAAAGACATTAAGCTGTTTCTGAATTCAAACAACTCTTAATGCAAAAGTTCAGTATGCCCCAAACTTATCTCATTTTATAGTTTAATTCCCTAAATATCACTCACCTTGGTTTTTGTCACTCCCAAAAGGTAAAATTTCATTTGTGCAACTTTAGAAAATATTCTTATATAGAAAAATCGTTTTTGCCAGCCAAGTAAAAAGTATAGCTAAAGCTTCCCAAGGCATTTCTATTGTATATGAAAATGAGATTTGTACATCTGTAGTCTAACTTTGAACTTCTGGCTTAATTACATTACTATAACTAGGGGCTTCTGTATTACTCTTGCTATTATTGAGATTTTTCTGGGACATTCAGTTATATAATTAAAATATATAGGATGGAAGAGTCAGATCTATATGTGGTTGTTGGAGAACAATGATCTAAAAAGGAAAATAGGCATAGTCATTTCAGGAGAACAAGGTGGGATGGGGCAAATTTCTGTCTTTAAAAATTACGGGGGTGGGGGGCCTTCCCTGGTGGTCCAGTGGGTAAGAATACCACCTTGCAGTGCAAAGGGCGCCAGTTGGATCCCCGGCCTGGGAAGATCCCATGTGCCATGGAGCGGCTGGACTGATGTGTCCAATTACCGAGCCGGAGCTCTGGAGCGCATGCACCAGGAGTCCGTGCTCTGTGATAAGGGAGGCCACTGCGATGGGAGGCCCATGCGGGCCAAGGAACAAAGATGGATGAAACTAAAATAAAAATGAAAGACCAGGGCTTCCCCTGGTGGTCCAGTGGGTAAAGACACCGCCTTGCAGTGCAAGGGGCGCTGGTTCGATCCCTGGCCTGGGAAGATCCCACGTGCCGCAGAGCGGCTGGACCGATGTGTCCAATAACCGAGCCAGAGCTCTGGAGCGCATGCGCCCAGAGCCGGTGCTCTGCGATGACAGACGCCGCCGCGATGGGAGGCCCACAGGAGCCAAAGATAGATGAAAATAGATAAATGAAAGACCAAAAGAAGTGGCCCGCCCGCTCCCCTCCCTCCCCAACCCGACCCCCGCCCAAAATAAATAAATAAATAAATCTTTTTTTTAAAAAAAAAGAAAGACCAAAAAAAAAAATGTGGCCAAAAAATTTAAAAATAAAATATTACAGGGGGCTTCCCTTGTGGTCCAGTGGGTAAGGACACCGCCTTGCAGTGCAAGGGGCACCGGTTCAACCCCTGGCCTGGGAAGATCCCACATGCCCTGGAGCAGCTGGACTGATGTGTCCAACTATAGAGCTGGAGCTCTGGAGCGCATGCACCCAGAGTCGGTGCTCTATAGCGAGAGAGGCCACTGTGATGGGAGGCCCACACAGCCCAAAGGAACAAAGGTAGATGAAAATGAATGGATGAAAGACCAATAGAAGTGCCCCCCCCCAAAAAAAAAAAAAATTTACAGTTGCTCCTTGAGCCAAACCAGGTTAAGGGCATCAGCTCTCTGTGTAGTCGAAAACATACAGTCAGTGCTCCACACCACTGGTTGCACATTCCTGGATTCAACAAACTGTCAATTTTGTAGTACTATAGTATTTATCACTGAAAAAAATCTGAGAACTGGACTCATGCAGTTCAAACCCATGTTGTTCAAGGCTCAGATGTGGTATATTTTAAAAGATGTTATATATTAGGAAATACTAGGGTACATTTCACTAATGATTATAACAGGCTAGATACCAAACTGAAGGTACGGCCATGTCACACTAAAGTTCAATGTATACATTGCTGGATATGGGGAGAGCTGGAACTTCAGGGATAAATGGATGGGCAATTCCCAAGTTCACAGATTAGTTCAGGGCAAGTTCAAAAGTAATCAACAATGCCAACTATAAAAGAATGCATCTGACAGAAGTGAGATGTGGTGGAAATTTTAAGAGGCAGTGGTTATCTCCGGTAGGGATTAAACTTAACTATCATTATGAAGGCCAATAGCCTGAAAGAAATTTCCATTAGAAATGCCCTAGCTCAGGTCCTCTGCAAAATCCTTTTCAGTTCTTTCTGTCTTCTGATCACCTTCACTCCACAGTGCTTCTCT
Organism: Tragulus kanchil; assembly: GCA_022376925.1. Classification (NCBI taxonomy): domain Eukaryota; kingdom Metazoa; phylum Chordata; class Mammalia; order Artiodactyla; family Tragulidae; genus Tragulus; species Tragulus kanchil. The sequence continues at coordinate 183,640,644 of JAIOJX010000026.1, forward strand.
AGGGATATTTTCAGTGATGTGCCTATGGCAGGACTGATCCCAAGGTTAGTGAACAACAGAGCCGGTGCTCTCGATGACAGACGCCGCGATGGGAGGCCCACAGGAGCCAAAGATGGATGAAAATAGACAAATGAAAGACCAAAAGAAGTGGCCCGCCCGCTCCCCCCCCCCCCCAACCCCAACCCCCCCCCAAAAAAAAAAAAAAAAAAAAATTTTTTTTTAAAAAAAAAGAAAGACCAAAAAAAAAAATGTGGCCAAAAAATTTAAAAATAAAATATTACAGGGGGCTTCCCTTGTGGTCCAGTGGGTAAGGACACCGCCTTGCAGTGCAAGGGGCACCGGTTCAACCCCTGGCCTGGGAAGATCCCACATGCCCTGGAGCAGCTGGACTGATGTGTCCAACTATAGAGCTGGAGCTCTGGAGCGCATGCACCCAGAGTCGGTGCTCTATAGCGAGAGAGGCCACTGTGATGGGAGGCCCACACAGCCCAAAGGAACAAAGGTAGATGAAAATGAATGGATGAAAGACCAATAGAAGTGCCCCCCCCCCAAAAAAAAAAAAATTTACAGTTGCTCCTTGAGCCAAACCAGGTTAAGGGCATCAGCTCTCTGTGTAGTCGAAAACATACAGTCAGTGCTCCACACCACTGGTTGCACATTCCTGGATTCAACAAACTGTCAATTTTGTAGTACTATAGTATTTATCACTGAAAAAAATCTGAGAACTGGACTCATGCAGTTCAAACCCATGTTGTTCAAGGCTCAGATGTGGTATATTTTAAAAGATGTTATATATTAGGAAATACTAGGGTACATTTCACTAATGATTATAACAGGCTAGATACCAAACTGAAGGTACGGCCATGTCACACTAAAGTTCAATGTATACATTGCTGGATATGGGGAGAGCTGGAACTTCAGGGATAAATGGATGGGCAATTCCCAAGTTCACAGATTAGTTCAGGGCAAGTTCAAAAGTAATCAACAATGCCAACTATAAAAGAATGCATCTGACAGAAGTGAGATGTGGTGGAAATTTTAAGAGGCAGTGGTTATCTCCGGTAGGGATTAAACTTAACTATCATTATGAAGGCCAATAGCCTGAAAGAAATTTCCATTAGAAATGCCCTAGCTCAGGTCCTCTGCAAAATCCTTTTCAGTTCTTTCTGTCTTCTGATCACCTTCACTCCACAGTGCTTCTCTAGGGATATTTTCAGTGATGTGCCTATGGCAGGACTGATCTAGCCACGTGGAGACACTAAGGTTAGTGAACATACTGAATGTAAAACAATAAAAGTGAGTCTACTCTTCAATATCCCTATGAGTCAGTAAGTTTGAACAATGCTAGTGACAAACCACTCCTTTCACCAAAAAAAAAAGCCTTTCTCATTCTAAGTTCTAAACAATTGCTGTGATTACAGTAGCATTTCAGTGTTACCTAAAGGAGCTTCAAATTAGCACATTTATGTTGGATATCCTATAATAAACATTTGTTACCTGGAAATTAATTCGGAGAATTCCCAGTGATAGAGTCAATACCCTAAATGTGTTTATCACATAAGTAAATTTGTAATGATTCAATACTGTTCAAGCTCACTTCAAGAACAGTTTATGTCCCCAGCTCCCATGGTACTACACATTCTCATGTTTAAATACAGGCAGTCCTTGCTTTGCATGATATTGAAACCATGTACAAGCCACCATATCCTAGTCTTTTGAACTAGAATGTTGATTCCAAAGTTAATGATTGAGAAATGTGAAGATGTGGAAACAAAGAATAGCTGTTGGTCTGGGGAACATGTAACAATTTAGACTATAACTGTGCCACCTAGCAGAATCAATGAACTCCCAGATTCCTGAAAGACATAGAAAAAGGCCTGACATTCCTAAATTGTTTTTGCAGACTCCTCTCCAGATGAAAACTGCTGACCACAAGAACACAGACTCTAGACTGGCTGAAATCAGAAGGCTTACAATGCTAGAAAATTTACCTTGATGCCAACCAATCCAAGAACTGTCCATGAACTGATCATGCCCTGTTCCTTGAACACTATGAAACCCCCACTACCTCCTCCAGGGTGGGTCACACAGTCTTGAAGGCCTTGTTCCACTCTGTTTTTTGCAAAGCAAAAATAAAACTATAAAAGAATGCATCTGACAGAAGTGAGATGTGGTGGAAATTTTAAGAGGCAGTGGTTATCTCCGGTAGGGATTAAACTTAACTATCATTATGAAGGCCAATAGCCTGAAAGAAATTTCCATTAGAAATGCCCTAGCTCAGGTCCTCTGCAAAATCCTTTTCAGTTCTTTCTGTCTTCTGATCACCTTCACTCCACAGTGCTTCTCTAGGGATATTTTCAGTGATGTGCCTATGGCAGGACTGATCTAGCCACGTGGAGACACTAAGGTTAGTGAACATACTGAATGTAAAACAATAAAAGTGAGTCTACTCTTCAATATCCCTATGAGTCAGTAAGTTTGAACAATGCTAGTGACAAACCACTCCTTTCACCAAAAAAAAAAGCCTTTCTCATTCTAAGTTCTAAACAATTGCTGTGATTACAGTAGCATTTCAGTGTTACCTAAAGGAGCTTCAAATTAGCACATTTATGTTGGATATCCTATAATAAACATTTGTTACCTGGAAATTAATTCGGAGAATTCCCAGTGATAGAGTCAATACCCTAAATGTGTTTATCACATAAGTAAATTTGTAATGATTCAATACTGTTCAAGCTCACTTCAAGAACAGTTTATGTCCCCAGCTCCCATGGTACTACACATTCTCATGTTTAAATACAGGCAGTCCTTGCTTTGCATGATATTGAAACCATGTACAAGCCACCATATCCTAGTCTTTTGAACTAGAATGTTGATTCCAAAGTTAATGATTGAGAAATGTGAAGATGTGGAAACAAAGAATAGCTGTTGGTCTGGGGAACATGTAACAATTTAGACTATAACTGTGCCACCTAGCAGAATCAATGAACTCCCAGATTCCTGAAAGACATAGAAAAAGGCCTGACATTCCTAAATTGTTTTTGCAGACTCCTCTCCAGATGAAAACTGCTGACCACAAGAACACAGACTCTAGACTGGCTGAAATCAGAAGGCTTACAATGCTAGAAAATTTACCTTGATGCCAACCAATCCAAGAACTGTCCATGAACTGATCATGCCCTGTTCCTTGAACACTATGAAACCCCCACTACCTCCTCCAGGGTGGGTCACACAGTCTTGAAGGCCTTGTTCCACTCTGTTCCCCTTTCTCTAGCAAAGCAATAAAATAAAACCTATAACATTCTACTTCACCCCAAACTCTGTCTGAATGTTTCCCTTCAGCACCACTGGACAGAGGCTGAGTTTTGACAACCATGCAAGCAGAAACCATGCAAAACAGTCTTCATAATCAGTGAGGAAAAGTGTAATTTTTCTGTGACTTTTAAACTTTTTGTTGGAACATTAAAAGCTCTTATTGTGGGTTATGAACACATAGGGAAAAGAAAAATAGTAAAACTGATATTTAGTATGCTGCCATTTAAAATAGTGGAAACAGCATAGATTAAATGAATAAAACATGTTTTATTCATTAAATAAAACATCTTTTATCTCTTTGTTAAAAACCATATCAAAATGGTACAGATGAACTTATCTGCAAAGTAAAAATATAGTCACAGAGGTAGAGAATAAATTTATGGTCACCAAAAAGGGAAGGGGGCTGGGAGGCATTGGGAGATTGGGATTGACATATATATATACTACTGACACTATGTATAAAATAGATAATTAACAAGAAACTACTATATAGCACAGGAAACTTAACAATCTGTGGTGACCTAAGTAGGAAAGAAATGCCCAAAAGAGGGGATGTATGTATACGCATAACTGATTCACTTTGCTGCATAGCAGAAACTAACATTGGAAGGCAAGTATATTCTAATAAAAAGCTTTTGTAAAGTATCAAAAGTAATTTAAATGGCACTTTCATTCATGTCCTAGCACTTGTGATCTATCTTGACTAACTGTCATACTCTTTCCTAAGTTTGGCTTCCTATGTTTGGACCACACAGGCCAAAGAACTAAGATGGATGAAAATAAATAAATGAAGGACCAATATAAGAGGCCAAAATTAAAAAAAAAAAAAAAAGAAAGAAACCTTAAAAAAAAAGAGGAATAAACACAAATTGTCTTACTTGAATTTTCTCATTTTGTGACCAGCTGATGTTTTTATGTTTAATATTTCAAACAGTGAAATCAGTGCAAAAATGGGTGCCATCTCGTTAGTATAAATTCTAGCTCATATATTTTTAATTAAATTTGAATACTAGAAATTTATTTTTTTTAGATTCTTAACTTTTTAAAAATAATTAAGGGGGGGGAATGTATATTTATGGCAAACTTGGGTCAACATGTGGCAGTAAAAAACAAAACACTGTAAAAATATAATAAGAAAATAATAATGACTATTACTGAAAATAGCTTTGTCATATAAAGGAGGAATGTGTTTTTTAAAAAAATGATGCTGGGCATCATTGACTCTATATGCCAAATACACTGGGTATGCACTTGGATCTTTCTTAAAGACAGACCTCATAACTCCCCCAATTAAAAATTATTACTATCTCTTTATCACTTATATCAGTAATTACTTATAATATCACCTTTGAAGCTTTTCAAAAACATAGATTCCTGGGTTCCACACTTATAAATTCCTATGCAGTAGTTCTAGGCAAGAGCCCAATAAGTGATTCACCAGGTCCTGATCTATTGACCCACAGGTCCAGTTTCTTAGCATGAAAAATATGGGCTCTTAAGATCTGGAACTTGCTTCTACAAGTTCTTTCCTCACAATACAACTTATAACTGCTTCTAGCTTCTAAACTAACCACGTGTCTTTGTACATATTATTCCAAGTTCAAGGACTTCAAGTCCTCCAGTGGCATGTGTAGATTCACTTGGAAAACCTTCATTCCTGTTTAAGAGTTAACTCAAAGCTCAAGTACTTTTTTCACAGAAATAGAATAATTTTTAAATTTGTATGGAAATACAAAAGACCAACAATAGCCAATGAAATCTTGAGGAAGAATGCTCCCTGACTTCAGACTACAGTGATCAAAGCTAGTCATTAAAACAGCATGGTACTGGTGCAAGAAAAGTCACATAGACCAATGGAACAGAATAGAGAGCCCAGAAGTAAATCCACACACTTATTGTTAATCAATCTATGACAAAGGAGACAAGAATATACAATGGAGAAAAGACAAGTTCTTCAATAAGTGGTTCTGAGTAAACTGGACAGCTACATGTAAAAGAACAAAATTAGAACATTTCTAAAACTATACATACAAATAAACTCAAATGGATTAAAGGCTTAAATTTAAGACACCGATACTATTAAACTCTTAGAGGAAAACCTAGGCAGAACACCCCTTGCTATAAATTACAGCAATTTTTTTTTTGGATCTTTTTCCTAAGGTAAGGAGACAAAAGCAAAAATAAACAAATAGGACTTAAACTTAAAACCTTTTGCACAGCAAAGGAAACCATCAACAAAAAGGAAACTTGCTGAATGGGAAAAAATATTTGCAAATAATATGACCAATATGAGACTAGTACCGCAAATATATCTATTATATGTTAGTATCCAAAACAGCTCATATGACTCAATATCAAAAAACCCCAAACAACCTGATTTAAAAATGGGCAAAAGTCTCACTAGGAATTTCTCCAAAAACATACTGATGGCCAACAGGCACATGAAAAGATGCTCAAAACTGTTCATCAGAGAAATGTAAATCAAAACCACAATGAGCTATCACCTCACACCTGTCAGAACAACTATCATCAAAAAGACAACAACAAATGTTGGCAAGGATGTGGAGAAAAAGAGACCTTGTACTCCAGGTCCTGATCTATTGCCCACGGTCCAGTTTCTTAGCATGAAAATATGGGCTCTTAAGATCTCTGCTTCTACAAGTTCTTTCCTCACAATACAACTTATAACTGCTTCTAGCTTCTAAACTAACCACGTGTCTTTGTACATATTATTCCAAGTTCAAGGACTTCAAGTCCTCCAGTGGCATGTGTAGATTCACTTGGAAAACCTTCATTCCTGTTTAAGAGTTAACTCAAAGCTCAAGTACTTTTTTCACAGAAATAGAATAATTTTTAAATTTGTATGGAAATACAAAAGACCAACAATAGCCAATGAAATCTTGAGGAAGAATGCTCCCTGACTTCAGACTACAGTGATCAAAGCTAGTCATTAAAACAGCATGGTACTGGTGCAAGAAAAGTCACATAGACCAATGGAACAGAATAGAGAGCCCAGAAGTAAATCCACACACTTATTGTTAATCAATCTATGACAAAGGAGACAAGAATATACAATGGAGAAAAGACAAGTTCTTCAATAAGTGGTTCTGAGTAAACTGGACAGCTACATGTAAAAGAACAAAATTAGAACATTTCTAAAACTATACATACAAATAAACTCAAATGGATTAAAGGCTTAAATTTAAGACACCGATACTATTAAACTCTTAGAGGAAAACCTAGGCAGAACACCCCTTGCTATAAATTACAGCAATTTTTTTTTTGGATCTTTTTCCTAAGGTAAGGAGACAAAAGCAAAAATAAACAAATAGGACTTAAACTTAAAACCTTTTGCACAGCAAAGGAAACCATCAACAAAAAGGAAACTTGCTGAATGGGAAAAAATATTTGCAAATAATATGACCAATATGAGACTAGTACCGCAAATATATCTATTATATGTTAGTATCCAAAACAGCTCATATGACTCAATATCAAAAAACCCCAAACAACCTGATTTAAAAATGGGCAAAAGTCTCACTAGGAATTTCTCCAAAAACATACTGATGGCCAACAGGCACATGAAAAGATGCTCAAAACTGTTCATCAGAGAAATGTAAATCAAAACCACAATGAGCTATCACCTCACACCTGTCAGAACAACTATCATCAAAAAGACAACAACAAATGTTGGCAAGGATGTGGAGAAAAAGAGACCTTGTACTCTTATGGTGGAAGTGTAAATTGATAAAACCACTGTGGAAAAGAATGTGGAGGCTCCTCAAAAAAAAAAAAAAAACTAAAAATAGAACTACCATATGATCCAGCAGTTCTTCACCTAGATATACATTCAAAGAAAACAAAAACATTGATTCATTCAAAAAGATTCTACATGCACCTGAACGTTCACAGCAGCATTGCTTACAATGGCCAAGAGATGGAAGAAAATTAAGTATGCATCAAAAGATAAATGGATAAAGAGGATGTGGTATATATACAATGGAATGCTACTCAAGCATTAAAAAGAATTAAATTCCGCCATTTGCAACAACACAGATGGACCTGGAGGGTGCAATGCTTAGTGAAATAAGTCATACAGAGAAAGACAAATACTGAATGCTACCATTTATGTGGAATCTAAAAAATAAACAAATGCATATGACAAATTCAAACACTCATGGATATAGAGAACTAGTGATTACCAGTGGGGAGATGAAAGGGGGGTTGCTAAATAGAGGTGGGGGATTAAATGCTAAAAACTATTCTGTATACATAAGCAGGCTACAGGGACATATTGTGCAGCACAGTTAATGAGCCAGTATTCTATAATAACTTTAAATGGAGTAAAACCTATAAAAATTTTGAATCACACATAAAAAAAAGTAATTAACATTCAAAATAAAGAAGGGGAGATAGTTCTGATAACAAATTAGGGTGGAAAAGCCAAGGGTAAATGCCAATACACAGCGATACAAATAATAGAAAGTTCGAGTCCCACAGCTTAGGATGACAGCAAAACCAGGACTTCATTTATGTGTCTTTATGTAGCTTCCTCACTGACAAGGCAGCACCAGGTTTACACCATCACAGCATCAACTTCAGGGGGAAGAAAGCATCACAGGAGCCGGAGAAGAAAGCAACAAAATCAAAGTCAGGTTTGGGTCATGCGTCCACCCTTGCCCCGGCAGTCAGGAGCAGGCCGTCTAAGACTCACGCGCGGAGTCGGGGAGGGGGAGGAAAATCAGGAGCTGTTACCAGCACATGGAAGAACAGACGATCAACAGACACAAACAATAAACGCCACCTCAACTGAGAACTGGACATTCAGAACCCGGAACAGAGAACTGGACATTCAGAAGTGGGAATAAAAGGTGAGAAAAGCAGATGCATGGGTCTAGAGCTCAGGAAGGCTTCTGAGAGCCAACCTGCCCTGTCACAGCATCACCGTCATACCGCCTGGAAAAGGAGCTTGGCAGCGTCAGACACACAATCATCTCAGTCTGTCTTTCCTTTGATGGTTAGATTTATCACCCGGCAGTAAGATGACAGATTAAATTAATCATTCTCAAACATTTCCATCAAACTATCCATAACAGCCGCGCAGAGTGAGCATTCTGGAATTTGGGCTGGGTGGCAGACTGGGAGGCTGGTAGTATATTTTAGAGAAGTCTGCTGCAAAACTACAAGCCAAAGTTTCATGCTTTTTCTTAAAACTAATGTTTGTTAACTTTGAATTTTATTCCACAGAATATTCATGTAATTTTTAAAATGTTTTCAATGACTGACCTCTAAAAATTTCCTCAAAAAACACTGACACTCCTAAATGACATACCAGTCATTTAATTTGCACGTGGCTACTTATCCCTAGACTATGTGTGATCCTGCTCAAGAAGCAATCTATAATAACTTTAAATGGAGTAAAACCTATAAAAATTTGAATAATAAAAATAAAAATTTGAATCAACATAAAAAAGTAATTAACATTCAAAATAAAGAAGGGGAGATAGTTCTGATAACAAATTAGGGTGGAAAAGCCAAGGGTAAATGCCAATACACAGCGATACAAATAATAGAAAGTTCGAGTCCCACAGCTTAGGATGACAGCAAAACCAGGACTTCATTTATGTGTCTTTATGTAGCTTCCTCACTGACAAGGCAGCACCAGGTTTACACCATCACAGCATCAACTTCAGGGGGAAGAAAGCATCACAGGAGCCGGAGAAGAAAGCAACAAAATCAAAGTCAGGTTTGGGTCATGCGTCCACCCTTGCCCCGGCAGTCAGGAGCAGGCCGTCTAAGACTCACGCGCGGAGTCGGGGAGGGGGAGGAAAATCAGGAGCTGTTACCAGCACATGGAAGAACAGACGATCAACAGACACAAACAATAAACGCCACCTCAACTGAGAACTGGACATTCAGAACCCGGAACAGAGAACTGGACATTCAGAAGTGGGAATAAAAGGTGAGAAAAGCAGATGCATGGGTCTAGAGCTCAGGAAGGCTTCTGAGAGCCAACCTGCCCTGTCACAGCATCACCGTCATACCGCCTGGAAAAGGAGCTTGGCAGCGTCAGACACACAATCATCTCAGTCTGTCTTTCCTTTGATGGTTAGATTTATCACCCGGCAGTAAGATGACAGATTAAATTAATCATTCTCAAACATTTCCATCAAACTATCCATAACAGCCGCGCAGAGTGAGCATTCTGGAATTTGGGCTGGGTGGCAGACTGGGAGGCTGGTAGTATATTTTAGAGAAGTCTGCTGCAAAACTACAAGCCAAAGTTTCATGCTTTTTCTTAAAACTAATGTTTGTTAACTTTGAATTTTATTCCACAGAATATTCATGTAATTTTTAAAATGTTTTCAATGACTGACCTCTAAAAATTTCCTCAAAAAACACTGACACTCCTAAATGACATACCAGTCATTTAATTTGCACGTGGCTACTTATCCCTAGACTATGTGTGATCCTGCTCAAGAAGCATGGGATTAGGTGGGTCTCATATACCCTTCCCAGCTCTATTATTCTCAGGGAGCTGTTTCTGGCAGTGACAGCCATCTAAAACTATATTAACAATAAATTTTAATAACAATTACCATCTATTGAGTAGCAACTACATTCGGAGAAGTTTTATGTATTTTCTCACTCAGTTCTCTGAGTAATGCTGAAAAGCAATTATCCCCAAACACATGATGGGAGTGAAAGTCACAGAAGGTCATCACATCACCAAAAGTTACACAGTCACATATCAGGAGAGCAACACAGCTCTCTGGCTGTAGAACCTGAATCTTTTCCATCATGTCTCCCTTTCGCTCCTTTTATATTGTTTCTTTATGCTTCAGGAAGATTAACCTCAGTTATGAAACAATCCATAAATCCAAGCAGAAAACAAGATAACTAATATCTCTGTCCTATATTCCCTGAGGCAGTGGAGTCCTAGGTTTTCTTATCAACTCCATCTGTAACAAACTGGGCGGCTTTGAAACGTCATCTCCCCTGAACATCTACAAAATACGAGCGGGGCTCGATCACAGTTGCAGGCCTTTCTAACTGCACTCTGGTGTGCTCTCATTTCCACACCAGGTCCTCAAGACTCACTCGTCTGACCCAGTGTCATTCACAGGTCATGTCAGTGACTCACTCATCGGACGTTGCTATTGAATGCAATATGGCCCCCAAAGGGAGGAGAAAGATCCACTTATAGACACACCCTCAAAGGCAGTATCAAGTGATTGCAAATTTCAAGCTCTGTTTCTGAGAATGTAATAGTCCTGATGATGATGAGAATAGTAATGGGTTACCATTTCCTTCTCCAGGGATCTTCCCAACCTGGGATTGAACTTGTGTCTCCTGCATTGACTGGCAGATTCTTTACCACTGTACCACCTGGCAAGCCCAGACAGTGGCTACTACTAATTTACTGCTAGTAATGTCTCTGTAAGTGTTCTGATGTTAACTATGTTCTCAAGTAGACTTCACAACACCCCTGTATGAAGTAGTCTGATTTAAATGCGGGACATACCAGTCATTTAATTTGCACGACTTATCCCTAGACTATGTGTGATCCTGCTCAAGAAGCATGGGATTAGGTGGGTCTCATATACCCTTCCCAGCTCTATTATTCTCAGGGAGCTGTTTCTGGCAGTGACAGCCATCTAAAACTATATTAACAATAAATTTTAATAACAATTACCATCTATTGAGTAGCAACTACATTCGGAGAAGTTTTATGTATTTTCTCACTCAGTTCTCTGAGTAATGCTGAAAAGCAATTATCCCCAAACACATGATGGGAGTGAAAGTCACAGAAGGTCATCACATCACCAAAAGTTACACAGTCACATATCAGGAGAGCAACACAGCTCTCTGGCTGTAGAACCTGAATCTTTTCCATCATGTCTCCCTTTCGCTCCTTTTATATTGTTTCTTTATGCTTCAGGAAGATTAACCTCAGTTATGAAACAATCCATAAATCCAAGCAGAAAACAAGATAACTAATATCTCTGTCCTATATTCCCTGAGGCAGTGGAGTCCTAGGTTTTCTTATCAACTCCATCTGTAACAAACTGGGCGGCTTTGAAACGTCATCTCCCCTGAACATCTACAAAATACGAGCGGGGCTCGATCACAGTTGCAGGCCTTTCTAACTGCACTCTGGTGTGCTCTCATTTCCACACCAGGTCCTCAAGACTCACTCGTCTGACCCAGTGTCATTCACAGGTCATGTCAGTGACTCACTCATCGGACGTTGCTATTGAATGCAATATGGCCCCCAAAGGGAGGAGAAAGATCCACTTATAGACACACCCTCAAAGGCAGTATCAAGTGATTGCAAATTTCAAGCTCTGTTTCTGAGAATGTAATAGTCCTGATGATGATGAGAATAGTAATGGGTTACCATTTCCTTCTCCAGGGATCTTCCCAACCTGGGATTGAACTTGTGTCTCCTGCATTGACTGGCAGATTCTTTACCACTGTACCACCTGGCAAGCCCAGACAGTGGCTACTACTAATTTACTGCTAGTAATGTCTCTGTAAGTGTTCTGATGTTAACTATGGTCTCAAGTAGACTTCACAACACCCCTATGAAGTAAGTCCCATTATTATTCCTATTATATAGGGGAAGAAACTGAGGCCCAGCATGTTTAAGCAACTGTCCAAGAGCGAATACACAACTTACAGCAAGTCTACAAGTAAACTCAGCTATTCAGACTCTGTGATCCAACTCCAAATTATCTTGAAAGACTGTATCCTTCCAGACCAGGCTGCTCTCTTCATGAAACATTCACTTGAAAAACTTGGGAAAAAAGGAGGATCCCATCACTAATGCAGTACCACAAATAAAATTGAAAATACAGAGGGTGTACCCTGCCAGCAGAAGTGAACCAGAATTATAACAGGGTTGTTAATGTGCATCTGGCTTTGTTATCCTTGTCAGAGTTTGTAGAGATGGCAACAGTCAGGTCTGGTAGGAAGACTGTTCCAGTGGGAAGGAGTTGGTTGGGACTAGGCGGCAAATACCTCACACAGGAGGATTCACTGCATCACAACCATTTAAAAGCTGATGGTATGACAAACCATTTTATTAATCAATGCCAGTTCGACTTGTGCAATCACTGGCATTCAAGTTAACATAGAAAATATTAAACTTACTTAATATTTGTTGTGTCTCCCCCAAATTAACTAGGTAGATGTGTGTGTGTGTGTGTGTGTGTGTGTAATCCCCTTTATGATCAGTGTTTCACTGAACACATCTGGGAAATTCTGCTCAAACACAGCAAGGTTTGGCCAAAGGTCCAAAAAAAGAAAAAAAAAAAAAAAGCCTAGTGCAATACAGAGTTATTAGCTCCTAACGCTACTCACGTGGGGGCCCTGCTGCCTGCCCCAGGCAGCTGGAGCACAAAAGAGGTGGCCTCAGACTATAGCACTCACACCAGGGGAGAACAGAAATGCCTTTACCAAGAAGTAAACATAATTGCTACCTTAAGTTACACGTAAGATACTATTAAGTACTTTTTGTTTTTTAAGTTTGAGCATCTGTATTATTTATAGATGCATGAAAGATAATTTTTGGAAAGAGAACACGTATAGCTTCAACAAGACTCTCTTAAGTAGAATTAATTGCTTAAAACTTGGAGGAAGGGAATCGGAAACTGATTTCAGGTCATGTCCTTAACATGTTCTGCTTAAAAGAATTGCTGCAAACATTCAGCCCAAGCAAGAAACCTACTATTTTTACTTTTTTTTTCTTATAGTGATTCCAGATTTCAATTAAAACACGTAACTCACTTTTGTCGCTGAGTTTTTGAAGAACCTCTGTCAAGAAGGAAATCTTGATTAGATAAGTGAGCCTCAGGTATTTATAGTCCTTAGAGGAAACAGGTTACCAAAAAGAGGAAAAAACTCAGCTATTCAGACTCTGTGATCCAACTCCAAATTATCTTGAAAGACTGTATCCTTCCAGACCAGGCTGCTCTCTTCATGAAACATTCACTTGAAAAACTTGGGAAAAAAGGAGGATCCCATCACTAATGCAGTACCACAAATAAAATTGAAAATACAGAGGGTGTACCCTGCCAGCAGAAGTGAACCAGAATTATAACAGGGTTGTTAATGTGCATCTGGCTTTGTTATCCTTGTCAGAGTTTGTAGAGATGGCAACAGTCAGGTCTGGTAGGAAGACTGTTCCAGTGGGAAGGAGTTGGTTGGGACTAGGCGGCAAATACCTCACACAGGAGGATTCACTGCATCACAACCATTTAAAAGCTGATGGTATGACAAACCATTTTTATTAATCAATGCCAGTTCGACTTGTGCAATCACTGGCATTCAAGTTAACATAGAAAATATTAAACTTACTTAATATTTGTTGTGTCTCCCCCAAATTAACTAGGTAGATGTGTGTGTGTGTGTGTGTGTGTGTGTAATCCCCTTTATGATCAGTGTTTCACTGAACACATCTGGGAAATTCTGCTCAAACACAGCAAGGTTTGGCCAAAGGTCCAAAAAAAGAAAAAAAAAAAAAAAGCCTAGTGCAATACAGAGTTATTAGCTCCTAACGCTACTCACGTGGGGGCCCTGCTGCCTGCCCCAGGCAGCTGGAGCACAAAAGAGGTGGCCTCAGACTATAGCACTCACACCAGGGGAGAACAGAAATGCCTTTACCAAGAAGTAAACATAATTGCTACCTTAAGTTACACGTAAGATACTATTAAGTACTTTTTGTTTTTTAAGTTTGAGCATCTGTATTATTTATAGATGCATGAAAGATAATTTTTGGAAAGAGAACACGTATAGCTTCAACAAGACTCTCTTAAGTAGAATTAATTGCTTAAAACTTGGAGGAAGGGAATCGGAAACTGATTTCAGGTCATGTCCTTAACATGTTCTGCTTAAAAGAATTGCTGCAAACATTCAGCCCAAGCAAGAAACCTACTATTTTTACTTTTTTTTTCTTATAGTGATTCCAGATTTCAATTAAAACACGTAACTCACTTTTGTCGCTGAGTTTTTGAAGAACCTCTGTCAAGAAGGAAATCTTGATTAGATAAGTGAGCCTCAGGTATTTATAGTCCTTAGAGGAAACAGGTTACCAAAAAAAGAGGGAAAATGAAAGATGGTTCCTTTAAGAAATGAACAAAGGAAGATAGGCTCCTGAGGACAAGCAGCAAACTGAAGGCAGAGACTGGCTTCAGAATGTTAATACCATTGCTGCAGATTAGGTTTAATATGAGTAATTAATCAACTTTTGTCACTTTTTGTGATACATTGTGAACATTCTGTGTGAGGTCTGTCCTTCGCTGTACTAGTTCAAGTTTAAAAGCCTCAGGCTTTTAGAACTCGACTTAGGACATTGGCAAGGCCCTTTTATAGATGAATGAACATGCCAAGAATATCAAGCCAACAAAAGATACAATGGTACCATTTTTTTTTTTTTTCCCGGGTTTTTAAGAACTTTTCTATGCCTACTTCAGGCTTCTTTTACACTCTGGTCCTTTTCTGCTCAGATACCACTCAGCTCACTGGAAGGACTGGCTTTTTTTTCAATTGGAGTATGGTTGATTTAAAATGTTGTGTTAATTTCAGGTGTATAGCAAAATGAATCAGTTACAAGTATACACATATCCACTTTTTAGATTCTTCTTGCATTTAGACCATTACAGAGTACTGGGTAGAGCTCCTTGTACTATCCAGGAAGTCCTTACTAGTTATCTATTTTATACATAGTAGTGTCTGTATGTCAGTCCTAATTAGATTTTTTTCTCTCCCGGCCATGTTTATCGACCTATTACTGTAAGGAAGATTTCACCTGGAGGGCCATCCCTCCTGGGACCAGCAATGAGGGAGATGTACCTTAAGTTAAAAAACGTAAGAAAAACTATTAAGTACTTTTTGTTTTTTAAGTTTGAGCATCTGTATTATTTATAGATGCATGAAAGATAATTTTTGGAAAGAGAACACGTATAGCTTCAAC
This sequence comes from Tragulus kanchil, assembly GCA_022376925.1. Classification (NCBI taxonomy): domain Eukaryota; kingdom Metazoa; phylum Chordata; class Mammalia; order Artiodactyla; family Tragulidae; genus Tragulus; species Tragulus kanchil. The sequence goes on from JAIOJX010000026.1 coordinate 183,655,936, forward strand.
AAGACTCTCTTAAGTAGAATTAATTGCTTAAAACTTGGAGGAAGGGAATCGGAAACTGATTTCAGGTCATGTCCTTAACATGTTCTGCTTAAAAGAATTGCTGCAAACATTCAGCCCAAGCAAGAAACCTACTATTTTTACTTTTTTTTTCTTATAGTGATTCCAGATTTCAATTAAAACACGTAACTCACTTTTGTCGCTGAGTTTTTGAAGAACCTCTGTCAAGAAGGAAATCTTGATTAGATAAGTGAGCCTCAGGTATTTATAGTCCTTAGAGGAAACAGGTTACCAAAAAAAGAGGGAAAATGAAAGATGGTTCCTTTAAGAAATGAACAAAGGAAGATAGGCTCCTGAGGACAAGCAGCAAACTGAAGGCAGAGACTGGCTTCAGAATGTTAATACCATTGCTGCAGATTAGGTTTAATATGAGTAATTAATCAACTTTTGTCACTTTTTGTGATACATTGTGAACATTCTGTGTGAGGTCTGTCCTTCGCTGTACTAGTTCAAGTTTAAAAGCCTCAGGCTTTTAGAACTCGACTTAGGACATTGGCAAGGCCCTTTTTATAGATGAATGAACATGCCAAGAATATCAAGCCAACAAAAGATACAATGGTACCATTTTTTTTTTTTTTTCCGGTTTTCAAGAACTTTTCTATGCCTACTTCAGGCTTCTTTTACACTCTGGTCCTTTTCTGCTCAGATACCACTCAGCTCACTGGAAGGACTGGCTTTTTTTTCAATTGGAGTATGGTTGATTTAAAATGTTGTGTTAATTTCAGGTGTATAGCAAAATGAATCAGTTACAAGTATACACATATCCACTTTTTAGATTCTTCTTGCATTTAGACCATTACAGAGTACTGGGTAGAGCTCCTTGTACTATCCAGGAAGTCCTTACTAGTTATCTATTTTATACATAGTAGTGTCTGTATGTCAGTCCTAATATCCCAGTTTATCCCTTTCTTTCTCTCCCCGCCAGGTACCTATACATTGTTTCCTATATCTGTGACTCTATTCACGTTCTGTAAGGAAGATTTCACCTGGAGGGCCATCCCTCCTGGGACCAGCAATGAGGGGAGATGATGACATCACATTATGCAAGTTTTCTTTGTGTAACCTCTCCTTCCAGAATCTTTTAGTGAATTCAAGATAATTTAATCTCAGTGAGCGTGGATTTAAGTCTCTAAGTAAAGGATTGGATTGGAGCAAATGTAACAGATTTCAGTAGGGCTTCCTCCAGCTGCCAGCCACATGGTCCAAACAAGGATCAGGGAGAATCTGGAATACAGGGTTGCGGCTTTAAATTACTCCTGCTACCACACTGATGACTTCCCTCTCAAAGTTTAATTACCAGTGCATCAGTACAGAAGAACCCAGACTCACAGGCTGCAACTTCTGTGCACAGCAATGAACTAATTTCCTATTTCTGGAACCTAATTTAGTAGGATAACCTTAACAAGGGGGAGGTTTTAAAATCAGATTTACTAATATTTCCTTTATATATGCAACTGTGCCCATTATGGCATATAAAGAAAAACAGAAAAGAGTAAAAATATCAACACTCACAGTATACCAGTATTAACATTGCTTCTTTGGATCTTTTTTCTCCTGTAACTTGTGTTTCATTATCTTGCTTCCATGGAGAATAAGCATTGTTGAGTAAAGTGTGTGTTAGTTGCTCAGACGTGTCTGATTCTTTGTGACCCCATGGACTGTAGCCTGCCAGGCTCCTCTGTCCATGGCATTCACTAGGTAGGAATACTGGGCTGGGTAACCATTCCCTTCTCCAGGAGATCTTCCCAACCCAGGGACTGAACCCAGGTCTCCCGCATTGCAGGCAGATTTTTTACCAGCTGAGCCATCAGGAAGCCCACTGAGACCAGGGAAGAAGCCTCCTTGAGACCATTACAGAGTACTGGGTAGAGCTCCTTGTACTATCCAGGAAGTCCTTACTAGTTATCTATTTTATACATAGTAGTGTCTGTATGTCAGTCCTAATATCCCAGTTTATCCCTTTCTTTCTCTCCCCGCCAGGTACCTATACATTGTTTCCTATATCTGTGACTCTATTCACGTTCTGTAAGGAAGATTTCACCTGGAGGGCCATCCCTCCTGGGACCAGCAATGAGGGGAGATGATGACATCACATTATGCAAGTTTTCTTTGTGTAACCTCTCCTTCCAGAATCTTTTAGTGAATTCAAGATAATTTAATCTCAGTGAGCGTGGATTTAAGTCTCTAAGTAAAGGATTGGATTGGAGCAAATGTAACAGATTTCAGTAGGGCTTCCTCCAGCTGCCAGCCACATGGTCCAAACAAGGATCAGGGAGAATCTGGAATACAGGGTTGCGGCTTTAAATTACTCCTGCTACCACACTGATGACTCCCCTCCCACACTTTAATTACCAGTGCATCAGTACAGAAGAACCCAGACTCACAGGCTGCAACTTCTGTGCACAGCAATGAACTAATTTCCTATTTCTGGAACCTAATTTAGTAGGATAACCTTAACAAGGGGGAGGTTTTAAAATCAGATTTACTAATATTTCCTTTATATATGCAACTGTGCCCATTATGGCATATAAAGAAAAACAGAAAAGAGTAAAAATATCAACACTCACAGTATACCAGTATTAACATTGCTTCTTTGGATCTTTTTTCTCCTGTAACTTGTGTTTCATTATCTTGCTTCCATGGAGAATAAGCATTGTTGAGTAAAGTGTGTGTTAGTTGCTCAGACGTGTCTGATTCTTTGTGACCCCATGGACTGTAGCCTGCCAGGCTCCTCTGTCCATGGCATTCACTAGGTAAGAATACTGGAGTGGGTAACCATTCCCTTCTCCAGGGGATCTTCCCAACCCAGGGACTGAACCCAGGTCTCCTGCGTTGCAGGCAGATTCATTACCTTCTGAGCCATCAGGAAGCCCACTGAGACCAGGGAAGAAGCCTCCTTGAGACCATAAGTGAATTCTGAAGACATTGTGCCAGGCTCCCCTGTGATCTGAGACCTCACACCCAGTGAGAGCCACTGGGTCACCCCATTGCTGTGGAGACATAACTTGGGGCTTCATGGAGGGAACAGCTATGATTTTCCTTACAAGTCGAGGGCAGACAGAAGGCATGAGGCATATTCATCAGAAAACATGCAGCTGTCTCTCCTCTGTTCTCCAATTCCATGACTGCCTCTTTGCCCCCAGTCTTCTTCCCCTCCTCCAGGGTGGCTGCATCCCAGCAAGCGTCCTCTGCCCCTCACCCCCTCCCAGGACCCACAGGGCCACAGGCTGCTTCAGAGCCCAGCCATCAGTTAGCTGAGCCTCTGCCCTTGAGGTGGGTGCAGGCAGGTCTCCATGGCCACATGAGTCACATGGGAAGCTCTTGCAGAAGAGAATCCTAAAACCCTTCCTTCCTTCACAGAAGTCTCAGAGAGTTATCTTGTTACCCAGAGGAACATATAAACCTTTCAGCTGTCACTTTTGACTCCTAGTGTACCTGCTTTTACCACACTTCTCAAAAAGTTAAAATCTGTGGAAAATAAAATTTCAGTCTTAACGTAGACTTTACATCAAATGGGTTTAACTTCTTCTTCAAGGGAAAGTTGAACTGTGCAACCATGAACAAGCAAAATGTGAAAGGAGAAACCTAAACGATGAATAAATATGCAAATATGGCTTCCACCTCATTAATCAAAAGAATGCCAAACAAAGCATAAATGTTTCATTTGTCTAACTAGAAAAGATTTTTTTAAATTTTATATCCAGTATCAGCGTTGGCTAGGATGAGGGGAGACCTATGGGTTATACATATATACAACTGGTGGAAATAATTTGATAAAGTTTCCAAACATAAATTTGGAAATTTATCTTAAGACCAGAAACTACACACACACACCATCAAAATGAGTTTCAGGACAACACACAATGGTGGACCAAGAAGATGTGACACAAGTCTCCCCCTCAGACAGAGCCACTGATGAGCTGATGTTGGCCTGTGACTGTTCTCTTGTTATTTAGTCACTGCTTACACAAATAAAAACATGCATTAGATTTGACCTCCCAACAAGTGTAAACTACATACAATATGACCCACTGATTTCACTTGAAGCTAAGAATAAAATTAAGTATTGATAGTACACATAAAGATTTACGCCCTCCCAGTTGATAACAAAAACTGAAAACATATTCAGCAATCAAGCCGTTATAAGATATGGTATGGTCACTCAGCAGAATATTCTGCAACCATTAACAAGAAGTGGAGGAATGTCAGCCAACATGGAAAAAAGCCCGTTATAAAGCAATCCACACAATGTAAAGCCATTTTCATGGAAAAATAAATCTGTGGAAAAGAAAAAAAACATCTAGAAAAGGGTCTGGAAGAGTCACCCAGTGATTATCTCATTTGGGGAAGCCAGCAGAGTTTCACGTAATGCAGGGTGAACGGCTGGGACTCGCTTGGTGCATGTCTAGTTCTGCCACTGTGAGAAGTGTGGCCACTTGCTTACAGATGCCTCATCTGCCAAATGGGGATCATGCTACTTCTCAGGGCTTCGGAAAGGATTAAATGAGATGATGCTAGCAAAATACAAATACCCGATAAAAATAGATACTGATAGAATTATAAATTTTTGATGTGTAATTTTTGATTTTCTCATGAATATGTATTCCTTCTCTAATTAAACAGGCACTGCACAAAACTGTAAACAGATACAGAATTCTAATTAATGATACCCATGCTTAATTACTCAGGAGGGCAGTATACTAATATCAATGTATTCTGAAATGCATCAAAAGTGAGGTGGATTGATGGTGAGTATACAGATAATTATTGTGAAATTCTTTCAACATTGTTATATGTTTGGAAGGATTTATCATATAAATGTGGAGAAAAGGATGTTTCATCTTAAATGTATTACCTTCTTATTTACATAAATAAAACACTCATTTTAACAAAGCATATAAAAAGACATACATAAGGACGAATTAATAATACCCCCAAATACTCCTCCTCACCAATTCCAACCTTCTCTAAAGGTACTGTTGGTATCCTTCCAGATTTTTTTTTTTTTTTTTTTTGGCTACTTCTATTGGTCTTTCATTCATCCATTTTCATCCATCTCTGTCCTTTGGCCTGTGTGGGCCTTACATTGCTATGGCCTCCATCGCTGCAGAGCACTGGTTCTGGGCACATGCGCTCCAGAGCTCTGGCTCAGTAGTTGAACACAATGGTCCAGCCACTCTGCGGCAAGTGAGATCTTCCCAGGCCAGGGATCAAACCAGCGCCCCCTGCACTGCAAGGCAGTGTCCTTACCCACTGGACCACCAGGGAAGCCCCTTCCAGATCTTTATGCTCATAGATTTAAAGGAAGCTTTTTCATAGAATCATGTTGCTTACATTACTTGGCAATCTGTTTTTTTACATTTAGAAAAGTAACTTTTAGGGGATGTAATAGCATAAGGAGTATGATCAGTAGTGTTTTAATAATTTGTATGGGGACAGATAGTTATTAGACTCAAGGTGATCATTTCTTAGTGTCAGATCACCACGTAGTACACCTGAAACATTATGTCAACTACATTTCAGTTAAAAAATAACTTTTATTTAAAAAATGAGCTCTACCTCTAGTTAACTTATAAGTCATAAATAAATTTTCTTTATAGATGAGATAACAGTGAATATGGCTTCCTCACATATTGGATTTTGATTATTGCTTAAGATTTTATAAGAGTCCATAGCAAGATACTTGGTTTTTAAGTTGCTTGTTTCTATGTTAAAATACAACATCACTGGGTTCTGTGGGTGAATTTATAAATACCCGATAAAAATAGATACTGATAGAATTATAAATTTGATGTGTAATTTTTGATTTTCTCATGAATATGTATTCCTTCTCTAATTAAACAGGCACTGCACAAAACTGTAAACAGATACAGAATTCTAATTAATGATACCCATGCTTAATTACTCAGGAGGGCAGTATACTAATATCAATGTATTCTGAAATGCATCAAAAGTGAGGTGGATTGATGGTGAGTATACAGATAATTATTGTGAAATTCTTTCAACATTGTTATATGTTTGGAAGGATTTATCATATAAATGTGGAGAAAAGGATGTTTCATCTTAAATGTATTACCTTCTTATTTACATAAATAAAACACTCATTTTAACAAAGCATATAAAAAGACATACATAAGGACGAATTAATAATACCCCCAAATACTCCTCCTCACCAATTCCAACCTTCTCTAAAGGTACTGTTGGTATCCTTCCAGATTTTTTTTTTTTTTTTTTTTTGGCTACTTCTATTGGTCTTTCATTCATCCATTTTCATCCATCTCTGTCCTTTGGCCTGTGTGGGCCTTACATTGCTATGGCCTCCATCGCTGCAGAGCACTGGTTCTGGGCACATGCGCTCCAGAGCTCTGGCTCAGTAGTTGAACACAATGGTCCAGCCACTCTGCGGCAAGTGAGATCTTCCCAGGCCAGGGATCAAACCAGCGCCCCCTGCACTGCAAGGCAGTGTCCTTACCCACTGGACCACCAGGGAAGCCCCTTCCAGATCTTTATGCTCATAGATTTAAAGGAAGCTTTTTCATAGAATCATGTTGCTTACATTACTTGGCAATCTGTTTTTTTACATTTAGAAAAGTAACTTTTAGGGGATGTAATAGCATAAGGAGTATGATCAGTAGTGTTTTAATAATTTGTATGGGGACAGATAGTTATTAGACTCAAGGTGATCATTTCTTAGTGTCAGATCACCACGTAGTACACCTGAAACATTATGTCAACTACATTTCAGTTAAAAAATAACTTTTATTTAAAAAATGAGCTCTACCTCTAGTTAACTTATAAGTCATAAATAAATTTTCTTTATAGATGAGATAACAGTGAATATGGCTTCCTCACATATTGGATTTTGATTATTGCTTAAGATTTTATAAGAGTCCATAGCAAGATACTTGGTTTTTAAGTTGCTTGTTTCTATGTTAAAATACAACATCACTGGGTTCTGTGGGTCCCATTATGTGGCTAGGGCTCTCTACCCACCTTTTCCTTCAGGTCCTGAGCCCACTCACCCCACCCCATATGTGGTGGGGTTACCATCACATTACAGCTGAGGACATTTCCTGGAGTCATTCATCACTCCAGCCCAAGTCAGAAAAACTGACCTGAGATTCATGCGCCTCTGAATATGCATGACCAGAATTCCTATTCACATTTGCACACACAATGTGAAGAAAAAACAAACAAGCAGTAAACCTGCCTGGATGTAATCTGAGTAATGAATTGTGGCATTCACCCCACAGAAGCAGAATGAACCCTACTCAGAACTGTGTTGCGATGTTGAGGTTGATGACTCCACCCAAGACCAAGAGGATTTCTAGGAAGCATGTAAGACGGACTACAACAGCCCCCAACTTTGATTATTTTGCATTGTCCTTCAGTTGACAATTTGTGGAGGATGAAGCTGCACAAAATTAAACAGTTCCAGGACCCTTGTTATTTAACTAGATGCTCAATCTAGATGTGAGATGAACAGACATCATAAACATGCACAGCAGAAACGCATAAAGAAAAAAAGAAAGCAATAGCTTTATTCTTTAAGATACGAATGTTTCACCAAAATCAGCAAAAAGTACAGATGAATTTGCCTGACAATACTGTAAGGAAAGGCTTTTCATAGAATCATGTTGCTTACATTACTTGGCAATCTGTTTTTTTACATTTAGAAAAGTAACTTTTAGGGGATGTAATAGCATAAGGAGTATGATCAGTAGTGTTTTAATAATTTGTATGGGGACAGATAGTTATTAGACTCAAGGTGATCATTTCTTAGTGTCAGATCACCACGTAGTACACCTGAAACATTATGTCAACTACATTTCAGTTAAAAAATAACTTTTATTTAAAAAATGAGCTCTACCTCTAGTTAACTTATAAGTCATAAATAAATTTTCTTTATAGATGAGATAACAGTGAATATGGCTTCCTCACATATTGGATTTTGATTATTGCTTAAGATTTTATAAGAGTCCATAGCAAGATACTTGGTTTTTAAGTTGCTTGTTTCTATGTTAAAATACAACATCACTGGGTTCTGTGGGTCCCATTATGTGGCTAGGGCTCTCTACCCACCTTTTCCTTCAGGTCCTGAGCCCACTCACCCCACCCCATATGTGGTGGGGTTACCATCACATTACAGCTGAGGACATTTCCTGGAGTCATTCATCACTCCAGCCCAAGTCAGAAAAACTGACCTGAGATTCATGCGCCTCTGAATATGCATGACCAGAATTCCTATTCACATTTGCACACACAATGTGAAGAAAAACAAACAAGCAGTAAACCTGCCTGGATGTAATCTGAGTAATGAATTGTGGCATTCACCCCACAGAAGCAGAATGAACCCTACTCAGAACTGTGTTGCGATGTTGAGGTTGATGACTCCACCCAAGACCAAGAGGATTTCTAGGAAGCATGTAAGACGGACTACAACAGCCCCCAACTTTGATTATTTTGCATTGTCCTTCAGTTGACAATTTGTGGAGGATGAAGCTGCACAAAATTAAACAGTTCCAGGACCCTTGTTATTTAACTAGATGCTCAATCTAGATGTGAGATGAACAGACATCATAAACATGCACAGCAGAAACGCATAAAGAAAAAAAGAAAGCAATAGCTTTATTCTTTAAGATACGAATGTTTCACCAAAATCAGCAAAAAGTACAGATGAATTTGCCTGACAATACTGTAAGAGAATCAGCTTTCCATGATCCATGAAAAGAACATATTGAGGTTTTCATTGGAACTGCACTGAATTTATAGATCAAATGGAGAAGACATGATATCTCTGAAATAATGAATCTCCTTACTCATGAACACAGCAAATCTTTTCATTCAGAAAAGAATGAATCTTTCATTTAATCTTTCATTTAATGGCTCATTTATAGTTTTGATTATATATTAAAGATATATTATTTTATACTTCTCCCTAGAGACCTTGTATATCTTTTATTAGATTAATTCCTGAACAATTGATTTATTTCTACACTTGCAAGGTATTTTCTAGGTATTTGCTACTGGTGTAAAGAAACACAGCTGGCTTTATTTTTTCTTTTTTTAAACTGTTTTTTTTTTTTTTCTTTTCCCATCATGCCACTTTTTTTCACCTTTTTAAAAAAATTTCGTATTTGTTTTCATTCATCTTTGGCCTGTGTGGGCCTTCCATTGCAGTGGCCTCTCTCACTTCAGAGCACTGGCTCTGTGCACACGTGCTCCAGAGCACTAGCTCACAATTGGACACACCGATTCAGCTGCTCTGCAGCATGTGGGATCTTCCTGGGCCAGGGATCCAACCGGTGCCCCTTGTACAGCAAGGTGGACTTTTTACCCACTGGACCACCAGGGAAGCCCCACAGTTGGCTTTTTTTTTTTTTTTTTTTTTTTGCCACTTCTATTGGTCTTTCATTTATTCGTTTTCATCCATCTTTGTTCTTTGGCCCGTGTGGGCCTCCCATCGCAGTGGCCTCTCTCGCTGCAGAGCACTGGCTCTGGGCACATGCGCTCCAGAGCTCCATCTCCATAGCTGGACACATTGGTCCAGCCACTCCGCGGTATGTGGGACCTTCCCAGGCCAGGGATTGAACTGGTGTCCCTTGCACTATAAGGCAGTGTCTTTACCCACTGGACCACCAGGGAAGCCCCACAGTTGGCTTTTATACAACAATCTTATACCCAGCTATCTTGTTCAACTCTCCTGTTAATCCTAATAAATTATCTGTAGATTATTTTTGGTTTTCTACAAAAAAGATTATTGGGCTTCCCTGGTGGCTGAACAGTAAAGAATCTGCCTGCAATGCAGGAGACAGAGGAGATGTGGATCCAATCTCTTGCTCAGGATTGGAAGATCCCCAGAGAAGTGAATGGCAACCCACTCCAGTATTCGTGTCTGGGAAATCCCATGGTCAGAGGAACCTGGCAGTCCATGGCGTTACAAGAGTCAGACATGACTTAGTGACTAAACCACCACCACCACCACCAAAAAAAAAAAAAAGATCCCATTTGCTAATAAGAACACTTTCATGAAAAGAAGAAAACTACGATTTAGCCACAAAAAGGAGCATGAGTGTCCTAGAATATCCCTGAAAAAAAATATTCAAACTGACAACATTGCTTGCAAATCTAGGTATTAAATAATTTTAAACCTCATGTCCCTTTCGAATTTTGAACACTTTTACATACATATATATTGCAGATAACTAAAATAATTTTTTTCAATAACAATACAACATTTAAGGCAGTTAAAATATGACTGAAGGGCTTCCCCTGGTGGTCCAGTGGGTAAGGACACCGCCTTGCAGTGCAAGGGGCGCCAGTTCGATCCCTGGCCTGGGAAGATCCCACATGCCGCGGAGCAGCTGGACTGATGTGTCCAATTTCCGATCCGGAGCTCCGGAGCGCATGCGCCCAGAGCCGGTGCTCTGTGACAACAGAGGCCACCATGATGGGAGGCCCACACGGGCCAAAGAACAAAGACAGATGAAAACAGACAAATGAAAGACCAATAGAAGTGGCCTGCCCGCACCCCTCCCTCCCCAACCCGACCTCCACCCAAAATAAATAAATAAATAAATCTTTAAAAAAAAATATGACTGAAGAGCTAGGTAAGTTATAGGCTCTCTGGGCCTCAGTTTCCCACAGGCCAAGTGCCTTTAATTGGATTAAATCCAAAGTTATTAATCCAAGGCCCTGAGTTAGATCTAGCCTAAAGACAGGTGATGTTAGGCTCTCACAGTGGGTTTTTGGTTTATCTAGTTACCAACATTAAATAAACAGATTTCAACTACAACTTTAGGTTTCTAACTTTCTCATAAAATCTGGCAACCCCAGAGCTGAACACAGGCCTCCTTCTCACAGACCAGGCAGGTGCTCTGCAGTCTACCAGAGTCCCATTAAGTGGGTTTTCCATGCCACCTGTCCTTGCAGCCATCTGACCTTTCAACTCCTTGAGGACAGGTCCTTTGTCCCTTCCTAATGTGGCCTATCACTGTGCTTTGAGAAACTATTCACATAAAATGTGTGTGTGTGTATGTTTCGGTTAGCTGGTAAGGCAGATACCATCTAAGGAAACAAAAGCCAACTGATAAATGATTATTTTTTAAGAGAAAAATTATTAATGACTCTATTAATAAAGCATGTAGTGAGTCGGAAAACTTTTTATCTTACAGTTCAGATGTGTAAAAAAATTAGCCTATTATTTTGTCTATAATTGATCTTCCTCATGAGAATTATCCATTGAGTTTCAGGGAGGAAACAAGTTGTTTGGTCCCATTTAACTATCTCAATCTAGCAGTTTAATACGTGTTCATACAGAGCTCAGACTTGGTTTATGTAATTCAGGACAGTGAAGAGTCTTTAAGTGCCCTTTCCGCCTCCATTCCAGAATGGTGTCTGGGCATGCGGGCAAAGGAGTATAGCTAGGTAACCTTGTGGCCTTACTCAGGGAGCGAGACCTGGCCCCTTTTCCATGCACTTGATTATGAGCTGTTTGTAGAGGCTTGATTATGTGTTCCAATTTCCGATCCGGAGCTCCGGGCGCATGCGCCCAGAGCCGGTGCTCTGTGACAACAGAGGCCACCATGATGGGAGGCCCACAGGAGCCAAGGAACAAAGACAGATGAAAACAGACAAATGAAAGACCAATAGAAGTGGCCTGCCCGCACCCCTCCCTCCCCAACCCGACCTCCACCCAAAATAAATAAATAAATAAATCTTTAAAAAAAAATATGACTGAAGAGCTAGGTAAGTTATAGGCTCTCTGGGCCTCAGTTTCCCACAGGCCAAGTGCCTTTAATTGGATTAAATCCAAAGTTATTAATCCAAGGCCCTGAGTTAGATCTAGCCTAAAGACAGGTGATGTTAGGCTCTCACAGTGGGTTTTTGGTTTATCTAGTTACCAACATTAAATAAACAGATTTCAACTACAACTTTAGGTTTCTAACTTTCTCATAAAATCTGGCAACCCCAGAGCTGAACACAGGCCTCCTTCTCACAGACCAGGCAGGTGCTCTGCAGTCTACCAGAGTCCCATTAAGTGGGTTTTCCATGCCACCTGTCCTTGCAGCCATCTGACCTTTCAACTCCTTGAGGACAGGTCCTTTGTCCCTTCCTAATGTGGCCTATCACTGTGCTTTGAGAAACTATTCACATAAAATGTGTGTGTGTGTATGTTTCGGTTAGCTGGTAAGGCAGATACCATCTAAGGAAACAAAAGCCAACTGATAAATGATTATTTTTAAGAGAAAATTATTAATGACTCTATTAATAAAGCATGTAGTGAGTCGGAAAACTTTTTATCTTACAGTTCAGATGTGTAAAAAAATTAGCCTATTATTTTGTCTATAATTGATCTTCCTCATGAGAATTATCCATTGAGTTTCAGGGAGGAAACAAGTTGTTTGGTCCCATTTAACTATCTCAATCTAGCAGTTTAATACGTGTTCATACAGAGCTCAGACTTGGTTTATGTAATTCAGGACAGTGAAGAGTCTTTAAGTGCCCTTTCCGCCTCCATTCCAGAATGGTGTCTGGGCATGCGGGCAAAGGAGTATAGCTAGGTAACCTTGTGGCCTTACTCAGGGAGCGAGACCTGGCCCCTTTTCCATGCACTTGATTATGAGCTGTTTGTAGAGGCTGCTAAGGTGAGGCTGGTCTGGTTTTGCCTCCCCTGGCATTCTGTTCTCCGTTGCTTTTGTTAAGAATTGGCAGTGTTTTGAACTAGCATTCTCACAACCTGTTCTTTCCTAGTTAGGCCACAGCACTATGATTTTTCCTACTGGAACATCCCCAGCTCAGCTCTCACTGCCGTATCACTCCCAAGCCTGGCCACGATTCCCATCAGTCCCAGTTCAAGGGGAAACAGCCATGAATGATTCAATTCCCTTTGAGATACAAGCTCACTCTGGATGACTCTCCAGTCAGGTTCCTGCTACTTTGAGATCCCATCCACGCTCGGGGAACAGGAGTCTCAATGAACCTAAATGCCAAGGTCTACCTCAGCTGGGAGGACAAGCCGTGCTTTTATGTGGGTCCTTAGCATATTTCGAAATATTTTCAGTAACAGGAAAAGGAAAATAAAAATTTAAAGATAGAAATATCATGATTTTATACTGGTTTCTCTGATCTAAATATGTTCTGTACATTACAAATACATTTCTTTCTTCCCAGGCCAAAAATCTCATTTCTGAACAACCACACAATGCATACAATATACACTAGAATCAGGATAAAAATACCAAAAGTACTATCAGCAACATGCTTATTGAAAATGGTTTTTAAACTTCAGTTCTTTCTGTCCTTAGGATATATTCTAATAGGATGTGATCAAATTACTGAGCTTTATAGTTTGAATTAGTTTCTATTATGCCATCAACTGTATAAACAGGTTCATTTGCTTTCAATTTTTGAGAATGATTTTGTAATATTTTCTTTTAGAATAATGTAAAATATTTACATGGTTCCAAATTCAAATATAAACAGTTTACCAACTAAATTTCATTCAGATAAGTCAAGTTTCTTCCTCCTTCACCTCCATTCTGCTTCTTCCATCTCCTTACTCCCTTTTGGTTTTTTGTCTTCCCATTTGTAATACAATATATTCATAGCCCCAAACATTCTTACATAAAAGGAAACATGCCATTTTGTGTGCACTTTAGACTGAACATTTTAAACACATTTGTACATAGAATTTTCTATCAGAAAGTCACTTTACAGATTATACAATTCAAGCCCCTAATCCTAAAGAGGAAACTGGAGGTCTGCAAAGGTGAAATCACTTGCCAACAACATGAAACTAACTGCTGGAGCTGGGACTCAAATTCCCACCCCTTGGCTCTCTACCTTGTGTACTTTACTCTCAGTGAATAGTTATGATCAGTGATTTCTTCATAAACATAGCAAATGAAGCAAAATTTAAAGAAACATGAACACCTAAATACAACCCTTCAATTCATTTTATTCTCTGCTTTCATTTGATTCAACCCAAATTCCACACCTTTAATAAATACAAGAGGACCAATTTATCGTAGAGTTACCATCATTGTCCAAATGTTTTATGCTTTAACAGCTACAATAGTTAGCAAAGTCCTTGCATGCTATCTTCTGCTTTTTGATCAAAAAACTGTTACTAATCCTGATTTTTTTCCTACCTAGCCCTAAGCACTCCATTCTATCTGTGTTCACTGTGCACCTAAGGACCCCAGGTTTCCTTATTCTGCCCGGGGAATGTATCAGAATTCTTTTGTTACCACCTGTCAGGAGATTACAACTACAGGGCAGGATCCCACCTGCTATTCTTCCAAATAGGTGGGGCCCACAGCTACACTTCCTGCCATATGTGTTTATAACTCTCATGAATAATAGTTTCAAACTCATCAATGCTTCCTGAAAACTCAAAGAAAATATTCTTTTCTCTTATTATACCCAATTTGAACTCACCAAATTGAAACTGCCAAGGCCCGAGAATGATAGTTTGTAGCATTAAAGCCCTTCAATTCTAACTGACTGCCTCAAAGACACATCCAAGTGTCACATTGCCTGGGTCAAACGTGTTGTCAGGATTAACCAGTCTGCTCTCCAACAGGGATCTTTGTGGGTCTTTTTTGTCCTTTCTCATTATCTGGTTTTGGTGGACCTTTCCCTCTGTCTTCCAGATGTGTTTTAATAACTTTAACCTAAAAACCCAGGGACTAGATTGTTTTATCCTCTGTGTATATGAGACATTCCTTCATCCTGCCTACCTACAGAATGTAAGTAAATCTGTAGGCACTCTCTTAGCTACAACAGTCCTCCCCACACTCTCCAAGAACAGGCAGCACTTGTCTAAGAAGACAACTTGTTCCCAGTGGTTTAGATGGTAAAGAATCTGCCTGCAATGCAGGAGGCCTGGGTTCAATCTCTGGAAAGATACCCTGGTAAAGAGAATGGCTACCCTCTCCAGTAACCTTGCTTGGAGAATTCCACGGACAGAGGAGCTTACAGTCCATGGGGGGCTACAGTCCACGGGGTTGCAAAGAGGCAGACATGACTGAGCAAACACTTATGCCCCAAAGTTACATGTTAATTTTTATCCTGAAGGCAAAACTTTTTACAGTATCTAAAAAGGCATGTCTTCATTTTTTTAAAAAAAAGGATCTTAAGTCTATTTGCTCTGGATACCATACTTTATCGTTAAGTTTGCATTCATATTTAATGTGTACTTATCAGAAGACAGTCTTAATAGAGTTTTCAAGAGAAAAGCCATAAGATACATAAAGTATAAGAAAAACTTTTATCGGTTAAAAGGTTTGCATTCATTTACCTTGCATATCTTGTGTTCACTGTGCACCTAAGGACCCCAGGTTCCCTTTTGCCCAGGGAATGTATCAGAATTCTTTTGTTACCACCTGTCAGGAGATTACAACTACAGGGCAGGATCCCACCTGCTATTCTTCCAAATAGGTGGGGCCCACAGCTACACTTCCTGCCATATGTGTTTATAACTCTCATGAATAATAGTTTCAAACTCATCAATGCTTCCTGAAAACTCAAAGAAAATATTCTTTTCTCTTATTATACCCAATTTGAACTCACCAAATTGAAACTGCCAAGGCCCGAGAATGATAGTTTGTAGCATTAAAGCCCTTCAATTCTAACTGACTGCCTCAAAGACACATCCAAGTGTCACATTGCCTGGGTCAAACGTGTTGTCAGGATTAACCAGTCTGCTCTCCAACAGGGATCTTTGTGGGTCTTTTTTGTCCTTTCTCATTATCTGGTTTTGGTGGACCTTTCCCTCTGTCTTCCAGATGTGTTTTAATAACTTTAACCTAAAAACCCAGGGACTAGATTGTTTTATCCTCTGTGTATATGAGACATTCCTTCATCCTGCCTACCTACAGAATGTAAGTAAATCTGTAGGCACTCTCTTAGCTACAACAGTCCTCCCCACACTCTCCAAGAACAGGCAGCACTTGTCTAAGAAGACAACTTGTTCCCAGTGGTTTAGATGGTAAAGAATCTGCCTGCAATGCAGGAGGCCTGGGTTCAATCTCTGGAAAGATACCCTGGTAAAGAGAATGGCTACCCTCTCCAGTAACCTTGCTTGGAGAATTCCACGGACAGAGGAGCTTACAGTCCATGGGGGGCTACAGTCCACGGGGTTGCAAAGAGGCAGACATGACTGAGCAAACACTTATGCCCCAAAGTTACATGTTAATTTTTATCCTGAAGGCAAAACTTTTTACAGTATCTAAAAAGGCATGTCTTCATTTTTTTAAAAAAAAGGATCTTAAGTCTATTTGCTCTGGATACCATACTTTATCGTTAAGTTTGCATTCATATTTAATGTGTACTTATCAGAAGACAGTCTTAATAGAGTTTTCAAGAGAAAAGCCATAAGATACATAAAGTATAAGAAAAACTTTTATGCTTAAGAAAATGTAAGAATTTAAAACAATTCATGGGCTTCCCTGGTGGTCCAGTGGGTAAGGACATCACCTTGCAGTGCAAGGGGGGCCAGTTTGATCCCTGGCCTGGGAAGATCCCATGTGCCATGGAGTGGCTGGACCCATGTGTCCAATTACTGTGCCAGAGCTCTGGAGCGCATGCGCCCAGAGCCGGTGCTCTGCGACAACAGAGGCCTCCGCGATGGGAGGCCCACATGGGCCAAAGAACAAAGATAGATGAACATAGATAAATGAAAGACCAATAGAGTGGCCTACCCACGCCCCTCCCTCCCCCAACCCCGCCCCTCCTCCCAAAAAAAATTAAAACAATTCAGTTGAGTCGGATAGCAACTTTCAGTATCATTTCAATAAGAACCTAACACAGATCCCTAACTATGCAAAGGTGGTCAATCTTAACATATAAAGCTTTGGAGAAAAGGGCACCTTCTACATCGTTGGTGAGTATGTAAATTGGTGCAGCCACTATGGAGAAGAATAAGAGTTACTGTATAATCCAATAATCCCACTTGTGGGCATATATTCAGAGAAAACTCGAATTCAAAAGATGTACCCCGCTGTAGACAGCATTATTTATAACAGCCAAGACACAGAAGCAACCTAAGTGTCCATCAATAGAGGAATGGATAAAGAAGACATACAGGCATACAATGGAATATTACCAAGATCACACACACACACAGAGTGGAATATTACTTGGCCATAAAAAATGAAAGAATGCCATTTGCTGTAACATGGATGGCCCTAGAGAATATCATACCAAGTGAGATTAAGGCAGAGAAATGTAAATATTATGTGACATCACTCATGTGGAATACAAAAATAAAAGTGTTAAAAAAATCACTTTTAAATTTAATTTTTATCCTGAAGGCAAAACTTTTTACAGTATCTAAAAAGGCATGTCTTCATTTTTTTAAAAAAAAGGATCTTAAGTCTATTTGCTCTGGATACCATACTTTATCGTTAAGTTTGCATTCATATTTAATGTGTACTTATCAGAAGACAGTCTTAATAGAGTTTTCAAGAGAAAAGCCATAAGATACATAAAGTATAAGAAAAACTTTTATGCTTAAGAAAATGTAAGAATTTAAAACAATTCATGGGCTTCCCTGGTGGTCCAGTGGGTAAGGACATCACCTTGCAGTGCAAGGGGGGCCAGTTTGATCCCTGGCCTGGGAAGATCCCATGTGCCATGGAGTGGCTGGACCCATGTGTCCAATTACTGTGCCAGAGCTCTGGAGCGCATGCGCCCAGAGCCGGTGCTCTGCGACAACAGAGGCCTCCGCGATGGGAGGCCCACATGGGCCAAAGAACAAAGATAGATGAACATAGATAAATGAAAGACCAATAGAGTGGCCTACCCACGCCCCTCCCTCCCCCAACCCCGCCCCTCCTCCCAAAAAAAATTAAAACAATTCAGTTGAGTCGGATAGCAACTTTCAGTATCATTTCAATAAGAACCTAACACAGATCCCTAACTATGCAAAGGTGGTCAATCTTAACATATAAAGCTTTGGAGAAAAGGGCACCTTCTACATCGTTGGTGAGTATGTAAATTGGTGCAGCCACTATGGAGAAGAATAAGAGTTACTGTATAATCCAATAATCCCACTTGTGGGCATATATTCAGAGAAAACTCGAATTCAAAAGATGTACCCCGCTGTAGACAGCATTATTTATAACAGCCAAGACACAGAAGCAACCTAAGTGTCCATCAATAGAGGAATGGATAAAGAAGACATACAGGCATACAATGGAATATTACCAAGATCACACACACACACAGAGTGGAATATTACTTGGCCATAAAAAATGAAAGAATGCCATTTGCTGTAACATGGATGGCCCTAGAGAATATCATACCAAGTGAGATTAAGGCAGAGAAATGTAAATATTATGTGACATCACTCATGTGGAATATAAAAAATACAAATGGATGTATATATAAAACAGAAGTAGATTCACAGAGAACAAACTTATGGTTGCAGAAGGGGAAAAGGAGGGAAGGAAGGATAAATTAGGAGTATGAGGTTAATAGATGCAAACTACTGTACATGAAATAGATAAGCAACAAGGATTTACTGTATAGCACAGAAAATGATATTCAGTATCTTGTAACAACCTATAAGGGAAAATAATCTAAAAGACATATAACAGAATCATTTTGTTGTACACTTGAAACAAATGGAATATTGTAAATCAACTAAACTTCAATTTTTTTTTTTTTTTAAAGATTTATTTATTTATTTACTTTTGGGCGGGGGTCAGGTTGGGGAGGGAGGGGAGTGGGCGGGCCGCTTCTATTGGTCTTTCATTTCTCTATTTTCGTCTTCGTTCTTTGGCTCCTGTGGGCCTCCCATTGCGGTGGCATCTGTCGTTGCAGAGCGCTGGCTCTGGGCGCATGCGCTCCAGAGCTCTGGCTCGGTGATTGGACACATCAGTCCAGCCGCTCCGTGGCACGTGGGATCTTCCCAGGCCAGGGATCGAACCGGCGCCCCTTGCACTGCAAGGCGGTGTCCTTACCCACTGGACCACCAGGGGAAGCCCAACTAAACTTCAATTTTAAAAATACAGATTTCTTGTTCTGACAGAGATTCCAATTCCTTAGGTTCAGGAATCAGTTTTATTAACTGCTCTGACCTCCCCTCCCTTGAGGTACACAAACACATGTACAAACTCACTGGTGTCATCTAGAAACATTGAAACAAAGGGATTGCTTCTTTAGTTTCACTGAGCCCATCTTCAACTATGCCACCAACATTCGTCAACAAGAGAAAAGATGAGCTCATCCTAAAATGACCATTATTTTTGCAAAAAGACACAGAAGCAAAACCCCCCTAAGTGTCCATCAATAGAGGAATGGATAAAGAAGACATACAGGCATACAATGGAATATTACCAAGATCACACACACACACAGAGTGGAATATTACTTGGCCATAAAAAATGAAAGAATGCCATTTGCTGTAACATGGATGGCCCTAGAGAATATCATACCAAGTGAGATTAAGGCAGAGAAATGTAAATATTATGTGACATCACTCATGTGGAATATAAAAAATACAAATGGATGTATATATAAAACAGAAGTAGATTCACAGAGAACAAACTTATGGTTGCAGAAGGGGAAAAGGAGGGAAGGAAGGATAAATTAGGAGTATGAGGTTAATAGATGCAAACTACTGTACATGAAATAGATAAGCAACAAGGATTTACTGTATAGCACAGAAAATGATATTCAGTATCTTGTAACAACCTATAAGGGAAAATAATCTAAAAGACATATAACAGAATCATTTTGTTGTACACTTGAAACAAATGGAATATTGTAAATCAACTAAACTTCAATTTTTTTTTTTTTTTAAAGATTTATTTATTTATTTACTTTTGGGCGGGGGTCAGGTTGGGGAGGGAGGGGAGTGGGCGGGCCGCTTCTATTGGTCTTTCATTTCTCTATTTTCGTCTTCGTTCTTTGGCTCCTGTGGGCCTCCCATTGCGGTGGCATCTGTCGTTGCAGAGCGCTGGCTCTGGGCGCATGCGCTCCAGAGCTCTGGCTCGGTGATTGGACACATCAGTCCAGCCGCTCCGTGGCACGTGGGATCTTCCCAGGCCAGGGATCGAACCGGCGCCCCTTGCACTGCAAGGCGGTGTCCTTACCCACTGGACCACCAGGGGAAGCCCAACTAAACTTCAATTTTAAAAATACAGATTTCTTGTTCTGACAGAGATTCCAATTCCTTAGGTTCAGGAATCAGTTTTATTAACTGCTCTGACCTCCCCTCCCTTGAGGTACACAAACACATGTACAAACTCACTGGTGTCATCTAGAAACATTGAAACAAAGGGATTGCTTCTTTAGTTTCACTGAGCCCATCTTCAACTATGCCACCAACATTCGTCAACAAGAGAAAAGATGAGCTCATCCTAAAATGTCTCTCTTTCTATAGAAGAGGCTTCAGCATAGCCATAGCATCATCAGGAGAAGCAATCTGGCCTTTACGTCCAAGTATCAGAGAACAATTTTCTTCCTCCCCACATTAAGTATTCTGAAAACTGGAATCCTCAGACTTCTCTTATGAATGTAGAGTAACCACTCTGTAGCTTGCTTCCAGTAACATGGAGTATCAGTGCCAATCTCTACTCCCTTAGGTGTTTCTCCCCTCAAATGTACAAACATACAGCTAGACTTCACCCCTCCATGACTCAGTATTCATGGACAAATTCAAATCATCTAAGGCAGTGCTCTCTATCAGAACTTTCTATGGTGATAATTTGTGTCTGCAGTGTCCAATATGGTAGCAATTAGCCATTGAGTTCTTAAAGGTTACTAGTGTAAATGAAGACTTAATTTTTCAATTTTACTTAATCCTAATCAATTTAAATGGTAACATTTGGTTAAGTGGCTACATTACTGAACAGGTTATATCTAAGGTCATTCCGTCATAACGAATAAAGTCACTAGGTTAACATAAATAAAGATTATAATAGAGGTTATAATGATTGATTTCCAGGTTTCAATTATATCTACTCCCTTTGGAAGCTCCTAGAGTCAAACCTGGCTGTTACTCATTTTTTATTATTTATTTTTAGTTGACAGATAACCGCTTTACAATATTATATTGGTTTTTAACTTTCTTAAAACAACTACTGCTTTCAAGTTCCCATCTAGTAGAAACTCAAAAACTATCTTGTCAAATCAGCATATAACCAAGGCACATGCAAGGATTCAAAAGTCAAACAGCAAAACAAACACCACCATGAACTCAACTGCCCTTCTAATCTCCATTCTCAGGAAGCCTCTTTGACCTGCAAAAGTTTTCTTCTATCACTTACCACCTGTTACCATCAAAACACTTACTTCCTTTTATGATTGGTAGGACTTCTAGCTGTCTTTAAATGCCTGTCTTGCTCTCTCACCTTCCTAATATACCACAGTTTGTAGTTAAATCCCTATTTCATGTTTTCATTATTATAACATTATCATCTGGAATTATATAAATACAATTCACTGCTGAGCCATGACATAAACCATGATGACATTTCTTCTCCGGTGCTTTCTGTTCTCGCCTGGAGTTGCTGCCTCCCCCTCTTTCTCTTCCTTCTCTTCTTCCTTCTTGCTTTTATTTGAAACTAGGCTACATATTCATATACCCTCCAACAATATTATGTGCTTCTTGTGAGGCTTTCAAACAGTCAAACCTGGCAGATGAACCGGGAACCACAGTCAAGGACTCTTGATACACCATCCCACCCCTTTCAATCTAGCTGCTTTGTTCTCTGGGCTGGATTTGTAGCTAGAGCCCTGGGAATCTGCTTTGCCTCTCTCCTGGATCACATTTCAGGATATTCTGTCAATCTACTCCTTTACTTACTGGTCAAGAGAAAAGTTGCATCAGTAGTAAACTGTTTGTGTGTGGCTTTGTTGGCCTGAAATAACTTTATTCTATCCTACACTGAAATGATAATTTAACTGAGTCAAGAATTGGAAGAGCAGCTTGGATCGGGGGAGCATGGGGGAGAATGTACATGTATGGCCGAGTCCCTTTGCTGTCCATCTAAAACAATCACAACATCGTTAATTGGCTGTACTCCAATAACAAATGAAAAGTTAAAAATAAAAGGCATTGACACTATGCACATTGCGGGGAGGGAAGAGTGGGTGAGAGATTCAGAAAGAGTAACATGGAAACCTGCACTATCATATGTAAAAGAGATAATCATTGTGAATGCACTGTGGAACTAAGGGATCTTACATGGGGGCTAGCAACAACGCGGAGGGCTGGGACAGGGGGGGGCTTTCTTAAAACAACTACTGCTTTCAAGTTCCCATCTAGTAGAAACTCAAAAACTATCTTGTCAAATCAGCATATAACCAAGGCACATGCAAGGATTCAAAAGTCAAACAGCAAAACAAACACCACCATGAACTCAACTGCCCTTCTAATCTCCATTCTCAGGAAGCCTCTTTGACCTGCAAAAGTTTTCTTCTATCACTTACCACCTGTTACCATCAAAACACTTACTTCCTTTTATGATTGGTAGGACTTCTAGCTGTCTTTAAATGCCTGTCTTGCTCTCTCACCTTCCTAATATACCACAGTTTGTAGTTAAATCCCTATTTCATGTTTTCATTATTATAACATTATCATCTGGAATTATATAAATACAATTCACTGCTGAGCCATGACATAAACCATGATGACATTTCTTCTCCGGTGCTTTCTGTTCTCGCCTGGAGTTGCTGCCTCCCCCTCTTTCTCTTCCTTCTCTTCTTCCTTCTTGCTTTTATTTGAAACTAGGCTACATATTCATATACCCTCCAACAATATTATGTGCTTCTTGTGAGGCTTTCAAACAGTCAAACCTGGCAGATGAACCGGGAACCACAGTCAAGGACTCTTGATACACCATCCCACCCCTTTCAATCTAGCTGCTTTGTTCTCTGGGCTGGATTTGTAGCTAGAGCCCTGGGAATCTGCTTTGCCTCTCTCCTGGATCACATTTCAGGATATTCTGTCAATCTACTCCTTTACTTACTGGTCAAGAGAAAAGTTGCATCAGTAGTAAACTGTTTGTGTGTGGCTTTGTTGGCCTGAAATAACTTTATTCTATCCTACACTGAAATGATAATTTAACTGAGTCAAGAATTGGAAGAGCAGCTTGGATCGGGGGAGCATGGGGGAGAATGTACATGTATGGCCGAGTCCCTTTGCTGTCCATCTAAAACAATCACAACATCGTTAATTGGCTGTACTCCAATAACAAATGAAAAGTTAAAAATAAAAGGCATTGACACTATGCACATTGCGGGGAGGGAAGAGTGGGTGAGAGATTCAGAAAGAGTAACATGGAAACCTGCACTATCATATGTAAAAGAGATAATCATTGTGAATGCACTGTGGAACTAAGGGATCTTACATGGGGGCTAGCAACAACGCGGAGGGCTGGGACAGGGGTGTGGGGTTGGGGCCGGGTGGGAGGGGTCAAAGATACACCTATGATGGATTTGGGACTATGTAGAGCTGTAAACAACAAAACTCTGTAAAAGCAAAATAAATAAATTTTTAAAAAAGCATTGGCAGAGATGAAAAGGAAACAGATATGAATCTTCACGTAAGGAGGAAATCATTTCTCCCCAGGATTTTGAAGATGTCCTTCTAGTTTGCAGTACTGTGGAGAGAGCTGGTACCACTCTGATTCAGAATCCTTTATACATGTCTGTTTTTTCCTCTCTGGAAGCTTTTAAAACTGTACCTTGGAAGTTGCTATATAAATCAGGGAGCTCGACCTGGTACTCTGTGACAACTTATACAGGCAAGGGGCAGAAGAAAGGCTCGGAGGGAGGGGACATATGTATACTTATGGCTGATTCACATTGTTGTATGGCAGAAACCAATATATTATAAAGCAACGATCCTCCAATTAAAAATATTTTTTTTTTAATTATCTCTTTCTCCCTGTTATTCTAAGACTTCAAAATGACATGCTCACTAAGAGGATATTTTTCATTCATTGTGCTTGGTACATGATGTACCCTTTTAATCTGAAGACCCATATCCAAGGAGATTTTCTCATACTGTTACTTTGAAAATGTCCTATCATTTTCTGTTTCCTTTTTATGAAAGGCCTATTATTAGAATACTGGACCTTCTATATTATGCTTCTGTCTTAGCTTTTCTCCTCTACTGTCCACTTTTAATTTTTTTCCCATAAGCTTGGAATTTTTTTTTATTGTGGTAGAAGTCACATAACATATGTATAAAGTAGATAACTAATGAAAACCTACTGTCCATTTCTTTACTCTTTTTTTCCTAGATACTTTCCTTATCTTCCAAATTATAAAGAGCATTCTTAATTTCAAGTATCATTTTAAATTTCTAAGTGCTCTGCTCTGACAATACTGGTCTTATAGTTTCATATTTTTATTTCATTAACAATATTAGCTGGAGTTAAATTGTGGGGTTTTTTCCTTCTTCAATTCCTTGCATTGCCTCTGTTAGCCCTAAGTTTCTTTTTTTTTCCCCCAGTGAGGAGGAATTTTTCATATTTGTGGCTTTCCTATTAATAAATGTCTTATTATTTGTTCATATTTAAGAACGAGGTATTACGGGACTGAATGAAAACTTTGCTTTACAGGCAGGCCTTAACAGCTAGTGAACCTCACTGCAGGGCAATCAAGGGGGCATCCAGCTCTTTCATTGGAACACCACCAAACTCTTTGTTTCTGACCCTCCTAGGAGAGGAATCCTTCAATTCTGTCCTTGAGGTAGGAATTCAGAGGCTAACACTCTCAGGTTAGGCAACCAAAGGGCTCTAGCAGCCTCCTTATTAGACATGCAGAGTTACTTGTCTTTCCACTGTCTTTCATCCACAACCAAATCACAGACCTCTTCTGGGCTTGGTACCTACGACTCCTAAAATCATTCCTGAAATTTTCCCAAGTAATGGAGCTCTCAACTCGTATTAGGATATCAGAGGGTAGTCATATAGCTTCTCAGATGGAAGGTACAGGTTGGAGTCCAACTGCCCCTTACATAAACAGACCTCCTGACTCTCCTCTACCTGGTGCTTCCAATGCCTAAGAATACCTGGAAATTGGTAGGCTGGATCAGCCAGTTTCTCAGTGGTAACCTCACCCAACTCCACACCCACCCTACCTTTAGGTGCAATCTAACTTTAGTTTGCTAAGGGGAAAGTGGGTATGTGAATGTTCAACCATCTTCACATATTATAGTTTGAAGTTCCAGGTATTTCTGACTGGATCAAAGGTAAAGATGAACACCTATAATAGCCCTGCTGCCAATATTGCCCTTGTTTTTAATGGCTTTAGAGAGAAGAACCTGTTTGAGGCATTTTTACTTTTAGCTCCCATCCTGTAACTAAGAGCATGCGTCGTCTTGTTAGTATAGGAAAGGTTCTTACTTACTGTTTAAAGAGAGGATAGAAAGTTGTTCTATTCTAATTAGAAAAATCCTATCATATTTATATTTCTGCATATTCTCAGCATGAGTCCTCATCTAAATGATTTCCTTCATTACATGCCTAATACATAAGTAGTAAGAAAAGCCATGGCAAGCAATCAAAAAAGAAAAAGTTCTTTTTTGTCTCTGCCAGTTCCTTTAACAATTTGGGCTTTATATATTATCTCCATTAGGTGAGAGGGAGACCAAGATAACACATATGTGTATGTGCTAAATCACTTCAGTCGTGCCTGACTCCATGTGACCCTATGGACTTGTAGCCTGACAGGCTTCTCAGTTCATAGGACTCTCCAGGCAAGAATACTGGAGTGGGTTGCCATGCCCTCCTCCAGGAGATCTTCCGGATCGAAGCCACATCTCTTACATCTCCTGCATTTTCAGGCAGATTCTTTACCACTAATACCACCTGGGAAGCCAAGATAATATAAATACAAAAATTTTAAGGATTCTATGCCAAGAGAAGCTAATACCTGCATGTGAGAATGGAAACTTTGAACCCCAAATTTTCTTTTTGAAACAGCAACGAGAAAAAGGAAAACAATGAGGAAATAGAACAGGATTTAGTGAGATAGGCACCACGCTTAGCCAAATTGTCTACCTAACAGTATTTTCAATGCTATATTCTAAAAAGAGAAGCACAGCCATCTTCCCCTGCGTAAGCAAAAGCCTATTTGACGCAAATGGCTCTCACGCATGGCCTGCCACCCCCATGCTTCTCACCGTGTTGGGGACCACATCTCTGCCTATTTGGCTGCCATTCATCCGAACCCCCTCCCATTTCCTTTGTCTCAAACAGCTCCCACCTTGTGAGAACTGTTGAGAGGCTGAGATCTTTTCCATTATCCAGACTCAGCCTGTCAGATTCTCGTTCTCTCAAGATGAGGGTGCTGACATTTGACCAAATCAGGTGCACCTGCTCCAGCCAGCCAAGTACCAGAGCCAGCATCATGGAGAGAGAGGAAGCCGCTTCTGTAGTGGTGTCTGTGGCAGCGAGGTCAGGTTCCCTGGCCGCAGAAGCAGTGTGCAGATCTCTGGGCCAGCAGGGCCCACTCAGCAATCCGAGGGCGGCCCCTAACACTCTGCAGCTGTGCTCTGAGGGCCTCATGGCCATGAAACAGAGCCAGACTTTGGGCAATTCTCTCTATGACCCATTATCCTTTTAATAACTGCCATTTCTGCTTAGGTCAGCTGGAACTAAGATTCTGACACATGCATGTTTCATATTTTGATTGTTGAAACAGCTGAGAACTGAGGCTTTATATATTATCTCCATTAGGTGAGAGGGAGACCAAGATAACACATATGTGTATGTGCTAAATCACTTCAGTCGTGCCTGACTCCATGTGACCCTATGGACTTGTAGCCTGACAGGCTTCTCAGTTCATAGGACTCTCCAGGCAAGAATACTGGAGTGGGTTGCCATGCCCTCCTCCAGGAGATCTTCCGGATCGAAGCCACATCTCTTACATCTCCTGCATTTTCAGGCAGATTCTTTACCACTAATACCACCTGGGAAGCCAAGATAATATAAATACAAAAATTTTAAGGATTCTATGCCAAGAGAAGCTAATACCTGCATGTGAGAATGGAAACTTTGAACCCCAAATTTTCTTTTTGAAACAGCAACGAGAAAAAGGAAAACAATGAGGAAATAGAACAGGATTTAGTGAGATAGGCACCACGCTTAGCCAAATTGTCTACCTAACAGTATTTTCAATGCTATATTCTAAAAAGAGAAGCACAGCCATCTTCCCCTGCGTAAGCAAAAGCCTATTTGACGCAAATGGCTCTCACGCATGGCCTGCCACCCCCATGCTTCTCACCGTGTTGGGGACCACATCTCTGCCTATTTGGCTGCCATTCATCCGAACCCCCTCCCATTTCCTTTGTCTCAAACAGCTCCCACCTTGTGAGAACTGTTGAGAGGCTGAGATCTTTTCCATTATCCAGACTCAGCCTGTCAGATTCTCGTTCTCTCAAGATGAGGGTGCTGACATTTGACCAAATCAGGTGCACCTGCTCCAGCCAGCCAAGTACCAGAGCCAGCATCATGGAGAGAGAGGAAGCCGCTTCTGTAGTGGTGTCTGTGGCAGCGAGGTCAGGTTCCCTGGCCGCAGAAGCAGTGTGCAGATCTCTGGGCCAGCAGGGCCCACTCAGCAATCCGAGGGCGGCCCCTAACACTCTGCAGCTGTGCTCTGAGGGCCTCATGGCCATGAAACAGAGCCAGACTTTGGGCAATTCTCTCTATGACCCATTATCCTTTTAATAACTGCCATTTCTGCTTAGGTCAGCTGGAACTAAGATTCTGACACATGCATGTTTCATATTTTGATTGTTGAAACAGCTGAGAACTGAAAGGTACAAATCTTGATCTATGAAATGACAACAAATCCTACAGACGGGTAAGTAATGCCATCTATATTAACACTATAGACAAGTAGGTGTTTTCTTTGGTATCACAAGGTTTTTTTTATCCAATCGAATAATTTAAGCCTGTCTTTTCAGAGTTCTACTCAAAGAAAAATTGCTACTATTCTTCCAAACTTGCAGATTTCAGGGACCAGATTTAAGATACTTATTGGAAAACATGAGAATCAAACTGAGTGAGCCAGCTAGCCTTCCTCATGACCCAGTCCTCGCACACCAGTGTGCTTAAGGAGCTCCTCTGAGTCTGTACACCTGCCTTCAAAATGCACATTCAGGCCAGAGAGAGACGGTGCACACATACTCACAGAGGTGGTTAATAGCTGTGGGACTCATATCTGAGCTCTCTTTTAATTAAGCAAAGCTAATGAGAGCTGATGCTTTTTTTAAGCAGTATCCAGGTGGTGGTTTCAGGTATCATTACTATAAATAAAGAAAGCCTAAGCTTCAGGGAATCAGAGGTTAAATTCCTGAGAGAACATTGTTTTTTAGTCAAGATTTTAAATAAGCAACTCAGAAAAAGAGACAGGCACAAAGCAGAAACTTTTTTCAGTAATAAACAAGTAGCTATTTTATAGAAGTTTAATTAAAATAATTGAGAATTAACTCAATGCAGCAAACACTTCCAGGGGAGGAGGGCAGTGGTGTTGATGATACCACATTAGGGGCTGAAGAGAATCCAAAGATGAATAGGGCTTCAGCCCCTCTGTACCTCAGACTGATAATCTAGGTGAGAGCCAGTGCGTAGGTAAGTTGAAGGGAGATGTGAAAGCAAGAAGATATGTAAGTATGATTTTTTAAAAAAGAAGCAGAAGGAAACGTATTTTTTCGTTTGTTTTCAATGGTCTCGTTCTCATTCCCACTCAACCGTGCTAGCCTGGGGCTCTTTACACACTGAGTCTGGAGTGAACGCTGTTGAGGGTGGAGTGAGATCTGCCTAGAATAAAGGCATACCCACACTATGATTTTTCAAATTTCAAGGATTCATGATAGACACAAAAGCTCCCAGCTTTCAACTGCAAGAGCCAGACATGAAAGAGAAAGCATTTTCCCAGAAATCTCAAAGATGGGCTTTGAAATATCCACTGGCCCAGCACAGAGGAATGGATTGAGGAAGGAGGTGGTAGGAATGGGCAGGGATTTGAGGAAAGCCCAGCCTGAGGCGCGAGGAGGAAATTTAGGAAGAGAGGTGAGCTGTTTCAGTCCCTTATGCTAAAAGCCTGGGGTGAGAAGGGAGGATTCAACAACAGCTAAATTGAGAATCCTCAACAGGAAGTGTGAGCCTCTCTTCCTTCAGGAGACCTCCTCATTTTGTGAGCTGGCTAGCCTGGGAAGTAGGGAAAAACTGGAAACAACTTGAGTCTAAGCTGAAGGAGGCCGAGAGAAACCCCCACCTTCCCCTCGAGCACAAAGAGGAAACAATTCAAAAACCTCTGGAGCCCTTTCAGAGGAGCCTGAAGGCCTCCCAGAATAAACAACACACTTCTCCTCAGTGTGTAGAGTCCTCGAGCAGGCAGATGCTGTGTCCTTTGGGAAAAGGATCCCCAGCAGAGGCTGCAAGGCCAGAGATTGTGGGGGTCACCAAAAAGCCCCAGAGGATCAGCAGCCCTGGTGGGAGCAGAGCTGGGAGAGGAGATGATGGAAAGAAAACAGAGGGCCAGCAACACCAGCCAGAGGTACCTCCACAACAGACACAATGAGACTTCACAGAAGGCCACCCATGCACACCTACCTGCCTGTTGTGTACCATGAGGTCCCCGTGTCATGAAGCCACACGGCCCCCGAGCGCCTTCCTGGGTGCAGGAAGGGAGGAGGGAGAACGCTTGCGCAGCTACAACAACCCTGTTACCGGGCGCGAACCTTAATTGACTGAATTTGAGTCCTGGTTTAATTAGTGATTGAGAAAACCTGAAGTGGCTAGATCAAGTGTTTTCTACAGGTGATTATCGTCTGATGAGTTCGTTAGATTCACTTTGGGGAAACCATTTTGATTTCTACAGGCCAGGTTGTGTGCACATGAAGCCCATAACAAAAAGGTACACACAAATGCAGCGGGGAAATTGAAGGAAAGAAGACACTGTATGAAGGTGGGGGTCAGAGGGGTTAGGCCAGTATTTTTGAGAGAGTTTTTTTTTCTTTTTTTTAACTGCGCCTTAGTGAATTTATGGGCTTTTGACGAGCAGAAATGAGGTGGAGGCAGTGTGGATGGCAGTAAAGAGGTGGATCAAAGCCTAGGAAATGGGAGGAGGTGGGAAATGTTCAGGAAAAAAATAATGGTCCAATTTGGCAGGAATCTAAACTCCCCTTTTAAAATTCCACACACGCTCTGCCAGAGGCCCTTTCTCCTTTTAAAAGCCTGGGGTGAGAAGGGAGGATTCAACAACAGCTAAATTGAGAATCCTCAACAGGAAGTGTGAGCCTCTCTTCCTTCAGGAGACCTCCTCATTTTGTGAGCTGGCTAGCCTGGGAAGTAGGGAAAAACTGGAAACAACTTGAGTCTAAGCTGAAGGAGGCCGAGAGAAACCCCCACCTTCCCCTCGAGCACAAAGAGGAAACAATTCAAAAACCTCTGGAGCCCTTTCAGAGGAGCCTGAAGGCCTCCCAGAATAAACAACACACTTCTCCTCAGTGTGTAGAGTCCTCGAGCAGGCAGATGCTGTGTCCTTTGGGAAAAGGATCCCCAGCAGAGGCTGCAAGGCCAGAGATTGTGGGGGTCACCAAAAAGCCCCAGAGGATCAGCAGCCCTGGTGGGAGCAGAGCTGGGAGAGGAGATGATGGAAAGAAAACAGAGGGCCAGCAACACCAGCCAGAGGTACCTCCACAACAGACACAATGAGACTTCACAGAAGGCCACCCATGCACACCTACCTGCCTGTTGTGTACCATGAGGTCCCCGTGTCATGAAGCCACACGGCCCCCGAGCGCCTTCCTGGGTGCAGGAAGGGAGGAGGGAGAACGCTTGCGCAGCTACAACAACCCTGTTACCGGGCGCGAACCTTAATTGACTGAATTTGAGTCCTGGTTTAATTAGTGATTGAGAAAACCTGAAGTGGCTAGATCAAGTGTTTTCTACAGGTGATTATCGTCTGATGAGTTCGTTAGATTCACTTTGGGGAAACCATTTTGATTTCTACAGGCCAGGTTGTGTGCACATGAAGCCCATAACAAAAAGGTACACACAAATGCAGCGGGGAAATTGAAGGAAAGAAGACACTGTATGAAGGTGGGGGTCAGAGGGGTTAGGCCAGTATTTTTGAGAGAGTTTTTTTTTCTTTTTTTTAACTGCGCCTTAGTGAATTTATGGGCTTTTGACGAGCAGAAATGAGGTGGAGGCAGTGTGGATGGCAGTAAAGAGGTGGATCAAAGCCTAGGAAATGGGAGGAGGTGGGAAATGTTCAGGAAAAAAATAATGGTCCAATTTGGCAGGAATCTAAACTCCCCTTTTAAAATTCCACACACGCTCTGCCAGAGCCCTGTGCTTTGTGCCTCAGTGACAGGAAGCATTTTATAAACATCTCCGGTAGGAAATATATTCTGAGCTGAGTGATGTCTGGAAACATACGCCCATTCCTTATAAGCCCTGTTGCTTCTGTCTGCTTCCTGTCCCTTCCTGCAAATGTAGTAAATAGACTTGACACCAAAAGATGCCTCCAGCGGGAAATCCTATTCTCTCCTGCTCTGTGAGTAGCCCCAGTCCACAGAGAAGGAATCTTCCGTCCGTACTTCACTCTTTCACCAGAAACTAGGAAAGCTTTCTTTCACCTTTCTTCCTGTGGGTGGAGGCATGGCTGTTACAAGGAGGCTAATGGTTCACTGACTATGAGATAGGGTCCAGGTATTTTTATGTCGACAAATCTCCAAAGATGATCCAGACTTCCTTCTTATATTGTCCTTGTCTCCCACTCCTTCACAGAAATGCAGAACAACCTCTGTTATCCATTTGAAAACAATAATTCCTTGGTGAGTGAATGAATGAGTTGATAGACACACCAACCCATTTTCCAAATGTCGTCTGCAAGAGGACTTGTTAAAATACAAATTGTAGGGACTTCTCTGGTGGTTGAGTGACTAGGACTTTCTAGTCCCAATGAAGGGGACCTGGGATTCAATCCCTGGTCAGTGAACCATATCCCACATGCTGTAGCTAAGAGTTGGCACGCCTCAACACAGATGGACAATCCCGCATGTCCCAACGAAGACCCAGCACAGCCAAACAAATAAATAAAATTAAAATGAACAGATTGTTTAGTCCACCTGAAGAGTTTCTGATTCAGTGGGCCTGGAGTGCGGGCTGAGAACAACTCCCTGCACCTCCCTGCAAGGTAATACGTATGCTGTTGATGGGAGAGGGAGGTACATTTTGAGAACCACTGGTCTGTATTAACATGGAAATCCCCTAAAACTTTGATCATAACTCAACCCTTACTGGTAACTTTAAATGTTTTGTCTTCCATTTTCCTGAAAGCTTTTAGAAAAAGATGTTTTCCTTTTCTTACATAAGTTAACAGAGCAACTGAATAAATTAAAGGCATTGAAAACAGTTTTTGGAAGATATGTAATTTTGATTAACAATCCCAAGAATCAGAGACTTCTGAATAGAATGTGAATCATATTTTAACAATGCAATAAAATTTTAAAAAGCCATAAGGTTTCTATCATTTTACCTTGGGCTGGCCTTCTTTAATTTCATAACGAAGCAGAAATCAGACCACGTCTTCTGAAGTGATTGGCAACGCTATAAAGAAGAATGTTTCTATCCATTACCTGGAGGAGAATCCATTTTGAGAATCTGTAACTGCCCTATTATCTTATTCTATATGACAGAGAACACACACACCCCAAATCCATACTGTTTTGACATTATGAGAACACCCACAAGAGACCAAGCTTTTGACTAGTTTTCTAGGCCCTGTAACATGTCCAGAATTGTTTACGTAAGAAGACCTTCGGAAAAAAAAAATTGAGGTGTTCTTTTTTCTAACTTTTAAACACTGAAGTTTAACGATCACATTAGTGCATTGCTTCCCTTGGGAACATTATTCTTGAACTTACCTAACCTGTACTTCCAATTCTACTAGTTGTCTATAGAGTCAAAGACACCCAAATTTTCAATCACTGTAAATAAAAAGGATACACTTTATAATGATGCATATCGTCTTTACCATGTGGATTCTTACTGCTCAGAAATTTAAATGATTAAACACCCTTGTTCCTGCAAGTTCCCTGAGAACTACTAATTCTAATCACACAGATGGACAATCCGCATGTCCCAACGAAGACCCAGCACAGCCAAACAAATAAATTAAATTAAAATGAACAGATTGTTTAGTCCACCTGAAGAGTTTCTGATTCAGTGGGCCTGGAGTGCGGGCTGAGAACAACTCCTGCACCTCCCTGCAAGGTAATACGTATGCTGTTGATGGGAGAGGGAGGTACATTTTGAGAACCACTGGTCTGTATTAACATGGAAATCCCCTAAAACTTTGATCATAACTCAACCCTTACTGGTAACTTTAAATGTTTTGTCTTCCATTTTCCTGAAAGCTTTTAGAAAAAGATGTTTTCCTTTTCTTACATAAGTTAACAGAGCAACTGAATAAATTAAAGGCATTGAAAACAGTTTTTGGAAGATATGTAATTTTGATTAACAATCCCAAGAATCAGAGACTTCTGAATAGAATGTGAATCATATTTTAACAATGCAATAAAATTTTAAAAAGCCATAAGGTTTCTATCATTTTACCTTGGGCTGGCCTTCTTTAATTTCATAACGAAGCAGAAATCAGACCACGTCTTCTGAAGTGATTGGCAACGCTATAAAGAAGAATGTTTCTATCCATTACCTGGAGGAGAATCCATTTTGAGAATCTGTAACTGCCCTATTATCTTATTCTATATGACAGAGAACACACACACCCCAAATCCATACTGTTTTGACATTATGAGAACACCCACAAGAGACCAAGCTTTTGACTAGTTTTCTAGGCCCTGTAACATGTCCAGAATTGTTTACGTAAGAAGACCTTCGGAAAAAAAAAATTGAGGTGTTCTTTTTTCTAACTTTTAAACACTGAAGTTTAACGATCACATTAGTGCATTGCTTCCCTTGGGAACATTATTCTTGAACTTACCTAACCTGTACTTCCAATTCTACTAGTTGTCTATAGAGTCAAAGACACCCAAATTTTCAATCACTGTAAATAAAAAGGATACACTTTATAATGATGCATATCGTCTTTACCATGTGGATTCTTACTGCTCAGAAATTTAAATGATTAAACACCCTTGTTCCTGCAAGTTCCCTGAGAACTACTAATTCTAATCACACCTAACTATATATTTTAGACTTCAGATAAACAGTATTTGATCTACAAAGGCATGCCTTTTTCTCTCCTGGATCCAGACTTCACAAGAAATTCCCAATAATATGTCTGACACAGCACTAATATGTCTAACACGGATCTTTAAATTTGTCCACAAGTATGATTCTGATATAGTCCTACAGTAGACAAAAATGAGGCTCATAATGGCAGAAAGTATCACTTATCTGCAGAAGTGTTTGTAAAAAGTCATCTGTTTAATAAAAGCTGATCTGGCCTTTTTATTGAAAACCTCACTTATTTAGGTTAACATAACTTCTTTCAGACTTATACCTCAGCTTCTGGTTTCTTTTCCTTGATGTATTTCATAAGATATGCAAAAATTGTATGTAATTATTACTATTTGTAATTTCAGGTTGTATTTTGCATGCTGATTGCTCCCTGCTGCCCCAGTGTTCCATGAGTGTATGTAATTTTACCTTATACTCTAATTACACATTACAGAATTTTCCATTGATCCACCCATGGGTTGCTTTATCAAAATGCAGGCAGGCATAGATAGCAGAGGCCTGCATAGCAACAACAAAAAACAGAGCTTGATTAAATCACTTTTAGGAAACAAGAACTCACCCTGTTTTCATGGAACTTGGTAGAAATTCATAACTCGGTCTCCTGGGTGGATAGAGGCCAGCAGAGGTGCGTAAAGGTCAGGAGAGGGGACAGACAGGGGGAGCAGGCTCAGGAGTGGAGAGCATCAGTATAGATGAGGGGCAAGATAAGGAAGATGCTGACACATGAGTAGCAGGAAGAGGAGGGGCAGGACACAGCTATAAGTCTGGGAAGCAAGGGTGCAGGATGAGTAGACTGGCCAGGGAAGTCAGGGTACTGGATGAGCATGCTAGGAGGCTTGGAAAACTTATGGGGGTGCGGGTGGAGGAAGGGTGTGAAATTGGCAGATCTATTTAGAAGGTAGGAAATCAAAGTTAGAGTCAGGGGCAGCAGGCAAGGTGTGGATTCTTACTGCTCAGAAATTTAAATGATTAAACACCCTTGTTCCTGCAAGTTCCCTGAGAACTACTAATTCTAATCACACCTAACTATATATTTTAGACTTCAGATAAACAGTATTTGATCTACAAAGGCATGCCTTTTTCTCTCCTGGATCCAGACTTCACAAGAAATTCCCAATAATATGTCTGACACAGCACTAATATGTCTAACACGGATCTTTAAATTTGTCCACAAGTATGATTCTGATATAGTCCTACAGTAGACAAAAATGAGGCTCATAATGGCAGAAAGTATCACTTATCTGCAGAAGTGTTTGTAAAAAGTCATCTGTTTAATAAAAGCTGATCTGGCCTTTTTATTGAAAACCTCACTTATTTAGGTTAACATAACTTCTTTCAGACTTATACCTCAGCTTCTGGTTTCTTTTCCTTGATGTATTTCATAAGATATGCAAAAATTGTATGTAATTATTACTATTTGTAATTTCAGGTTGTATTTTGCATGCTGATTGCTCCCTGCTGCCCCAGTGTTCCATGAGTGTATGTAATTTTACCTTATACTCTAATTACACATTACAGAATTTTCCATTGATCCACCCATGGGTTGCTTTATCAAAATGCAGGCAGGCATAGATAGCAGAGGCCTGCATAGCAACAACAAAAAACAGAGCTTGATTAAATCACTTTTAGGAAACAAGAACTCACCCTGTTTTCATGGAACTTGGTAGAAATTCATAACTCGGTCTCCTGGGTGGATAGAGGCCAGCAGAGGTGCGTAAAGGTCAGGAGAGGGGACAGACAGGGAGAGCAGGCTCAGGAGTGGAGAGCATCAGTATAGATGAGGGGCAAGATAAGGAAGATGCTGACACATGAGTAGCAGGAAGAGGAGGGGCAGGACACAGCTATAAGTCTGGGAAGCAAGGGTGCAGGATGAGTAGACTGGCCAGGGAAGTCAGGGTACTGGATGAGCATGCTAGGAGGCTTGGAAAACTTATGGGGGTGCGGGTGGAGGAAGGGTGTGAAATTGGCAGATCTATTTAGAAGGTAGGAAATCAAAGTTAGAGTCAGGGGCAGCAGGCAAGGCTACAAACGTAAAACTAATGGAGATGCAAAAGACTGAAAATGGAAACAGAACAATCTATTTGACTCTCCTAATGAACCCTAATTAACAGCTCTGGCTGCAGACCTCCCATGACAGAACACAGCCACCTGGGGAGCAGCTTGAAGAAATGGTCAGGATGCAGATCAGCTGTCAGCTGACTAGTAGCTCCAGTTTCCTTCAGTCAGTTGTTTTCCATTGTATGGATAAATGATCAGAGGTATGATTCTGACTCACAAACAATAAGGATGTTAAAAAAAAAAAGGTGTGAACTGTACTTATGTAACTAACAGCAACCTTCCTTAGGGGGAGTTAAAATTAGTATTACAGGAGATCCCATTACTAAGTGTTTAGAATCATCTCTGCATAAAATTTTGAATTACTCAGACAAACAACCAGGCTAGATGTGGAAAAACCCACCAGCTGCCCTGTAAGTCAATCTGCCTTTGTCTTCAGAAATGAATGAGTGTTGAGTTCAAGCCTTAAGCTAGTGGCCCTCACCCAAGGTGGCATATGAGAACACAGAGGAACATTCTGGTTTAAGTTCTGATTTGTCTGAGGTGGAGCATGAACACAAGTATTTCTTAGAAACTTCCCTCGTGAACATAAGGGTTGAGAGTTACTGCTAAGTGGAAGAGATTTCAGTGAGAAAAACACAGTTCCAAGTGCCACGATATTAAAGTGTGTTCTAGAAGGTGGCTAGGATTGTCCAGGATGTCATGTAGCCTGTTCTTTTATTAACACTTCTCTGGATAAAATAAGGCATATATTGACTTTGGCAAATAACAAGAACATGGCTCACCTCATTATGACTCTTTATCTCAAGAAAAATAAATATGAGAACTTGTTGCTTACTTTGTGAATATATCTGATAAGTTTCAATTGTTTTGCAGGCTACAATTGATGCACGCTACTGGACCTCTGTTCATTATGAGTTGTACAGCTTAATTTATTCTTTCAGTCTCTGAGCATGTATCCAGTGATTTGATGTAAAGAAAGGGGAGACATGTCTATATTTCTAGTAGAGATTTGTAACAGTGGGATGTTTTAACCAAGACAATTAATTATTAAGAAGAAATTGTTTCATACCCAGGAAAAATAGACATTATCTCAGAAGAATGTTTTATAAAAAGTAACATTTGGATAGGTAGATAACACAAACTTTTGCAGACTCAAAAAAGTAATTTTGAACCAAAACTAGTGCTACCAAATGATACAACACTCCCATTCCTAGGTATCTATCCAGAAAAAATGGAGACTGATTTGTAAAGATATTTGCACCCCAGTGTTCATAGTGGCACTATTTACAAAAGCCAGGACATGGAAACAAACCAAGTGTCCATCAACAGATGACTGGTTTAAGAGACGTGCTATAAGTAAATACAATAGAATATTACTCAGCCATAAAAGGAGTGAAATATTACAGTTTTCAGCAATGTGGATGAACTTAGAGAATATCAAACTAAGTGAAGTCAGGTGGAGAAAGACAAACATATGACATTCTTATATTTGGAACCTAAAAACAAATACAAATGAATTTATATATAAAACAGAAACAGACTCAGACACAAAACAAATTTATGATTACCAAAGGAGAGAGGGAGACAGGGTAGGGATAAATTAGGTTATGGAATTT
Organism: Tragulus kanchil; assembly: GCA_022376925.1. Lineage (NCBI taxonomy): Eukaryota > Metazoa > Chordata > Mammalia > Artiodactyla > Tragulidae > Tragulus > Tragulus kanchil. Next base: position 183,693,911 of record JAIOJX010000026.1, read on the forward strand.
ACAGATACACACTACTATACATGAAATAGACATATCGTATAGCACAGGGAACTGTATTCAGATCTTGTAATAAACTAGAAGGAAAATAATCTGAAAAATATAGGGAAATATATGGAAAACTGAATCACTTTGCTATACATCTGAAACTAATACTGTAAATCAACCATACTTTGATTTTTTTTAAAAAGTCATTTTAACATAGCAACAGTATCTACCAGGAAACTAGAAAATTCTTTTTAATAAGAAAACACAAATTTATAAACATGGCTAGAAACTCAACTTTCTGATCCTATATGCCTATAAATTGGTTAATGAACACTAGCTGTGACCTACAAATTTAAATGGAAATATTAATAAGGATCCTGTCACGTGTTAGATCGAAATAAATCTTTAGGTCCTATAAAACACAACATGCACATGAGGAAAGTAGTAGATAATGTTATAGGAAGATCATTTATTTGGTTTCTGAGTTAAACTGTCTCCAGGTGCCAAGGTTATATACCAAAGGAAAATATTATTCATATTCTAAGGTATAACACCCTCAATCTAATGAAATACCCTCCAAGAAAACACAATTGAAACTGCTCTGAGCACAGAGCTCCATGTTCAGCTTCCTTTTGGCCCCTTTGAGCCTTCATCCACTGACCTGAAACCAGACTTTACCTCCAACTCTCCACTCTTGTGGGCGGAATTTGTTTCTATGTGGTTCTTTTATTTGATAAACTAAAGCTCCACCAAATCCCCCTAGAATTCTGTAGGAGGAAATAATGTCCCATTTAATCTGAGACCCCCTGCTACCCAAGATATTAAAACAACTATATTAATTATTACTTGGCAACAAAATTGGGATGCTACTTAAAAAGAAAAGTGTAGAAAGGCAGGTAGTAGAACTCTAATTTCAAGTATCTTGTTAAGAAAGATCACACAGCAATTTTAATGAACGCAGTGTGAAAGAACTTATGCAGAAAAACAAGGGAGGATGAAGAAGAAGGAAAATGACCGTGTGCCAGACAGTGGGCTAGCCAGCTACGTACACCAGCTGACTTAATCCCCACTGCAAGAGCAGTTCCTATCTCCTTTACACAGATGAGGAAACTGATGAGAAGTTAAGTAATCTGCCCAAGTTCCCACAGACTGGTAAGTGGCAGAGCTGGAATCTCTGAGTCCAGGAATATCTCACCCCCAAAGTCGATGCCCTTATCCCTCACCATATTGGCAAATGAGGTGCCTCCTGGGAATCATATTTTGAAATCTACTTTGAACTTAAAGTCTAGTGAAAATATGGGTCACATAGCCAATATTTTATAAAACTATAAATGAAATATAACCTTTAAAAATCTGAATCACTCCATTGTATACCTATAATTTACATAATACTGCATGTGAACTATATACTTCAGTAGACTTCCATTTTAAAAATCTAGTGAAATTTAAATATGAACAATATGTTCTATCTACAATTAAGAAAATGATCAAATTATTATAGAAACACTTATTAAAATCATCCTACCTCCTAGGATTCATATGTTCAAAATATTTCATTTGATATTAAGGTAAATAAATGAGAGAAAATCCAGTGGGGATCCAAACCTGGATATTTGGTGAAATTATCAAATATTTATTACCAATCCCAACAGTCACAATGAAGAGGTTCAAATTTTGTCAACAGAAGAAGAATGAGAAAATGCCTTTATCAGCAACATGGATGAGCCTAGTGAGTGTCATACTGAGTGAAGTAAGTCAGAAAGAGAAAGACCAATATTTTATGGAACTTACAAGTGGAATCTAAAGAAATGGTACAAATGAACCCATTTACAAAACAGAAATAGAACCACAAATGTAGAAAACAAACTTGAAGAAGTTACTGGGGGGGAAAGGGTAGGGAAATTGGGATTGACATATGCACACTACCATATATAGAACAGATAACTAATAAAACCTACTGCATAGCACAGGGAACTCTACTCAATACTCCGTAATGATCTATATGGGTCTCTGTGCGCTCAGCCACGTCTAACTCTTTGTGACCCCTTGGAATGTAGCCTGCCAGGTTCCTTTGTCCATGGGATTTCTGAGGCAGGAACAGTGGACTGGGTTACCATTCCCTCCTCCAGGGAATCTTCCCAACCCAGGGATTGAACCAGTGTCTTTTGCACCTCCTGCACTGTAGGCAGATTCTTTACCACAGAGCCATCAAGGAAGTCTGCAATCTATATGGGAATAGAATCTAAAAATGAATAGATATAGATGGACACAAAACGAACTCATTTTGCTCTACGGCAGAAACTGATACAACACTGTAGATCAACTATACTCCAATGAAAAATTAATAAAAAATTGCCCACAAAATAGGCCTGGTGTAGAAATTGTTGTAATCTATCATCAGTCATATTACTACAACATGAATGCACCTTCAGAAGACTAGTTATAGGATAGCCGTGGATAAGAACCCAAGGGATTTCTGCAACAGCGTATCTTAGATGAATCAAATCTGATCCAAAATAAGAAACAAAAAAATGACTTCCTTTAAATGGCAATAATAATTAAAAATCAAATTATTATAGAAACACTTATTAAAATCATCCTACCTCCTAGGATTCATATGTTCAAAATATTTCATTTGATATTAAGGTAAATAAATGAGAGAAAATCCAGTGGGGATCCAAACCTGGATATTTGGTGAAATTATCAAATATTTATTACCAATCCCAACAGTCACAATGAAGAGGTTCAAATTTTGTCAACAGAAGAAGAATGAGAAAATGCCTTTATCAGCAACATGGATGAGCCTAGTGAGTGTCATACTGAGTGAAGTAAGTCAGAAAGAGAAAGACCAATATTTTATGGAACTTACAAGTGGAATCTAAAGAAATGGTACAAATGAACCCATTTACAAAACAGAAATAGAACCACAAATGTAGAAAACAAACTTGAAGAAGTTACTGGGGGGGAAAGGGTAGGGAAATTGGGATTGACATATGCACACTACCATATATAGAACAGATAACTAATAAAACCTACTGCATAGCACAGGGAACTCTACTCAATACTCCGTAATGATCTATATGGGTCTCTGTGCGCTCAGCCACGTCTAACTCTTTGTGACCCCTTGGAATGTAGCCTGCCAGGTTCCTTTGTCCATGGGATTTCTGAGGCAGGAACAGTGGACTGGGTTACCATTCCCTCCTCCAGGGAATCTTCCCAACCCAGGGATTGAACCAGTGTCTTTTGCACCTCCTGCACTGTAGGCAGATTCTTTACCACAGAGCCATCAAGGAAGTCTGCAATCTATATGGGAATAGAATCTAAAAATGAATAGATATAGATGGACACAAAACGAACTCATTTTGCTCTACGGCAGAAACTGATACAACACTGTAGATCAACTATACTCCAATGAAAAATTAATAAAAAATTGCCCACAAAATAGGCCTGGTGTAGAAATTGTTGTAATCTATCATCAGTCATATTACTACAACATGAATGCACCTTCAGAAGACTAGTTATAGGATAGCCGTGGATAAGAACCCAAGGGATTTCTGCAACAGCGTATCTTAGATGAATCAAATCTGATCCAAAATGACAAGAAAATGCCTCAGGCAGTGACATTATGTCACTAAAAGTCTAAGAAATTTGGAGACACTCTCCAGATAATCTAAGGGAATAGTTTGCATAAGACAGAGAATATTTGAAGTTCATTGAGAAATATCAATCTTTGCTCAAAATGTAGAGTCAGGAGTTTGAAATGCCTATTAGGTATCCTAGTTAAGATGTTGAAAAAGTTATTTACATGGTTCAGGAGTTAGAGGGAGGTGTCTGGACTGAAGACACAAATTTAGAGATCACATACAGAGAATTTTTACATCCTTGAATGAAGGCTAACCTAGGCAGGAAAACAATTACATTATTACAATCTTTGTGAATTGGGAAGAGAGGAGGAGGCTCTAGAAGGAAAAAAAAAAAAAAAGAAAACCAACAACAATGACTGGTGAGGCAGGAAAAAGCTAAGAGAAGATGTTTCCCATAACCATGTGAAGAAAATGTTTTAAGAAAGGTGTATGGGGGGGCTTCCCTGGTGGTCCAGTGGGTAAGGACACCACCTTGCAGTGCAAGGGGTGCCGGTTCGATCCCTGGCCTGGGAAGATCCCACGTGCTACGGAGCGGCTGGACTGATGTGTCCAATTACCGAGCCGAAGCTCTGGAGCACATGTGCCCAGAGCGGGTGCTCTGCGACAACAGAGGCCACTGCGATGGGAGGCCCACAGGAGCCAAAGAACAAAGATGGATGAAAATAGAGAAATGAAAGACCAATAGAAGTGGCCCGCCCGTCCCCTCCCTCCCCACCCCACCCCCTAAAAAGATAAATAAATAAAATAAATGTTTAAAAAAAAAAAAAAAGAAAGGTATATGAACGTATGTCAAATGCTATCAAGAGCTCAACTGAGATGACTCTTTTTAATAATGTTTAATAATGCCTTTTTAATAATTATTTTTAAAAATATATCTATTTATTTGGCTACTCTGGGTCTTAGTTGTTGCACGTGGGATCTTCGATCTTCACTGTGGCCAGTGGGATCTTTAGTTGTGGCACACGAGCTCTTAGTTGCAGTCTGCAAACTCTGAGTTGCAGCAGGCAGGATCTAGTTCCATGACCAGGGATCAAACCCGGCCATGTTGCATTGGAAGAAAGGAATGTTATACACTGGGAAGAAGTCTTTAAGTAGGGAAGACTTTGAGTTATTCCTCCTCAAACTTGCTCCTTCCCAAATATTTACTAGCTCATTAAATGGCATCAATATTTAATCAAATAGTCAGACTAAAACACTTAGAATTATTCTTGACTTCTCTCTTTCTAACCCTCCACACCCAAACCACAGTGAATACTATTGACTTTAATTTCACAATACATGCCAACCCTGTTGAATTCATACACAAATTTAGAGATCACATACAGAGAATTTTTACATCCTTGAATGAAGGCTAACCTAGGCAGGAAAACAATTACATTATTACAATCTTTGTGAATTGGGAAGAGAGGAGGAGGCTCTAGAAGGAAAAAAAAAAAAAAAGAAAACCAACAACAATGACTGGTGAGGCAGGAAAAAGCTAAGAGAAGATGTTTCCCATAACCATGTGAAGAAAATGTTTTAAGAAAGGTGTATGGGGGGGCTTCCCTGGTGGTCCAGTGGGTAAGGACACCACCTTGCAGTGCAAGGGGTGCCGGTTCGATCCCTGGCCTGGGAAGATCCCACGTGCTACGGAGCGGCTGGACTGATGTGTCCAATTACCGAGCCGAAGCTCTGGAGCACATGTGCCCAGAGCGGGTGCTCTGCGACAACAGAGGCCACTGCGATGGGAGGCCCACAGGAGCCAAAGAACAAAGATGGATGAAAATAGAGAAATGAAAGACCAATAGAAGTGGCCCGCCCGTCCCCCTCCCTTCCCACGGCACCCCTCAAAAGATAAATAAATAAAATAAATGTTTAAAAAACAAAAAGAAAGGTATATGAACGTATGTCAAATGCTATCAAGAGCTCAACTGAGATGACTCTTTTTAATAATGTTTAATAATGCCTTTTTAATAATTATTTTTAAAAATATATCTATTTATTTGGCTACTCTGGGTCTTAGTTGTTGCACGTGGGATCTTCGATCTTCACTGTGGCCAGTGGGATCTTTAGTTGTGGCACACGAGCTCTTAGTTGCAGTCTGCAAACTCTGAGTTGCAGCAGGCAGGATCTAGTTCCATGACCAGGGATCAAACCCGGCCATGTTGCATTGGAAGAAAGGAATGTTATACACTGGGAAGAAGTCTTTAAGTAGGGAAGACTTTGAGTTATTCCTCCTCAAACTTGCTCCTTCCCAAATATTTACTAGCTCATTAAATGGCATCAATATTTAATCAAATAGTCAGACTAAAACACTTAGAATTATTCTTGACTTCTCTCTTTCTCTAACCCTCCACACCCAAACCACAGTGAATACTATTGACTTTAATTTCACAATACATGCCAAATTTGATTTCACTTTTCATAACCTCCACTTCGTTGATTCTAGTTCATACTGCAATTGTCCCTTCCCTGGCCTCTATCATGATGAGTTCTTTGCACATCCAATTACACAAAATGTTTTCAAATAAGACAGGTATACTGTGTCTCAATATTCAAAGCCAAGAGCATCTGAAGATAAGGAGCAAAAACAAACCTAACCGATCAAAGTCATTAAAAAAATATTTTTAAAACAATGAGCATTATAAAGTAAAGGAGGAATTATCAGGAGAAGATTAGAATATCTTACTCTTTATAAAAATCTGGTAACATTTCTCAAATTTCTCAGTCATAAAAAAGGGAAAAAACGGTGCCATTTGCAGAGAGGTAGATGGACCTAGAGATTGTCATACAGCATGAACTAAGAAAGAGACAAAAATCACATGGTAATCATTTATGTAGAAGCTAGAAAAATGGTACGGATGAAACTATTTGCAAAGTAGAAATACAGACACAAAGAAAAGAACATATGGGGGGGAAGGGGGGCAGGGTGAATTAAGAGACTGTGATTGACATACATAAACTACCACGTATAAAACGTAATGTGGCACTAGTAGTAAAGAATCCTCCTGCCAATGCAGGAGACACAAGAGACACAAGTTCAATCTCTGGTTCAGGAAGATCCCCTGGAGTAGGAAATGGCAACCCACTCCAGAATTCTTTTCTGCAAATTTCCATAGACAGAGGAGCTGGGCCGGCCACATTCCATGGGGTCACAAAGAGTTGGACACAACTGAGCACACACACACACAGTTCTCTACTCAGTGGAGACAGACATGACTGAGTGACTGAGCACACACACACACACACATATAAAATAGGTAACTTGATGACCTTAAATGGGAAGAAAATCCAAAAAAGAAGACATATATTATACGTATGGCTGATTCACTTGGCTGTATAGCAGAAAATAACACAACACTGCAAAGCAACTATACTCCAGTAATTGTAAAAAAATCATTCAAATAAGGTACAAACTGAAAGCGTTTAGGGCAGGTTAGCGATGAAAGGCAGAGAGCAACCATCCCCGAGAGAGCTTGCTGCAAGTCAAGGGAGGGGCAAAAAAATACAGCCAGTCTATGTGAGACAAGGAAAGGTCACACTCAGGTGGGCAGAGAAGCGAAGGAAGCATCCAATTTTTATTCCGATCTGGTTTCAGCCTTGTAAGATATAAACACTTCCTTGATGGAGTATAATATTTGAGATTTGGAATATAAAATCAATTTTTTTTCTTGTAAAATTTTTTGACATTGAAATGTCAGGGTTTATTCACAAGGATATGAATTTGAACAAGTATATTAGTGCTTTATTGCTTCTGTAACAAATTACCACAGACTTAGGTGCTTAAAACAGTTTCTCTTTATTACCTTAAAGGGCTGGAGGTTATTAGACCAGGACAGGTCTCATCAACTGAAACTAACAGGTCAGCAGGGCTGTTTTCCGTGCGGGAGGCTCTTGGGGAGGACTGGCTTTGTTGACTCTCCCGGTGTCTAAGGACTGCCAGCATTCTTTGGCTCACAGCCCCTTCTTCCGTCTTCAAAGCCACCAACATCCCATCCCTCTGACCTTTCTTCTGTGATCACATCTCTGGAAAGGGTCTATGATGTGAAGGACTCACATGATTAAACTGGGCTCACCTCCCCATTCCTAGGTCCTTAAGTTTAATCACATCTGCAGAAGTGCCATGCAGGGTCACATTGTCACAGGTTCCTGGAATCAAGAATGGACATCTTCAGGGAGCCATTATTCTGCCCACCATGGTAAACAAAACCGGATCTTCTTCAGAATGAGGTAAGCACACAGCTGTCTTCAAGTCATCCAGATGTCATCCAAGACCCAAGCCTTCTCCCCACAATGACGAGAAATTTTCCTCTTCCCTTGTAATCTGTAAGTTCTGATGTCCTTCAGGCTGAGTTCTTTAAGTTACTATAGGACTTGGTGCCTTCCCTCACTGAATAAAAATTCACTCTGTATCACTTGGTATGTTCGTTGCTCCTTGTACTCAATTAAAATACTGTACTTAAGAACTTGTTTTTTTGTCCTATGTTTATCTATACACACAACTGCTACATCAGACATTCTCCCAGAATCAAGCGCTGTATATTTAAGTCTTTTCAGATGATGTCCACATAGCACCATGGAGATAGAGGATTTTATTGATTTTTTTTTTTCATTTAAGAAGCACATGGTAAAACAAGGATATACTTTATAGACAGAAGACAACAGGTAAGTGGGGTTTTGTTAGGTCAAGAGCACATCAAATTAGGTAGAGCTGGAAAAAAGAACTTTCCAAAGCAAATCACTAAAAATGTCCTTTAAAAATAATTTTTTGGCATGTCTAAAATACAACTTTCCACACACATGCATTTTCAGAAACTCATTCACTTGCTATTTAAAATTAAGGACCCCACTGATGATCAAATTAGTTCTCTTAGAAGTTCCCAGGTGGCACAGCGGTAAAGAATCCACCTACCAGTGCAGGAGATGTAAGAGACCTGAGTTTCTTCCCTTGGTTGGGAAGATCCCCCGACGTTGGAAATGGCAACCCGCTCCAATATTCTTGCCTGGGAAATTCCATGGACAGAGGAGGCTGGCAGACTATAGTCCATGGAGTCACAAAGAGCCAGACATGACTGAGCACACACACACACACACACAGAGTTCTCTACGAGGTACAGACAGATCATAGATGCCATAGGAGATTGGAGCTGGAAGGAAACTTTGAAATCAAGTTTCTCCATTTTACAGATGAGGAAACTGAGGATCCATAAGGTGAAGAAAACAAAAGCACGAGAATCACACTGGTTTTAAGGGCTGGATTTTCTGTGAACATGATTCAGAATTAGGACTGAGAGGGAAAGACACTCTCCCAGGCCTCCAACTGACAACACTCTTTTTAAATTTTTTTGAGTATAATTGATTTACAACGTTGCATTAGTTTCTGGTGTACAGCAAAGTGATTCAGTTATACCTATACATAGTCTTTTCCATATGATTTTTCATTATGGTTTATTACAGGATACTAAATAGTTCCCTGTGCTATACAGTGGGACCTTTTGTTCATCCATTCTCTATATATAACAGCTTGCACCTGCTAATCCCAAACTTCCAGTCCATCTCTCCCTGGCTCCTCACTCTCCCCTGGCAACCGCAAGTCTCTTCTCTTGAATCCATGAGTCTCTTTCAGTTTCTCGGAGAAGTTCATTTGTGAACTGACAACACTCTTGTCCACAGCTTAACTCTGAGAATGGATGCTGGCCGCCAGCCAGTGGAACAGAAGGCAGAAAAGTGAGAGGTGTCGCTCACACTCGTGGGTAAGCACAGTGACAGGAAAGGGGAGCCCATACGAGGTCCTGAGGCCAAAATAGTTCAGCACTGTTTCCTGCGAAGAGTCTAACCTTTAGTTAAAACTTTTCAATAACTAGGCAAGTTGATACTCTTTCTTCTGAGCATTTTTATCTCTGTTGCTTAAACAAATCAGCCGGCTACATCATTGTGGATTTTCGCCAGATATGGAAACATGCAGGAGCAAACAGCTGACCCCCTCCCACGCCATAACCCACCTCTCCACTCCTCCTCCCTCCTCTTCTGACACATGGCAGCTGCTAAGATGTCAGGCAGTGTTTTCAGCCATGATTTCTTCATGCCATGCACTCTTTGGCTCTGAAACCTCTGTTCTCATCCATTCTCCTGCTTCAGGTCTCCTATACCTGAAGACGAAAGGAAAATGAGAAAATATAAGGGCTCTTTAGATAAACACAACATCCCATCACACACAGCAACGGAAGTTTAATGCAGGTTTGGGCAGCCATGTTGTATCTGACTCTTTAGCTCACCAGGCTCCTCTGACCATGGGGTTCTCCTGGCAAGAAAACCAGAGTGGGCTGCCATTTCCTTCGCTAGGGAATCTTCCTAACCCAGGGATTGAACCCACATCTCTTAAACGTCCTGCACTGGCAAGAGGTTTCTTTACCACTAGCGTCACCTTTATTCCCAGCAAAAGTCTCACACAGAATTCACTCCTGTGTTTTCACTCTTCCACTGTCCCCAACCCCAGGAAGAAGCTGCAGAATTTTCCCCCACTTTTATTGAGATATAACTGAGAAATAAAATTGTAAGATATCTAAAGTACATACACACACATTGTGAAAGGAATCCTAATTAATACTTCCACCACCTCCCACATCCTCACATGCATTTGCATGAGTGTATCTCATCTCTTGATCCACTCATCTATACTGGCGGATAATTAGGCTATTTCCACATCTAGGTGATTGTGAATAATGCTGTAATCAACATGGGAGCACAGGTATCTCTTAGAGACAATAATATGAGTTTTTTTATATTTACACAGAAGAGATTGCTGAATCAGTTTTTAATTTATTTAGGAACATCCACACCACTTTCCATAGTGGAAAACCCTTCCCACCAACATTATATGAGGACTCCCTTTTCTCCATATCCTTGCCAGTATTGTCATCTCTTGTCTTTCTGAAGCAATTTTTTAAAACAATAAATTTTATTTTTTAGTCTGCACTACACATGGGAGCTTAATTCTCTGAACAGGGATTGGACCTACACCCCTTGCACTGGAAGCATAGATTCCCAATCACTGAACCATCAGGGAAGTCCCTCTGGTCTTTTTGATAATAGCTATCCTAACAGCTGCATAGTGATACCTCATTGTGAGTTTGATTTGTATTTCCCTGATGAATAGTAATGTTGAACACTTTTTATGTATCAGTTGACCATTTGTATGTCTTCTTTGGAAAAATGTCTATCCAGGTCTCCTATACCTGAAGACGAAAGGAAAATGAGAAAATATAAGGGCTCTTTAGATAAACACAACATCCCATCACACACAGCAACGGAAGTTTAATGCAGGTTTGGGCAGCCATGTTGTATCTGACTCTTTAGCTCACCAGGCTCCTCTGACCATGGGGTTCTCCTGGCAAGAAAACCAGAGTGGGCTGCCATTTCCTTCGCTAGGGAATCTTCCTAACCCAGGGATTGAACCCACATCTCTTAAACGTCCTGCACTGGCAAGAGGTTTCTTTACCACTAGCGTCACCTTTATTCCCAGCAAAAGTCTCACACAGAATTCACTCCTGTGTTTTCACTCTTCCACTGTCCCCAACCCCAGGAAGAAGCTGCAGAATTTTCCCCCACTTTTATTGAGATATAACTGAGAAATAAAATTGTAAGATATCTAAAGTACATACACACACATTGTGAAAGGAATCCTAATTAATACTTCCACCACCTCCCACATCCTCACATGCATTTGCATGAGTGTATCTCATCTCTTGATCCACTCATCTATACTGGCGGATAATTAGGCTATTTCCACATCTAGGTGATTGTGAATAATGCTGTAATCAACATGGGAGCACAGGTATCTCTTAGAGACAATAATATGAGTTTTTTTATATTTACACAGAAGAGATTGCTGAATCAGTTTTTAATTTATTTAGGAACATCCACACCACTTTCCATAGTGGAAAACCCTTCCCACCAACATTATATGAGGACTCCCTTTTCTCCATATCCTTGCCAGTATTGTCATCTCTTGTCTTTCTGAAGCAATTTTTTAAAACAATAAATTTTATTTTTTAGTCTGCACTACACATGGGAGCTTAATTCTCTGAACAGGGATTGGACCTACACCCCTTGCACTGGAAGCATAGATTCCCAATCACTGAACCATCAGGGAAGTCCCTCTGGTCTTTTTGATAATAGCTATCCTAACAGCTGCATAGTGATACCTCATTGTGAGTTTGATTTGTATTTCCCTGATGAATAGTAATGTTGAACACTTTTTATGTATCAGTTGACCATTTGTATGTCTTCTTTGGAAAAATGTCTATCCAGGTTCTTTGTCCATTTAAAATAGTGTGTGCGTGTATGTGTGTGCAAGCATGCATGTGGGGTTTTTTTCTTTTTTGGTTTTTGTTTGTGGGTTTCAGGCTGGGCTTTTGTTTGTTTTGTTTCTTGGGTGCTTTCTTTTTCTTTGCTATTGATTTGTAAGAGTTTCTTGGCGTGTACTTTGGATAGCAACCCCTTACTGGATATGTGTTTTGCAGATATTTTCTTTCATTCCACGGGCTTCATTGTGTTGATGGTTTCCTTTGCAGAGTGGAAGCTTTCTAGTTTGATGCAGGCTCAATTGTTTATTTTTAACTTTTCTACCTCTACTTTTGGGGTCAAATGCAAAAAATAAATAAACAAATAAAACATTGCCAAAATCAGCACTGAGGAACTTATTCATATTTTTTTCTAGTAGATCTACAGTTTCTGGTTTCACATTCAAGCTTTTAATCCATTTTGAGTTGATTTATGTGCATGGTCCAGTTTTGTTCTTTTGCATTTGGCCGTTTTCCCAATATCATTTATTAAAAAGACTATTGATTCTCCATTTACTATTTGTGGCTCCTTGGTTGTAAATTCACTGACCACATGTGTGTTGGCTTATTTCTGGGCTCTCTGTTTTGTTCCTCTGATTGATATGCTTGTTTTTATGACAATACCATACTCTTCTGATCACTATAGTTTTGTCATATAGTTCAGTGTCAGACAATGGGATGCCTCCAGCTTTGTTCTTCTTTATCATGATGACCTTGGCTATCATAAGTTGCTTATTTATTTTTAATTGAAAGGTAATTTATGTTGAATTGGTTTCTGGTTGCTTTTCTCTTTCTACAGTCTCACTATGTCTTTAACTCTTGATATTTTAATTACAATGTGTCTCACTGTGGGTTTCTTTTGGTACATCTGATTTGACACTGCCTGGGCTTCCTAAAATATGGACCCGATGTCTGTTTTTTTCCCTAGATTAGGAAAGTTTTCAGCCATTATTTCCTTGTATAAAGCTTTCTGACCCTGTCTCTCTTCCCCTTCCAGGATCCCTGTAATGCACATGGTGGTCCACTGGATGTTGTCCCATAAGTCTCACAAGCTGTCTTCACTCTTTATCATTCTTTTTCCTTTTTGTTCCTCTAATTTGATGAATGCCACTTCCCTGTCAGATTTCTCTGATCCTTTCCTGTGTTAATATATTACATTGTCGAACCTCTCAATTTTTCAGTTTTTACATTCTTCAGTTCTGTGTTTTGTCTGGTACTTTATATATTCTATATCTCTTTGTTGAGATTCTCAATTTGGTTATGTACTGATCCCCTGACTTAATTGAGCATCCTTCTGACAGTTGTTTTGAATTCTATCAGGTAATACTATCAGATAATTCTTATCTCCATTTCATGAACACCTGTTTCTGGAGATTTATCATGTTCTTTCCTTTGGGACATATTCCTATTTCTTCATTTTCCTGGACTCTCCATGTTCTCTTCTGTGCATTAGATAACACAGCCTCCTTCCCCAGCCTTGTTAGAAGCAGCTGACAGCCAGTCTCACGTAGGAGATGAACTTTACCCTCCAGCCTCACCCTAACTCTTGGCTGTCCCTTACTTGTCTACAGTTGTCACCTCTTTTGCTGTTAGTGGCTCTAAGTCTGTTGAGGGTATGCCAAAACCCAACAATGTCTTAGAGGTAGGGATCACATTCAATGCCTAGATGCAGGTCGATCAGAGGCTGTCCCCTTGGGAAGCAGTTGAGAAATTATGCAGTTCAGCCCTTCCAGGGAGAAGCTGGGAGATGGGCTTTTCTTACCTGCTCTCTCTGCATTGTGAAGGGATGCTCTTGCACGTGTTGGTAATTGCTTATTTAACTGCTAGAGTACTGTGGGAATATGAGTGGAAATCCAACTGCAGTCAGAGCCAGGCAGTCCAGGGACCTACCCCTTGGGCAACAGAATAAAAGCTGGGGGTACAAGTAGGTGTAAATGCTGTTTCCAGGGAGAAACTGAAGACATATGAAGAGGACTAAAGGGAGAAAGTAGAGGAGGTGTCCATCACTCTCCCTGGCCTCCATGGAAGATTGCCGGCAGTCCCAAGATGTGGGCCAAATTTGAAGTCTGATCCTCAGGAAGCAGTTTTCAAAGTATGCAGGTGGACCCCTTTCAGGGAAAGACTGGGAGATGGCTGATCTTGCCTGCTCCCTCAGGGCAGGGAGCCCCAGGAAACAGACACAGTGCGTGCTTGTGTCCTGTATACAGTTGCCCCTCTGTTCGCTACAGTCTTGCTTGTCTTGTAGACACATGACTCTTTGTTTTTCAGGGTTTCATGTTTGAGGGTTTGTATCTTGGATGGGAGTCTTAAAGGTCGGGATGCTAACCCTTCAATCATCAGGGAGAAGCTCGGAGCAGCCCCCTCACCCCATTATATGGTGGTGTGCCAAGGGTGCGGTTTATGCCAAGAGTATGTTCCAGCCTTTCCTACTCATCTTGATGTGGGTATTTTCTCATTTTTCCATTGTGTAGGAGTCACTAGTAGTTTCTGGATGTTTTTCAAATGTAATTGCTCTGTGTGGCTGTAGATGTCTAGCTGTCAGTATGTCCGTGGGAGGAGAGGTGTTCTTCAGGAGTCTTCTATATAAACATCTGGGTCAACCTCTCTCCTCCAAAGTTTTTTTCATTCCCCAAGAGTCTCCTTAGTTCCCGGATCCTTCTTGCAATCAAAGGCTTTAGAAAGTTTGAAAAAGCTGAGAGTTGGAGTTGGGAGAAAGGGCATAAAACCCACATGCAGGGCATACGAATATTACAAACAGGTTTCTGAGAAGTGATCTTTTATAATAAATGCTTCCTGCTGTTCCTGCTGTATCTCAGGCTCTGAGATACACAGGGTACTGGGTCCTGACATACAGAGGTGAAGACACAAGTCTGGTCCATGGAGTTTTGAGTCCAGTGACAACTGACTAAAACTAAATCTTCTCATGAAAAAAAGGGTCTAGGTTAAAGACTGAAACAAACTTTATCACCTGGTTTGGACTGAGGATCCAAACAAACACTACCACCTGATATAAACTAGAGTTTGCTCGTATACATATATGTGTAGGATTAAAATGTTTTCTTGGAGCTTTCCTGGTGGCCCAGTGGCTAAGAATCTGAGCTCCCAATGCAGGGGGTTCAATTCCTGGTCTGGGAGAAAGTAGAGGAGGTGTCCATCACTCTCCCTGGCCTCCATGGAAGATTGCCGGCAGTCCCAAGATGTGGGCCAAATTTGAAGTCTGATCCTCAGGAAGCAGTTTTCAAAGTATGCAGGTGGACCCCTTTCAGGGAAAGACTGGGAGATGGCTGATCTTGCCTGCTCCCTCAGGGCAGGGAGCCCCAGGAAACAGACACAGTGCGTGCTTGTGTCCTGTATACAGTTGCCCCTCTGTTCGCTACAGTCTTGCTTGTCTTGTAGACACATGACTCTTTGTTTTTCAGGGTTTCATGTTTGAGGGTTTGTATCTTGGATGGGAGTCTTAAAGGTCGGGATGCTAACCCTTCAATCATCAGGGAGAAGCTCGGAGCAGCCCCCTCACCCCATTATATGGTGGTGTGCCAAGGGTGCGGTTTATGCCAAGAGTATGTTCCAGCCTTTCCTACTCATCTTGATGTGGGTATTTTCTCATTTTTCCATTGTGTAGGAGTCACTAGTAGTTTCTGGATGTTTTTCAAATGTAATTGCTCTGTGTGGCTGTAGATGTCTAGCTGTCAGTATGTCCGTGGGAGGAGAGGTGTTCTTCAGGAGTCTTCTATATAAACATCTGGGTCAACCTCTCTCCTCCAAAGTTTTTTTCATTCCCCAAGAGTCTCCTTAGTTCCCGGATCCTTCTTGCAATCAAAGGCTTTAGAAAGTTTGAAAAAGCTGAGAGTTGGAGTTGGGAGAAAGGGCATAAAACCCACATGCAGGGCATACGAATATTACAAACAGGTTTCTGAGAAGTGATCTTTTATAATAAATGCTTCCTGCTGTTCCTGCTGTATCTCAGGCTCTGAGATACACAGGGTACTGGGTCCTGACATACAGAGGTGAAGACACAAGTCTGGTCCATGGAGTTTTGAGTCCAGTGACAACTGACTAAAACTAAATCTTCTCATGAAAAAAAGGGTCTAGGTTAAAGACTGAAACAAACTTTATCACCTGGTTTGGACTGAGGATCCAAACAAACACTACCACCTGATATAAACTAGAGTTTGCTCGTATACATATATGTGTAGGATTAAAATGTTTTCTTGGAGCTTTCCTGGTGGCCCAGTGGCTAAGAATCTGAGCTCCCAATGCAGGGGGGTTCAATTCCTGGTCTGGGAACTATATTCCACATGATACAACCAAAAGATCTCACGTGCTGTTACGAAAAGATTCTGGAAAACAAAATGAAGATTGAAGATCCTGAGTGCAGCAACTAAGACCCAGCATAGATAAAAAAAAGCTTTCCTTTCTACTTTTTATTCCCCTCCTCTATAGATGGGCTAAAGATGTCTTTATAGTCTGAATAATTTCCTGAGCCTAAGGTGATACCAGAAATATAGAGATGCTCAATAAATCTTTGATGCTTAAAATTTCTTTTTCTGCTCTAAGGTTATTTTTTGTATTTCATCTAGGAAGGTCCAAGATCCTTTAAAAATAATAAAGCTGACATAGGACTGATAAAGATAAATGAAGGTATGTCAAAGGAACCATACTGGGAAGGGAAGGTAGACAATCTGGTCACTAGAACTTTGACTAAACAGAAAGAATCAAATGGTGGACAAGCCACAGTAAGAAACAGGTCTGTGGCCCCAGCCCTCTGTGTCTGACTGCTTACTGAGGCCACTGTGTTTCACTTCCCACCTGTTAAGATGCAGGATGCCTCTCTTCCAAGCCCTTGGGATCATCCTGATCCCCTGGAAGCAGTCTACCACTCACTGAATTCATCCAATCCAATATCACTTCTTGACTCAGCCCAGAAACCTCCTGAGGCCCAAACATCCTTGTCAGACCTTTCTGGCCTGAACTTCCCTCCACTGGGAAATGACACTAAAACCCACATGCAGGGCATACGAATATTACAAACAGGTTTCTGAGAAGTGATCTTTTATAATAAATGCTTCCTGTGTTCCTGCTGTATCTCAGGCTCTGAGATACACAGGGTACTGGGTCCTGACATACAGAGGTGAAGACACAAGTCTGGTCCATGGAGTTTTGAGTCCAGTGACAACTGACTAAAACTAAATCTTCTCATGAAAAAAAGGGTCTAGGTTAAAGACTGAAACAAACTTTATCACCTGGTTTGGACTGAGGATCCAAACAAACACTACCACCTGATATAAACTAGAGTTTGCTCGTATACATATATGTGTAGGATTAAAATGTTTTCTTGGAGCTTTCCTGGTGGCCCAGTGGCTAAGAATCTGAGCTCCCAATGCAGGGGGGTTCAATTCCTGGTCTGGGAACTATATTCCACATGATACAACCAAAAGATCTCACGTGCTGTTACGAAAAGATTCTGGAAAACAAAATGAAGATTGAAGATCCTGAGTGCAGCAACTAAGACCCAGCATAGATAAAAAAAAGCTTTCCTTTCTACTTTTTATTCCCCTCCTCTATAGATGGGCTAAAGATGTCTTTATAGTCTGAATAATTTCCTGAGCCTAAGGTGATACCAGAAATATAGAGATGCTCAATAAATCTTTGATGCTTAAAATTTCTTTTTCTGCTCTAAGGTTATTTTTTGTATTTCATCTAGGAAGGTCCAAGATCCTTTAAAAATAATAAAGCTGACATAGGACTGATAAAGATAAATGAAGGTATGTCAAAGGAACCATACTGGGAAGGGAAGGTAGACAATCTGGTCACTAGAACTTTGACTAAACAGAAAGAATCAAATGGTGGACAAGCCACAGTAAGAAACAGGTCTGTGGCCCCAGCCCTCTGTGTCTGACTGCTTACTGAGGCCACTGTGTTTCACTTCCCACCTGTTAAGATGCAGGATGCCTCTCTTCCAAGCCCTTGGGATCATCCTGATCCCCTGGAAGCAGTCTACCACTCACTGAATTCATCCAATCCAATATCACTTCTTGACTCAGCCCAGAAACCTCCTGAGGCCCAAACATCCTTGTCAGACCTTTCTTTGCTGGCCTGAACTTCCCTCCACTGGGAAATGACACTGAAACCATTAAAAGGAATAGGAAAGATAAGAGGTTCTCCCCACCCAAAGACAACAAGTGATAGTCCTAAAGGTAGGAAAAGCAACACAATGAGCTTTCACCCAAGGGATGTGTTGGGAGTGGGGGGCAGAGTTCCACCTAGCGGGCAAGGGGTTAAGGCAAGAACTCTGGAGACTCGCTCTAGTAACAACTCTGCTGCTTGCTAAGTGGGTTAATTTGGACTTAATGAACTCTCAGAGTCCTAGTATTCATAGATGAATAATAATACCATTTACTCTCATGGTGGTCTGTGACCACTAAATAAGTTAATACATTTAATTTCTGGAACACTCATTTGCAGGACTTCCCTGGTGGCTCGGTGGCTAGAAAACAACAACAAAAAAAATCTGCTTGCCAACGCAGAAGATGCAGCCTCAATCCTTGGGTTGAGATGATCATCCCCTGGAGAAGGGAATGGCAACCCACGCCACTATTCTTGCCTGGAAAATTCCACGGACAGAGGAGACTGGCAGACTACAATCCATGAGGTCTCTAAACAGTCAGACATGACTTGGCAACTAAACTACAACAACACACATTAGCAGAGGTGTGAATGGACCTATAGAGTGTCATAGCGTGAAGCAAGTCAAAAAGAGAAAAACAGGGCTTCCCTGGTGGTCCAGTGGGTAAAGAGTCTGCCTTGCAGTTCAGGAGGCACCAGTTTGATCCCTGGCCCAGGGAGATCCCACATGTCGCAGAGCGGCTGGACAGGTGTGTTCAATTGAGAGCCAATGCTCTGAAGCGCATGTGCCGAAGGCCAGTGCTCTGCAAAGAGAGAGGCCACTGCAATGGGAGGCCCACACAGGCCAAAGAATAAAGATGGATGAAAATAAATAAATAAAACAATAAAAGAGGACAAAATTTTAGAGAAGAAAGAGAAAAACAAGAATCATACATTAATGCATGTATGTATATTCTAGAAAAATGGTACAGATGAACCTATTCCAAAGCAGAAATAGAGACACAGATATAGAAAACAAATGTATGGACACAGTAGTGGAGGAAAAGGGGGAGTGAGATGAACTGGGACATTGTGATTGGCATACACACATCATTGATGCTATGTATAAAACAGACAACTAATGAGAAGCTACTCTATAGCACAAGGAACTCTACTCAGTGCTCTGTGGGGACCTAAATGAGAAGGAAGTCCAAAACAGACGGAGTATATGTATAAATATGGCTGATTCACTTTGTTAAACAGCAGAAATTAACACAACATCATAGACCAACTATACTCCAATAAGA
Organism: Tragulus kanchil; assembly: GCA_022376925.1. Taxonomy (NCBI): domain Eukaryota; kingdom Metazoa; phylum Chordata; class Mammalia; order Artiodactyla; family Tragulidae; genus Tragulus; species Tragulus kanchil. The sequence goes on from JAIOJX010000026.1 coordinate 183,713,273, forward strand.
AGAAAAAACAAACAAACATTGGACGAACTCTCAGAGTCCTAGTATTCATAGATGAATAATAATACCATTTACTCTCATGGTGGTCTGTGACCACTAAATAAGTTAATACATTTAATTTCTGGAACACTCATTTGCAGGACTTCCCTGGTGGCTCGGTGGCTAGAAAACAACAACAAAAAAAATCTGCTTGCCAACGCAGAAGATGCAGCCTCAATCCTTGGGTTGAGATGATCATCCCCTGGAGAAGGGAATGGCAACCCACGCCACTATTCTTGCCTGGAAAATTCCACGGACAGAGGAGACTGGCAGACTACAATCCATGAGGTCTCTAAACAGTCAGACATGACTTGGCAACTAAACTACAACAACACACATTAGCAGAGGTGTGAATGGACCTATAGAGTGTCATAGCGTGAAGCAAGTCAAAAAGAGAAAAACAGGGCTTCCCTGGTGGTCCAGTGGGTAAAGAGTCTGCCTTGCAGTTCAGGAGGCACCAGTTTGATCCCTGGCCCAGGGAGATCCCACATGTCGCAGAGCGGCTGGACAGGTGTGTTCAATTGAGAGCCAATGCTCTGAAGCGCATGTGCCGAAGGCCAGTGCTCTGCAAAGAGAGAGGCCACTGCAATGGGAGGCCCACACAGGCCAAAGAATAAAGATGGATGAAAATAAATAAATAAAACAATAAAAGAGGACAAAATTTTAGAGAAGAAAGAGAAAAACAAGAATCATACATTAATGCATGTATGTATATTCTAGAAAAATGGTACAGATGAACCTATTCCAAAGCAGAAATAGAGACACAGATATAGAAAACAAATGTATGGACACAGTAGTGGAGGAAAAGGGGGAGTGAGATGAACTGGGACATTGTGATTGGCATACACACATCATTGATGCTATGTATAAAACAGACAACTAATGAGAAGCTACTCTATAGCACAAGGAACTCTACTCAGTGCTCTGTGGGGACCTAAATGAGAAGGAAGTCCAAAACAGACGGAGTATATGTATAAATATGGCTGATTCACTTTGTTAAACAGCAGAAATTAACACAACATCATAGACCAACTATACTCCAATAAGAAGAAAAAACAAACAAACATCGGGCACACAGTGTGCTCTCAAAGTTGGCTAATATCATGATAATAATGTCCCTTGGTCCTTGACATTTTCATAAGTGTACGAACATATGTAAAAGGTTTTAAAGTCTGCAGTTAGAATCATGAAGTTAGTGCCATTCTTCTTCCCAAGGGACAAAAAAATGTATTAGAATATATGAAAGGAGGCTGCCTTACCCTCTTTATTCACAGTAACACATATTTCTTCCTGGTGGGAGTGAGTATGATAGATTATGATGTACAGTTGTTGTCAGGTGTACGTGACAACTTTGTAGTAAATCCATTTTTAATTTGTGTTTCTGTAAAGTTGGGGAAATGCTTTAAATTTTTCTGTAATTATTTGCTGGTGAGGATGTGATTCCAGAGACCTGATGCTTTCCCTTTCCTCAGTGGAAGCAAGTCCCCCAGGGAGAGCAAGCAGACCTGTTCTTCAGTGTTGTAGATGGGGCTGTGGGGCCGCATATTCCAGGCTCTGGGCTGGGAAGGCTTTCCTCCAGTGGACATTCATGTCTCATTAAAAGAATCCTACCTGTAGCTCCTCCCAGCAGCAACCTGCTTCTGCCCTCATAGTATCTGTCCTACTCAGTTGAAGCTCCTAGGTGATGGCAATGATAATAAAATGACACTGGAAAAGAATCTGATGTCTTGGGTACGGGGGAAGTCATCAAACACAGCTGGGTTTTAGACTTTTCAAAGTCAATGCCAAATCAGTGGCAAGTCCAAATGATGAGTTCCTAGAAAAGGTGACTCACTGGCAGAACATGGGAATCCTGAATGGGAGCCGAGAAACCTCAGATAGTGTGATGCCAGGGACAGCATTAATGAATGAAAGAAAAAGGCAAATCCTGCTTATAAAAGCCAGACCACCAAAAGCACCAAGAAAGACTGAGTGACAGGGACTTCCCTAGTGGTTCCAGTAGGGTTTTTTTTTTTTTCATCATCAAAATATTTATTAAAACCAAAGCAGAGAGAACAGAGCTGCTAGGAAGGCAAATAAAAGTGCAGCTGGAGGGTGGGGCAGAGCAAGTAGGGTGGGGGGCAATTCAAGGGCCACAGGAGGCCCTGTGGTCTGGGCTGGGGGACCCTCACCCCACCCCCGCCCCCCTGGCCCGTGAAGGTCCCCACTCACCTCTCCCATCCATCCTGGGGGCAGCGGGGGCCCGCAGCGGCCCTGCCGGGAGGGACCACCCCCAGTCCACCCATGGCTGTCAGTCAGTTAGTCTGTCTCCCTTCCTCGCTTTCCCAATAAATAAACCACCAGGCCTCAGCTCCTTCGGCATGGGGCAAAGTCCAGCTCAGGGACCCCTGCCCTCGCACATGGGACTCCATGTTCCCAGTGCAGAGGGCCTGGCTTTGATATTCTTGATCAGGGGAAATGGATCCCACATGCCACAACTAAGTGTTTCCATGCTGCTACTAAAGATCCTACAGGCTGCAACAAAGACCCTGTACAGCCGAATAAATGAATAAATAAATGAATGAATAAGCAGTGAAAAAAAAAAAAAAAGACTGAGTGACAAATGAAGCATCTAAGACTTTAGCACAGGCAGCGTGCTCAGAAAGTCAACTTCAGGGCTTCCCCTGGTGGTCCAGTGGGTAAGGACACTGCCTTGCAGAGCAAGGGGCGCCAGTTCGATCCTTGGCCTGGGAAGATCCCACGTGCCATGGAGCAGCTGGACTGATGTGTCCAATTACCGAGCCGGAGCTCTGGAGCGCATGCGCCCGGAGCCGGTGCTCTGCGACAACAAAGGCCACTGCAATGGGAGGCCCACAGGAGCCAAAGAACAAAGATGGATGAAAATAGAGAAATGAAAGACCAATAGAAGTGACCCGCCCGCCCACCTCCCTCCCCAACCTGTCCCCCGCCCTAAATAAATAAATAAATAAATAAATAAATAAATAAATCTTTAAAAAAAAAAAAAGAAAGAAAGTCAACTTGAAGAAAATGCTACTGGGGGACATAAACGAGACCTCTGGGGCCAGGTGGCCAAACCGTTTTGACCTGGAGCCAAATAGAGAAGGGAGCTGGCTTGTTCAGTAAGCACAAGAGCTGGGAGAGAATGCATCAGCCCCTGGTAGAAGGACTGTTGGTGGGCTCTCCTACATCCACTCTTTCCTTCTTCTGTCCTAACAAAATCTCCACTTTAAAACAAAACGCTGCTGGGGCAAATAAAAGTGCAGCTGGAGGGTGGGGCAGAGCAAGTAGGGTGGGGGCAATTCAAGGCCACAGGAGGCCCTGTGGTCTGGGCTGGGGGACCCTCACCCCACCCCCGCCCCCCTGGCCCGTGAAGGTCCCCACTCACCTCTCCCATCCATCCTGGGGGCAGCGGGGGCCCGCAGCGGCCCTGCCGGGAGGGACCACCCCCAGTCCACCCATGGCTGTCAGTCAGTTAGTCTGTCTCCCTTCCTCGCTTTCCCAATAAATAAACCACCAGGCCTCAGCTCCTTCGGCATGGGGCAAAGTCCAGCTCAGGGACCCCTGCCCTCGCACATGGGACTCCATGTTCCCAGTGCAGAGGGCCTGGCTTTGATATTCTTGATCAGGGAACTGGATCCCACATGCCACAACTAAGTGTTTCCATGCTGCTACTAAAGATCCTACAGGCTGCAACAAAGACCCTGTACAGCCGAATAAATGAATAAATAAATGAATGAATAAGCAGTGAAAAAAAAAAAAAAAGACTGAGTGACAAATGAAGCATCTAAGACTTTAGCACAGGCAGCGTGCTCAGAAAGTCAACTTCAGGGCTTCCCCTGGTGGTCCAGTGGGTAAGGACACTGCCTTGCAGAGCAAGGGGCGCCAGTTCGATCCTTGGCCTGGGAAGATCCCACGTGCCATGGAGCAGCTGGACTGATGTGTCCAATTACCGAGCCGGAGCTCTGGGGCGCATGCGCCCAGAGCCGGTGCTCTGCGACAACAGAGGTCACTGCGATAGGAGGCCCACACAGGCCAAAGAACAAAGATGGATGAAAATAGAGAAATGAAAGACCAATAGAAGTGACCCGCCCGCCCACCTCCCTCCCCAACCTGTCCCCCGCCCTAAATAAATAAATAAATAAATAAATAAATAAATAAATCTTTAAAAAAAAAAAAAGAAAGAAAGTCAACTTGAAGAAAATGCTACTGGGGGACATAAACGAGACCTCTGGGGCCAGGTGGCCAAACCGTTTTGACCTGGAGCCAAATAGAGAAGGGAGCTGGCTTGTTCAGTAAGCACAAGAGCTGGGAGAGAATGCATCAGCCCCTGGTAGAAGGACTGTTGGTGGGCTCTCCTACATCCACTCTTTCCTTCTTCTGTCCTAACAAAATCTCCATTTCTTTCTTTGAATTTTTTCTAGAGAAAAATTTCTGTCATCTCTAAACAGATGCAGAGAAGGGTGACCCCATCCCCAATTCCTAGATTGGGTCTTACCTGTCTAAAAGCAATCCCACCCTCCTTTCCAGAGGTTGTAAAATTGTCCTTGGACCCACTAAGACCATGGAGAGGCTTCCAGGCGCTTCTGCTAACACTCTTCTACATCTTCTGGAAGACATTCTGGACATTCCTCAAAGACTGTTTTGTATAACGCAAGGCCCACAACTGCTGCCAAGCTGGGAATGATATCAGTCCACTCAGGGGTGAAAAGTTAAAGAAATACAAATAGAGGGAACTAGGGCCATGGAATGAGGTCACTCTGAAGTCATCTTGCCTAGACTTTCTAGTTTCACAAACTCATCAAAGCCTCTGGCTGAAGCCAGTTTGATTTTGGTGCTTTTGTTATAGGTGACAGAACACGCTTGAAAAGAAGAAAGAGGAACTTACTTGGTTGTCCAGTGGTTGGCACTCTGCACTTACAATGCAGGGATTATGGGTTTGGTCCCTGGTTGGGGAACTAAGATCCCACATGCCTGAGCCATGGCAAAAAAAAAAAAAAAAAAAAAGTAAAAAGAAAGAGGAGGAGAAAGAATTAGATATAAGATTTAGATACATTATTGTAACTTGCAATACATCAGGGCTCCAGTCCAGCTTCAGACAACTTTGGAAGTCTGTCTTTGCCCACTATCCTTTCTACTGATGAGCACAGATGAGCACACTTTCTTTGTTTCCTTCCTCAGTAGGGCACGCCGTGGACCTCCACACCAGCTGTTAAAATAGCTTTTGCTTAAGAGACAAAGGGCTGTACTTTACAGCAAAAAAAAAAAAAAAAGAGCAGTAATCCTGAAACTCAACCTTGAAAGGAGAAGCCTAGATCCTGTGGCTGCAGAGGAGGCAGAAATTGCTGGCTTCCCTTCTGTTCTTTGGCTTCCCTGAGCCATATTTCATCACAGTACAAATGTGGGCAGGAAGAGGAAAGAAACTGCTGATAACTCCTATTCTCAAGGCCTTAACAGAAATAAGTCGATGGAGTAAATAAAATGCTACCAGTGGAGTCAGATCGGTAGAGAAATTGATTGGGTACACTTTGACAAAAGAGCAAGGAAAGTTACACCCTTAACTTCACTTGTTTTACCTTCCCACCCTTTAAGGCAAGTGAAACAAGGCATATAATTCCCCCTGAACGTCATGGAAATTCAGCACGAACATGCCTTTTTATGCAGTAAGTACTTTCTCCTTGGAAAATGTCCTATTAACTGCATAGATAACCTGATTATCACAAAACACTTTGATAATCTAATGGAACACTCTTCTACATCTTCTGGAAGACTTTGAAAAGTTTTAAAGAAATACGGAAATATCAGTCCACTCAGGGGTGAAAAGTTAAAGAAATACAAATAGAGGGAACTAGGGCCATGGAATGAGGTCACTCTGAAGTCATCTTGCCTAGACTTTCTAGTTTCACAAACTCATCAAAGCCTCTGGCTGAAGCCAGTTTGATTTTGGTGCTTTTGTTATAGGTGACAGAACACGCTTGAAAAGAAGAAAGAGGAACTTACTTGGTTGTCCAGTGGTTGGCACTCTGCACTTACAATGCAGGGATTATGGGTTTGGTCCCTGGTTGGGGAACTAAGATCCCACATGCCTGAGCCATGGCAAAAAAAAAAAAAAAAAAAAAGTAAAAAGAAAGAGGAGGAGAAAGAATTAGATATAAGATTTAGATACATTATTGTAACTTGCAATACATCAGGGCTCCAGTCCAGCTTCAGACAACTTTGGAAGTCTGTCTTTGCCCACTATCCTTTCTACTGATGAGCACAGATGAGCACACTTTCTTTGTTTCCTTCCTCAGTAGGGCACGCCGTGGACCTCCACACCAGCTGTTAAAATAGCTTTTGCTTAAGAGACAAAGGGCTGTACTTTACAGCAAAAAAAAAAAAAAAAAAAGAGCAGTAATCCTGAAACTCAACCTTGAAAGGAGAAGCCTAGATCCTGTGGCTGCAGAGGAGGCAGAAATTGCTGGCTTCCCTTCTGTTCTTTGGCTTCCCTGAGCCATATTTCATCACAGTACAAATGTGGGCAGGAAGAGGAAAGAAACTGCTGATAACTCCTATTCTCAAGGCCTTAACAGAAATAAGTCGATGGAGTAAATAAAATGCTACCAGTGGAGTCAGATCGGTAGAGAAATTGATTGGGTACACTTTGACAAAAAGAGCAAGGAAAGTTACACCCTTAACTTCACTTGTTTTTACCTTCCCACCCTTTAAGGCAAGTGAAACAAGGCATATAATTCCCCCTGAACGTCATGGAAATTCAGCACGAACATGCCTTTTTATGCAGTAAGTACTTTCTCCTTGGAAAATGTCCTATTAACTGCATAGATAACCTGATTATCACAAAACACTTTGATAATCTAATGGAACACTCTATTGCCAGTAATGCAGTCATCTAAGATGGATTCACGGGCCTCCCTGGTGGCTCAGTGGTAAAGAATCTGCCTGCCAATGCAGGAGAGGTAGATTAGATCCCTGGGTTGGGAAGCTCCTCTGGAGAAGGAAATGGCAACCCACTCCAGTATTCCTTTTTTCTTTAAATTTTGGCCTCATTTATTGGTTTTTATTTATTTATTTTCACCCATCTTTATTCTTTGGCCTCCCATTGCAGTGGCCTCTCTTGTTGCAGAGCACTGGCTCTGGGCAAATGTGCTCTAGAACACTGGCTCCTAATTGGACACACCAGTCCAGCTACTCCACGACACGTGGGATCTTCCTGGGCCAGGGATCAAACTGGTGCCCTTTGCACTGCTAGGTGGACTCTTTACCCACTGGACCACCAGGGAAGCCCCACTCCAGTATTCTTGTCTGGAAAATTCGATGGACGGAGAAGCCTGGCAGGCTAGTCCATGGGGTGGCAAAAGAGTTGGACGTGACTGAGCAGCTCAGTAACAATGAGATGGAGTTAGCATGAGGAATAGAGTCACCTGCCACAGTAATAGGTGGAAAGAGGTAATAGTGTTTATTCTTGAGTAGATTCTTTCCCTGCCCAGCTCAGAAGGGAACTGCCTACCCCCAGGGCAATGGAAGACAGAAATTCTGATTCCCCCAGCTCCTGATTGGGAAAGAAGGGAGTGGGGAGATGGAGGCAAGGGCAGGCATTTCTGCCCCTCCCAGGATGGAGCTCCCATCACTCCCCAGTAACAGAGGGCCTGCATGCCATCACATGGCCCAGGACTCTTCACCAAAGTCTGTAACAACAGGTAGGGGAATTGTTATCAGGAGAAATGTTAACAGACTTCACAATGCCCTCATCTGGAAACACCCCAACCTGGTTATTCTCATTGATCTCTCTCTTGTTTTTTCCTGATCTTCAACCCACATCCTCAGCAGTGAAAGCAGAGTCCTAATGACTGGGCCAGCAAGAAATTACGTGCCCTCCTCCAGGGGATCTTCCCGATCCAGGGATCGAACCCATGTCTTTTGCACCGCAGGTGGATTCTTCACCAGTGAGCCACCAGGGAAGCCCCTAGGGGAACTGTGCTTGTGCTTCTCTAGACAGACCTTCCCCTTGTACACAGAATCTAGGCCCCTCTCATCTGTTCTTGATTATGAAAGAACCTCAAGGGGTTGGTGAGACACCTGAAAATACAGGCAAAATGTCCTGTTTATAAACTTTTGTTCTTTGGCCTGAGGAAACAGGCATAGTTTTCATAAAAATCTCAACCAAAACATTTAGCTCCCCTATTCTAAGAGCTAGTAACTACCAACATTTGTTAAGCATTCAGCATGTGCCTAGTACTAGAGTGATGCAATCTTCTGATAAAAGTATCACTGAGATATACTCTATCACAGGTGGGCAAACTGATGCTCAGAGAGTTTAGACTACCTGTTCAAGGTTGCACAGCTAGAGTTGCAGGGCTGGGATTTGAGGCCAGACAGAAGCTAAAGCACATCACACTAGGAGAACTGGCCATCAAAGGACAGAGGGTTTAGCATTATTTTTTCCTTTCCCTCATCTTATCTTTGGAAAACATACAAACACACATATATAAATTCTCATAAAGAAAATGCTATTTTATAATCAAAATTGTTCTAATAAAACACAAGGCTAGAGGAAGGTAAATGGCTTTACTTTTTAAGTAGTTTAAGTGATATATTGCTTTCTACATTGTTCATCATTTTTTAGTAAACTACTATAAGATATTATGCAAAGTAATAGTGTTTATTCTTGAGTAGATTCTTTCCTGCCCAGCTCAGAAGGGAACTGCCTACCCCCAATGGAAGACAGAAATTCTGATTCCCCCAGCTCCTGATTGGGAAAGAAGGGAGTGGGGAGATGGAGGCAAGGGCAGGCATTTCTGCCCCTCCCAGGATGGAGCTCCCATCACTCCCCAGTAACAGAGGGCCTGCATGCCATCACATGGCCCAGGACTCTTCACCAAAGTCTGTAACAACAGGTAGGGGAATTGTTATCAGGAGAAATGTTAACAGACTTCACAATGCCCTCATCTGGAAACACCCCAACCTGGTTATTCTCATTGATCTCTCTCTTTTTTTTTTTTTTTCCTGATCTTCAACCCACATCCTCAGCAGTGAAAGCAGAGTCCTAATGACTGGGCCAGCAAGAAATTACGTGCCCTCCTCCAGGGGATCTTCCCGATCCAGGGATCGAACCCATGTCTTTTGCACCGCAGGTGGATTCTTCACCAGTGAGCCACCAGGGAAGCCCCTAGGGGAACTGTGCTTGTGCTTCTCTAGACAGACCTTCCCCTTGTACACAGAATCTAGGCCCCTCTCATCTGTTCTTGATTATGAAAGAACCTCAAGGGGTTGGTGAGACACCTGAAAATACAGGCAAAATGTCCTGTTTATAAACTTTTGTTCTTTGGCCTGAGGAAACAGGCATAGTTTTCATAAAAATCTCAACCAAAACATTTAGCTCCCCTATTCTAAGAGCTAGTAACTACCAACATTTGTTAAGCATTCAGCATGTGCCTAGTACTAGAGTGATGCAATCTTCTGATAAAAGTATCACTGAGATATACTCTATCACAGGTGGGCAAACTGATGCTCAGAGAGTTTAGACTACCTGTTCAAGGTTGCACAGCTAGAGTTGCAGGGCTGGGATTTGAGGCCAGACAGAAGCTAAAGCACATCACACTAGGAGAACTGGCCATCAAAGGACAGAGGGTTTAGCATTATTTTTTCCTTTCCCTCATCTTATCTTTGGAAAACATACAAACACACATATATAAATTCTCATAAAGAAAATGCTATTTTATAATCAAAATTGTTCTAATAAAACACAAGGCTAGAGGAAGGTAAATGGCTTTACTTTTTAAGTAGTTTAAGTGATATATTGCTTTCTACATTGTTCATCATTTTTTAGTAAACTACTATAAGATATTATGCAAATTAAAAGTTTTCAGCCTTCTATAAACAACAAAAAGTATCTCAAATGTTTAATCAGTGATTTATAACTGCCCAAGTGATCAAAGAAAGTAATTTAGCCTGTTCCTTGAATTCTGTATATTTAGACAGTCTAAAGAATTGTTCAGTTTACATTCTAAATTCTCAGGATGTGAGCCACTATAATACATCCTTACTTGTTACATGGCTGATATTTATCCTAACTTTATGTCTGCAGGTCAAGGGACAAGTACTCAGGACATTCAACCGCCCTGCCTTGAAGCTCACTTGTCCTGTTTCTCAATGAATAAAAACCAAATATCCTTCTGAAAATAAGACTGCTAAGATGTAGCCACCTTTCCATCACTTCACACTGCCTAATCTTCATTTCTTGATTTGTAGAAGTCACAAGCAGTAATATCCAACCATTCCGAACAGATAGAAACACTTTCTTGAGTTTCTACAGTCTGTCACAAACAAAGACAAAGTCTCTGAGAATTCTTATCTCATCATGTAGTAAGTACATGCCAAGTTATAAGATGATGAGAGAGGGATTTACTCAAGAAAACCAATCAAGTGGGAAATCTTGACTCTTAACCTGTGTCTCTTGGCAGACAGGTTTCTATATCCAAGAAATATGTGATCAGGGATTCCTAGACATGGATGTTCTTCTGCCTCTAACCACCACTTATAACAATATATGGAACATTCCAAATCTACCTCCAAATCCTGCAAACCTCCCAGTAAGTTTCCTTGCCCTTTATAGTTCATATTCCATCCATGTTGAGCTTTGCCAGTCTTCAAAACCATTCTGCTGATGCTGGATTTGCTGCAGCCTCTGCCTGGAACACCTTTCCTTTCCTTTTCTTCCTCCTTGATTTGGCCAATTCTTCTTCCTTCAAACATCACCTCAGAGATGCTTTCTTTGAGCACCCTCACCCCAAGTCTGGGAGAGGTGGCACCTTGTGGTTTCCCTAATGACCGATTTACTCTTACCTTAGCAACAAACTGTTGTTATGGTCTATTGTTGTCCCCTTGCTGGACTCTACCATCCCTAAGAAAAAGAACTATTTTTGCCTTGTGAAAACATTCATCTTTCATTGTAGCCCTGTACCTGGAATGGAAGAGATGTTAAATAAAAATTACTTGTTGAAGGAATGAAATGACTGTCCTCACTGGTCACAACCCTCTGTTTAGGGCTACATGCCTGTAGATGCATGTAGGAAAGTGGTACATGGAAGTGAGTGATACAGGGATACAGATAAATTAAAAAGAGGGAGGATCAAAGCCTTTCCCGCCCTCTAGATTCATCAGGCAAAAACTGTCCCCCAAGGTAATTCCCTGGCAGTCCTGCGGTTAGGACTTGATGCTTTCACTGTGGGGGCCCAGGCTTGAAGCCTGCTCAGAGGGGATCCCAAAAGCTGCACTGTGCAGCCAGGACCACAAAACCAAAAAACTGTCCTCCAAATATAATCACTTCCCTCACTAGTCTTTAAAATATGCCTTCTTCGTTTCTCATCATTTAATTTTTGCCATCTCTTCTTCTACTAACTCCTGATCATTCTCACAACTTGGCTTTCTCTCTGTCTTCTAATGACCACTCTCATCTGATTCATCTGATTCAAACTGTCTCTTTCTATTTGGATGTCAAATCAGCATGGAAATAATTTGACAAATAAATGCAGTGTACAATACCTCTCATACACTAGTTTGTGCCTTACAATACTAATAAAATAACAAGGTATCTTTTCTTGGACTGTATCCAGAAGACACATCCCTTGAGAGCCCAGCTGTGGTGTCCAGTGCAGCTTACATTCATGGGTTCAACAAGATGGTAGGAAACAAAGGACTTGCCTTTATAGTTCATATTCCATCCATGTTGAGCTTTGCCAGTCTTCAAAACCATTCTGCTGATGCTGGATTTGCTGCAGCCTCTGCCTGGAACACCTTTCCTTTCCTTTTCTTCCTCCTTGATTTGGCCAATTCTTCTTCCTTCAAACATCACCTCAGAGATGCTTTCTTTGAGCACCCTCACCCCAAGTCTGGGAGAGGTGGCACCTTGTGGTTTCCCTAATGACCGATTTACTCTTACCTTAGCAACAAACTGTTGTTATGGTCTATTGTTGTCCCCTTGCTGGACTCTACCATCCCTAAGAAAAAGAACTATTTTTGCCTTGTGAAAACATTCATCTTTCATTGTAGCCCTGTACCTGGAATGGAAGAGATGTTAAATAAAAATTACTTGTTGAAGGAATGAAATGACTGTCCTCACTGGTCACAACCCTCTGTTTAGGGCTACATGCCTGTAGATGCATGTAGGAAAGTGGTACATGGAAGTGAGTGATACAGGGATACAGATAAATTAAAAAGAGGGAGGATCAAAGCCTTTCCCGCCCTCTAGATTCATCAGGCAAAAACTGTCCCCCAAGGTAATTCCCTGGCAGTCCTGCGGTTAGGACTTGATGCTTTCACTGTGGGGGCCCAGGCTTGAAGCCTGCTCAGAGGATCCCAAAAGCTGCACTGTGCAGCCAGGACCACAAAACCAAAAAACTGTCCTCCAAATATAATCACTTCCCTCACTAGTCTTTAAAATATGCCTTCTTCGTTTCTCATCATTTAATTTTGCCATCTCTTCTTCTACTAACTCCTGATCATTCTCACAACTTGGCTTTCTCTCTGTCTTCTAATGACCACTCTCATCTGATTCATCTGATTCAAACTGTCTCTTTCTATTTGGATGTCAAATCAGCATGGAAATAATTTGACAAATAAATGCAGTGTACAATACCTCTCATACACTAGTTTGTGCCTTACAATACTAATAAAATAACAAGGTATCTTTTCTTGGACTGTATCCAGAAGACACATCCCTTGAGAGCCCAGCTGTGGTGTCCAGTGCAGCTTACATTCATGGGTTCAACAAGATGGTAGGAAACAAAGGACATAGTTCTGAACTGGTTATCTTCCCAGGGCTCAGCACAGAGGAAGCAGATAGAAATACCCATCTTCTGTCTTCCCCGAAAGAGATATATTTGCAAACTTTAGAAGCTGCAATCTGAGATCCCACCTTCCAATCAACCTGAACCTACCTACTGAATGAGATCTTCCCATCTGGGATACTGACAGGTCTTGGCACACCCTTAACTACCAGGAGCTAATAAAAATAAAAGAGCCTGCCTGGAAATCACAAAGGCTTGAGACACAACCAAGGGCTCAGATAGGGGTTAACAATAAGATTCATTTCCTGCATGATACCACTACTTCAAGACTGGGGGAAATGGTTGCTTTATCTAATGCTAGAGAACAACACAGAGAATCAAGAAGAATGAAGAAACTAATATATTCCAATGGTGGGGGGGAGCAAGAAAAAACTTCAGAAAAAAAATGTCAATAAAATGAAGACTTAGTTGATAAAGAGTTTAAGATAACAATCAGAAAGATTGCTGAGATCAGGAAAGTAATGCATGAATAAAGTGAGAATTCCAAAAAAGTGATAGAAAATATTTAAAAATACCAAACAGAAACAAAGAATTGAAGATGATAATAACTGAACTGAAAACTTCAACAGAGAGGTTCAGTAGTAGACTAGATGAAGTGAGAAAATGATCAGGGAACTCTAAGACAGGGCAGTGGAATTCCTCCAATTAGAGGAGCAAAAAGGAAAAAAAAGTGTGACGACAGCTTACGAGACTTACTGGACAATACCAAACAAACCAATAATCACACTATAGTAATTTGGGAAGCAGGAAAAAAAAAAAAAGAGGCAGAAATAATGGCTGAAAACTTCCCTAATCTGGGGAGAGATCTCAAAACAAAACAAAACAAAACAAAAAACCTACTTAATACTTCAAGCAACTAGAAAAAGAAAAAGAAAAACAAGCTAAGTCTAAAGTTAGTAGAGGGGCTTCCGTGGTGGTCCAGTGGCTAAGGGCACCGCCTTGCAGTGCAAGGGGCGCCGGTTCGATCCCTGGCCTGGGAAGATCCCACGTGCCGCGGAGCGGCTGGACCAATGCATCCAATTACTGAGCCGGAGCTCTGGAGTGCATGCGCCCAGAGCTGGTGCTCTGCGACAACAGAGGCCCACATGGGCCAAAGAACAAAGACGGATGAAAAATAGACAAATGAAAGACCAATAGAAGTAGCCCGCCTGCTCCCCTTCCTCCCCAACAAGACCCTCGCCCAAAATAAATAAATAAATCTTTAAAAAATAAAAATAAAAAATAAAGTTAGTAGAAGGAAGGAAATAACAAAGGTCAGAGCAGAAATCAATAAAATTGAGATTAAAAACACTCAAAAGATCAATGAAACTAAGAGCTGATTACAAAAAAGATAAACAAAATATACAAACCTTTAGCTAGGTGAATTACCAAGAAAAAAGAAAGAAGATGCAAATGAACAAAAAGAGAAATAAAGAAACATTACAGCCAGTACAAAACAAATACAAAGGAACATAAGAAACTACTATGAGTAATTATACATCAAAAAATTAAGCACCCTAGAAGAACTGAATAAATTCCTAGAAATATACAAACTACCAAGACTGAATCATGAAGAAAAAGAAAATCTGAACAGACTGACTACTAATAAGGAGATATGATCAATCATCAAAAACCTCCAGACAAAAGCTTAGGATCAGTTGGCTTCACAGGTGAATTCTACCAAATATTCCAAAAAAGTGATAGAAAATATTTAAAAATACCAAACAGAAACAAAGAATTGAAGATGATAATAACTGAACTGAAAACTTCAACAGAGAGGTTCAGTAGTAGACTAGATGAAGTGAGAAAATGATCAGGAACTCTAAGACAGGGCAGTGGAATTCCTCCAATTAGAGGAGCAAAAAGGAAAAAAAAGTGTGACGACAGCTTACGAGACTTACTGGACAATACCAAACAAACCAATAATCACACTATAGTAATTTGGGAAGCAGGAAAAAAAAAAAAAGAGGCAGAAATAATGGCTGAAAACTTCCCTAATCGGGGGAGAGATCTCAAAACAAAACAAAACAAAACAAAAAACCTACTTAATACTTCAAGCAACTAGAAAAAGAAAAAGAAAAACAAGCTAAGTCTAAAGTTAGTAGGGGGGCTTCCGTGGTGGTCCAGTGGCTAAGGGCACCGCCTTGCAGTGCAAGGGGCGCCGGTTCGATCCCTGGCCTGGGAAGATCCCACGTGCCGCGGAGCGGCTGGACCAATGCATCCAATTACTGAGCCGGAGCTCTGGAGTGCATGCGCCCAGAGCTGGTGCTCTGCGACAACAGAGGCCCACATGGGCCAAAGAACAAAGACGGATGAAAAATAGACAAATGAAAGACCAATAGAAGTAGCCCGCCTGCTCCCCTTCCTCCCCACCCCACCCCCCCAAAATAAATAAATAAATCTTTAAAAAATAAAAATAAAAAATAAAGTTAGTAGAAGGAAGGAAATAACAAAGGTCAGAGCAGAAATCAATAAAATTGAGATTAAAAACACTCAAAAGATCAATGAAACTAAGAGCTGATTACAAAAAAGATAAACAAAATATACAAACCTTTAGCTAGGTGAATTACCAAGAAAAAAGAAAGAAGATGCAAATGAACAAAAAGAGAAATAAAGAAACATTACAGCCAGTACAAAACAAATACAAAGGAACATAAGAAACTACTATGAGTAATTATACATCAAAAAATTAAGCACCCTAGAAGAACTGAATAAATTCCTAGAAATATACAAACTACCAAGACTGAATCATGAAGAAAAAGAAAATCTGAACAGACTGACTACTAATAAGGAGATATGATCAATCATCAAAAACCTCCAGACAAAAGCTTAGGATCAGTTGGCTTCACAGGTGAATTCTACCAAATATTCAAAAAAGAGTTAGCACTTATCTGTCTCTAATTATTCCCAAAAACTTTAGAAGAAGGAAAACTTTTGAACTCACTCTATGAGGCCAGTATTACACTAATGCCAAAACCAGACAAAGATCATACAAAAAAAGAGAGAATTATAGGTTAATATCACTGATGAACATAGATGTAAAAATCCTTAACAAAATATTAGCAAATTGAATTCAACAATACATTAAAAGGATCATGTACTATGATTATGTGGGATTTACCCTAGGGATAAAAGGATGGTTAAATATCCATAGATCTATCAATGTGATACATACCACATTAACAAACTGAAGAATAAAAACCGTACAATCATCTCAAAAGATACAGAAAAAAAAACTGACAAAATTAAACATCCACACATGATTTAAAAACTCTTAATAAAGTGAATATATAGGAAACATACTGCAACATAATAAAGGCCACATAAGTCCATAGGGTTGCAAAGAGTCAGACACAACTGAGTGACTAACACTTTCACTTTCACTTATCATGACAAGTCCACACCTAACATCATCCTCAATGGTGAGAAGCTAAAAGCTTTCTCTCTGTAAGACCAGAAATTAGATGCCCACTTTCCCCACTTTTAATCAACACAGTATTGGGTCCTGACCAAATAAATTTGACAAGAAAAAAAAATAAAAGACATTCAACTCAGAAAAAGTAAAGGAAAAAGTAAAATTGTTTTCATTTGCACATGGCATGATATTATATATCAAAAACCAAAAATACTCCATCAAAAAGCTTTATGAATAAACAAATTTAGTAACATTGCAGGACACAAAATCAATATACAAAAATCAGTTGTATGTCACCAACAAAGACCTACTTTTTACAGCACATGGACTGCTACTATGAGTAATTATACATCAAAAAATTAAGCACCCTAGAAGAACTGAATAAATTCCTAGAAATATACAAACTACCAAGACTGAATCATGAAGAAAAAGAAAATCTGAACAGACTGACTACTAATAAGGAGATATGATCAATCATCAAAAACCTCCAGACAAAAGCTTAGGATCAGTTGGCTTCACAGGTGAATTCTACCAAATATTCAAAAAAGAGTTAGCACTTATCTGTCTCTAATTATTCCCAAAAACTTTAGAAGAAGGAAAACTTTTGAACTCACTCTATGAGGCCAGTATTACACTAATGCCAAAACCAGACAAAGATCATACAAAAAAAGAGAGAATTATAGGTTAATATCACTGATGAACATAGATGTAAAAATCCTTAACAAAATATTAGCAAATTGAATTCAACAATACATTAAAAGGATCATGTACTATGATTATGTGGGATTTACCCTAGGGATAAAAGGATGGTTAAATATCCATAGATCTATCAATGTGATACATACCACATTAACAAACTGAAGAATAAAAACCGTACAATCATCTCAAAAGATACAGAAAAAAAAACTGACAAAATTAAACATCCACACATGATTTAAAAACTCTTAATAAAGTGAATATATAGGAAACATACTGCAACATAATAAAGGCCACATAAGTCCATAGGGTTGCAAAGAGTCAGACACAACTGAGTGACTAACACTTTCACTTTCACTTATCATGACAAGTCCACACCTAACATCATCCTCAATGGTGAGAAGCTAAAAGCTTTCTCTCTGTAAGACCAGAAATTAGATGCCCACTTTCCCCACTTTTAATCAACACAGTATTGGGTCCTGACCAAATAAATTTGACAAGAAAAAAAAATAAAAGACATTCAACTCAGAAAAAGTAAAGGAAAAAGTAAAATTGTTTTCATTTGCACATGGCATGATATTATATATCAAAAACCAAAAATACTCCATCAAAAAGCTTTATGAATAAACAAATTTAGTAACATTGCAGGACACAAAATCAATATACAAAAATCAGTTGTATGTCACCAACAAAGACCTACTGTACAGCACATGGAACTCTGCTCAATGTTTTGTGACAGCCTGGATGGGAGGAAAGTCCGGGAGAGAATGGATACATGTTATCTGTATGGCTGTCCCTTCACTGTTCACCTGAAACTATCACAATCTTGTTGTTAATCAGCTATAGCCCAATAAAAAAATAAAACTTTAGAAAAACAAGTTGTGTGTCAATATACTAATTATAAACTCTCAGAGAAATTAAGATAACAACCCCATTTACAACTGTATATCTACAAATAAAATTTAACCAAGGAAGTGAGACTATACATACACTGAAAGTATAAGAAACTATTAAAAGAAATTGAAGAAGAAACAAATAAATGGTAAGATATTCCATGCTCAAGGCTTGGAATATTGTTTAAAGATCCATATTATCAAAGTAATGTATCGATTCAATGCAATTTCTATCAAATTCCAATGGCATTTTTTTCACAGAAATAAATAATCCTACAATTCACATAAAATCACAAAAGACCTCAAACAGCCAAAGCAACCTTGAGAAAGAAAAACAAAGCTAGAATAACCACATTTCCTGATTTTAAATGATATTATAAAGCTATAGTGATCAATACAGTATGTACTGGCATAAAAACATACACATAGACTAATGAATAGACTAGAAAGCCAGAGGTTCCTCTAGTGGTAGAGTGGGTTAAGAGTCTGCCTTGCAGTGCAAGGGGCACCAGTTCGATCCCTGGCCCAGGAAAATTAAATGTGTTGCGAAGCAGCTGGACCAGTCTATCCAATTATGGGCCAGACCTCTGGAGCACATGCGCCCAGAGCCAGTGCTCTGCAAAGAGAGAGGTCACTCCAGTGGGAGGCCCACACAGGCCAAAGAATAAAAATGGATGAAAATAAATAAATAAAATACCAATAAAAGAGACCTTAATTTTAAAAAAAAGAAAGCCAGAAATTAACCCATACACATACAGTCCATTAATTTATAATAAAAGACCCAAGAATCACCAGTAGGAAAAGGACTCTCTCTTCAATATGGTTATGAAAAAACTGGACAATCACATGCTACTGGACCACTATACATAAAAATTAATTCAAAATGGATTAAACATATTCATAAAACCAGAAATCATAAAACTCTTGCAAGGAAACAGGTATTTTCTTGATATCTGTCTTGGCAATGATTTTTCAGATTTGACACTAAAACCAAAGGCAACAAAAGCAAAATAAACAAATAGGACTATATTAAACAAAAAACCTACACAGCAAAGGAAAATCATTAACAAAATGAAAAGGTAACTTTCTAAATGGGAGAAAAGATGTCCAAATTATGTATCAGATAAGAGATTCATATCCAAAATGTATAAAGAATTTATGCAAATCAATAGCAAAATGCCAAATAATCCTACAATTCACATAAAATCACAAAAGACCTCAAACAGCCAAAGCAACCTTGAGAAAGAAAAACAAAGCTAGAATAACCACATTTCCTGATTTTAAATGATATTATAAAGCTATAGTGATCAATACAGTATGTACTGGCATAAAAACATACACATAGACTAATGAATAGACTAGAAAGCCAGAGGTTCCTCTAGTGGTAGAGTGGGTTAAGAGTCTGCCTTGCAGTGCAAGGGGCACCAGTTCGATCCCTGGCCCAGGAAAATTAAATGTGTTGCGAAGCAGCTGGACCAGTCTATCCAATTATGGGCCAGACCTCTGGAGCACATGCGCCCAGAGCCAGTGCTCTGCAAAGAGAGAGGTCACTCCAGTGGGAGGCCCACACAGGCCAAAGAATAAAAATGGATGAAAATAAATAAATAAAATACCAATAAAAGAGACCTTAATTTTAAAAAAAAGAAAGCCAGAAATTAACCCATACACATACAGTCCATTAATTTATAATAAAAGACCCAAGAATCACCAGTAGGAAAAGGACTCTCTCTTCAATATGGTTATGAAAAAACTGGACAATCACATGCTACTGGACCACTATACATAAAAATTAATTCAAAATGGATTAAACATATTCATAAAACCAGAAATCATAAAACTCTTGCAAGGAAACAGGTATTTTCTTGATATCTGTCTTGGCAATGATTTTTCAGATTTGACACTAAAACCAAAGGCAACAAAAGCAAAATAAACAAATAGGACTATATTAAACAAAAAACCTACACAGCAAAGGAAAATCATTAACAAAATGAAAAGGTAACTTTCTAAATGGGAGAAAAGATGTCCAAATTATGTATCAGATAAGAGATTCATATCCAAAATGTATAAAGAATTTATGCAAATCAATAGCAAAATGCCAAATAATCCAATTTTTTAAATGAGCAAACAATCCAAAGAGATATTTTTCAAAAGATAACATTCACATGGCCAACAGGCACATACAAAGATGCTCAATATCACTAATCATTAGGGAAATGCAAATCAAAACTGCAAGATAAATCAATTCATTTCTGTCAGAATAGCAGTCAGAAACACACACACACACACACACAAATAAGAAATCCTGGGAGGATATAGAGTAAAGGGAACCCTCACACAGTGTTGATGGGAATGTCAATTGGTGCAATCTCTAGAGAAAACATAGCGGAGGCTCCTCAACAAATTAAAAACAGAATTATCATATACTACTGCAGTTCCACTCCTGGGTATTTATCAAAAGCACATGAAAAACAAACTCAACAATAAATACAAAAATAAACTCAAAACGGATTAAAGGCCTAAATGAAGGACAGCTACTACCAAAATCTTAGAGGAAAACAAAGATAAAAACTTTTTGACATAAATCACAGCAAGGTCTTTATAAACCCACTTCCTAGAGGAATGAGAATGAAAACAAAAATAAACAAATTGGACCTCATTAAACTCAAAAGCTTTTTCACAGCAAAGGAAATCATAAGCAAGATGAAAGGACAGCCCTCAGAATGGCAGAAAATGTTTGTAAAGGAAACTGACCAAGGATTAATCGCAAAAATATATAAATAGCTCATTCACCTCATTATCAAAAAAAAGAAACCCAATCAAAAAATGGATAGAAGACTAGATATTTCTCCAAAGAAGACATACAATTGGCAAACAAAAACATAAAAAGATGCTCAACATCACTAATTATTAGACAAATGCAAATCAAAACTTCAGCGAGGTATCACATCACACCTGTTAGAATGGCTATCACAAAAAGTCTACAAAGAATAAACGCTGGCGAAGGTGAGGAGCAAAAGAAACCCTCTTGCACTGTTGGTGAGAATGTAACAGTATGGAGATTTCTTAAGAAACTAAAAATAGAACTACTGTATGACCCAGCAATTCCATTACTGGTCATATATCCAGAGAAAATCATAATTCAAAAAGACAGATGCACTCCCATGTTTACTGCAGCACTATTTACAATAGCCAGGACATGGAAACAACCTAAATATCCATTAACAAAGGAATGGATAAGAAGTTGTGGTACATACATACAATGGAATATTATAGTGCCATAAAAAGGCACAAAATTGGGCCTTTTGCAGAGATGTAGATAGATATAGAGACTATCATACAGAGTCAAGTTAAAAAGAGAAAAACTAATATGGTATACTAAAGTATATATGTGGAATCTAGAAAAAATGGTATTGATGATCCCATTTGCAAAGCAGAAATAGAGATGCAGATACAGACAGCAAATGTATGAACACCAAAAGGGAAAAGGGGCTGATGGTGGGATGAACTGGGAGATTAGGATTGACATACATACACTACTATAAAATAGAGAACTAAGGAGAGTTGACTCTGTAGTACAGGGAACTCAACTCGTTGCTCTGAGTTACCTTACTGAGAAGGCAATCCAGAAAAGAGGGGCTATAGATATATGTATAGCTGATTTACTTTGCTGGTAAATTCAACATTCAACCATATTCCAATAAAAATAAATTTTGTAAAAAGGAAAAACTAACTCAAAATGTATATGCATGCTCACCAATAAACAAATTGGACCTCATTAAACTCAAAAGCTTTTTCACAGCAAAGGAAATCATAAGCAAGATGAAAGGACAGCCCTCAGAATGGCAGAAAATGTTTGTAAAGGAAACTGACCAAGGATTAATCGCAAAAATATATAAATAGCTCATTCACCTCATTATCAAAAAAAAGAAACCCAATCAAAAAATGGATAGAAGACTAGATATTTCTCCAAAGAAGACATACAATTGGCAAACAAAAACATAAAAAGATGCTCAACATCACTAATTATTAGACAAATGCAAATCAAAACTTCAGCGAGGTATCACATCACACCTGTTAGAATGGCTATCACAAAAAGTCTACAAAGAATAAACGCTGGCGAAGGTGAGGAGCAAAAGAAACCCTCTTGCACTGTTGGTGAGAATGTAACAGTATGGAGATTTCTTAAGAAACTAAAAATAGAACTACTGTATGACCCAGCAATTCCATTACTGGTCATATATCCAGAGAAAATCATAATTCAAAAAGACAGATGCACTCCCATGTTTACTGCAGCACTATTTACAATAGCCAGGACATGGAAACAACCTAAATATCCATTAACAAAGGAATGGATAAGAAGTTGTGGTACATACATACAATGGAATATTATAGTGCCATAAAAAGGCACAAAATTGGGCCTTTTGCAGAGATGTAGATAGATATAGAGACTATCATACAGAGTCAAGTTAAAAAGAGAAAAACTAATATGGTATACTAAAGTATATATGTGGAATCTAGAAAAAATGGTATTGATGATCCCATTTGCAAAGCAGAAATAGAGATGCAGATACAGACAGCAAATGTATGAACACCAAAAGGGAAAAGGGGCTGATGGTGGGATGAACTGGGAGATTAGGATTGACATACATACACTACTATAAAATAGAGAACTAAGGAGAGTTGACTCTGTAGTACAGGGAACTCAACTCGTTGCTCTGAGTTACCTTACTGAGAAGGCAATCCAGAAAAGAGGGGCTATAGATATATGTATAGCTGATTTACTTTGCTGTACAGTAAAAATTAACACAACATTATAAAACAACCATATTCCAATAAAAAATAAATTTTGTAAAAAAGGAAAAACTAACTCAAAAATGTATATGCATGCTCACCTTCACTGCAGCATTATTCACAATAGCCAAAACAAGGAAACAACCTTAGTGTCCATCCATGGATAAATGAATGAAGTGTGTTATATATACACAAAATGGAACATTATTTAGCCCGCAAAAAGTGAGGAAATTCATTTTTGACAACATGGATGAGCCTTTAGGGCACTTAGTTAAATGAAATAAGTCAGAAAAAGCAAATACCATACAATCCCATGCATATCTAGAAACGGTAACAAACGAAAAAACAACTTGTAGATACAGAGAACAGATTCGTGGTTGTGGGGGTGGGGTAGGGATGCCAAATGGGTGAAGGAGGTGAAGAGGTACAGACTTCCAATTAGAAAACATGTAAGTCCTGGAAGTTTAACGAACAGCCTGGTGGCTATAGTTAACAATACTGATTTGCATAATTGAAAATTACTACAAGTTTTCATCACAAGAAACAAAAAATTTGTGACAATATGTGGTAACAGAGGTTAATGACTTATTGTGGTCATCTTCTGCAACATCACACATATCAAATCATTAGTTTGTACACCTGAAATGAAACAAATTTCAGTTCGTCCTGTCTAACCAAACACAACTAATTTCTGTTTTACCTCCTCTGCACTTGAACATAGTCTTGAAAAATTGGGCAACAAGCAGATTTAAAGCTCCATGTTTTTCTCTCTGGTCCTTCCTAAAGTCTAGGTCTGGTTGACAACTCCTGCATAGGTTCCGGGGCAGTAGCAGCAGATTCTCTACACTCAGAGCCTGCACAGCTGCGCAAATGGTATTGATGATCCCATTTGCAAAGCAGAAATAGAGATGCAGATAGAAGCAAATTATGAACACCAAAAGGGAAAAGGGGCTGATGGTGGGATGAACTGGGAGATTAGGATTGACATACATACACTACTATAAAATAGAGAACTAAGGAGAGTTGACTCTGTAGTACAGGGAACTCAACTCGTTGCTCTGAGTTACCTTACTGAGAAGGCAATCCAGAAAAGAGGGGCTATAGATATATGTATAGCTGATTTACTTTGCTGTACAGTAAAAATTAACACAACATTATAAAACAACCATATTCCAATAAAAAATAAATTTTGTAAAAAAGGAAAAACTAACTCAAAAATGTATATGCATGCTCACCTTCACTGCAGCATTATTCACAATAGCCAAAACAAGGAAACAACCTTAGTGTCCATCCATGGATAAATGAATGAAGTGTGTTATATATACACAAAATGGAACATTATTTAGCCCGCAAAAAGTGAGGAAATTCATTTTTGACAACATGGATGAGCCTTTAGGGCACTTAGTTAAATGAAATAAGTCAGAAAAAGCAAATACCATACAATCCCATGCATATCTAGAAACGGTAACAAACGAAAAAACAACTTGTAGATACAGAGAACAGATTCGTGGTTGTGGGGGTGGGGTAGGGATGCCAAATGGGTGAAGGAGGTGAAGAGGTACAGACTTCCAATTAGAAAACATGTAAGTCCTGGAAGTTTAACGAACAGCCTGGTGGCTATAGTTAACAATACTGATTTGCATAATTGAAAATTACTACAAGTTTTCATCACAAGAAACAAAAAATTTGTGACAATATGTGGTAACAGAGGTTAATGACTTATTGTGGTCATCTTCTGCAACATCACACATATCAAATCATTAGTTTGTACACCTGAAATGAATATAATGTCAGTTACGTCTGTCTAAACAAACACAACTAATTTCTGTTTTACCTCCTCTGCACTTCGAACATAGTCTTGAAAAAATTGGGCAACAAGCAGATTTAAAGCTCCATGTTTTTTTCTCTCTGGTCCTTCCTAAAGTCTAGGTCTGGTTGACAACTCCTGCATAGGTTCCGGGGCAGTAGCAGCAGATTCTCTACACTCAGAGCCTGCACAGCTGCGCTGATTTTAGGCTAGTCTGAAGCTCCACCCGTCCCACCCCACGAGCCTGAGATTTGCTGGAATTTGCCATCAAAGCCCACAGAAGCAGGTCCTGGGCCAATCACCAAATTCTATAGCGCGCTGTCTGTGCTGACCTCCAGGCACCAGGGTCAAACAACCTCGGGGAAATTCCAAGGAGGTCAAAACCAACAACGAGTAGGAGGCAAAGCCAAATTTCCAAATTCAAACCACAGATCCTGGGCAGTGGCATCCGTTTTTGCCATTGCCCAAACTAAAATAAGCCAAAAATAATAATAATAATAATAATAATACATATTTATTAAGTTCCTACAATGTTGAAGAACTGTTCTACGAACTCAGAAAGCAGCAGTGAACAAATGAGACAATTTCTTGGCCTCCTGGATTTCACATTCTAGTGGTGAGACAGCTTGGGGGAAAATCAGTAAAAAGTAGTTGTAATATAATTTCCTTTAAGAAAACTATAGAGGGCAATAAGGTAGAGCAAGATGAGGACCATTAACGTATTTTAGATGGGAGGATCAGGAAAGACCTCTTTGAAAAGGTAATATTGAACAGAGATCTGAATGGAGTGAGGCTATGACCTTTTAGCCAGCTGAAAAAAGAGCAGCATTGCAAAGACTTTGAGTCGTAGATACCCTTGTCAGTTTTGAGGAGCAACAAGGAAAAGGTAGAGAGAGGGTGATACAACGGGGTTGGAGAGGTAGTAATTAGAAAACATGTAAGTCCTGGAAGTTTAACGAACAGACTGGTGGCTATAGTTAACAATACTGATTTGCATAATTGAAAATTACTACAAGTTTTCATCACAAGAAACAAAAAATTTGTGACAATATGTGGTAACAGAGGTTAATGACTTATTGTGGTCATCTTCTGCAACATCACACATATCAAATCATTAGTTTGTACACCTGAAATGAATATAATGTCAGTTCGTCTGTCTAAACAAACACAACTAATTTCTGTTTTACCTCCTCTGCACTTGAACATAGTCTTGAAAAATTGGGCAACAAGCAGATTTAAAGCTCCATGTTTTTCTCTCTGGTCCTTCCTAAAGTCTAGGTCTGGTTGACAACTCCTGCATAGGTTCCGGGGCAGTAGCAGCAGATTCTCTACACTCAGAGCCTGCACAGCTGCGCTGATTTTAGGCTAGTCTGAAGCTCCACCCCGTCCCACCCCCACGAGCCTGAGATTTGCTGGAATTTGCCATCAAAGCCCACAGAAGCAGGTCCTGGGCCAATCACCAAATTCTATAGCGCGCTGTCTGTGCTGACCTCCAGGCACCAGGGTCAAACAACCTCGGGGAAATTCCAAGGAGGTCAAAACCAACAACGAGTAGGAGGCAAAGCCAAATTTCCAAATTCAAACCACAGATCCTGGGCAGTGGCATCCGTTTTTGCCATTGCCCAAACTAAAATAAGCCAAAAATAATAATAATAATAATAATAATACATATTTATTAAGTTCCTACAATGTTGAAGAACTGTTCTACGAACTCAGAAAGCAGCAGTGAACAAATGAGACAATTTCTTGGCCTCCTGGATTTCACATTCTAGTGGTGAGACAGCTTGGGGGAAAATCAGTAAAAAGTAGTTGTAATATAATTTCCTTTAAGAAAACTATAGAGGGCAATAAGGTAGAGCAAGATGAGGACCATTAACGTATTTTAGATGGGAGGATCAGGAAAGACCTCTTTGAAAAGGTAATATTGAACAGAGATCTGAATGGAGTGAGGCTATGACCTTTTAGCCAGCTGAAAAAAGAGCAGCATTGCAAAGACTTTGAGTCGTAGATACCCTTGTCAGTTTTGAGGAGCAACAAGGAAGTCAAAGTGGGGGTGTAGAGAGAAGGGTGATACAACGGGGTTGGAGAGGTATCCATAGAAAGCTTGCAACCCCTCACCTCTGAAACACATGGGGAGCTTTGAAACCTCACTAAGGGAGTCTTCTGGGGGTCCAAGTGGCTACCACTTTACATTCCCAAAGAAGAAGGGACTATGTTTGATTACTGGTCTGGGAGTTAGATTTAAAAAAAAAAAATGCTTCAACTGAAAAGATTGCATCCTGCAACTAGAATAGAAGATCCTGCATGCTGCAAATAAGACCTGGCACAGATAAATAAATACATAAAATAAATACGTTAAAAACTCAGATACTAGGTCCTGACCCCAAGAGATCTTTGCTGATTTGCAATGGTACCCAATCAACACTGATTTGCCAATGCTCCCCGGGTAATTCTAACGTGCAGACATGCTTGAGAACCATTGATGTGGGGCCTCATACCAAGTGTTGATGGGAAGGCACAGTAGGTGTGAACACAGGAGGGAAATGGTCTGATTTACATTTTGAAAGGATCATTCTGGCTGCTGGCTGAGACAAGAAAGCAAGTAAGGGAGCAAGAGCAGAAATAGGGGATACTAATTAGGAGGTAATTTAATAGTCCTGGTGGAAAAGCTGTTGGTGATGGGGGCAGTGGAGGTGAATGTGGTGAGAAGCACTCAAATGTGTGATAGATTGTGAATGTAATGCCTACAGGATTTGCTGGAAGATTAGGTGTGGGATGTCAAAGAAAGAAGACTTTAAATGATGGCTTCAAAAAGTTTTGGGCCTGGGAAACCAAATATTAGTGAAGCAGGGTCCATCAGTGGGGGGAATGGGAAGAAAGGAGTAAATTTGGGGAAGAAATTATGAGTCCATGTAAAAATAATTCTAAAAATAGTGTTATCAATCACTTTCTACATTTTTGCCGTCTTCCTTTCTTGCTTAATTTTCATTTTGCCCTATAATGACTCCTACCCTGTCTAAACTACAAATTTTCTCAACTCTTTGGTGAATCCAAAGCTCAAAATATTTCCCTACAAACTTGCCTGCAAGATACTGGGAATGTAAATTGGTGCAGCCACTGTGGAGAACAATATGGCAGCACTTTAAGAAACCAAATATAGACCTACTATGTGACCTAGTGGGCTTCACAGGTGGGGCTAGTGGTGAAGAACCCATTGCCAATGCAGGAGATGAGAGACACAGGTTCAATGATTGGGTTGGGAAGATTCCCTGGAAGAGGGCATGGCAACCCACTTTAACATTCTTGCCTGAAGAATTCGGGGGAAGAACCCAATTGGGCTTAGCATACATGCATGATCCAGTAATCCCACTCTTGGGAGTTAGATTTAAAAAAAAATGCTACTGAAAAGATTGCATCCTGCAACTAGAATAGAAGATCCTGCATGCTGCAAATAAGACCTGGCACAGATAAATAAATACATAAAATAAATACGTTAAAAACTCAGATACTAGGTCCTGACCCCAAGAGATCTTTGCTGATTTGCAATGGTACCCAATCAACACTGATTTGCCAATGCTCCCCGGGTAATTCTAACGTGCAGACATGCTTGAGAACCATTGATGTGGGGCCTCATACCAAGTGTTGATGGGAAGGCACAGTAGGTGTGAACACAGGAGGGAAATGGTCTGATTTACATTTTGAAAGGATCATTCTGGCTGCTGGCTGAGACAAGAAAGCAAGTAAGGGAGCAAGAGCAGAAATAGGGGATACTAATTAGGAGGTAATTTAATAGTCCTGGTGGAAAAGCTGTTGGTGATGGGGGCAGTGGAGGTGAATGTGGTGAGAAGCACTCAAATGTGTGATAGATTGTGAATGTAATGCCTACAGGATTTGCTGGAAGATTAGGTGTGGGATGTCAAAGAAAGAAGACTTTAAATGATGGCTTCAAAAAGTTTTGGGCCTGGGAAACCAAATATTAGTGAAGCAGGGTCCATCAGTGGGGGGAATGGGAAGAAAGGAGTAAATTTGGGGAAGAAATTATGAGTCCATGTAAAAATAATTCTAAAAATAGTGTTATCAATCACTTTCTACATTTTTGCCGTCTTCCTTTCTTGCTTAATTTTCATTTTGCCCTATAATGACTCCTACCCTGTCTAAACTACAAATTTTCTCAACTCTTTGGTGAATCCAAAGCTCAAAATATTTCCCTACAAACTTGCCTGCAAGATACTGGGAATGTAAATTGGTGCAGCCACTGTGGAGAACAATATGGCAGCACTTTAAGAAACCAAATATAGACCTACTATGTGACCTAGTGGGCTTCACAGGTGGGGCTAGTGGTGAAGAACCCATTGCCAATGCAGGAGATGAGAGACACAGGTTCAATGATTGGGTTGGGAAGATTCCCTGGAAGAGGGCATGGCAACCCACTTTAACATTCTTGCCTGAAGAATTCCATGGACAGAGGAGCCTGGCAGGATACAGTCTGTAGGGTTGCAAAGAGCTGGACACAACTGAAGCGACTTAGCATACATGCATGATCCAGTAATCCCACTCTTGGCCATATATCTGGACAAAAATCTAATTTAAAAAGGCACGTGTGCCCCAATATTCATAGCAGGGTAGTTATAGTAGGCAAGACATGGAAGTAATCTGTGTCCATTGAGAGACAAACGGATAAAGAAGATGTGATATATATATATATATATATATATATATATATATATATATACACAATGGAATAATACTTGGCTATAAAAGAGAATAAGTAAAGGACAGAAATGCAGAAATGGTAGGGACCTAACAGAAGCAGAACATATTAAGAAGAGGTGGCAAAAATACAAAGAAGAACTCTACAAAAAAGATGTTAATGACCCAGATAAGCACAATGGTGTGATCATTCACCTAGAGCTAGACACCCTGGAGTGTGAAGTTAGTGGAACTTAAGAAGCATCACTATGAACAAAGAAAGCAGAGGTGATGGAAAAACAGCTGAGCTATTTCAAATATTAAAAGATGATGCTATTAAGGTATTACACTCAATATGCCAGCAAATTTGGAAACCTCAACAGTGACCACAGATGACTGGAAAAGGTCAGTTTTCATTCTAGTATCAAAGAAGGCCAATGCCAAAAAATGTTCAAAGTACCACACGATTGCACTCATTTCACATGCTAGTAAAGGAATGCTCAAAATCCTCTAAGCTAGGCTTCGACAGTATGTGAACTGAGAACTTCCAGATGTCACGATTGGGCTAGTTAAAGGAATGCTCAAAATCCTCTAAAGCATTTTGCCCTATAATGACTCCTACCCTGTCTAAACTACAAATTTTCTCAACTCTTTGGTGAATCCAAAGCTCAAAATATTTCCCTACAAACTTGCCTGCAAGATACTGGGAATGTAAATTGGTGCAGCCACTGTGGAGAACAATATGGCAGCACTTTAAGAAACCAAATATAGACCTACTATGTGACCTAGTGGGCTTCACAGGTGGGGCTAGTGGTGAAGAACCCATTGCCAATGCAGGAGATGAGAGACACAGGTTCAATGATTGGGTTGGGAAGATTCCCTGGAAGAGGGCATGGCAACCCACTTTAACATTCTTGCCTGAAGAATTCCATGGACAGAGGAGCCTGGCAGGATACAGTCTGTAGGGTTGCAAAGAGCTGGACACAACTGAAGCGACTTAGCATACATGCATGATCCAGTAATCCCACTCTTGGCCATATATCTGGACAAAAATCTAATTTAAAAAGGCACGTGTGCCCCAATATTCATAGCAGCGCTAGTTATAGTAGGCAAGACATGGAAGTAATCTGTGTCCATTGAGAGACAAACGGATAAAGAAGATGTGATATATATATATATATATATATATATATATATATATATACACAATGGAATAATACTTGGCTATAAAAGAGAATAAGTAAAGGACAGAAATGCAGAAATGGTAGGGACCTAACAGAAGCAGAACATATTAAGAAGAGGTGGCAAAAATACAAAGAAGAACTCTACAAAAAAGATGTTAATGACCCAGATAAGCACAATGGTGTGATCATTCACCTAGAGCTAGACACCCTGGAGTGTGAAGTTAGTGGAACTTAAGAAGCATCACTATGAACAAAGAAAGCAGAGGTGATGGAAAAACAGCTGAGCTATTTCAAATATTAAAAGATGATGCTATTAAGGTATTACACTCAATATGCCAGCAAATTTGGAAACCTCAACAGTGACCACAGATGACTGGAAAAGGTCAGTTTTCATTCTAGTATCAAAGAAGGCCAATGCCAAAAAATGTTCAAAGTACCACACGATTGCACTCATTTCACATGCTAGTAAAGGAATGCTCAAAATCCTCTAAGCTAGGCTTCGACAGTATGTGAACTGAGAACTTCCAGATGTACAATCTGGATTTAGAAAAGGCAGAGGAACTAGAGATCAAATTGCCAACATTCAATGGATCATAGAAAAAGCAAGAGAATTCCAGAAAAACTGCTTAATTGACTACACTAAAGCCATGTGTATCACAACAAACTATGGAAAATTCTGAAAGATGGGAATACCAGACCACCTTACCTGCCTCCTGTGAAACCTGTATGCAGGTCAGGAAGCAACAGAACTGGACATGGGACAATGGATTAGTTCCAAATTGGGAAAGGAGTATATCAAGGCTGTATATTGTCACTCTGTCTATTTAACTTATATGCACAGTACATTATGTGAAATGCTGGTCTGGATGAAGCACAAGCTGGACTCAAGATTGCCAGGAGAAATATCAATAACCCCAGGTATGCAGATGATACTACCTTTATGGAAGAAAGTGAAGAGGAACTAAAGATCCTCTTGATGAAGGTGAAAGAGAAGAGTGAAAAAGCTGGCTTAAAACTCAACATACAAAAAACTAAGATGACGGCATCAGGTTCAGTCATTTCGTGGAAAATAGAAGGGCATACAGTGAAAACAGTGACAGACTTTACTTTCTTGGGCTCCAAAATCACTGTGGATGGTGACTGCAGCCATGAAATTAAAAGATACTTGTTCCTTGGAAGAAAAGCTATGACAAACCTAGACAGCATATTAAAAAGCAGAGACATATAAAAAGCAGAGTTTGTCAACAAAGGTCCATATAGTCAAAACCATGGCTTTCCCAGTAGTCATGTATGGATATGAAAGATGGACCATCAAGAAGGCTGAGTGCTGAAAAATTGATGCCTTCAAACTGAGGTATTGGAGAAGACTCTTGAGAGTTCCTTGGACTGCAAGGAGATCAAAGTAGTCAATCCTAAAGGAAATCAACCCTGACTATTCATTAGAAGGACTGATGCTGAAGCTGAAGCTCCAATATTTTGGTCATCTGATGCAAAGAAACGATTCATTGGAAAAGACCCTGATGCTGGTAAAAATAGAAGACAAAAGGAGAAGGAGATGACAGAGGATGAGACGGTTGGATGGCATTATCGTCTCAATGAACATGAGATTGAACAAGCTCTGGGAGACGGTGAAGGACAGGGAAGCCTGGTATGCTACAGTCCATGGGGTCAAAAAGAGTCAGACATGACTGAGTGAATGAGCAACTAAATTGAACTAATAAAAGAGAATGAAATAATGATATTTGCAATAGCATAGATGGTCCCAAGTTATCATACAAATGAAGTAAGTCAGAAAGAGAAAGACAAATACCCTTTAAAAAGTTATCATGCAGCAAAATTAAAAAAAAGGAAAACCTGATCATATGGAACAATGGACTAGTTCCAAATTGGGAAAGGAGTATATCAAGGCTGTATATTGTCACTCTGTCTATTTAACTTATATGCACAGTACATTATGTGAAATGCTGGTCTGGATGAAGCACAAGCTGGACTCAAGATTGCCAGGAGAAATATCAATAACCCCAGGTATGCAGATGATACTACCTTTATGGAAGAAAGTGAAGAGGAACTAAAGATCCTCTTGATGAAGGTGAAAGAGAAGAGTGAAAAAGCTGGCTTAAAACTCAACATACAAAAAACTAAGATGACGGCATCAGGTTCAGTCATTTCGTGGAAAATAGAAGGGCATACAGTGAAAACAGTGACAGACTTTACTTTCTTGGGCTCCAAA
The DNA here is from genome assembly GCA_022376925.1 of Tragulus kanchil. NCBI lineage: Eukaryota > Metazoa > Chordata > Mammalia > Artiodactyla > Tragulidae > Tragulus > Tragulus kanchil. Next base: position 183,745,835 of record JAIOJX010000026.1, read on the forward strand.
ATCACTGTGGATGGTGACTGCAGCCATGAAATTAAAAGATACTTGTTCCTTGGAAGAAAAGCTATGACAAACCTAGACAGCATATTAAAAAGCAGAGACATATAAAAAGCAGAGTTTGTCAACAAAGGTCCATATAGTCAAAACCATGGCTTTCCCAGTAGTCATGTATGGATATGAAAGATGGACCATCAAGAAGGCTGAGTGCTGAAAAATTGATGCCTTCAAACTGAGGTATTGGAGAAGACTCTTGAGAGTTCCTTGGACTGCAAGGAGATCAAAGTAGTCAATCCTAAAGGAAATCAACCCTGACTATTCATTAGAAGGACTGATGCTGAAGCTGAAGCTCCAATATTTTGGTCATCTGATGCAAAGAAACGATTCATTGGAAAAGACCCTGATGCTGGTAAAAATAGAAGACAAAAGGAGAAGGAGATGACAGAGGATGAGACGGTTGGATGGCATTATCGTCTCAATGAACATGAGATTGAACAAGCTCTGGGAGACGGTGAAGGACAGGGAAGCCTGGTATGCTACAGTCCATGGGGTCACAAAGAGTCAGACATGACTGAGTGAATGAGCAACTAAATTGAACTAATAAAAGAGAATGAAATAATGCTATTTGCAATAGCATAGATGGTCCCAGAAGTTATCATACAAATGAAGTAAGTCAGAAAGAGAAAGACAAATACCCTATGGTATTAGTTACATGTGGGATCTAAAATATAACAGAAACAGATTCAGAGACACAGCAAAGAAACTTATGGTTACCAAAGGAAAAAGGAGGTGGGGAGGGATAAATTAGGAGCTTGGGGTTAGCAGGTACAAACTACTATATATAAAACAGACAGACAAGAAGGAACTATATTCAATATCCTGTAATAAACCACAATGGAAAAGAATATGAAAAAGAATATGTGTAGTGATATATAACTGAATCATTTGCTATACACCAGAAACTAACACAATATTGGAGGAAAATCAATTATACTTCAGTTAAAATAAAAGTTTCCCTATAGTAATATCACATCACTATAAAATAATGCACCTATACAGACATCGTAAAGATCTGAGGAAAGACACATCTGGCTATGCCTACAAACCCTCAAAAAGAAATTACAAGCATATTCACAAGGATATTTTTCACTCTTGTCAATGTACTTCTGGGTACAGGTTGGCAATTAAAGTTTGGTTTAGTCAAATTTCTGAGAAGGAGCAAGTCCTAAAGCTTTTAAGGGTCAGGCCAACTGAATTTCAAGAAGTATCCAATCTTCTCTATTAGCATTCTTGCATATAAAATGATTGCATAACTTGGATTTTGCAAAAATGTGATGCATTTCTTTACTTATATATTATAAACAAGGCTCATTAGATGTTCCTTTCATTTAAAAAAATGCTAAATATCCTCATGTTTTAAGAGAAGACTTGAACTTCTGATCCCTCTTCTCATTTTAACATGAGGTTCTCAGATTTCAAAAAGCAATATTGAAAGTTTAAATTTTTCTAGTGGCTGATTTCCATTCTGGAATTAATTTGGCCTATTTGAAAATACTCTTCTCTCTGCAAAACATTTTAGAATAACTTTCCCTTCCTTATCTACAAAATGGCACTAGATTACAACAAATGTAAAGAGAAAATGTTGTACATCTTTATCAAATTTTCTTTAGCAAAAAAAATAGTTTTATGTTGAAATAAAAGAAAGACTTTAAAGAAAATTTGCAAAATAATAACATATAAAGATAATGAAGACTAAAATCATTTTAAAGATATATAACAGGACAACGAGCCAGTAAATATCACTTTTCATGTTCCAAAGATGCATTCCTGGGCTTCCCAGGTGGCGGTCGTGGCAAAGAATCCCCTGCCAATGCAGGAGGCACAAGAGATACAGGTTTGATCCCTGAATAAGGAAGATCCCCTAAAGGAGAAAATGGCAACCCACTCTAGTATTATTGCCTGGAAAACTCCATGGACAAAGGAGACTGCGAGGACCCTGGCAGGCTACAGTCCATGGGGTTGCAAAGAGTCAGACACGACTGAGCAACTGAGCACACACTTGAGCACAAACATTCTTAGTTAAACAATAAAAAAAATAAGAAAATAAACAAAACAGAACTATCACGACCAAAAGTTAGACTCAATTATTTCAGAGTCAAGCTAGAACCCACCATTCTGGACTTTTAACTTAATGGGAAAATGTAGGGGCGTGGGGAATAAATGAAGTCGCATAACAATGCTAGTGATAAGAGTTTGCTTTTATCTACCAAACTACTGATGAAATAGTTCACCAGAAGGACTGATGCCGAAGCTGAAGCTCCAAGACTTTGGCCACCCAATGGGAAGAGACGACTCAGTGGAAAAGACCCTGAGGCTGGGAAAGATTGAGGGCAGAAGGAAAAGGAGGTGACAGAAGATGAGATGGTTGGATGGCATCACCAACTCAGTGGACATAAGCAAGCTCTGGGAGATGGCGAAGGACAGGGGGGCCTGGTATGCTGCAGTTCCTGGAGTTGCAAAGAGTTGGACATGACGTAGCAACTGAACAACAACAATGATGATGAAATGAAAGAAGCTCTTCCTATCTTTAAAAAGGATTGCATCAATGTAATGGAAGAAAAAACAATGTCTCTGTTAGAAAAACTGTTTCAGATCTGAGGAAGTTGGGGCTACAAATAAAGCTTCAAGAGAAGAGAGTTAAAGAGGAACATATAAGTTCCTCTTGACTCAGGGAAGAAAAAGATCAGAAATGTACTTTTCCTTTGATGAGAGTGAGGTTCTGAACAGTGTATTGCTTGCCAGAAAAATTGAAAGCAAAGAAAAAAGCATTTCAAAGTGACAAAAAATTTCCCAGCTAAAGATATATAACAGGACAACGAGCCAGTAAATATCACTTTTCATGTTCCAAAGATGCATTCCTGGGCTTCCCAGGTGGCGGTCGTGGCAAAGAATCCCCTGCCAATGCAGGAGGCACAAGAGATACAGGTTTGATCCCTGAATAAGGAAGATCCCCTAAAGGAGAAAATGGCAACCCACTCTAGTATTATTGCCTGGAAAACTCCATGGACAAAGGAGACTGCGAGGACCCTGGCAGGCTACAGTCCATGGGGTTGCAAAGAGTCAGACACGACTGAGCAACTGAGCACACACTTGAGCACAAACATTCTTAGTTAAACAATAAAAAAAATAAGAAAATAAACAAAACAGAACTATCACGACCAAAAGTTAGACTCAATTATTTCAGAGTCAAGCTAGAACCCACCATTCTGGACTTTTAACTTAATGGGAAAATGTAGGGGCGTGGGGAATAAATGAAGTCGCATAACAATGCTAGTGATAAGAGTTTGCTTTTATCTACCAAACTACTGATGAAATAGTTCACCAGAAGGACTGATGCCGAAGCTGAAGCTCCAAGACTTTGGCCACCCAATGGGAAGAGACGACTCAGTGGAAAAGACCCTGAGGCTGGGAAAGATTGAGGGCAGAAGGAAAAGGAGGTGACAGAAGATGAGATGGTTGGATGGCATCACCAACTCAGTGGACATAAGCAAGCTCTGGGAGATGGCGAAGGACAGGGGAGCCTGGTATGCTGCAGTTCCTGGAGTTGCAAAGAGTTGGACATGACGTAGCAACTGAACAACAACAATGATGATGAAATGAAAGAAGCTCTTCCTATCTTTAAAAAGGATTGCATCAATGTAATGGAAGAAAAAACAATGTCTCTGTTAGAAAAACTGTTTCAGATCTGAGGAAGTTGGGGCTACAAATAAAGCTTCAAGAGAAGAGAAAGTTAAAGAGGAACATATAAGTTCCTCTTGACTCAGGGAAGAAAAAGATCAGAAATGTACTTTTCCTTTGATGAGAGTGAGGTTCTGAACAGTGTATTGCTTGCCAGAAAAATTGAAAGCAAAGAAAAAAGCATTTCAAAGTGACAAAAAATTTCCCAGCAATGTTATAGAGTAGACTGATCCCATATATATATAGCAATTTTCTTGAAGACAAGAATTCATCTTGTGCTAATAAATTTACTGCTTTATTTTTCTCCTAAAGTCTCTCGCCTTTGGTTGTTTCAGTGCTTTTGAAGCATTGCTCAATTACACAAGTTGTAAAAGCAGTTGTAATGTGAAAAATTAATGATGTTTATAAAATTATGTTGATATACACTGAGACAAGATCAATTTTTTATAAAAATGTAATAGCTTACTAAACTTTCTTATAAATACACTTATTCAAAACATGTAAAGGTCTAATTTATCTTAAAGATGGTGTTAAGGCAATATTAACTTGATCATATACATAATACTAATTTGAACAGTAGACTATTTTGAATATTAGAATATTTTGTTTCAACCGTTTTAATCAAAATAGTATTTTTCCAGTTTGAAGCTTAGTTGACATATAACATTGTATTAGTGCTCTTCTATCCACAAAATTCTCCAGGCAAGAATATCCTTTCTCCCCAGGTTTCCTGCATTGCAGGTAGATTCCTTACAGTCTGATCCACCAGGAATGCCCAGTTTAAGGTCGCATGTGTGCACTCAGTCACTTCAGTCATGTCCAACTCTTTGTGACCCTATGGGCTGTAGTCCACCAGGCTCCTCTGTCCATGAGATGGTTGGATGGCATCACCAACTCAGTGGACATAAGCAAGCTCTGGGAGATGGCGAAGGACAGGGAGCCTGGTATGCTGCAGTTCCTGGAGTTGCAAAGAGTTGGACATGACGTAGCAACTGAACAACAACAATGATGATGAAATGAAAGAAGCTCTTCCTATCTTTAAAAAGGATTGCATCAATGTAATGGAAGAAAAAACAATGTCTCTGTTAGAAAAACTGTTTCAGATCTGAGGAAGTTGGGGCTACAAATAAAGCTTCAAGAGAAGAGAAAGTTAAAGAGGAACATATAAGTTCCTCTTGACTCAGGGAAGAAAAAGATCAGAAATGTACTTTTCCTTTGATGAGAGTGAGGTTCTGAACAGTGTATTGCTTGCCAGAAAAATTGAAAGCAAAGAAAAAAGCATTTCAAAGTGACAAAAAATTTCCCAGCAATGTTATAGAGTAGACTGATTATATATATGTGTGTGTGTGTGTATATATATATATATATATGTATATATATACACACACATATACATAGCAATTTTCTTGAAGACAAGAATTCATCTTGTGCTAATAAATTAACTGCTTTATTTTTCTGCTAAAGTCTCTCGCCTTTGGTTGTTTCAGTGCTTTTGAAGCATTGCTCAATTACACAAGTTGTAAAAGCAGTTGTAATGTGAAAAATTAATGATGTTTATAAAATTATGTTGATATACACTGAGACAAGATCAATTTTTTATAAAAATGTAATAGCTTACTAAACTTTCTTATAAATACACTTATTCAAAACATGTAAAGGTCTAATTTATCTTAAAGATGGTGTTAAGGCAATATTAACTTGATCATATACATAATACTAATTTGAACAGTAGACTATTTTGAATATTAGAATATTTTGTTTCAACCGTTTTTAATCAAAATAGTATTTTTCCAGTTTGAAGCTTAGTTGACATATAACATTGTATTAGTGCTCTTCTATCCACAAAATTCTCCAGGCAAGAATATCCTTTCTCCCCAGGTTTCCTGCATTGCAGGTAGATTCCTTACAGTCTGATCCACCAGGAATGCCCAGTTTAAGGTACGCATGTGTGCGTACTCAGTCACTTCAGTCATGTCCAACTCTTTGTGACCCTATGGGCTGTAGTCCACCAGGCTCCTCTGTCCATTGGGATTCTCCATGCATGAATACTGAAGAGGGTTGCCCTCCTCCAGGAGATCTTCCCAATCCAGGGATCTAACCCGAGTCTCCTACATCTCCTGCATTGTACATAGATTCTTTACCACTGAGCCACTGGAGTAGCCCAGTTTAACATATACAACCTAACAATTTGACGTATGTACACAATAAGTTTAGTTAGCATCCATCAATTCACAAAGTTACAAAAAATTATTTTGTGTGATGAGAAATTTTAAGATTTACTGTCTCAGCAACTTTCAAATTTACAATATAGTATTTTTAAACAGGGTTTTGTTGTTGACTACCACACATGGACCTGAATCCACCGTAGGTACACATACGTCCCCTCCCCCCTCCCAAATCTCCCCCATCTCCCTCCCCATCTCACCCCTCCAGGTCACCACAGAGCCCCTGTCTGAGATCCCTTAGTCCCAACAGCATATTCCCCTCCCTCACCCCAATGCCCATAAGACTGTTCTCCATGTCTGCCTCTCCACTGCTGCTCTGCATATTCATTTATCAGCACCATGTTTCTAGATTTCATACATGTGTCAGTATACAAAATTTATCTTTCTCTCTCTGACATGCCTCACTCTGTATAATAGGTTCTAGATTTGTTCATTTCATTAGAACTGATTCAAATGCATTTCTTTTATGACTGAGTAATATTCCATTGTATATATGTATCACAGCTTCTTTATCCATTCATCTGTCAATGGACATCAAAGTTGCTTCCATGTTCTAGCTATTGTAAACAGTGCTGCAATAAACAATGGGGTACATGTATCTTTTTCAATTTTAATTTCCTCAGGGTATATGCCTAGTAGTGGGATTACTGGGTCCTTTAGTGGCTCTATTCCTAGTTTTTGAGGAACCTCCATACTGTCTTCCATAGTGGCTGTATCAGCTTACATTCCCACCAACAGTGCAACAAGGTTCCCTTTTCTCCGCACCCTCTCCAGCATTTATTGTTTATAGATTTTTTGATGATGGTCATTCTGACTGGTGTGAGGTCATATCTCATTGTAGTTTTGATTTGTATTTCTCTAACAATGAGTGATGTTCAGCATCTTTTCATGTTTTTTGGCCATCTGTATGTCTTCCTTGGAGAGATGTCTCTGGATCTTTTTACCATTTTTTGGTATTTTTAACGGCAGCCACTATGCTGTGTGTTACATCCTCTGAGGTTTCTTTTATAAGGGCACTAATCACATTGGTGAGGGTTTCACCCCCATGACATAATCACCTCCTCAAATCCCACCTCATACTAGCATTACACACTTGGGATCAGGTTTTCAACATATGAATTTGGGGGGAAATACAAACATTCAGATCATAGCAGTGCTAGAATTGACAGACATTTGAGACTCATAATAGAGGAATCTAGGGAGGAAATCAGAATAACTGTGTGGTTTCTGAGAAATTGATTCTGGTCAATTGAATGATGGTAAAATAGTTTTTAATGGGAAACTGAAGAGATTCATTTTGAAATTTCCAAATGTAACTCACCTGTTGTAATCTGACCAGCAACCGTAAACAAAGGTCTGATGTTTAGTTGAGAACTAGGAATTGGAATTTTATTAGAGAAATCTTAACCAAGGAGAAAAAGATTTTAAAATAGTGGGTACAGTAAAGATTACCCAGGAACATATGGACAAAAGGGCTAAGGACACAGCCCTTGAAGACCATAGAAAAAGAGGAGATTAGACAACGGAACTATAAAAATGTACTGGAGAGATCAAAGAAGCAGTCTGCCCAAAGAGAATTATGATCTGAAACCCTGGAACCCAAAGAAAGAATCCAAAGAAGGAATGATTTCAATCTAGGGGGAAGGATGGTGTGATGCTTAATTTTATGTCAACTCCACTGGGCTAAAGAACAGCCTGATAATTGGTAAAACATTATTGCTGCGTGTGTCTGTGAGAGTATTTCCCGAAGTGATTAGTATTTGAAATGGCAGACTGAGGAAAGGAGGCTTCTCTTCAAGGCAGAAGGGGACCATTCAACCCACTGAGGTTCTGAATAAAACAATGAGGCAGAGGAAGCGCTTTGCTTAAAATCCTTATCCTCCTGCCCTCAGACCTAGGGGGTCATGGTTTTCAGGGCTTCTGACTTGTGCCTAATAGCACCACAGATTTCCTAATTTTCCCCCTGGTTATCTGCAGACTTGGGCCTTAACCTCTATAATTGCAGGAACCAATTTCTCTAATAAATCATATATATATATATATATATATATATATATATATATATATATAAAATTAGTCATTCATATATATATATTAGTCATTCAGTCATGTCTGACTCCTCTCGATCTCATGGCCTGCAGCCCACCAGGCTCCTCTGTCCATGAGATTCTCCAGGCAATAATATTAGAGTGCCATTTCCTTGTCCAGGGTATCTTCCCAACCCAGGGATCCAACTTGTGTCTCCTGCATTGGCAGGCAGATTCTTTACCATTAAGCCACAGGGAAGTCATATGCAGTCATTATATAAATATAAACATAAACATAAATATATTGGGTTGGTAAAAAGTTCATTCGGTCGTAAAGAAAAGTTCATTTTTCATTCAATCTTAGGAAAAATCAGAACTTTTTGACCAGCCCCGTAAAGGCACATATACATTGATTGTGCTTCTCTAGAGACTCTGACCACTAACCAGGAGCCTTCTAAGAGGGGCAAGATGGTGGCTTGCTGGATAAGTTTATGAATTTCTCCACATTCTCACACAAAACAGCATAACAAAATGGGCTGGGGAAGGACAAAGAGGGAGGGAGAGAACAGGGATGAAAAGGAATCCTCCAGAAGCAAGCAGGACTGGGGGAAGGTCTTGCAATCCCCCACCCTCTGTCCCCTACCCCTGCACCCCTGGTTGAAGGGTTTAAGGGAGGCTGCAGAGGCAGAGGAGAGCTGCCAGTCCTGAGCTGGGAAACTGGGAGCACCCACTGGGGATCACACTGAGAAGAAGACTCACACTCCAAGTGGGACACTAGACCATGTGCAGTAGCTCCTTAGGGTCTCATTGGGAACATGTGCAGAAAGGCACACTTACAAATGGCTCAGGACCCCAAGAGGGCAGCAAGGAAGAGGGAGCAAGGCAGGAAAGGGACGATCTGAGCAATCACCAGCAAGGCTCTCAGAATTGAAATGCGCAAAACGTGATTAGTATTTGAAATGGCAGACTGAGGAAAGGAGGCTTCTCTTCAAGGCAGAAGGGGACCATTCAACCCACTGAGGTTCTGAATAAAACAATGAGGCAGAGGAAGCGCTTTGCTTAAAATCCTTATCCTCCTGCCCTCAGACCTAGGGGGTCATGGTTTTCAGGGCTTCTGACTTGTGCCTAATAGCACCACAGATTTCCTAATTTTCCCCCTGGTTATCTGCAGACTTGGGCCTTAACCTCTATAATTGCAGGAACCAATTTCTCTAATAAATCATATATATATATATATATATATATATATATATATATATAAAATTAGTCATTCATATATATATTAGTCATTCAGTCATGTCTGACTCCTCTCGATCTCATGGCCTGCAGCCCACCAGGCTCCTCTGTCCATGAGATTCTCCAGGCAATAATATTAGAGTGCCATTTCCTTGTCCAGGGTATCTTCCCAACCCAGGGATCCAACTTGTGTCTCCTGCATTGGCAGGCAGATTCTTTACCATTAAGCCACAGGGAAGTCATATGCAGTCATTATATAAATATAAACATAAACATAAATATATTGGGTTGGTAAAAAGTTCATTCGGTCGTAAAGAAAAGTTCATTTTTCATTCAATCTTAGGAAAAATCAGAACTTTTTGACCAGCCCCGTAAAGGCACATATACATTGATTGTGCTTCTCTAGAGACTCTGACCACTAACCAGGAGCCTTCTAAGAGGGGCAAGATGGTGGCTTGCTGGATAAGTTTATGAATTTCTCCACATTCTCACACAAAACAGCATAACAAAATGGGCTGGGGAAGGACAAAGAGGGAGGGAGAGAACAGGGATGAAAAGGAATCCTCCAGAAGCAAGCAGGACTGGGGGAAGGTCTTGCAATCCCCCACCCTCTGTCCCCCTACCCCTGCACCCCCTGGTTGAAGGGTTTAAGGGAGGCTGCAGAGGCAGAGGAGAGCTGCCAGTCCTGAGCTGGGAAACTGGGAGCACCCACTGGGGATCACACTGAGAAGAAGACTCACACTCCAAGTGGGACACTAGACCATGTGCAGTAGCTCCTTAGGGTCTCATTGGGAACATGTGCAGAAAGGCACACTTACAAATGGCTCAGGACCCCAAGAGGGCAGCAAGGAAGAGGGAGGCAAGGCAGGAAAGGGACGATCTGAGCAATCACCAGCAAGGCTCTCAGAATCCTGAACTAAACCTTCCAGATGGACAAAGCAACCCCCTGAGAGAACCCACTAAGAAAACAATCTGAAGGCAGAACAGAACTCTTCAGGGAGGAGAGGCCAGGAGGTGGCCCCAGAGAGAAGTCACAGGCTTCAGTGCTGAGCAACAGCCTTGAGGCCAGGAGAGCTTTTGTGGCCCTCTCCCACCTCTTCAGCTCCTAAAACAACAGGAAAACTCAGCCCATTTTGCCTTGGGAAACACAGAGAGTGGTGCTGGGGTCCCATGCAAGTATAAAAGAAAATGAGGAATGGCCCAAGTCATATACTGGGACAATGACCACATCCCAAGGAAAAATACATGATCCTAAAGCAACTGATGAATGCCATCTAATATTTCAAGATGAAATAAAATAAGAAAATGGGAGAAGCTTTGAAGGGAAAGTAGAACACATACAAATGGTCCACTAAAAATAGAAGGAGATAAACACAGAGCTAGCAAAGCTCCTAGGCTACCAGAAAGAAGGGGAAGTGCAGAGAAATGGCAGAGAGGGACATTGGAGGCAAATGTCACAGGCATCACTGTTTACAAGCCAGTTCTCATTTAGAGAACAAACAGAGCTCAGCTCCCTAGCTCATGAGATCTTTGTGGCTCCATCTTGAATCTGCCTTTGGCACACCATAGCATATGCAGTGCTCATAAGGAAAAAACCCCAGCATAACAAAATGGGCTGGGGAAGGACAAAGAGGGAGGGAGAGAACAGGGATGAAAAGGAATCCTCCAGAAGCAAGCAGGACTGGGGGAAGGTCTTGCAATCCCCCACCCTCTGTCCCCCTACCCCTGCACCCCCTGGTTGAAGGGTTTAAGGGAGGCTGCAGAGGCAGAGGAGAGCTGCCAGTCCTGAGCTGGGAAACTGGGAGCACCCACTGGGGATCACACTGAGAAGAAGACTCACACTCCAAGTGGGACACTAGACCATGTGCAGTAGCTCCTTAGGGTCTCATTGGGAACATGTGCAGAAAGGCACACTTACAAATGGCTCAGGACCCCAAGAGGGCAGCAAGGAAGAGGGAGGCAAGGCAGGAAAGGGACGATCTGAGCAATCACCAGCAAGGCTCTCAGAATCCTGAACTAAACCTTCCAGATGGACAAAGCAACCCCCTGAGAGAACCCACTAAGAAAACAATCTGAAGGCAGAACAGAACTCTTCAGGGAGGAGAGGCCAGGAGGTGGCCCCAGAGAGAAGTCACAGGCTTCAGTGCTGAGCAACAGCCTTGAGGCCAGGAGAGCTTTTGTGGCCCTCTCCCACCTCTTCAGCTCCTAAAACAACAGGAAAACTCAGCCCATTTTGCCTTGGGAAACACAGAGAGTGGTGCTGGGGTCCCATGCAAGTATAAAAGAAAATGAGGAATGGCCCAAGTCATATACTGGGACAATGACCACATCCCAAGGAAAAATACATGATCCTAAAGCAACTGATGAATGCCATCTAATATTTCAAGATGAAATAAAATAAGAAAATGGGAGAAGCTTTGAAGGGAAAGTAGAACACATACAAATGGTCCACTAAAAATAGAAGGAGATAAACACAGAGCTAGCAAAGCTCCTAGGCTACCAGAAAGAAGGGGAAGTGCAGAGAAATGGCAGAGAGGGACATTGGAGGCAAATGTCACAGGCATCACTGTTTACAAGCCAGTTCTCATTTAGAGAACAAACAGAGCTCAGCTCCCTAGCTCATGAGATCTTTGTGGCTCCATCTTGAATCTGCCTTTGCCTCTGCACACCTATAGCATATGCAGCCTCCTCTGCAACATCTTTTGAGGGTTAGTTTTAAAAATATTTACTTATGTAATTAATTAATTAATTAATTTGGCTGTGCCTGGTCCTCATTGTGCCATGTGGAATCTAGTCCCCTGACCAGGGATCGAACCTGGGTCCCCTGCATTGGGAGCATAAAGTCTTGGCCACCAGGCCATCCAATCCTTCCACTGGACCACCAGGGAAGTCCCAGCTATTCCTTCCTGTCTCCCTAACATTCTCAGAGCCATTCTCTGTGCAACAACTGATATTACTACTTTCACTAACAAAGCCCATGGTGTCCCTGGTGTACAAAGGATGAAAAATCTTAACCTCGACACCCTCGTTGTTACCTCAAAATCCTCCACCCTGCCCCAAGCAGTAACTCAGACTTTGGGTACAGAAGTGACACTTGGCAACTGATGAAAGTTTTTCTTGGCAAATGATCATAGGATAAACGGAATAAATGCATTGATGGTGTCAACGGGCAGATGATGTGAGCTGTAAAACTCTCATGTATGTGAAATTGACCTTAAGGAAGCAATAATTGGAATAACTGATGTCCAAATATCACCTCTATCACAAAGAGCCATATTTTGCCAGTTGTGCTTTCAGGGCAACCAGAGAGAATGGTGGCATTATAAAGCACGTAAGATTCCAGAATGAAGCTTTCTCCAGCTCCCAGGTCTCTCTCCTCTTTATTCTGCCACAGTACAGTCTCCCAACAGCCTGAATTTCACAAGACAAAAGACTCCATTTCCAAAATGTGGTACCGTGTTAAAAAGGCTAAGAGAAGTTACCAGGCTGAATGACTCTTGTTAAGCAAGAAGCATCCCTGATTTTGTAAATTGGTAAGATGGTAGAAATCTTAATTCTCCATTCCTCTCTGCCCTGTCCTTGTTTTAAAAGTTTTGCGCTGAATTTTCCCCTTAGTTAGGGATATTAAAACCACCTTGACACCTGGAAAGCTATGATGGTTTAGTTAGCACACAAATCTGAACTTAACATCTAAGCCAAGAGTTCCTAAAGCCTGATGAATTTTACTCTAAAGATGACAGCAGGGGCCTCCCAAACAGCTCCCTACCATGGTACGGATGAGCGCCTGACCTCTGAGGATTCAGATGGGCAGTGATGTGCTTCCAGCTTGCTCATAAAATTGTAAGTAAAGTTCAGGTGACATAATCCAATACTGATAAAATGAGATGACATTTCTGATCACATCTCAGGACCATCCAAGGTACCCTATATGCAGGATGCAATAGTATGGGTGACAGATATAACGTATGAGCAAGAAGAAACCCAAGTTGGGACAGTTGAAAATTACCAGAATGACACCCAAATCGAAACCACACAATTGATCAGTTGGTGGAGGTGGGGGCCAAGAGGCGATCAGGATAGTTTAAAATAGTTCATTTTCTACATAAACAAATGTTGATGTGTGAGCATGTCAGGGCTGACAGCCTGTTTCCATAGTAATATCCTAATAACTTGGTCACCTCCTAGGGAGATTTTTTTCTCTCTCTGCTCTAGCTGGTGGTTTGTGAAAGCAATCTCTTCCGAAATAAAGCACTGAGAAATGAAGCACATTTTACAGCACAAAATGTAAGTGCAGAGAGAAGAAATGTGTTATAGAGCTACTTCCTGATCCTAAGGAAGAACAAGAAAATTGAGCTTGTTTTCTCCAGCAACTTTTGTCCACTAATTTAACCAGAAGATCAAGAAAAATAAAACTCCTTTCTCCCTTTTTCTGTTGTTAGTGAATTTGCAGAAAGCACGTAAGATTCCAGAATGAAGCTTTCTCCAGCTCCCAGGTCTCTCTCCTCTTTATTCTGCCACAGTACAGTCTCCCAACAGCCTGAATTTCACAAGACAAAAGACTCCATTTCCAAAATGTGGTACCGTGTTAAAAAGGCTAAGAGAAGTTACCAGGCTGAATGACTCTTGTTAAGCAAGAAGCATCCCTGATTTTGTAAATTGGTAAGATGGTAGAAATCTTAATTCTCCATTCCTCTCTGCCCTGTCCTTGTTTTAAAAGTTTTGCGCTGAATTTTCCCCTTAGTTAGGGATATTAAAACCACCTTGACACCTGGAAAGCTATGATGGTTTAGTTAGCACACAAATCTGAACTTAACATCTAAGCCAAGAGTTCCTAAAGCCTGATGAATTTTACTCTAAAGATGACAGCAGGGGCCTCCCAAACAGCTCCCTACCATGGTACGGATGAGCGCCTGACCTCTGAGGATTCAGATGGGCAGTGATGTGCTTCCAGCTTGCTCATAAAATTGTAAGTAAAGTTCAGGTGACATAATCCAATACTGATAAAATGAGATGACATTTCTGATCACATCTCAGGACCATCCAAGGTACCCTATATGCAGGATGCAATAGTATGGGTGACAGATATAACGTATGAGCAAGAAGAAACCCAAGTTGGGACAGTTGAAAATTACCAGAATGACACCCAAATCGAAACCACACAATTGATCAGTTGGTGGAGGTGGGGGCCAAGAGGCGATCAGGATAGTTTAAAATAGTTCATTTTCTACATAAACAAATGTTGATGTGTGAGCATGTCAGGGCTGACAGCCTGTTTCCATAGTAATATCCTAATAACTTGGTCACCTCCTAGGGAGATTTTTTTCTCTCTCTGCTCTAGCTGGTGGTTTGTGAAAGCAATCTCTTCCGAAATAAAGCACTGAGAAATGAAGCACATTTTACAGCACAAAATGTAAGTGCAGAGAGAAGAAATGTGTTATAGAGCTACTTCCTGATCCTAAGGAAGAACAAGAAAATTGAGCTTGTTTTCTCCAGCAACTTTTGTCCACTAATTTAACCAGAAGATCAAGAAAAATAAAACTCCTTTCTCCCTTTTTCTGTTGTTAGTGAATTTCAGAAAGGGACCAATATTGCCAACAAGAGCAGAGAACAGAGAGCTGTAATAGATGAATGATGACCAAAGCATTGTTTTCCCTCTCCTAGCCTCCCTTTTCGGTAAGAGCTTGAGATGTGTTTGTTTATTCAGAAGCTGTTTGTAAATTGCAATAATTATTTTAAGAAGAATAGTTTCTTAATATAATATAGATGAATATAAGCATTATTAATAATATAATATCCCCCATTGTTGCTTAAATGAACTGAACTCTATTTTGGGTTCTTCAGTCTTATGAAATCATAATTGTGCAGGTGAAAAGTCAGGGAAATGAGACTCCACTCAAAGACTATTTATTTTGTGTTTCAATTAATTAAAGTCAATCCCTGTTTTCACTCACTCTGAGACACCTGGAATTTCTAGAATAATCTTACTGTTTAGCATACGAGGGAACCCAGAAAGAGTCCAGGGCTGGGGATTGAGATGGAGCATTGTTTTCTTTTCAATCAGAATTCAGAAATGCTTCCCACTTTTCCAATAATCTGATGAATGAGAAGATGTCTACTGGATCTTATCTAAACTATAAGGTTATAGCAGCTGAGAAATGAGTCTTTGATATAAATGATTCCATCAATATGAGATATAAATGCAGGCTCTGCATTGGATGGTGTGACTACCACCTGCAAGCACCAAAAAAATACAGAAAGAATTCATTGCTGATTACTTTGAAAATGCAAACGTGGTCTTTATCAAGGGCCGGGGAAGAGTTAGTTCTGCCCAGGAGAGACAGAGGAGGAAGAATGAAGGGAACACTTCAGCCAATACACTGCAGTTATTATTTTTTGGTCCTAAAGAGAATACACATGAATATATTAACCGCGTGGGAGCAAGCCAGCAAATGCCATTATTCACAAGAGTGTAGAAAGTGTGCAAAAACTGAGGAGTCCGAAAAAGCACTGGAAATGAGCACTTTACAGCACAAAATGTAAGTGCGGGGGCTACTTCCTGATCCTAAGGAAGAACAAGAAAATTGAGCTTGTTTTCTCCAGCAACTTTTGTCCACTAATTTAACCAGAAGATCAAGAAAAATAAAACTCCTTTCTCCCTTTTTCTGTTGTTAGTGAATTTCAGAAAGGGACCAATATTGCCAACAAGAGCAGAGAACAGAGAGCTGTAATAGATGAATGATGACCAAAGCATTGTTTTCCCTCTCCTAGCCTCCCTTTTCGGTAAGAGCTTGAGATGTGTTTGTTTATTCAGAAGCTGTTTGTAAATTGCAATAATTATTTTAAGAAGAATAGTTTCTTAATATAATATAGATGAATATAAGCATTATTAATAATATAATATCCCCCATTGTTGCTTAAATGAACTGAACTCTATTTTGGGTTCTTCAGTCTTATGAAATCATAATTGTGCAGGTGAAAAGTCAGGGAAATGAGACTCCACTCAAAGACTATTTATTTTGTGTTTCAATTAATTAAAGTCAATCCCTGTTTTCACTCACTCTGAGACACCTGGAATTTCTAGAATAATCTTACTGTTTAGCATACGAGGGAACCCAGAAAGAGTCCAGGGCTGGGGATTGAGATGGAGCATTGTTTTCTTTTCAATCAGAATTCAGAAATGCTTCCCACTTTTCCAATAATCTGATGAATGAGAAGATGTCTACTGGATCTTATCTAAACTATAAGGTTATAGCAGCTGAGAAATGAGTCTTTGATATAAATGATTCCATCAATATGAGATATAAATGCAGGCTCTGCATTGGATGGTGTGACTACCACCTGCAAGCACCAAAAAAATACAGAAAGAATTCATTGCTGATTACTTTGAAAATGCAAACGTGGTCTTTATCAAGGGCCGGGGAAGAGTTAGTTCTGCCCAGGAGAGACAGAGGAGGAAGAATGAAGGGAACACTTCAGCCAATACACTGCAGTTATTATTTTTTGGTCCTAAAGAGAATACACATGAATATATTAACCGCGTGGGAGCAAGCCAGCAAATGCCATTATTCACAAGAGTGTAGAAAGTGTGCAAAAACTGAGGAGTCACTCAGGAAATTCAGGTTAGCATGAGATTACAAATAACTCTTCCCTCACCCAGCATCAGAGCAGAAGCACCCTTGCAGAAATTATCAAGGCGCAGAAGTACGCCCCCTGTAAGGACGAGGACAGCCTATAAGAATGGACTCAAAGCAAGATTCATAGGAAACAATCTGTGGCAACCCAGTTTAGCCTGTTACCACGTAGAAAGCTGGATAAGCACCTTCTCGCGGTTAAGCCATGAGACAAGGATATCAAACTGAATGGATTTCATAAAATCCCCAAATGAAAGCTTATATCCCTTTCCCTGGGAAAAGCAAAGAAATACGCTATTGACTTTTTTTATCCCTAACTTAGCCAGCTTCCAAAATGCAGTGCAATGCATTTATTTATCCCACCATCCTTTGCACAAATACAAGCTTCCACAAAATCAAATTAATCTTCGGGATGGAAGGGGTCTTTGAGGTCAAGCTCCCACTTCCTCCCTCCCTACAACACTCCCACAGCCAGGAGATTATCCAGCCTGGGTTCAAAAACCTCCTCTTGGGAGCTTACCACTGTCTTAGGCAGCCCCTTCCATGATGAAGAGTGACAGTTATTAGAATGCTTTAATATTGGGTTGAAATCCGCCTCCTGGTAATTTCCACCCACTGGTCCTAGCTTTGTCCTCTGAAGCATTTCAGAGTCTAACTCCCTCATTATCACCATGACAACTCTTCAAATATTTGAAGGCAATGAGCGCCTGGGTGTAGACCCAGGCTGTACATTAGCATGATTTACTTTGAAAATGCAGGCTCTGCATTGGATGGTGTGACTACCACCTGCAAGCACCAAAAAAATACAGAAAGAATTCATTGCTGATTACTTTGAAAATGCAAACGTGGTCTTTATCAAGGGCCGGGGAAGAGTTAGTTCTGCCCAGGAGAGACAGAGGAGGAAGAATGAAGGGAACACTTCAGCCAATACACTGCAGTTATTATTTTTTGGTCCTAAAGAGAATACACATGAATATATTAACCGCGTGGGAGCAAGCCAGCAAATGCCATTATTCACAAGAGTGTAGAAAGTGTGCAAAAACTGAGGAGTCACTCAGGAAATTCAGGTTAGCATGAGATTACAAATAACTCTTCCCTCACCCAGCATCAGAGCAGAAGCACCCTTGCAGAAATTATCAAGGCGCAGAAGTACGCTCCTGTAAGGACGAGGACAGCCTATAAGAATGGACTCAAAGCAAGATTCATAGGAAACAATCTGTGGCAACCCAGTTTAGCCTGTTACCACGTAGAAAGCTGGATAAGCACCTTCTCGCGGTTAAGCCATGAGACAAGGATATCAAACTGAATGGATTTCATAAAATCCCCAAATGAAAGCTTATATCCCTTTCCCTGGGAAAAGCAAAGAAATACGCTATTGACTTTTTTTATCCCTAACTTAGCCAGCTTCCAAAATGCAGTGCAATGCATTTATTTATCCCACCATCCTTTGCACAAATACAAGCTTCCACAAAATCAAATTAATCTTCGGGATGGAAGGGGTCTTTGAGGTCAAGCTCCCACTTCCTCCCTCCCTACAACACTCCCACAGCCAGGAGATTATCCAGCCTGGGTTCAAAAACCTCCTCTTGGGAGCTTACCACTGTCTTAGGCAGCCCCTTCCATGATGAAGAGTGACAGTTATTAGAATGCTTTAATATTGGGTTGAAATCCGCCTCCTGGTAATTTCCACCCACTGGTCCTAGCTTTGTCCTCTGAAGCATTTCAGAGTCTAACTCCCTCATTATCACCATGACAACTCTTCAAATATTTGAAGGCAATGAGCGCCTGGGTGAAGACCCAGGCTGTACATCCCTGGTTATCACATCTCTTCACTTAGAGAAAAACCTTTCGTTCCCCCAGGACACTAACCTTAACTATGTTCTACTTGGTCAGTGTCTGTGTTAAAATACACTGTGATACAGTACTACGTTTGGTTCCCAGTGCAAAGCTTTCTGCCCTCTTCCAGGAACATGCATTTTTCAGCATGAGAATAAAAATTTCTTTCAATCAGTCTCTGTAGGAATGCCTGCTACCAGAAACATGGGTGGTTGAACTCAACACTGATGCTCTCAGAATAGAAGTTTTTCACAGCAAACAGTACATTATAGGATTTACTTTAGTTTAGCTCAATGCATGGTTTTATGCACTCATGATACAGAAGGCTTTATGCTAGGGGATATGGGAAAATACGATACATTTATATCCAGTAGGAAAAAAATCAGGAAAAAAGCACAAATAAGCTATAAAATAATGTAGAAAGAAGTAAGTTCCCTAAAAGATATGTAGAAGATTATTAGAGATAAAGGAAGAGGTGGTGGTCCAGTGGTTAGGGCTCAGTGCTTTCACTGCTGGGGCCTTGGATCCATCCCCAGTTGGGAAATTAAAGGTTCAACAAGCCATACTGCTTGATCAAAAAAAGAAGAAGGAGAAAAAGAATCCACTTCCATGCAGAGTTCTGGGAAGGCTGCACGGAGGACACAGGAAGTGCTAAGGTTTGACAGGATCTTGAAGGACAGGTGGGGCTTCCCAGGTGGCACAGTGGTAAAGAGTCTGCCTGCCAATGCAGAAGATACAGAGATGCGAATTCAATTCCTAGGTCAGGAAGATCCTCTGAAGGAGATGACAAGAAAGATCTCCTGGAGAAGGAAATGGCTACCCACTCCAGTATTCTTGCCTGGAAAATTCCACAGACAGAGGCTACAGTCCATGGGGTCTCAAAGAGTCAGACCACTGAGCTACTGAGCACAGCACAGCACGAAGGATAGGTGAGGGTTTAATGCATCCTAACATGAGAAACATGTTAGGAGACCGAGGGATTCCAAGAACAGACAACTGAGGATGTGCAAGGAAAAAAGGGAAGGAATGGATGTAAAGTTTCAGAATCTATCTGAGGTTAGATATGTTTTAACAAATGCTTACCAATTATGCTAATTATATTAACTTGAAAAATCACCAAGTCATGGCTGAGGACGTTTTTTACTCAGTGTGATAATTTCTGAGACATTCATTTCCATACTTTTAACATAGTCAAATAAAATTTGGCCACACAAAAACAGTTAGAATTGCCATCACAAAGAAAGATGATAAAATCTTCCAGGAACATGCATTTTCAGCATGAGAATAAAAATTTCTTTCAATCAGTCTCTGTAGGAATGCCTGCTACCAGAAACATGGGTGGTTGAACTCAACACTGATGCTCTCAGAATAGAAGTTTTTCACAGCAAACAGTACATTATAGGATTTACTTTAGTTTAGCTCAATGCATGGTTTTATGCACTCATGATACAGAAGGCTTTATGCTAGGGATATGGGAAAATACGATACATTTATATCCAGTAGGAAAAAAATCAGGAAAAAAGCACAAATAAGCTATAAAATAATGTAGAAAGAAGTAAGTTCCCTAAAAGATATGTAGAAGATTATTAGAGATAAAGGAAGAGGTGGTGGTCCAGTGGTTAGGGCTCAGTGCTTTCACTGCTGGGGCCTTGGATCCATCCCCAGTTGGGAAATTAAAGGTTCAACAAGCCATACTGCTTGATCAAAAAAAGAAGAAGGAGAAAAAGAATCCACTTCCATGCAGAGTTCTGGGAAGGCTGCACGGAGGACACAGGAAGTGCTAAGGTTTGACAGGATCTTGAAGGACAGGTGGGGCTTCCCAGGTGGCACAGTGGTAAAGAGTCTGCCTGCCAATGCAGAAGATACAGAGATGCGAATTCAATTCCTAGGTCAGGAAGATCCTCTGAAGGAGATGACAAGAAAGATCTCCTGGAGAAGGAAATGGCTACCCACTCCAGTATTCTTGCCTGGAAAATTCCACAGACAGAGGCTACAGTCCATGGGGTCTCAAAGAGTCAGACCACTGAGCTACTGAGCACAGCACAGCACGAAGGATAGGTGAGGGTTTAATGCATCCTAACATGAGAAACATGTTAGGAGACCGAGGGATTCCAAGAACAGACAACTGAGGATGTGCAAGGAAAAAAGGGAAGGAATGGATGTAAAGTTTCAGAATCTATCTGAGGTTAGATATGTTTTAACAAATGCTTACCAATTATGCTAATTATATTAACTTGAAAAATCACCAAGTCATGGCTGAGGACGTTTTTTACTCAGTGTGATAATTTCTGAGACATTCATTTCCATACTTTTAACATAGTCAAATAAAATTTGGCCACACAAAAACAGTTAGAATTGCCATCACAAAGAAAAAGATGAAAGATAACAGATGCGGGTGAGGGTGTGGAGAAGGGGACCTTTCTGCACTGTTGGTATGAATGCAAATTGGTGCAGCCACTGTAGAAAACAGTATGCAGGCTCCTCAAAAACTTGAAAAGATAAGCACCATACAATCCAGAAATCTTACTTCTGGGAATACAGTCAAAGGAAACAAAAAGAATCAGTTTGAAAAAATATCTGTACCCTAGTGCTCATAGCAGCATCGTTTACAAAAGCCAGGACAAGGAAGCAATGTAAATGTCCATCCATGGATGAATGGATAAATAAGTTATTGTGTGTGAAAGAGACAGAGAGACAGAGAGTGTGTGTGTGTGTACACTTCCCTGTTGGCTCAGTGATAAATAATCCACCTGCCAATGCAGGAGACATGGGTTCAATCCCTGGGTCAGGAAGAGCCCCTGGAGAAAGACATGGCCACCCATTCCAGTATCCTTATGTAGGAAATCCCATGCACGGAGGAGACTGGTGGGCTATAGTCTATGGGGTCACAAAGAGTCAGACATGACTTAGCGACTGGGCATACATGTATGTGTGTTTGTGTGCGTGCATATACATATCTGCATCTATATCTAATTCAGTCATGGGGAAATGAGGAAATTCTACCATTTGCAACCATATGGATAGACCTTGAAGGCATTATGCTAAATGAAATGTCAGGTAGAGAAACACAAATAGTATGAAATGTCATTTATATATGGAATCGAGAAACAAAACTCATAGAAAAAGAGATTGTGGCTACAAGAGGCAGCAGGTGAGGGGAGAAGGAATTGGAAGAAGGTATCAAAAGGTACAAATTTGTAGCTATAGGATAAATACTAGGGATATAAAGTACAACATATAGCTTAACGCTGCTATATGTGGTATATGCAAGTTGTTAAGAGAGTAAATCCTAAGAGCTCTCATCACAAGGAAAATTTTTGTCCTTTTTTGACTTTTCCTTTTCTTATTATATATATATATGTATATATATATATATACATATACATATATATGTATATATATATATACATATATATATATATATGTGATGATAGGTGTTAACCAAACTTGCTGCAGTAATCACAACACATGTAGGTCAAACCAGTATGCTATATATCTTAAACTTACACAATGATATATATATCAGTTGTATCTCAAAAAAAACTGCAAAGAGAAAAGCTAGAGGTACACAGTATATATGAATACTTTTGCAGACACAATAACTGGTATTATTTATTTCTTATTATTCATATGCCAGACACTGTACTAAGTGCTTTACATGAATGAACTCATTTGACACTTACAATGTCCACACGAAGCAGGAACTGCTTATTTTCTCCTTTTCATAGACAAAACTGAGGCACAGAGAGGTTAAGGAACTTTCTCAAGGTCACACAGCTAGTGAGTGGGAGAGTGAAGATGAGAACCTAAAATCTGGCTCCAGAGTGAATTTGCTACCCCATGCTGCTTCTCATATTAAATATATGGGTTACTTATTCTAGCAACTTGTTTATAACTTTACTTATCCAAGCTTTTTAAAAAGCTGTTTTTATCCTACAGTATGAGCTCAACGTTTGTAGTTTATATCTATCTGTTCATCTTCCGTAACTCTTACGCTATGCGATATACTGATTAAGGGGCTCATTTAACACACTGAATCCCAAGATCTCTGAATCACCATGGAGAACAAGTCATTCCTCTGTGGCTAACAAGAGGAAACCTTGCTGGTGGTAAAAATATACCTAAAGATCACACACAGTTCCTCTCATTCCACCTCTAAAGGAGCGTCCATAATTAAGGGAGGCTAATCTCTGCAAGCTTCCATTCCCTCCCCACTTTCAGGATGGCTCACAGCTGATGACTCTAGACAGAAAAGTAACCTGCTGCAAAAATGAGGGAGAAGGAATTGGAAGAAGGTATCAAAAGGTACAAATTTGTAGCTATAGGATAAATACTAGGGATATAAAGTACAACATATAGCTTAACGCTGCTATATGTGGTATATGCAAGTTGTTAAGAGAGTAAATCCTAAGAGCTCTCATCACAAGGAAAATTTTTGTCCTTTTTTGACTTTTCCTTTTCTTATTATATATATATATGTATATATATATATATACATATACATATATATGTATATATATATATACATATATATATATATATGTGATGATAGGTGTTAACCAAACTTGCTGCAGTAATCACAACACATGTAGGTCAAACCAGTATGCTATATATCTTAAACTTACACAATGATATATATATCAGTTGTATCTCAAAAAAAACTGCAAAGAGAAAAGCTAGAGGTACACAGTATATATGAATACTTTTGCAGACACAATAACTGGTATTATTTATTTCTTATTATTCATATGCCAGACACTGTACTAAGTGCTTTACATGAATGAACTCATTTGACACTTACAATGTCCACACGAAGCAGGAACTGCTTATTTTCTCCTTTTCATAGACAAAACTGAGGCACAGAGAGGTTAAGGAACTTTCTCAAGGTCACACAGCTAGTGAGTGGGAGAGTGAAGATGAGAACCTAAAATCTGGCTCCAGAGTGAATTTGCTACCCCATGCTGCTTCTCATATTAAATATATGGGTTACTTATTCTAGCAACTTGTTTATAACTTTACTTATCCAAGCTTTTTAAAAAGCTGTTTTTAGCCTACAGGATGAGCTCAACGTTTGGAGTTTATATCTATCTGTTCATCTTCCGGAACTCTTACGCTATGCTAGATACTGATTAAGGGGCTCATTTAACACACTGAATCCCAAGATCTCTGAATCACCATGGAGAACAAGTCATTCCTCTGTGGCTAACAAGAGGAAACCTTGCTGGTGGTAAAAATATACCTAAAGATCACACACAGTTCCTCTCATTCCACCTCTAAAGGAGCGTCCATAATTAAGGGAGGCTAATCTCTGCAAGCTTCCATTCCCTCCCCACTTTCAGGATGGCTCACAGCTGATGACTCTAGACAGATGAAAATGTAACCTGCTGCGAAAATCCCCAGGAAAGAAAATTCCACAGCCAACCCCAAGGTAACAAATCCCCTGGCCTGACCCCTTGCAGTCATGCCTATTCACCAAATGAGAATGTTTATTTACAGACTGGCAATGAAACGGCTTTGTCCTGATTTCCTTGAGGGCCCTCAGGTCCCTGTAAACCTGCTTTGTTCCCCAGCAGCTGACGCTGGCTCAGTCCATAATCACTTAATTGGGTTATGAACTTGTGTTCTGGTTCCCAACTCCTCTGCCCCCAAGGAAACAGTGCTGAAGTTTGCAGACCCATCAGAAGAGACGTATGCGAAGTTGGTCCCCCTAAAAAGAGGTGTTCTCTCCGATGGAAAACCTGGGAAGATGCACAGATACACAGATAGATCCAAGGTTGCACCAACCGAGGAGGCTTGTAAATCCTCTGCTTTCCTCTTATGTCGGCTGAACTGCCTGCTCTGACTGATTCATCTTTCAGGGGCTCACCTGACCCTTCAAGTCCTTGAAAACATGCAGGGCTGAGCCACGCTAGGTAAGAGAGCCCCAGAGTCTGAGTGGCAAGAAGCTTTCAGACTCGAGACACAAACGCTCTTGCACAGATCCTTAGGGCACATAGCTGGGCCCTCCACCTCCTTCCGCCAGCGGGGTGAGGAGCACGGGACATACTGAGACAGGAGGAAAGGGACAGGGCACAGCCTTTGAAAGAATGACATAGCCTTTGCAGACATGACATATACTGGGTAGAACCAGTTGGAACTAGTTGGAGACGAGCATGCATAATAGGTCCAAGATGGCAGAAGATGTGACTTCCTGAAGACTTTGAAACTCGTTATACATTCATTATAATACATTAGCATACACTAAATGACACACAGCCACCATAACAGTTCTGAGGCAGAGCATGAAAGGCCAAAAAAGTGAGTGGTGGACCAGTTCCTAGAAAGTCCCACCCTTTCTCTAAAACAATGGGAATAATCCTCCCATTCAGCCCATGAAGCTACCCAGCCCATAAAAACTAACCATCTCATATTCTGAGGCCACTTTTGTCTTTTCAGATGGGCTGCATTCTGTCTATGGAGTATTCTGTCTCTCTCAATAAATCTACTTCCTACCTATCACTTTGCCTCAGAGTGAATCCCTTCTGCGCTGAGACATAAAGAAGCTGAGCTTCAGTAAGTCCTGAGATTAGGTGTGTTTTAAAAATTTAATTTAAAAACAATGTTTGAAACGGCTTTTTCCTGATTTCCTTGAGGGCCCTCAGGTCCCTGTAAACCTGCTTTGTTCCCCAGCAGCTGACGCTGGCTCAGTCCATAATCACTTAATTGGGTTATGAACTTGTGTTCTGGTTCCCAACTCCTCTGCCCCCAAGGAAACAGTGCTGAAGTTTGCAGACCCATCAGAAGAGACGTATGCGAAGTTGGTCCCCCTAAAAAGAGGTGTTCTCTCCGATGGAAAACCTGGGAAGATGCACAGATACACAGATAGATCCAAGGTTGCACCAACCGAGGAGGCTTGTAAATCCTCTGCTTTCCTCTTATGTCGGCCGAACTGCCTGATCTGACTGATTCATCTTTCAGGGGCTCACCTGACCCTTCAAGTCCTTGAAAACATGCAGGGCTGAGCCACGCTAGGTAAGAGAGCCCCAGAGTCTGAGTGGCAAGAAGCTTTCAGACTCGAGACACAAACGCTCTTGCACAGATCCTTAGGGCACATAGCTGGGCCCTCCACCTCCTTCCGCCAGCGGGTGAGGAGCACGGGACATACTGAGACAGGAGGAAAGGGACAGGGCACAGCCTTTGAAAGAATGACATAGCCTTTGCAGACATGACATATACTGGGTAGAACCAGTTGGAACTAGTTGGAGACGAGCATGCATAATAGGTCCAAGATGGCAGAAGATGTGACTTCCTGAAGACTTTGAAACTCGTTATACATTCATTATAATACATTAGCATACACTAAATGACACACAGCCACCATAACAGTTCTGAGGCAGAGCATGAAAGGCCAAAAAAGTGAGTGGTGGACCAGTTCCTAGAAAGTCCCACCCTTTCTCTAAAACAATGGGAATAATCCTCCCATTCAGCCCATGAAGCTACCCAGCCCATAAAAACTAACCATCTCATATTCTGAGGCCACTTTTGTCTTTTCAGATGGGCTGCATTCTGTCTATGGAGTATTCTGTCTCTCTCAATAAATCTACTTCCTACCTATCACTTTGCCTCAGAGTGAATCCCTTCTGCGCTGAGACATAAAGAAGCTGAGCTTCAGTAAGTCCTGAGATTAGGTGTGTAATTTTAATAAAAAAACAATGGGTTTGAGTCTCAGTCTCTGGGCTCAAGTCCCAATCTTAGTTTTAGCTGGGTTCCAGTCCCATCTGAGGTGTGACTTGGCTCAGGTCCTAATCTGAGGTGGTTTCAGCTGGCGATGTCACTACCATCCACAAGTTCTCCTGCTATTGCTGGATCTGGGAGGTAACTATTCCAACATGAATAACTCCACTCAGAACAGTACAGTCTCAAACCACCAGCCTCTCCCAACCAGCCAGGGGCGGATTGTCAATTCACGAGGCAGAAGGATCCTTTCATTCCTCTACGCTTCATTCATTTATTGGACAGACACTGATCAAGCATCTATCAATTGCCCCAGAGAGTGCACCAAGTGCTTGGGGGCACAAGGATGAGTCAGTCCCTGCCCATACGATGCGGGTGGGAAGGACGAATTATAAACCGAATTACTGATTCAATGTTACGAGTCCTACCTCTGCAGGGATGTGCTTGCAGGCTATGGGAAGGCACAGCAAGAAATAAATAACTGCCTGGAAAAGTTGTGGGATATGACATTTCAGCTGAGCCTTGAGAATGGAGACAAGCATGCATGAAAGACCAGGGGAATTAAATATTGTGTCAGAGAAAGTACCCTGAATGAGACACTGAGATATAAAGCTAGACCTCATATGAGAAAGAGTGGATCTACCCTGGTGAGTGAGTAGATGGACTAGGGCTGCTGGGCGAGAAGAGACCAGAGAGAACAACTTGAAAGATCGGATGTGACTGCTGTGAAGGTCTTGCCAAGGAATTCGGTTCCTTCGGTGGGCTACAGCAGGCTGGAGAGACATTTCTCTATGCATTTTAGAAAAATTCCTCTGATGTGGACCTATGTACGGTCCAAAGCTCATTCTAACAATCCAGATGTCTTTCTTATTTTATCACGTGGGGGTTGGGGAGAACAAAGCTGTGGTCAGAAACTGAGCCTTTCAGTATTCTGTCTATGGAGTATTCTGTCTCTCTCAATAAATCTACTTCCTACCTATCACTTTGCCTCAGAGTGAATCCTTCTGCGCTGAGACATAAAGAAGCTGAGCTTCAGTAAGTCCTGAGATTAGGTGTGTAATTTTAATAAAAAAACAATGGGTTTGAGTCTCAGTCTCTGGGCTCAAGTCCCAATCTTAGTTTTAGCTGGGTTCCAGTCCCATCTGAGGTGTGACTTGGCTCAGGTCCTAATCTGAGGTGGTTTCAGCTGGCGATGTCACTACCATCCACAAGTTCTCCTGCTATTGCTGGATCTGGGAGGTAACTATTCCAACATGAATAACTCCACTCAGAACAGTACAGTCTCAAACCACCAGCCTCTCCCAACCAGCCAGGGGCGGATTGTCAATTCACGACGCAGAAGGATCCTTTCATTCCTCTACGCTTCATTCATTTATTGGACAGACACTGATCAAGCATCTATCAATTGCCCCAGAGAGTGCACCAAGTGTTTGGGGGGCACAAGGATGAGTCAGTCCCTGCCCATACGATGCGGGTGGGAAGGACGAATTATAAACCGAATTACTGATTCAATGTTACGAGTCCTACCTCTGCAGGGATGTGCTTGCAGGCTATGGGAAGGCACAGCAAGAAATAAATAACTGCCTGGAAAAGTTGTGGGATATGACATTTCAGCTGAGCCTTGAGAATGGAGACAAGCATGCATGAAAGACCAGGGGAATTAAATATTGTGTCAGAGAAAGTACCCTGAATGAGACACTGAGATATAAAGCTAGACCTCATATGAGAAAGAGTGGATCTACCCTGGTGAGTGAGTAGATGGACTAGGGCTGCTGGGCGAGAAGAGACCAGAGAGAACAACTTGAAAGATCGGATGTGACTGCTGTGAAGGTCTTGCCAAGGAATTCGGTTCCTTCGGTGGGCTACAGCAGGCTGGAGAGACATTTCTCTATGCATTTTAGAAAAATTCCTCTGATGTGGACCTATGTACGGTCCAAAGCTCATTCTAACAATCCAGATGTCTTTTTCTGGTTATCTGTATCTACACGTGGGGAAGAGGTTGTGGGGAGAACATGACAGCTGTGGTCAGAAACTAGAAGGTGTGTCTGGAGAAGGGCTCCGCCCCCTTCTCTAAAGTCCCTGAGTGGGATGAGGCTCCACTGAAGAACGGGGTTTCGCCTCGGCAGTGAGGATGCAAAGTGTGGACAAGCAATGCCAGCTGTGGAACTGGAGGGCACGGATGCTCTAGTTCATGTTCCTCTTAAATCCACCTAGAATCACATACCACGCTGAGGACCTACAAAAGGATTCCCTTAAGACTGCCCTATAGGAACCTACTGCTGCGTGTGAGAAGTACACTATTTTTTAAAACTTTTTGGCTAAGAGACAACATGGAGATTGGTGACTGATAGAAAAACTGCTGAGTATCACTCAATCCATACCACACGCAACAAAGAGCCAGCAAAGCAAATGTTTATGAAACCCCGTTCAAATGCCAGGGCTAAGGCCACGGCAGGGTTCAACTTTTCTTTTGAAGGCTCCAGTTCTAGCTTGCCAGAGGTGCAGCCTTTATTGATCACTGGGCTCACTGCCAGACTTCACACTTGCTGCCTGATTAAATAAATCTTAATCTGCACGCACATCACATGAAGAAGGTATTACTATTCCTGTTTTGTAGATATTGAAATAGAAGTACAGAAGGTAAATAACTTACCTGAGTCCCAGTACTGGAGGGTGGCAGGGATGGAGTGGGATCTGAAAGCCGGTTACCTCCTATGTCCCACATCTTGCCCCTCACTGCTGCCTTGGGAGATCAGCTGAGTTCCAAACAGAGCTCCCAGAACATGAAAGCTGATGCTGGAGCTGGGAAAGACAACAGAAACACGATGCAGCTCTGAACAGAATTTTTTTTTTTTTTAAAGATTTATTTATTTATTTATTTATTTGAGGGGGGTGGGATGGGGAGGGAGGGGAGCGGGCGGGCCACTTCTTTGGTCTTTCATTTGTTCATTTTCATCCATCTTTGTCCTTCGGCCCGTGTGGGCCTCCCATCGCGGTGGCCTCTGTTGTCGCAGAGCACCGGCTCCGGGCGGATGCGCCCCAGAGCTCTGGCTCGGTAATTGGACACATCGGTCCAGCCGCTCCGCAGCACGTGGGATCTTCCCAGGCCAGGGATCGAACCGGCGCCCCTTGCACTGCAAGGCGGTGTCCTTACCCACTGGGCCACCAGGGAAGCCCCAGAAATATTTTTAATCTGCTTTTTCTAAGTGAAGTTGCTTTCATTGCAGAATTTTTCCTATTACCTTTCAGGCTAGAAAAAGGAATGGGTCACAGAACCTAGGAAGCAAAGGGACTCACCTTCTAGCTCTGCCTTTAGAACCTCTTTTTTTTTTTTTTAAGTCTTTATTGAATTTGTGACATTATTGCTTCTGTTTTAATGTTTTAGTTTTTTGGCTCTGAGGTGTGTGGGATCTTAGCTCCCCCAACCAGGAACTGAGCCTGCACCCCTTGCACTGGAAAGTGAAGTCTTAGCCACTGGACCACCAGGGAAGTCCCTAGAGTGTCTTTCTTGGGAAGCACAATCCAAGTCAGTATCCCCCAAATTAAGGCAAACAAGGCTCCTGGGAAGGAATTTTTTCAAAATTAAAAAGACCTTTTCACTTTTTTTTCTTCTTTTTCAAAAAGTAAAAGGCTTGTCTGGGGCTTCCCCTGGTGGTCCAGTGGGTAAAGACACCGCCTTGCAGTGCAAGGGGCGCTGGTTCGATCCCTGGCCTGGGAAGATCCCACGTGCCGCGGAGCGGCTGGACTGATGTGTCCAATTACCGAGCCGGAGCTCTGGAGCGCATGCGCCCAGAGCCGGCGCTCTGTGACAACAGAGGCCACCGCGATGGGAGGCCCACAGGAGCCAAAGAACAAAAGACAGATGAAAATAGAGAAATGAAAGACCAATAGAAGTGGCCCACCTGTCCCCTTCCCACCCCATCCCACCCTCCAAAAAGATAAATAAATTAAATTAAAAAAAAAAAAGCTTGTTTGCATGCTTGCTAAGTTGTTTTGGTCATGTCTGACTCTTTGTGACCCCATGGACTCCCCCCGCCAAGCTCCTCTGTCCACAGGATTCTCCAGGCAAGAATATTAGAGAGGTTGCCATGCCTTCCTCCAGGGGATCTTCCCGACCCAGTGATGAAACCTTCGTCTCTTATGTTTCCTGCATTGGCAGGCAGGTTTTTATAATTAGCACCACCTGGGAAGCCCCAAAACTTGTTCAGTTTTGTGTAAATGGAACAGTTCAAAAACCCTCTTGACCACAGAGCATTGTTTTTTCCACTCAGTGGGATTGGCCAGGGATCGAACCGCGCCTTGCACTGCAAGGCGGTGTCCACCCACTGGGCCACCAGGGAAGCCCCAGAAATATTTTTAATCTGCTTTTTCTAAGTGAAGTTGCTTTCATTGCAGAATTTTTCCTATTACCTTTCAGGCTAGAAAAAGGAATGGGTCACAGAACCTAGGAAGCAAAGGGACTCACCTTCTAGCTCTGCCTTTAGAACCTCTTTTTTTTTTTTTTAAGTCTTTATTGAATTTGTGACATTATTGCTTCTGTTTTAATGTTTTAGTTTTTTGGCTCTGAGGTGTGTGGGATCTTAGCTCCCCCAACCAGGAACTGAGCCTGCACCCCTTGCACTGGAAAGTGAAGTCTTAGCCACTGGACCACCAGGGAAGTCCCTAGAGTGTCTTTCTTGGGAAGCACAATCCAAGTCAGTATCCCCCAAATTAAGGCAAACAAGGCTCCTGGGAAGGAATTTTTTTCAAAAATTAAAAAGACCTTTTCACTTTTTTTTCTTCTTTTTCAAAAAGTAAAAGGCTTGTCTGGGGCTTCCCCTGGTGGTCCAGTGGGTAAAGACACCGCCTTGCAGTGCAAGGGGCGCTGGTTCGATCCCTGGCCTGGGAAGATCCCACGTGCCGCGGAGCGGCTGGACTGATGTGTCCAATTACCGAGCCGGAGCTCTGGAGCGCATGCGCCCAGAGCCGGCGCTCTGTGACAACAGAGGCCACCGCGATGGGAGGCCCACAGGAGCCAAAGAACAAAAGACAGATGAAAATAGAGAAATGAAAGACCAATAGAAGTGGCCCACCTGTCCCCTTCCCACCCCATCCCACCCTCCAAAAAGATAAATAAATTAAATTAAAAAAAAAAAAGCTTGTTTGCATGCTTGCTAAGTTGTTTTGGTCATGTCTGACTCTTTGTGACCCCATGGACTCCCCCCGCCAAGCTCCTCTGTCCACAGGATTCTCCAGGCAAGAATATTAGAGAGGGTTGCCATGCCTTCCTCCAGGGGATCTTCCCGACCCAGTGATGAAACCTTCGTCTCTTATGTTTCCTGCATTGGCAGGCAGGTTTTTATAATTAGCACCACCTGGGAAGCCCCAAAACTTGTTCAGTTTTGTGTAAATGGAACAGTTCAAAAACCCTCTTGACCACAGAGCATTGTTTTTTTCCACACAACACCTGGCAGCCCACAGAACTGACAGTTCCCAGAACACAGGTTGTCACAGGTTAAAGAGCAGTGTCCCCCAAGAAAAGTCCAGTATTGAAGTGTGTTTGAGCTTCTCGATGACTCCACCAGAGCCTCCTGCAGGCCCCATGTGTGTGAAGGTCTAGAAAGGTGTCATGTTCCGATGTCTCATCTGGGGAATCATGAATGGCGTTG
Source organism: Tragulus kanchil (assembly GCA_022376925.1). Lineage (NCBI taxonomy): Eukaryota > Metazoa > Chordata > Mammalia > Artiodactyla > Tragulidae > Tragulus > Tragulus kanchil. The sequence continues at coordinate 183,777,883 of JAIOJX010000026.1, forward strand.
AGCCTCAGTTTCCTCATCTGTGAAATGGAAGCAGCATAAAGTTGTCTCAGGGACTCATGAAATAATTCCATTATCCCTGCTTGATATATAATAAGACTCAAGGAATGCTAGCTATTGTCTTTTAAAATAATATTAAATGCTGAAGGAAGAATCACAATTGACTTGTGAGAACACTCTATCAACCCAATAACACTATGTAAATGTCAGTGATAAGTTGTTGCTTTTATCAGACGCTTACTGCTTTCTGTAAAATGCCACAGTTTCAATTTTCTTCTAGCACAGGAAATACCCAGTTGTTGAAAGTTGATCACATAGTTCAGTAAGGCTTCATTATTCGCGCGGCCCTGACCTGCAATGGATTGAAACGAACATTCTCCTTTTCCTCCCTCTATAAGTGGAAATTAGTTTACAAGAGGATACTTCTTTTGGAGTGAGAAGCAGAAGCACTTCGGTAGGAGTCTTTGTAATCAATAAAGTGTGAGAAAACTAAGAATATGAATGCAGATCATATGAAAAGCTTTAATACAGTCATCAGCAAGGATCTTAGAAGTTTTTGTTCAGGTGATCAGTTTCTAGATATACACTAGAATTTCAACTATCCATGGGAAAAGACCCTGGAAAATTATCCACTGTGGGAATATTCCAGGAGGCCAGACATGGCCTTCGGAAGCAATGGTCAACCCTCTCCTTATACCCATTTGCATGGCAAGGTTTTGATGAATCTCCCAAGCTCCTCTGTCCACAGGATTCTCCAGGCAAGAATATTAGAGAGGTTGCCATGCCTTCCTCCAGGGGATCTTCCCGACCCAGTGATGAAACCTTCGTCTCTTATGTTTCCTGCATTGGCAGGCAGGTTTTTATAATTAGCACCACCTGGGAAGCCCCAAAACTTGTTCAGTTTTGTGTAAATGGAACAGTTCAAAAACCCTCTTGACCACAGAGCATTGTTTTTTTCCACACAACACCTGGCAGCCCACAGAACTGACAGTTCCCAGAACACAGGTTGTCACAGGTTAAAGAGCAGTGTCCCCCAAGAAAAGTCCAGTATTGAAGTGTGTTTGAGCTTCTCGATGACTCCACCAGAGCCTCCTGCAGGCCCCATGTGTGTGAAGGTCTAGAAAGGTGTCATGTTCCGATGTCTCATCTGGGGAATCATGAATGGCGTTGAGCCTCAGTTTCCTCATCTGTGAAATGGAAGCAGCATAAAGTTGTCTCAGGGACTCATGAAATAATTCCATTATCCCTGCTTGATATATAATAAGACTCAAGGAATGCTAGCTATTGTCTTTTAAAATAATATTAAATGCTGAAGGAAGAATCACAATTGACTTGTGAGAACACTCTATCAACCCAATAACACTATGTAAATGTCAGTGATAAGTTGTTGCTTTTATCAGACGCTTACTGCTTTCTGTAAAATGCCACAGTTTCAATTTTCTTCTAGCACAGGAAATACCCAGTTGTTGAAAGTTGATCACATAGTTCAGTAAGGCTTCATTATTCGCGCGGCCCTGACCTGCAATGGATTGAAACGAACATTCTCCTTTTCCTCCCTCTATAAGTGGAAATTAGTTTACAAGAGGATACTTCTTTTGGAGTGAGAAGCAGAAGCACTTCGGTAGGAGTCTTTGTAATCAATAAAGTGTGAGAAAACTAAGAATATGAATGCAGATCATATGAAAAGCTTTAATACAGTCATCAGCAAGGATCTTAGAAGTTTTTGTTCAGGTGATCAGTTTCTAGATATACACTAGAATTTCAACTATCCATGGGAAAAGACCCTGGAAAATTATCCACTGTGGGAATATTCCGCAGGAGGCCAGACATGGCCTTCGGGAAGCAATGGTCAACCCTCTCTCCTTATACCCAGGCTCTGATGAACAGTTTTCCCATATGAGCTGGAGCTTTGTGAATGTCTTCTTTTTCCTGAATTTTGTTTCCTGTCTTGATTCTCAGAGGAAGCAGGTGACACTCTCAGTCTAAGGCTGGCAGTTGGGGTCCAGCAGGGTAGAATCCAGCACTTGAAGAGTTTAGTGTCCTTTCCAAAGAGGCTAACTGCCCACCAAGGTGTGCAGAATGTACCGGAGGAACTGTGCTAAGACACCATGGGCACTTGATAGGTGAGCAGCAGCCAGCACCCAGATGTTCCATCCCCTAGTCCTCCAGCAGGTTCATGTGCAGAACAGGAACTCAGCAACAGGAGGCCCCGCTCACATCTGCCTGCTCCTTGATCTCTTCTCTCTTCTCCTGTCCTGTCTGTCCCCTACCCCACCTTCCATGCTCTCTTTCTCTCTTTCTCCCAAAGAAAATACCTTATCCGTGATAATGCTTTCCAGTTTATAAGGTGATTTCACAGATGTCCTAACATATAGGCTTGGGAGCCCAGAGAGAGGAGTCTGCAGCTGAATGTAGCTCAGGACTCCCTGGCCTGTGCCCTTGGGCAAAGCAGACTAACTTCTCTAAGAACTGTAAATGTCAGCTAAGAATACCTACCTAGCAGAACTGTTGGGAAGATTAAATGTTCTGACATATTAGAGCTTTTTCTGCTGGGACTGGCCTGGAGAAAGTACTCATTTAGTGGCAGTATTAGGTTCCTCTAAGTTAGGGGCTAAGAGTACTATTTTACATACAAGGAAACTAAGGCATACAAGGAGGATGGAATTGCCCAAGGCTAGTCAATTAATATGAAACAGAACCTTAAACCCAAGGCACTTGACTCCCTGGACACTTTTTTCCAACTCAAAGAACATTTCTTAGTAACATGGATAATGATTCTATGAGACTGGCTTTATTTTTCTGGGTCTCGTGTCCAAGAACTGATATGAATCCCACCATCCCACAGTGACCAGGGAACTATGGTCTGATTTGAACTATTCATAGCTTTATACAAGAATATATGTACATATGTAACATATATATGTATATGTGTGTATATTAAACTACAACTTTTTTGTCTAAGAAAATTGTAGTCAGGTTAGGGGCAGAAAATCTGCAGTGACATTCAGGGGACATTCAAGAACAAAGCACAGACCACTCAACAATGGAAGAGGAGAAGAGAGAAAACAAATTCAGCCTCCAGTGACTCTCACTTGGCTGCACCATTGCTGAGTCAGGGCTTTCATTTCTTCAAAGAAATGCTTGCAGGAGCTCTTATGGTTCACAAGTCAGCCTGTGCTCAGTGTTTCATAAATTCAAAATAAGAACACACACTTTCTTTTAAAGAGGCAAGAACACACAATAATACTGAATAGTGCTGAGAAAGCACCATCATTTGGCACAGTATATTTGATGTATAAAAAAAGAACTTTTCTCAATACAGTCTGGCTAGTTATTATCTTAGCACTTGAGAAAATACACCTAAATGAAGACATTATCCAATATAATCATATTGAGAAATCAGAAAACTTTAGAGAACCTAAATAAAACACTCATATATAAAAACTACCTTTTATTAAGACTTGCTTGCAAACTAAAGAAAAGCTTAAATCCTTGGAGCTCAGGACTCCTGGCCTGTGCCCTTGGGCAAAGCAGACTAACTTCTCTAAGAACTGTAAATGTCAGCTAAGAATACCTACCTAGCAGAACTGTTGGGAAGATTAAATGTTCTGACATATTAGAGCTTTTCTGCTGGGACTGGCCTGGAGAAAGTACTCATTTAGTGGCAGTATTAGGTTCCTCTAAGTTAGGGGCTAAGAGTACTATTTTACATACAAGGAAACTAAGGCATACAAGGAGGATGGAATTGCCCAAGGCTAGTCAATTAATATGAAACAGAACCTTAAACCCAAGGCACTTGACTCCCTGGACACTTTTTTCCAACTCAAAGAACATTTCTTAGTAACATGGATAATGATTCTATGAGACTGGCTTTATTTTTCTGGGTCTCGTGTCCAAGAACTGATATGAATCCCACCATCCCACAGTGACCAGGGAACTATGGTCTGATTTGAACTATTCATAGCTTTATACAAGAATATATGTACATATGTAACATATATATGTATATGTGTGTATATTAAACTACAACTTTTTTGTCTAAGAAAATTGTAGTCAGGTTAGGGGCAGAAAATCTGCAGTGACATTCAGGGGACATTCAAGAACAAAGCACAGACCACTCAACAATGGAAGAGGAGAAGAGAGAAAACAAATTCAGCCTCCAGTGACTCTCACTTGGCTGCACCATTGCTGAGTCAGGGCTTTCATTTCTTCAAAGAAATGCTTGCAGGAGCTCTTATGGTTCACAAGTCAGCCTGTGCTCAGTGTTTCATAAATTCAAAATAAGAACACACACTTTCTTTTAAAGAGGCAAGAACACACAATAATACTGAATAGTGCTGAGAAAGCACCATCATTTGGCACAGTATATTTGATGTATAAAAAAAGAACTTTTCTCAATACAGTCTGGCTAGTTATTATCTTAGCACTTGAGAAAATACACCTAAATGAAGACATTATCCAATATAATCATATTGAGAAATCAGAAAACTTTAGAGAACCTAAATAAAACACTCATATATAAAAACTACCTTTTATTAAGACTTGCTTGCAAACTAGACAGACAATCGCTTTCAGGTTAAAATCAGCCCTTTAAAATCCATTAATTGATATCAGACCACCCATATGAAAACTCCCTAAATGAGGAAGCTGGGGGAGAGGAGTTGCAAAGTAGTTTCCTGAATCACCTGCAATATCCCCATGAATTCTCAAACCTGAGTATCCTTATGTTCTGACTTGCCAGAGATGCCCAGGTCTTAGTGCCTTGTGGGAAGGAGAGGAAGGCCTCAGAAGTCCAAAAGCATCCTTGTGGAATCACTGTATAAATGAGTTACTTCACTCAAAGTACATATAATTTGATTTCCTATAATCAATATACTTTTACTATCTAGTATTAGGTATACCATTTTTTAATTAAAACTTTATTTTTAGGTTCAAAGCAAAACTGAACAGAAAAGGCAGAGATTTTCCCATATACCTTCTCTCTCTAAACATGATTAGCTTCCCTCATGATCAACGTCCTCCACCAGAGTGGTACATTGTTTACAACTGATGAACATACACTGACACATGACAATCACCCAAAGTCTAGAGCTTGCACTACAGTTCACTCTAGGAGTTGTATACTTTGTGGGTTTGGACAAACATATAATGATATGTATCCACCATCACAGCCTTCTACAGAGGATTTCAACTGCCCTAAAAGCCCTCTGTGCTCGGCCTATTGATCCTTATCCCTCCCGTTCCCCACCTCAAACCCTGGCAACCCACCTCACTGTTTCCATGCCTGTTTTCAGAATATCATATAGTTGGAACCATGTATATGTAGCCATTTCACACTGGTTTCTTTTACTTAGTAATATTCATTTAAGTTTCCTCCATGTAAAATCAGTAGCTCATTTCTTTTCAGCACCAAATAATATTTCATTGTTTGAATTTAGACATACCACAGTTTATCCATTCATCTACTGAAGGGCAATAGTATACTTCTAATCACACATAGTGCAAATAATATGGAAATAGGATGGAACGTATAAGCTCTCAGTGTTTTAGAGTCTCAGAGATAAATCATATTAGAGTAGAAAGCTATGAGGAGATAGATTAAATCTTGGTTCTATTACTTATGAGCTATGTGTTTGTGCATAAAAACTACCTTTTTTAAATGAAGGAAAGCCCTTTAAAATCCATTAATTGATATCAGACCACCCATATGAAAACTCCCTAAATGAGGAAGCTGGGGGAGAGGAGTTGCAAAGTAGTTTCCTGAATCACCTGCAATATCCCCATGAATTCTCAAACCTGAGTATCCTTATGTTCTGACTTGCCAGAGATGCCCAGGTCTTAGTGCCTTGTGGGAAGGAGAGGAAGGCCTCAGAAGTCCAAAAGCATCCTTGTGGAATCACTGTATAAATGAGTTACTTCACTCAAAGTACATATAATTTGATTTCCTATAATCAATATACTTTTACTATCTAGTATTAGGTATACCATTTTTTAATTAAAACTTTATTTTTAGGTTCAAAGCAAAACTGAACAGAAAAGGCAGAGATTTTCCCATATACCTTCTCTCTCTAAACATGATTAGCTTCCCTCATGATCAACGTCCTCCACCAGAGTGGTACATTGTTTACAACTGATGAACATACACTGACACATGACAATCACCCAAAGTCTAGAGCTTGCACTACAGTTCACTCTAGGAGTTGTATACTTTGTGGGTTTGGACAAACATATAATGATATGTATCCACCATCACAGCCTTCTACAGAGGATTTCAACTGCCCTAAAAGCCCTCTGTGCTCGGCCTATTGATCCTTATCCCTCCCGTTCCCCACCTCAAACCCTGGCAACCCACCTCACTGTTTCCATGCCTGTTTTCAGAATATCATATAGTTGGAACCATGTATATGTAGCCATTTCACACTGGTTTCTTTTACTTAGTAATATTCATTTAAGTTTCCTCCATGTAAAATCAGTAGCTCATTTCTTTTCAGCACCAAATAATATTTCATTGTTTGAATTTAGACATACCACAGTTTATCCATTCATCTACTGAAGGGCAATAGTATACTTCTAATCACACATAGTGCAAATAATATGGAAATAGGATGGAACGTATAAGCTCTCAGTGTTTTAGAGTCTCAGAGATAAATCATATTAGAGTAGAAAGCTATGAGGAGATAGATTAAATCTTGGTTCTATTACTTATGAGCTATGTGTTTGTGCACAAAACACTTATCCTCCATAAGCCTTTGTTTCCTTTAATGGGTCCAGGCCCTGAAGGCAAATCCATGTGGCTTCCAGTCTCCTCACAGCTCTCACAGCATGCTGAATCCCTGGAGTCACATTTAAAGAACAGGGGGCTTCAGTTCATCCGACGAACCTTTCTTTCAGAAGATCTCAAAATTTTTAGACGTAATTGCATTCTCAGAAGACAAAGAATCACATATTTCTTTTGAAAGCACCCATTTCCAAACATGAAGGGGTTTTATTTATATTTTGTTTTAAGAAAGACAATCTTTATTAAACCAAAATTTTATGGGGAAGCATAGTCTTTCAATAAAATCTGGGTGTAGATGGTGGTGAAGGCTTGTGAGTTTGGGACGAGGTAGGGTCTGGTCTCCAGTCAGCTTGTCTTCTCTCCAATGACCAACCTCCTCTATATTTCTCTAACCACACTCCCCCCACCCCCTACCCCGCAACACACACACCAGATAACTCTAGGAAATCCCTGGGTCGGTTTGAAAACTTGTGTTCTTAAGGGGACAGATAAGCCTTCCCATTCTAGGGCAGGATAGCTGCCAGGAACATTCTGCTATAGCACTCATGAATGTGATCCCAGTTCTTTCATCAGCCAGATGAAAATGCAATCCTGGGAAAATCAGAACATTAAACACAAACGGGGTCACCATCTATTGAGAAGTCACCACCAAGCAGAGGTCTGCCTCCTTATTTCATTTTAAATTCTTGTAATCTTTAAAACTGTTCTTGGCCAAAAAATTTTTAATTAAAAAGGCTTTTTTGTAATATTCATTTAAGTTTCCTCCATGTAAAATCAGTAGCTCATTTCTTTTCAGCACCAAATAATATTTCATTGTTTGAATTTAGACATACCACAGTTTATCCATTCATCTACTGAAGGGCAATAGTATACTTCTAATCACACATAGTGCAAATAATATGGAAATAGGATGGAACGTATAAGCTCTCAGTGTTTTAGAGTCTCAGAGATAAATCATATTAGAGTAGAAAGCTATGAGGAGATAGATTAAATCTTGGTTCTATTACTTATGAGCTATGTGTTTGTGCACAAAACACTTATCCTCCATAAGCCTTTGTTTCCTTTAATGGGTCCAGGCCCTGAAGGCAAATCCATGTGGCTTCCAGTCTCCTCACAGCTCTCACAGCATGCTGAATCCCTGGAGTCACATTTAAAGAACAGGGGGCTTCAGTTCATCCGACGAACCTTTCTTTCAGAAGATCTCAAAATTTTTAGACGTAATTGCATTCTCAGAAGACAAAGAATCACATATTTCTTTTGAAAGCACCCATTTCCAAACATGAAGGGGTTTTATTTATATTTTGTTTTAATAAAGATTGTCTTTCTTAAAACAAAATTTTATGGGAAGCATAGTCTTTCAATAAAATCTGGGTGTAGATGGTGGTGAAGGCTTGTGAGTTTGGGACGAGGTAGGGTCTGGTCTCCAGTCAGCTTGTCTTCTCTCCAATGACCAACCTCCTCTATATTTCTCTAACCACACTCCCCCCACCCCCTACCCCGCAACACACACACCAGATAACTCTAGGAAATCCCTGGGTCGGTTTGAAAACTTGTGTTCTTAAGGGGACAGATAAGCCTTCCCATTCTAGGGCAGGATAGCTGCCAGGAACATTCTGCTATAGCACTCATGAATGTGATCCCAGTTCTTTCATCAGCCAGATGAAAATGCAATCCTGGGAAAATCAGAACATTAAACACAAACGGGGTCACCATCTATTGAGAAGTCACCACCAAGCAGAGGTCTGCCTCCTTATTTCATTTTAAATTCTTGTAATCTTTAAAACTGTCTTGGCCAGTTAATTAAAAAAGGCTCAAAGTGAGATTTATTTTAACCTGACTAATTAGCCATCCTTAGTATTGGTTAGGTGGTGAGTAAAATACATGGAGGTCATTTAGAGTATTTCTGATTTGGGCATAAGAGAGCAAAACTGGATGGGAATGTAAGTTGTCACAGTCACTACGGAAAATAGTATGAAGACCCTTAAAAAAATTAAAAATAGAGTTGCCATGTGATCCAGCAATTTCACTCCTCAGGGGAAAAAAACCTATAATTTGAAAAGATGCATACACCTCTATGTTCACAGCAGTGCTATTCACAATATCGACAATGTGGAAGCAACCTAAATGACCATTGACAGATGCATGGATAAAGGAATGGTATAGATACACAATTGAATGCTACTCAGCCATAAAAAAAAATCTAATAATGCCATTTGCAGCAACATGAATGGAACTAGAGATTATCATTCTTAATTAAGTAAACCAGAGAAAGACAAATATCATATGATATCACCTATAGGCAGAGTCTAAACTATGACATAAACAAACTTATCTATGAAACACAAACAGACTCATAGACACAGAGAATAGACCTGTGGTTTTCAAGATGGAGTGGGGTGGGGTGGGATGGATTGGGAGTTTAGGATTAGCACATGCAGACTATTACATATAGAATGAATAAAAAATAAGTTCCTATTGTATAGCACAGGAAACTATATTCAGTACCCTGCGATAAACATGATGGAAAAGAATATGAAAAAGAATGTGTATATATATATATATATATATATATATATATATATATATATATATATATATACTTTTGCTGTACAGCAGAAATTAACATAACATTGTAAATCAACTATACTTCAGTTTAAAACAAGAGAGAGAGCAAAACTACCAGATTCAATATTCGGTAGGTATGAATTCACCTAACGGTTAGCAACTAGTTGTAGACATCTTCCAGAAGACTATAAAGACAGATTCAATCCATTTGGGTCTATATTGAGCCAAGTAGGCACAGTGACATAAGAGTGTACTACAGACAAGGCCTTGCCCTGGTGCTGAGTTTACTTCAGTCTCCCAAGCAGAAGGAATAAAGAAAGTACCATGCTTTAATTTCGGGGCTATTTATACACCTTTGTAATTACAGATGTGAAGTCAATGTCTTTTGTAAGAAAGTTTGAGCTAAAACTATAGTTTTAAAAGTGTAGATAATAGCTTTTCAGTAGCTATGTGTATTTCTCTTCAGATTGACTATCTTTACTTATAGAAAAGTGTTCCACCCTGATTAATCTAAGATTATTACATTTCAGAAAAAGAAGGAACCTCTTTACTTGGTTGGAAGCAGACAGAGTGTATCTGCAAGAAATAGGCCCAAACATCTTCCCCAGCACCACAAAGAACAATCAAACCCTTTCAGTGACTACACAGCATTTGGTAATGTAAGTTCTTCTTTTAAATAATACATATTACTATTTTCAGTCATAAATTCATTTCCATGAAAACCCTATTTATAAAAGGCAAGTATTAATAATATACAGGCTGCAGTATTTTCTACATAGAGTGCTATCCATTAATAGAGCTTGCTTCACTCTCTTCTAAAATGGGTCTTTTCAAATCAGTGAGTGGCTCTAATCTAATAAATGAGATCAGTCTGAATTTTTTACACTCTGCTCTCTCTCTCTCTCTCTCTCTTTTTTTCTCTTTTCCATCTTAGCTTAAACTAAAGAGATTTATTTAGTCCCAGACTTTGTGTTTGCTCTTGGAGAGATGCAAGAAAAATTTCCTGAAAGAATCATGTTTTCCAAGTTATGAACTGGAGAAAAACAGGAGGTGTGGGGTTGTGAGACACCGAGCTGGCTAACTTGGAAACAGAACCTGCTGCTCAACCTTATGGCAGAAGATTGGGAAGCGCCAATATTCTGGTCTGAACGGGTGGCTAAGTTTCATAAATATCCACACTGTTATGTGATTAGCCACAGAAAAGAGAAACTGTGAGTCACAGAAATGCAAGCAAATTAAAACAAACAAACGAATGAAAACCCAGAAAACAAAACAAAACTGTGATTCAGTCCCGTAGGCAAGGATAGGATACTGTGTCATTGCCACGGCCACAAATAACACTCCAACATTTGCTGAAAAGTGTAGGAAGATACCACTTGGATTCAAGATGGAAGACACTCATTAACCTACCTTTCCTTCTCTTGTATCTTACTGAAATGGGAGAAAAGTTGTTTGTTTTTAAAATGGACCTATATCAGTGCTGGCAAGAAAGGAATCAAGCAGAAGAACAGAAAGAATGAAGGAAACAGAGAGAGAGAAAAAAAGCAAATATGGTCAAATGAACAAAAACAACAGAGTAGGGAAAACACTTCAAAACAATACTTCAAAACCAGAGCTTAGTGAAACTCAAGATTTAGGTCAGCTAATGAAACGGAGGGAGTTTCTCAGGTTGTGCTAGTGATAAAGAACCCACCTGCCAATGCAAGTAGATGTAAGAGACAAAGGTCCAATTCCTAGGTTGGGAAGATCCCCTAGAAGAAGGCATGGCAACCCAGTTCAGTATTCTCTGCCTGAAGAATGCCATGGACAGAGGAGCCTGGCAGGCTACACTCCTTAGGGTCGTACAGAGTTGGACATGACTGAAGCAACTTAGCATGCACACATGCACATAATGAAACCAAGAGAAAACCCGGAGGGGGGTTCTTGGGATCAAATCCTTGCAGTGTCTGCCCCATCCCCCATCCTCATCCCACCCCACCATTTCTTTTTTTAAAAAAAAAAAATATTTTTTTTTTAAGATTTATTTATTTTTTATTTATTTTGGACGGGGGTCGGGTTGGGGAAGGAGGGGAGCGGGCAGGCCACTTCTATTGGTCTTTTGTTTCTCTATGTTCGTCCATCTTTGTTCTTTGGCTCCTGTGGGCCTTCCATCGCGGTGGCCTCTGTCGCTGCAGAGCACCGGCTCTGGGTGCATGTGCTCCAGAGCTCTGGCTCTGTAATTGGACACATCAGTCCAGCCGCTCCGCGGCACATGGGATCTTCCCAGGCCAGGGATCGAACCGGCGCCCCTTGCACTGCAAGGCGGTGTCCTTACCCACTGGACCCCAGGGGAAGCCCGGCCCACCATTTCTTTTTTGTAGGAAATGGACTTCATTAAGCCTGCTTGAGTTTCAGAAGGGTAGATTCAAACGGTTGCTAATCAGGGAAGGGAAGGGATGCAGAAACAAGGGAGATACAGTCAAGAAACAACAGTATAGCCTTGGGATAGGGTCCTGGTTTCGCCCCAAGAAATATACATATTGGAATATATAGCTGAATCATTTTGTTGTATAGCAGAAATTAACACAGTGTTGCAAATCAACCATATCTCAATCTTTCAAAGAGCAAAACTGTCAGATTCAATATTCTGTAGGTTTAAATTCATCTAATGGGTCATCCTTCTGGCAACACAGGAGGAGAAATGGGTATCTACTAATCCAGAAAACAGCCTACATCCTCTAAATATAAACCCACCTGCCCCTCCTCCAGTCACTGGAGAGTACGCCTTATCAGACAGCACACATGACCCTCTCCCAGAAAGCAGGCTTCACAGACAGGAAGGTTGACAGGAAAGCTCAGACACAAATAAGAATGCAAAACCAGAAGTCAGGTGATGTTCTTTGATGGAGAACATCACCAAGCATACCAAATGGAAGCACTTGCATCCTGAGGAAATAGAGCAAACAGAATAAACCTTTAAGATGGGTATAAATAATATCCTCAGAGACATAAAAGTGAGTTTGTCATTCACAAAGTGTACCCAGTGTAGATCTTGCAGACTAAGAATGGTTACTGACTTAGCACACCTGAGACTAAAACAGGGTCTCTGGACTGACAGAAAATAAGGTTCCACCAAGGGATGAGCTACCCTGTGAAAAACAGAGAAGTGAGTGAAAGTCGAGGTACGTACAGAATCTTGAGACCCCCTTGCCCTGTTCCCAGCTGAATCCAGAATGTTTTCAGTAACGTTTTACCCTGCAGACAAAAAACTAGGAGGTCCTCTGGGAAATGAGAACATCCCCAAAGAACAGACCTAGGAATTGAACTGTCTGATCAATAGCACTAAAAAGTCCCATTCTTAAATGAACATAGAACTAGGGATCAATATATATCTGGGGAAAGCCTAATAGGAAAGAGCAAAGTCACATCCAAAATGAATAACGTTGGAGGAAACAGCCTGTTTCAAAGAAAACTAAAAAATACTGTCATTAATATTCTTTCAGAAATAATAAAATGTTATATCCATAAAAAATAAGATTAGGATACTTTTAATAAGAAGCTTCAGAGCAAAACGATCTCTTAAAATCAAAACACTGGAAACAAAGAAAATTCTAAAAACTTTCAGAGGATCAAAGCAGTTGTGTGCCAAAGAAAAACGAAACAAAACAAAACAAAATGGCATCAGCCTTGTGGCTCATATGGCAAAGAATCTGCCTGCAATGCAGGAGACCTAGGTAGGGAAGATCGTTTGGAGATGGGAATGGCAACCCACGCCAGTATTCTTACCTGGAGAATCCCATGGACAGAGGAGCCCAGAGGGCTATAGTCCATGGGGTCACACAGAGTGGGACACGACTGAATGACTCACTTTCTTAAAAAGTGGAAACTTAAAGAGAATGGAGCAATGCCTTCAAAAATTCTGCTGGAAATGGATTCTAACACAGAATTAATTTCGAATCCAGCTAATCGTCAATTAAATATTTGAGTAGAATAAAGATATTTTCAGAAATGTATGGTGTCAAAACATGTATCCAATGCATCATTCCTCAGGAAGCTACTAGAGGCAGTGTTCCTCCAGAATGAGTACATGATACAAGTCAGTGAGATTCTGGAACAGGAAACTCAACCCAAGTGAGTTGAAGAAATCTCCAAAGTTATGGTGAAAGGAGACCCTAGTGAGGCAAGAAGCCTAGGAAGACATAGATCCAAATTAAAGAAGCTCAGAAATTTCCAGTAGAGAATTCTTCAAAGTGACAAAATTGATAGTATACCACATGCACACACATCTATGTATAAAGGCTATTTAAACAATTTTCAGAAAGTTTGAGTATAAATCAAGGATAAATACAAATGTATTTTACAAACTAAAATGAAAAGGAATGAATGACCCCAGTGAGAGCAAAAAGATGTGCAACAGTGTCAGATAAAGTTAACCTGGTCATGGCTCCTCTGGAGGCTCAGTGGTCAAGAATCCGCATTCAATGCAGGGGATGAGGATTGGATCCCTGGCTCAGGAAAATCCCTTGGAAAAGGAAGTGGAAGCCCACTCCAGTATCCTTGCCTGGGGAATACCATGGATACAGGAGCTGTAGTCTATGGGGTCACAAAAGAGTCTGTCACAACTCAGTGACTAAATAACAATAGGTCATAATCATTAAAAAAAAAAAAACTGATCTAAACAAAGTTATGTATAAGCTTATCAGAAAGATAGAATGAATGGAAGACTGCTTGAAGAATTAATTAAAACATGATAAACCTTTGATTTTCATGATAAAATATCAATAGATAATTCTCAAAATTAAAAACAAACAAAAAACAAGAAGTGACACTAAAATATATCAATAGATATATATTAGAGCTTGACTCTTAATCAACAGCAACAATTCAGAGGGAATCATGATTACTTTAATAAAAAATAAAATTTAAAGACTCACACCTGCCTACCAAGAAATAAACTGGCAACAATGAACATTAGAACCGACTTGCAACTCCTTCAAAGGTCATGGAAAAATAATTTTCAATCTAGAATTTTATACTTGTATGAGTTATCAAATATGGTGAGAGTAAAACTAAGTTTTCAGCTATATATGGATTCAGAAAATTCACATTCATGCATTCATATGGTAATTCAGGGAAGAAAAATGAAATTCAAGATAGAATATGACACGAGATCCAAGAAACCATGGCTACTGAATATTACCCAAAAGATGAACAGCAAACTGAAGACACAAATCCACTGTTCTTTGGAAATTGGGATATTCTTTTCTCAGTAGTAAGATTTCAGGGACACAGTATCACAGTTTCTGGTTTTTTAGAGCAAAAGGAAAATTTGTCAATGAAAAACATTTTAATACTGCTAACTTTATTTTTATTAGAGCCTAAATTTTTAAATCCATTTACTGATAAATCAGTGACAATTTCTAAAAATCATACCATAAATGTTATAAATCTGATCATAAAAAAAATAGGAAAAAACTTGTTTAAAAGCAGAAAATTGAAGGGATTGTGGCTGAAGTACGTATATACTAAGTTCCTCACCTTCCACAGTTGAGAATTAAAAGGTTCCATCCAAATTGTAAATTATGAACTATGAATCATAAATATTTCATTTAAATTATAAGGGAAAGCACCAAAAGATGTAAACAAAAGTAGTTAAAAGTAATACAAGTATTCCCTTTGGGAAAGGAAATCAGTGGAAGGGAGAGATGGTAAGTATCAATATTATTTTTCATTTTATATTTTTCTTTATAGTTTGAATATTTTTACTATGTATCTATGATCTGAATGTTTATATTGCCCCAATATTCATGCACTGAAATCCTACTCCCAAGGCTGATGGTGTTAGCAGGTGGTGACGGTCTCTGAGAAGTGAATATGCTATGATGGTGGAGCCCTCACAGAGCTCTCTAGCCCTCAGCCACCTGAGGACACAATGAGAGGTTCACAACCTGTAAAGTGCCCTCACCAGACCGTAACCTCACCCTGGCCTGGGCTTTCCAGCCTCCAGAACTGGGAGAAATAAATTTCAGTTCTTTATAAACTACACCAGTTGTTATAGCAGCCTGACTGGACTAAGACATATACCTAAATAAAATTTAAACTTGTATAAAAGGATAGCTTAAAATGAGAAAAAATGGAAATGGGCCCTCACCATAGGGAATTGGAAGCATCTGCTCCAATAGGCAGTAATGCGTCTGTGCAATGAAATCCTAGGGGATGCTGGAAGGACAGAGGGGAGCTCAAGGCCCTCATTAAAGGATGTCCACAGAGTGATGATGGTGACAGTGCTTTTCATTCATTTATTCAGCCAGGATTAGTCAAGGGACTCTGATGGGCCTAGAATTGTGCTAGGTACCACATGAGTAGTACTTAAGAATTTGCCTTCCAATGCATGGACCATGGATTCCATGCCTGACTGGGGAAGTAAGATCCCACATGCTGTGGGACAACTAAGCCCATGCATCATAACTAAAGAAAGATCATACACCACAGTGAAGAGCCTGTGCAGCCAAAATAAAAACACAATAATTTGAAAATTAAAAAGAGAAATACATTAGGACTTCTGTACAGAGACTGAGTCCTAAGCAAAAGCCCTCTTAGTTGCAGAAAGTAAATATGTACTATGATCGTTTTCGTGTTAAAATATTACATGAGTATAGAAATATACATTATAGACATAGGTTTATGCATACATAGAAGCCTGGAAAGATGTACACTGAGAAGTCAGAATAGGGAGCAGTGGGTGGAGGAGGGGGAAAAGAGTTTCATTTTGTACTTCCTTATTTTATAATTTAAACATTAAAAAAATACAACTTCATGGTTAAAATAAGCAAAACTCAGTCAGAAAGGTAGACAACTGAGTAATATGCTATTCATTGCTTCTGAAAGAAAAAAAAGAGTTAAAACATTCTTTCCATGGATAGAAAGTTGTTAGCATTATTCTCCTACCAAAAAGAAGAATTCTTTTATTTAGCCAACACGGCTTTCTGGAGCATTCATTTAGAGTCCTTTAAGAATATTGAATTTCTTGGGCATTGACACTTCTGTAGCATAGGCCTCATGCTTCAATTAAGATAAGGCTTTCTGTGGGCCAACTCAGCATTTGGAAAGTTTTTAAGTCTTTAAACTGTAATCATTTCATTCACTTAGATTCAACAAACTTTTGACAAGAGTCTGTATGTCTGGACTTTGCTAGGACCCAAGGGTCACAGAGATGTGTTAGATGGAAAAGCAGCTCAAAGGAAATTCACAGAGGCAGCTGAGTGTCTGTACAAGGATAGCACCCCACCTTGAGAGCCCTAGGTTGCTCTCACATTAAAGGGAGCCTGTAGTTCCCTTCTTCTTATTTCTGTATCAAGTTCTTTGGTTAATTTTCAAGGCAGCCAGGAGTTGTGGGCTCTTCTAGTTAATGGAGGTTTGAAATGTGGCCTTGGAGGCATCAGGTAGAGTTGGTTGTTGTCCTCCTTTCTGACCAGTGAAATTAAAAGCTGAAATTAGAATTGCACCATGTCCAGGACCTGGAGGTAACCAGGAATAGTGACTTGACCTCATTAAGGCTTCATTTTGCCTGATGTGAAGGCAGCTACAAACAGATCTCTACCAGGTGACTTGGAGCAGATTGTGCTTAGTCGTTCAGTTGTGTCTACCTCTTTGTGATCCCATGGACTATAGCTCATCAGGCTCCTCCGTCCATGGGGATTCTCCAGCAAGAATACATGATCCCTTTCGTGTTAGTAAGTAAAAGACATAGGTTTATGGATACATAGAAGCCTGGAAAGATGTACACTGAGAAGTCAGAATAGGGAGCAGTGGGTGGAGGAGGGGGAAAAGAGTTTCATTTTGTACTTCCTTATTTTATAATTTAAACATTAAAAAAATACAACTTCATGGTTAAAATAAGCAAAACTCAGTCAGAAAGGTAGACAACTGAGTAATATGCTATTCATTGCTTCTGAAAGAAAAAAAAGAGTTAAAACATTCTTTCCATGGATAGAAAGTTGTTAGCATTATTCTCCTACCAAAAAGAAGAATTCTTTTATTTAGCCAACACGGCTTTCTGGAGCATTCATTTAGAGTCCTTTAAGAATATTGAATTTCTTGGGCATTGACACTTCTGTAGCATAGGCCTCATGCTTCAATTAAGATAAGGCTTTCTGTGGGCCAACTCAGCATTTGGAAAGTTTTTAAGTCTTTAAACTGTAATCATTTCATTCACTTAGATTCAACAAACTTTTGACAAGAGTCTGTATGTCTGGACTTTGCTAGGACCCAAGGGTCACAGAGATGTGTTAGATGGAAAAGCAGCTCAAAGGAAATTCACAGAGGCAGCTGAGTGTCTGTACAAGGATAGCCCCCCACCTTGAGAGCCCTAGGTTGCTCTCACATTAAAGGGAGCCTGTAGTTCCCTTCTTCTTATTTCTGTATCAAGTTCTTTGGTTAATTTTCAAGGCAGCCAGGAGTTGTGGGCTCTTCTAGTTAATGGAGGTTTGAAATGTGGCCTTGGAGGCATCAGGTAGAGTTGGTTGTTGTCCTCCTTTCTGACCAGTGAAATTAAAAGCTGAAATTAGAATTGCACCATGTCCAGGACCTGGAGGTAACCAGGAATAGTGACTTGACCTCATTAAGGCTTCATTTTGCCTGATGTGAAGGCAGCTACAAACAGATCTCTACCAGGTGACTTGGAGCAGATTGTGCTTAGTCGTTCAGTTGTGTCTACCTCTTTGTGATCCCATGGACTATAGCTCATCAGGCTCCTCCGTCCATGGGGATTCTCCAGCAAGAATACTGGAGTGGGTTGCCATTCCCTCCTCTAGGGGATCTTTCCAACCCAGGGATCAAACCCAGGTCTCCCTCATTGCAGGCAGATTCTTTACCATCTGAGCACCAGGGAAGCCTGACTCTGAGCAGGTTATTCCCTCCTATATAGCTCCCTGCCTCTGGAGACCAAAAATATCCAGTAATCCAGTGTTTGTACTGTAAGTCCCTTGCAAATGGATGAGTTCCACTCTGAGAACACATTTGTAAGTTCAATTTGTTCATTGTTGTTGTTCAGATGCTAAGTTGTGTCCGATTCTTTGTGACTCCATGGACTGCAGCATGCCAGGCTTCCCTGTCCTTCACTATCTCCTGGAGTTAGCTCAAATTCATGTCCATTGAGTCAGTGATACTATCTAACCATTTCATCCTCTGGTTCCTCCTTCTCCTTTTGCATTTGTATATCCAACAAAGTTAGTCTGGGTACCTAATTAACGTACTTGGCTATATAGTACTGCATTGTAATAGGCTTACAATATTTTTCACACAAATAATATGTTCATAAAAAATAAAGAAATAAAACATTATTAATCATATAGTACAGTACCTTGAAAAGTATAATAGTACATAACAACAGTTGGCATCAAGAGGCTCACATGCACATTCACATCTTTGAATGTTCACAACTTGAAGGTTCATATGTAGGGGACTTACTGTACTGTTTTTCAGTCCTCAAGTCCTCAATTATTAGTTTCTGTGTTTATGTCTCTCTTCCCCTTCTAGAATGTGAGTTCTGTAAGGGTAGGTATCTGTCATTGTTTTTGGTCTCTCCAGAATTGTACAAAATTTCTGGAAATAAATGTTTGATTAAGAAGTATTTTATGAAAAAAATTGACTTAATGGACAGTTTACCCTACATGTATGACATGAAATATTTCTTGTTTCCATATACATTCATGTTCCTTTCCCAAAATTACTGAATCTTTGACTTGGTATCTGAAGAGCAACTACAAGGATCTAGACCTGGATACAGAAGCAACATGTACCAGTTCCTTTTCATGTTCTGGATCAGACATATCCTAAGTGTGTATATGTGTGTGTGTGTGTGTGTTTATGTATATTTATACATTGTGTTACTCTATCTTCATGACACTCCATTAGTCAGATATCATTTTGTCACCACTGTATACATGAAAATGGCTTAAAAGTAATGTATCCCATGTCAAGACACACCTAATAAAGGGTATATATAGGACTTTAAATCACACTCTTCTATTTTAGAATCCATTATTTAGTTACTGCTTTGTACAGAATGGGGACTTTCCCTGGACTATAAGAGAAAACAGTAAAGAAACATATTAATCTCACCAAGTGGTAGAGACAGGCAACATTTCTTAAAAAGGTGTGGTTATAACTAGAATGCTAATAGCTGAGTGTGGCAGAAGTTTATTCTACCCAAGTAGAATAAGAAGTAACTTGGAATGCCTTTGCTTCAATAAGGATAATGAACTTGAAAAATTATTCCATTATGTTTAAGCAGCATTTAGTCACTTATCGCTTATTTACATCACGGGAATAATTACAACTCATTTTGTAATTTGTACAAATATGCATAATGAACTATTTATAATATTTAGACATAATTATACCATGTAATTATTGCACAATTTTTTAGAAGTGTTGACAAAGTTAGTCTTTTGGATTTTTTTAATAATATCTTTTAAAATAATCCCAATGTTTAATTATTAGTATTTTCCTTTCTTTCTAACAATTTTTAGCAAACTCTTTCCCCTTCCATGAAAATATTTTTAAAGCTTCATAAAGACCTGGTTTTACATCTCATTTCTGCCACTCTCCGTTTATGTGACAATGAACATGTTACTAAGCTTTAGATACCCACATGTAAAGCATGAAAAAAGGAGAGTCCTAACTTGTTAAGTTCTTTGATAAGAAGAGACAAAGTATATATAGCCCCTTACACAGGGTCTGGAACCTAGTAACTATTATGAAGATGATGATGGTGATAACAATGATGATAATGATAATAATAATGATGCCAACAACCTCTACTGAATACTTACTCTTTGACAAGCACTTTTCTGAGTGCTTCATATGAACAAACTAATTTACTCCCCAAAAAAGTAGTGGCCAGTTGTCCCGGTAACAGTAGTGCTCAGTTTCAGAACTTCATTCTATGCTACCATTTCCCTAATGGAAAAACAGAGATGGAAGGTTTTAAAGCCATTGCAAGGACTTCCCTAGTGGTCCAGTAGTTAAGACTCCCAATGCAAGGGCCCCAGGTTCAATCCCTGGTTGGGGAATTAGATCCCACATGTTGCAACTAAGAGTTTGTATGCTTGACTAAAAGATCTAGAATGTAGCTACTGAACATCTTGCATGCCACAACAAAGATCAAAGATTCTGAGTCTTGAAACTAATACCTGACTCAGCCAAGTAAATTAACTAATTTAAAAATTTTTTTAAAGTCATTATAGTGCCTTAGTATTTACCCAAATGAACTGAAAACTTAGGCTGACATAAAATCTGTGCATAAAATGAGTGCTTAAAGCAGCTCTGTTCATAATTGCCAAAACTTGGAAGCCACCAAGATGTTCTTCAGTAGGCAAGTGGATAAACAAACTGTAGTACATCTATACAATAAAATATTTTCAACAATTAAAAAAAGAGCTATCAAGACACAAAAAGACATATGGGAACTTGAAATGCATATTGCTAAGTGAAAGAAGCTAATCTGAAAAGGGTACAAAATGTTTGATTTCAACTCTATGACATTCTGAAAAGGCAAAATTGTGGATGCAGTAAAGGGATCAGTGGTTGCCAAAGGTTCAGGAGGAGAGAGGGAGGGATTTTTAAGACAATAAAACTACAGCTGACCCTTGAACAACATGAGTTTGAACTGCCCAAGTAAACTCTTTCCCCTTCCATGAAAATATTTTTAAAGCTTCATAAAGACCTGGTTTTACATCTCATTTCTGCCACTCTCCGTTTATGTGACAATGAACATGTTACTAAGCTTTAGATACCCACATGTAAAGCATGAAAAAAGGAGAGTCCTAACTTGTTAAGTTCTTTGATAAGAAGAGACAAAGTATATATAGCCCCTTACACAGGGTCTGGAACCTAGTAACTATTATGAAGATGATGATGGTGATAACAATGATGATAATGATAATAATAATGATGCCAACAACCTCTACTGAATACTTACTCTTTGACAAGCACTTTTCTGAGTGCTTCATATGAACAAACTAATTTACTCCCCAAAAAAGTAGTGGCCAGTTGTCCCGGTAACAGTAGTGCTCAGTTTCAGAACTTCATTCTATGCTACCATTTCCCTAATGGAAAAACAGAGATGGAAGGTTTTAAAGCCATTGCAAGGACTTCCCTAGTGGTCCAGTAGTTAAGACTCCCAATGCAAGGGCCCCAGGTTCAATCCCTGGTTGGGGAATTAGATCCCACATGTTGCAACTAAGAGTTTGTATGCTTGACTAAAAGATCTAGAATGTAGCTACTGAACATCTTGCATGCCACAACAAAGATCAAAGATTCTGAGTCTTGAAACTAATACCTGACTCAGCCAAGTAAATTAACTAATTTAAAAATTTTTTTAAAGTCATTATAGTGCCTTAGTATTTACCCAAATGAACTGAAAACTTAGGCTGACATAAAATCTGTGCATAAAATGAGTGCTTAAAGCAGCTCTGTTCATAATTGCCAAAACTTGGAAGCCACCAAGATGTTCTTCAGTAGGCAAGTGGATAAACAAACTGTAGTACATCTATACAATAAAATATTTTCAACAATTAAAAAAAGAGCTATCAAGACACAAAAAGACATATGGGAACTTGAAATGCATATTGCTAAGTGAAAGAAGCTAATCTGAAAAGGGTACAAAATGTTTGATTTCAACTCTATGACATTCTGAAAAGGCAAAATTGTGGATGCAGTAAAGGGATCAGTGGTTGCCAAAGGTTCAGGAGGAGAGAGGGAGGGATTTTTAAGACAATAAAACTACAGCTGACCCTTGAACAACATGAGTTTGAACTGCCCAAGTCCACTTATGTGCAGATTTGTTTCCGTAATAAATATTACGGTAATGCAGGATCAGAGTTTGGCTGAATCCTTGAGCTGCGGAACTGCAAATACAGAGGAACCTCATACACAGAGGGCTGACTTGTAGATTTTCAACTGCACAGGGTACAGTGCCCCTAATCCAAGGGTTGTTCAAGGGCTAAATGTACCCTGTATGATATGGTCTGTAACAGTCGATGCATGGATTTGTCAAAACTTACTGGGGACTTCCCTGGGAGAAGACTCTGTGCTCCCTATGCAGGGGCCTCAGTTCAATCCCTCCTCAGGGAACTAGATTCCATATGTTACAACTAAGAGTTTGCATGCCAAAACTAAAGACCCAGCACACCCAAATAAATAAATAAATTGTCAGTGTTAGTTGCTCAGTCATATCCAACTCTTTGTGGCCCCCAAGGAACTCCCCAGGCAAGAATACTAGAGTGGGTTACCATTTTCTCTTTCAGTTGATCTTCCTGACCCAGGGATCAAACCTGGGTCTCCTACACTGCAGGCAGATTCGTTACCATCTGAGCCATTAGGGAATATATAAATGTTAAATAAACAAATATTTAAAAGCCTACTGAACATACACAGAGGGGACACCTAATATAAATTATGGATTTTAATCAATAATCAATCAAATTAATCAATCAATTTTAATCAATAAGAATGTATCAATATTTACAGTAAATCCTCAATTGTAACAAATATATCACACTAAAATGAGATGTTAATTAGAAGAAAGTATTTATTTGGGGAGTGTAGAGAATAATATATGGGAATTCTGTACTTTCTGCTTTATTTTTCTGTAAATCTAACACTGCTCTAAAAAGAAAATCTGTTAATTTGTAAAAATACAACAGTGTGTGTGCAGTCGCTCAGTTTTGTCCAACTTTGTGCAAACCCAAGGACTATAGCCCACCAGGCTCTTGTGTCCATGGGATTCTCCAGGCAAGAATACTGGAGTGGGTTCCCATTTTCTCCTCCAGGGGAATCTTCCTGACCCAGCGATCAAACCCACACCTCCTGCAGTTTCTGCACTGGCAGGTGGAGTCTTTACCACTGAGCCAAACAGCAGAGTGTACATTTTATATATTACAATGTTCTTTCAGAGAGTAATTATAGTTTTTTCTTTTAAAAAAAGTCCTTATAAAAAGTTAAAAGTTGGGAACTGTCATACTTAAATAAGATTAGATGTAGTTGAGTTCATTACTATGCTATTAGTGCTTCTTTTTCACATATACACATGGAAAGGAAAGGAAAAAAAAAAAGAAAAAGAAAAAATAACGAGGGACTTGCCGGGAAGTCGAGTGCATAAGACCTGCCTTCCAATGCAGGGTGCATGGGTCCAATCCCTGGTCAGGGAACTAGGATACCACATGCTGCAGAGTGTGGTCAAAAATTTAAAAACAAAAAAGGTTATTCAAAGATTAAATAAGGGGAACCGACCTTGAATGCCCACCTCCCCAGGCCAAGCAATCTCAAATGGAGGAATGTTACATCTGTGATTCCTAAGGTGTAGTCCCCAAGCAGCCTTAGCAGTTTTCCCTGGGGCTTGTTAGAAATGCAAATTCTCAGGTCCACCCAGACCAGTTGAGTCAGGGAGCAGGCCCAGAAATCTGTGTTTTCCCTCCAGGTGAGTGCAATGTTTCTTGAAGTTCCATAGCTACAGCTCTAAATCTGTGCATCTCCACTTTGTCCTTTTTGTTGCTGTTGTTTAGTCACTAAATCATATCCAACTCTTCTCATTCCATGGACTGCAACACATATGGGTACGCTGTCCTCCACTATACCCCAAAGTTTGCTCAAACTCATGTCTATTGAGTTTGAAGATGCCATCCAACCATCTCATCCTCAATGACCCCCTTCTCCTTCTGTCTTCAGTCTTTCCCAGGAGCAGTCTTTTCCAATGAGTCAGCTCTTCACATTAGATGGCCAAGGGATTGGAGCTTCAGCTTCAGCATCAGTCCTTTCAATGAATATTCACAGTTGTATTCCTTTAGGACTGATGGGTTTTTTTTTGCCATCCAAGGGATTCTCAAGAGTCTCCTCCAGCATCATAATCTGAAAGCATCAGTTCTTTGGTACTCAGCCTTCCCTATGGTACAACTCTTACATCCATACATGACTACTAGAAAAGTCATTGCTTTGACTATATGAACACTGGTAGTCAAAGTGACATCTCTGCTTTCTTATATGCCGTCTAGGTTTGTCATAGCTTTTCTTCCAAGGAACAAGCATCATTTTAGCAGAGACATAAACCCACAAGCAAAAGTCTCCCATGTTTTGATAATGGGGCTTCAGCATAAGACTAGACTAGGGTAAGGTAAGCTAGGTGCCAGAACATCTAGTAATCAAAATAGATAATACTTTGATGCAATGTTATAAAAGTCATAGTTAACACAAAAAAATCTACAATAAAAAAAATACCAAAATTTTTAATAAAGATACGGTCAATGTGACCAATCTTCCCTTTCACCTCACCCTGCAAAATAGCTCCAACAGGCACTGCTTCAGCCATGGGTAGGTTAGAACCAGAGATGAGGCGTGGGTGGGAAGGAGAGGGTTCAGGGCACCCATCACTGAGCCAGGTCCATTCCTTCCTTCTGACTGATGTGCACACCCTGTGTCACACCTACCTTCAATTACTGCCTCTTCATGGCCTATTTTGACCTCCCTTCAACAAACACATTGAAAAATGATGCTAATTGAGTGGAAAATGCTAGCATTTCTAAAAGGAAAGAAATAATTACAGTTCTCCAGAGACTTACTGTTTCTGTGGGAAGACTGAATTTACATACAGAAAGAAATAGCAGAGAACCCAGAAGATAATATCTCTACACTCAAGCAATAACACTGCTGAGGCTTAACTTCTGGGGAATCACTAGCGAGAAGAGTGAAGTGATTCTAGGTGACATTCATTTGATAACTTCATAAAAGCGCTCTGTGAACTGCACATCCAGCAGCACTGGACTGTTAGCTGTGGCCATTCTCTTCTTTTCCTGGAAGAGGTCAGCTTCAAACCACGTTTGAAGGAAGTGAGGACTATGGACTTGAGAGAGGGGATTAGAGAAGAAGCAAAATCTCCTATCACCGGAAGAAGAAACAAGAAGATGGAAGACTGTGGGAAATGAAAAAACAGGTTTGTTTAGCTTCTGTAGGAATAAAGAAAACAGGCCAGGGACTTCCCTGGTGGTCCAATGGCTACAACTGACTTCACGCTCCCAATGCAGCGGGCCTGGGTTCAATCCCTGGTCAGGGAATTAGATCGCACATGTGGCAACCAAGAGTTTGGATGTCGTAACTAAACATCCCGCGTGCTGCCACAAGGATCAAAGATCCCATGTGCCATGACTAAAACTCAGTGCAGCCAAATAAATATATTAATTTAAACAAATAAATACTTAAAAGTAAACAGCCAAAGGAGTAAAGCAGATGTCACAGAGAAAGGAAAAAGTGGGGCAAAGTGTGGGGAAGGAGGCAGAGCTTGAGACTAAGGATCACTCAACCCTGTCTTACCTGGATTCTGGAAGCTGAGACACTGCAAGTTCTGATTCAAGTGAAAAGTGGCAAATCATTCAAAGGAGCAAATGACATTAAAACTGAATTAAACCATCACTGTTCCAAGTGAAAGGAGATTCCAGCACTATTCAAACTTGTTCTCTGAAATGCTGAGTGTGGAGAACTTCCAGGGCAATTTTTTTTTTTAAGAATTGAAAACAAAATAAATGGAAGCTCTGCTTGGGAGCCCTGACTGATTCCTAGCCACCTGAGTCATTCTGAACAGAGACCTTCAGCAGCAGCATGCTTGTGGGAATCTACTACCCCAATGACTGTGTCACGGCTGAATTTTGTAAGCTATTTTCTTTTTGGAGAAATGTATCTGTTACTCAGTAAGTGTTGCTGAAGAGCTGTAGCCGAGACCCACAGTGGCTGCAGGAGCCAGAGTAGGACAAGGCTTGACAGGTTATAAGAAAAAGGGTTCTGACTCAAGCTGAGAAACAGATAAAGAGGAATGAGACTGATGAGGTAAAGCTCATCCTTAACCCTGAATATTCACTGGAAGGACTGATGCCGAAGCTCCAGTACTTTGGCCGCCTGATTGGAAGAGCCAACTCGCTGGAAAAGACCCTGATGCTGGGAAAACAGAAGGCAGAAGGAGAAGGGGACAACAGACGATGAGATGGTTGGAAGGCATCAGTGAGTCAATGGATATGAGTTTGAGCAAGCTCCAGGAGACAGTGAAGGACAGGAAGCATGGGGTGCTTCAGTCCATTGGGTTGCAAAGAGTTGGACATGACTGAGCAACTGAACAACAGCAACCTATTACTAAGAAATATTGATAAATTTCAAGCAAACACTAAGGTCAAGTAAAATTGAGCATCAGTGTCATTGCTTCTTGGAACTGAGAAGCAAAAGTGCTCCTCGGGGCTATCAGTATAGCTCTTAAGAATCAAATTTATTTAAGATCAATTCCCAGAGACAGACCATTAGCTATTTTGTGAACAGGTGATGGCATTGGGACACAGCCTAGAAGAATGTGGTTATTTATTGGGATGGGGACCATTCCATCACTTCTTTTAAACTGTCTAACAAAAGACACCACTCAGATTAGAGGTAAGAAAGGGTGGGATGGCCCCTACGAGTAAAACCCCCAGATGTCACAGAGAAAGGAAAGTGGGGCAAAGTGTGGAAGGAGGCAGAGCTTGAGACTAAGGATCACTCAACCCTGTCTTACCTGGATTCTGGAAGCTGAGACACTGCAAGTTCTGATTCAAGTGAAAAGTGGCAAATCATTCAAAGGAGCAAATGACATTAAAACTGAATTAAACCATCACTGTTCCAAGTGAAAGGAGATTCCAGCACTATTCAAACTTGTTCTCTGAAATGCTGAGTGTGGAGAACTTCCAGGGAATTTTTTTTTTTAAGAATTGAAAACAAAATAAATGGAAGCTCTGCTTGGGAGCCCTGACTGATTCCTAGCCACCTGAGTCATTCTGAACAGAGACCTTCAGCAGCAGCATGCTTGTGGGAATCTACTACCCCAATGACTGTGTCACGGCTGAATTTTGTAAGCTATTTTCTTTTTGGAGAAATGTATCTGTTACTCAGTAAGTGTTGCTGAAGAGCTGTAGCCGAGACCCACAGTGGCTGCAGGAGCCAGAGTAGGACAAGGCTTGACAGGTTATAAGAAAAAGGGTTCTGACTCAAGCTGAGAAACAGATAAAGAGGAATGAGACTGATGAGGTAAAGCTCATCCTTAACCCTGAATATTCACTGGAAGGACTGATGCCGAAGCTCCAGTACTTTGGCCGCCTGATTGGAAGAGCCAACTCGCTGGAAAAGACCCTGATGCTGGGAAAAACAGAAGGCAGAAGGAGAAGGGGACAACAGACGATGAGATGGTTGGAAGGCATCAGTGAGTCAATGGATATGAGTTTGAGCAAGCTCCAGGAGACAGTGAAGGACAGGAAGCATGGGGTGCTTCAGTCCATTGGGTTGCAAAGAGTTGGACATGACTGAGCAACTGAACAACAGCAACCTATTACTAAGAAATATTGATAAATTTCAAGCAAACACTAAGGTCAAGTAAAAATTGAGCATCAGTGTCATTGCTTCTTGGAACTGAGAAGCAAAAGTGCTCCTCGGGGCTATCAGTATAGCTCTTAAGAATCAAATTTATTTAAGATCAATTCCCCAGAGACAGACCATTAGCTATTTTGTGAACAGGTGATGGCATTGGGACACAGCCTAGAAGAATGTGGTTATTTATTGGGATGGGGACCATTCCATCACTTCTTTTAGCAATCTGTCTAACAAAAGACACCACTCAGATTAGAGGTAAGAAAGGGTGGGATGGCCCCTACAAAGTGTGGACTTCGTGGAATAGGTAAGTGGAGTGTATGAGTCCTGACAAGCTTGGTGCTCACTGTCCCAGCCCATCACCACCAGTGACGTATGTCATCCTGGTCAGAACAGTCTTCATCCAGGAGGTCAACATGGGTTGACTGAGTTCACGAGGGTAGTCTGCTGACCAGAGTTGAGCTGAATCCCAGTTCTGTATCTTAGGAGATCCTGGGACCATGCCAAGGGAGAAAAAACATAGGTTCTGAAGGAGATAAAGAATTCTACTAGTCTAGAGGCCATGCCCATTTCAGGACTGAAATGAAGGAAAGAAATTCAAGATTCAAATGCTATAAACTAGATCAGTATGTAAGATCATGGTTTTCCTCAAGTTAAAAAAGAAAAAATTACCCCCTTTGTTGAATAATGGTCTCTTTTGAAAATACTAACTTGTCTCTCATAAATTGGGAGTAAATGATTTTTGTTGGGCTTCCTTCATTGCTCAAATGGTAATGAATATGCCTGCAAAGCAGGAGGCTCAGGTTCAACCCCTAGGTCAGGAAGATCCCCTGGAGGAGGGCATGGTAACCCACTCCAGTATTCTTGCCTGGAGAATCCTATGGACAGAGGAGCCTGGTGGGCTACAGTCCATGGAGTCAAAGAGAGTTGTACACAACAGAGCAACTAAGCATGCATGCACAGGAACCAATTTCTAAGAAAAAATAAAGTACTAAGCTGCCTAACGGTAGAAAAAAAGGAGAGATGGCTCTATGTCCTCTGAGGGTAGGCTGAGAATGTCAGAGCTCTTGACAGTCATGAGAAAACCTGGCTGGAGTGACTTTAGGGCAAGGCAGATAATGGATGATTTCAATATTAGATTTTAGGGTGAATGGGACATCCATATTTCGTGGGCAACTAGGGCTATGGCAATGGAGAGAGGGTAAGAGGGAAAATGTTAATAACATTTAGAAAATAAAATACCTGGGTTGAAACTATGTGTGTATTGAGAGAGCAAAGAATCAGAGACACAGTAATTATAACCACAACACTGGTGATTACAACTTCCACTGCTTATAGAAAGGCTACTATGTTGTAGTCATGGTATGACTACTCTTACCTGTTTTATCTCTAGACACCAAGAAATAGATAGGAAATTGAGGTGCCAAGAAATTAAGAGACTTACTTAAGGTCATGCATTAAAGAACTAGGACTAGATTTCTAAGAGAGAGAAGTCTCTAGATTTCTAGAGACTCTCAATCCAGTCTCTTCCCACAGCCTGTTTATTTTCATGCATAAGGGAATTGAACCCTTATAAGGGTTCATGAAAATATTTCCCCTCATAAACAGTTGAGCTAGTGATATGAAAATACAGACATCACGGGGATCTCATAGAGCAACTTTAAATAGAAGAGAGTAAAGGAAATGATGTTGTAAACACTGGCTGGGCTCAACAGATTGACAGGTCTGGTATAGAAGTGGGGCCAAGAAATTTGTCATGTCCTCCTGGGATGATGAAAAGTCAGGAGAGGATGCATTTTCACCCTTGCCTTCAGTGTGACACAGCCCAAAGGTAGCCCTTTGAAAGAGAATTTGGTTTTGAAACACTTCATTGCCTCCCATACTGATGCTAAGGGAAAGAAGAGATCTGACAACCACTTTAGAGAGAAGCAGAAGCTCTAGCCAGGAGTTGAACAGAGAGAACCGAGTGCCGTACAGCTTCTCCACTGATAAACCCCCAGGATACTGTCCACATCCACACCAGTGAGAGTTGTACACAACAGAGCAACTAAGCATGCATGCACAGGAACCAATTTCTAAGAAAAAATAAAGTACTAAGCTGCCTAACGGTAGAAAAAAAGGAGAGATGGCTCTATGTCCTCTGAGGGTAGGCTGAGAATGTCAGAGCTCTTGACAGTCATGAGAAAACCTGGCTGGAGTGACTTTAGGGCAAGGCAGATAATGGATGATTTCAATATTAGATTTTAGGGTGAATGGGACATCCATATTTCGTGGGCAACTAGGGCTATGGCAATGGAGAGAGGGTAAGAGGGAAAATGTTAATAACATTTAGAAAATAAAATACCTGGGTTGAAACTATGTGTGT
Source organism: Tragulus kanchil (assembly GCA_022376925.1). Classification (NCBI taxonomy): domain Eukaryota; kingdom Metazoa; phylum Chordata; class Mammalia; order Artiodactyla; family Tragulidae; genus Tragulus; species Tragulus kanchil. The sequence goes on from JAIOJX010000026.1 coordinate 183,807,996, forward strand.
ATTGAGAGAGCAAAGAATCAGAGACACAGTAATTATAACCACAACACTGGTGATTACAACTTCCACTGCTTATAGAAAGGCTACTATGTTGTAGTCATGGTATGACTACTCTTACCTGTTTTATCTCTAGACACCAAGAAATAGATAGGAAATTGAGGTGCCAAGAAATTAAGAGACTTACTTAAGGTCATGCATTAAAGAACTAGGACTAGATTTCTAAGAGAGAGAAGTCTCTAGATTTCTAGAGACTCTCAATCCAGTCTCTTCCCACAGCCTGTTTATTTTCATGCATAAGGGAATTGAACCCTTATAAGGGTTCATGAAAATATTTCCCCTCATAAACAGTTGAGCTAGTGATATGAAAATACAGACATCACGGGGATCTCATAGAGCAACTTTAAATAGAAGAGAGTAAAGGAAATGATGTTGTAAACACTGGCTGGGCTCAACAGATTGACAGGTCTGGTATAGAAGTGGGGCCAAGAAATTTGTCATGTCCTCCTGGGATGATGAAAAGTCAGGAGAGGATGCATTTTCACCCTTGCCTTCAGTGTGACACAGCCCAAAGGTAGCCCTTTGAAAGAGAATTTGGTTTTGAAACACTTCATTGCCTCCCATACTGATGCTAAGGGAAAGAAGAGATCTGACAACCACTTTAGAGAGAAGCAGAAGCTCTAGCCAGGAGTTGAACAGAGAGAACCGAGTGCCGTACAGCTTCTCCACTGATAAACCCCCAGGATACTGTCCACATCCACACCAGTGACAAGCACTCCATCTTCCTCTCCTCCCTTTGGCCCTATATATTCCAAAACCAATGTAAGCAACTTTTATTCTATTGTCCTAATATTGAATGTAATAATTATATGTAAATTTTGAAGTCAAATGTAAAATCCTTACATTGCTGCCACTTGCTAAGCATTTATTAATCAGTCAACATGTGCCAGTCTCTGGCAGACAAGATGTGGAGGTAAAGTCAACAGTTCCTGCCTTCCAGAACCTCATCATCTTTACTTAGGCAAATAAGTCATACCATGTGATGAAGACTGTAGAAGTATGAGTTAAGCATTCTGAGGAAGGAAAGAAGGAAGGGAGAGTTCGAGGGAGGGAGAAAGGAAGGAAAATCGACCTGGAATGGTCAGACAGGATCTCATCAGGAGGTAAAGTTTGTTCTGGACCTTGAAAAATGAGTACAAAATTTCTGAGAGGCTCCAGGACACATAGGTGAGATAGAGTATTTTAACTGGGGAAGAAATGAAGGATAGAGTTGTCAACAGACTAGAACTGGGCCCAAGGAAACAACCTACGATCTTAATGGATGTGTATAAAGGAGCCTGAGGAATGGGTACCCTTTTGTAGACCTGATATTGAACATGGTCCCATCAACTAGGAATGGGAGAGGTGGGGGATCAACAGCAGAGCCCAGGCAGCAGGCAGTACCGAGGGTCATGATTCCAGGGTGCTTTCTGCCTGGAGGGCTTTGACGGGATCTCATAGAGCAACTTTAAATAGAAGAGAGTAAAGGAAATGATGTTGTAAACACTGGCTGGGCTCAACAGATTGACAGGTCTGGTATAGAAGTGGGGCCAAGAAATTTGTCATGTCCTCCTGGGATGATGAAAAGTCAGGAGAGGATGCATTTTCACCCTTGCCTTCAGTGTGACACAGCCCAAAGGTAGCCCTTTGAAAGAGAATTTGGTTTTGAAACACTTCATTGCCTCCCATACTGATGCTAAGGGAAAGAAGAGATCTGACAACCACTTTAGAGAGAAGCAGAAGCTCTAGCCAGGAGTTGAACAGAGAGAACCGAGTGCCGTACAGCTTCTCCACTGATAAACCCCCAGGATACTGTCCACATCCACACCAGTGACAAGCACTCCATCTTCCTCTCCTCCCTTTGGCCCTATATATTCCAAAACCAATGTAAGCAACTTTTATTCTATTGTCCTAATATTGAATGTAATAATTATATGTAAATTTTGAAGTCAAATGTAAAATCCTTACATTGCTGCCACTTGCTAAGCATTTATTAATCAGTCAACATGTGCCAGTCTCTGGCAGACAAGATGTGGAGGTAAAGTCAACAGTTCCTGCCTTCCAGAACCTCATCATCTTTACTTAGGCAAATAAGTCATACCATGTGATGAAGACTGTAGAAGTATGAGTTAAGCATTCTGAGGAAGGAAAGAAGGAAGGGAGAGTTCGAGGGAGGGAGAAAGGAAGGAAAATCGACCTGGAATGGTCAGACAGGATCTCATCAGGAGGTAAAGTTTGTTCTGGACCTTGAAAAATGAGTACAAAATTTCTGAGAGGCTCCAGGACACATAGGTGAGATAGAGTATTTTAACTGGGGAAGAAATGAAGGATAGAGTTGTCAACAGACTAGAACTGGGCCCAAGGAAACAACCTACGATCTTAATGGATGTGTATAAAGGAGCCTGAGGAATGGGTACCCTTTTGTAGACCTGATATTGAACATGGTCCCATCAACTAGGAATGGGAGAGGTGGGGGATCAACAGCAGAGCCCAGGCAGCAGGCAGTACCGAGGGTCATGATTCCAGGGTGCTGTCTCTGGCCTGGGAGGGACTTTGACAAAGGCTTATCCATGAGCTTATCATGTCTTGGGCTTATTCATGAGCCCAAGACAGAGTACAGTCCCTCTTAGTGTTAGAACATGTAAGAAACTGATGTTCATGGAGAATGATCCTAGCCATCCCATGATAAAAAAGACTACAAATGCCTAGACTACAGCCTGAGGCCATCAGACACTAGGGGCAAGAGCCCACCCAGCCAGAATAAACTAGTTCTGATTATCTTTACTATTTCCCCAAATTACTACTACAGTGATTTACAGGAGGTAAGTATTCAATATATATTTTCTGAATAATTGCATGAATGTGTTTTTCTGTTATATTTAACTTGTTTTGTTCTTATTTCCTGCAGGGCTACAGGCTACATTATCATCACCATCAATCATTGTCATAATTATCTTACTGGTTACCAATTATGGTGGGCTTACCACCTCCAGATGCAAAGCTAAGGGCTTAGGATCTTCAATCCTCAGACAGTCCTACAAGGCAAATTTTATTAGCCCCAGTGTATAAATGGAGAAAGTCGACTTTAGAAAAATTATTGTGCTGTGCTTAGTCATTCAGTCATGTTTGACTCTTTGCAACCCTTTGGACTGTAGCCCACCAGGCTCCTCTGTCTGTGTGACTTTTCAGGCAAGAATAGTTGTATGGGTTGCCATTTCTCTCCTCCAGGGTATCTTCCCAAACCAGGGATCAAACCCAAGTCTCCTGTGTCTCTTGCATTGCAGACATGTTCTTTACTCACTGAGCCATCAGGAATTGGTCTTGCTCAAAACTTGCATATAGCTAATAATAAGTGGCAAAATAGTGGGACATCAGAGCCATGCTCTATTCAATTTGAAAATAGCACACTTCAATAGTAAACAAGTCATTTTAATAAACAATTTAGTGAATTAAAAACAAAAGTCAATCTGTTCCATTAGTATTCTAAGAAGGAAACAGCCAAGTGAATTTTTTCAAAGGTTTTATTAACCTATATATACAGAAAAGTACACAATTTGATGAATTTTTACCAACTGACAACATTGAGTTATTAGAGTTCCGTGAATATAGCACAAAAATCCCATCTTCTTTCTCTATTACAACCTTCTTACAAATAAGAGGGAAGATGTAAGTTTCTAATCTACAGATTGCTTTGTGATCTTACTCTAAAAAATTACCAACAGTCTTTTGGCTCCATAACTCAAGTAGCTTGTCAGTGTTTCTGCCTTTCACATGTTTAAAATTTCTAACTAGTTAAAACATACCATCAACTCCATTGCCAAGAGCTTCTACATTGAGACATTTTATTCTACTATATTCAAGTTATCATCTCCAAAGAAATATCTCAATCATTACCTCACTATACCTCCTAAGGAAACAGCTCCCCTGAAGTCCACTCTTGAGTGCTTCAGATGTTAGAGATCTGGTGGAACCCGTCACTCCTTTTATTCTCATCACATGAAACCGTAAAATAGAGCAAGGAAGTTACCTCTGACTGGCAAAGAACCTCTCAATGTTCCATTTTTAAGGTGTTCCTGTCTGTCAGGGCAGATGAATTACGATTCTCTACCCCCGATGGCTAAGCCTGCCCCTTCTCATGGAGGTGCCAGCTGCTGCCTGTTCACTAGCAACAGCTCTGTCACTTTTACTTTGCATCCTAATTAAGAAGACATTGAGAGACACATGGAAGAACAGGTACCAGAAGGACGGTGCTATCTGTCATACTGTCCTCCAGATGTTCCAAGGATGCCTTTGAATGTGGATGGAGGAGACATGCAGAAAGAACGCCAGCACCATGAAACCGTTCCCAGGCTGCTTTTTGAAGAAAGACAATTAACAGCCGAACAGCTGCTGATGGGAACTTTTAGCTGAAGAACTTGTTATGAAAAGCATTTACCTGTCCTCGGAGGAATTCATACTGATAAATACCTTGGTTATGTTCCTTATTTTGTTCTCAAATGCACAATTTATCCCTCCTAAATCAGTTTCCTTCCAATACTAAGAGAGCTAATTAAGATAAGAGAGATATATCACCAATTACAAAAATTATTCTGTAAGCTCGTGAAAGCCTACAATAGGCATCATTGCTCGGAAACGCTTTTAAAACTTACCAAATATTTGATTGGTACCTGTTGGTACTGTATTGTAGGGGAATTACAAATAGTTTTGAACATTGGTGCCAAATAAATTAACTTCCCTGCTGGATATACTGATAATCCACTTATTATACTTTTATTTATTAATTTATTTATTTTTGTCTGTGTGTGTCTTTGTTGATGCCGGGCCTTTTCTGTAGTGATGTTGAGCAAGGTATACTTTCTAGGTGTGGTATGTGAGCTTCTCAATGCAGTGGCGTCTCTTGTTAGGGAGTACTGGTCTAGGATGCATGGGCTTTGGTAGCTGCAGCACTTGGGCTCAGTAGTCACAGCTCCCGGGCTCCAGGGCACAGGTTCCAACACTGTGGCACACAAGATTAGTTGCATCAGTAGGTGAATTCTTTACCACTGAGCCACCAGGGTAGCCCTTGCTTTTTAAAACTACTGCACTTGCATATAAATCAATGAAGTTGAACAAACCCTTGCACCACACACACAAATAAACTCAAAATGGCTCGAAGACTTACATATAAGACATGACAACATAAAACTCCTAGAAGAGGACTTTCCTGGTGGTCTAGAGGTTAAGAACTTATCTGCCATGCAGGGGACATAGGTTTGATCTCTGGTCCAGAAAGATTAAACATGTCACAGAGCAACTAGGCTCACAAGCCACAGCTACTTAAGCCCACATGTGCAGAACCTATGCTCTGCAACAATCGAGAGGCAACCAAAATGAGAAGCCTGCACACAACAATGAAGGATAACCCCTGTTCAGCACAGCTGGAGAAAGCTGGTGCATAGCAACAAGGATCCAGTGCAGCCAAAAATAAATAAATAAATCTTAAGAAAACAAAAGGCCCCTACAAGAGAACATAGGCAAACCATTCTCTGACATAACCCATATCAATGTTTTCTTTGGTCAGTCTCCCAAAGCAATAGAAATAAAAGTAAAAATAAACACATGGGACTTAATAAACTTGTAAGAGTTTGTACAGCAACAGAAACCATAAACAAAACTAAAAGACAGCCTACAAACTGGGAGAAAATATTTGCAAATCATTTACAAGGGCTTAATTTTCAAAATATACAAGCAGCTCACACAATTTAGTAACAACAAAAAAAGAAAACAACCCAATCAAAAAGGGGATTAGGGGCTTCCCCTGGTGGTCCAGTGGGTAAGGACACCGCCTTGCAGTGCAAGGGGCGCTGGTTCGATCCCTGGCCTGGGAAGATCCCACGTGCCGCGGCATGGCTGGACCGATGTGTCCAATCACCGAGCCGGAGCTCTGGAGCGCATGTGCCCAGAGCCGGTGCTCTGCAACGACAGACGCCACCACGATGGGAGGCCCACAGGTGCCAAAGAACAAAGACGGATGAAAATGGAGAAATGAAAGACCAATAGAAGTGGCCCGCCCGCTCCCCTCCCTCCCCAACCCGACCCCCGCCCAAAATAAATAAAAACAAATAAATCTTAAAAAAAAAAGGGGGGGGGATTAGACTTAAATAGATATTTCTTCAAAGACAGGCACGCATGTGTGCTCAGTCACTGTCACGTCTGACTCTTTGCAACTGCATGGACTGTAGCCTACCAGGCTCCTCTGTCCATAGGAATATCCAGGCAAGAATACTGGAGTAAAACTTGTGATTGTGAGAAAAAAAAAAAAAATACTGGAGTGGGTTGCCACTTCCTCCTCCAGGGGATCTTCCTGACCCAGAGATTGAATCCACTTCTTCTGCATTGGCAGGTGGGTTCTTTACCACTGAACCACCTGTGAAGCCCAAAGACTTACAAGTGGTCAACAGACACATGCTCATCACTGCTACAATAGCCAAGCCAAAAACCATGGAAACGACCTAAATATTCATTAACAGATGAATGGATAAAGAAGATACGTTTTATATATAATACACACACACACACACATATATATTACAGAATACGGCTCAGCCATAAAACATAATGAAATGATGCCATTTGCAGCAACATAGACGGACCTAGAGGTTCATACTAAGTGATGTAAGTCAGAAAGAGAAAGACAAAATACCACATGGTATCACCTATATGTGGAATCTAAAATAGGACACAAATGAACTTATCTACAAAACAGAAAGAGGCTCACGGACTTGTGGCTGACAATGGGGTAGGGGTGATCAGGGAGGGATGAATTAAGAGTTTGGGGCTAGTAGATGCAAACTATTATATACAGAATAGATAAACAACAAAGTTCTACTGTATAAAATAGGGAATTATATTCAATATTTTATAATAAACCATAATGGAAAAGAATATGATCAAAAATATATTGGATTTAGAAGAGTGTGACACACCTGCACACCCTTCTCCAGAGGCACTTAATACAAGTTCTTGCTTTGGATTATGTGACTTACTGGAATTAAAAAAGAAAGAAAGAAAAAGATAGTCAGTAATCCTTAAATTATCATTTTGACAGAAAGCCTTTCAGGTGATGCTAGTGGTAGGTAAAGAATCTTCCTCATTAGTGGTAAAGAATCTCTGCCAAGATGGAGACACAAGAGATGCAAGTTGGACCCCTGGGTCAGGAAGATCCCCTGGAGGAAGAAATCGCAACCTACTCCAGCATTATTGCCTGGAAAATCCCATAGACAAGGAGTCTGGCCGTCTACGGTCCGCGGAGTCACAAAGAGTCAGACGTGATTGAGCACACACTTGTCTTTGAAGGGGCCAGACGATTGTTCTGTTTGCACTAAAGTGTAAGATGACATTAAAAGGTATACTTTTCATAAGGAAAGTTATCTTCAGCAAATTTTAATCAGTGTTGATGTCATCCCCTAAAGGGAGAGAAAGACTAATTAACAAAATGGTGTTTTAAATAGAAATTCTGTCCAATTTCATTATTTTAATGATACTTTTCTCCATTCCCAAAGAAAAATGAATAATTTTTACTAATTTTCAAAAATACTGTACCATGCAATCAGGAAATAATTAATTTAGTGCTTTTCATCAGTAATGGGGATTAAGTTCCTTAATGAACAGCCTCCCTTTAATTCAACGATGAGACAACTATTACTGAAATATTTATTGATATAAAGTTACATCAGAGAAAGAAAAAACAACTTTCAAATATTCTAATCTCAAATCAGGTACAGCTGATTCTTTGTCCTTATCACCAAAGTCGTGAATTTCTAAAGAGCACTAGAACTTTAAAAATATTCCTAAATATCATTTTTGTTAAAAAGTAACAGTCAGGGCTTCCCTGGTGGTCCAGTGGGTAATGACACCGCCTTGCAGTGCAAGGGGTGCCGGTTAGATCCCTGGCCTGGGAAGATCCCACGTGCCGCGGAGCAGCTGGATCAATGTGTCGAATTACCGAGCCGGAGCTCTGGAGCGCATGCGCCCGGAGCCGGTGCTCTGCAACAACAGAGGCCACTGTGATGGGAGGCCCACTTGGGCCAAAGAACAAAGACGGATGAAAATAGATAAAGAAAGGAAAGACCAATAGAAGTGGCCCGCCCACCCCCCTCCCTCCACAACCCACCCCAAACCCCCCACCCCCCCAAAAAGTAACAGTCAAGTTTCTATGCATCTTATATTAAATGATATGGGGTGATGCAAGTAAAAGAAAAGATTTTGTCTTAAGAAAATTACCATCTAATTCATATTTTCAGATTTTCTTAATAGCAGCGCTACTGACATTTTAGGCTGGATAATTCATTGTTGTGAGGGCTGTCCTGCATAGTAGAATATTCAACAGCATCCCTGGCCTTTACCCAGACAATATGAGTACCACCTCATCTCACTTAAAACTTCCAAAAACACTTTGGACATTACCATGTGTTCCTGGAAAGTAAAACTATTTCCAGTTGAGAACTGGCGAACGGAAGGATCTAAATCTCAAAACCCTTCAAGCTCATAGTTTGCATAAGCGGGATACAATGACAGATCAAATCAGACCTCACTGAGGCATTGAAATAGCTAGAAAATGGACTGATCTAGCGATTATGACCTTTACAGAAAAGTCAGAGAGGTTAGGCTTAAATCCTGGTTCTGTTTTTTTCTAATATAGGCAGGTTACCTGTCACCTTTAAGCTTCAATCTCCTCCTCTGCAAAATAGGGAAAACAGCAGAATTTACACATAGGGTTATTGAGGATGAGACAAAATAAAGCAAAGAAGGATCTCAAATGATCCATATCACCTATTATTACCATATATGGCATCCAAATTTTGGTTGAATTGGATAAACTAGACCTGTGGCTATCTATTCATTATTTGAATAGACTTTAAGAGTTGCAAAATAACTGTGAATGAGAATTTCAGTGGAAAATGTAAGCATTTACTGCACATTTGTATAATGCTATTTGCATTTTAAATAATATGCTTTATAGCAAATATGACATGTCTACTCTCATGAGTTCTTCCTTTAGAGTGAAGGGTACACACTGACCCAAGAATAATTCAGAATGATCAAAATTAAGAAAAGTTATTAACATTCGTGCCGTGAGCAGCTGGATCAATGTGTCGAATTACCGAGCCGGAGCTCTGGAGCGCATGCGCCGGAGCCGTGCTCTGCAACAACAGAGGCCACTGTGATGGGAGGCCCACTTGGGCCAAAGAACAAAGACGGATGAAAATAGATAAAGAAAGGAAAGACCAATAGAAGTGGCCCGCCCACCCCCCTCCCTCCACAACCCACCCCAAACCCCCACCCCCCCAAAAAGTAACAGTCAAGTTTCTATGCATCTTATATTAAATGATATGGGGTGATGCAAGTAAAAGAAAAGATTTTGTCTTAAGAAAATTACCATCTAATTCATATTTTCAGATTTTCTTAATAGCAGCGCTACTGACATTTTAGGCTGGATAATTCATTGTTGTGAGGGCTGTCCTGCGCATAGTAGAATATTCAACAGCATCCCTGGCCTTTACCCAGACAATATGAGTACCACCTCATCTCACTTAAAACTTCCAAAAACACTTTGGACATTACCATGTGTTCCTGGAAAGTAAAACTATTTCCAGTTGAGAACTGGCGACGGAAGGATCTAAATCTCAAAACCCTTCAAGCTCATAGTTTGCATAAGCGGGATACAATGACAGATCAAATCAGACCTCACTGAGGCATTGAAATAGCTAGAAAATGGACTGATCTAGCGATTATGACCTTTACAGAAAAGTCAGAGAGGTTAGGCTTAAATCCTGGTTCTGTTTTTTTCTAATATAGGCAGGTTACCTGTCACCTTTAAGCTTCAATCTCCTCCTCTGCAAAATAGGAAAACAGCAGAATTTACACATAGGGTTATTGAGGATGAGACAAAATAAAGCAAAGAAGGATCTCAAATGATCCATATCACCTATTATTACCATATATGGCATCCAAATTTTGGTTGAATTGGATAAACTAGACCTGTGGCTATCTATTCATTATTTGAATAGACTTTAAGAGTTGCAAAATAACTGTGAATGAGAATTTCAGTGGAAAATGTAAGCATTTACTGCACATTTGTATAATGCTATTTGCATTTTAAATAATATGCTTTATAGCAAATATGACATGTCTACTCTCATGAGTTCTTCCTTTAGAGTGAAGGGTACACACTGACCCAAGAATAATTCAGAATGATCAAAATTGAGATGTATCTTACAAAGGTTATTAACATTCAAAAACAAGCCAAAAATTTAGTGGGCAGCCAGGTCAAAAAAGAAAACAACAACAACAGAGCCATATGAAGAGATGAAAAAACAAAGCTGATCTCAAATTTCTCCATAGAATCCCCTGCCAAAAACAAGTAAATCTATACCTAATACTTTCAAGGAAAGAATTTTCAGCTCAGGAATTTATATTCAATCAAGCTATTCTTTGAGTTTTAGAAAAATTTCAGTTGAAACACTTAAAATATGCAAAATTTTAGGGACTATTGCCATGATTCTTCTTTGAGAAACTACTGGATAACAAGGTTTATCCAATCAAAGTATATCTGGAGAAAACAAAGCAAGAGAAATGATGGTGAACATTGAATGTATTTCATTGTAAACCAAAGAAAAAATATTTCAACATAGTACTACTAAGAAAAATTTGGAGAGAATAGTGAAGGAAGGTGATAAATAAGTGTTCTGATTACCTTTAAAATCTGGAAATGAGGATCTCAAAGGCAACAGACTCAAATAATGTTGTTTCAACATACTTAGGAGTATAAAGGCAAACATTGAGAACTAATCTTATTGACTAAAAACAAATTGATCAAGTAAAAGCAAAGCAGAATGAATAGAGAACTTGTTAGTTTCAGTACTGCATACACTAGGAAACTAATAAATACAGTCTAAAAACATAGAGGAACTATAATGTAATGAAAAGGTAATTAGAAAAAAAATGCAAACTTCTTAATAGCAGAAAAACTAAACACAGGCAAACAATGAAAAAAAATCACAAAGTGAAGGACTCATCTTAAAACAGAAAATATTACATGAACTAATACAGCAGAATCAAGATCAAATATATCTGTCTCATCAACACATAAATGGCCCACACCAATTAAAAGGACAAAATCTGAATCACACAAAAAAACCCAATTATAAGAAATCTAAACTAAGGTGATTCAGAAAGTGAAAACAAAGAGACAGGCAGTACCATAAAGCAAAAGCAAGTACAAAAGGTGGGAGAGGGTGCTTAAAGTTTTCACAACAGGCAGTATGGAACACAGAGCAAAAAGCACCCAACAAGACAAAGAAACCTATTTATTATGACAAAATGTGCAATTTACATTGAGGATGCAAGTGCTAAAGTATTTGTGCACCAAATAACACCACAAAAGTAGGGATTCAAAGAAAATACCTAGAAACACTGGGTGAAGGGTACACACTGACCCAAGAATAATTCAGAATGATCAAAATTGAGATGTATCTTACAAAGGTTATTAACATTCAAAACAAGCCAAAAATTTAGTGGGCAGCCAGGTCAAAAAAGAAAACAACAACAACAGAGCCATATGAAGAGATGAAAAAACAAAGCTGATCTCAAATTTCTCCATAGAATCCCCTGCCAAAAACAAGTAAATCTATACCTAATACTTTCAAGGAAAGAATTTTCAGCTCAGGAATTTATATTCAATCAAGCTATTCTTTGAGTTTTAGAAAAATTTCAGTTGAAACACTTAAAATATGCAAAATTTTAGGGACTATTGCCATGATTCTTCTTTGAGAAACTACTGGATAACAAGGTTTATCCAATCAAAGTATATCTGGAGAAAACAAAGCAAGAGAAATGATGGTGAACATTGAATGTATTTCATTGTAAACCAAAGAAAAAATATTTCAACATAGTACTACTAAGAAAAATTTGGAGAGAATAGTGAAGGAAGGTGATAAATAAGTGTTCTGATTACCTTTAAAATCTGGAAATGAGGATCTCAAAGGCAACAGACTCAAATAATGTTGTTTCAACATACTTAGGAGTATAAAGGCAAACATTGAGAACTAATCTTATTGACTAAAAACAAATTGATCAAGTAAAAGCAAAGCAGAATGAATAGAGAACTTGTTAGTTTCAGTACTGCATACACTAGGAAACTAATAAATACAGTCTAAAAACATAGAGGAACTATAATGTAATGAAAAGGTAATTAGAAAAAAAATGCAAACTTCTTAATAGCAGAAAAACTAAACACAGGCAAACAATGAAAAAAAATCACAAAGTGAAGGACTCATCTTAAAACAGAAAATATTACATGAACTAATACAGCAGAATCAAGATCAAATATATCTGTCTCATCAACACATAAATGGCCCACACCAATTAAAAGGACAAAATCTGAATCACACAAAAAAACCCAATTATAAGAAATCTAAACTAAGGTGATTCAGAAAGTGAAAACAAAGAGACAGGCAGTACCATAAAAAGCAAAAGCAAGTACAAAAAGGTGGGGAGAGGGGGGTGCTTAAAGTTTTCACAACAGGCAGTATGGAACACAGAGCAAAAAGCACCCAACAAGACAAAGAAACCTATTTATTATGACAAAATGTGCAATTTACATTGAGGATGCAAGTGCTAAAGTATTTGTGCACCAAATAACACCACAAGTAGAACAGACATTACAGGAGATTCAAAGAAAAATACCTAGAAACACATTACTTTTCTCAGTCCATTAACAAATTATGTAGATGAAAACTAAGTAAAGTTATAGAATAAAATAAAAATTAACAACAGAGATCTGACTGATAAATAAAAATTCTGTACTCTGAAAATTGAGACAATACTTTCACTTCATGTAAACATAAACATTCACATCTACAAGCATTAGCATCATATTAGATTCCCAAATAAACTTGCAAATCCAGAAAGTAGATTATCACAGTGCCATTAAAATGAAAATTCTATCTAGAGATAGTAAAACTTTCTTAAACAATACTTAAGCAAAGTAGGAACTACAAAGAACCCAAATTTCTAGAAAATAATGGTCATGATAATGCAACATATCAAGATAAATGAGACATAGTCAACACAGTGTCAAAGAAAATTTCATAGCATTAAATGCCTATTTGAATAATAAAGAATAAAGACTAATGACACAAGCATTCAACTTTAAAAAGTTCTAGAGGTCAGGAATATTAACAGAAGGAAAGCATATGAAGAGAATTAATAAAGATAATATAATAGCAATTAGTAAGTTAGAAACAGATACATGATAGTTTTAAATAAATCCATAAACTTTTTATCAAAGAAAGGAAGAATGAATGATTATCTAAACTTACCAAGAAAACAACAAAGAAAAAACTGCATATACAAAAAAGATGATAAAGTGGAGATGCAAACATAAGAAACTGAAGGATCACAAGAGACTAATTTGCATAGAATTTGGTGAATTCTATGAAAATAAATTTTAAAACCTGTTTGAACATTCTAGGAAAGGCCATGTATAAAAACCAACCACAAAAGATATAAAAAATCTGAAGTGTCAAAGAATTTCAAACAATAAAAGCACTAAGTCCAGTTTATTCATGAGACAATTCCAACAAATCTCAACAATTTTAAACTGCTGAAATTACAGGTATTGATAGATATATTTAAATTACTTTTGTGCACCAAATAACACCACAAGTAGAACAGACATTACAGGAGATTCAAAGAAAAATACCTAGAAACACATTACTTTTCTCAGTCCATTAACAAATTATGTAGATGAAAACTAAGTAAAGTTATAGAATAAAATAAAAATTAACAACAGAGATCTGACTGATAAATAAAAATTCTGTACTCTGAAAATTGAGACAATACTTTCACTTCATGTAAACATAAACATTCACATCTACAAGCATTAGCATCATATTAGATTCCCAAATAAACTTGCAAATCCAGAAAGTAGATTATCACAGTGCCATTAAAATGAAAATTCTATCTAGAGATAGTAAAACTTTCTTAAACAATACTTAAGCAAAGTAGGAACTACAAAGAACCCAAATTTCTAGAAAATAATGGTCATGATAATGCAACATATCAAGATAAATGAGACATAGTCAACACAGTGTCAAAGAAAATTTCATAGCATTAAATGCCTATTTGAATAATAAAGAATAAAGACTAATGACACAAGCATTCAACTTTAAAAAGTTCTAGAGGTCAGGAATATTAACAGAAGGAAAGCATATGAAGAGAATTAATAAAGATAATATAATAGCAATTAGTAAGTTAGAAACAGATACATGATAGTTTTAAATAAATCCATAAACTTTTTATCAAAGAAAGGAAGAATGAATGATTATCTAAACTTACCAAGAAAACAACAAAGAAAAAACTGCATATACAAAAAAGATGATAAAGTGGAGATGCAAACATAAGAAACTGAAGGATCACAAGAGACTAATTTGCATAGAATTTGGTGAATTCTATGAAAATAAATTTTAAAACCTGTTTGAACATTCTAGGAAAGGCCATGTATAAAAACCAACCACAAAAGATATAAAAAATCTGAAGTGTCAAAGAATTTCAAACAATAAAAGCACTAAGTCCAGTTTATTCATGAGACAATTCCAACAAATCTCAACAATTTTAAACTGCTGAAATTACAGGTATTGATAGATATATTTAAATTACTTTTGTGGAGCAAGCTTAACATTGATAGCCACACTGATGAAACAACATAAAAAATGAACACTAGAGACAAGTCTCATTTATAAAAGTCCAAAAATTCCTTATTAAATAAGGTACTGTCAAATAAAATCTGGCAGCATGTTATAAGAATAATATAACCACATGATATTTATTATTGAATTATGGAAAAATATTTAATAACCATTCAAATACAGACAGATACCATCTTAACACAGCTCCAAAGGCAATCACAAACTTAATAGGAAACACTAGACACATTTTCACAAAAGGCAGGAATGAGAAGTGATTCCTGACACCATTTCTGTTATTTAATGTTTTACCACTGTTACAAGCCAAGAGAATTTGCCAAGAAGAGTCAGAGGTATAAAATATCAGAAAGGGGGAAGGGATATTTTTGTTTTTGCAGATGATATGACTGTATATTTGGAATATCCAAGCTAATTAACCGCAAACAGTAAGAGAATTCAGTAAGGGAGCAAGGTTAAAAACGTGAATATAGTAGTAATCAATAACTTATACTGGTTAAAATAACAGATACAGAATATAATAGAAGAAATGACTTTATATATCATATCATCAAGACAAAATTAACAAAAATGTGTAAGACATTATGAAGAAAAGTTTAAAATGTTATTGAATAATACTAAAGAAGGTATCAACAAATGGAAATGTTAGGTGACTCAATATTAGAAGGAGATCAATACTACCTAGTTAATCAAATGTTTAATAATATCACAATAAGAATACCAGTTGATATCTTAAATAAAAGTGAATTCTGAAATCCCTATTAAAAAAGAGAGAGAATATGCAAAAATCCCTGAAAATAAAAGGAACAAGTAGGAACTAGAAATACTAGATTTTTTAGCTTTTTAAAAAAATTTTTAGCCTCTTTTTTTACTTATTTATTTTTATCCATCTTTATTCTTTGGTCTGTGTGGATCTCCCATAGCAGTGGCCTCTCTCGTTGCAGAGCACTGACTCTGGGAGCATGTGCTCAGAGCACTGGCTCATAATTGGACACACCAGTCCAGCTGCTCCATGGCATGTGGGATCCTCCTGGACAGGGATCGAACCAGTGCCCCTTGTACTGCAAGGCAGACTCTTCACAACACTGGACTACCATTTCATAATTGGTGAATTCTATGAAAATAAATTTTAAAACCTGTTTGAACTTAGAAATTAAAAAAAAGGTAAATTGATAGATTATATTTAAATTACTTCTGTGGAGCAAGCTTAACATTGATAGCCACACTGATGAAACAACATAAAAAATGAACACTAGAGACAAGTCTCATTTATAAAAGTCCAAAAATTCCTTATTAAATAAGGTACTGTCAAATAAAATCTGGCAGCATGTTATAAGAATAATATAACCACATGATATTTATTATTGAATTATGGAAAAATATTTAATAACCATTCAAATACAGACAGATACCATCTTAACACAGCTCCAAAGGCAATCACAAACTTAATAGGAAACACTAGACACATTTTCACAAAAGGCAGGAATGAGAAGTGATTCCTGACACCATTTCTGTTATTTAATGTTTTACCACTGTTACAAGCCAAGAGAATTTGCCAAGAAGAGTCAGAGGTATAAAATATCAGAAAGGGGGAAGGGATATTTTTGTTTTTGCAGATGATATGACTGTATATTTGGAATATCCAAGCTAATTAACCGCAAACAGTAAGAGAATTCAGTAAGGGAGCAAGGTTAAAAACGTGAATATAGTAGTAATCAATAACTTATACTGGTTAAAATAACAGATACAGAATATAATAGAAGAAATGACTTTATATATCATATCATCAAGACAAAATTAACAAAAATGTGTAAGACATTATGAAGAAAAGTTTAAAATGTTATTGAATAATACTAAAGAAGGTATCAACAAATGGAAATGTTAGGTGACTCAATATTAGAAGGAGATCAATACTACCTAGTTAATCAAATGTTTAATAATATCACAATAAGAATACCAGTTGATATCTTAAATAAAAGTGAATTCTGAAATCCCTATTAAAAAAGAGAGAGAATATGCAAAAATCCCTGAAAATAAAAGGAACAAGTAGGAACTAGAAATACTAGATTTTTTAGCTTTTTAAAAAAATTTTTAGCCTCTTTTTTTTTTACTTATTTATTTTTATCCATCTTTATTCTTTGGTCTGTGTGGATCTCCCATAGCAGTGGCCTCTCTCGTTGCAGAGCACTGACTCTGGGAGCATGTGCTCCAGAGCACTGGCTCATAATTGGACACACCAGTCCAGCTGCTCCATGGCATGTGGGATCCTCCCTGGACAGGGATCGAACCAGTGCCCCTTGTACTGCAAGGCAGACTCTTCACAACACTGGACTACCAGGGAAGCCTTGGATTTTTATAAAATTATAAAATGTTGATAATTAAAACAGTGCTCTGATATACAAACAGAACAATTAGCTGAGCTATAGACCTAAATTAATTAGGTGATTTAGGATGCTACAAGGGTGACATGTCAATAAGTGAGAAAGGGAAATACTGCTGGTGAAAATGAGTAGTTACATGAGAAAAATATCCACACCTTGAACCAGGATCATTTCTAAATGGATTAAAATGTTAAAAGTAAAACAATGAAACAAAAAAATACTTTAGGAAATAACATGGAGGAAGTATTTTCCCATAATTCTAAGTTTGATGCAAAATCCAGAAGTCATAAAAGAAAAGACTGATAATTTTGTTGGGGGGAAGAAGGGACACTTGGCACAGCATGCGAGATCTTAGTTTCCCAACCAGGAACTGAACTCATGTCCCCTGCAGTAGAATAACAAAGTTCTAACCACTGGATTAATCACTGAGGATGGTGACTGCAACCATGAAATTAAAAAACACTTGTTCCTTGGAAGAAAAGCTATGACAAACCTAGACAGCATATTAAAAAGAAGAGACACCACTTTGCTAATAAAAGTCTGTCTAGTCAATGCTATGGTTTTCTGAGTAGTTGTGTACGGATGTAAGAGTTGGACTCTAAAGAAATCTGGGCACCAATGAATTGATGCCTTTGAACTGTGGTGTTGGAGAAGACTCTTGAGAGTACCTTGAACTGCAAGGGGATAAAACCAGTTAAGCACCCTGACATTGAAGGACCGATGCTAAAGAAATTTCTGTGAACAGACAACTCATTGGTAAAGACCCTGATAATCTTAAATAAAAGTCTGAACCTTTAAAAAGAGAGAATATGCAAAAATCCCTGAAAATAAAAGGAACAAGTAGGAACTAGAAATACTAGATTTTTTAGCTTTTTAAAAAAATTTTTAGCCTCTTTTTTTTTTACTTATTTATTTTTATCCATCTTTATTCTTTGGTCTGTGTGGATCTCCCATAGCAGTGGCCTCTCTCGTTGCAGAGCACTGACTCTGGGAGCATGTGCTCCAGAGCACTGGCTCATAATTGGACACACCAGTCCAGCTGCTCCATGGCATGTGGGATCCTCCCTGGACAGGGATCGAACCAGTGCCCCTTGTACTGCAAGGCAGACTCTTCACAACACTGGACTACCAGGGAAGCCTTGGATTTTTATAAAATTATAAAATGTTGATAATTAAAACAGTGCTCTGATATACAAACAGAACAATTAGCTGAGCTATAGACCTAAATTAATTAGGTGATTTAGGATGCTACAAGGGTGACATGTCAATAAGTGAGAAAGGGAAATACTGCTGGTGAAAATGAGTAGTTACATGAGAAAAATATCCACACCTTGAACCAGGATCATTTCTAAATGGATTAAAATGTTAAAAGTAAAACAATGAAACAAAAAAATACTTTAGGAAATAACATGGAGGAAGTATTTTCCCATAATTCTAAGTTTGATGCAAAATCCAGAAGTCATAAAAGAAAAGACTGATAATTTTGTTGGGGGGAAGAAGGGACACTTGGCACAGCATGCGAGATCTTAGTTTCCCAACCAGGAACTGAACTCATGTCCCCTGCAGTAGAATAACAAAGTTCTAACCACTGGATTAATCACTGAGGATGGTGACTGCAACCATGAAATTAAAAAACACTTGTTCCTTGGAAGAAAAGCTATGACAAACCTAGACAGCATATTAAAAAGAAGAGACACCACTTTGCTAATAAAAGTCTGTCTAGTCAATGCTATGGTTTTCTGAGTAGTTGTGTACGGATGTAAGAGTTGGACTCTAAAGAAATCTGGGCACCAATGAATTGATGCCTTTGAACTGTGGTGTTGGAGAAGACTCTTGAGAGTACCTTGAACTGCAAGGGGATAAAACCAGTCAATCCTAAAGGAAATCAACCCTGACTATTCATTGGAAGGACCGATGCTGAAGCTGAAGCTCCAATACTTTGGTGACTTGATGTGAACAGACAACTCATTGGTAAAGACCCTGATGTCGGGAAAAACAGAAGGTAGAAGGAGAAGGGGATGACAGAGCAGAAAATGGTTGGATGGCATCACTGAGTCAATGGGCATGAGTTTGAGCAAGCTTTAGGAGATGGTGAAGGACAGGGAAGCCTGGAGTGCTACAGTCCATGGGGTTGCAAAGAGTCAGACATGACTAAGCAACTGAACTGAACTGAACCACTGGACTACCAGAAAATTCCCAAGACTGATAATTTAAAGTATACAAAACACAAGTTTTCACATGGTGAAGCCAAAATATGAAAAAAAAATGATTTAAAACAAATCATACATATCCCAAATAGCTAAGTCTGCTAAAAAAGAAGAGAAGAAAAGGACTTTCTACAAGAGCAAGTAAAAGATCAACATATAAATTTTAAAAGGCTATGAGTAGTTTGCAGAAGTGAAAATAATAATGGCTCTTGAACATACGAAAAGACACTAAATGTCACTCTTAATATAAAAAAAACTAAATAAAACAACACTGAGGTGATCTCTATTTTACCTATATTGGGAAGGATCAAACACACTGGGCTGTCTAGGGTAAGGGAACAGGGGGTTCTCCTGCATTTCTGCTGGGAGGCTAAATTCAGACAACCATTATGATAGACTATCCAACATCATTATAATTACCAATGTCCTTAAACTTTTACTCAGCAGTTCCACTTCTAGAAATGTATCCTACAGATAGTGATCTACTCACATATCTATGAGACTTGTTCAAGGAAATCCTAGTCACATTAAAAATAGAAGACATTTGGAAATAACCAAAATGGACAGCAACATGGAAATGGTTAAATAAATTTTGATAGATCCATACAGTAGAATCAGAAAGAATAATAGTGGGCTGAAATAAATATACTGAAGTGGAATGATTTCAAGATATAATATTAAGAAAGAAAAAGAAAGAAGGAAGAAAAAAAGTGGTTTAGAATAGTATATATAGTCAGGATTAAGAAATGGATGCACATGTGAATTTATAACATGTATATAAAAACTACATGGAAGAATACATAAAAATACATATTTTTTTAGTTTCTCAGCTGGAGGACAGTGGTGGAAGAGATGTTTGCCTTTCATTATACAACCAAAAGACTTTTGAACTTTTTCAAAAACCTTTTTTTGAGTCTGTAGATTCAATTTGGCTTGTGGCTTGCTACTTTGAAATCACTTCAAAAAATGATTAAGCCTGAAGAGAAAAAAGATTTTTTTATCACAAAATTACTAACTTGTCTAAATGTATATGTCTAAATGCAAGGAGATCAAACCAGTCAATTCTAAAGAAAATCAGTCTTGAATACTCATTGAAAGGACTGATGCTGAAACTGAAGTTTCCAATACTTTGGCCACCTGATATGAAGAGACAATTCATTAGAAAAGACCCTGATGTGAGAAAAATAGAAGGCAAATGAAGGGGACGACAGAGGATGAAATGATTAGATGGCATCACTGAGTCAATGGACATGAGTCTGAGCAACTCCAGAATATGGTGAAGGATAGGGAAGCCTTGTGTGCTGCAATTCACAGGGTGGCAAAGAGTTGGCCACAACTGAGAGACTGAACCGAACTGGAATGCATATAATATTTGTATTAGGAAATTAACTTTATCCAATATGACAGATTATTTCAATATAAGCACTGGTAAGCCCTAATGCCCCAAATTCCAAGTCCATTATAAAGATAAACTATTTCTCTATTACAGAGATGGTATTATTTTATTGCAAACTAAATCATACAGGGTTTTGTTTAATAATCCTTCTACTTCTGAGACAGTAACTGAATAGTGTAGGCTGATTCATCCAGACTTAAAAAATAAAAATCTGTCCACTTAGAAATTCAAGGAAGAGGGAGATGTGGTCAAGATGGTAGAGTAGAGAGACTCTGATCTCATTTCTTTCCACAGGCACACCAAATTAGCAACCATGTACAGAGATATAATCTATGATAACAACCTGAAGACTAGCAGAAAAGACACAAAAAAGAAAACACAAGAGATGTAGGAGGAGCAGGTGTGGTGTAGTCAAGACATACGACTTCAAGTGTAAGACATGAAACCACAAAATTCCTAGAAGAAAACATAGGCAGTTTGCTGCTTGTCAATGGTCTTAGCAATATTTTTTTGGATCTGTTTCCTTAGGCAAGGGAAACAAAAACAAAAATAAACAAATGGGATTATATCAAACTACAATGTTTTTGCACTACAAAGGAAACTATCAGCAGAATGAAAAGGCAGCCTACTGAAAGGAGGAAGATATCTGTAAATGATATATAGGATAAGGGATTAATATCCAAAGTATGCAAAGAACTCATGCAATACAACATCAAAAAAAAAAAAAAAAACTTGATTAAAAAGTGGGCAGGATACCTGAATAGACATTTTCCCAACAAAGACATATTAACCAACATGCACAGGAAAATATACTTAAGATTGCTAATCATTAGGGAATTGCAAATCAAAACAATTATCACCTCATACCTGTCAGTATGGCTATCATCAAAACACTCAAATAACAAATGTTGGCAAAGATGTAGAAAGGGAACCCTCATGCTTTTTTGGTGGAAGTGCAAATTAGTGCAGTGTGAGGGCTCCTCCCAGTTCCAATGAAACAAAATAAAAGTACTAATTTGAGGCCACTGGATTTGCTCTGCCATGGCCCACACTCTGTGGAGTGTGCTTTCTCTGAATCTGAATAAATCCATTTCTTACCTATCACTTTGTCTCTTGCTGAATTCTTCTCTGCAAAAAGACATGAAGAACTTGAACCTCAGTGGGTCCAAACATAAGAAAAAAAAAAGTACTAGTTTTAAAAGACATATACACCCCCATGTTCATTGCAACATTATTTACAATAATCAAGATATGGGCTTCCTGGTATGTCAAAGGGTAAAGAATCTGCCTGCAATTCTGGAGACCTGGGTTCGATCTCTGGATTGAGAAGATCCCCTGGAGAAGGGAAATGCTACTCACTCCAGTATTCTTGCCAGGAGAATTCCATGTGCAGAAGAGCCTGGCAGGCTACAGTCCATGAGGTCACAAAGAGTTGGACATGACAGAGCAACTTTCATACAAGTTATGGAAGCAGCCTAAGTGCCCTACCAGGTGTGGTGTAGTCAAGACATACGACTTCAAGTGTAAGACATGAAACCACAAAATTCCTAGAAGAAAACATAGGCAGTTTGCTGCTTGTCAATGGTCTTAGCAATATTTTTTTGGATCTGTTTCCTTAGGCAAGGGAAACAAAAACAAAAATAAACAAATGGGATTATATCAAACTACAATGTTTTTGCACTACAAAGGAAACTATCAGCAGAATGAAAAGGCAGCCTACTGAAAGGAGGAAGATATCTGTAAATGATATATAGGATAAGGGATTAATATCCAAAGTATGCAAAGAACTCATGCAATACAACATCAAAAAAAAAAAACAAAAACTTGATTAAAAAGTGGGCAGGATACCTGAATAGACATTTTCCCAACAAAGACATATTAACCAACATGCACAGGAAAATATACTTAAGATTGCTAATCATTAGGGAATTGCAAATCAAAACAATTATCACCTCATACCTGTCAGTATGGCTATCATCAAAACACTCAAATAACAAATGTTGGCAAAGATGTAGAAAGGGAACCCTCATGCTTTTTTGGTGGAAGTGCAAATTAGTGCAGTGTGAGGGCTCCTCCCAGTTCCAATGAAACAAAATAAAAGTACTAATTTGAGGCCACTGGATTTGCTCTGCCATGGCCCACACTCTGTGGAGTGTGCTTTCTCTGAATCTGAATAAATCCATTTCTTACCTATCACTTTGTCTCTTGCTGAATTCTTCTCTGCAAAAAGACATGAAGAACTTGAACCTCAGTGGGTCCAAACATAAGAAAAAAAAAAGTACTAGTTTTAAAAGACATATACACCCCCATGTTCATTGCAACATTATTTACAATAATCAAGATATGGGCTTCCCTGGTATGTCAAAGGGTAAAGAATCTGCCTGCAATTCTGGAGACCTGGGTTCGATCTCTGGATTGAGAAGATCCCCTGGAGAAGGGAAATGCTACTCACTCCAGTATTCTTGCCAGGAGAATTCCATGTGCAGAAGAGCCTGGCAGGCTACAGTCCATGAGGTCACAAAGAGTTGGACATGACTGAGCAACTTTCATACAAGTTATGGAAGCAGCCTAAGTGCCCACTGATAGATAACTGCATAAAGAAGATGCAATGCATACTATATATATATATATATATATATATATATATATATATATACACATGAATATTACTTAGTCATAAAAGATAATGAAATCTTCCCATCAGTGACAATATGGATGGACTTGAGGGGCATTATTCTAAGTGAAATTAGTCAGAGATAGAAAGACAAATGCCACGTGGTTTCACTTGTCTGTGGACTCTACAAAATAAGCCAAATGAACAAACAGAACAAAACAGAAATAGACAAAAAAAAAAAAAAAAAAATACACAACATCCTGGTGCTTGCCAAGAGGGTAGCAACATAGGGAATATAGTAAATAATATTGTAATAATTTAGTATCATGACAGATAATAACTAGATTTATGGTGATCATTGTGTAGTGGATAAAAATATCAAATCACTATCTTGAATACCTAAATTTCATACAATACTGAAGTCAGTTATACTTCGATTTTTAAAAAGCAAGAAGAGAAAAGAAATTCAAGGAAGAGAAAAAAGAAAGAGAATAGGGGTTTATTCTGCTTTGTTTCTCAAGAGGAATATATGTTACATTTGCTCATATTTTGAAGAAGAGTTTAAAAGCATAAAGCTTTATAAATAGTAAGTAATCATATAAAAAGAGAAAGAAATTTATCACATCTGACAGCATAATTCCAGAAGAAAATTTTTCAGTCTTTATCAGAAGGGTTAAGAAAAATATCACCCTGTGTTGCCTCTCAAATTGCTTGATAGATTCAAATCTGTTTCTTCAGTCCCTAAAGTATCTGAATTTCTCAGAGGGCTTTTTGAACTTCTTGTAATGTATATATTGCCAACCCACACAATTTCTTATATATGTCTTACTTTCAATTAAATCTGTAATGAATTTTGACCAAACTCTCATTTCAACAAATTTTTAGTAACACATTTATAGAACCTAGCACAAATAGTACTACACAGTCACCTCATTTTAAAGTTTATCTTCCCAAAAGGCTACTTCAACTTCTTACGATGTAAGCTGAAATTACAGAGTCTCTATTGGACTGTTTACCTCTATATTTGGGCCATTATTTCATATAAGGTGAAACAAGAAGTATGTTCTCTTGAACCTTACCCTTTAATTAGTGCAAGCTCCTTGGGGACTGATAGTCTGACATCACAGCAGGTAATAGAATGGATCTAGGCAACAGTTCTAAAATTAAGCATTCCTTCCAAATGTTTCAGGCAATCCTAAGCCATGAAATGCCTGCCAACCCCCTGAGAAGATCAATAGAGCAACCACTGGGTACATAAAGCAGAACCTCCCACTGGAAAGTCCAGTTGATGAACATCCACAATGGTCTGTAATATAAGCTCATTCCTACAGAGAATGGCTTCCCTTTATCTGTGCTTCGGCTCCAGAGGATGGTCCAGTGAACAATTAGACCAGAAAAAAATAATACCCATCAGCTTTAAACTGACTAAACAGCTTCACATACATAAG
Source organism: Tragulus kanchil (assembly GCA_022376925.1). Lineage (NCBI taxonomy): Eukaryota > Metazoa > Chordata > Mammalia > Artiodactyla > Tragulidae > Tragulus > Tragulus kanchil. Next base: position 183,832,819 of record JAIOJX010000026.1, read on the forward strand.
ATGAGACTATCAGGGAGTTTTCTGCCTTTAGGAATCATAGAGTACTGATATTAAACACAAGCATTCTAGAAGCATCTTGAGTCACAAGACTTTTTCTTTTTAAAAAAGACTCAAATGAGCAACCCCTTAGACTATCTTTAACAGAAAAAGTAATTTGTCTTTTACTGGCCAGCACACTTATTCATGTCTGTTGACTTGCTTCATTAAATTTAATGCACATATATTATACATTTTTTAAGAGGAAAAGCACACTCAAGTGTTACAGGCTCTTCCTAATAAATCCATCAATACACTGGGATAGGTTGCATCTACTTTGCAATTCTATACAAGGTTAGAATCTCTCTTTCAACAGCAAGTTATTTATCTTCCTAACAATCTATCAAAATAAATATCTTCTAAGGTAGAGTATTATTTATTTTCCAATGAACTTCTTGTAATGTATATATTGCCAACCCACAAATTTCTTATATATGTCTTACTTTCAATTAAATCTGTAATGAATTTTGACCAAACTCTCATTTCAACAAATTTTTAGTAACACATTTATAGAACCTAGCACAAATAGTACTACACAGTCACCTCATTTTAAAGTTTATCTTCCCAAAAGGCTACTTCAACTTCTTACGATGTAAGCTGAAATTACAGAGTCTCTATTGGACTGTTTACCTCTATATTTGGGCCATTATTTCATATAAGGTGAAACAAGAAGTATGTTCTCTTGAACCTTACCCTTTAATTAGTGCAAGCTCCTTGGGGACTGATAGTCTGACATCACAGCAGGTAATAGAATGGATCTAGGCAACAGTTCTAAAATTAAGCATTCCTTCCAAATGTTTCAGGCAATCCTAAGCCATGAAATGCCTGCCAACCCCCTGAGAAGATCAATAGAGCAACCACTGGGTACATAAAGCAGAACCTCCCACTGGAAAGTCCAGTTGATGAACATCCACAATGGTCTGTAATATAAGCTCATTCCTACAGAGAATGGCTTCCCTTTATCTGTGCTTCGGCTCCAGAGGATGGTCCAGTGAACAATTAGACCAGAAAAAAATAATACCCATCAGCTTTAAACTGACTAAACAGCTTCACATACATAAGATGAGACTATCAGGGAGTTTTCTGCCTTTAGGAATCATAGAGTACTGATATTAAACACAAGCATTCTAGAAGCATCTTGAGTCACAAGACTTTTTCTTTTTAAAAAAGACTCAAATGAGCAAACATTTAGACTATCTTTAACAGAAAAAAAGTAATTTGTCTTTTACTGACCAGCACACTTATTCATGTCTGTTGACTTGCTTCATTAAATTTAATGCACATATATTATACATTTTTTAAGAGGAAAAGCACACTCAAGTGTTACAGGCTCTTCCTAATAAATCCATCAATACACTGGGATAGGTTGCATCTACTTTGCAATTCTATACAAGGTTAGAATCTCTCTTTCAACAGCAAGTTATTTATCTTCCTAACAATCTATCAAAATAAATATCTTCTAAGGTAGAGTATTATTAAATATTTTCCACAGCTGAAATTCCCCAATCCCCTTAAGCAGAATTAACAGCTCTTTGCTCAGACATATATCATGATGCTTCTCGCTTTTTTAATGGGTGCTACTGTTGACAGATCTTTTATTACTTTGTCAAAAGGGGTAAAAAAAACAAAAACCTTTTTTTCCCCCTAGACCTGACCCCACTCACCACCTCCATCCTGAGCAGTTACTTTTCTGGGGTGTCATGTTTCAAGTGATCAAGAGATAGCATCCTGGACCAATAAGAAAAAAAGTGCTGTAATTCATCAGCAATGTCCTGCTAAGAAATCAGGAATAGAAAGTGGCAACTTACATGCTGGATATTTACTGCATTTGACCTACTCTCTCATCTGGTAAATTACTATTCTGATACGCTCAGTGTAATCATCAGAGCTTACAAAGCTTTCTTAATTTATTCCAATGATGAACTGAACTTGAGTTTGAGTTAGTTAATTACAATTGAGTATGAGTGGGCAGTACGCTAGACATATAAAGATAACTATCCATTGTCCTTAGTTGATTAGATGACTAACCAACTAACCAATGTCAAGCAACAGATAGTCTAGCTTCTAAAAACCACAGAATTCCATTGATTTTTCAGTAAAACCAGCCAGTAGGCCACATTATCCACAGTCTCTGACTTTAAGAGACTGGCTTGCATGGAGCCATGCATTTACTTAGACTGTGAACTCTTAACCTTGGATTCCCAAAAGCCTAATTTAGTCACAAATCTTTCAAAAGGTCTCTCCAGGTTTTCCTTGTTACATTTGAAAGGGCCTAGGTGATTGTAAGTTCAAATAGTTAACTATTCGGCGTGCCCCCCCAAAAGAGTTTGGGAGCCTGTGGATTCTATTTACCATAGTACATGATATTGGTGACAATCGCTGAAATTGGACTAAGCCCACAGAAAATAACTGACTGCAGCAATATAGTTTTGCACAGATATGAATACAGTTACCTTTGAACAATTCAGCAGGGTTAGGAATGCCAGCCCTCCACAAGTCAAAAATCTGCCTATAACTTTTAGTTGGCCTTTCGATGCCTGGTTCCTCTGTATCCTTGGTTTGGCATTTGCACATGTGACCAACCACAAACGGTGTAGTACTGTAGCATAGACTATGGGAAAAAAAACTGCCTGTAAGTGGGCCCATGCAGTCCAAACCCACGTTGTTTAAGGGTCAAGGGTATATGTTGTGCAAGTGCTGACTTTCCAGAATAACCAGTTCAGGGAAAAGTATGACAAACACAGAAACTATGACATTGATACATCCATTGGGAGCAACAGTTAGCCATCTGTGCTCAAAAGCACTGTTTCCCTGCAAGAGAAGGAAGTGGTCAACCTGAGACTGTGGGTAGAAACAGGGCAGAGTACAGATCAGAATGGAATATACAACCGCTTTAGGTCTGAGTTCAATCACTCTCTCTGGTCAAGGTTTCCTCCTCTCTCTGTCAATCATCACTGTGCTTTCAAATCTAGAATCTTCCCGAGCATAGGCTACTGTGGTATTCTTCGACCTCAAACCCTTGTTATGACAGAACAGCCTCTGATATTGACTTTATCAGCAAATTCAGGGTTCTGTTTGTTTATGTGCTTGGGTTTAATGTGTATACAAGCTTCAGAAAATTCTCTTTTCAGGTTTTAACTAGCTATGTGCAATATATTAAACATATAATTTTTAACTAGATAACATTCCAATGTGAAATTGGGAACCAAAATCAATCTGAGAATTGTTTTATTTTGAGTTGTCGATCTCTACTCCAAGGTGAGAAGGGGTATTTCCCCTTATTTACCTCCCAACCCAACTCTCTTCATTAAAACCGAATGGATCCATAGGGCTAGATATTTCTCAAGGTGCAGTCCATAGACCACCTGTCTCAAAATCAACCAAGAGAACTCTAAAATGCAGATCCATGGCCTTCCCTACCCAGGAACTATTAAGGGCCCATGACTGCATTTTAACAGTTCAACAGACAATTCATAAAGGAATTGAGGTGTAAGGATCCCCTTCATTCATTCGTAACTGATTCATAGGAAAGACCTTTTCCCATCTAGTTCTTTTTTTTTTTTTTTTAAAGATTTATTTATTTATTTATTTTGGGCGGGGGTCGGGTTGGGGAGGGAGGGGAGCAGGCGGGCCACTTCTATTGGTCTTCCGTTTCTCTATGTTCATCCGTCTTTGTTCTTTGGCTCCTGTGGGCCTCCCATTGTGGTGGCGTCTGTCGTCGCAGAGCGTCGGCTCTGGGCGCATGCGCTCCAGAGCTCCAGCTCGGTAATTGGGCACATCAGTCCAGCCGCTCCACGGCACATGGGATCTTCCCAGGCCAGGGATCGAACCGGCGCCCCTTGCACTGCAAGGCGGTGTCCTTACCCACTGGACCACCAGGGGAAGCCCCCATCTAGTTCTTAAAGGCAGGGAAAATATATCGTCAAAACTAGTCACATCTGTGCAGCTTCAGCAGGTCAATGTCAGTCTCGTAGGCCTAGAATAATCCTATTCCCTGAGTACACCAGACACATACAGGCTGGCTGGATGGGTGTCTGTTGTGTGGTGATTCGAGGCCTATTCAGCGATGGGTCATAGAGTTTCATCCCTCAGAGGGCCTCTGGCAGCCAGGTGCTGGACTTCACAGAACAGGTAGAAGCTGCTGTAGCCCCTTTCCAGCGCCAGGCCACCTGCCTTGATGCTTGTTGATGAATATTCCTGGCTTCAGAAGGGCAGTTTTGGGGCTTCCCTGGTGGTCCAGTGGGTAAAGAGTCTGCCTTGCAGTGCAAGGCACACCAGTTCGATCCCTGGCCCAGGAAGATCCCACATGCTGCAGAACAGCTGAACCAGTGTGTCCAATCACGAGCCAGCTCTCTGGAGTGTATGAGCCCAGAGCCAGTGCTCTGCAACGAGAGAGGCCACTGAAATGGGAGGCCGAGACAGGCCAAAGAATGAAGACGGATGAAAATAAATAAAATAAAAAACCAATAAAAGAGGTCAAAATTTTAAAAAATAAATAAATAAAAATAAAAATAGAAGGGCAGTCTCCCAAGTGAGTCATGGAGGGATATTTGCCTGCATCTCTGGTGGTTGTTGCTCAAAGCCGGGAACCCATCCTTCCTCTTGCACTCCCGGATCAATAGCAGCAGACACAAGACATGAATCAGGCAAGCTGAAAGTTCAAACACAGCTGCTGAGGGAAAACCCACTGTCTACTGATTTCCTGGTTCATTTTTGAGAAGGAACTCAGAGATAGAGAAAAATCATCTTCTTGTTATTTTCAAATATCTAACCTTTAACTTTGTTTAACTTCAATAATTGCCTGAGTTGAGGCTCCTTTTAAATCCAGGTTCAAGTGAAATGCTAAGTTCTCTATTTGATTTGATTCACTATAGATTTCCTTTTCTTATACCTCAAACACTTTGATTCAGGCACCCTTATTTCACATCATACCTTTTGACACTCATACAACAAAGCCCCCATGCTAATACTGCTATAGAATGAAAAGACCTGGATTTGTGCACTTCCAAAGTATTTGTAAGTCTCTTGGCACTCCTATCATGTTTCTAGCAAATATATTTTACCAGGCATGTTCAGAACATGATTTTGTACAGAGAGCCTACTTTGTCCAAAACTTTAAAGATCTACAGCTAGTGAAAGAATAAAAAAAAGTCAGAGATAAAAAATGACTAGAATTTAGTGGACAGCCCTCATTTTGCAATGAAAGAAACTGGATTTTGTAGGATGAACTCAAAGTTTCCTTTCAGCGCTGAAATCATAGTTTCCCTAATATGGCAGAGGCTGGATTTTGTAGGATGAACCAAGTTTGCGCGGTGGTCCAGTGGGTAAGAGTCTGCCTTGCAGTGCAAGGCACACCAGTTCGATCCCTGGCCCAGGAAGATCCCACATGCTGCAGAACAGCTGAACCAGTGTGTCCAATCACGAGCCAGCTCTCTGGAGTGTATGAGCCCAGAGCCAGTGCTCTGCAACGAGAGAGGCCACTGAAATGGGAGGCCGAGACAGGCCAAAGAATGAAGACGGATGAAAATAAATAAAATAAAAAACCAATAAAAGAGGTCAAAATTTTAAAAAATAAATAAATAAAAATAAAAATAGAAGGGCAGTCTCCCAAGTGAGTCATGGAGGGATATTTGCCTGCATCTCTGGTGGTTGTTGCTCAAAGCCGGGAACCCATCCTTCCTCTTGCACTCCCGGATCAATAGCAGCAGACACAAGACATGAATCAGGCAAGCTGAAAGTTCAAACACAGCTGCTGAGGGAAAACCCACTGTCTACTGATTTCCTGGTTCATTTTTGAGAAGGAACTCAGAGATAGAGAAAAATCATCTTCTTGTTATTTTCAAATATCTAACCTTTAACTTTGTTTAACTTCAATAATTGCCTGAGTTGAGGCTCCTTTTAAATCCAGGTTCAAGTGAAATGCTAAGTTCTCTATTTGATTTGATTCACTATAGATTTCCTTTTCTTATACCTCAAACACTTTGATTCAGGCACCCTTATTTCACATCATACCTTTTGACACTCATACAACAAAGCCCCCATGCTAATACTGCTATAGAATGAAAAGACCTGGATTTGTGCACTTCCAAAGTATTTGTAAGTCTCTTGGCACTCCTATCATGTTTCTAGCAAATATATTTTACCAGGCATGTTCAGAACATGATTTTGTACAGAGAGCCTACTTTGTCCAAAACTTTAAAGATCTACAGCTAGTGAAAGAATAAAAAAAAGTCAGAGATAAAAAATGACTAGAATTTAGTGGACAGCCCTCATTTTGCAATGAAAGAAACTGGATTTTGTAGGATGAACTCAAAGTTTCCTTTCAGCGCTGAAATCATAGTTTCCCTAATATGGCAGAGGCTGTTAGCACTCTTCCCCTCCAGGGCTCCCACAGAGGCCCACAGCATCCTACAGAGAGCATCTGTGTTTCTACCTGCCTGGCTGTTTTCTCTGGCCACAGGAGCACACAGAACTTATGCATGGGTAAGAGGCAGGTGTTGGCGAGTTAACGCCTCTAGACTAGCTCTCAGCAACGAAACGGAAAATTAGACTGAACAGCTCCTCGCCCTCCAATGACACAATCCTAAGGTACACTTTACACCATTTTCCAGGAGCTGGTTACCAGCTGGTACACACTGTGTTGGCTTCCTTTCTCCACCTCTCCACTCCCTGCCATGCTTACCCTCCCTTCCACTCAAATTACTGCCTCAGCATGTCATTTCTGGCAGAGCCCACTCTAATACCCAAGGTGTCACAGCTATGATGGGAAGGCAAAACCAAACTAAATTGTTTCTGTAATTGGTTAAAAGACAAATATATTGGGGAACACAGAGGAAGAAGTCAATAGTTTCATCTCAAATAATGTAGGAGGTGTTCATCTGTTCTTAACAAGTGCCAAGTTTTCAGGTACTTCTTAATATGAGGGTGTTACTCAAGTGCTGGAGAGTATGGAAGAAAGAGAACCCTCATACACTGTTGGTGGGGATGCAACGTGGACAGCCACTGTGGAAAACAGTATGGAGGTTCCTCAAAAAACTTAAAATGGAGCTACTATATGACACAGCAATCCTGTGCTCAGGCATGTATCTGGAAGAACAAAATGATGCAGCCCCTGTGTTCATAGCAGCACTGTTTGCAATGGTCAAAACATGAAAATAACCTAAATGTCCACCAGCAGATGAATGGATAAAGAAGATGTGGTACATATAATAGAACAGCCTTTATTCAGCCTTTTAAAAAGGATGCAATAATGCCATTTGCAGCAACATGGATGGAACTAGAGATTATCATACTAAATGAAGTCAGAAAGGGAAAGAAATACCATATGATACCACTTATATGTGGCATCTAAAATATGGCATAAATGAATCTATCTAAGAAACAGAAACAGATTCACAGGCATAGAGAACAGACATGTGGTTGCCAAGGTGGATGAGGTAAGGGAGGGATGGACTGGGAGTTTGAGGTGAGTAGATGTAATTGGATTTACCCAGTGGCTCAGTGATAAAGAATCTACCGGCAATGCAGGAAATTCAGGGGATGTGGGTTCAACCCCTGGGTCAGGAAGATCCCTTAGAGGAGGGTATGGCAACCCACTTCAGTATTCTTGCCTGGAGAATCCCTTGGACAGAGGAGCCTGGCGGGCTGCAGTCTATGGGTTCGCAAAGAGTCAGACATGACTGAAGTGACTGAACACACATGCACGCGAACAGTAATGTCCTACTGTATAGCACAGGGAACTGTACTCCATATCCTAGATAAACCATAAGGGAAAAGAAAACACACACACACACATGTATAACAGAGTCACTTTGCTGTACAACATAAATTAACACAATGCTGTAAAGCAATTATAATTAAAAAAACAAATACTAGTGTGTTATTAAGAATTCTCTGGTGGTCCAGCAGTTAAAACTGGGCACTTTTGCTGCTGGGACCCAGGTTCAATCCCTGAACAGGGAACCTAAGACCCCACAAGTCACGAGGCACCGTGAAAAAATGAAAAAGTAAAGAACTTAAGAGCACATCAATCAAACTCACAACCAATTTAGTGACCAATTTTGAGGTAAAATTAAAAAACAAAACAAAATTTCCTCAGAAGCCAAGAGTAGTGTTTTAGATATTTGTTGTGTGAGGGCAGAGCATAACAATTCTGTAGGTATCTTCAGAATTAATATTTAGTCTAAATAAGCCGTGTCTCTATTTGGTTCACTTACATTTCAGTTTTTCCCCTTTTTAGTGTATTTTCTCTGTGATGGAATCCCAATATTGTAGTTTTTTTAAATAAGCCTTTATTCAGCCTTTTAAAAAGGATGCAATAATGCCATTTGCAGCAACATGGATGGAACTAGAGATTATCATACTAAATGAAGTCAGAAAGGGAAAGAAATACCATATGATACCACTTATATGTGGCATCTAAAATATGGCATAAATGAATCTATCTAAGAAACAGAAACAGATTCACAGGCATAGAGAACAGACATGTGGTTGCCAAGGTGGATGAGGTAAGGGAGGGATGGACTGGGAGTTTGAGGTGAGTAGATGTAATTGGATTTACCCAGTGGCTCAGTGATAAAGAATCTACCGGCAATGCAGGAAATTCAGGGGATGTGGGTTCAACCCCTGGGTCAGGAAGATCCCTTAGAGGAGGGTATGGCAACCCACTTCAGTATTCTTGCCTGGAGAATCCCTTGGACAGAGGAGCCTGGCGGGCTGCAGTCTATGGGTTCGCAAAGAGTCAGACATGACTGAAGTGACTGAACACACATGCACGCGAACAGTAATGTCCTACTGTATAGCACAGGGAACTGTACTCCATATCCTAGATAAACCATAAGGGAAAAGAAAACACACACACAAACATGTATAACAGAGTCACTTTGCTGTACAACATAAATTAACACAATGCTGTAAAGCAATTATAATTAAAAAAACAAATACTAGTGTGTTATTAAGAATTCTCTGGTGGTCCAGCAGTTAAAACTGGGCACTTTTGCTGCTGGGACCCAGGTTCAATCCCTGAACAGGGAACCTAAGACCCCACAAGTCACGAGGCACCGTGAAAAAATGAAAAAGTAAAGAACTTAAGAGCACATCAATCAAACTCACAACCAATTTAGTGACCAATTTTGAGGTAAAATTAAAAAACAAAACAAAATTTCCTCAGAAGCCAAGAGTAGTGTTTTAGATATTTGTTGTGTGAGGGCAGAGCATAACAATTCTGTAGGTATCTTCAGAATTAATATTTAGTCTAAATAAGCCGTGTCTCTATTTGGTTCACTTACATTTCAGTTTTGCTTTACCCAAGACACTTTTGTAGTGATATTTCATTCAGTCTGTGATGGAATAACCCTACAAGTACTTGCCTGAAAACCTGAGTTTGTATCTTTTGCTTTATTAATCTGGTATTTGATAAGACACCAGTCTCTGTAACAATATACACATTTTACCAAATAGGTTTTGTGGGTTTTCAAAACAAATGCTATCCCTTTCCCATTGTTATATTGATGGATATGTAAAGACACAGAAAGAGGATTTCCAATTTGAGCCTCTGCTCCACTGAGTCTGAGGTCATTCAAAGATTAATTTAGGATGAAAAATGTAGTAATATGGTATATTGGTACAACTTTCTTCCCAAGGAAAGATATTAAATATCTGAAAAATAGTCACTGTTGCAGCAACACTGACAGAAGAAGAACATATATATTCATGTTTTCCAGAACAAACCAAGACATTAAGGATTCCAAGTGAATTGCTGAGACCATTCTGAGCCAAAAGTGTAAGTAAAAACAGGCTGGACCCTAATTCTAGATCATGATATCTAGATAAAAAATGACAATGTTTAATCTCACAGCCAAATAGAGTAGATTTACCCCCAATTTAGTGAAGCTTAAGCTTCAGGGCCGAGAAACACACGCATCACCTCCAGAGCCCCTGGGTGACCCCCACATAGGATCGATCTCACATGGTGATATGATTTTGTAAAATTTGCAAAACTACAATTTTTCTAACTGTAGTTCACTAAGATCAATGTCCTAAAGAGGACCTCCACTCATAAACTTACCAAGAATTTTTTTCCCCAGAGACTTTTTAAAATTTATTTTTAATTGAAAGATAATAGCTTTATAATATTGTGCTAGTTTCTGCCATACATCAACATAAATCATTCATAGGTATACCTACGTCCCCTTCCTCTGGAACCTCCCTCTCCTCTCCTACCCCATCCCATTCATCTAGGTTGTTTCAGAGCCCTGGTTTGAGCTTCCTGGGTCATAGAACAAATTCCCACTGGCTATCTATTTTACGTGTGGTAGTCAATATGTTTCCATGTCACTCTCTCCATTCATCCCACCCTCTCCTTCCTCCACCCTCCTTGTCTACAAGTCTGTTCTCTATTTCTATACAAAAGAGATTTATCATTATTATTATTACAGCATTAGCTCAGGCCTCAGAGTGCCTCCCCAAATAATGACTTCACTAATCCATGGATCTCGAGAAAATATTTTACAATTACTCTGAACCTTTGTGAGAAACTTGGGAAGCTTTAGTGCATCAGTGAGCAGTTAGCATCTGTGGGAAGTTTACTAGTGACACCAGTCTGATACACATTTTACCAAATAGGTTTTGTGGGTTTTCAAAACAAATGCTATCCCTTTCCCATTGTTATATTGATGGATATGTAAAGACACAGAAAGAGGATTTCCAATTTGAGCCTCTGCTCCACTGAGTCTGAGGTCATTCAAAGATTAATTTAGGATGAAAAATGTAGTAATATGGTATATTGGTACAACTTTCTTCCCAAGGAAAGATATTAAATATCTGAAAAATAGTCACTGTTGCAGCAACACTGACAGAAGAAGAACATATATATTCATGTTTTCCAGAACAAACCAAGACATTAAGGATTCCAAGTGAATTGCTGAGACCATTCTGAGCCAAAAGTGTAAGTAAAAACAGGCTGGACCCTAATTCTAGATCATGATATCTAGATAAAAAATGACAATGTTTAATCTCACAGCCAAATAGAGTAGATTTACCCCCAATTTAGTGAAGCTTAAGCTTCAGGGCCGAGAAACACACGCATCACCTCCAGAGCCCCTGGGTGACCCCCACATAGGATCGATCTCACATGGTGATATGATTTTGTAAAATTTGCAAAACTACAATTTTTCTAACTGTAGTTCACTAAGATCAATGTCCTAAAGAGGACCTCCACTCATAAACTTACCAAGAATTTTTTTCCCCAGAGACTTTTTAAAATTTATTTTTAATTGAAAGATAATAGCTTTATAATATTGTGCTAGTTTCTGCCATACATCAACATAAATCATTCATAGGTATACCTACGTCCCCTTCCTCTGGAACCTCCCTCTCCTCTCCTACCCCATCCCATTCATCTAGGTTGTTTCAGAGCCCTGGTTTGAGCTTCCTGGGTCATAGAACAAATTCCCACTGGCTATCTATTTTACGTGTGGTAGTCAATATGTTTCCATGTCACTCTCTCCATTCATCCCACCCTCTCCTTCCTCCACCCTCCTTGTCTACAAGTCTGTTCTCTATTTCTATACAAAAGAGATTTATCATTATTATTATTACAGCATTAGCTCAGGCCTCAGAGTGCCTCCCCAAATAATGACTTCACTAATCCATGGATCTCGAGAAAATATTTTACAATTACTCTGAACCTTTGTGAGAAACTTGGGAAGCTTTAGTGCATCAGTGAGCAGTTAGCATCTGTGGGTTCCTACTGAGATCTGAGGTTTAAATCAATCAGTGGTAACCCGAACTGTTTGCAATGGGCTTTCACAGATAAGAAGCATATGCTAATGTTTTAAATTAAAAATGTACTCTCCTGTAGAGAATGTCCACCCAGCATTCTCCTTCTTTGGCCCAGGTAATTCTTATTGCGTATGGCACTCCAAGAGTGATTACGGGACTCATGGAAACAATGAATCCCAAAAGAAAATATTTCCTTATAAAAAGCCACAACTCTTTGAATCCCGTTATTTTGTGGACTTTAAATCATGTAGTTCTTTTTTCTTTGTTTTTTATAAGCCCCTAAAGCTTTTCTTCATTCTCAACTCCCAAATTCCAGCCAAGGCACTAGATAAAAAGAGATGAGTCTTAATTTAATAGCAGGACACTCTGGTGTCACCATGCTCCCAGGCTGAAGGGAAGATCGGGAGAGGAGATGGCAATTCAGCCTTCTCTCCAATTCTTAATATTGAAAATAATGCTGCAAAGTTGCCTGCATGGGTTTCATTATCACTAATAATAGCTAACATTTACTGAGCACAGATTACAAACCTGGCACAAATCTAAGCACTTGACATGTATTATCTCATTTGAGCCATTAAATAAATCTACAGGGTAGATACTCTTAAATGTTCCCATTGTACAGATAAGGAAATTGGAGATAAATAAGTTTAAGCAACTTGTCCAGAATTACTTTTTTTCAGAATCTCTCTACCCCATCCCATTCATCTAGGTTGTTTCAGAGCCCTGGTTTGAGCTTCCTGGGTCATAGAACAAATTCCCACTGGCTATCTATTTTACGTGTGGTAGTCAATATGTTTCCATGTCACTCTCTCCATTCATCCCACCCTCTCCTTCCTCCACCCTCCTTGTCTACAAGTCTGTTCTCTATTTCTATACAAAAGAGATTTATCATTATTATTATTACAGCATTAGCTCAGGCCTCAGAGTGCCTCCCCAAATAATGACTTCACTAATCCATGGATCTCGAGAAAATATTTTACAATTACTCTGAACCTTTGTGAGAAACTTGGGAAGCTTTAGTGCATCAGTGAGCAGTTAGCATCTGTGGGTTCCTACTGAGATCTGAGGTTTAAATCAATCAGTGGTAACCCGAACTGTTTGCAATGGGCTTTCACAGATAAGAAGCATATGCTAATGTTTTAAATTAAAAATGTACTCTCCTGTAGAGAATGTCCACCCAGCATTCTCCTTCTTTGACCCAGGTAATTTTATTGCGTATGGCACTCCAAGAGTGATTACGGGACTCATGGAAACAATGAATCCCAAAAGAAAATATTTCCTTATAAAAAGCCACAACTCTTTGAATCCCGTTATTTTGTGGACTTTAAATCATGTAGTTCTTTTTTCTTTGTTTTTTATAAGCCCCTAAAGCTTTTCTTCATTCTCAACTCCCAAATTCCAGCCAAGGCACTAGATAAAAAGAGATGAGTCTTAATTTAATAGCAGGACACTCTGGTGTCACCATGCTCCCAGGCTGAAGGGAAGATCGGGAGAGGAGATGGCAATTCAGCCTTCTCTCCAATTCTTAATATTGAAAATAATGCTGCAAAGTTGCCTGCATGGGTTTCATTATCACTAATAATAGCTAACATTTACTGAGCACAGATTACAAACCTGGCACAAATCTAAGCACTTGACATGTATTATCTCATTTGAGCCATTAAATAAATCTACAGGGTAGATACTCTTAAATGTTCCCATTGTACAGATAAGGAAATTGGAGATAAATAAGTTTAAGCAACTTGTCCAGAATTACTTTTTTTTCAGAATCACTTTTTGTTTGATTATCTTCTTTTGCCCCAGAGGACTCAGTCCCAGTCTCTCTCAACATAGGTAGACATGAGACTCGGGCTATCTAGTTAGAGAATCCCACCCTTCTGGCCACAATGATTGATTCAGGGATGTTGTTGTTGTTCAGTTGCTCAGTTGTGCCTGACTCTTTGCAGTCCCATGGACTGCAGAACACTAGGTTTCCCCGTCCTTCACCATCTCCCAGAGTTTGTTCAAACTCATGTTCATTGAGTAGGTGATACCATCCAACCATCTCATCTTCTGCTGCCCCCTTTTGCTCCTGCCTTCAATCTTTCCCAGCATCAGGGTCTTCTCCAATGAGTTGGCTCAGATGGCAAAAGCACTGGAGCTACAGCTTCAGCATCAGTCCTTCCAATGAATATTCAGGGTTGATTTCCTTTAGGATAGACAATTTGATCTGGTCCAAAGGACTCTCAAAACCCTTCTTCAGCACCACAGTTTGAAAGCATCAATTCTTTGGCCCTCAGTTATGGTCCAACTCTCACATCCATACATGACTAATGGGAAAACCATAGCTTTGACTATTTGGACCTTTGTAGGCAAAGTAATGTCTCTGCTTTTTAATACACATCTGGGTTTGTCAAAGCTTTTCTTTCAAGAAGCAAGCATCTTTTAGTTTCATGACTGCAGTCACCATCCACAGTGATTTTGGAGCCCAAAAAAATAAAGTCTGACACTGTTTCCACTGTCTCCCCATCTATTTCCCATGAAGTGATGGGACCAGATGCCATGATCTTAGTTTTCTGAATGTTGAGCTTTAAGCCAACTTTTTCACTCTCCTCTTTCACTTTCATCAAGAGGCTTTTTAGTTCCTCTTCACTTTCTGCCTGCGTGGGTTTCATTATCACTAATAATAGCTAACATTTACTGAGCACAGATTACAAACCTGGCACAAATCTAAGCACTTGACATGTATTATCTCATTTGAGCCATTAAATAAATCTACAGGGTAGATACTCTTAAATGTTCCCATTGTACAGATAAGGAAATTGGAGATAAATAAGTTTAAGCAACTTGTCCAGAATTACTTTTTTTTCAGAATCACTTTTTGTTTGATTATCTTCTTTTGCCCCAGAGGACTCAGTCCCAGTCTCTCTCAACATAGGTAGACATGAGACTCGGGCTATCTAGTTAGAGAATCCCACCCTTCTGGCCACAATGATTGATTCAGGGATGTTGTTGTTGTTCAGTTGCTCAGTTGTGCCTGACTCTTTGCAGTCCCATGGACTGCAGAACACTAGGTTTCCCTGTCCTTCACCATCTCCCAGAGTTTGTTCAAACTCATGTTCATTGAGTAGGTGATACCATCCAACCATCTCATCTTCTGCTGCCCCCTTTTGCTCCTGCCTTCAATCTTTCCCAGCATCAGGGTCTTCTCCAATGAGTTGGCTCAGATGGCAAAAGCACTGGAGCTACAGCTTCAGCATCAGTCCTTCCAATGAATATTCAGGGTTGATTTCCTTTAGGATAGACAATTTGATCTGGTCCAAAGGACTCTCAAAACCCTTCTTCAGCACCACAGTTTGAAAGCATCAATTCTTTGGCCCTCAGTTATGGTCCAACTCTCACATCCATACATGACTAATGGGAAAACCATAGCTTTGACTATTTGGACCTTTGTAGGCAAAGTAATGTCTCTGCTTTTTAATACACATCTAGGTTTGACATAGCTTTTCTTCCAAGGAGCAAGCATCTTTTAGTTTCATGGCTGCAGTCACCAGCCAGTGTTTTGGTGTCGAAGAAAATAAAGTCTGGCACTGTTTCCACTGTTTCCCCATCTATTTGCTATAAAGTGACGGAACCAGATGCCATGATCTTAGTTTTCTGAATGTTGAGCTTTAAGCCAACTTTTTCACTCTCCTCTTTCACTTTCATCAAGAGGCTCTTTAGTTCTTCACTTTTTGCCATAAGGGTGGTGTCATCTGCATATCTGAGGTTATTCCTATTTTCCCCAACAATCTTGGATTCAGGGATAGGCATTGTATAAATTTTCTATGTGGCAGCACAACAAGCTAACACAAACTTAAATGATAAACAACACCCATTTATTGGCCCACAGTCCTGTAGGTCAAAAGTCCATATATGACATGTCTAAATTCTCTTCTCAGACTACTAGAAGGCTAAAATCAGGGTTTTGGCTAAGCTGAGTTCTCCTCTAGAGGATATGTGGGAGAAATACACTTCTGGAATCCTTCCTGTTGACAGAATTTAATTTCTTGCAAGGTTGAGACCCCCATTCCTTGTTAGCTGTTAGCCACTGACCACTCTCAGGTCCTAGAGGCTAATTCACATCCCATGTCACATGATTTCACTCATCTTCAAGTCAGCACTGATGTGTTGAATATTTTTCATACTTTGAATCTCTGATATCACCATCTTTGACCCAAATTTAAAGGGTTCATTTTATTAAATTAGGCCTACCTGATTTAATTTGGGACCTTAGTTAGATCCATAAAATCCCCCACAGCCACGGCTAGATATGTGCATGATAGCATAACAGGGAAACACTGTTATTTACACTAGGGGCTGGTAACTTTCAGAACCTTCTTAGAATTCTGATAAATAAGCCAAGCTAGGCCAGTCAGAACCCTGTAAGCATGAAAGCATTCTCCCTTCTCTGGGTTCATTAACAGTACATCCATACATGACTAATGGGAAAACCATAGCTTTGACTATTTGGACCTTTGTAGGCAAAGTAATGTCTCTGCTTTTTAATACACATCTGGGTTTGTCAAAGCTTTTCTTTCAAGAAGCAAGCATCTTTTAGTTTCATGACTGCAGTCACTATCCACAGTGATTCTGGAGCCCAAGAAAACAAAGCCTGTCACTGTTTCCACTTTTTACCCATCTATTTGCCATGGATTGATGGGACCAGATGCCATGATCTTAGTTTTCTGAATGCTGAGCTTTAAGCCAGCTTTTTCAGTCTTCTCTTTCACCATCAAGAGGCTCTTTAGTTCCTCTTTACTTTATGCCATTAGGGTGGTGTCATCTGCATATCTGAGGTTATTCCTATTTTCCCCAACAATCTTGGATTCAGGGATAGGCATTGTATAAATTTTCTATGTGGCAGCACAACAAGCTAACACAAACTTAAATGATAAACAACACCCATTTATTGGCCCACAGTCCTGTAGGTCAAAAGTCCATATATGACATGTCTAAATTCTCTTCTCAGACTACTAGAAGGCTAAAATCAGGGTTTTGGCTAAGCTGAGTTCTCCTCTAGAGGATATGTGGGAGAAATACACTTCTGGAATCCTTCCTGTTGACAGAATTTAATTTCTTGCAAGGTTGAGACCCCCATTCCTTGTTAGCTGTTAGCCACTGACCACTCTCAGGTCCTAGAGGCTAATTCACATCCCATGTCACATGATTTCACTCATCTTCAAGTCAGCACTGATGTGTTGAATATTTTCATACTTTGAATCTCTGATATCACCATCTTTGACCCAAATTTAAAGGGTTCATTTTATTAAATTAGGCCTACCTGATTTAATTTGGGACCTTAGTTAGATCCATAAAATCCCCCACAGCCACGGCTAGATATGTGCATGATAGCATAACAGGGAAACACTGTTATTTACACTAGGGGCTGGTAACTTTCAGAACCTTCTTAGAATTCTGATAAATAAGCCAAGCTAGGCCAGTCAGAACCCTGTAAGCATGAAAGCATTCTCCCTTCTCTGGGTTCATTAACAGTACATACAACATACGTAATGAAGACAGGGTGCCTGCAACTGAAGCCAAAAAGAGGGAGGAAAAATTGAGAAGGAAAGAAAGGTTCCTGATAACATTGTTTTAATATCTGGATACAGATATCTGCTACCTAGAGTTGACATCATTATCAACAGAAAGCTTGGCCTCTCTGTACATGGGTGCCAAATCAAATCCCAGAGACAGAGTTTGTGGTGATATAGGAAAGGATAGCTTTATTACTTTATTACTCTGCCAGGCAAAGGGAGACACATCAGGCTTCTGCCTCAAAAAACCATGCCTCTCAACCCCAGAGGACTGATGAAGGGTTTTATAACACTGGTTCAAAAGTGGGGTCTTTGTCAAGATTATGGTATAAGCAGAGCCTGCAGTTCCTTAATCTCAGGTGGTCTCCTAATCTTGATGAGATTCTCTGGGCCCTTTAATCTTGCCTCAAGTGGTTTCTTGGCTACTCTTCCCTTGATTAGCAACTGTTGGAATTCACCTTTAGGAACTTAGGGAAGGTCATGGAGGCTGAAGACTTACCTATAAGAAATGTGGGACAGAAAGGTCTCTGGGCCTGGGAGCTCCACAGGGGCTACTGGTAAGAATGTAAAAGAGTGCAGCTACTATGGAAAATAATATGAAGGCTCCTGAAAAAATTAAAAATAGAACTACCATATGATGGAGAATTGAAATCAGTATCTCAAAGAGATATCTGCACTCTCATGTTCACTGTAGCATTATTCACAAAAGCCAAGATATGCATTTTAAATTAGGCCTACCTGATTTAACTATTTGGCCTGACACTGATGTGTTGAATATTTCATACTTTGAATCTCTGATATCACCATCTTTGACCCAAATTTAAAGGGTTCATTTTATTAAATTAGGCCTACCTGATTTAATTTGGGACCTTAGTTAGATCCATAAAATCCCCACAGCCACGGCTAGATATGTGCATGATAGCATAACAGGGAAACACTGTTATTTACACTAGGGGCTGGTAACTTTCAGAACCTTCTTAGAATTCTGATAAATAAGCCAAGCTAGGCCAGTCAGAACCCTGTAAGCATGAAAGCATTCTCCCTTCTCTGGGTTCATTAACAGTACATACAACATACGTAATGAAGACAGGGTGCCTGCAACTGAAGCCAAAAAGAGGGAGGAAAAATTGAGAAGGAAAGAAAGGTTCCTGATAACATTGTTTTAATATCTGGATACAGATATCTGCTACCTAGAGTTGACATCATTATCAACAGAAAGCTTGGCCTCTCTGTACATGGGTGCCAAATCAAATCCCAGAGACAGAGTTTGTGGTGATATAGGAAAGGATAGCTTTATTACTTTATTACTCTGCCAGGCAAAGGGAGACACATCAGGCTTCTGCCTCAAAAAACCATGCCTCTCAACCCCAGAGGACTGATGAAGGGTTTTATAACACTGGTTCAAAAGTGGGGTCTTTGTCAAGATTATGGTATAAGCAGAGCCTGCAGTTCCTTAATCTCAGGTGGTCTCCTAATCTTGATGAGATTCTCTGGGCCCTTTAATCTTGCCTCAAGTGGTTTCTTGGCTACTCTTCCCTTGATTAGCAACTGTTGGAATTCACCTTTAGGAACTTAGGGAAGGTCATGGAGGCTGAAGACTTACCTATAAGAAATGTGGGACAGAAAGGTCTCTGGGCCTGGGAGCTCCACAGGGGCTACTGGTAAGAATGTAAAAGAGTGCAGCTACTATGGAAAATAATATGAAGGCTCCTGAAAAAATTAAAAATAGAACTACCATATGATGGAGAATTGAAATCAGTATCTCAAAGAGATATCTGCACTCTCATGTTCACTGTAGCATTATTCACAAAAGCCAAGATATGCAAACAACCCAAATGTTCAAATTAATAGATGAATGGATAAAAAATAAAAAGTGTATACAGAAAATAAAGTATTACTTAGTCTGTAAAAATAAGGATATCCTGCCATATGCAACAACATTGACAAACCTAGACTACATTGTTAAAATTAAATACAAAATGGAGGCCAGGCATGAAAATTCCCTGAGCAGACAAAACCAATTAAGTCACATAAATCAAACTTAATTTAACTCATTCTGTCAAACAAGTGAAACTTAAACTTGGGCAACTTCTTGAAAATACTTCTAAAAATCATAAAACAAACTTTAGTCATCTTCCTAAAATGTGATAAGATAATCACTTTCAACCAATCCCCTGCTGTCTGGAAACCCCCACTGTAATAACTAATCATTGTTAAGATTAAACAATGTCCTCATTTTCACTTTATAAACCATCCTGTAAATTCATGCTCCTGAACTTATTATCATTCTTTGAATTTGGAAGTTCCCAGTTTGTGAACTGCTGTTATACGCACAATGAGATCTTACTAAGTACTTTCCATTGATTTGGTGGTTTTAATTTTGCTATTTCTGGATTTTTCACACGAGTATGGGAAATGAAATAGCCAATCACAGAAAGCAATTACTGCATGATTCCAAATACATGAGATGTCTAAAATAGTCAAAATAATAGAAGCAGGCTGGTTGCCAGGGGCTGGGATAGGGAGAAATGGGAGTTGTCGTTCAATGGTATGAAGTTTCAATTATGAAACATAAATTCCTGTGATACAGTACTCTAATCTTGATGAGATTCTCTGGGCCCTTTAATCTTGCCTCAAGTGGTTTCTTGGCTACTCTTCCCTTGATTAGCAACTGTTGGAATTCACCTTTAGGAACTTAGGGAAGGTCATGGAGGCTGAAGACTTACCTATAAGAAATGTGGGACAGAAAGGTCTCTGGGCCTGGGAGCTCCACAGGGGCTACTGGTAAGAATGTAAAAGAGTGCAGCTACTATGGAAAATAATATGAAGGCTCCTGAAAAAATTAAAAATAGAACTACCATATGATGGAGAATTGAAATCAGTATCTCAAAGAGATATCTGCACTCTCATGTTCACTGTAGCATTATTCACAAAAGCCAAGATATGCAAACAACCCAAATGTTCAAATTAATAGATGAATGGATAAAAAATAAAAAGTGTATACAGAAAATAAAGTATTACTTAGTCTGTAAAAATAAGGATATCCTGCCATATGCAACAACATTGACAAACCTAGACTACATTGTTAAAATTAAATACAAAATGGAGGCCAGGCATGAAAATTCCCTGAGCAGACAAAACCAATTAAGTCACATAAATCAAACTTAATTTAACTCATTCTGTCAAACAAGTGAAACTTAAACTTGGGCAACTTCTTGAAAATACTTCTAAAAATCATAAAACAAACTTTAGTCATCTTCCTAAAATGTGATAAGATAATCACTTTCAACCAATCCCCTGCTGTCTGGAAACCCCCACTGTAATAACTAATCATTGTTAAGATTAAACAATGTCCTCATTTTCACTTTATAAACCATCCTGTAAATTCATGCTCCTGAACTTATTATCATTCTTTGAATTTGGAAGTTCCCAGTTTGTGAACTGCTGTTATACGCACAATGAGATCTTACTAAGTACTTTCCATTGATTTGGTGGTTTTAATTTTGCTATTTCTGGATTTTTCACACGAGTATGGGAAATGAAATAGCCAATCACAGAAAGCAATTACTGCATGATTCCAAATACATGAGATGTCTAAAATAGTCAAAATAATAGAAGCAGGCTGGTTGCCAGGGGCTGGGATAGGGAGAAATGGGAGTTGTCGTTCAATGGTATGAAGTTTCAATTATGAAACATAAATTCCTGTGATACAGTACTCAGAGTCAACAATATTGTGTTCTTCACTTAAAAGTCATTAAGAGGGTTGATCTCATGTTCCTAACACACACAAAAGACACAAGAAAACTTTTGGAGGTAATGGTTATGTCTATTACTTTGATTGCCCTGATAGTTTTATGGGTATATATCTATGTTCAAACTCATTGAATTAATTACATGCAATGTGTCTAAATATCAACTAAACCTCAATAAAGGTATTTCCTTAACTGCCAGTAAAAAAAGTATTTTTTCAAAAAAAAAGTATTTTTTCCATTGGCTTTCCTAATAAATCCAAAGGTGCACCTATGAATACGGATTGAAGAAGGCCTGTTCTTAAATGGACTGCCCTACTCTAAGAGATTCTCATCTAATTGCTCCACAGTGTAGCCAAAATATCAGGATTTTTTTTTAATTCCAGGATGATCGTGCTTCTTCAATACTACTAAACATACACATCACCTTGTTAAAAGGCAGATTCTGATTCAGGATGTATAAGGTTGGGCCCAAGAATCTACATTTATAAAAAGCTTCAGGTGTGAAGGGTGCTGGTCTGTGACTCACTTTTACAACAGCAAAGCTCTTGTAGGTATCAATATGTAACCAAAAAGGCAATTTGGATACTAGAAAAGTGGCTCCTGTAGAAGATGTAAACAGGGCTTCCTTAGACTTGGCTAGTGTAGGGCGACTCCACAAGGAAATCCAGGAGTGAGACTCCACTTCTTTTGTTCTTTTTCCCTAAACTTCTCAAGCAACCACAACATCACCTATCTGTTGCAGTGATCTAAGCCAATCATAGTTGGGAAGGAGAAAGAAAACTGCTCCCTTTGATGAGGAGAGACACTCTGGAATGGGAGAGATGCTGCATTCATCTTTTTTGTATTGCATCCGCCTGCGACAAGCGGTAAACAACAGGAGAACTCATCTGGAACATTTTCCCTGCAGCCATTTGTCAGGTGTCATAATGTCATGGAAAAAAAAAAGCCTTTGGGAAAGTATAATGAATGTATTCTCCACTATTGAATTCCTATTTATGCTGTTATTTTTTTAGAGTCTCAACCTTTATCTGTATATTAACATTATTGTAATATTAAAATGTTAGGCTTTTTGGAGAATTCTTATTTGACACACAAACAGAAAGTATTTTTGGTAAAATAGAACAAGCATAACATTTCAGACTTAAAAGTCATTAAGAGGGTTGATCTCATGTTCCTAACACACACAAAAGACACAAGAAAACTTTTGGAGGTAATGGTTATGTCTATTACTTTGATTGCCCTGATAGTTTTATGGGTATATATCTATGTTCAAACTCATTGAATTAATTACATGCAATGTGTCTAAATATCAACTAAACCTCAATAAAGGTATTTCCTTAACTGCCAGTAAAAAAAGTATTTTTTCAAAAAAAAAGTATTTTTTCCATTGGCTTTCCTAATAAATCCAAAGGTGCACCTATGAATACGGATTGAAGAAGGCCTGTTCTTAAATGGACTGCCCTACTCTAAGAGATTCTCATCTAATTGCTCCACAGTGTAGCCAAAATATCAGGATTTTTTTTTAATTCCAGGATGATCGTGCTTCTTCAATACTACTAAACATACACATCACCTTGTTAAAAGGCAGATTCTGATTCAGGATGTATAAGGTTGGGCCCAAGAATCTACATTTATAAAAAGCTTCAGGTGTGAAGGGTGCTGGTCTGTGACTCACTTTTACAACAGCAAAGCTCTTGTAGGTATCAATATGTAACCAAAAAGGCAATTTGGATACTAGAAAAGTGGCTCCTGTAGAAGATGTAAACAGGGCTTCCTTAGACTTGGCTAGTGTAGGGCGACTCCACAAGGAAATCCAGGAGTGAGACTCCACTTCTTTTGTTCTTTTTCCCTAAACTTCTCAAGCAACCACAACATCACCTATCTGTTGCAGTGATCTAAGCCAATCATAGTTGGGAAGGAGAAAGAAAACTGCTCCCTTTGATGAGGAGAGACACTCTGGAATGGGAGAGATGCTGCATTCATCTTTTTTGTATTGCATCCGCCTGCGACAAGCGGTAAACAACAGGAGAACTCATCTGGAACATTTTCCCTGCAGCCATTTGTCAGGTGTCATAATGTCATGGAAAAAAAAAAGCCTTTGGGAAAGTATAATGAATGTATTCTCCACTATTGAATTCCTATTTATGCTGTTATTTTTTTAGAGTCTCAACCTTTATCTGTATATTAACATTATTGTAATATTAAAATGTTAGGCTTTTTGGAGAATTCTTATTTGACACACAAACAGAAAGTATTTTTGGTAAAATAGAACAAGCATAACATTTCAGGCTTTTCATTCTCCATCAAGTTTGTTCCTGGAAATAACCAGAAAAAGACAAGCCTCTCATATTTATGATGCTATTAAAAGATGTTCATGTCTATTTTTTAACATCATAGAAATACAAATGCTGGCTTTAATTTTCATAGAAGATTCATAAATGAAAGGATTTAGCTGTGACCTCAGGAGGTTTCTTTTAGTCCAGTGGTTGCCAAGTGTTTTTGTCCAAGGATCCCTTTCCATCTTTAAAAATTATTGAGGATATAAATTGCCTTTGTTTATGTTAGTTATTTCTATTGATATTTACCCTTGTGGAAACTAAACTGATAAATTTCATATCCTAATTAATTTACATAAAAATAATAATAATATACCCAATACATGTCACATGAGTAGTATATGCTTAAGACTTAAGTATATATTCTAAAATAAAAAAATAATTTAACAGAGTATTAACTTTTTTAACTTAAAAAAATCTCTTTTGTGTTTGTATTTCTGGATATTAATATCTGCTTCAGCATTCAATTGTGTTGTGCTGTATTTGTTAAAGTCATAAAAAGAAAATCTAGCATCTCAAGATTTAGAATCTGGAAAAGACAGAATATTTTAGCATTTGGATAACTGAGGATCTCTTTCTTTGATACTACACTGAAATTCAATAAGTGGTCAATTCTGAAAGGTTAAGTGCAATATTGAATCAGAAATTTTGTCAATAAACATTAATTTTGTGATACATTAAAATCTACTGGTTTAGCTTAATTTGTGAATGGCTCTTTTAACCATGTGTGATTTCACAACATTTGGAGTGTATTGATTCACTGAGTTATGGCAATCTTCCAAATGTTGACAGATTTCATTATACAATATCAAAAACACATCAATTAATATCACAGCATCTCATCAGAAAAGCTTTTACATATTGGAAAGGTATTAAACTCATGATAGCAGATAAAAATTTTCCAAAATTCAAGTTTTCACTTGATAAATCAGAAAGACACCGTATGACATCATTTATATGTGGAATCTAAAATATGGCACAAATGAATATATCTACAAAACAGAAACAGACTCACGGACAGAGAGAACAGACTTGTGGTTGCCAAGGGGGAAGGAATTGGGGTAGAAAAGAACTGGGAGTTTGGGACTAGCAATTGCAAACTATTATACATTGAATGGATAAACAAGGTTCTACTGTACAGAATTAGGAGCTATATTCAATGTCCTGTGATAAAACACAATGGAAAAGACTATTAAAAAGATTATATGTATGTATAGATGTGTGTGTGTGCACACTATATATATATAGTGCTTCTGCTCGGTCATTCAGTTCTGTCTAACTCTTTGAGATCCCATGGACTGTAGCCCATCAGGCCCATGGAATTCTCTAGGCAAGAATACTGGAGTGGGTAGCCATTCCCTTCTGCAGGGGATCTTCCCAACCCAGGGACTGAACCTGGGTCTCCTGCATTGCAGGCAGATTCTTTACCATCGGAGCCACCATATAACTGAATCACTTTGCTGTACAGCAGAAATACAACAAATGCTTCAGTAAAATTTTAAAAAATTATTGGCAAAAATGATGTCTGTTATTTTCCTTGAAGTGATAGGGCCCATTCATTCATTTCTCTTTAAATGTCAGCTAAATATTCATGTCTCAATACCAATCATTTACAGTCACTTTATCAAGTGAAGAAGAAACATTTCCTGGTGCACCAAGACACAGCTAGTTCACCTACAGCTCAACTCCACAAGTGCTTTTCTTCAAAACAGCCATCCTACAACACATGCCTCCCTCCTTTGAGTCACGCTAAGCCATCAGCAGTTTACCCACCACTGATTTTATACCATCTTTATTTGACCACAAGAAGTGTTCATTTATCTCATGAAGCCACTACTATCCTCTGCAACAGTGTTCCATGGAACACTTTTTTTTTTAATATTTATTTTATTTATTTGGTTGCACTGGGTCTTAGCTGTGGCACGTGGGATCTAGTTCCCTGACCAAACAATGAAGCTGGGCCCCTGCATTGGGAGTGTGGAGTCCTAACCACTCAGCCACCAGGGACGTCCCTATGGAACACTTTTTGATAAAAGTTTGATAAAAGTTGTATTAAATGTCCCTTTAGTCCTTTCCTACTTCTAGATCTATGAAAGAATTTAGGGTTTCATAAGTTTGCCATATTATCTCTTCAAACTGACGTATATTTAGGGGGTGGGGACATTCTTACTAATTTTTATTAGGCTTCAATGTTCTTTCCTATAATTCACAAATCAAGTTTTGACTTAAGTCTAGTGCCTAATATAATGCCTATAACAAGAGTATGTGTTGAAAATGTTTGTTTGTTTGTTTTTAAAAACTTATCATTTGGATAAACAAGGTTCTACTGTACAGAATTAGGAGCTATATTCAATGTCCTGTGAAAAAAGGACTATGTAGCCCATCCCAAGGCCCAATTGGAATTTCTCTAGGCAAGAATACTGGAGTGGGTAGCCATTCCCTTCTGCAGGGGATCTTCCCAACCCAGGGACTGAACCTGGGTCTCCTGCATTGCAGGCAGATTCTTTACCATCGGAGCCACCATATAACTGAATCACTTTGCTGTACAGCAGAAATACAACAAATGCTTCAGTAAAATTTTAAAAAATTATTGGCAAAAATGATGTCTGTTATTTTCCTTGAAGTGATAGGGCCCATTCATTCATTTCTCTTTAAATGTCAGCTAAATATTCATGTCTCAATACCAATCATTTACAGTCACTTTATCAAGTGAAGAAGAAACATTTCCTGGTGCACCAAGACACAGCTAGTTCACCTACAGCTCAACTCCACAAGTGCTTTTCTTCAAAACAGCCATCCTACAACACATGCCTCCCTCCTTTGAGTCACGCTAAGCCATCAGCAGTTTACCCACCACTGATTTTATACCATCTTTATTTGACCACAAGAAGTGTTCATTTATCTCATGAAGCCACTACTATCCTCTGCAACAGTGTTCCATGGAACACTTTTTTTTTTAATATTTATTTTATTTATTTGGTTGCACTGGGTCTTAGCTGTGGCACGTGGGATCTAGTTCCCTGACCAAACAATGAAGCTGGGCCCCTGCATTGGGAGTGTGGAGTCCTAACCACTCAGCCACCAGGGACGTCCCTATGGAACACTTTTTGATAAAAGTTTGATAAAAGTTGTATTAAATGTCCCTTTAGTCCTTTCCTACTTCTAGATCTATGAAAGAATTTAGGGTTTCATAAGTTTGCCATATTATCTCTTCAAACTGACGTATATTTAGGGGGTGGGGACATTCTTACTAATTTTTATTAGGCTTCAATGTTCTTTCCTATAATTCACAAATCAAGTTTTGACTTAAGTCTAGTGCCTAATATAATGCCTATAACAAGAGTATGTGTTGAAAATGTTTGTTTCTTTGTATCTTATCATTTTAAAAGAGAATTTGAGGCATTTTGTACTTTAAAAGAGGCATTTGGAGGCATTTGTTATAAATGCATTTTTTAAAATTTGATGAAATAAAAAAGTATAGCATGAACAATTATATGAAATGAATTAAAAATTTGACTCGGAAATTCATTATGGTCAAAAAAAACTTATTAAATCTCACTCAGAAAATCTACATTATGAACTTAGGTTTTAACAAGTATTAGGCATAAGAGAGAAGGAAATGGCAACCCACTCCAATCATATATATATATATATATATATATATATATATATATATATATGAGATTATTAGAAAATAATGATAAATGAAGGAAAAAGATTTTCATTAAAAAAATGTGTAAATACTAAATGACATAAATCAAAGCAGAATCTTCTGTGACTCACCCTCTAGAGTAATGGAAATAAAAACAAAAATAAACAAGTGGGACCTAATTAAACTTAAAAGCATTTGCATAGGAAAAGAAACCATAAGCAAGGTAAAAAGACAGTCCTCAGAATGGGAGAAAATAATAGAAAATGAAACAACAGATGAAGAATTAATTTCCAGGATATACAAATACCTCAGACAACTCAATACTGAAAAAAATAAACAACCCAATCAAAAATGGGAAAAAGACCTAAAGAGACATCTCTCCAAAGAAGACATACAGAGGGCCAAAAAACACATAAAAAGATGCTCAATGTCACTCATTATCAGAGAGATGCAAATCAAAACTACAATGAGATATCACCTCACACCAGTCAGAATGGACATCATCAAAAAATCTACAGACAATAAATGCTGGAGAGGATGTGGAGAAAAGGGAACACTCTTGCATTGCTGGTGGAAATGTAAATTGATACAGCCACTATGGAAGACAGTATGGAGATTCCTCAAAGAACTAGGAATTAGAAGCACCATATGACCCAGTAATCCCACTATTAGGCATACACCCCGATGAAATCAAAATTGAAAGAGACACATGTACCCCAAAATTCACTGCAGCACTTTTTACAATAGCTAGAACATGGAAGCAACCTAGATATTCATCAACATAAAGGAATGGATATATTCAACCTAGATATTGTGAGGCATCTTATCATTTTAAAAGAGAATTTGAGGCATTTTGTACTTTAAAAGAGGCATTTGGAGGCATTTGTTATAAATGCATTTTTTAAAATTTGATGAAATAAAAAAGTATAGCATGAACAATTATATGAAATGAATTAAAAATTTGACTCGGAAATTCATTATGGTCAAAAAAAACTTATTAAATCTCACTCAGAAAATCTACATTATGAACTTAGGTTTTAACAAGTATTAGGCATAAGAGAGAAGGAAATGGCAACCCACTCCAATCATATATATATATATATATATATATATATATATATATATATATGAGATTATTAGAAAATAATGATAAATGAAGGAAAAAGATTTTCATTAAAAAAATGTGTAAATACTAAATGACATAAATCAAAGCAGAATCTTCTGTGACTCACCCTCTAGAGTAATGGAAATAAAAACAAAAATAAACAAGTGGGACCTAATTAAACTTAAAAGCATTTGCATAGGAAAAGAAACCATAAGCAAGGTAAAAAGACAGTCCTCAGAATGGGAGAAAATAATAGAAAATGAAACAACAGATGAAGAATTAATTTCCAGGATATACAAATACCTCAGACAACTCAATACTGAAAAAAATAAACAACCCAATCAAAAAATGGGAAAAAAACCTAGACACCTCTCGAAAGAAGACATACACAGGGCCAAAAAACACATGAGAAGATGCTCAATGTCACTCATTATTAGAGAAATTCAAATCAAAACTACAATGAGATATCACCTCACACCAGTCAGAATGGACATCATCAAAAAATCTACAGACAATAAATGCTGGAGAGGATGTGGAGAAAAGGGAACACTCTTGCATTGCTGGTGGAAATGTAAATTGATACAGCCACTATGGAAGACAGTATGGAGATTCCTCAAAGAACTAGGAATTAGAAGCACCATATGACCCAGTAATCCCACTATTAGGCATACACCCCGATGAAATCAAAATTGAAAGAGACACATGTACCCCAAAATTCACTGCAGCACTTTTTACAATAGCTAGAACATGGAAGCAACCTAGATATTCATCAACAAAAGAATGGATAAAGAAGATATGGTACATATATTCAATGGAATATTTCTCAGCCATAAAAAGAAATGCAGAAGAATCAGTCCTAATGAGGTGGATGAATTTAGAACCTATTATACAAAGTGAAGTAAGAAAAATTAAAAGGACAAATACAGTATACTAACACATACATATGGAATCTAGGAAAATGGTACTGATAAATACACACAGAACAGCAATAGAGAAACAGACATAAAGAACAGACCTAAGGACATTGCGAGGAGGGAAGACTGGGTGAGAGGTATGGAAAGAGTTACATGGAAACCTACACTATCATATGTAAAAGAGATAACCATTGTGAATATGCTGTAAGACTAAGGGAATGTACATGGGCTGTGAAACAATCTGGAGGGGTGGGATGGCAGGGAGAGGGAGGGGAGCTCAGGTGGGAGGGGTCAGGGATATATCTATGACTGATTTGGGATTATGTATAGCTGTAAACTACAAAACTTTGTAAAAGACATATGGCAATAACTTCGCTTAAACCTGAAACTAATGCAACATTGTAAATCAACTATACCCCAATAAATAAATACATTTTTTTAATGTGTAAATATTCCTATGTGACTATTATTAAGACCAATCCTCAGAAGATGTTGAGGATATAAAGTCAAATCACAGTCCTATGAAAGAATTTCTATGGACACATAATTTCTTAGTGAACTGACACAATACAGCTATGTTATAATAAAGCTTATTCTTGCTGTTGTTCAGTTGCTGAGACATGTCTCTCAAAAACATGAGGGCCAAAACACATAAAAAGATGCTCAATGTCACTCATTATCAGAGAGATGCAAATCAAAACTACAATAAGATATCACCTCATACCAGTCAGAATGGCCATCATCAAGAAATCTACAGACAATAAATGCTGGAGTGGGTGTGGAGAAAAGGGAACACTCCTGCATTGCTGATGAAAACGTAAATTGATACAGCCACTATGGAAGACAGTATGGAGATTCCTTAAAAAACTAGAACTAGAAGCACCATATGACCCAGTAATCCCACTATTAGGCATACACCCCGATGAAATCAAAATTGAAAGAGACACATGTACCCCAAAATTCACTGCAGCACTTTTTACAATAGCTAGAACATGGAAGCAACCTAGATATTCATCAACAAAAGAATGGATAAAGAAGATATGGTACATATATTCAATGGAATATTTCTCAGCCATAAAAAGAAATGCAGAAGAATCAGTCCTAATGAGGTGGATGAATTTAGAACCTATTATACAAAGTGAAGTAAGAAAAATTAAAAGGACAAATACAGTATACTAACACATACATATGGAATCTAGGAAAATGGTACTGATAAATACACACAGAACAGCAATAGAGAAACAGACATAAAGAACAGACCTAAGGACATTGCGAGGAGGGAAGACTGGGTGAGAGGTATGGAAAGAGTTACATGGAAACCTACACTATCATATGTAAAAGAGATAACCATTGTGAATATGCTGTAAGACTAAGGGAATGTACATGGGCTGTGAAACAATCTGGAGGGGTGGGATGGCAGGAGAGGGAGGGGAGCTCAGGTGGGAGGGGTCAGGGATATATCTATGACTGATTTGGGATTATGTATAGCTGTAAACTACAAAA
This sequence comes from Tragulus kanchil, assembly GCA_022376925.1. Classification (NCBI taxonomy): domain Eukaryota; kingdom Metazoa; phylum Chordata; class Mammalia; order Artiodactyla; family Tragulidae; genus Tragulus; species Tragulus kanchil. The sequence goes on from JAIOJX010000026.1 coordinate 183,863,453, forward strand.
CTTTGTAAAAGACATATGGCAATAACTTCGCTTAAACCTGAAACTAATGCAACATTGTAAATCAACTATACCCCAATAAATAAATACATTTTTTTAATGTGTAAATATTCCTATGTGACTATTATTAAGATCAATCCTCAGAAGATGTTGAGGATATAAAGTCAAATCACAGTCCTATGAAAGAATTTCTATGGACACATAATTTCTTAGTGAACTGACACAATACAGCTATGTTATAATAAAGCTTATTCTTGCTGTTGTTCAGTTGCTGAGACATGTCCAACTCTTTGCAACCACAAGGACTGTAGCTCACCAGGCTCCTCTGTCCTCCATTTTGCTCAAATTCACATCCATTGAGTCACTGATACTATCTAACCATCTCATTCTCTGCTGCCCCTTCTTTCGCCTTCAGTCTTTCCCAGCATTGTGGTCTTTTCCAGTGAGTCAGGTGGTCAAAGTTTTGATGCTTCAGCTTTAGCATCAGCCCTTCCAATGAATATTCAGGGCTGATTTTCATTAGGATAAAGCTTAAAGTATATAGAAGTGGTTGTTAAAAGATCTCTTGTAGAGGGAGGGGACATATGTATACCTATGGCTGATTCATGTTAATGTTTGGCAGAAACCAATACAATTCTGTAAAGCAATTTTCCTTCAATTAAAAAAGTTAAAAAATGGGCTTCCCCTGGTGCTCCAGTGGGTAAGGCCACCGCCTTGCAGGGTAAGGGGCGTCGGTTGGATCCCTGGCCTGGGAAGATCCCACGTGCCGCGGAGCAGCTGGACTGATGTGCCCAATTACCGAGCCAGAGCTCTGGAGCGCATGCACCCAGAGCCGGTGCTCTGCAACAACAGAGGTCACTGCGATGGGAGGCCCACAGGAGCCAAAGAACAAAGATGGATGCAAATAGAGAAATGAAATAGAAGTGGCCTGCCCGCTCCCCTCCCTCCCCAACCTGACCCCCGCCCAAAATAAATAAATAAATCTTTAAAAAAAAAAAAAAAAGTTAAAAAATTATAAAAATAAATAAATAAATATAAAATTAAGAAATGCAACATAAAAGATCTCTTGTAAAGCAAGTACAAAAATTCATTTACAGCAATTTTCTATAAGAAAAATTAATTTAAAAAATAAAAGATCTCTTAGATGGAACACTCACACTGTCTTTAAAATATTAATTGCTAGAAGAATTGTCACAAACAACTAGAAAGCTAAACAAAATATAGAAAACAACTATTTTCAATGACTGGATATCAAGTAGCCCAAAACTAAGATCCCAGAGGGAGGAGAAATAAATAAAGAGGGTCTACAATACCCCAACTAGCTAGCTGAAAACAGCTTCTAGGGTGTGGTATAAGCAGAGGAACACAAATAGAACCCAGCAGTCACACAGATACTACCAGCAGCTCTATTCAGGGCTGTAAGTGGAGAAAAAAGAAGAAGGCACATAGATCGGAAAGGAAGAAATTAAAATTTTTTATTTATTAGACATGTTTATCTATGTAGAGCATTCTAAAGAATCTACTAAAAAGTTACTGGAGCTAACTAGTAAGTTTAGCAAGGTCACAGCATATAAAAGCAAGAATTGTTAAACCCTATTATTATGACTTATAATTAATAATTGAAATTGGAATTTTACAAATACAGGGACTTCCCTGGCAGTCCAGTGATTAGGATTTTGCTTCTACTGTGGAGGGCATGGGTTCAATCCCTTGTCAGGGAACTAAGATCCTGCATCCTGCACGTGGCATGGCACAGCCAAACAAATGAAATTAAAAATAAATAAAATGAAAAATACAATTATGGGAATACCAAAAACAGGAAATACTTAGAGATAAATTGAATAAAGTATGATCAAAGATTTACACACTGAAAACTACAAAATATTTCTGAGATAAACTGAAGAAGACCCAGGTATATGGTGAGAGATATTAGATTCATGGGTCAGGATATTTAGCATTATGATCAATTTTTCTCAGAATGAACTCTACATTCATTGTCATTCTAATCAAAATCCTACCTATTTTTTATTTTGGTATATATTAACAGGCAGTTATTAGATTTACTGTCTGGAAAATCAAAGGATCTAAAGCAACTGAACAATTTTGAAAAAGAACAAGTGTTGAGTACTTTTACTGCTTGACTCCAAGGCTTACCCTATAGTGACAGGAGTAAGGATGGTAGTGTGGTCTTGATGTGAGAAAGGCTTAGAGGACAGTGGAACTGAATACAAAGTCCAGGCATGCACCACATGTATATGGTCAATTGATTTTTTTTTTTTTTCCTGCAAAAGTGCAAAGGTAATCCAACTGGGAAAATAAATATAGCTATCTCAACAAATAGTGCCAAAACAGCTCCATGTCAACATGGAAGGAAATGAGTTTCAAACTTTACTATGTACAAATAATTAACATGACCTAATTCATAAACCTAAATGCTAAAGCTAGAACTATGCCCTCTGGAACATGTGGCCTCCAAAATCACATGGCAAAGGCATACTTGGAGAGTCATACGATGTATATTGAAGGATCAGGTCTAGAAATGGTTTACATCATCTCTGCTTATATTCTATTGGTCAGAGCTTAGCCGTGTGGTCCAAACAAAATAGCAAGGAAGTTTGGGATGTTCTGTGAACATAAACAATATCTATCAGAGGATCTTCTGTCTCCAACTTCAGGGAACAATGTCAGTCAAGGTATGAAGTTCAATATATGCTGGCTATTGGTTCAAAAAATTGAATTGAATTCTATGGAATAGTAACTGACTGAAACCTAGGTTTTAGTTCTCCTTTAGACAAAGCACTCTTATAACTAATCCTTGTCCATGCACATCATTCAATGCACACATAAATCATAGCCTTCTCTGAGCTACAGCCAAACAAATGAAATTAAAAATAAATAAAATGAAAAATACAATTATGGGAATACCAAAAACAGGAAATACTTAGAGATAAATTGAATAAAGTATGATCAAAGATTTACACACTGAAAACTACAAAATATTTCTGAGATAAACTGAAGAAGACCCAGGTATATGGTGAGAGATATTAGATTCATGGGTCAGGATATTTAGCATTATGATCAATTTTTCTCAGAATGAACTCTACATTCATTGTCATTCTAATCAAAATCCTACCTATTTTTTATTTTGGTATATATTAACAGGCAGTTATTAGATTTACTGTCTGGAAAATCAAAGGATCTAAAGCAACTGAACAATTTTGAAAAAGAACAAGTGTTGAGTACTTTTACTGCTTGACTCCAAGGCTTACCCTATAGTGACAGGAGTAAGGATGGTAGTGTGGTCTTGATGTGAGAAAGGCTTAGAGGACAGTGGAACTGAATACAAAGTCCAGGCATGCACCACATGTATATGGTCAATTGATTTTTTTTTTTTTCCTGCAAAAGTGCAAAGGTAATCCAACTGGGAAAATAAATATAGCTATCTCAACAAATAGTGCCAAAACAGCTCCATGTCAACATGGAAGGAAATGAGTTTCAAACTTTACTATGTACAAATAATTAACATGACCTAATTCATAAACCTAAATGCTAAAGCTAGAACTATGCCCTCTGGAACATGTGGCCTCCAAAATCACATGGCAAAGGCATACTTGGAGAGTCATACGATGTATATTGAAGGATCAGGTCTAGAAATGGTTTACATCATCTCTGCTTATATTCTATTGGTCAGAGCTTAGCCGTGTGGTCCAAACAAAATAGCAAGGAAGTTTGGGATGTTCTGTGAACATAAACAATATCTATCAGAGGATCTTCTGTCTCCAACTTCAGGGAACAATGTCAGTCAAGGTATGAAGTTCAATATATGCTGGCTATTGGTTCAAAAAATTGAATTGAATTCTATGGAATAGTAACTGACTGAAACCTAGGTTTTAGTTCTCCTTTAGACAAAGCACTCTTATAACTAATCCTTGTCCATGCACATCATTCAATGCACACACATAAATCATAGCCTTCTCTGAGCTAGCTTTTCCCTCCTTGCAAGGTTCAACTTTGGTACACTTGGGACATTCATAGACTGAAGTGATAGGAACACACTGAGATGGAAAAGAAAATTACACTGATGAAAAAAACCAACGCTGTATCATGTTCACTCCCCTGTGCCATGAATTCAGACATTTGAAGGAGAGTATTTAGTTCAACAAGCAGCCTTTTTGAGAAGGTGATGCCTTTGGGATGTTTCACTTCCTATATTACCTTCAAGGCCTTTATTATATCTGAGGACTGGTGAGGCTGAATGACAGGAAAGTTGACAGTTCTATTAGCTGTAGAAGCAGGATAGGTCAATCAAGACTTTTCACATCTCTAGGTAATGAGCTGAGTTTCCAAAGGCAACCCAGATTCCAGCACGATGAGGCGCAGAGTCTTGTTACAAGATGAAATGGGCTCTTGAAGGCTGCTTTTACACTCGAGGATCCTTGGTCTCCACTTGAAATGGAGCATGTTAGTGCTGTTTCAAACTTGCCCTGCCAGCCTTGGAGAGCACCTCATGCCAGGGACAGAAATACAAACTGGGAGGGAGAGAGCAATTTTCTGGGTTCCAAGGTGTCAAGAGAGCACACGTCATCCTCAACCACTCATGGTCTTTCAGGAAGGAAAAGATTCTGTAATGAATATCTAAGATAAAGGGGGTCATATTTTCATAACATATATCTTATTTTTATTCTCCAATTGAAGTGCAGGCCTCACAATGCTAAAGAATCACTTTGTTCAATAAACATATCTATTGGGGAGAAAATGAGAAAACTTTACGACAAATAATGGAAAACATTCTACTGTGGAGTAAAATTGTATTCTTCGATGTCTCAATTCGATTTCTGTGATGGGGTAATTCCCGTTAAGAAGTTAGACTGGCATTTTATTAGAAATCTGACTTTAAGAGAAATATGATTTTCACAGCATATCATAGATAGAAGACACATTAGAACATGTAGTATATAGCTGCTGCTTTGAATCTTGGCACAGTACACAGCTTTTTTACCTTCAAGTTTTCATGATTAGTATTCGAAGGAATGAAAAGTTAGTTCCTTAATTCTTGACCTTGAAGAGATGCCTTTCAAGAGGAAGCTGAGAGGATGGTAGTGACTGTCACTGAGTTCCCTTTTCAGGCATAAAACCATAAAGAGGTTTGCACAAATCTGACCAGCAATCAGATCCCTAGACACCCAGGAAATGACTGGCTAAATGAGATTCTATGTGTAAAATGCCAGGGTGGCTTAACAGTGACTTTACTGGGAGGAGCTGTTCTTTCAGAAATGAATGCCTTTTTTTTTTTTTTAATTTTTTTTTTTTTTACGGGGGTGGGGAGGGAGAGGGGTGGACGGGCCACTTCTATTGGTCTTTCATTTGTCTGTTTTCATCCATCTTTTGTTCTTTGGCCCGTGTGGGCCTCCCATCACAGTGGCCTCTGTTGTTGCAGAGCACCGGCTCTGGGTGCATGCACTCCAGAGCTCTGGCTCGGTAATTGGACACATCAGTCTAGCCGCTCCACGGCATGTGGGATCTTCCCAGGCCAGGGATCGAACCGGCGCCCCTTGCACTGCAAGGCGGTGTCCTTACCCACTGGACCACCAGGGAAGCCCTATGCCTTACCTTTTGAGACGCTGCTGTGGACATCTAGAACGAGTGCTGCCCACAGATCTTATCAGCACACATTAGGCCACAGACCAGTGCTTATAAAGGTGTTATCATCCTTTAAGATCCTGGAAACGGTGTTGCTTTAGGATCAATTCAGTACTCAATAAATATTTATTGGGGCCTATTATGTCCAATGAAAATAATTCTACATAATTCTGAATAACTTTTACCAACTATATAGAAAATTGAAAGTATGAGCCTCAGAGTCAGGGTTCAGTATGTGAGTAGTGAGAACGTCTAAGACAGAAAATATGTCAAATTGCATCAGAAGGCTTGTTCAGGGATTTCTGATGCAATGAAAAGTGTTTTTATGATTTTTTAATTAGTAAAGACTTGGGTTTCTCCATCAGTCTATCAATTTCTGTGAGATCATGGGAAAGTTATTGAAGGCTCAACGAGCCTCAGTTTCCTCATCTATCAGAGGGACATAGTATTATTTATCTTGTAGCACCATGAGAATTAATTGAAAGATATATTAAAAAGTCAGTTATGCTCCCCAGGTGGCATAGTGGCAAAGAATCCGTCTGCCATTGCAGGAGACATAAGAGATGCAGGTTTGATCCCTGGGATGGGAAGATCCACTGGAAGAGGGCATGGCAACCGTCTTCTTACTTGGAGAATCTCCATGTATTCTTGCATGTCCATTATCTGTAGACAGAGGAGCCTGGCGGGCTACAGTCCATGGGATCTCAAAGAGTTGGACACGAATGAAGACACTTAGTATGCACACTTGATAAACAGGAGTCATAACTGAGCTATAGTTGTTATTATTCAGTCTTCTATGAACATGTGACTGTATTAAATGTTCTTTATCAAAAAGAATATTCACTGCAATGAAAATCATGCTGAAGCTGAAATTTCAATACTTTGGCCACCTGATGTGAAGAAACAGCTCAATGGAAAACAGCCTGATGCTGGGGAAAACAGAAAGCAAAAGGAGACGGGGACAACAGAGCATAAGATGGCTGGATGGCATCACTGAGTCAATGGACATGAGTTTGAGCAAGTTCTGGGAGATGGTGAAGGACAGGGAAGGTTGGCATGCTGCAGTCCACGAGGTCACAAAGTGTTGAACATGACTGAGTGACTGAACTGACTAATTGATCAAAAAGAATATGACTTCTGAGTTGAATGTCTATACCCCCCCAATACATATGTTAAAACCCAATCCTCTGTATGATGGTAATATTTGAAGGTTGAGCCTTAGATAGGTTATGAAGTCATGAGAGTGAAGCCCTCGTGAATGGGGTTAGTGCCTTTATAATAAGTGAGACTCCAGAGAATTCCTTTGTCTCTTCTAATATCTGAGGACACAGTGAGAAGATGGCCATCTGTGGAACTGGAAGTGAGCCCTCATCAGACACTAAATTCGCCAATATCTTGATCTTAGACTTCCCAGCCTCAAGAACTGTGAGAAATAAATTTCCGTTGTTTGCGAGCTAGTCTATGGGATTCTGTTACAATAGCTGGAAGGGATGAAGACAAAAAAGCTTCCTTTGTAAAAATTTTAAAAGGGACTAAACTCATGATAATATGTTTGTATAACTGCTAACATCAAATATATGATAGCCTGTAAATGCTTGTTAGCCTAAAGACCTGGTTTATATTTCAAAAGAAATGAGGATGAAAAATAAGAAATGAATTCTGACTTGCTGTTGAATTATACTTTCTAATTTGTATTTTTAAATTTCCACTGACCTTTAAATTAAACTGTTTATGTGCCACAGAGTATATTTTGAACATTCTTTTAAAGTCACTAGACAATTTAAAAGAACCAGGCTATGACTAGATATGCACTACAGCATATACACTGAAATGTATTAAAAACCATATGAGAGAAACATGATTCCTGAGTTACAAAAGCCAAAAAATTTAAAAAGTGATAAGTTATTTTAAAATCTGCTCTGATGTTTATGACATTATTCATCATAGTGTGAGAGATCTGTTCACAGATATCAGAACTTGAAGGCTGCATTTACAGATGCTATACCTGTTAGCCTTTTGCTAACTGGCCCATCATCCAGAATAAAGTTGTTTATCACATGGAGGTCAAGACATACATTTTTAGAGTTCTCCAAAAATTCCATTTCTAGAAGGTCATAGTCATAGTTTCTAAAAGAACTTTTTCTTTTTAGAAGCCTGTCATCTTTTTAGTGGAATAAAATAAGTTTTACATACCTCAATATTTGCCCTCAATATTTGCTTCCCTTTTTAACTAAAGCATTTGTCAATTACAACCAACCTAAATATCAGGAAAAGCCACATTATATTCAATATGGATTTTAATACATCTTACTTTATAAGTTGTTCTTTTGCAAAGTATTTATGACATTTCTTGGAGTAAGCCTCGTTTAGTTACAAGTTTAGGAAACAAGAATACTTCATTTTCAGAAATGAAATATAATTTAATATAATATTTAAATTTAATATTATATCTAAATCCATTTAATATTATAATTAAATCCATTTAATATTAACATATAATTTTTATGGCCACAGAATTTATTCTGAAAGAGGAACTTTAAAGGATACATATTGTAAAGAAATTAATATGTCCTTTTACCAACATGAAGTTCTGGATTTCATCTTCCACACTATTTGACAGAGTTAAATGTCAGAAATCCATAAAAAAGCTTAAATGTTCCATGCCATGTCTGACAAGGGTGTAAATGAAAAGGCTGTCAAGCTATTTAGTTTTAAAAATGAACGTAGACTTCCTGGCAGTCACATTTTTCCACCACTTGATGACTCTGACTATATCCAGAGAGGATGTGGACTTAAAAAGCTGAACCAGGCAAGGAAGGAGAAGGACAAAAGGAAGTGAGAGGCATAATGAAGGAAAGAGAAAGATAAAAAGAATAGTTACAAATCCAAGAATAGAAATAATCAGTTTTCCAACTACCTCAAAGAGAATTCAAGAAAATTCAGAACAGTTACAATAAGCCACTGAAATGTATTAAAACCATATGAGAGAAACATGATTCCTGAGTTACAAAAGCCAAAAAATTTAAAAAGTGATAAGTTATTTTAAAATCTGCTCTGATGTTTATGACATTATTCATCATAGTGTGAGAGATCTGTTCACAGATATCAGAACTTGAAGGCTGCATTTACAGATGCTATACCTGTTAGCCTTTTGCTAACTGGCCCATCATCCAGAATAAAGTTGTTTATCACATGGAGGTCAAGACATACATTTTTAGAGTTCTCCAAAAATTCCATTTCTAGAAGGTCATAGTCATAGTTTCTAAAAGAACTTTTTCTTTTTAGAAGCCTGTCATCTTTTTAGTGGAATAAAATAAGTTTTACATACCTCAATATTTGCCCTCAATATTTGCTTCCCTTTTTAACTAAAGCATTTGTCAATTACAACCAACCTAAATATCAGGAAAAGCCACATTATATTCAATATGGATTTTAATACATCTTACTTTATAAGTTGTTCTTTTGCAAAGTATTTATGACATTTCTTGGAGTAAGCCTCGTTTAGTTACAAGTTTAGGAAACAAGAATACTTCATTTTCAGAAATGAAATATAATTTAATATAATATTTAAATTTAATATTATATCTAAATCCATTTAATATTATAATTAAATCCATTTAATATTAACATATAATTTTTATGGCCACAGAATTTATTCTGAAAGAGGAACTTTAAAGGATACATATTGTAAAGAAATTAATATGTCCTTTTACCAACATGAAGTTCTGGATTTCATCTTCCACACTATTTGACAGAGTTAAATGTCAGAAATCCATAAAAAAGCTTAAATGTTCCATGCCATGTCTGACAAGGGTGTAAATGAAAAGGCTGTCAAGCTATTTAGTTTTAAAAATGAACGTAGACTTCCTGGCAGTCACATTTTTCCACCACTTGATGACTCTGACTATATCCAGAGAGGATGTGGACTTAAAAAGCTGAACCAGGCAAGGAAGGAGAAGGACAAAAGGAAGTGAGAGGCATAATGAAGGAAAGAGAAAGATAAAAAGAATAGTTACAAATCCAAGAATAGAAATAATCACGTCGTTTTTCCAACTACCTCAAAGAGAATTCAAGAAAATTCAGAACCATGATCTCAGCAAGAAGTGAAAAATAAACAAAAGGAGGCACCCTTTCAGGTCAAGTGTGTTTAACTTAGATGTTACTGTCCTTGTGCGGGAAGAGGCAATGAAGGGTAATGTTTTATAATCACATTCTAAATAGATTACATTTCTGGCTACCCTACCAAATTCAAGCTGTAGACTGTTAAAGTAACAATGTGACCTCTCTAATGGACGATTTGAGGAATGAAAGCAGAATTTTGGGAAACTAATTGGATTTCTTATCTAATTTGCCCTATTGGAAATAAATGAGATTCATTTCTTTCCCAGAAATAAATTATAGAACTAGGACATATGAACATATGTTCATTTATACGTAGATAGCTGGTTGTGTTCTTTCTTTTATACACATTATGGTATCTGTATCCCTCCGTGTCAGGGTAGAGGGGGTCAGTTGCTCAGTTATGTCTAACTCTTTCCAACCCCACAGACTGCAGCCTGTCAGGCTCCTCTGTCCATGGGATTTCCCAGGCAAGAATACTGGAGTGGATTGCCATTTCTATCTCCAGGGGATTCTTCCTGACATAGGGATAGAACCTTCAACTCTTATTTCTCCTGCATTGCAAGAGGATTCTTTACCACTAAGGCACATGGGAAGCTCTGGATAGATGACATGCATGTGTGCATGTGCGTGTTAAATCACTTCAGTCATGACCAACTCTATTTAATCCTATAGATCCCTCCAGGCTCCTCTGTCCATGGAATACTCCTGGCAAGAATACTGGAGTGGGTTGCCATGCCCTCCTCCAGGGGATCTTCCTGACCCAGGGATCCATCTTGTGTCTTCCATGTCTCCTACACTGACAGCTGGGTTCTTTACCACTAGCACCACCTAGGAAGCCCAAATTGAGGACATACCAGACATTAAGCTGATAAGAACAGATACTACAACTGATCTTAGCCAAAAGGCCAAGGCACAGAAAAGATGACCTGTTCCGATCACACATTTCTGTAGAAGTCAAGAATGAAGAGGTAATAATAATTATTATCAATATTATTAACAATATCCTTTTGTTAAAAACAGGATACTATTCAAACAGATGGATTTAGGCACACTGATGTAAAAACACACCTAAATACAATTACTCGTTGAAAGGAACCAGAGTTCTTGTTTTGGGGCAATAATAGGCAAAACATTAAGATGAGCCTAGAACAACTTTTGCCAGAAAATGTTCACAGAATAACTGAGATATTTTTAAAGGACAGAGAAATCATCTTGAAGGGGCTTCCACTGGCCAAACTGGAGACAATTAGATCTTCAAATAGATAATAATACCACTAGAGCACCACTGAAAACCCAAGACAATGGAGTTATAAACAAACTGAAAACCTGGTGAGGAACTGCTATTTACCTAGTCCCAGGGCACATCCTCACACATACAAAAGAAAAAAGAATAAGCTTCTGGGCTTCCGTGGAGGTCCAGTGGGTAAGGACACTGCCTTGCAGTGCAAGGGGCGCTCGTTTAATCCCTGGCCTGTGAAGATCCCACGGAGCGGCTGGACCGATGTGTCCAACTATGGAGCTGGAGCTCTGGAGCGCATTTGCCCGGAGCTGGTGCTCTGCGACGAGAGAGGCCACTGCGATGGGAGGCCCACACAGGCCAAAGAACAAAGATGGATGGAAACAGATAAATGAAAGACTAATAGAAGTGGCAAAAAAAAAAGAGTAAGCTTCTGAGGAAGCCTGCAGACATCACCTTAATCAAGTGAAAGTGAACATCATCAATGATGGGACAAATCAATATTGATAACACCTCACAGGATGCAGTGGAGAGGTCGGCACCACTTTTGCAGTGTTCCTGCTAAGATGTTAATCTGAATGAAATCACAAAGAGATATGAGACAGCACAGACTTAAGGACATTCTACAAAAATACTCATCTGTAACTTCAAAAGTATCAAGGCATTAAGAGTCAAGGAAATTCAACTGAGCAAGTGATCCAGATGGAATGAGACTAAAGAGACCTAATAACTAAATGCAACCCATGATCCTTTATATTCTTTTGCTATAAAGGACATTATTAGGGCATTTGGCAAACGAGATCTGAAGATTAGATAGTATTTTATTCATGTTAATTTTCAGACTCTGATGGTTGTTATGGGCTGAATTATGTTCCTGCTCAAATTCAAACCTTCTCCTATTCGAATGTTGAAGCCCTAACTTCCAGTACCTAAATGAGTGACTATATTTGGAAACATGCCTTTGAAAAGGTGATTAAGTTAAAATGAGGTTGTTGGGATAGGACCTGACCGGTGTTCCAATCTGACTGGTGTCCTTATAAGAAGAGGAGATTACAGAGAGACATCAGAGATGTGTGTGCACAGAGGAAAGATCGTGTGAAGACACCTAGAGATGGTGTCTATCTGCCTACCAAATAAAGAGACCTTAGAAGAAACCAAATTTGCCACCACCTTGATCTTGGACTTTTAGCCTCCAGAACTGAGAGCAAAATAAACTTCTGTTGTTTTCACCCAGACTGGTGTATTTTGTCAAGGCAACCCTATAAAACTACTACCATGGTTGTACTTATGTAGGAAAATGCCCTTGTTTGTAAGAAAGCAACTCAAATAACAAGGTGCTTACTCTCTAATGGGTCAAAAACACTTTGAAAGTGACCTGTAAATGTTCTATAAGTTTGTGACTATTTTAAAATAAAATTTTAATATATGTTAAAATAATATATACATTCATATACTTTATATAAACTTAAATGGTTATACATAAACTTTAGAGAAGGGGCAGCAGAGGATGAGGTAGTTGGGTAGCATCACTAACTTAATAGAAGTGGCCAAAAAAAAAAGAGTAAGCTTCTGAGGAAGCCTGCAGACATCACCTTAATCAAGTGAAAGTGAACATCATCAATGATGGGACAAATCAATATTGATAACACCTCACAGGATGCAGTGGAGAGGTCGGCACCACTTTTGCAGTGTTCCTGCTAAGATGTTAATCTGAATGAAATCACAAAGAGATATGAGACAGCACAGACTTAAGGACATTCTACAAAAATACTCATCTGTAACTTCAAAAGTATCAAGGCATTAAGAGTCAAGGAAATTCAACTGAGCAAGTGATCCAGATGGAATGAGACTAAAGAGACCTAATAACTAAATGCAACCCATGATCCTTTATATTCTTTTGCTATAAAGGACATTATTAGGGCATTTGGCAAACGAGATCTGAAGATTAGATAGTATTTTATTCATGTTAATTTTCAGACTCTGATGGTTGTTATGGGCTGAATTATGTTCCTGCTCAAATTCAAACCTTCTCCTATTCGAATGTTGAAGCCCTAACTTCCAGTACCTAAATGAGTGACTATATTTGGAAACATGCCTTTGAAAAGGTGATTAAGTTAAAATGAGGTTGTTGGGATAGGACCTGACCGGTGTTCCAATCTGACTGGTGTCCTTATAAGAAGAGGAGATTACAGAGAGACATCAGAGATGTGTGTGCACAGAGGAAAGATCGTGTGAAGACACCTAGAGATGGTGTCTATCTGCCTACCAAATAAAGAGACCTTAGAAGAAACCAAATTTGCCACCACCTTGATCTTGGACTTTTAGCCTCCAGAACTGAGAGCAAAATAAACTTCTGTTGTTTTCACCCAGACTGGTGTATTTTGTCAAGGCAACCCTATAAAACTACTACCATGGTTGTACTTATGTAGGAAAATGCCCTTGTTTGTAAAAAATCAACTCAAATAACAAGGTGCTTACTCTCTAATGGGTCAAAAAAACACTTTGAAAGTGACCTGTAAATGTTCTATAAGTTTGTGACTATTTTAAAATAAAATTTTAATATATGTTAAAATAATATATACATTCATATACTTTATATAAACTTAAATGGTTATACATAAACTTTAGAGAAGGGGCAGCAGAGGATGAGGTAGTTGGGTAGCATCACTAACTTAATGAACATGCATTTAAGCAAATTCCAGGAGACAGTGGAAGAAGGAGGAACCACGTGTGCTATAGTCCACGGGGCTGCAAAGAGTTGGACAGCAATTTAGTGACTAAACAGCAAGTCCCAAAAGAAGTGTTTCCAAACAGATAACCAATGGGAATTGGCTGTAAGACTAAGGGAACACAAACAGAGGCTCTGAAATAACCTAGAGGGTGGGATGGGGATGGAGATGGGAGGAAGTTCAAGAGGGAGGGGAAAATATGTATATATCGTGGGCAGGTGGGGGCATGTTCGCTTTTCATAGGAGAGATCGGAGGGGATGTCCGGGCTGAGCAGTCAAGTGTCTCCTCACATTGAGGATAGAGTTGCCTGCAAGCCTCGCCTCTCTGAGAGCAATACAGAGCACAAAGTTTCTTCCTCTTACCCACTTTTTAATGTTAATGAAACACTTTACAACTCAAAGGAGTGCCTTTTGTAACTTGAGAATTGTAAGAATGTTTTTCTATAAACAAGGTGTTGGTGGGGGAGAAAGGGCTCCCGTGATGACCTCTTTTACATCTCTAGAGAGACAAAAAGCTTCTTTATGATTACTACTTAATTTAAAATTTTTAGTTGGAAAAAATATAAAAAGAGATGAAATTTGTGTCTAAAAGAAACTATGGTCAAATAAGCCAGTATTCCTTCTTTAATCATAGGTTTGAATGACTAAGACGGTAATTTTATTTTGATTTTTATGTAAATGTTTCCTAATAAAAGGAGGAAGGCATAAACTTCTGTTGTTTTCACCCAGACTGGTGTATTTTGTCAAGGCAACCCTATAAAACTACTACCATGGTTGTACTTATGTAGGAAAATGCCCTTGTTTGTAAAAAATCAACTCAAATAACAAGGTGCTTACTCTCTAATGGGTCAAAAAAACACTTTGAAAGTGACCTGTAAATGTTCTATAAGTTTGTGACTATTTTAAAATAAAATTTTAATATATGTTAAAATAATATATACATTCATATACTTTATATAAACTTAAATGGTTATACATAAACTTTAGAGAAGGGGCAGCAGAGGATGAGGTAGTTGGGTAGCATCACTAACTTAATGAACATGCATTTAAGCAAATTCCAGGAGACAGTGGAAGAAGGAGGAACCACGTGTGCTATAGTCCACGGGGCTGCAAAGAGTTGGACAGCAATTTAGTGACTAAACAGCAAGTCCCAAAAGAAGTGTTTCCAAACAGATAACCAATGGGAATTGGCTGTAAGACTAAGGGAACACAAACAGAGGCTCTGAAATAACCTAGAGGGTGGGATGGGGATGGAGATGGGAGGAAGTTCAAGAGGGAGGGAACATATGTATATATCGTGGGCAGGTGGGGGCATGTTCGCTTTTCATAGGAGAGATCGGAGGGGATGTCCGGGCTGAGCAGTCAAGTGTCTCCTCACATTGAGGATAGAGTTGCCTGCAAGCCTCGCCTCTCTGAGAGCAATACAGAGCACAAAGTTTCTTCCTCTTACCCACTTTTTAATGTTAATGAAACACTTTACAACTCAAAGGAGTGCCTTTTGTAACTTGAGAATTGTAAGAATGTTTTTCTATAAACAAGGTGTTGGTGGGGGAGAAAGGGCTCCCGTGATGACCTCTTTTACATCTCTAGAGAGACAAAAAGCTTCTTTATGATTACTACTTAATTTAAAATTTCTAGTTGGAAAAAATATAAAAAGAGATGAAATTTGTGTCTAAAAGAAACTATGGTCAAATAAGCCAGTATTCCTTCTTTAATCATAGGTTTGAATGACTAAGACGGTAATTTTATTTTGATTTTTATGTAAATGTTTCCTAATAAAAGGAGGAAGGCAGGCAAATAGCTCACAATGTTAAAGCCAATGTAAAAGCTTCCTTGTTCCTTCTTTTTGAATTCTAATCCCCACTATGTTTGAATGACTTAATGAGAGATAAAGAGATAAAAATAAAGCAAAAGAATACAGAAATTCCTAACGGTTGGTAACACTCAAACTGAATTCCGTATTTTCATGACTATAGGAAAATTGAAAGTTCAATTATAAAAGGGAGGAGAGTAGATTGTGAGGGAGCTTGCTCATGCGACTCAGCTGCAACTGAGGTGGGAAGGTCTCCAGCTCTGGGGTAAGAACATCTGTTTGCATTTGATTGAGTTCTGATTATTTCTGATTATTTGTGCTTGCCTTTATTTAATGATTAATAAACCCACTCTTGGTTTAACAATACTCGAGACCACGACACTTTATTGTCCAAGTCCAAGACTCACGACTCTGAGGGGACTTACGCTGTGTCTGTAAAAGGTCTCTGAGCTATTTAATATAGTATCTCTTAGCGAGAGCTAGTGAGAATAGTAATCAGAGTAAGATACAGCACGGTGCGCGCGACATATACCTATGGCTGCTTCATGTTGATGTTTGGCACTAAACAACAAAACTCTGTAAAAAAATTAAAGAAATAATAAATTTAAAAAAAATAAAAATGGGTTTATATGGAAAGGCTAAATATATGGGTGGAAATGCCTTCTTTTAATGACTCTCCAGAGGTCTCTATAAATAGAAAATTCCTTAAATTTTACTCTTCTCCTTAACTGATTCAGGCACTTGACTTTATCCTCCCTAAGCTGTGGTTTTAAACTCAATCTTTTGAGGGTTATTGATTATATAAAGAGGTAAATGGAGTCACTCTGGATAAAATAATGGTTCTGGATGAAATAGTCATCTTCACTCAACCTACCTTTTCCTTTCCCACTGAGTCCAGGAATTCTGGGATGTCAACAAAGCTTGTGAGGCCTCTTCCTATAAAGGACTCCTTTTGCTCTTTAGAAAGAGTTGTGCAGATTTTAGGTCTTTATCACTACACACATCTAGGATTTCAGGAGCACAGATACGGGTCAGGGAGTATCTATGGCAAAAGACTGGTACCATACTGACAAGATGGTGGCACCAATACCTGCACGTTGCTGCCTCTTCAAGGCCAGCCTTCAATTCCCTCTCAGGCTACACAGTTGTCTTGGTGGTCCAGAAAAACCTCTAAAGTGAAGATCATGTTGTATCATCTGTCTAGGCCTAATCAGAATACTTCCAAGCCTATCTTAGGGAGTGAGGGCACCCTGGAGCATTGACAGCAGTGGTGCCTGTAGGAGAAGTGAAGACCTGAACTGCCCAACTCAAGAGGCTCTAGACAGGAGCTGATGCCCAGACAGCTTCCAGGATGGCAATGAGCTCTTCAGTCTCTCAAGCTCTATAACCCCCGTCCTTCTACACAACCCAGGAGCTCCATGGTGGACTGCATTCTTATTCAAATGTATTCACTGCTCCTATCTGGGTAAGGACTATACTTTCATGCTCCATTGATGGCAGGCTTGGTCTTGTGATTTTTCCTTGGCTGGTAAAATATGTCAAAGTGGGGCTTCCCTGGTGGTCCAGTGGGTAAAGAGTCCTCGCTGCAGTGCAAGGGGCACCGGTTCGATCCCAGCCCAGGATGATCCCATGGACTGGGGAGCGGCTGGACCAGTGTGTCCAATTAGGAGCCAGCGCTCTGGAGTGCATGTGCTCAGAGCTGGTGCTCTGCAATGAGAGAGGCCACTGCAATGTGAGGCCCAGATAGGTCGAAGAATAAAAAGGGATGAAAAATAAATAGATAAAAAATCAATAAAAGAGGACAAATTAAAAAAAAAGTCAAAGTGACACATGTCACTTCTAGACAGAAGCTTTAAGAGCCAACACATGTTTTGCTGTCTCTTTTCCCTCCATAATAAAACTGGTAGTACTCCAGATAGAGCCAATTGTACCAGCCTGATCCCAGAGATGATTGGGGAGTGTTGTAGATTACTCATGATGTTAATGTGGCATGGATGAAAAATAAATCTTTCAGGCGTAGGCCATTGGATTTTGGAGTTGTTTGTTAATACAGCAAACTTAGCCCATACTAACTAGTACAATATCCAATTACCTAGTACCATTTCATAAAAGCAAAGAGTTTGCTGCTCTAATAAGTCCTTTGAAAATTATTTAGATTGACTATCATATATTTAGTCTGGCATTTTTAAAAGAGATCCTATATTAAAAAAAAAAAAAAAAACTTGTGTTATATGGCTTTGGTCTAAGAAGTAATCACTTGCTAGAGAGCTAAAGGTAACAGGTTCAAAGACCTGTGGTTGGGGGTTGAAAACATCCAGTTAAAAAGTACACATCCAAACAGGGCTTTGCTCTTACCCTTCCAGTCAAAAACACAAGCTCATTTTTTGCCCTTCTTTATACCACATATTACATTATGTACATCTTCAGAAACAACTGTCCCCGATCACAAATACCTAGAGGTCATAAGATTCTATGTCACTTAAAGAGATCCAAAATGCAGCTATCTTAGTGAACTGTAAAGCACCAGAAAGTTCAAGTTTCTAGCCACTGTCTGAGAAACATGGCATTCAAAAGCCTCAGGTGGGTAAATCATACCGTCACAAGCAATGGGGACATTGGTCTTGGTGGTTTACTTCTATATTTGACTAGAAGAAAGGTCCTATTCAGACAATTATGCTTCTGGATAATGACTGTTTTATACCAAATTATAATAAATACATTTCTAAAACTCAACAGTGAGACCTAGGCAATGTCCTCTTTCAATTCATTTAGTGATTTTTTAATAAACAAAACTCATTAAAATACGAAAAATATGCAATCATGAATATATAATAAAGCAGTTGGAGTTCTTCCATGGAGAAGAATTTCTTTTTCTTACAGTGGACTAGATGTTAATTCCCATGGGAATCATTTGGAAATTTAAAACAGGAGGTGACAGATTGTCCCCACAGGCTCAGAGAGGCAATTTGGCTAATATAATTGTGTTAATGAAGTTGGAATTTCACCCAGCAATAACAGTTAAGTTCTGCCAGGGATTGATAGGATATTTTTTTAATTCAAAAGGTCAGGCTAAGGTTTTTAATTTTTAATTTCTGTAAGAGAGTATTTCTAAAACTACTCCTTGAAACAGTATTGTCCTACAAGCTACTAATAAGAATTCTATGAGAAAGGAATGTTAATGAATATTCCATGAGAAATATTCAAATAAATTTTGAATAACATATCACCTCCTTGTTCCAATTGACATTAGCATATTAGGACTCTGAAAAGTCTTACAGGAAAGGAACCTGCTTAACATCATTTAACCAAGTGATTTACAAAATTATAGGAAGTACCTTATAGCATCCCTAGGAACTAGCAATTCTCTTGATGTACTAATAGATTAAATCTGTGTAAGTACCATAGGATGGTTAGAGTCAATCCTCAAAACTGTCTCAGGTCCCCAGGGAATTCAAACTCCATGACCAAAAACATACAAGTTGGAAGAGACACAATTTGGAGCAAGTGCAGCCCCACATGACATCAGGCATGAAATGATTATATAGAAATGTTCCTAAATTATTCCTGAGGGATTGCAAATAGGAAGTTGCTGGTGTCTCATGGGAAGCTTCATCAAGCCATACAAGGCATAAATCCATATTCAACTTCGACTGCAATTTGCAAGCGGTTCTTCCAACCCAAAGAGATACCCTCTGCTAACACATCTAACCCCCTGTCTCATTACCATAGGTATAGAGAATGCTGATCTGAGAGAGAAAGAACATAGTTGGAGAATACAAAGATTTAAGATACAGATATCCACTGCACACATCACAAAGTCATTTCTTTAGTTACTAGACAATCATATGATCTGTGATTATCAATCAGAGAGTCAATGACCTCAATTGATTGCAGTCTTCGTCACTGCTGGCTTCTGTAGTTCAGAACTGTCACCCTTGCTGTCCTAAGTGTGCTACATGGGCTTCTGCAATGCTAAGTATAGATCCTTAAAGTTCTTTCATTTTCTGATGGGAGAGTTCAATAGGCTCTTCTGAAGTAAGAACACAAATTCTTCCTCCTAGGAGCACTCTTACTGGCTGGAGATGGACAGATTCAAGTGTGTATAACGTCCTCTGTATTATATCTACAATCACAATTTCCTCAGACCCTAAGGTCTTCGGTGCTGCTTAATGAAACCTGTAAGAGAGTATTTCTAAAACTACTCCTTGAAACAGTATTGTCCTACAAGCTACTAATAAGAATTCTATGAGAAAGGAATGTTAATGAATATTCCATGAGAAATATTCAAATAAATTTTGAATAACATATCACCTCCTTGTTCCAATTGACATTAGCATATTAGGACTCTGAAAAGTCTTACAGGAAAGGAACCTGCTTAACATCATTTAACCAAGTGATTTACAAAATTATAGGAAGTACCTTATAGCATCCCTAGGAACTAGCAATTCTCTTGATGTACTAATAGATTAAATCTGTGTAAGTACCATAGGATGGTTAGAGTCAATCCTCAAAACTGTCTCAGGTCCCCAGGAATTCAAACTCCATGACCAAAAACATACAAGTTGGAAGAGACACAATTTGGAGCAAGTGCAGCCCCACATGACATCAGGCATGAAATGATTATATAGAAATGTTCCTAAATTATTCCTGAGGGATTGCAAATAGGAAGTTGCTGGTGTCTCATGGGAAGCTTCATCAAGCCATACAAGGCATAAATCCATATTCAACTTCGACTGCAATTTGCAAGCGGTTCTTCCAACCCAAAGAGATACCCTCTGCTAACACATCTAACCCCCTGTCTCATTACCATAGGTATAGAGAATGCTGATCTGAGAGAGAAAGAACATAGTTGGAGAATACAAAGATTTAAGATACAGATATCCACTGCACACATCACAAAGTCATTTCTTTAGTTACTAGACAATCATATGATCTGTGATTATCAATCAGAGAGTCAATGACCTCAATTGATTGCAGTCTTCGTCACTGCTGGCTTCTGTAGTTCAGAACTGTCACCCTTGCTGTCCTAAGTGTGCTACATGGGCTTCTGCAATGCTAAGTATAGATCCTTAAAGTTCTTTCATTTTCTGATGGGAGAGTTCAATAGGCTCTTCTGAAGTAAGAACACAAATTCTTCCTCCTAGGAGCACTCTTACTGGCTGGAGATGGACAGATTCAAGTGTGTATAACGTCCTCTGTATTATATCTACAATCACAATTTCCTCAGACCCTAAGGTCTTCGGTGCTGCTTAATGAAACCTGAATTCCATTATCTTCCACCCCCATTATCCACAAAACATGTCTGTAAATTTCTGAACTTCCCTGGAAGTCATAGTTCAAGAGTGAAAAAACATAATGTGAAAGAGTTAATCTTTCAGTCATGTCCGACTCTGTGACCCCATGGACTGTAGTTCACTAGGCTCCTCTGTCCGTGGAATTCTCCAGGCAAAAACAATGGAGTGGGTAGTCATTCCCTTCTACAGGGGATCATCTACCCAGGGATGGACCTAGGTCTCCTGCATTACCGTCTGAGCTACCAGGGAAGTCCTACAGTTCAAGACAGTGTTATTATTGTTGTTTCCAGATTTTTTGGTCCCTATATGTATCATTTGGTACAAACAATTACTTGATGGAATGTAATTCATTCCCAGTACCAAATCATTTATAAATCTTTATATGTAAATAATTTTCATTTCTGTATATGGGTTCAGTAATTCTCAACAAAATTGTTACATGGAGATGCCTGGATAGCTGACTCTCTCCTTGGCCAATAGAGTCAGGAATTTAAGTCACTCTGTAGAATTTTCTCTGGACATGCTGGACATTATAGCAAACAACCACAAGTTTACTGGCTTCTTCTCCCTAGGGTATACCCACCTACACAAAAGCACTTTTACTTTTCAAGTCAAAAGACTATATCAGTAAAGCCAATTGGTCCCTGTAAACTTCAGTATATTTACATTTCAATTTTGCTACTTTCTTTCCCCTGTTAGCAAATCACCTTTTTCTAGACAACACTAATTTTTTACCATCCTCTTGGAACCTGAAGATTTTCTCTCCTGAGCACAAGAACCTGAACTTTTCTTCCCGGATCCCAAGTTCTCATTTACAGGTGAAGCTACTAGCTTTGATTAAGGACTTCTTTCTCTTATCCAAGGCAATGATCAGACTCTGTCAAGGTTTCTGTTACTGAAAAGACCACCAGCTTTTGAGCTGGAAATTCAAGTTGGAAGCAATAATGCATGTACAACACCTCTATACAAATAATTATAATAAAATTGACTGATTTAGAGAAAACTTTCCAAATCATTACTAGATGATATCTTAATAATTTGACAATAATATGTTACTCCAAAAAATTTTTTTCCAAAACATTATTGAAACTAAATATAACTGGGATTCCTTGATGGTTTTAGTTATGTTGTATTTGCCTGTTCAATAATTATTTATTATTTTAAACATATATAACTTAATAATATTTTTAAATTACCAATAATTATTTTATCTATTTTAACACATATTAAAAGTGCCATACTCCTTCTTATGATGAACAGCACCACAAAACATAAATCTTTTTTTGGGGGGTGGGGGAGGGCAGGGGGTGGGCAAGCCACTTCTATTGGGCTTTCGTTTATCTATTTTCATCCATCTTTGTTCTTTTTCCCATGTGGACCTCCCATCACGGTAGCCTCTGTTGTTGCAGAGCACTGGCTCTGGGCACATGCACTCCAGAGCTTCAGCTCCGTAATTGGACACATCAGTCCAGCCGCTCCGCAGCATGCGGGATTTTCACAGACCAGGGATCGAACTGGCACCCCTTGCACTGCAAGACAGTGTCCTTACCCACTGGACCACCAGGAAAGCCTAAAACATAAATCTTTGATGTGACTTTTCCTCACATACCAATCTTATCAGCAACAACCATACATTTAGATTCAATTTCAATCCAAAATGATTTCCACATAATGGGGCAAACCCATTTGGAAGTTATTACTTCTCTAACACTATAGTAGCATTTAGTGAGCCCAAAGAATAATGTTCCAGGCATCAGGAAATGGCTTAATAAGTGCAAGTCTTATATGTGAAGAGGACTTCTATAGATCAAAAACTTTTTTATGGGTTAAAAAAATAACTTGCCATTTCCAGTTATGGGGGAAGGATGACATACCCTTCCCTTGGGCACTGATACTCCTCTCCCTGTGGAAGTGAGTTACCCAGCTCTCCTTTTCTTCAAGCCCCAGAGTCCTCCTCCAGCCGAAATTGCCAGACACATTGGAGAAGGGGAGAAGAAGCACAGAGAAATGCTGGGACAAGAGTGGAGAATACAGAAGATATGATTTTGCCTCTTGGGCTTCCCTGGTGGTCTAGTGATTGAGAATTTGCCTGTGAATTCAGGGACATGAGTTTAATCCCTAATCCAGGAAGATCCTACAGTCTGTGGGGCAAATAAGCCAGTGTGCCACAACTACTGAACTGGCACTCTAGAGCCCACAAGACAACTCCTGAAGCCCACGCTCCTGGAGCCCATGCTTTCTAGAGAAAGCCAGCATAGCAACCAAGCCCCAACACAGACAAAAATTAAATAAATAAATAAATCTTTTTCAAAAAAAGAGTTGCTTATTTTCTTTGAGCCAAGGCCAAGGATAATAGCCATTGTGGGAGGGGAGCAGCGGGTACATGATGTTAGGAGAAGGTAGTCTGGTTGATTTTGAAGTTATTAAGCCTTATCTTAGTCCATTCAGGCTGCCGTAACAAAAATATCATAGACAGGATGGCTTAAACAACAACTTCTATTTCTCACTGAAGAAACTGCTGCCAAGTCCAAAGTCAAGGCATCAGCAGATCTTATGTTCTGTAAGAGTCCGCTTTTGGTTCACTGACAGTCATCTTCTCACTGTGTCCTCACAGGATGGAAGGGGCGAGGGAATTCTGTGGAAGTCTCTTTAATGTGGGCACTAATCTCATTCATGAGAGTTCCATCCTCATAACCTAATCACTTCCCAAAGGCAAGACACCTCCTTATACTGTCAACTTGGCGGATAGGATTTCTCTTTGAGGGAGTGGGTAGATTATAAATTCTATTTTAAGTATGGTAACTTTCTCTTTTCAACATTTTTTTCAGCATTTTTATTTTATATAGTAGTACAGCCAATTAACAATGCTCAGATAGTTGCAGGTGGATGGTAAAGGAACTCAGCCATACATATACATGTCTCCATTCTCTCCCAAAATCCCTTCCCATCCAGACTGCCACATAACATTGGGCAGAGTTTCATATACTACACAGTAGGTACTTGTTGGTTATCCTTTTTTTCTTCTTTTTTCTTTTTCTTTCTGGTTATCCACTTTAAATACAGCAGTTTGTACTCGTCCATCCCAAGGTCCCTATCTAGAGGGGATAGGATTTCAATATATGAATTTTAGGGGAACACAGACATTCACTGCATAATTATTTTCAGATACACACAACCAGGAACTAGGGCAAGGAATTATAAATAACAAAGTTTTTAAGGGAATTAGTTTGAATAAAATCTGACTTTCAATGACTCAGTTATGGGTATTGAGGGTGCTTAAAAGTTTTGTTCTCCTCTAAATATCAACAACTGCCCACAGTTTTGTTTATAGTAGTACAGCCTTGTTTATAGCTTCTCCAGCAATGACCTCCACTTGACCTGACATGAGCTCTACCACAATGAGGTGTCAGTAATGAGCTTCACCTTGAGCCTTCAACAGCACTGACACCAAGAGTTCTATTAAAACCTTGAGGCGGGCTTCCCTGGTGGTCCAAGTGGGTAAAGAGTCTGCCTTGCAGTACAATGGGCACTGGTTCAATCCCTGGCCTGGGAAGATCCCATGTGCTGTGGAGCAGCTAGACCGGTGTGTCCAATTATGAGCCAGCGCTCTAAGGCGCATGCACTCAGAGCCAGTGCTCTGAAATGAGAGAGGCCACTGCAATGAGAGGCCCACAAAGGCCAAAGAATAAAGATGGATGAAAACAAGTAACTACAAAACCAATTAAAGGGCCAAAATTTAAAAAAAAAAAGAAAGAAAGAAAGAAAGAAAAAAACTTGAGGCCTGTTGTTTTCCTTGGTCATGGCCCTAAACAGAAGCAAATCCTACCTTCTCTGTTCTCCACTCATGTTTCAATATTTCTCTGTGCTTCCTCTCCCCTGCCCCAAGTTTTCCACTGAAACAATCTCTCCTCCATCCTTTAACTATTCACAGAAAACATCTTCCACCCCTTTGTCCTGTCTTAAAATCTATTTCCCTTATAACTGTTGTCCCCAAGTACTACTGGCCTTCAGGAGATCATTCTAGCTCATTTTTTAACTTTACACTCAAGGGTTTGGAAATGGGGCTATCATTTTCTTAAATCATTCATGCTGCTTCCAAATCATTATTTTCCCCTGCTTAATAATAACCCCTGCTTGGTTTAGAACCTTGCCATTTGGCTATATCAGTGTGGTCCTTCTTCATCTCTGTCAGCTCTGATCTCCGTTCACTCCACCCTATTCTGCAGTTTATGGCTCAAATTCTTCCTCAGCTCTGCAGGTATAGCCAGCATCCTGTGTGACTTCATATGGAACACCACCCAGGGCCTAGACTCCTGGATCCTCAGTGCCTCACTGACTGTATGTACCCTTGTCATTCCATTTACTCCTACCCATATCACACTCATGTCCATCATCCCTCAGAACCACTTCTCTTTTGAATTCAAACTCTATAGTTCCCTTAACTGCCTGGTCCCATTTCCTTTAATTTCACTATAACAGTTCAGAAACAGCAAGATTTTTTGTTTCCCTGACATCAGTGTCTTCTAAAAAGTATCACTGTTTACTGTGTTCATTCTCTTCTTCTGTCTTGGGTCTCAGAACCCATGGTCTATCATTACTCCTTTACCTTCCTTTACATTATCCTTTGTTATAATTATTACTGTCAGAAATCATATTATTTATCTTTGTTTTTGACTCTTCCACTAGCCCCAAGCATAGGGTCTCCAGTTCACTGAGGCATCTCCACAGTCTAATAGCATGAACCACTGATGAACCTCACATACAGCATAGATGCAATAAATATTTATAGAAGGAAGAAAAATAGGAGAGGAGAAAAGAGTATAGATTTTTCTTCTATCCACAGATTAAGAATTCCTTATTCAGTCTAACAAGTTTAAACCTGAAACAAATTTTTAGAAATGCGTACATTAAAATGATTCAATAAACCTAATATCATATTCAACATTAGAGGGTTGATTTAATGCTTACTGGTACATCTATATCAGATAACACTGGGCAGTCAGTCCTAAATGCCTGAGAATAATATCTAACAACATGAAAAATTTTCACATATATTGATTAGTATAAAAAGGTTATAGTACTACTGTATAGACTATAATCTCATGCAATAAAATATACAGGAATAAAAAAAGACCAAAGAGAAAAATCTATGTGACCTTAGATTTGGTGATGACTTTTTAGATACAATGACAAAATCATGATATATAAAAGTAGTTTGACTTTATTAAAATTTTAAAAATCTGTTCTGTCAAAGCACTGTTAAGAAAATCAAAAGAAATATCTGTAAAATATTTTCACATATCTGATAAAAGACTTACATCAAAAATATGCAAATATCTCTTAAAACTCAACATTAAGCAAACAATCCAACAAAAAATGAGCAAAAAATCTGAACAGACATCTCACCAAAAAAGGTATACAAATGGCAAATAAGAACATGCAAAGATGCTCAGCAACAGTTGTGCAAATTAAAACAATAATGAGATATCCATCTACAGCTGTTATAATGGCTAAGATCCAAAAAACTAACCAACTCAATTGTTGTTTAGGATGTAGAACAGCAAGAACTCTCATTCAGTCCTGGTGAGAATGCAAAATGGAACAGCAATTTGAAAGAGTTAGGCAGTTTCTTCCAAGCCTGACAACTGGTCTTCTTTAAAAGTCTTTCAGTCTCTTCTTCTGTCTTGGGTCTCAGAACCCATGGTCTATCATTACTCCTTTACCTTCCTTTACATTATCCTTTGTTATAATTATTACTGTCAGAAATCATATTATTTATCTTTGTTTTTGACTCTTCCACTAGCCCCAAGCATAGGGTCTCCAGTTCACTGAGGCATCTCCACAGTCTAATAGCATGAACCACTGATGAACCTCACATACAGCATAGATGCAATAAATATTTATAGAAGGAAGAAAAATAGGAGAGGAGAAAAGAGTATAGATTTTTCTTCTATCCACAGATTAAGAATTCCTTATTCAGTCTAACAAGTTTAAACCTGAAACAAATTTTTAGAAATGCGTACATTAAAATGATTCAATAAACCTAATATCATATTCAACATTAGAGGGTTGATTTAATGCTTACTGGTACATCTATATCAGATAACACTGGGCAGTCAGTCCTAAATGCCTGAGAATAATATCTAACAACATGAAAAATTTTCACATATATTGATTAGTATAAAAAGGTTATAGTACTACTGTATAGACTATAATCTCATGCAATAAAATATACAGGAATAAAAAAAGACCAAAGAGAAAAATCTATGTGACCTTAGATTTGGTGATGACTTTTTAGATACAATGACAAAATCATGATATATAAAAGTAGTTTGACTTTATTAAAATTTTAAAAATCTGTTCTGTCAAAGCACTGTTAAGAAAATCAAAAGAAATATCTGTAAAATATTTTCACATATCTGATAAAAGACTTACATCAAAAATATGCAAATATCTCTTAAAACTCAACATTAAGCAAACAATCCAACAAAAAATGAGCAAAAAATCTGAACAGACATCTCACCAAAAAAGGTATACAAATGGCAAATAAGAACATGCAAAGATGCTCAGCAACAGTTGTGCAAATTAAAACAATAATGAGATATCCATCTACAGCTGTTATAATGGCTAAGATCCAAAAAACTAACCAACTCAATTGTTGTTTAGGATGTAGAACAGCAAGAACTCTCATTCAGTCCTGGTGAGAATGCAAAATGGAACAGCAATTTGAAAGAGTTAGGCAGTTTCTTCCAAGCCTGACAACTGCATTCCTAGTGTGTTCAGTTGCTCAGTTATGTCCTACTCTTTGTAATCCCATGGATGATAGGCTGCCAGGCTCCTCTGCCCATGGAATTTTCCAGGCAAGAATACTGGAGTGGGTTGCCATTTCCTACTCTGGGAAATCTTCCTGACCCAGGGATCAAACCTGCAACTCTTGCATCTCCTCCATTGGAAGGTGGATTCTTTACCCCTAGTGCCACCTGGGACTAAGTGTATATTCAAAAAGTTCAAAAACTTATATCCACACAAAAACCTTTATGTAAATGTTTACACTGAGCATTTACATAAATGTTTGAGGTAAAAATTGAAATCAATCAACCGTCCTTCAATAGATAAATGGCTACACAAAATTTCAGTATACTTATTCAGTGACAAAAAATGTGAAATATTATTTAGTGATAAAAAGAAATGATCTACCAAGCCAGAATAAAACATAAATGAATGTATTTTAAATGCACTTTTCTTGTTGCACCACATGGGTTGGGGGATCTTAGTTCTGTGACCAGGGATAGAACCCATGCTCTCAGCAATGAAAATATGGAGTCTTAACCATGGGCCACCAGGGAATTCCCTGCACTTTATTAAGTGAAAAAGACCAGTCTGAAGAGGCTACATACTATATAATTCCAATTATGACATTCTGAAAAAGGCTAAATAAAAGATCAGTTATTGCCAGAGACTTGATGAGGTAGAAAAAAAAAATATTTCACATATCTGATAAAAGACTTACATCAAAAATATGCAAATATCTCTTAAAACTCAACATTAAGCAAACAATCCAACAAAAAATGAGCAAAAAATCTGAACAGACATCTCACCAAAAAAGGTATACAAATGGCAAATAAGAACATGCAAAGATGCTCAGCAACAGTTGTGCAAATTAAAACAATAATGAGATATCCATCTACAGCTGTTATAATGGCTAAGATCCAAAAAACTAACCAACTCAATTGTTGTTTAGGATGTAGAACAGCAAGAACTCTCATTCAGTCCTGGTGAGAATGCAAAATGGAACAGCAATTTGAAAGAGTTAGGCAGTTTCTTCCAAGCCTGACAACTGCATTCCTAGTGTGTTCAGTTGCTCAGTTATGTCCTACTCTTTGTAATCCCATGGATGATAGGCTGCCAGGCTCCTCTGCCCATGGAATTTTCCAGGCAAGAATACTGGAGTGGGTTGCCATTTCCTACTCTGGGAAATCTTCCTGACCCAGGGATCAAACCTGCAACTCTTGCATCTCCTCCATTGGAAGGTGGATTCTTTACCCCTAGTGCCACCTGGGACTAAGTGTATATTCAAAAAGTTCAAAAACTTATATCCACACAAAAACCTTTATGTAAATGTTTACACTGAGCATTTACATAAATGTTTGAGGTAAAAATTGAAATCAATCAACCGTCCTTCAATAGATAAATGGCTACACAAAATTTCAGTATACTTATTCAGTGACAAAAAATGTGAAATATTATTTAGTGATAAAAAGAAATGATCTACCAAGCCAGAATAAAACATAAATGAATGTATTTTAAATGCACTTTTCTTGTTGCACCACATGGGTTGGGGGATCTTAGTTCTGTGACCAGGGATAGAACCCATGCTCTCAGCAATGAAAATATGGAGTCTTAACCATGGGCCACCAGGGAATTCCCTGCACTTTATTAAGTGAAAAAGACCAGTCTGAAGAGGCTACATACTATATAATTCCAATTATGACATTCTGAAAAAGGCTAAATAAAAGATCAGTTATTGCCAGAGACTTGATGAGGTAGATAGACCAGTAAAACTATTCTATATAAAACTGTAATGCTTGGATTATAATGTGTGTGTGTGTGTGTGTGTGTGTGGACAGTCGCTCAGTTGTGTCTAACTCTTTGTGACCCATGGACTGTAGTCCACCAGGCTCCTCTGTCCATGGGACTTTACAGGCAAGAATATTGGAGTGGAATGCCATTCTTCCCAACCCAGGAATCTTATTGACTCAGGGATCAGACCTGAGTTTCTTAAGCCTCCTATATTGGCAAGTGGATGCTTTACCACTAATGCCATGTGGGTAGCCCCTACAGTTATCAAAACCCATTGAACTTTATAGCACAAAGAATGAACCTCAACTGATGCAAACTTTTTTTAAAAAAAATCACATAAGAGATCTTTGGGATTCTAGCATGGAATCCACAATGTGACAAAAGAATCCAATGGTATTACAAACGTATGAAACAACTTCACTGAAAGAAGGAGAGGTGTGGACTACATAACTTTAAAAATGAGTGAAACAATAAGACTAAAGGTAAAAGAAACTGCATAGAAATGCTGTGGTCTAGTTAATAAGTTGATTCCCATATAAGAACCAGTTAACAGTTCAAATTATGCTATACATGTATGCTAAAATTGAATCATTATGCACTTGCTCTGTCCACTGAAAAGGCCTGAAAGCAATGACAGTTCAGTAACAATAAGCACACCTAACACCCAGCTCCTGCTTCCTAACACCATTTATCTAATAAAAGAAATTCCTTGAAGAAATGACTGACTAGGACTCAGGCAATGAGGATAAGCCTATACAATCTTACAGTACCAGAAAGCATAAAAGTATTCAAACAAACAAACACACACACATAATTGGGGGTATGTCAAAAGGCAAGGACACAAGAGCCAACTGAAAGAACTCACAAAAGCCAAAGCTGGAGAAAACTGAGCAAGAAAATAAAGTAGTACTGAATCATAATCCAAAGTATATAAATAAAAGTATCTTCATACAAAGTATATTTATAAGTTCTCACTGATAAATAAACATAGATAGATAGATAAAGAGGAAACAAATCTCCCATGCAGAAGAATCCCAAATAATCCACGCTGACTCTCTACCCTCGAGGAGGTAGAGTACAACTTCCCGCTCCATTAGTTTGGGCTATGCATCGTGACTTCCTTCCACAGAAGACAGGACGGAGAAGGGGAGAGAAGAGTCATATCACACTGGAGAAACCTGACACCCACCACTTCATTATAGCGACTAAGGTCAACATCAAAAGTGAAAAGTCATAGTATAGTTTGTACCCTTGGTATGATGGGATCAGAATGGTCTTCCTTTCAACAACTCATAATCCCTATCTAATCATGAGAAAACATCATACAAGTCCCAGCTAAGGGACATTCTACAAAAACCTGATCAGTACTCCAAGTGTGAGAAACTGTTGTAGCCAAGACCTAAGGAACAGGGATGACTAATGTACTGTGGTATCCTAGATGAGATCCTAAAACATAAATAGGACCCTGGGTAAAAACTACGGAAATCTGAATAAAGTACGTAACTTAGTTAGCTATAATATATTAATATTTGTTTATTGATTTTAACAAATGCTAATACAAGATGTTAATAATAGAGAGACTGGGCATAAGGTACATGAAAACCTCTCTAATGCACTTTCCTGACAACTTGTTTGTAAACCTAACACTTTTTTTAAATGTACATTTAAAAAGGAAGAAAAAAACCTGAAAGAAAAGACACCAAATTTTGTCAGTGATTGTGCTTTAATAATAAGATGACAAATGGTTTTTCTTTTTGTTATCTATATTTTAAAAATAATGCCACTGGATTTTGTCTCCTAGCTCTTAAAGGCTTGATATTAGCCCAACAGATTTAACATCTGGTTTCTTGCTTCTTCAGAAGAGTTTTGACCCTTGTTAAGGCAGTGACGGGGCTTCCTTTGTAGTTCAGTGGTAAACAGTTCACCTGCCAATGCAGGAGACACAGGTTTGATCCCTGATCTAGGAAGATCCCACATGACATGGAGCAACCAAGCCCATGAGTCACAACTATTGAGCCCGTGTTCTAGAGCATCAGAGCCACAACTACTGAGCCCACGTGCCACAACTACTGAAGTCCATGTGCCCTAGAGCCTGAGTTTCACAACAAGAAGTCACCACAACAAGAAGCCTGCTCATCTCATCTAGAGAGTAGCCCTCACTCCCTACAACCAGAGAAGAGCCTGTGGCAGCAGTGAAAACCCCAAATAGCCATATATATATATGTGTGTGTGTGTGTGTGTGTGTGTTTTAAAAAAAAAGTGACACCTGTTATTACCTCCAGGGAAGGAGTCTTACTAAACTGAGGCTCCCACTACCAGGAGCAGTAGTCCCAAGATGTCACCACTCTGCACGGTTTGCAGGTATTAGGGTTGCTAAGAGCAGCATGACCCCCATGGACACTGGATAGAACAGCTCTTTACTCATGGAAAATAGTCACAGCGAGACCACCCTCAACAGTGAGCACTAGTTCTCCATGGCCAGTGCATCTTGCCCTATAGCTGACATAGGTCTGCATAACTCCTCCGGTAAAGGCAGGCTAAGGATCCCTTCTCTCCCCCACAGGAACAAACATAGAAGTAAGGTGGTCATAGTGCCATATGCACATGCTTGAAGCAGAACAACAAATTACATATCAAACCCAGAAGAGGAAAAAATTCACAAACAAGGCAGTATGCTCAGCATAGACTGTGAGGGTTCTCTATCTCCAGGTGAGAAGGCACGCTTTTAGGACCCCTGCCCAGGTCAGCAGGTTGTGTGTGCCTGCCTTTCCCCAAACTCCTCATTCATAGAAATACACCTCAGACAGTGTACCTTCCTTTTGAAAAATGAAATAAAGCAAATTTTGTTATCTATATTTTAAAAATAATGCCACTGGATTTTGTCTCCTAGCTCTTAAAGGCTTGATATTAGCCCAACAGATTTAACATCTGGTTTCTTGCTTCTTCAGAAGAGTTTTGACCCTTGTTAAGGCAGTGACGGGGCTTCCTTTGTAGTTCAGTGGTAAACAGTTCACCTGCCAATGCAGGAGACACAGGTTTGATCCCTGATCTAGGAAGATCCCACATGACATGGAGCAACCAAGCCCATGAGTCACAACTATTGAGCCCGTGTTCTAGAGCATCAGAGCCACAACTACTGAGCCCACGTGCCACAACTACTGAAGTCCATGTGCCCTAGAGCCTGAGTTTCACAACAAGAAGTCACCACAACAAGAAGCCTGCTCATCTCATCTAGAGAGTAGCCCTCACTCCCTACAACCAGAGAAGAGCCTGTGGCAGCAGTGAAAACCCCAAATAGCCATATATATATATGTGTGTGTGTGTGTGTGTGTGTGTGTGTTTTAAAAAAAAAGTGACACCTGTTATTACCTCCAGGGAAGGAGTCTTACTAAACTGAGGCTCCCACTACCAGGAGCAGTAGTCCCAAGATGTCACCACTCTGCACGGTTTGCAGGTATTAGGGTTGCTAAGAGCAGCATGACCCCCATGGACACTGGATAGAACAGCTCTTTACTCATGGAAAATAGTCACAGCGAGACCACCCTCAACAGTGAGCACTAGTTCTCCATGGCCAGTGCATCTTGCCCTATAGCTGACATAGGTCTGCATAACTCCTCCGGTAAAGGCAGGCTAAGGATCCCCTTCTCTCCCTCACAGGAACAAACATAGAAGTAAGGTGGTCATAGTGCCATATGCACATGCTTGAAGCAGAACAACAAATTACATATCAAACCCAGAAGAGGAAAAAATTCACAAACAAGGCAGTATGCTCAGCATAGACTGTGAGGGTTCTCTATCTCCAGGTGAGAAGGCACGCTTTTAGGACCCCTGCCCAGGTCAGCAGGTTGTGTGTGCCTGCCTTTCCCCAAACTCCTCATTCATAGAAATACACCTCAGACAGTGTACCTTCCTTTTGAAAAATGAAATAAAGCAAACATAATTATCTCCTAGTGAGTGATAGGGGTAAGCCATTTTAAATATCAGGAGAATACTGTGAACCATTATTCGTAGAGAAACAATTACTCCTGCAAATTAAATTTTAGGAATTGTGCCAAAAAGATAGCTGCAAAATTAATAATGCGTAGCAGAAGTAAAATCTCAAGCTCTCCAGACAGACAGCCCTCTACCTATGTTACAGAAGCCAGAGGGCGGCCAACAGAGCAGAATTTCTCTCACAGAGAACTGCAGTGTCTTGGAGGGGATATGAATATATGTGGGTCCTATCCTAGACTAGTAAAGGAATCCCTCTAAACTTGTCCTTCACATCTGTCTCAAGTGCCAAACTCCAGCGACAGCAAGTTCATTTGCCATCAAGGTATCTGGCTCCTTTCCAGGTAGATTCCAAAACTAAGTGACATAAATTAAGGCTTACCCCTCTGGACGCCTGGGTCTTCTGTTGTCACCTAGGAGCTGGCTTGTAGGAGTTGTTCTGTGTCTTGATGAGTTTTTGATGGATTTGTTGGGGAGCTGGCAATCTTATTCCTCTGTCGTCGTCCTAGAATTCTCTGAAAATCTGTTGACAATAAAGGTAAAGATTCATCTCTGGACTTTCAACCAGATTCCACTGACCTGTATGTATATCTTTATACCAGTACCACACAGTGATTGATTACTACAGTTGTGTGGCAGGTTTTGAAAAGAGGAAGTATTAGTTCTCCAGTGTTTTTCTTCTTTTTCAAGATTATTTTGGCTACTCTGGGTCCTGTGCACCGTCATACAAAGTTTAGGATCAGCTTGTCAACTTCATTGTGCCAAATCTTAGGCCCCTGACCAGGAACTGAACCCAGGCCTTTGGCAGTGGGAGTCCCAATCACTGGACTACCAGAGATTTCCAAGCTTGTTAAGTTCTGCAAAAAAAGGGAAAAAAAAGCTGGCTGTGATTTTAACAGAGATTGCTTTGAATCTGTAGGTCAGTTTTAAGAGTATTGCCATCTCTTAACACTGCATCTTTCAATTCATGAACACAGAATGCCTTTTCATTTGTTACATTTCTTGAATTTCCTCCAATATTTTATAATTTTCAGAGCACAAGTTTCACACTTCTTACATTAAATTTCTTCCTAGGTATTTTCTTCTTTTTTATGCTAGTATAAATGGAACTGTTTCCTTAATTTCATGTTTGAATTGTTTCATTGCTAGAGAATAAAAATACAATTAAATTTTACATACTATACTCATATCCTGAAAACCTTCCTGAATTCATTTATTCATTCATTCTAACAGTTTTAGGATTCCTTAGGAACAAAAGTCTACACATGAAAAATCATGTTACCTTCAGATAAAGATAGCTTTACTTCTTTTTTCCAAGAATTACCTATTATTCCCTTTTTTCCCGTAGTTGTCCTCTCTAGACCCCTAGAGCAACATTGAATAGAAGTGCTAAGCACAAACATGCCTATTTTGTTTCTGAATTTAGGGAGGAAGACTCCATAGTTTCACCATTTAGCATGATGTTTGCTGTGAGTTTTTTATAGATGGACTTTCATAGATGGATGTATTTTACACTGGTAAAGAGTGTGAATTTGAGGAGAAGGCTGGCTTGTAGGAGTTGTTCTTTTTATGGGGGGAGCTGGCAATCTTATTCCTCTGTCGTCCTAGAATTCTCTGAAAATCTGTTGACAATAAAGGTAAAGATTCATCTCTGGACTTTCAACCAGATTCCACTGACCTGTATGTATATCTTTATACCAGTACCACACAGTGATTGATTACTACAGTTGTGTGGCAGGTTTTGAAAAGAGGAAGTATTAGTTCTCCAGTGTTTTTCTTCTTTTTCAAGATTATTTTGGCTACTCTGGGTCCTGTGCACCGTCATACAAAGTTTAGGATCAGCTTGTCAACTTCATTGTGCCAAATCTTAGGCCCCTGACCAGGAACTGAACCCAGGCCTTTGGCAGTGGGAGTCCCAATCACTGGACTACCAGAGATTTCCAAGCTTGTTAAGTTCTGCAAAAAAAGGGAAAAAAAAGCTGGCTGTGATTTTAACAGAGATTGCTTTGAATCTGTAGGTCAGTTTTAAGAGTATTGCCATCTCTTAACACTGCATCTTTCAATTCATGAACACAGAATGCCTTTTCATTTGTTACATTTCTTGAATTTCCTCCAATATTTTATAATTTTCAGAGCACAAGTTTCACACTTCTTACATTAAATTTCTTCCTAGGTATTTTCTTCTTTTTTATGCTAGTATAAATGGAACTGTTTCCTTAATTTCATGTTTGAATTGTTTCATTGCTAGAGAATAAAAATACAATTAAATTTTACATACTATACTCATATCCTGAAAACCTTCCTGAATTCATTTATTCATTCATTCTAACAGTTTTAGGATTCCTTAGGAACAAAAGTCTACACATGAAAAATCATGTTACCTTCAGATAAAGATAGCTTTACTTCTTTTTTCCAAGAATTACCTATTATTCCCTTTTTTCCCGTAGTTGTCCTCTCTAGACCCCTAGAGCAACATTGAATAGAAGTGCTAAGCACAAACATGCCTATTTTGTTTCTGAATTTAGGGAGGAAGACTCCATAGT
The DNA here is from genome assembly GCA_022376925.1 of Tragulus kanchil. NCBI lineage: Eukaryota > Metazoa > Chordata > Mammalia > Artiodactyla > Tragulidae > Tragulus > Tragulus kanchil. Next base: position 183,899,398 of record JAIOJX010000026.1, read on the forward strand.
TTCACCATTTAGCATGATGTTTGCTGTGAGTTTTTTATAGATGGACTTTCATAGATGGATGTATTTTACACTGGTAAAGAGTGTGAATTTGAGGAGAAGGTAAGAAGGGGGACTATGGTAGGCAGGACTTTTCTGCTCTAATCTCCAGAGCCTAGTGATATGATGATGTTTCATTCCTATGATTATGTCATAGTCTTTAGTGTAGTTAACCTTAAGAAAGGAAGATAATCTAGGCAAGCCTAAACTAATCAAGAGTTCTTAAAATCATAGTGCTTTCTAAAACCAAAGCACAAGAGAAGTCAGAGAAGCTTAGAGCATGGGAAGAATTCAGTGTGCCGTTGTTGGATTAACAGTGGAAATAGCGTCATGAGAAGGATTGCGTGCAACGTTTAGGAGCAGAGAACAACCCCTCCCTGACAACCAGCGTGGAGACAAGGAACAGCTGATGCACAGCTTCAAGGAGCTAGATTCTGTCAATAATATAAATGAGTTTGGAAGCAGCTTATTTCCCAGAGCCTCAAGATAAAGAGTCCAGCCCAGCCCAGCTATGATCCTGATTTCAGCCTTGTGATATCTTATACATAGGATGTAGTTGAACCCACCCAGTCTACTGGTCTGTAGATTTGTGCACTCAAGAGTGAGTGTGGTTTGAAGCTTTTAAATCTGTGGTAATTTGTCATGCAGCAATAAAAAACTAATACAAGGACTGATAAGATTCATTCACTGCAGCAGAGGAGGTCAGTGCATTCCTCAAGAGTGGGGCGTAGTAAGGAATGTATTATGTTTGAAGTACATTGTAGACACTTGGAAAAGCAAGCACTGCTGGCCAGAGTCCTCAGGCACATGGAATACTTCCTGTGTTTGGGAAGTCTTGGACTTGCAAGTGGCATTGGTGTTCCTATAGCCTGGCACCTCAAAAGCATGACCATTTAATTTTATTCCTCACAGATAGCTTTACTTCTTTTTTCCAAGAATTACCTATTATTCCCTTTTTTCCCGTAGTTGTCCTCTCTAGACCCCTAGAGCAACATTGAATAGAAGTGCTAAGCACAAACATGCCTATTTTGTTTCTGAATTTAGGGAGGAAGACTCCATAGTTTCACCATTTAGCATGATGTTTGCTGTGAGTTTTTTATAGATGGACTTTCATAGATGGATGTATTTTACACTGGTAAAGAGTGTGAATTTGAGGAGAAGGTAAGAAGGGGGACTATGGTAGGCAGGACTTTTCTGCTCTAATCTCCAGAGCCTAGTGATATGATGATGTTTCATTCCTATGATTATGTCATAGTCTTTAGTGTAGTTAACCTTAAGAAAGGAAGATAATCTAGGCAAGCCTAAACTAATCAAGAGTTCTTAAAATCATAGTGCTTTCTAAAACCAAAGCACAAGAGAAGTCAGAGAAGCTTAGAGCATGGGAAGAATTCAGTGTGCCGTTGTTGGATTAACAGTGGAAATAGCGTCATGAGAAGGATTGCGTGCAACGTTTAGGAGCAGAGAACAACCCCTCCCTGACAACCAGCGTGGAGACAAGGAACAGCTGATGCACAGCTTCAAGGAGCTAGATTCTGTCAATAATATAAATGAGTTTGGAAGCAGCTTATTTCCCAGAGCCTCAAGATAAAGAGTCCAGCCCAGCCCAGCTATGATCCTGATTTCAGCCTTGTGATATCTTATACATAGGATGTAGTTGAACCCACCCAGTCTACTGGTCTGTAGATTTGTGCACTCAAGAGTGAGTGTGGTTTGAAGCTTTTAAATCTGTGGTAATTTGTCATGCAGCAATAAAAAACTAATACAAGGACTGATAAGATTCATTCACTGCAGCAGAGGAGGTCAGTGCATTCCTCAAGAGTGGGGCGTAGTAAGGAATGTATTATGTTTGAAGTACATTGTAGACACTTGGAAAAGCAAGCACTGCTGGCCAGATTTCTCAGCCACATGAAATACTTCCTTTATTTGGGAAGTCTTGGACTTGCAAGTGTCATTGGTGTTCCTATAGCCTGGCACCTCAAAAGCATGACCATTTAATTTTATTCCTCACAGATAATTTATAAACATTCAATGAGGGAAGGAAATAGGGTTGTTGAGGGTTTTTGGCTCCTTTAGATCTTAAATTTCTCAACCAGAGATTGACCCAGGTCCCCTGCAGTGGAAGCACAGAGTCCTAATCCCTGGACCACTAGGGAAGTCCCAGGATTTACATCTTAAAAACACAACATAGGAATACAATTACTGCTGAATCTTATATCTTTCTAGCAACTCTTGGATGTATAAATTCATTGAAACCAAGCAGTACTGTCCCAATAAGGGGTGCATTTGCAATGAAATTTTACTATATATGTTTAATTATATTGGTCAAAATATGGAATACATACCTTGTTTTGATCAACTGTGCACTAATAGTAAATGCAATGGAAACAAAATTTTAAATTTTAGTAAAGTGAAGAGGCATAGGAAATAAAAACTGTTGTTGTTCAGTGGCTTAGTCATGTCTGATTCTTGGCAACCTCATGGATTGCAGCATGCCAAGCTCCTCTATTCTCCACTATCTCACAGAGTTTGTTCAAATTCACACCCATTGAGTCGGTGATCTTATTTAACCATTTTAGCCTTTGCCACCCCATTCTCTTTTTGCCTTCAATCTTTCCCAGCATCAGGGTCCTTTCCAATGAGTTGGCTCTTTGCATCAGGTAGCCAAAATATTGGAGCTTCAGATTCAGTATCAGTTCTTTTTTGATGAATATGCCCAGCCCAGCTATGATCCTGATTTCAGCCTTGTGATATCTTATACATAGGATGTAGTTGAACCCACCCAGTCTACTGGTCTGTAGATTTGTGCACTCAAGAGTGAGTGTGGTTTGAAGCTTTTAAATCTGTGGTAATTTGTCATGCAGCAATAAAAAACTAATACAAGGACTGATAAGATTCATTCACTGCAGCAGAGGAGGTCAGTGCATTCCTCAAGAGTGGGGCGTAGTAAGGAATGTATTATGTTTGAAGTACATTGTAGACACTTGGAAAAGCAAGCACTGCTGGCCAGATTTCTCAGCCACATGAAATACTTCCTTTATTTGGGAAGTCTTGGACTTGCAAGTGTCATTGGTGTTCCTATAGCCTGGCACCTCAAAAGCATGACCATTTAATTTTATTCCTCACAGATAATTTATAAACATTCAATGAGGGAAGGAAATAGGGTTGTTGAGGGTTTTTTTTTGGCTCCTTTAGATCTTAAATTTCTCAACCAGAGATTGACCCAGGTCCCCTGCAGTGGAAGCACAGAGTCCTAATCCCTGGACCACTAGGGAAGTCCCAGGATTTACATCTTAAAAACACAACATAGGAATACAATTACTGCTGAATCTTATATCTTTCTAGCAACTCTTGGATGTATAAATTCATTGAAACCAAGCAGTACTGTCCCAATAAGGGGTGCATTTGCAATGAAATTTTACTATATATGTTTAATTATATTGGTCAAAATATGGAATACATACCTTGTTTTGATCAACTGTGCACTAATAGTAAATGCAATGGAAACAAAATTTTAAATTTTAGTAAAGTGAAGAGGCATAGGAAATAAAAACTGTTGTTGTTCAGTGGCTTAGTCATGTCTGATTCTTGGCAACCTCATGGATTGCAGCATGCCAAGCTCCTCTATTCTCCACTATCTCACAGAGTTTGTTCAAATTCACACCCATTGAGTCGGTGATCTTATTTAACCATTTTAGCCTTTGCCACCCCATTCTCTTTTTGCCTTCAATCTTTCCCAGCATCAGGGTCCTTTCCAATGAGTTGGCTCTTTGCATCAGGTAGCCAAAATATTGGAGCTTCAGATTCAGTATCAGTTCTTCTGATGAATATGCAAGGTTAATTTCCTTTAGGATTGACTAGTTTGATCTCGCAGTCCAAAGGACTCTCAAAAGTCTTCTCAAGCACAATTAGAAAGCATCAGTTCTCTGGTGCTTATGCTTTTTTTTTTTTTTAATTGGGGTATATTTGTTTTACAATGTTGCATTAGCTTCAGGTGTTCACCGGAGTTATTGTTACATGTTTTTACAGTTTTCTTGTTTAAAAGTGTACATAATCCCCAAATAGTCATAGGTATATCCCTGACCCTCTCCCCTGAGCCCTCCCTTCCTTTTCCCCCTTCCCACACCCCTAGGTTGATGCTTAGTCACCATGTAGGTTCCCTTAGTCTTACAGCTTAATCACAGTGGTAATCTCTATCACATATGACAGTGTAGGTTTCCTTGTTGCTCTTTCCATACCTCTCACCCAGTCGTCCCTCCCCGCAATGTCCATAGGTCTGTTCTCTGTGTCTGTTTCTCCATCATTGTTCTGTGTGTGTAGTTATTGGTACCTTCTTACTAGATGCCATATATGTGTGTCAGTATACTGTAATTGCCCTTTTCTTTTAATTTTTTTTGGGGGGGTGGGGTTGGGAGGCAAGGGGGTGGGCGGGCCACTTCTATTGGTCTTTCATTTATCTATTTTCATCCATCTTTGTTCTTTGGCCCATGTGGGCCTCCCATCATGGCGGCCTCTGTTGTCACAGAGCACCAGCTCCGGGCGCATGCGCTCCAGAGCTCCAGCTCAGCAATTGGACACATCGGTCCAGCCTCTCCACGGCACGTGGGGTCTTTCCAGGCCAGGGATGGAACCCGGCACCCCCCGCACTGCAAGGTGGTGTCCTTACCCACTGGACCACCAGGGAAGCCCTGTCCTTTTCCTTTTGACTTACTTCACTTTGTATAATCAGTTCTAGATTCATCCACCTCATTAGAACTGATTCAAATGCATTTCTTTTTATGACTGAGAAGTATTCCATTATATATATGTACCATAGCTTCTTTATCCATTCATTCGTCGATGGGCATATAGGTTGTTTCCATGTTCTAGCTATTGTACAGAGTGTTGCAATGGACACTGGGGTACAGGTGTCTCTTTCAATTTTAATTTCATCAGAGTATAAGCCTAATAGTGAGACTGCTGGGCCATATGGCACTTCTATTCTTAGTTTTTCAAGGAATCTCCATACTGTTTTCCAAATTATATCAATTTACTTTGTGGGAATCTTTCATAGGGTTAGATTTATTTAATGAGCAAAAAACTCCCTTGGTGGTTCCGTAGTGAAGAATCTACCTTCCAAAGAAGGAGATGCAGGTTCAATCCCTGGGTCAGGAAGATCCCCTGGAGAAGGAAATGGCAACATACTCCAGTATTCTTGCCTGGGAAATCCAATGACAGAGAAGCCTGGTGGGGAACAGTTGACAGGGTCACAAAAGACTAAGCAACAACAATGAGCAGAAAACCCGAGAGTCTAAAATGAAGGTATTTTACCAAGGATTTGATTTTCTTCAGTCTTGATCCAGAATAGGCTACCAAACTATGACCCCTTAGGCCACACTCAAGGTCCCCAGGTTTAATCTAGGCACTTGGGGTTAGCAAGTTTCCAACCTATGACCCCTTAGGCCACACTCAAGGTTCCCAGGTTTAACCTAGGCACTTAGGTTTAACAACTCTCCACCTCTGTCTTACTCCAGGCCAAGGCAGAGTTTCCTGGAAGTGGTAATAATTCATGTCCTGACTTTGGAGAAATCCTTAAATTTATCTGACTTTCACATGTGTTTGTTGTTTGCTGACTCTTCACAGGTTTTATTTTTTTTTTTTAACCCTGAATCTTTTGAGATTTCCCTGAATTCTTTCAAGCCCCTAGATACCAAAAATTATACCTCATGAACTATTCAGGCTTTTTCTCCAATGGGAAGACTCCTGCCATAATATACACAGTCATAAACATTCAATGTATTATATTCTCAGAACTATAAGTTATGAAAAGAATTTTCACCAAGACTCCCTCAGAGTTGGGTATGTGTGACTGCAGCCCACTACATGGTTATTTCCCCAGGTACTGAACATAACGTTTGAATACATTTGAGTGGCTGTGAAAATAATCACAGTAAATTTCCAATTAGTAGAGTAAGAGCTAGAAAACAAATAGGTCCACCTGAAGCCTGTGTATCTCTCTTTTGGTATAAATGCATCCCTAGGAGCATAGAGATTATTGCTACCATCGAAGGCCCGGGAAAAAGCAGAGTGGTAATTCTAACATATCCAATGTTATTCTTAGTTTTCAAGGAATCTCCATACTGTTTTCCAAATTATATCAATTTACTTTGTGGGAATCTTTCATAGGGTTAGATTTATTTAATGAGCAAAAAACTCCCTTGGTGGTTCCGAGTGAAGAATCTACCTTCCAAAGAAGGAGATGCAGGTTCAATCCCTGGGTCAGGAAGATCCCCTGGAGAAGGAAATGGCAACATACTCCAGTATTCTTGCCTGGGAAATCCAATGACAGAGAAGCCTGGTGGGGAACAGTTGACAGGGTCACAAAAGACTAAGCAACAACAATGAGCAGAAAACCCGAGAGTCTAAAATGAAGGTATTTTACCAAGGATTTGATTTTCTTCAGTCTTGATCCAGAATAGGCTACCAAACTATGACCCCTTAGGCCACACTCAAGGTCCCCAGGTTTAATCTAGGCACTTGGGGTTAGCAAGTTTCCAACCTATGACCCCTTAGGCCACACTCAAGGTTCCCAGGTTTAACCTAGGCACTTAGGTTTAACAACTCTCCACCTCTGTCTTACTCCAGGCCAAGGCAGAGTTTCCTGGAAGTGGTAATAATTCATGTCCTGACTTTGGAGAAATCCTTAAATTTATCTGACTTTCACATGTGTTTGTTGTTTGCTGACTCTTCACAGGTTTTATTTTTTTTTTAACCCTGAATCTTTTGAGATTTCCCTGAATTCTTTCAAGCCCCTAGATACCAAAAATTATACCTCATGAACTATTCAGGCTTTTTCTCCAATGGGAAGACTCCTGCCATAATATACACAGTCATAAACATTCAATGTATTATATTCTCAGAACTATAAGTTATGAAAAGAATTTTCACCAAGACTCCCTCAGAGTTGGGTATGTGTGACTGCAGCCCACTACATGGTTATTTCCCCAGGTACTGAACATAACGTTTGAATACATTTGAGTGGCTGTGAAAATAATCACAGTAAATTTCCAATTAGTAGAGTAAGAGCTAGAAAACAAATAGGTCCACCTGAAGCCTGTGTATCTCTCTTTTGGTATAAATGCATCCCTAGGAGCATAGAGATTATTGCTACCATCGAAGGCCGGAAAATGCAGAGTGGTAATTCTAACATATCCAATGTAATTCTCTAATTTAGTTATGCAAAATTCATTGATTCTAGAAAGTAAGAGCAAATTTGTATAACTTGAGCTAGTCGATGATGCCAACAAATGCTGCTGTTCCAGATATACTATTTTTAATGGACTAAATTATTATAGCCAATGGTACCTGGTAAGCAGCTGCTGATCCAAAAATCTCCACAAGCAGAAAAAAAAAAAGAAAAAAAAAAAAAAAAAAACTAGAAACCATTAGGATCCCCTGGAAAACAGAGTAGTCCACATTTGTTATTCTGCCATGGGATATAACAGTTCCCCAGTTCTGTGGCACTATTTAATACTCAAGGATCTTGATTTTTTCCCAGTCTACAACATATCTCATTGGTCCACCATATTGATAATAACAATAATACAACCTGAAGAGCAGGAAATAGCAAGTTCTCTGGAGGCCCAAGTCAGACATAGGTTCCATAGAGGGGAGGTAGGTGTCACAAAAATAGAGGGATCTGATAGTTCAGTGAAGTTTTGGGTAGATAGGCAACCTGGAACAAGACAGAATATCCCCTTATATATACCCCCAGTAAATTGCAGTTTTATATACATATATATAATTTTTGGTGTGGTCTTTGCATTTTGAACACTATATATATTTATAAGGAAACATGTTTATATGGTGATCTGAAATCCTACTTAATATCAATAAGACCCAGAGAAAGAGAAGACTTTCTAATATTGTCCCAGCTATACTGCAAAGACTTTTCCTCTGATCCCCATGACTCAGCTAATTCATAGGTATGACAGTTTAAATGCCTTGGGCAGATTAAGATGATGTATTAAGCTTGTGGCAAAAACCCAGCAGGTAAGTCACAGTGAGGGCTCCCAAGAATTTTAAAGAAAGTCATGTCTTCTTTGGTGTGTAACTACCATTTTGGAAAACAACAGATTGCCTATCACTGAGTTGTGCTAACCATAGCACATCTGTTGATCAACAACCTCACTTTGTTACAAGTCCAAACTCATCCTGCTCACTGAACAACAGGGCAATAGATCAAGAGGTGTTGTGGCAAGGAATAGCAACTTTAATCAGAAAACCAGCAGATTGAGAAGATGGTGGATTCGTGTCCCCCAAAAAATCTTGTCTGAGTTAGAATTTAGGTTTTTATTTTTAGATTTTTTTTTATTGCAGTATATTTGTTTTACAATGTCGCATTAGCTTCAGGTGTACAGCAAAGTTATTGTGATACGTTTTTACAGAGTTTTCTTTTATACTAAGAGGGTGCTAAGCCACCTTAGTTGTATCCAACTCTTTGTGACACTATGAACTGTAGCCTGCCAAGCTCCTCTGTCCATGGGATTCTCTAGGCAAGAATACTGGAGTGATTGCCAAGCTCCTCTGCCATTCTCATGGGATATAACAGTTCCCCAGTTCTGTGGCACTATTTAATACTCAAGGATCTTGATTTTTTCCCAGTCTACAACATATCTCATTGGTCCACCATATTGATAATAACAATAATACAACCTGAAGAGCAGGAAATAGCAAGTTCTCTGGAGGCCCAAGTCAGACATAGGTTCCATAGAGGGGAGGTAGGTGTCACAAAAATAGAGGGATCTGATAGTTCAGTGAAGTTTTGGGTAGATAGGCAACCTGGAACAAGACAGAATATCCCCTTATATATACCCCCAGTAAATTGCAGTTTTATATACATATATATAATTTTTGGTGTGGTCTTTGCATTTTGAACACTATATATATTTATAAGGAAACATGTTTATATGGTGATCTGAAATCCTACTTAATATCAATAAGACCCAGAGAAAGAGAAGACTTTCTAATATTGTCCCAGCTATACTGCAAAGACTTTTCCTCTGATCCCCATGACTCAGCTAATTCATAGGTATGACAGTTTAAATGCCTTGGGCAGATTAAGATGATGTATTAAGCTTGTGGCAAAAACCCAGCAGGTAAGTCACAGTGAGGGCTCCCAAGAATTTTAAAGAAAGTCATGTCTTCTTTGGTGTGTAACTACCATTTTGGAAAACAACAGATTGCCTATCACTGAGTTGTGCTAACCATAGCACATCTGTTGATCAACAACCTCACTTTGTTACAAGTCCAAACTCATCCTGCTCACTGAACAACAGGGCAATAGATCAAGAGGTGTTGTGGCAAGGAATAGCAACTTTAATCAGAAAACCAGCAGATTGAGAAGATGGTGGATTCGTGTCCCCCAAAAAATCTTGTCTGAGTTAGAATTTAGGTTTTTATTTTTAGATTTTTTTTTATTGCAGTATATTTGTTTTACAATGTCGCATTAGCTTCAGGTGTACAGCAAAGTTATTGTGATACGTTTTTACAGAGTTTTCTTTTTATACTAAGAGGGTGCTAAGCCACCTTAGTTGTATCCAACTCTTTGTGACACTATGAACTGTAGCCTGCCAAGCTCCTCTGTCCATGGGATTCTCTAGGCAAGAATACTGGAGTGGATTGCCATGCCCTCCTCCAGGGGATCTTCCTGTCCCAGGAATTAAACTTCCGTCTCTTATATCTTCTGCATTGGCAAGCAGGTTCCTTACCACTAACACCACCTGGGAAGCCCATATACTAAAAGAGAAGGGAGCAAAAATCAAACATTTCGTGGTTCCAGTCAGATTCAAGAAAGAGTGTGTTAATTTCTTCCATCCTGCAGTCATTCACAGATAGGCCTGGTCAGGATGTTTTCCGTGAGCTAAACAAAGGTATGTTGGCTTAATGTTCACTACCTGGGAGGCACTGTTCCCAGAAATAGGCCATTATATACAATTTAAGCTTATAGGCAACATCCCTTTAGTGATTAACTTGTAATAGAATACAAAGGTTCTTCCATAAGTTGACCATCATAAACTAGTAGTTTTCAGATCTACCTTGCTCTAAAACTGACTGTAAGCAAAGTAGTCCACAAACATGGAGAATCTGATGTATTAGAGACCAGCCTTAGGAAGATCTTCAAGGAAAACACTGAAAAAATAATCCCTGCCCCAAATTTTCTAGCAGGGCTGCAGATGTAGCTGTCTCTCCCTCAGCTCACTTCATGAGAGGGGTGAGGGGACTGCTTTGTGGGAAGTTTCCTATGATTAGGTGGCATGTAAGAGAAATCTGTGGCTGACAACAAGCAGAGATTGACCACCATGATATTAGAGCCCACCCTGAGGTGTCCCTGAAGAGAAATGAGGCAAAGAAAGCATTTCAGTGAGCAGACCTTCAAGTACATTTTTTTTCCCACATTGCCCAAAAAGAAGGTCCTGATTAGTTTGACTGGATGGGTTTTCAAGTTCCTACAAGAGACAGGATCAGAGGATTGATGACAGAGAGAAATATCCATATTTTTAATTGATGCTGATTATAGTGCCTTTACTGCATAAAAGATGCTTGGTCATTAGGTGGAGCTCAGCTAGCCTGTGGCATCAGTTAGCCTCTTACTCCAGTTTGCCAATCCTTGATCACTGGGCTTCTGCACAGTCATTCATATTGGCAAGGGCAGAGATATTATACATTCTCATCAAGAAGGACCTATTCTCACTATGATTGTCTAGTTATTGTTCCAGTCAGTCACCAAATCTGCCAAAAACTGCCCATACCCTTCAATATGGTAGAATACTTAATTGAACCATGAAGCCATCTTGTGTAAGACTGATCATGCTGAATCCTGGTACATCCCCTGGAAGAAACATGTATTCTGAATTTAGATATGCCTTTCATGTTGGAGATTCCTTTCAATAACACTAATTGTGGACTTACTGGATGGCTTTTTCATTCTCATGGAATGCCACACAACATTGCTTCTGGCCAAGAAAATTCCTTTTATTATAAGAAGAAATAATGCAATAAAATTTCACTGATCATATCTGTTTCCCCATCAGCCAGATGCAGCTGGAATTGCTTATTAAATACTCAGTTATCATGTCAACTGGTAGATAACAGCTTTCAAGCTTGAAATACTGTGCTATAGGATATGGTAAATGAAATAAAGAGGTCTGGCTAGAAGCCATGAGACCCGGCACCAGGCGTGAATGAGACTGCACCTCTTACAATTACACCCAAGACTCATTCACAAAATATATGGTCCCAATCTTCATGACATTTACTCTATTGACCTAGGGTTTTCAATATCCAAATGAACAGTTATTTCATCAAAGGATTTAACAATAATCCCACTAAATTAGAGGTGGCAACTACCATCCGTTCATGTAGTCCTATAGGCGACACTAGATAAAACAGCAAAAAATGATGTTTGGTGCTGCTACAAAATGGGGACATGAAGGAGTGTGGCTAGAAGCCAATTGATCCTAACGTGCCTATATTAAGAGTAGAGATTAATGGAAGAGTCTTACAAAACAGATTGGACATCAAGAACTCAGATTTCTCAGGAATGAGGGTTTCAAGAAAAACCCAACAATCAGGTGTTTGCTGACAGCAACATCAACCATGGATTACGGCAGTTGTATATTTTCTTCTTGCTGTACTATGCATACGTTTATATACCTACACAAATGTCCTTCTCTATTTATTCCCCCTCAGGATATTTTACTGTTTTGTACCATAATGCAGCATTTGAGTGGTAACCTGACTGAGATTGTAATTAAACTTTAGTTTCCTCCTTTTGAGAGTTTATGATCATTCTAAGCATAATTACACAACATTAAGCAATTTTGAGAAGTGTAAGTATGGGATTAGATTTTTATTTCTCTTCACAAAGCACATAACATAATATAAGAGGAAAATATATACCTGAATAAACGTTTGTTGAGTGAATATATAGAAGGAAAGGACTAATGAATAGGTGGATGGATGAATGGATGGCTAAATGAATGGGTGGATATGTAGTTACAGCAAAGAAAAAGATGTATGTAATCATTTCTTTTAAGGGGAATTTTACTCTCTATTTCTTCTATTTGAAACTTGTATTACACATATATGTTAAAGCATCTCTGTCTATTTTTATGTCTATTGCTGGTTCATATCATCAAAAATTCATTTATATTTATTTTTATGGAAGTATAGTTGAATTACAATGTGTGTTAATTACTTCTGCATAGCAAAGTGACTCATTTTTCTGTAGATAGATAGATACACACATTCTTTTTCGTATTCTTTTACATTATGGTTTATCACAGGATATTGATATAGTTCCCTTTCCTATACAGTAGGAACTTGTTGCTTATTCATTCACTATATATACCAGCTTGGATTTACTAATTCCAAACTCCCACTTCTACCCTCTCCCACTCTTCTTCCCCCTTGGCAACTACCAATCTATTCTCTGTGTCCCTGAATTTGTTACTGTTTCATAGATAGGTTCAATTGTGTCCTATTTTAGATTCCACATATAAGGGCACATCATCCATAATTTTAACTGAGTTACAATATAAATAGTTCTCTTCATATATATTTTTTTTCAGTTCATTAATTCACTTTTCAGCTGTATCTAATATTCTGTTTAATATACTCACTGCATTCTTAAATAATTACATATAAATTTCTAGAGGCTCTGTTTGTCTCTTTGATACTATCCATATCTTTTTCTTCTGTTCATTTTAATTTACTGTTTAAAAGTCTAACAGATAAATGTAATATCTGAATTTCTTCAGGTTATGATCCAATGCTTCCTTATTGTCTTGGCCAAATATAGTTCAGGGTGAATTATTTACTTAAATACTTTATGATTTTCAATCATGAGCTCATCTTTAGAGGGTCTCTTTCTGTGAAAAATCTCTGTGACCTGGTCTGAGTGTTGGATTTTCCCAGGTGTTCATGGGTTCATGGTTTTCACTAATCTGTTGATTTTCGACCGAGGGTTCATGAATCATGCAAAGCAGTATATATTTGAACTACAAGCCTATGAGATAATAAGGCAACGACTATATTCTTTATAAGAGACTGATCTGCAGCAACATGCCTAGTTTCAAAAGACTCCTTGTGAGAGTGAGCAGATTTATTTTCTAGTCACTCTTTTATGAAGGGTGCTGCCTTCAAGAGTCCCACCATAAAGGTCTCAATTCCAATTCCCAGCTCATATAGGGCCCAAATCTTGTCATTGGTACCCCCTTGGTGCTATAATCTAAACTGCTAGGTTATCATGACTACCACCCCCTCCTTCAAACACATACACACCAATTAGAGTCTCACATATGACTTTTTATTCACTTGCTCCCTAGAGATTATGATTTATGAGCTCATCTATGCATTTATAGGAGAGGCTTAAAAAATTGTTCATTCAGTATTTTGTCATAGGAGGATTTACAGGTTGTTTCACATAAAATACTGTCTGAAAAGAAAGTTTCAGGTAGTGAGAAACTGAAAGGTCTGTGAGATGACTCAAGAGAAGGATTTAATTTACTGAGAAAATGAGAAAGGAATATGCATGGAGGTAAAGAGGAAAAAATCCTCAGGGAGGAGAGTAGCCCTCATAAGAAAAACCCGCACTAGGTAAAGGTAAAGCAGTTGTATCCCATGACTGAAAGGAGAATCACTGACCTAGGCAGGAAAGACTATTAGACAGAGGGGCACGGAAGGACGGTGTATACGGCACTGTATGTGTTCTGGGAGGTGACTGGGATTTCATATCAAAGATTACCAGGTCACAACTAAAAGAGTAAATAGTACGTCCCCACATTTCCAGTTTCATGGGGAAAGAGACAAAGGAAGGAGCCTGCCAGCTTTTAAATGAAAGCTCATTTGACCTAAGGAGACCCAACAGAGCTTGGAGGCAACTGCCAAAGTCCAAAAGGAGACTGAACTCTCTGATACAATTTGACATTGAGCAAGCGTTGACAGATTAGCACCCACAAGCACTTCTGATAAGACAGGGTTCCCTCGGGCTGTGGACAGACCTGGAAGTGGGCAACTGACAGCCCGCAGTACACTCACCACTTCCTGCCTCCTCATCCGCATCTTGTGATTACGAATCAGTTTTCTTTGACATGCCCCATTTTTCACTGCAGCATCTTCGTCTCGGTGCCTGTATCAGTTATAACTTCATCAGAGCATCTGAGTGCACCATTTACAAAATTGCCTCTGTGCTGGAAGTGAGCGAGGACAAAGCCGTGCAATTCTGCACAACAAAAGGTAAGAAAGAAGTGCTACCCAGAGACGCCCTAACAGATGGCCTTCATTTTTCTAAGAAAACACCCCTGTGAGGTGTTTTGCTGACAGATGGGTTGCAGTAAGATGAAATTACCATGGAGTGGCTAATGCATGCGGGTTTTGGTGGAGAAGAGAAGAAAGTAGAGGCCAGTGATAGGACCCATGCACAGTGAGAAGCTGGATTCTGAAGAAGATCTCCATGCAAGCTTCTCTCTCAAGTCTTACAGCTCGTAATAAGAGTCAGTTATTCCTGTTCCAAATGAGAACTCAGTTCTCTTGACAGGCAACTCTTCCCTATCTGTGTCCTCGCGCTACCCTAACATACTTGCTGCTGGGCCTAGATAGAAGACAACACAAGTCTGCTGCCTACTAGAAGCTGCCTGCACCATCCAGTCAGCTTAGGCATCCTTTCTCACCAAAATGTATTTATTCTATCATCCTCAGTATTAATATAATATTTATCATGATAGTATGATCAACTGCAACAGCTTTACTCACAATGATGCCCTGTGAATAATCCATGACTCCCTGAATAAATCACCAGGTAAATATTATTTATGGAAGCAACATCATGTCCTTGAAGTCAGATTTCTCCAGATACCAGTCATGGCAAATAGAGGCTGGCATTTGCAATGTAGCCTCTGCTATGCCTCAAAGGTCAGATCCCTGGGACCTGATCAGTTTCTCTGAGTTAAGCCACTCACTCAGAGGAGGTCATTTACCCTCCTCCTGCCTTTGGCTTTCAATTGGCAGGGTGAGTGGGCTACTATTTGCAACTGGGCTAACAGAGTTCAATAAATGTCATTGAGCCGATGACTATAAATTTCCTTGAAATACACTGCAAATGTACCAGCTGTTATTGTCCTAACTGCTAATGACTTCAAATTGCAAATATTTGATTCAAGAGTTGAATCAAGGCCATTTTCATATTCCAGAGCCACTTCATATGACAAATTATCCCAGCTTAATACAAAATAAACACCTGTCACACTTGGGTATCTACCAAACTCCATCCCCCCTACAAACATGAGCCACATAATTTAAGTGCGAGACAAAGCCGTGCAATTCTGCACAACAAAAGGTAAGAAAGAAGTGCTACCCAGAGACGCCCTAACAGATGGCCTTCATTTTTCTAAGAAAACACCCCTGTGAGGTGTTTTGCTGACAGATGGGTTGCAGTAAGATGAAATTACCATGGAGTGGCTAATGCATGCGGGTTTTGGTGGAGAAGAGAAGAAAGTAGAGGCCAGTGATAGGACCCATGCACAGTGAGAAGCTGGATTCTGAAGAAGATCTCCATGCAAGCTTCTCTCTCAAGTCTTACAGCTCGTAATAAGAGTCAGTTATTCCTGTTCCAAATGAGAACTCAGTTCTCTTGACAGGCAACTCTTCCCTATCTGTGTCCTCGCGCTACCCTAACATACTTGCTGCTGGGCCTAGATAGAAGACAACACAAGTCTGCTGCCTACTAGAAGCTGCCTGCACCATCCAGTCAGCTTAGGCATCCTTTCTCACCAAAATGTATTTATTCTATCATCCTCAGTATTAATATAATATTTATCATGATAGTATGATCAACTGCAACAGCTTTACTCACAATGATGCCCTGTGAATAATCCATGACTCCCTGAATAAATCACCAGGTAAATATTATTTATGGAAGCAACATCATGTCCTTGAAGTCAGATTTCTCCAGATACCAGTCATGGCAAATAGAGGCTGGCATTTGCAATGTAGCCTCTGCTATGCCTCAAAGGTCAGATCCCTGGGACCTGATCAGTTTCTCTGAGTTAAGCCACTCACTCAGAGGAGGTCATTTACCCTCCTCCTGCCTTTGGCTTTCAATTGGCAGGGTGAGAGTGGGCTACTATTTGCAACTGGGCTAACAGAGTTCAATAAATGTCATTGAGCCGATGACTATAAATTTCCTTGAAATACACTGCAAATGTACCAGCTGTTATTGTCCTAACTGCTAATGACTTCAAATTGCAAATATTTGATTCAAGAGTTGAATCAAGGCCATTTTCATATTCCAGAGCCACTTCATATGACAAATTATCCCAGCTTAATACAAAATAAACACCTGTCACACTTGGGTATCTACCAAACTCCATCCCCCCTACAAACATGAGCCACATAATTTATTTATCAAAAAAAAAAAAAAAGAACCTCCAGCTGCCCTCTTGGAAAGTTACTGCCCAGATGAATGTTAACTCTCAAGAGTCTTAGATTGGGTAGGTGACTAACCCTTTCCTGCATCTGCTTTGTATGTAGTCCAGGGAACAGGAAATGGCTAATGATTACTGAAAGCCAACAGCCCTGCAGTGACCAAAAAACAGCAAAGTGCCCATCTCTGCCTAGGGAGTCGATTCACAAAGGAGGTTACTGTAGTTCCATAGTTGTATTTTTTCTCCTCCCCCTCCCCTACCCTGCCTATTCTGGCAGTTCTAGCAGATCCATTCATCAAAGACCCAGAGCCCAGAGCTCCTGAAAGAAGAGTCCTATTAGGCTCAGTGTATGAATAAATCTCTCCTTCTCTGATGCCCATTTTTGTTAGCAAATATACCTGCGTTGACAGAGTAGGATGGTTGTTCAGTCAACACTTCTCTGGATTTTACCAGTGAGGATGTCTGCGTAAGCTATGACTTATTCTACCTTCAAACTGCTTTCCCCTTTTCTTCTTCCTCTAGTCATCTTCTGATTCAGTGTTAATGTTTTTACAGAAAGGTGGAGGGCATGGGTGCTCATGCATGCTCGACTCTTTGTGACTTCCTGGACTGTGGGATTCTCCAGGCAAGAATACTGAAGTGGGTTGCCATTTTCTCCTCCAGGGGATCTTCCCTACCCAGGGATCTCCTGCATCTCTTGCACAGGCAGGGGGATTCTTTGCCACTGAGTCACCTGGAAAGCCCAGGATCCACAGTAAATGTTTCATCAGTGGCCTTGTTCAGCAGCTCTCTCCCCATCCCATCAATTAGCTCATCCCAGGGGTACTGGTTGGTGGAGGTGGGGCAGGGATTGATGGCATGCATACACCTGATCTGGCAGATCACAAATTTGCCTGATTATAAAGACAAGTATCTCTCTGCTTCTGAATAGTCAATGCCTCTTCTTGATCTGCAGGTTATAAATAAACTGTGCATCCTCTTAGGATGCACCCTGACATTTCTCTTAACTCCTTTTTCCCGCTGCACTAGCTGAATCTCGTGTCCTGTCCTCTGTATTTTCGGCTATTTAGCTTTGAAGCACAATTTCAATAAAAATCTTGAAAACTGATTTAGTAAAATCAATATCCATCAGTTTCAGCATCACCCCGGGTCTTAAAACAAGATCATGACAGAGAATTCTGCCTTGCTGTCTTGACCATTTTACTGTTATTCTACAAGCCACTTAGGATGCCACCAAGGGCAGGGGCTCTGCTGCTGAGCCAGCTCTACCCTGGCCCCACCAGTCTGTACAGCCTTGGAGGTCTATTTATAGTGCCCATCCAATTCCTGGCCCAGATGGTCCTAGTCAAAACCATCAGGCAGAGGGTCCATTTCTCCCACACAGTCAGTGCCACCGGCTATATGTCTCATACAACTCTCTCCCCTTCTCGGGAGCAGGCGGGAATTTTTCTGTCCTTGTCAGGTCACATAAGGACCCAGGATTTCTCAAAGGAACTCAACTCAGACCCTTCTTCCTGTCTTCAGGGACTTCTACCAAATGCACTTCCATGGGCAAGTCCACTAAGTCTTGATACATTAAGAATTAGACATTTTCTTTTCTAAAATGTCTGGCTTTTAATGGTGTATCTTCTTGCAAAACACTACTTCAGATTTCAGGAGCTAATTTAAGTTTTTCTTGCTTTTCTTTTTATCTTGTTCTCCCCGACCTAGCCCTACTCTCCCCCACCTAGCCCCTACCCATCCATCCCTACCTCAACACACCCCGTCCTCCTTTGTATGCCTGCTAGAACAATCTGTAACCTCTCCATGACAAAGAACACCCTCCACAATAGTACAAGGTTAGGGTTGAGGGGGATACAAAAGAGAACTTACATGTATATACATAGGTTTTAAAATTATCCCCCTCACAAGCACCCATCCTATCTGCAACTCTGTTAAGCTTCCTGACAGCTACAGTTCACTGCTGTATTGTTTTCTCCATCCTCTTATGCCGTGAGCCATATCCTCTGTGCTTCTTTCTCCTGAAATCATCCATGGCACCATCTTCATTTTCCCTCTTTATCTTGTTAAATCTCTGCCCTCCTTTCACTGCTCCTTACACACTCTGGGTATGGAGTTTTTATTTTTTTGTTGTTGTTTTTTACAATTTTTGGGGCCTCTTTCATTGATTTTCTATCCATTTATTTTAATCCATCTTTACTCCCCAGCCTGCGTGGGCCTCCCACTGCAGCGGCCTCTTTGGTTGCAGAGCACTGGCTCTGGGTGCAGGACACACCATCCAGCTGCCCTGCAGCACATGGGATCCTCCCATGCCAGGGATTGAACTGGCGCCCCTGGCCCCACCAGTCTGTACAGCCTTGGAGGTCTATTTATAGTGCCCATCCAATTCCTGGCCCAGATGGTCCTAGTCAAAACCATCAGGCAGAGGGTCCATTTCTCCCACACAGTCAGTGCCACCGGCTATATGTCTCATACAACTCTCTCCCCTTCTCGGGAGCAGGCGGGAATTTTTCTGTCCTTGTCAGGTCACATAAGGACCCAGGATTTCTCAAAGGAACTCAACTCAGACCCTTCTTCCTGTCTTCAGGGACTTCTACCAAATGCACTTCCATGGGCAAGTCCACTAAGTCTTGATACATTAAGAATTAGACATTTTCTTTTCTAAAATGTCTGGCTTTTAATGGTGTATCTTCTTGCAAAACACTACTTCAGATTTCAGGAGCTAATTTAAGTTTTTCTTGCTTTTCTTTTTATCTTGTTCTCCCCGACCTAGCCCTACTCTCCCCCACCTAGCCCCTACCCATCCATCCCTACCTCAACACACCCCGTCCTCCTTTGTATGCCTGCTAGAACAATCTGTAACCTCTCCATGACAAAGAACACCCTCCACAATAGTACAAGGTTAGGGTTGAGGGGGATACAAAAGAGAACTTACATGTATATACATAGGTTTTAAAATTATCCCCCTCACAAGCACCCATCCTATCTGCAACTCTGTTAAGCTTCCTGACAGCTACAGTTCACTGCTGTATTGTTTTCTCCATCCTCTTATGCCGTGAGCCATATCCTCTGTGCTTCTTTCTCCTGAAATCATCCATGGCACCATCTTCATTTTCCCTCTTTATCTTGTTAAATCTCTGCCCTCCTTTCACTGCTCCTTACACACTCTGGGTATGGAGTTTTTATTTTTTTGTTGTTGTTTTTTACAATTTTTGGGGCCTCTTTCATTGATTTTCTATCCATTTATTTTAATCCATCTTTACTCCCCAGCCTGCGTGGGCCTCCCACTGCAGCGGCCTCTTTGGTTGCAGAGCACTGGCTCTGGGTGCAGGACACACCCATCCAGCTGCCCTGCAGCACATGGGATCCTCCCATGCCAGGGATTGAACTGGCGCCCCCTGCACTGCAAGGCGAACTCTTTACCCACTGAACCACCAGGGAAGCCCCAGCATGGAGTCTTTATTGTTGTATGACCTTGTCTTTCTTTTCTTCTTCTGGACTCTAACCAAACTTCTCACTTCTATTTTAATTTTTACTATTTTGACTTACATTTCATCACCTCCATCTACCCCACCCACCACCTTCATAAATGCTTCTATAGCTAGGAATACACATTTTAATTTTTAAAGACTTTGGACTGTTCTTCCCTCAAGTGCTTCTGGAACACAGGATGGATATTTAAGACTGTGATCTGGAAAGTCTTAGGACCTTTGTAGTAGACACACATTTTTATCTAAGGCCTCCCAAAAGAAAAATTCCTCAGCAAGAAAACACCCCAACCATCAAAATTTGAGCCCCAGAATTGGTCTCAGTACCCAGCTAATGAACACTCAAGTGAGAAAGAGGTACAACAAGGTCTAATTGCAAGATGCCATTTTTCAGGTTACAGTTTTCCAGTAAGTCAGGCATTCTGCAAAACACTGTGAAACAAAAACCTCTATAAACACAGAACTTACAGTGAACAGTTATCATTTGCATATTTATTGACCAGCAGCAATTTGCAACTAATAATAACTTTGAAAGAAGAGAAAAACCAAATCCCACCATTATTTTTTGAGTGTTTACCAAATGTATTTGGCAGAACATGAAATATTTTCCATGCATTATTTTAATTAATTTTCACACCAATCAGAGGAAAATGAACTATTATTCTGACAATCTTACAGAAGAGGAAACTAAGGATCAGAGAAGTAAAGTGAATTGTCAAAAATCACACACTATATATGTAACAGAATCCAAATAGTTTTATCACAAAGTTAAATTCTTGGCCCAGAATCACATGAGACAAGCAGTCAGAAGACATAAGGTGATTTGGGTAACACAAGAGACTGTGTACTCAGTTGCCTCAGTCAAGTCCAATTCTTTGCAAACTACCAGGTTCCTTTGTCCATGGGATTCTCCAGGCAACAATACTGGAGTGGATTCCCTGCCCTCCTCCAGGGAATCTTTCTGACCCAGAGATGGAACTGACATCTCTTAAGTCTCCTGCCTTTCCAGCAGGTTCTTTACCAACAAGTGCCACTAAGGAGAGGAACAATTCAAAACTGAGATCCTTCTTAAGACAACTGGATAAGGATGAGCATCCACTATTTAATGAAAAAAGAACATGACACTGACATCAGAACCCTATTCAACAGTAAATATATAAAGCTAATGTATATATTTAAGCTTTAAAAATGTATAGTAGGGCTAAGACAGAAGAATGGAGAAACCATGAGCTCACCTCCTCCCATGAGCACACCAAAGTTACAACTATTTTCAAAACAACTATTAATGAGAAATGAGACTAACAGAAAAGTTTGGAAAAACAAAGTAAAAAGAAGGTAAAGTTAAAAAAAAAGTCAACTAGAGGGCTTCCCTGGTGGTCCAGTGGGTAAGGACACCGCCTTGCAGTGCAAGGGGTGCCGGTTCAATCCCTGGTGCCGCGGGGCCGCTGGACCAATGTGTCCAATTGCCAAGCCGGAGCTCTGGAGCGCATGCGCCCAGAGCCGGTGCTCTGTGACAACAGAGGCCGCTGTGATGGGAGGCCCATGCGGGCCAAAAAACAGAGATGGATGAAAATAGATAAATGAAAGACCAGTAGAAGTGGTCTGCACACTGTCCTCCCTCCTCAAACCTCACCCCCGCCCATCCCCCCACCAAAAAAAGAACCTCTTGGGTGACCACAACCAAAAATCAATGCTAGATACAAAGAGAGAGAGAGAGAGAAAGGGTTCCAAACATAATGCTATAAGGAGTCATCATAAGGGAAATGAGCAAAAGAAAAAGATGGGGCAAAAGAAAACTACAAAAATAGTCCCAAAGCAATAAACAAAAGTGGCAGTACATACCTACCAGTAATTACTTCCAATGTAAATAAATTAATGCTTCAATCAGAAGGCACAGAGGCTGAACAGATACAAAAACAAGACCCACACATATGCTGCCTACAAAAGACACAATACCATGGTTCCTTTGTCCATGGGATTCTCCAGGCAACAATACTGGAGTGGATTCCCTGCCCTCCTCCAGGGAATCTTTCTGACCCAGAGATGGAACTGACATCTCTTAAGTCTCCTGCCTTTCCAGCAGGTTCTTTACCAACAAGTGCCACTAAGGAGAGGAACAATTCAAAACTGAGATCCTTCTTAAGACAACTGGATAAGGATGAGCATCCACTATTTAATGAAAAAAGAACATGACACTGACATCAGAACCCTATTCAACAGTAAATATATAAAGCTAATGTATATATTTAAGCTTTAAAAATGTATAGTAGGGCTAAGACAGAAGAATGGAGAAACCATGAGCTCACCTCCTCCCATGAGCACACCAAAGTTACAACTATTTTCAAAACAACTATTAATGAGAAATGAGACTAACAGAAAAGTTTGGAAAAACAAAGTAAAAAGAAGGTAAAGTTAAAAAAAAAGTCAACTAGAGGGCTTCCCTGGTGGTCCAGTGGGTAAGGACACCGCCTTGCAGTGCAAGGGGTGCCGGTTCAATCCCTGGTGCCGCGGGGCCGCTGGACCAATGTGTCCAATTGCCAAGCCGGAGCTCTGGAGCGCATGCGCCCAGAGCCGGTGCTCTGTGACAACAGAGGCCGCTGTGATGGGAGGCCCATGCGGGCCAAAAAACAGAGATGGATGAAAATAGATAAATGAAAGACCAGTAGAAGTGGTCTGCACACTGTCCTCCCTCCTCAAACCTCACCCCCGCCCATCCCCCCACCAAAAAAAGAACCTCTTGGGTGACCACAACCAAAAATCAATGCTAGATACAAAGAGAGAGAGAGAGAGAAAGGGTTCCAAACATAATGCTATAAGGAGTCATCATAAGGGAAATGAGCAAAAGAAAAAGATGGGGCAAAAGAAAACTACAAAAATAGTCCCAAAGCAATAAACAAAAGTGGCAGTACATACCTACCAGTAATTACTTCCAATGTAAATAAATTAATGCTTCAATCAGAAGGCACAGAGGCTGAACAGATACAAAAACAAGACCCACACATATGCTGCCTACAAAAGACACAATTCCAATCTAAAGGCACACACAGAAAGTGAGGGGTAGGAAAAAATATTCCATGGAAATGGAAATGAAAAGAAAGCTGGGATAGCAACACTTATATCAGACAAAAAAGACTTCAAACCAAAGACTGCAATAAGTGATGGAGAAGGACATTATATAATGATTAAGAGATGAATACAACAAGAATATATAAAAATTGTGAATATGTATAGAACCAACATAGGAGCACCTAAATACATAAAGCAAATTTAACAAATGTAAAGGGAGAAATTGGCAATAACACAGAATAGTAGGGAACTTTGACATTTTATTTACATCAATGCATAGATCATTCAGACTGAAAATCAATAAGGAATCATTGGACTTAAATGACACACTAGAGCAGATAAAGTTAATAGATAAATAAAGAATATCCATCCAAAAGCAGCAGAATTAACATTTTTCAAGTGCATATGGAACATTCTCCAGGACAGATTGTATATTAGGTCACAATATGTCCCTCAATAAATTTAAGAAGACTAAAATTATATCAAACAACTTCTCAAACCACGAGACCAGAAATAAATTCTAAGGAAAAAAGAACAAATAAACTATCAAAGCCACCAATGGATCACTGAAGTAATCAAAGATAAAAAAGAAAAAAACCTGAGACAAATGAAAATGAAAACACTATGGTCCAAAACTCTATGGGACAAAGCAAAAGTAGTTCCAAGAGGGAAGTTTATAGTGATACAAGCCTACTTCAGGAAATAAGAAAAATAAACAACCTAACTTTACACCTAGTGAAACTGGAAAAAGAAAAATAAGTAAATCCCAAAGTTAGTAGAAGGAAGGAAATAATAGAGATCAGAACAGAAATAAATAAAATGGAGATTAAAATTAGAAAAGATTAATAAACTAAGATCTGGTTCATTGAAAAGGTAAATAAAATTGATAAATATTTAACCAGACATCAAAAAGAGAGGCCATAAATAAATAAAACAGAAATGATAAAAGAGAAGTCTGAACCAATATCACAGAAATATAAAGAATCCTAAGAAATTACTATAAAACCATTATATACCAATAAAATAGAAGACCTATAATAAATGAATAAATTCCTGGAAGCAGTTCTTCCCAAGAATGAATCCAGAAGAAACAGAAAATATGAGAAGACCTATAGTCGATGATGATACTACATCAGTAATTTTTAAAACTCCCCCCAAACAGAAGTTTAGGACCAAACAGCTTCACAGATGAATATGACCAAATATTTAAAGAATAGTTAACACCTATCCCCAAACTATTCAAAAAACTGAAGAGGAAGGAATGCTTCCAAACTCATTCTACAAGGCTAGCATCACCCTGACACCAAAATCAGAAAATGACATCACGCACACACATACACACAAATACACACATAAATAACCAGCTAATATCACTGATGAACATAAATGCAAAAATTCTCAACAAAATATTGGCAAACCCAACAATACACTAACAAATTAGCAAATTCAACAATACATTGAAGGGATTATATACCATGATCAAGTGGGATTTATCCCAGGGATGCAAGGATGGTTCTATATTTGCAAATCAATCAATATTAACTAATAAAAATTATATATTCTTCTCAATAAATGCAGAAAAGCTTCCAAGGAAATCGACTGTCCATTTATAATTAAAAACTCTCAGAAAAGTGGTACAGAGGGGAACTATATCAACACAATAAGATACGACAAACCTATAACCAACATCACACTCTGGTAAAAAGTTGAAAGTGTTTCCTCTAAGATCAGGAAAAATACAAGGATGCCAACATAGACCATTTTTACTCACTGTAGTATTGATCATCCAAGCCATAGGAACCATACAAGGAAAAAAGAATCCAAAATGAAAAGAAAGGAATAAAACTACCTCAGTCTGCAAATAACATGATACTCTTCATAGGAAATCCTAATGATGCCACTAAACAACCATCAGAACTAATAAATGGATTAAATAAAGCTGCAGTATACAGCAGTAGTATAGAGAAAATCTGCTGCCATTTCTATACACTGTATCTATTATAATGAACTATTATAAAGAGAAATTAAGAAAACAATCCCCTTCACAATTACATCAAACAAAATGAAGTAAATCCAAAGAAGGAGGTAAAAAAAAAAAACCCTGTTCTCAAAGAACGATAACGCGTAGATGAAATAAATTGAAGATGACACAAATAAATGAAAAGATATAGTATGCTAATGGACTGGGAGAATTTGTATCATTAAAATGAACATACTACCAAGCAATCCACAGATTCAGTGACTGTAATCCCTATTAAAACACCAGCGACATTTTTAATAGAACTAGAGCAAATTCTAAAATTTGTGCAAAAACACAAAAGATTTTGAATAGCCAAAACAAGAAAAAAAAGCAAAGTAGATGGTATCAAGCTTCCTAATTCAAGGAATACTAAAAGCTACAGTAATCAAAACAGTCTAGTACTGGCACCAAAAAAGACAGATCAATGGAACAGAATAGAGAGCCCAGAAATAAACTCATGCTTAAATGATCAATTAATCTACTACAAAGGAGGCAAGAATATACAGAGGAGAAAAGACAGTCTCTTCAATAAATGGTGTGAGAAAACTGGAAAGCTACATGCCAGAATCAAACTGAACTACTCGCTCACACCATATAAAAATAAACTCACAATGGACTAAAGACCTAAAGGTAAGATCTGAAACTACAAATACTTAAAAGAAAACAGGGAACATCCTTTGACATAAATCACAGCAATATTCTGGACTCTGTCTCCCAAGGCGAAAAAATAAAGAAATTGGACCCAAATAAACTTAAACGCTTTTGCACAGCCAAGAATACAATTGGCAAAACAAATAGACAATCTACAAAATGGGAAAAAATATTTGCAAATGATACATCTGATAAGGGGTTAACATCCCAAATATACAAGAATTCATACAACTCAACATCAAAGAAACAAACAAAAAGTGGGCCCAGGATCTGAATAGATATTTTCCAAAGATGACACACATGTGAGAAGGCATTCAGCGTCATGATCATCAAGGCAGTACAGATCAGAACCACAACGAGATACCAACTCACGCCTGTCAGACGCCTGGCATCAGAAGGAGAAGAAGTAACAAGTGTTTGCGGGATGTGCAGAAGAGGGAACCCTCATGCACTGTTGCTGGGAATGTAAGTTGGTACAGCCACCACTGCGGAAAACACTGTGGAGGTTTCTCACAAAATATAACAAAGCTACCGTAGTAAGCAGCAATTCTACTTCTGAGTGTTTACCCAAAGGAAACAAAAACACTAATTTGAAAAGGTAGCTGCATCTCTATGTTCACTGTAATATTTACAAGAGCCAACATATGGAAGCAATCTACATATCCACTGATAGATGAATGGATAAAGATGTGGTATATAAAATCAATAGAACATTATTCAAACATAAAAAAGAATGAAATCTTGCCATTTGTGATAACATGGCTGGACCTGGAGAGTGTTAGGCAAAGTGAAATAAGTCAGATGGATAAAGATAAATACCAAATGATTTCACTCGTGTGGAATCTTAAAAAAAACAAAACCATTAATGAATAAACATAACAAAAAAAGAAACAGACTCAGATACAGAGAGTAAATAGATGGTTGGCAAAGGGGATGGAGAAGGGGGAAAAGGCAAATAGTGAAGAGGATTAAGGGGTATAAACTTACAGTTTAAAAATAAAAAGTTGCTGGGATGTAATGTACAGCATAGGGAATATAGTTAATCATATTCTATGGTGACAGATCATAACTGACAACATAATGATCATTTCTAATGTATAACAATATTGACTATGTTGTACACCTAAAACTAAGATGTCAATTAGACTCCAAATAAAAAATTATATAAATACATGTCACTCTCTTTACAGAGCGTGGACTCAGACCTTATGAATGAATTGTTTTTATTACCTTCATAAAACCATATGTTCAAGAACTCATCTGTCATCAGCAATACATACATAAACATTTCAGTCAATACTCAGGTAATAAAAAAACAGAAAACGAGATGGATAGTTCACTTGTTACAGAATTACATCTTACTGTTTTGATTTACTGTGTCAATTAGTAATCTTTTTTATTTTATGCTGTACTATATAGCACCATTCCATCCTATCTTAGAAAGAGATGAGATCCTTGCCTTAATTTTTTATGATAAAAATGTATTCATTTATTTATTTTTGGCTGTGTTTCATTTGGGTCTTTGTTGTGTGCACAGGCTTTCTCTAGTTGTGTTTTTCATGGCAGCAGCTTCTCTTGTTGCAGAGCACAGGCTCTAGGCACTTGGGCTTTAGTAGTTGCACCTTGTGGGCACAGTAGCTATCGCTTGCGGGCTCCAGAGCGCAGGCTTGGTAGCTGTGGCACATGGGATCCGTTGCCCTGTGGCATGTGGATCTTTCCAAACCAGGGATCGAACTGATGTCCCCAGTACTGTAAGGCAGATTCTTAACCACTGAACCCCTAGGGAAGCTCGGTCCTTATCTTTAATCATTTAAAATCATACATTTATATTTTCTCTTATTTAAACAAGAGATTTATTTACTTATTTATTTTTTGCAAAGTATTTGAGGTCTGAGAAATTACTTCAGTTATTTCAAAGTATGATCAGAAAGAGCAACCATTTCACATTATATTTTAAAACCAAAGATATTTTTAGTTTGTAATTCTAATAGTTCTTTTGGTCTACTTCCTTTTTTGTAAATATTTATACTCCCAAGTATTAGCATACACACCTAAATAAATACCTTTCCATTCTCCTTTCTTGCAGTCTGATTAGAAAATGTGATGGCGGGCTTCCCCTGGTGGTCCAGTGGGTAAGGACACCGCCTTGCAGTGCAAGGGGTGCGGTTCGATCCCTGGCCTGGGAAGATCCCACGTGCCGCGGAGCGGCTGGACTGATGTGTCCAATTACTGAGCCGGAGCTCTGGAGTGACAGACGCCACCGCGATGGGAGGCCCACAGGAGCCAAAGAACAAAGACGGATGAAAATGGAGAAATGAAAGACCAATAGAAGTGGCCCACCCGCTCCCCTCCCTCCGCGACCCCCGCCCAAAATAAATAAATAAATAAATCTTTAAAAAAAAAAAAAGAAAGAAAAGAAAATGTGATGGCACCATAACAATGCAAACTCCTTGAGTTTAAAACAATTTATTAACGGTGTTTGGCAAAGTGTTAAGTGCGTACGTTAAAAGGTGTTCCTCTGGGGCTTCCCCTGGTGGTCCACTGGGTAAGGACACCGCCTTGCAGTGCAAGGGGCGCCAGTTCGATCCCTGGCCTGGGAAGATCCCACGTGCCGCGGAGCGGCTGGACTGATGTGTCCAATTACTGAGCCGGAGCTCTGGAGTGACAGACGCCACCGCGATGGGAGGCCCACAGGAGCCAAAGAACAAAGACGGATGAAAATGGAGAAATGAAAGACCAATAGAAGTGGCCCACCCGCTCCCCTCCCTCCGCGACCCCCGCCCAAAATAAATAAATAAATAAATCTTTAAAAAAAAAAAAAGAAAGAAAAGAAAATGTGATGGCACCATAACAATGCAAACTCCTTGAGTTTAAAACAATTTATTAACGGTGTTTGGCAAAGTGTTAAGTGCGTACGTTAAAAGGTGTTCCTCTGGGGCTTCCCCTGGTGGTCCACTGGGTAAGGACACCGCCTTGCAGTGCAAGGGGCGCCAGTTCCATCCCTGGCCTGGGAAGATCCCACGTGCCGCGGAGCAGCAGGACTGATGTGTCCAATCACCGAGCTGGAGCTCTGGGGCGCATGCGCCCAGAGCCGGCGCTCTGCGATAACAGAGGTCACTGTGATGGGAGGCCCACACAGGCCAAAGCACAAAGATGGATGAAAATAGATAAATGAAAGACCAATAGAAGTGGCCTGCCCGTCCCCCTCCCTCCCCACCTCACCCCCCAAAAAATAAATAAATAAAATAAATGTTTAAAAAAAAAAGGGTGTTCCTCTTAGTAAATATTTATTTACAGAATTCTGGCTACACTTGGGTTTAAAAACAACAGTAATAGAAATAATAATGAATATTTCCAGAGGGAAAGTAATAATTTACTCTGTGTTTGGCACTGTGCTAGATTTTAAATTACCTCTCTTGTGTAGTAACACATTATTTCTGCTTAACCAATGGGAAGATAAAAATTTGTGGAGGTTAAGTGTGCCCTTCTGAAGCTCACACATCTCATAAGTCAGACAGTCAGATTCTGTCCCAAGGGTATTGTTTCCAAAGCCCACCATGCAAATGGTTTCTAATACCCTCATCTCACTATCTTCTCAACTTTCCTTAAAAGCTACCAAATAATTAAAGAAGAAAAAGAAAAACTATCGAATAACTGTTTTTTGCAGGCAAGACATGCCATATGGGATCTCAGTTCTCTGACCAGGGATCAAACCCGCACCCCCTGCAGTGGAAGCATGGAGTCTTAACTGCTGGACCATCAGGGAAATCCCAGAGGCAAATCCCCTTTACCTCACCATTTCCTTTCACATTTCCTTGCAAGATACAAATATTTACTAATTTCAGTCTCTAACTCCCATCTGATTCAGATCAACACCCCTGCAAAACAAATGTCAGATCTTATTACATCTGTATGCTCATTATTTATACTTCTTCCCAGGGGTTTGCTAGTAAATATTTAACAACCAACTCTGGGAGTAGAGGTTAGGAGACGAGCCCTGATTTATAGCGTTTGTCTGATTTTCACGGCATAAATCCTAATAGCATGGATAATTATAAGGCACTGAGACGAGCTCACTGAACACAGAGCTGGAAAGATGTGTATGGCTCACTTTCTCTATCTGGCACGTGGTACTTAGCAGACTCCCATACTAACAAGGGTAAGATGAAAAAAATAAAAAATATCCTCTTTCTTGGATTAACTTTGGATGAATAACTAGGAAACATATCTGTTTTAAACATTCACGTGCTGTTTGATGGATTCAACTGATTTTTTGTTCTTCCAGACCAGTGGCTGCCACCGTGTGGTCCCCAGGCCAATAACATGAGCATCACCGAGGAACTTGTTACATATGTAAATTATAGGCCCCACCCCAGACCTACTGAATCAGAAAGATGGTGGTGATGGAGGGAAGGTCAGCAGTCATTGCTTTAATCAATGTTTTAAAGAGACTCTAGGCGATTCTGTTCCTAATTTCAAAATCTCTTCTCCATTCCAGTGCTGAGAAGGTAAAGAAATCAAGGTATAGGAAGCTAATGAGAGGAAGCCAATGTCAACTTTAACGGGGAAAAAAAAACAGGAGATGGTCATTGGTCTAGTAAGTGGGTCATGCAGACTATAGAGAAGAAAGGTTCTTAGTAATATTTGTGGAGGTTAAGTGTGCCCTTCTGAAGCTCACACATCTCATAAGTCAGACAGTCAGATTCTGTCCCAAGGGTATTGTTTCCAAAGCCCACCATGCAAATGGTTTCTAATACCCTCATCTCACTATCTTCTCAACTTTCCTTAAAAGCTACCAAATAATTAAAGAAGAAAAAGAAAAACTATCGAATAACTGTTTTTTGCAGGCAAGACATGCCATATGGGATCTCAGTTCTCTGACCAGGGATCAAACCCGCACCCCCTGCAGTGGAAGCATGGAGTCTTAACTGCTGGACCATCAGGGAAATCCCAGAGGCAAATCCCCTTTTTACCTCACCATTTCCTTTCACATTTCCTTGCAAGATACAAATATTTACTAATTTCAGTCTCTAACTCCCATCTGATTCAGATCAACACCCCTGCAAAACAAATGTCAGATCTTATTACATCTGTATGCTCATTATTTATACTTCTTCCCAGGGGTTTGCTAGTAAATATTTAACAACCAACTCTGGGAGTAGAGGTTAGGAGACGAGCCCTGATTTATAGCGTTTGTCTGATTTTCACGGCATAAATCCTAATAGCATGGATAATTATAAGGCACTGAGACGAGCTCACTGAACACAGAGCTGGAAAGATGTGTATGGCTCACTTTCTCTATCTGGCACGTGGTACTTAGCAGACTCCCATACTAACAAGGGTAAGATGAAAAAAATAAAAAATATCCTCTTTCTTGGATTAACTTTGGATGAATAACTAGGAAACATATCTGTTTTAAACATTCACGTGCTGTTTGATGGATTCAACTGATTTTTTGTTCTTCCAGACCAGTGGCTGCCACCGTGTGGTCCCCAGGCCAATAACATGAGCATCACCGAGGAACTTGTTACATATGTAAATTATAGGCCCCACCCCAGACCTACTGAATCAGAAAGATGGTGGTGATGGAGGGAAGGTCAGCAGTCATTGCTTTAATCAATGTTTTAAAGAGACTCTAGGCGATTCTGTTCCTAATTTCAAAATCTCTTCTCCATTCCAGTGCTGAGAAGGTAAAGAAATCAAGGTATAGGAAGCTAATGAGAGGAAGCCAATGTCAACTTTAACGGGGAAAAAAAAAAAAAACAGGAGATGGTCATTGGTCTAGTAAGTGGGTCATGCAGACTATAGAGAAGAAAGGTCTTACTTACTTATCACTTATCCGATTACTGCTCACATCTCAGTCACGAGAAGTGACTGTGAAACCTGTCTGTAGACAGCCTCTTCAGAACAGAGAAGCAGCTCATTGACTTTTTGATACTCATGCCACAGACACTGGGATGGATCCAACTGGAAAGTCTCATGCTTCAGTGTACAGCTGGGGAAGCTCTGCTCTTTACCTAAGTAAGGGAAAACACAAGCTGCCTACCTAAATACAACCTGGGTCTACTGCCTTCCTTGGAAGTTAACCTGCTTTAGAATCTCCCTGAGGGCTTGTTAAAATACATATGGCTGACTTCTGTCTCCATACACAGCTCCTGAATCACTGGGGCCCCAAAATTTGCATTTATAACAAGTACTCAGTGATGCTGAAGCTGCTATACAGAGAACCACACACCCCACTCTGAGAACTGATCCACACTCACGAGTACTGACATGTTCTAAGTTCTCTCCCCTCTGGATCCTGTTCTTGGATTGTTAAGGAGCTGCTGGACTCTACCCTGAGGCTGGCTGGCCTGATGGAGTGGTTGGTGAGGAGATGTGTACAGTGGGATTGGCAATAGCAGAGCTTTCATTTCGGTAAAGACATCACCGCAAACAGAAACACAGTTTAATCAGAGCCAATTGGTAGCAGAGCTTTCATTTCGGTTTTTAAGAAACATAAAACTTTTTTTGCTGTTTGATGGATTCAACTGATTTTTTGTTCTTCCAGACCAGTGGCTGCCACCGTGTGGTCCCCAGGCCAATAACATGAGCATCACCGAGGAACTTGTTACATATGTAAATTATAGGCCCCACCCCAGACCTACTGAATCAGAAAGATGGTGGTGATGGAGGGAAGGTCAGCAGTCATTGCTTTAATCAATGTTTTAAAGAGACTCTAGGCGATTCTGTTCCTAATTTCAAAATCTCTTCTCCATTCCAGTGCTGAGAAGGTAAAGAAATCAAGGTATAGGAAGCTAATGAGAGGAAGCCAATGTCAACTTTAACGGGGAAAAAAAAAAAAAACAGGAGATGGTCATTGGTCTAGTAAGTGGGTCATGCAGACTATAGAGAAGAAAGGTCTTACTTACTTATCACTTATCCGATTACTGCTCACATCTCAGTCACGAGAAGTGACTGTGAAACCTGTCTGTAGACAGCCTCTTCAGAACAGAGAAGCAGCTCATTGACTTTTTGATACTCATGCCACAGACACTGGGATGGATCCAACTGGAAAGTCTCATGCTTCAGTGTACAGCTGGGGAAGCTCTGCTCTTTACCTAAGTAAGGGAAAACACAAGCTGCCTACCTAAATACAACCTGGGTCTACTGCCTTCCTTGGAAGTTAACCTGCTTTAGAATCTCCCTGAGGGCTTGTTAAAATACATATGGCTGACTTCTGTCTCCATACACAGCTCCTGAATCACTGGGGCCCCAAAATTTGCATTTATAACAAGTACTCAGTGATGCTGAAGCTGCTATACAGAGAACCACACACCCCACTCTGAGAACTGATCCACACTCACGAGTACTGACATGTTCTAAGTTCTCTCCCCTCTGGATCCTGTTCTTGGATTGTTAAGGAGCTGCTGGACTCTACCCTGAGGCTGGCTGGCCTGATGGAGTGGTTGGTGAGGAGATGTGTACAGTGGGATTGGCAATAGCAGAGCTTTCATTTCGGTAAAGACATCACCGCAAACAGAAACACAGTTTAATCAGAGCCATAATTGGTACACTGCGCCAGGATTTTCATTTACTCTGCTACATCTCATTTTACTCTGAAGAGGCATTTATTGCAGACAGTTTTTAAAGGAAAATTTTCATAATTAGACAATGCTTTATAAGTGTAATCCATTTTGGCTTATGGGAAGGCTTTTCTAGAAATCAAAATGCACACTGGCATCAAAATACAAATAGTGCAGAAATAAACATTGTGCAATTGACAAGGTATTCATTAATACTTGAATATACTGTTTGCAGCATCTCATTCAGGAATGAGTTGATATTTTCTCTGTGAAGACTCAGTGTTCCTATTCCTGAAATGACCCAAAGACAAGAGTCATCAGTACAGCCTATACTCATTGGGCTCCAAAGCATAAGAATAACCAAATAGCAATCATTAAGTTTGCAGGTGGCATCAAGTTAAGTGAGAATTACTCCAAAGGAAGAAAATAGTTTAAGTACAGCATGACCTTGGCAATTTGGAGCAAAGGAGAAAAAACATAGCACACGTTATCTGAGCAAGGTATACATTGCAAAAGAAAATCCAAATTGCAAAATAAAAAAAAGTTCAGTATATAAGCAAGCATTGCTATTTATTTATTCATTTACTCAAAAATTAATTATTGAACACCTAGTACCTGCCAGGACCTGAGGATAGAGCAGTAGGCAAAGAGACATTGTTCCTCACTCATGGAACTCAGAGAAAAGAGGGAGAGACTCCTTAAACAAGTAAGCAAAAAATAAAGCCTTTATTCCTAATTGTTTATATGTGCTTTGAAAAAGAGGGGAGCTCAGTGGTAAAAGGTCACCTGCCACAGCTCCTGAATCACTGGGGCCCCAAAATTTGCATTTATAACAAGTACTCAGTGATGCTGAAGCTGCTATACAGAGAACCACACACCCCACTCTGAGAACTGATCCACACTCACGAGTACTGACATGTTCTAAGTTCTCTCCCTCTGGATCCTGTTCTTGGATTGTTAAGGAGCTGCTGGACTCTACCCTGAGGCTGGCTGGCCTGATGGAGTGGTTGGTGAGGAGATGTGTACAGTGGGATTGGCAATAGCAGAGCTTTCATTTCGGTAAAGACATCACCGCAAACAGAAACACAGTTTAATCAGAGCCATAATTGGTACACTGCGCCAGGATTTTCATTTACTCTGCTACATCTCATTTTACTCTGAAGAGGCATTTATTGCAGACAGTTTTTAAAGGAAAATTTTCATAATTAGACAATGCTTTATAAGTGTAATCCATTTTGGCTTATGGGAAGGCTTTTCTAGAAATCAAAATGCACACTGGCATCAAAATACAAATAGTGCAGAAATAAACATTGTGCAATTGACAAGGTATTCATTAATACTTGAATATACTGTTTGCAGCATCTCATTCAGGAATGAGTTGATATTTTCTCTGTGAAGACTCAGTGTTCCTATTCCTGAAATGACCCAAAGACAAGAGTCATCAGTACAGCCTATACTCATTGGGCTCCAAAGCATAAGAATAACCAAATAGCAATCATTAAGTTTGCAGGTGGCATCAAGTTAAGTGAGAATTACTCCAAAGGAAGAAAATAGTTTAAGTACAGCATGACCTTGGCAATTTGGAGCAAAGGAGAAAAAACATAGCACACGTTATCTGAGCAAGGTATACATTGCAAAAGAAAATCCAAATTGCAAAATAAAAAAAAGTTCAGTATATAAGCAAGCATTGCTATTTATTTATTCATTTACTCAAAAATTAATTATTGAACACCTAGTACCTGCCAGGACCTGAGGATAGAGCAGTAGGCAAAGAGACATTGTTCCTCACTCATGGAACTCAGAGAAAAGAGGGAGAGACTCCTTAAACAAGTAAGCAAAAAATAAAGCCTTTATTCCTAATTGTTTATATGTGCTTTGAAGAAAAAGAGCAGAGGAATGGGAAAAGAAGAGCTTGGTTTGAGGGGCTTCCCTGGTAGCTCAGTGGTAAAAAGGTCACCTGCCAATGCAGGAGACACAGGTTCGATCTCTGATCTGGGAACATCCCACACGCTGCAGAGTAAGTAAGCCTGTGAGCCACAACTAGTGAGCCTATGCACTAAAGCATCGAAGCACAACTGTGGAGCCCATGTGCCGCAATTGCTGAAGCCCATGGGCCCTAGAGCCCGAGTTCCACAACAAGAGGTCACCGCAACAAGGAGCCTGTTCACGTCAACTAGAGAGTAGTCTCCACTCCCTGCAACTAGAGAAGAACCTGTGGCAGCAGTGAAAACCAAGGATAGCCAAAAATAATCAAATAAATAAAATTATTAAAAAAAAATAGCTTGGCGTGAGAGAAGAGGGATTATTTAGGTAGAATGGTTAGGGAAGCTTCTCTGAGAAGGTGACATTTATGAGCCGGAACATAAATTATAAGAAATAGTTAGCTGTGGGGAAACTATTTCAACACACAGGACCACTCCAGCCCAAGTCAACATCCTATGGTTATTGCCTGGGCAGTAAAGGTCTAGGAACTGAAAGAAGACCAGTGTGACCTGAAGAAAGCAAACAAGAGAGATGAGGAGTAGGGCAGCATCCAGATAAACATGCAGCAGCAACACAGTAACATTTGAAAGCAGACGAGTCAGGGACTTCCCTGGTAGTCCAGTGGTTGAGACTCCACCTTCCAATTCAGGGGCTGGGGGTTCCATCCCTGGCCGGGGAAGGAGGGTACCATATGCCATGGCGTGCATCCAAAAATTAAAGAAAAAGCATGGGATCAGCAAACCTTCCCCACAAAGGGTGAGATATTAAATAACTTAGGATTTTGTGGACCATAGGTCTTTGTCCCAAGTTCTCAACCGATGTAGCAAGAAGTGGTCATAGACAATATTTAAACAATGCATGTGGCTGTGTTCCGATAAAACTTTATAAAAACAGGCACTGACTGGATGGCATTAGCCTGCAGTCCAAATTGTTTCAGTTGCCAACCTCTGAAAGAATAAAAGCAGGATAAGACTGGTCTAGAAAATATAAGCAGGAGCAAGAGCAGGAAATTCATCTTCTAAATGAGTCAGGAATTCATTTTCTAAATGAGTCAGCACTAGTCGAATCATTACTTGATAAAACATCTTCCTTGGACTCCACACTATAGTGGGGTGTCAAAATGCAAGCATAAAGGTTCTAAAATAGTGATGATTATAGCTTTGGAAGACTCTGACCAAGTAAAGAGTTTAAATACAGTGACTTATTCAACATGGCCAACAGAGAAGAGGTAACAGAACAGTTTTCACGTGTCTGAAGTGTTATTTTGACTGAGGATGTGTCCCAACTGTTTTCCATATTTACTGAGTAGAGAGCAAATGTGGAAACAAAGGGAAGGGGTACATGAGATGCGATAAGGAAATGGAATTCAAGAAACAGGATGGCCCAACGACATAAGAACATGTTGACATGGTCCCTGCGAGCTCTCCTCCCTGTTTCTGTGGCACACACATCTGTTCAGGACAAAAGGACTATTTCATCCATGTGTCTTAGGTATACCACTGTCTAAAGGAACACCATCACAGGGAACTATACTCAGTGCTCTGTAACAACCTAGAATCTGAAAGAGATATACAGCCGGGGGCCAAAAAATGTGACCTGAAGAAAGCAAACAAGAGAGATGAGGAGTAGGGCAGCATCCAGATAAACATGCAGCAGCAACACAGTAACATTTGAAAGCAGACGAGTCAGGGACTTCCCTGGTAGTCCAGTGGTTGAGACTCCACCTTCCAATTCAGGGGCTGGGGGTTCCATCCCTGGCCGGGGAAGGAGGGTACCATATGCCATGGCGTGCATCCAAAAATTAAAGAAAAAGCATGGGATCAGCAAACCTTCCCCACAAAGGGTGAGATATTAAATAACTTAGGATTTTGTGGACCATAGGTCTTTGTCCCAAGTTCTCAACCGATGTAGCAAGAAGTGGTCATAGACAATATTTAAACAATGCATGTGGCTGTGTTCCGATAAAACTTTATAAAAACAGGCACTGACTGGATGGCATTAGCCTGCAGTCCAAATTGTTTCAGTTGCCAACCTCTGAAAGAATAAAAGCAGGATAAGACTGGTCTAGAAAATATAAGCAGGAGCAAGAGCAGGAAATTCATCTTCTAAATGAGTCAGGAATTCATTTTCTAAATGAGTCAGCACTAGTCGAATCATTACTTGATAAAACATCTTCCTTGGACTCCACACTATAGTGGGGTGTCAAAATGCAAGCATAAAGGTTCTAAAATAGTGATGATTATAGCTTTGGAAGACTCTGACCAAGTAAAGAGTTTAAATACAGTGACTTATTCAACATGGCCAACAGAGAAGAGGTAACAGAACAGTTTTCACGTGTCTGAAGTGTTATTTTGACTGAGGATGTGTCCCAACTGTTTTCCATATTTACTGAGTAGAGAGCAAATGTGGAAACAAAGGGAAGGGGTACATGAGATGCGATAAGGAAATGGAATTCAAGAAACAGGATGGCCCAACGACATAAGAACATGTTGACATGGTCCCTGCGAGCTCTCCTCCCTGTTTCTGTGGCACACACATCTGTTCAGGACAAAAGGACTATTTCATCCATGTGTCTTAGGTATACCACTGTCTAAAGGAACACCATCACAGGGAACTATACTCAGTGCTCTGTAACAACCTAGAATCTGAAAGAGATATACATGTATAACCGAATAATTGTGCTATTTGCCTGAAACTCACACGATGTTGGAAATCAACTATACTCCAATATAAAAGGAGGCTGTATGTAAACTTGTCAAGTGAATAGTTGCCCCATAATTTATCTTCTTTTAGATACTGCAACTTCTTTTTCCAAAAGAAGCCTGCACCTGTTGATCAATCATTCTATGCCAGGTGTGTTAAGTAGGTTACATGGATTTTCTCATTCACCCCTCATGATGCTCCTTTGAATCAGCATTATTCTCATCCTCATTTTACTAAAAACTGAGTCCTTGCTATTATTGTCCTCATTTCACAGACAACCTAGACTTAAAGGTAGTATACGATTTTCCCAATGCCCAAGAGCTAGTAAACAGAGACTCAATTTGTTTTACTTTTAAGGTGAGGTGGTCTGAGGAATAGCTATATTTACATTTCTTTTGTAAATAGCACTGAGTGATATCAACCATAAAATTTCTACTTTTTTTTGTTTGAGGGATCAAAGGTTTAGAGAATGTACTTTTGACTAGAGCCAACTTAGCTCACCCACAACTCTAAATATTTCCAGAAGATCAATGATTTTTATTCCTTTTCTATGTGTATGTATTGTGTGAAGAGGCTCAAATCATGGAATAGTCTAAGACACAGGTTCACATTTCTAAGTTCTTCTAATATCTTTGGTAGTAATTAGGGCTTTAATTACTTTAAACATAGGAAACACAGTTGTCTTGACATGTCTCTCATCCTTCCAACATCTGAAGTATTTGTGGGTCTGTTTCTTATTCTGTGGGTTTTTCCTCTTGTGTCTGACATCCTCATGTGCTTTGATATCTTTTACTACAGGATGCTCATTTCTTTCAAAAAACTCCTTGTGATAATTCTTTGAAGCCCAGGATAAAGGTGCAGTCCTCTGGAGAGTCATGGAACCTCCTTCTGCCTAGTGTTTGGAGGCACCACCAGTTTAAGGCCAATATAAACAAATTTCACAGCCTGCGCTTTATTAGACTGCAAATCTGGGAGTTTGGGCTGCAAATCTGTGTCTGGATCAGCTTGTCATTGTGTCTTCTGTCTCCCTCTTTCCATCACTGATGCCAAGATAACTATCCCTGTGTTCTCTTGGAGGAGGATATGAATTGAATATTCGTGGTTTACCCTTTCCCTTTGATGTCCCCACCTAAGGAGAGAAGGGTCTACTACTATATTTCCCATCTCAGGCTTGTCTTGTTCGCCACACCTCTTGGGCCAGCTGTACCAGCCCATCAGGACTAGCAATTGTCCGTAAAGCAGGGGTAGCTTCAGGAATCTTCCTACCCCTCTGCATCCCACTTTCATTTAATTTTGTCCTAATATTTATGTTGCCTTGTCAGTTCTTCGATGTTCTTAAAATGAGGGTTTTTATATTTTATAGCATTTTTTCCTGTTGTGTAGGAAAGAATTAACCTTACTCAAAGTGGAGTCTGACTTTTGTTCTTGGCTCTTGGAAGGTGATCTCTAAATTCTTGGGACATCCTGTCTGATACGAGTGTGTCCTGGTTAGCTAAGGGCTTTGGGTCACACCAACAGTACATAGTGGGGGTTGTGAGTCACTGGGTATCAGTCTTCCATGTCTAAGTGACCAAGCCCTTATAGAAACTTCAGTCACCAAGGCTCAGAGGAGCTTCCTTGGCTGGCAATCCTCTGTGCACATTGTCACACATTGTTCTGAGGAAAGGTAGTCGTACGTGTGACTCAGCTGGTGGAGCAAGTGAAGCTTCCCACGCGGAACCTCCCTGGCCTTCCCCGTATTTCTTTGCTCTTTACCAAGAGCATTCTAATCTGTATTTTTTTGCTTCAATAAACCATAACCATAAATATAAGAGCTTTCAGTCAGTTCTGTGAGTCCTTCTAGCAAATTGTCAAACCTGTGCCTACCTTGGAAGCCCCAGATCTTTAACTGGTGTCAGAAGTAAGGACAGTCTTGGGGAGTTCTCTAACCCTGCCATTTTCGGTGGAAAGTTGCTGCTCTTGGTGGAAAGGTAGTCTCCTTTCATCACTGAATGGCCAGAGCATGAACCCTTTTAGTGTTTGGAGGCACCACCAGTTTAAGGCCAATATAAACAAATTTCACAGCCTGCGCTTTATTAGACTGCAAATCTGGGAGTTTGGGCTGCAAATCTGTGTCTGGATCAGCTTGTCATTGTGTCTTCTGTCTCCCTCTTTCCATCACTGATGCCAAGATAACTATCCCTGTGTTCTCTTGGAGGAGGATATGAATTGAATATTCGTGGTTTACCCTTTCCCTTTGATGTCCCCACCTAAGGAGAGAAGGGTCTACTACTATATTTCCCATCTCAGGCTTGTCTTGTTCGCCACACCTCTTGGGCCAGCTGTACCAGCCCATCAGGACTAGCAATTGTCCGTAAAGCAGGGGTAGCTTCAGGAATCTTCCTACCCCTCTGCATCCCACTTTCATTTAATTTTGTCCTAATATTTATGTTGCCTTGTCAGTTCTTCGATGTTCTTAAAATGAGGGTTTTTATATTTTATAGCATTTTTTCCTGTTGTGTAGGAAAGAATTAACCTTACTCAAAGTGGAGTCTGACTTTTGTTCTTGGCTCTTGGAAGGTGATCTCTAAATTCTTGGGACATCCTGTCTGATACGAGTGTGTCCTGGTTAGCTAAGGGCTTTGGGTCACACCAACAGTACATAGTGGGGGTTGTGAGTCACTGGGTATCAGTCTTCCATGTCTAAGTGACCAAGCCCTTATAGAAACTTCAGTCACCAAGGCTCAGAGGAGCTTCCTTGGCTGGCAATCCTCTGTGCACATTGTCACACATTGTTCTGAGGAAAGGTAGTCGTACGTGTGACTCAGCTGGTGGAGCAAGTGAAGCTTCCCACGCGGAACCTCCCTGGCCTTCCTCAGATTTCTTTGCTCTTTACCAAGAGCATTCTAATCTGTATTTTGTTGCTTCAATAAACCATAACCATAAATATAAGAGCTTTCAGTCAGTTCTGTGAGTCCTTCTAGCAAATTGTCAAACCTGTGCCTACCTTGGAAGCCCCAGATCTTTAACTGGTGTCAGAAGTAAGGACAGTCTTGGGGAGTTCTCTAACCCTGCAATTTTTGGTGGAAAGTTGTTGCTCTTGGTGGAAAGGTAGTCTCATTACCTAGCCATTGGATGGGAAATGAAAGAGTCTGTAAAAACAAGAAATGCGTTTTCCTGCCATTACTCCATGTTTTCATATAAAACAGCTGAGTTGAGGTAAACAATGACTGAATTATTTTTTTTTAATTTCAGCCTGTTTTTTATTGGTATTTTATTTATTTATTTTCATCCATCTTTATTCTTTGACCTGGATGGGCCTTCCATTGCAGTGATCTCTCTCCTTGCAGAGGAGCACTGGCTCTGGGTGCATGCACTCCAGAGCCTGCCTCATAATTGGACACACCAGTCCAGCCATTCTATGGCATGTGGGATCTTCTCGGGCCAGGGATTGAACCAGTGCCCCTTGCACTGCAAGGCAGACTCTTTACCCCCTGGACCACCAGGGAAGCCCTAACTGAATTAATTTTAATTAAAATGTCAATACAGGCTTTTGTGAAATCAAGTTTAGTCAAATACTGACTAGTGATTTTTTCAACAAAACAAATGTCATCTTATATGGGAATATGTAAATATGTACAAATGTAACATAGGTATATATAACTGTATATTTATAAATATACCTGATTAACAAAACAGTACTAGTTTAGGACTCACGAGGGGTGTGGGACTAAATTGCTAGAAAATCAACTTTGGTGATAGATTTATTTTCTTGCATCTACTTCCTCACAAACCTAGTAACTAAATTGCCCCAGGCCATTTTTGAAATGGAGGGACGATTTTTAACTTTGGTGTATCAGTCTTCCATGTCTAAGTGACCAAGCCCTTATAGAAACTTCAGTCACCAAGGCTCAGAGGAGCTTCCTTGGCTGGCAATCCTCTGTGCACATTGTCACACATTGTTCTGAGGAAAGGTAGTCGACGTGTGACTCAGCTGGTGGAGCAAGTGAAGCTTCCCACGCGGAACCTCCCTGGCCTTCCCAGATTTCTTTGCTCTTTACCAAGAGCATTCTAATCTGTATTTTTTTGCTTCAATAAACCATAACCATAAATATAAGAGCTTTCAGTCAGTTCTGTGAGTCCTTCTAGCAAATTGTCAAACCTGTGCCTACCTTGGAAGCCCCAGATCTTTAACTGGTGTCAGAAGTAAGGACAGTCTTGGGGAGTTCTCTAACCCTGCAATTTTTGGTGGAAAGTTGTTGCTCTTGGTGGAAAGGTAGTCTCATTACCTAGCCATTGGATGGGAAATGAAAGAGTCTGTAAAAACAAGAAATGCGTTTTCCTGCCATTACTCCATGTTTT
Source organism: Tragulus kanchil (assembly GCA_022376925.1). Classification (NCBI taxonomy): domain Eukaryota; kingdom Metazoa; phylum Chordata; class Mammalia; order Artiodactyla; family Tragulidae; genus Tragulus; species Tragulus kanchil. The sequence goes on from JAIOJX010000026.1 coordinate 183,941,711, forward strand.
CATATAAAACAGCTGAGTTGAGGTAAACAATGACTGAATTATTTTTTTTTAATTTCAGCCTGTTTTTTATTGGTATTTTATTTATTTATTTTCATCCATCTTTATTCTTTGACCTGGATGGGCCTTCCATTGCAGTGATCTCTCTCCTTGCAGAGGAGCACTGGCTCTGGGTGCATGCACTCCAGAGCCTGCCTCATAATTGGACACACCAGTCCAGCCATTCTATGGCATGTGGGATCTTCTCGGGCCAGGGATTGAACCAGTGCCCCTTGCACTGCAAGGCAGACTCTTTACCCCCTGGACCACCAGGGAAGCCCTAACTGAATTAATTTTAATTAAAATGTCAATACAGGCTTTTGTGAAATCAAGTTTAGTCAAATACTGACTAGTGATTTTTTCAACAAAACAAATGTCATCTTATATGGGAATATGTAAATATGTACAAATGTAACATAGGTATATATAACTGTATATTTATAAATATACCTGATTAACAAAACAGTACTAGTTTAGGACTCACGAGATGTGGGTAGTGCTTGTAAAATTGATTTGACTAAATTGCTAGAAAATCAACTTTGGTGATAGATTTATTTTCTTGCATCTACTTCCTCACAAACCTAGTAACATAGATGAGGGGTTCTCATTGGGGGTGATGCTGCCTACACTAGGCCATTTTTGAAATGGAGGGGACGACTTTTGGTTGTCATAACATTTTTGAGTAACTATTGGCATTTAGGTAGAATCTGGGATTTTAAATGTCCCACAAGGAATGGCACAGAACTGCCCAGAGAAGAATTGTCCCACATTCTATAGAATTTTTGCATGTTTTACCAGACATTCATTTAGGTGAAACACCTGTCTAATTAACTGAGCCGAGATGTAAACTCTATTTTATATATAAAAACAACATATGCTTTGCATGATTTTAATACCTGTAGAATTTTCCAGATTTACAGCTGCTATGGAATTGAGAGATGACTGCAGGTTGTCTTGCCTGGCGCTTTCCCAGCAGTGCTGCTCATGTCTGAGTCTCTGGGCCCATCCACCCATCCACCTGCTGGGTCAGATTGTGTGCCTGCCACACATCTGGTGCAAGCACAGACGGTTTAACCTGGCCCTCAGGGAGGACCTAAAATGAATGTTGCCTATGGAAATGGAGGTTATTATTAGTGTAAAATAATTCTTTCATTTCTTCACTAACATTAGTACATTGTGATTATTTAAAATTGTATATATATGTAGGTTATCATATCTATAGATTTCTTTTCTGTAGGGTATCCTAGTCTGCCTATGAAATATTTCCCAGGCCACTTGTATACACACACACACACACACACACACACACACAAACACACATGCACATAAATGGGGAGTGATTGGGATCCTCTTTTTTATGAAAAGATATTTCACATTAAGAATATGGCGGGGGTTCCCTGGTGGTCCAGTGGGTAAGGACACTGCCTTGCAGTGCAAGGCGCTGGTTTGATCCCTGGCCTGGGAAGATCCCACATGCCGTGACGTGGCTGGACCGATGTGTCCAATCACCGAGCCAGAGCTCTGGAGCGCATGCGCCCAGAGCCGGTGCTCTGCGACAACAGAGGCCACCGCGATGGGAGGCCCACAGGAGCCAAAGAACAAAGACGGATGAAAATGGAGAAATGAAAGACCAATAGAAGTGGCCCGCCCACTCCCCCCCCTCCCCAACCTGACCCCCGCCCAAAATAAATAAATAAATAAATCTTAAAAAAAAAAAAGAATATGCCGGGGGATATACATATGACTAATCTGGGAACATGCATATCTGTAAACAACGAAACTCTGTAAAAGTTAAAAGTAAAATAAAGGTAATAAAAAAAAAAAGAGAATATGCCAAGGAGTGAGAACAAGATGGCAGAGGAGTAAGTAGATGTGGAGTGCATCTGTCTGCAGGGATACATCAGGGATACACTTTCAGACATAGAAGTACTTGGAGAACATCAACTGAGAGCAGACAGGAACAAATGATCACCAGAAAAGAATATACAGAACCACACAAAATCCTAAAACAACAAAACTCTGTAAAGAATTATCCTTCAATTTAAAAAAAATGTAAAAAAAAACACAACAATATGCCAAGGTAAAGAATTCTCTAAACTCTTCTTTGTTTCATTCCATAAATTAGCCTGGTTTGGATTTTATGTGATGAAACACTTGGGGATGTTTATATGGAGCCCTTCCAGGTCATGGTCTATAACCAAGAATGAAATCTGGTTCAGAGAAGAAGGAACCCATCAAGTCCATTCTTAGGTCATTTCTTAAACAAAAACATTGGAGGTTATTATTAGTGTAAAATAATTCTTTCATTTCTTCACTAACATTAGTACATTGTGATTATTTAAAATTGTATATATATGTAGGTTATCATATCTATAGATTTCTTTTCTGTAGGGTATCCTAGTCTGCCTATGAAATATTTCCCAGGCCACTTGTATACACACACACACACACACACACACACACACACAAACACACATGCACATAAATGGGGAGTGATTGGGATCCTCTTTTTTATGAAAAGATATTTCACATTAAGAATATGGCGGGGGGGGGGGGGTTCCCCTGGTGGTCCAGTGGGTAAGGACACTGCCTTGCAGTGCAAGGGGCGCTGGTTTGATCCCTGGCCTGGGAAGATCCCACATGCCGCCGAGCGGCTGGACCGATGTGTCCAATCACCGAGCCAGAGCTCTGGAGTGCATGCGCCCAGAGCCGGCGCTCTGCAACGACAGAGGCCACTTCGATGGGAGGCCCACAGGAGCCAAAGAACAAAGACGGATGAAAATGGAGAAGTGAAAGACCAATAGAAGTGGCCCGCCCACTCCCCTCCCTCCCCAACCTGACCCCCGCCCAAAATAAATAAATAAATAAATCTTAAAAAAAAAAAAGAATATGCCGGGGGATATACATATGACTAATCTGGGAACATGCATATCTGTAAACAACGAAACTCTGTAAAAGTTAAAAGTAAAATAAAGGTAATAAAAAAAAAAAGAGAATATGCCAAGGAGTGAGAACAAGATGGCAGAGGAGTAAGTAGATGTGGAGTGCATCTGTCTGCAGGGATACATCAGGGATACACTTTCAGACATAGAAGTACTTGGAGAACATCAACTGAGAGCAGACAGGAACAAATGATCACCAGAAAAGAATATACAGAACCACACAAAATCCTAAAACAACAAAACTCTGTAAAGAATTATCCTTCAATTTAAAAAAAATGTAAAAAAAAACACAACAATATGCCAAGGTAAAGAATTCTCTAAACTCTTCTTTGTTTCATTCCATAAATTAGCCTGGTTTGGATTTTATGTGATGAAACACTTGGGGATGTTTATATGGAGCTTCATAATCACTTGTTCCCTTAGGTCATGGTCTATAACCAAGAATGATACTCTGGTTCAGAGAAGAAGGGAACCCATCAAGTCCATTCTCTGAGGTAGCCTCCACTCAGAACCAAGTCTTCATTTCATGAAATGTCTTCATTTCAGCGCAGTTCATATCCGTGAACTTAAGACTAAGTAGTAGAGTCACACAGATGAGTGATGAGTGTCCCTCATCAAAAAGGGCTTGTCATCTAAATGAGGAGAATGTCTTAAACTCAGAAGGCTATGACATTGTGCAGCAAATGGAAGAATCTGAAGGATAAAGTATAAGCAAAATGCTGTGGGAAAGCTTTTATGGGGAGAACTCATTTGACCTTGGAGAAGAGGAAAGATTTTGAGAAGTGGGAGGGGGTGTTTCAGGCAGGGGACACTCTATCAACAAGGGACAAAGTGGAAGCTAGAAAGCGTAAGGCTAACCATGGGAAAGTCTGGTCTGTCATCTCAGAAATTTCACAACAGTGAAGAGGTAAGGACAAGGTAAGTAAGGCTGCAAGAGTAGGTTAGGACCTGGTCATGGAGGACCTTGAAAGCCAGGCTGAGAAGTCCTGACAGAATTGTGAGGCAATTCTGGAGTGAGCAATGAAGTTTTGTTGTTGTCGTTTGGCCACTAAGTCATGTCCAACTTTTGTGACTCCATGTATGGCAGCGCGCCAGGCTTCCGGTCCACTGTCTCCCAGAGTTTGCTCAAATTCATGTTCATTGAGTGGGTGATTTGATGAGAGTGATATGAAGGGTGAAGCATTTGAGTGCATCTGTCTGCAGGGATACATCAGGGATACACTTTCAGACATAGAAGTACTTGGAGAACATCAACTGAGAGCAGACAGGAACAAATGATCACCAGAAAAGAATATACAGAACCACACAAAATCCTAAAACAACAAAACTCTGTAAAGAATTATCCTTCAATTTAAAAAAAATGTAAAAAAAAACACAACAATATGCCAAGGTAAAGAATTCTCTAAACTCTTCTTTGTTTCATTCCATAAATTAGCCTGGTTTGGATTTTATGTGATGAAACACTTGGGGATGTTTATATGGAGCTTCATAATCACTTGTTCCCTTAGGTCATGGTCTATAACCAAGAATGATACTCTGGTTCAGAGAAGAAGGGAACCCATCAAGTCCATTCTCTGAGGTAGCCTCCACTCAGAACCAAGTCTTCATTTCATGAAATGTCTTCATTTCAGCGCAGTTCATATCCGTGAACTTAAGACTAAGTAGTAGAGTCACACAGATGAGTGATGAGTGTCCCTCATCAAAAAGGGCTTGTCATCTAAATGAGGAGAATGTCTTAAACTCAGAAGGCTATGACATTGTGCAGCAAATGGAAGAATCTGAAGGATAAAGTATAAGCAAAATGCTGTGGGAAAGCTTTTATGGGGAGAACTCATTTGACCTTGGAGAAGAGGAAAGATTTTGAGAAGTGGGAGGGGGTGTTTCAGGCAGGGGACACTCTATCAACAAGGGACAAAGTGGAAGCTAGAAAGCGTAAGGCTAACCATGGGAAAGTCTGGTCTGTCATCTCAGAAATTTCACAACAGTGAAGAGGTAAGGACAAGGTAAGTAAGGCTGCAAGAGTAGGTTAGGACCTGGTCATGGAGGACCTTGAAAGCCAGGCTGAGAAGTCCTGACAGAATTGTGAGGCAATTCTGGAGTGAGCAATGAAGTTTTGTTGTTGTCGTTTGGCCACTAAGTCATGTCCAACTTTTGTGACTCCATGTATGGCAGCGCGCCAGGCTTCCCGGTCCACTGTCTCCCAGAGTTTGCTCAAATTCATGTCCATTGAGTGGGTGATTTGATGAGAGTGATATGATGAGCAGAGCCCTGGTTTCTGAAAATATTCTAGCTGACCTCTGTAAGATACTCAGGTAGAGAGAAAGGCACTGCTGCTCACAGGTTGTTATACCAGCCCAGATGAGACTGCCAGATGAGATTCCCAGGGGAGGGTGGGAAGCAGAGGAGCAGCAGCTGGGGTGGCAGAAGAGGGCAAAGCAGACTTACAGGAGGATGGTGAGGATGGTGAGCAGGAGCTCTGGCCTGAGTACCTGAGCAAGGTCAGGATGCTGTAGCCTAGATACTGCCAGAGGAGGGCTGACCAGAAAGATGGAGGTGATAAGGAGCTTGATTTCCAGACCAACTGAATATGAAAGACAGGCATTATATGCATGCGAAGATGTCCAGCAAGCAATTAGAAGAAAGGGCTGGAGTGCTCTACAATTTCCAGATGATCTGTCACTTCTCTACTGCCCTTTCCTCCTCCAAGAAAGGACACTGTCCTCTGTCACAGTCCTCTGTCACAACTGAAAGGTTACATACAGCACTGTGGATAAGAACTAACACTCCGTGGGTGAGAGATATGGAAAGAGTAATGTGGAGCCCTATACTATCATATGTAAAAGAGATAACTATTGTCAACACGCTGTAGGTTAAGGGATCTTACATGGGGGGTATGTGATGGCCTGGAGGGATGGGATGGGGGGAGGATGGGATATACATATGACTAATCTGGGATTATATATGTCTGTTAATGACAAAATTCTGTAAAAGCAAAAAAGCAAAGGAAAAAAAAAAGTAAAAAAAAAAAAAAAAGAAATACAACTCTGGATCTGACTAAGCTAAAGTCCAATACTAGTTCTGCCATTCTCTAACTGTATGATATTGAGTGAGTCATTGGATTTCTCCAAGCCTTGGCTTTCTCATCTACAAAATGGTGCTAAAAAGAAGTATCTTCTGTATAACTTTTTGAAAAATAAATGAGTGAGTACCTGGCATATTATAAATGCCTAAAAGTGTTACCTGTTATTGAACCATATGATGTACATTCCACAAACACATGCCAGCTCTCCTACCTCTGGTCATCTGTCCCTGCTGTTCTCTGCTTACAACGTTCTTCTACCTGACCCTAATCCATCCACCAACAGACATCGCTCGTGCTGTTCACTTTGCTCCCCACTCAAGATCTTGAAAACTTATTCCTCCTTGACTGTAAGAGTTGGGGTTGGAATTTGGAATGAACACAACTGAAAGAAACTCCACACTCACTGTGATGATTAAACAAAGTCTTGGCTGGCTCACAAGGTGTGATGCATACTTTGCTCTCTTACAGAAAATACTCTGAGTCTATGAGGTTTTCCTAATATGTTTTTTTTTTAACTTTTATTTATTTATTTTTGGCTGTGCTGGGTCTTTGTTGATGTATGGGTTTAGCTGCTCTGCGGTATGTGGGATCTTCCTGGATTAGGGCTCGAACCCGTGTCTCCTGCAGACAGGTTCTTATCCACTGAGCCACAAGGGAAGCCCCTCCTAATATGTTTTAATAGAAGGATCATGTAGCAAGCACCTCACCAAACACAGGTTTTATCAAGTAGGAAAAGGTGAAAAATGAAATCCTGGAAAATCCAAACAAATTTGGTGTGGGAATTCCAGACCACATTAGCTGTTTCCTGAGAGACCTGTATACGGGACAAGAGGTGGCATTTAAAAGCAGGTATGGAACAATGGACTGGTTCAAAATTGGGAAAGGAATATGTCAAGGTTGTATATTGTTGCCCTGCTTATTTAACTATGTAGCATACATCGTGCAAAATGTCAGGCTAGATGAATCACAAGCTGGAGAAAAGATTGCCGGGAAAAATATCAACAACCTCAGATGTGCAGATGATACCACCACTCTAATGGCAGAAAACAAAGAGGAACTAAAGAGCCTCTTGATAAAGGTGCAAGAAGAGTGAAAAAGCTGACTTAAAACTCAACATTCAGGCTTCCCTAGTAGTCCAGTGGATAAAGAGTCCACTTTGTAGTGCAAGTGGCACTGGTTCGATCCTTGGCCGGAAGATCCCATGTGCCACAGAGCAGCTGGACTGGTGTGTCCAATTACAAGCCAACACTCTGGAGCACATACGCCCAGAGCCAGTGGTATGCAACAAGAGTTCCCTTTATTGACCAAAACAAACACATGCCAGCTCTCCTACCTCCATCCCCCCACCCATGACCCTAATCCATCCACCAACAGACATCGCTCGTGCTGTTCACTTTGCTCCCCACTCAAGATCTTGAAAACTTATTCCTCCTTGACTGTAAGAGTTGGGGTTGGAATTTGGAATGAACACAACTGAAAGAAACTCCACACTCACTGTGATGATTAAACAAAGTCTTGGCTGGCTCACAAGGTGTGATGCATACTTTGCTCTCTTACAGAAAATACTCTGAGTCTATGAGGTTTTCCTAATATGTTTTTTTTTTAACTTTTATTTATTTATTTTTGGCTGTGCTGGGTCTTTGTTGATGTATGGGTTTAGCTGCTCTGGTATGTGGGATCTTCCTGGATTAGGGCTCGAACCCGTGTCTCCTGCAGACAGGTTCTTATCCACTGAGCCACAAGGGAAGCCCCTCCTAATATGTTTTAATAGAAGGATCATGTAGCAAGCACCTCACCAAACACAGGTTTTATCAAGTAGGAAAAGGTGAAAAATGAAATCCTGGAAAATCCAAACAAATTTGGTGTGGGAATTCCAGACCACATTAGCTGTTTCCTGAGAGACCTGTATACGGGACAAGAGGTGGCATTTAAAAGCAGGTATGGAACAATGGACTGGTTCAAAATTGGGAAAGGAATATGTCAAGGTTGTATATTGTTGCCCTGCTTATTTAACTATGTAGCATACATCGTGCAAAATGTCAGGCTAGATGAATCACAAGCTGGAGAAAAGATTGCCGGGAAAAATATCAACAACCTCAGATGTGCAGATGATACCACCACTCTAATGGCAGAAAACAAAGAGGAACTAAAGAGCCTCTTGATAAAGGTGCAAGAAGAGTGAAAAAGCTGACTTAAAACTCAACATTCAGGCTTCCCTAGTAGTCCAGTGGATAAAGAGTCCACTTTGTAGTGCAAGTGGCACTGGTTCGATCCTTGGCCCGGGAAGATCCCATGTGCCACAGAGCAGCTGGACTGGTGTGTCCAATTACAAGCCAACACTCTGGAGCACATACGCCCAGAGCCAGTGGTATGCAACAAGAGAGACCACCGAAATGAGAGGCCCACACAGGTCAAAGAATAAAGATGGATGAAAATATATTAATAAAAAAACAATAAAAGAGGCCAAATTTTTTTAAAAATTCAAAAAAACTAAGATCATGGCATTTGGTCCTATCACCTCATGGCAAACAGATGAGGAAAATATGTTACAGTGTCAGATTTCATTTTCTTGGTCTCCAAAATCACTGTGGACTGTGACTACAGCCATAAAATTAAAAGATGCTAGCTCCTTGGAAGAATAGCTTTGTCAAATCTAGAGAGTGTTTTAAAAAAACAGAGGCATCACTTTGCCAACAAAGGTCCATATTGTCAAAGCTATGGTTTTTCAGTAGTCCTGTATGGATGAGAGAGTTGGACCATAAAGAAGACTGTGCACTGAAAAATTGATGGTTTCAAACTGTGGTGCTAAGACTCCTGAGTCCCTTGTACAGCAAGAAGATCAAATTATCAATCCTAAATGGAATCAAACCTGAAAATTCATTGCAAGGACTGATGCTGAAGCTGAAGCTTTAGTACTTTGGCCACTTAATACAAAGAGCTGACTCATTGGAAAAGCCCCTGATGCTGGGAAAAACTGACAGTAAGAGGAGAAGGGGGCAGAAGAGGATGAGATGGTTGAATGGCATCACTGACTCAATGGACGTGAGTTTGAACAATGTCAGGGAGATAGTGATAGAGAAGCCTGGCATGCTGCAGTTCATTTGGTAACAGAGTCAACACGACTTAGTAACTGCACAGCAATAACATTTGCTATGCTTTACCTATGTGGAGAGTTGAGTACTTTTTCCTTGGCACTTCTGTTGTGGATTCCTCTTTGGCAGAATTTTCCCAGGTGGAAAGTGCTACCAGCTAGTTCTTTCCTGCTACCTTCAGCCCACGCTTTGTTTTGGCAAATGTAACTTGCCTGGGAGCTGCAGAAATGCTGCTCTGCACAGCCCTCATGCCATATTGGAAGAGACACTATGCTCTGTAAAATTAAGAGTTCAGAAGGGCCAATATCCTTCCAAATACGAATTGGCCGGAAGATCCCATGTGCCACAGAGCAGCTGGACTGGTGTGTCCAATTACAAGCCAACACTCTGGAGCACATACGCCCAGAGCCAGTGGTATGCAACAAGAGAGACCACCGAAATGAGAGGCCCACACAGGTCAAAGAATAAAGATGGATGAAAATATATTAATAAAAAAACAATAAAAGAGGCCAAATTTTTTTAAAAATTCAAAAAAACTAAGATCATGGCATTTGGTCCTATCACCTCATGGCAAACAGATGAGGAAAATATGTTACAGTGTCAGATTTCATTTTCTTGGTCTCCAAAATCACTGTGGACTGTGACTACAGCCATAAAATTAAAAGATGCTAGCTCCTTGGAAGAATAGCTTTGTCAAATCTAGAGAGTGTTTTAAAAAAACAGAGGCATCACTTTGCCAACAAAGGTCCATATTGTCAAAGCTATGGTTTTTCAGTAGTCCTGTATGGATGAGAGAGTTGGACCATAAAGAAGACTGTGCACTGAAAAATTGATGGTTTCAAACTGTGGTGCTAAGACTCCTGAGTCCCTTGTACAGCAAGAAGATCAAATTATCAATCCTAAATGGAATCAAACCTGAAAATTCATTGCAAGGACTGATGCTGAAGCTGAAGCTTTAGTACTTTGGCCACTTAATACAAAGAGCTGACTCATTGGAAAAGCCCCTGATGCTGGGAAAAACTGACAGTAAGAGGAGAAGGGGGCAGAAGAGGATGAGATGGTTGAATGGCATCACTGACTCAATGGACGTGAGTTTGAACAATGTCAGGGAGATAGTGATAGAGAAGCCTGGCATGCTGCAGTTCATTTGGTAACAGAGTCAACACGACTTAGTAACTGCACAGCAATAACATTTGCTATGCTTTACCTATGTGGAGAGTTGAGTACTTTTTCCTTGGCACTTCTGTTGTGGATTCCTCTTTGGCAGAATTTTCCCAGGTGGAAAGTGCTACCAGCTAGTTCTTTCCTGCTACCTTCAGCCCACGCTTTGTTTTGGCAAATGTAACTTGCCTGGGAGCTGCAGAAATGCTGCTCTGCACAGCCCTCATGCCATATTGGAAGAGACACTATGCTCTGTAAAATTAAGAGTTCAGAAGGGCCAATATCCTTCCAAATACGATTTTAACAATCTTTTTTTAAATCAACTGAAACAGTAGCTCAATGTCATTCTTTGGGTTTCTACTTATTACAGTATCTTCCTTTTATTTTTGAACAGTTCCTATAGTAATATAATGAAAACAACTTTTTTTTCCCCCAGCTGCAAAGAGAGAATCATAAATTATTCCTTACCCTAGTTTCCTTTCAGTACATACGAAAGTTAGTGCTTGCTTGCCCCAATAAATCAAATCTTCATAAAGGGCAAGGCAGCTAATCAGAGAACACAGCTTCCACTAACTAGACAATGAAATCATGTGTCTGTCATCTTTGGAATTAATAAGAGATAAAGTGCCACTTTACACGAAGTTTCCAAACCACATCAGGAAAGAGTAAGGACATAGAATGGATTTGCAAACCTGGTCATTATAGGAATCTAAGAGCATAAAATTCAATCGAGATTGAATTTTCATCTGCATTTCAGAGCCATGGGTTAATGTCTTCAAATGCATTTCTGATAGAACCAAAGACTTAATCATTTTACTTTTGAAAAATATATTTTCAAAAGAGAAATATATTTGAGCTGGTAAAGAAAATATTTCTAAGAGAAAGTGATATTGAAAATAACCCTGAAGTATGGAGAAGCTTTCAAAGAGATGTACAAACAAGTTAAAGAATGGATAGAGCATGCAAGGGCAATTAAAAAAAAAAGAATGGATTGACTCAAATCACAGGGAGCCTTATTGATTACTTCAGTTCAATAATGCTAATAGGAATTAATACATGCTGCAGTTCATTTGGTAACAGAGTCAACACGACTTAGTAACTGCACAGCAATAACATTTGCTATGCTTTACCTATGTGGAGAGTTGAGTACTTTTCCTTGGCACTTCTGTTGTGGATTCCTCTTTGGCAGAATTTTCCCAGGTGGAAAGTGCTACCAGCTAGTTCTTTCCTGCTACCTTCAGCCCACGCTTTGTTTTGGCAAATGTAACTTGCCTGGGAGCTGCAGAAATGCTGCTCTGCACAGCCCTCATGCCATATTGGAAGAGACACTATGCTCTGTAAAATTAAGAGTTCAGAAGGGCCAATATCCTTCCAAATACGATTTTAACAATCTTTTTTTAAATCAACTGAAACAGTAGCTCAATGTCATTCTTTGGGTTTCTACTTATTACAGTATCTTCCTTTTATTTTTGAACAGTTCCTATAGTAATATAATGAAAACAACTTTTTTTTCCCCCAGCTGCAAAGAGAGAATCATAAATTATTCCTTACCCTAGTTTCCTTTCAGTACATACGAAAGCCAGTGCTTGCTTGCCCCAATAAATCAAAGCTTCATAAAGGGCAAGGCAGCTAATCAGAGAACACAGCTTCCACTAACTAGACAATGAAATCATGTGTCTGTCATCTTTGGAATTAATAAGAGATAAAGTGCCACTTTACACGAAGTTTCCAAACCACATCAGGAAAGAGTAAGGACATAGAATGGATTTGCAAACCTGGTCATTATAGGAATCTAAGAGCATAAAATTCAATCGAGATTGAATTTTCATCTGCATTTCAGAGCCATGGGTTAATGTCTTCAAATGCATTTCTGATAGAACCAAAGACTTAATCATTTTACTTTTGAAAAATATATTTTCAAAAGAGAAATATATTTGAGCTGGTAAAGAAAATATTTCTAAGAGAAAGTGATATTGAAAATAACCCTGAAGTATGGAGAAGCTTTCAAAAGAGATGTACAAACAAGTTAAAGAATGGATAGAGCATGCAAGGGCAATTAAAAAAAAAAAAAAGAATGGATTGACTCAAATCACAGGGCCATGCCTTATTGATTCAGCTTTTCTAGTTTTCCATATTAATGTCCTCAATAGCGTAATTAATGACAACAATACTCATTGAATGCCTTCTCTGTGCCAGATACCATGCTGAGCACAGGGTTAAGGGAATGAAAAAAACACTGGGCCAGCCCTCAAGGAGCTTTTAGCCTTCAAAAGGTTCAAACTCCTGTTTATTACACAAAATCATTATAAATTGATTCTGAAGTTCAATTGGAAGCTACATGAAATTTTTGACTTAACAACAATTTTCTCTGAAAATAAAATTGAATAACCTAAGATACAAAGATAGCTTTTCCTTTTAATTTTCATGCTCTTTTAATTTAAAAAAATTTTAATGAATAAATTTGTATAACATTATATACGGTGAAGATGTGCAATGTGTCACTTTGATACATTTATATTTATATCTAATATTGCCAATGCAGTGATATTTACCACCTTACACAATTAGTGCAACATTACTGTCTATATTCATTACACTGTAGATTAGATCTCTAAAACTTACTTACTACTTGTTATAAACTTGTACCCTTAAACAACAATCTTATTACCACAGTGTCCAGTCCCTAGTGACCACCATTTAACTCTGTGTTTTTTATTTTTGACTTTTTTATATTCCACATATAAGTGGCATCATGCAATACTTGTCTTTCTTGAAGACAGCTTGTCTAGGATAGAATATAATTGTAAAAATCAGCAGAATTTAATAAATTTTCACCATAACAATAGCCACAAATTTAGTAATTCCACATAACTGCTTGAAACTTACACTAGGAAGAATAAATTGGTTAATGCCTATGTTACAACACTTCAGTAAGGGTAGAATACTCAAGTATATATAACTGTATTGGAGTCCCAGCTTCTTCCTAACAGTGTCAGCATGTGGGACCAAGAAACTTTCTAGAAGAAACTCATTTCATAAAATGAAAGAATTCTGCACATGGGCTTGGTTCAAAAGTGACATTTTAGTGTGTGATACTCAAAATTTGTCTTAAGTCTAGCCAAGAGATAGAGACTTCAAATTTTTTAAATTGATAAGCGATTTTTACTAAGTACAAGCTATAGACACTGGGGGCCAGGGAAACACTGCTTTGGGATTTATGTCACAAATTGTAACAGAAAATAGAGAGATTCAACTTTCTCCTATTTCTGTAGGAGAATGACTTATCCAAGTTTCAGAGAAAACTGCACCCTTTTGTTGCATTGGGGGGCATCCAGGAAGAAGAGACACGACGCTCATACACAAGAGCCCCACAACAGACATCTCGGCAATAGCGATACCCAACACCAAACGATGCTGGATAAAATAAAATGAAAATGGAAGATGCCAAAGGGCAGAAGAGAGACAGTAGGTGATACATATGAACACCCTAGATAGAATTCTGCAGGGAACTGTAGGATTTTCAATAGCAAGTGAGGATAAGAAGCAGAGAACTATGGTTTATTCCTGCTCAGTTGACCCCATTTGTTTACTTCCCTATGCTGAAGTTGACTATAGTAGTCAACTTGAAAAGTGGGTGTGTTAGTTGCTCAGTCATGTCCAACTCATTATGACCCCATGGATTGGATGTGGTCTATCAGGCTCCTCTGTCCATCGAATTCTCCAGGCAAAAATATTGGAGTGAGTTTGATCCAAGGATGATACCTAGGGATGATCCCTTCTTCAGGGGATTATCCCCATATCAAACCCAGGTCTCATGCATTGCAGGAAGATTCTTTACTGTATGAGCCACCAGCATTACATCACTCAAATATTAGGTCCTAGTTCATTTCAAGAATATACTGAACTATTCTCTAAGAAGAAAAGTGCTCACTTATCGGAAATTTAGTAACATGTTCAACAAATTCTTTCCCATCTGTGATACTTCTGATTAAGTACTCGAATATTATACAGCTGTGATACAGCTTGATGCTGTACAAGAGAGGGAGAAAAATACACAAAGAGAATTAAGAATATAAGGGAATGGGGCTTGCTCACCATGAAGATTCCACCTTGTTCTCTTGAGAATCAGTGACACCGAGCAGCAAAAAAGAACTGCTGGTACTTTGGGAAATTATATAAATGGCAAATTGAACTGGTTAGAACTTCTGGGTTGGCTTCCTTCCTCTCTTAAAGATTTTTGCAAAAGTTTTTCTGCTTGCAAGAGAATATTGAAAAAGAACTCATTGTGAAAGGTCTATGTGAAAGTGCTGAGAATGGGTTATCCTGCATTGTGGTAGATCAAAGTTGATTACACATGGAAAAGTATGCATCCCACTGTACTTTAAATGGCCTTCAAAAATAATTAAGAGCAGAAGAGAAAAGCACTGACAGCGTTCTTTGGTCAAGATGGTCCCTGACAGCTTTGGAGGAATTGGAAAGCCACTTTTAGCACCCAAAAGAGCCCCACAACAGACATCTCGGCAATAGCGATACCCAACACCAAACGATGCTGGATAAAATAAAATGAAAATGGAAGATGCCAAAGGGCAGAAGAGAGACAGTAGGTGATACATATGAACACCCTAGATAGAATTCTGCAGGGAACTGTAGGATTTTCAATAGCAAGTGAGGATAAGAAGCAGAGAACTATGGTTTATTCCTGCTCAGTTGACCCCATTTGTTTACTTCCCTATGCTGAAGTTGACTATAGTAGTCAACTTGAAAAGTGGGTGTGTTAGTTGCTCAGTCATGTCCAACTCTTTATGACCCCATGGATTGGATGTGGTCTATCAGGCTCCTCTGTCCATCGAATTCTCCAGGCAAAAATATTGGAGTGAGTTTGATCCAAGGATGATACCTAGGGATGATCCCTTCTTCAGGGGATTATCCCCATATCAAACCCAGGTCTCATGCATTGCAGGAAGATTCTTTACTGTATGAGCCACCAGCATTACATCACTCAAATATTAGGTCCTAGTTCATTTCAAGAATATACTGAACTATTCTCTAAGAAGAAAAGTGCTCACTTATCGGAAATTTAGTAACATGTTCAACAAATTCTTTCCCATCTGTGATACTTCTGATTAAGTACTCGAATATTATACAGCTGTGATACAGCTTGATGCTGTACAAGAGAGGGAGAAAAATACACAAAGAGAATTAAGAATATAAGGGAATGGGGCTTGCTCACCATGAAGATTCCACCTTGTTCTCTTGAGAATCAGTGACACCGAGCAGCAAAAAAGAACTGCTGGTACTTTGGGAAATTATATAAATGGCAAATTGAACTGGTTAGAACTTCTGGGTTGGCTTCCTTCCTCTCTTAAAGATTTTTGCAAAAGTTTTTCTGCTTGCAAGAGAATATTGAAAAAGAACTCATTGTGAAAGGTCTATGTGAAAGTGCTGAGAATGGGTTATCCTGCATTGTGGTAGATCAAAGTTGATTACACATGGAAAAGTATGCATCCCACTGTACTTTAAATGGCCTTCAAAAATAATTAAGAGCAGAAGAGAAAAAAGCACTGACAGCGTTCTTTGGTCAAGATGGTCCCTGACAGCTTTGGAGGGAATTGGAAAGCCACTTCTTGTTTTGTAACAATAGATCTTCCTTTTCTTCTCAATGTACTGGATGCTCTGCTACCAGATTCATTTTCACAGTGGATCACCTTCATCATAGCAGTCTCCTGCTTTAAAATTTCAGAAACTAAACTTCATAGGCAATGGGAAGGAGGAGTGGCAAAGTATAATAGCTAAAATGTATCACATACAGTGTGCCAGGTAATATTCTGAACACTATGAGTGTGTTAATTCATGTAATGCTCAAAAATTCCTGTAACACAGATACTCATTTTTGTACCTCATTTTAAAGATGAGGTTACAGGGACTTCCCTGGACAGTTCAATGGTTAAGTGCAGGGGACATGGGTTTGATCCTCGTAGGGAACTGAGATCTTGCATGCCATGTGACATGGTCAAACAATAAAATGAATGTGAGTTTACAGATAGCCAAAAAAGCACATGAAGAGATGCTCAAAATCTGTAATTATTAGACAAATGCAAACCAAACCTACAATGAGCTGTCACCTCATACCAGTCAGAATGGCCATCATCAAAAAGTCTACAAACAGATCTTTGCATATTAAAAAAAAACTGTCTACAAACAATAAATGCTGGAAAGGATGTGGAGAAAAGGGAAACCTCTGTTTCTGTTGATGGGAATGTAAATTGGAACAGCCACTATGGAAAACAATGTGGAGGTTCCTTTAAAAAAATTAACACAGAACTACACTAAGATTCAGGAACCCTACTCCTGGGCATATATCTGAAGAAAACCAAAATTCCAAAAGATACTGCCGAGCAGCAAAAAGAACTGCTGGTACTTTGGGATTTCACGGGCTTTCCCCTTTTAAAGATTTTTGCAAAAGTTTTTCTGCTTGCAAGAGAATATTGAAAAAGAACTCATTGTGAAAGGTCTATGTGAAAGTGCTGAGAATGGGTTATCCTGCATTGTGGTAGATCAAAGTTGATTACACATGGAAAAGTATGCATCCCACTGTACTTTAAATGGCCTTCAAAAATAATTAAGAGCAGAAGAGAAAAGCACTGACAGCGTTCTTTGGTCAAGATGGTCCCTGACAGCTTTGGAGGGAATTGGAAAGCCACTTCTTGTTTTGTAACAATAGATCTTCCTTTTCTTCTCAATGTACTGGATGCTCTGCTACCAGATTCATTTTCACAGTGGATCACCTTCATCATAGCAGTCTCCTGCTTTAAAATTTCAGAAACTAAACTTCATAGGCAATGGGAAGGAGGAGTGGCAAAGTATAATAGCTAAAATGTATCACATACAGTGTGCCAGGTAATATTCTGAACACTATGAGTGTGTTAATTCATGTAATGCTCAAAAATTCCTGTAACACAGATACTCATTTTTGTACCTCATTTTAAAGATGAGGTTACAGGGACTTCCCTGGACAGTTCAATGGTTAAGTGCAGGGGACATGGGTTTGATCCTCGTAGGGAACTGAGATCTTGCATGCCATGTGACATGGTCAAACAATAAAATGAATGTGAGTTTACAGATAGCCAAAAAAGCACATGAAGAGATGCTCAAAATCTGTAATTATTAGACAAATGCAAACCAAACCTACAATGAGCTGTCACCTCATACCAGTCAGAATGGCCATCATCAAAAAGTCTACAAACAGATCTTTGCATATTAAAAAAAAACTGTCTACAAACAATAAATGCTGGAAAGGATGTGGAGAAAAGGGAAACCTCTGTTTCTGTTGATGGGAATGTAAATTGGAACAGCCACTATGGAAAACAATGTGGAGGTTCCTTTAAAAAAATTAACACAGAACTACACTAAGATTCAGGAACCCTACTCCTGGGCATATATCTGAAGAAAACCAAAATTCCAAAAGATACATGCACCCCAATGTTCATGGCAACAGTATTTACAATAGCCAGTACATGGAAGCATCCTAAATGTCCATCAACACAGGAATGGATAAAGAGGATGTGGCACATATATACAATGGAAGAGTACTCAGCCATAAAAAAAAAACAAAAACAAAAACAAGATAATGTCATTTGCAGCAACATGGATGTACCTAGAGACTGTCATAGTGAGTGAAGAATGTCAGAAAGGGAAGAAAAATATATGATATTGATTATATGCTGAATCTTAAAAAAAAAAAAAGAGTTACAAATGAACTCACCAACAAAATAGAAGTAAAGTTACTGATGTGGAAAACAAACTCATGGTAATCAGGCAGAGCAAGGGGAGGGATAAATTAGGATTGACATATACATACTACTATAAAAAAATAATCAACAAGTGCCCACTGTATAGTACAGGGAACTCTACTCAGGACTCCATCATGGCCTAATGGAGCAAGAATCTAAAAAAGAGTAAATATATGTATATGTGTAACTGACTCACTTTGCTGTACACCTGAAACTAACATAACATTGTAAATCAACTACACTCCGATAAAAATTTAAAACAAAACAAATGAAAAATAAAGGTGAGGTTGGTCACTTGCTCATGATTTCACAGGGGACATTTCAACCAAGAAGTATGACTCTAGTGCCTTTTCACTCTTAACCACTGCAGCTAAATCCCAGAGCTCAAAGGGACTTTAGAGGCACAAAAGAAAAATGTGTCTCTTACTCATCTTGTGCTTAATCCTGAAAAGTCAGAAGGAAGATTCTCTAGTTTCATGATGTCATTCAGTGCATTCTATTAATATAATCTAACAGGAACTCTTTTTCTGTCTTATCATTCACTCCCCCGTCTCAACGCTTCCAATCTAGCCAACTGCTCTTACCAACCAGCCAAATACTCTTCTTGAGAGTCTTCTTGTCTTTACAAGTCTTTTTTTTTTTTTTTTTTAATTTTGGCCTCTTTTATTGGTTTTTCATTTATTTATTTTCCTCATTTTTAGGCCCCTCTCATTGCAGAGCACCGGCTCTGTGTGCATGCACTCCAGAGCACTGGCCCACAATTGGCCACACCCGTCCAGCTGCTCTGCAGCATGTGGAATCCTCCTGGGCCAGGGATGTAACCGCTGCCCCTTGCACTGCAAGGCAGACTCTTTACCCACTGGACCACCAAGGAAGCCCTTATCTTTACAAGTCTTAATAATCTCTTAAGCCCCTATCAAAGCCTGCCTCATCCAACAAGCACATCTTCTCCAGCCATATGCATTGGGAGGGGCCTCTCTGGATTCCTACAGTCATTGTGGTCTATACCAGTGGTGTGGTATCATCACTTAACACTTTGGGGGACTCTCTTCTCACTACTTTTTCTTACCTCAATTCTGAATGTTAATTCCTTCAAAATAAGATCTCAGGACAGTACACATTTCAAACACACTATGTTGATTGTGAAAGAAACACAACCATCAAACGTGCCCCAGGCAGCAGCCTCTATTGAGAAGATATCTTTGGCTTGATAGAACAAAACAAAGGAACACATAAATACATATATCACAACAGGGTTTTCTAAAATTGACTTGAACAATTGTCACAGGGTTGAAAAGATACGTAGGAAAGGTATTTTATTGATCGAGTCTCTTTGTTCCCTCTAGAGATTTCTAACACATATATTTTCAATTTGCTTGTGATTTCTTTACAAAAATTTAAAAATATATTTCAACTTATTTTTGTTGAAATAAAACATGCTATATGAGAAGGAAACTTGGGCACTTTTTCTTTTTTCTTGACATCACTTCTCAGATTTAACTGAAATAAAATGTGGAATTTTATTTCAATTCCTTTGTTACTTTAGGTACATTATTTCAAGAACTCTTTCCTAACATTTGCACTGAACTTTGCAATCACATGAACAATTGAGAGGATTTATAGTCCCCTTTGTGGAGTTTATTATTCAGAATATTTGTGGGGGCTGGAGAAGTGATGTAACTGAGTAACTTTTTTCCAGAAAGGTGAAGTCGATGGTGTACTTTCTGAGCTCAGTATGTACTATGGCGTGTGTGTGTGTGTGCATGTTAAGTTGCTTCAGTCATATCCAACTCTTTGTGATCCTATGGTTGGTAGCCTGCCAAGCTCCTCTATCCATGGGATTCTCTGGCAAGAATACTAGAGCGGGTTGCCACGCCCTCCTCCAGGGGATCTTCCCAGCCCAGGGATTGTCCCTGAGTTTCTTGTGATTCCTGCATTGCAGGCGGAATCATTACCTCTGAGCCCAATACGCACTATTATGACATAAATTTAGACTGATTTTAATATTGTCACCATCCTATGAAGAGAAAGCTTCATGTGAAGAGGCCACACCAATTTTCAACCCTGAGTCTTAATTCTAGAAGGGAGTACATACAACTAAGTAACCCAGGCAGGTGTTTCTGGCTCATTTTCCTAGAAATGGTACTGCTTTAGGAGAAATGAGGACGGAGAGTAGGAAGTATAAAGGGAAATAGAGGTCAGAGATCTGTGTCCTGTTTCAAACACTGGTTTCCTAAGACTCAGTAAAGAAATAGAGATTCCATTATTTTATGGGCACTTACAGAAGACATTTTGTTTCTGTAATTCCTTTCCTAACTTAAGTCTGCAGAAAGCCTTCTGTGGCTTCTGTAAGACTTGAAGTATTTTGTGCAAAGGGTAACTTAGTCAAGCTTTTCAAAAAGTTCAACCAGAAACTCAAATAGATAATCTTTGCTTGTGAAATTAGGAAAGGTATTTTATTGATCGAGTCTCTTTGTTCCCTCTAGAGATTTCTAACACATATATTTTCAATTTGCTTGTGATTTCTTTACAAAAATTTAAAAATATATTTCAACTTATTTTTGTTGAAATAAAACATGCTATATGAGAAGGAAACTTGGGCACTTTTTCTTTTTTCTTGACATCACTTCTCAGATTTAACTGAAATAAAATGTGGAATTTTATTTCAATTCCTTTGTTACTTTAGGTACATTATTTCAAGAACTCTTTCCTAACATTTGCACTGAACTTTGCAATCACATGAACAATTGAGAGGATTTATAGTCCCCTTTGTGGAGTTTATTATTCAGAATATTTGTGGGGGCTGGAGAAGTGATGTAACTGAGTAACTTTTTTCCAGAAAGGTGAAGTCGATGGTGTACTTTCTGAGCTCAGTATGTACTATGGCGTGTGTGTGTGTGTGCATGTTAAGTTGCTTCAGTCATATCCAACTCTTTGTGATCCTATGGTTGGTAGCCTGCCAAGCTCCTCTATCCATGGGATTCTCTGGCAAGAATACTAGAGCAGGTTGCCACGCCCTCCTCCAGGGGATCTTCCCAGCCCAGGGATTGTCCCTGAGTTTCTTGTGATTCCTGCATTGCAGGCGGAATCATTACCTCTGAGCCCAATACGCACTATTATGACATAAATTTAGACTGATTTTAATATTGTCACCATCCTATGAAGAGAAAGCTTCATGTGAAGAGGCCACACCAATTTTCAACCCTGAGTCTTAATTCTAGAAGGGAGTACATACAACTAAGTAACCCAGGCAGGTGTTTCTGGCTCATTTTCCTAGAAATGGTACTGCTTTAGGAGAAATGAGGACGGAGAGTAGGAAGTATAAAGGGAAATAGAGGTCAGAGATCTGTGTCCTGTTTCCAAACACTGGTTTCCTAAGACTCAGTAAAGAAATAGAGATTCCATTATTTTATGGGCACTTACAGAAGACATTTTGTTTCTGTAATTTCTTTCCTAACTTAAGTCTGCAGAAAGCCTTCTGTGGCTTCTGTAAGACTTGAAGTATTTTGTGCAAAGGGTAACTTAGTCAAGCTTTTCTTGAGTTTTAGAAAAGGTTCAACCAGAAACTCCAAATAGATAATTTACTACTGCAATGGTTTTGAATTAGGTCACTCATTTATAGTGTTCTCAATTTGGGTCTTTTTAGTAGATGTATTGAAATTTGCAACCAATATACTGATAGTATATATAAACAAATTATGGCCATAAAGATTCTTCTCATTTTTTTGGCCTCCAAAACAAGTAATAAAATAGCAGGGGAAAGGTTTAATCTATAAAATGTTAAAAGATCAAATAAAAATATTAAATATTATTCTAGGGTCTTTGTAGCAGAAGGACCCTAGAATAAATCTGAACCCCTAAAAATATGTTCTTTAATTTATCTATAACAGGACTGAGAACAAATTAGTTTCATCTATTCCTCAATAAAAATGGACTTTTTAAAGAAATAGTAGTATTTTTGCTTTAGTAGTAGTAGGTTGGATGCTTTTAAAAATGCTTTTGATCAAGTGTTTCTCTTGTCATTCTTCTTAACACTAGAGAAATTCTCTCGTAAAAGAACTTATTCCCATGCAAGTTCCCCCAACTTTTTCTCCCACTCTACAGGATGGTTAGCTCTATTCAACACATAAAAGCTTAAAGTATCTCAAGAGGCAAACGAAGAGAAACTATTATATTAACTCACACTGAATGTTGTTGAGTATTAAGATTATTTAAGAATGTGTAGAATGGTTTAGGTAAGCAATTAGCGGTAACCACCACTCTGATGTGTAAGACAAATGCTAATGCTGTTCTAACTACAGAATAAGATGTGCCAGCCATCCCCACATCCTTAATTCCAATGAAACACAGGTCCCAATTAATCTCTGCTACAGAAAAAAACTAGGGTCAACAACTAGGCTGTTTGGAAATGGTACTGCTTTAGGAGAAATGAGGACGGAGAGTAGGAAGTATAAAGGGAAATAGAGGTCAGAGACCTGTGTCCTGTTTCAAACACTGATTTCCTAAGACTCAGTAAAGAAATAGATCTTCCATTATTTTATGGGCACTTACAGAAGACAGTTTGTTTCTGTAATTTCTTTCCTAACTTAAGTCTGCAGAAAGCCTTCTGTGGCTTCTGTAAGACTTGAAGTATTTTGTGCAAAGGGTAACTTAGTCAAGCTTTTCTTGAGTTTTAGAAAAGGTTCAACCAGAAACTCCAAATAGATAATTTACTACTGCAATGGTTTTGAATTAGGTCACTCATTTATAGTGTTCTCAATTTGGGTCTTTTTAGTAGATGTATTGAAATTTGCAACCAATATACTGATAGTATATATAAACAAATTATGGCCATAAAGATTCTTCTCATTTTTTTGGCCTCCAAAACAAGTAATAAAATAGCAGGGGAAAGGTTTAATCTATAAAATGTTAAAAGATCAAATAAAAATATTAAATATTATTCTAGGGTCTTTGTAGCAGAAGGACCCTAGAATAAATCTGAACCCCTAAAAATATGTTCTTTAATTTATCTATAACAGGACTGAGAACAAATTAGTTTCATCTATTCCTCAATAAAAATGGACTTTTTAAAGAAATAGTAGTATTTTTGCTTTAGTAGTAGTAGGTTGGATGCTTTTAAAAATGCTTTTGATCAAGTGTTTCTCTTGTCATTCTTCTTAACACTAGAGAAATTCTCTCGTAAAAGAACTTATTCCCATGCAAGTTCCCCCAACTTTTTCTCCCACTCTACAGGATGGTTAGCTCTATTCAACACATAAAAGCTTAAAGTATCTCAAGAGGCAAACGAAGAGAAACTATTATATTAACTCACACTGAATGTTGTTGAGTATTAAGATTATTTAAGAATGTGTAGAATGGTTTAGGTAAGCAATTAGCGGTAACCACCACTCTGATGTGTAAGACAAATGCTAATGCTGTTCTAACTACAGAATAAGATGTGCCAGCCATCCCCACATCCTTAATTCCAATGAAACACAGGTCCCAATTAATCTCTGTCATACACTAAGAACAAAAATAAATGTTCTAGGGTCAACAACTAGGCTGGCTTCATCTATCAGGGAAAACCATTTAACCTTGTCAGCACTTTTTACTATAGGGGCTTACTGATGGGTTTAAATTACCAAAATGGTTACTACAAAGCCAGTTGCATCTGGGTTCTAGTCAGCTCTTCTGTAATCAATGGAATCAAATACACTTTGCTAATATCGGTGTATCCTTGTTTAGTCAAGCTACGTTTTGCAAAAATGTATGGTTGTGGTTTGTACTCAGTTTGTTGGCATTTAACAGTGTATCTCTACAGTCAGTCCTAATGAATTTGAAATATTTTGGACACTTTAGGCTCAGCTTCACTCTTCCTTTATCCAGTTTTTTTCTTATTGTGTTCATTATCTTTAGAAAGCATAATAGTGTATAGCATAACATAGTATTTTATAACATATAGTACTTTTTTTGGTCAGCTCCCCCATAAGAATGTAAGTTCTGTCAGAGGAGGGACTTTGTTTTATTGATTCTGTCTGTTGTAACCATAATTGCTCAGCACATATCAATAGAAGGTGTGTAATAAATACATGTTAAATGAACAAAGCTCAGAGATTTGTTTGCCAAAATGGGTGGCCAAGAGAAATGTTTAACAGGTCCATGCACTGTAATTATATTAGGTGAGAACAGGTTCACAAAAACACTTATTTATGTGATATGCGATTTAACAGACAGCCACTTTATCAACTGAAAGAAAAACACACCACATAGGGGGTGTCTGTTGAAGTTTTACTCAGAATCTTATTGAGGACGAGAGCCCAGGAGTTACTTGAGGAAACTGCTCCAGAGAGGTAGGGAGAGTCTCGTTTATATACGACTTTTGGCGTGGGACTATACGTAATTAAGCACACATCTTGGTAAAAGATCAGTGCTAATTGCACAGAACAGGTATCTCAAGTTCACGATTTTAGTGCTTTCCTATGTATGGGAAGATGCAAGAATTGGGGTTCATTAAAATTCTTGGGACTTCCCTGGTGGTCCAGTGGTTAAGATTCCATGCTTCCAATTCAGGGGGAACAGGTTCCATCCTTGGTTGGGGAGCTAAGATCCTGCATGCTGTGCAGCCAAAAAAATGTCTTCCTGAGATATACATATAACTTTCTAAGGGGCCTGCTCATGTAAAGCACAGAATGCCTCATCTTGTTTTTCATTCTGAATTCCTCTCAGGGTGTGACTGAAGTGCATTACCACTTAACCCTAGTAGGTGAACAATGCTTTTAGATCTTCTTTGTTCACAATTTAAGTGATTTAAGTTTTTAGAGGTATAAAAGATGGATTGGAAACTGATATTTCACCATGTATCTGGTTCTCAGTAACCTCTTAACATTGTATCAAAATTCTCTGTAGCATTATCTAGGAATGGTATGGAATAGAGTCTGGAATTGTATTCACAAGCCACAGGAGGTTAACGTGAAACAAATTACAAGGGCCAAGATAAAGCTATACAGCGTATTTCAACTCTCTTAGCCCTCTTAATGTGGCTTACTCAACGTAGATCTCTGTAATGTTTTGTAATTTCTTCTCTCTCTCACACACACACATGCAATTTTCCCTGCATAAGAGAAAGAGAAAGGGTCCTGTTTCCCTTCTTTCTCCACCTGCTGTGTACCCTCATCCCCTCAAATAGAGTCTCTCAGGTTTACACATGTCATTCTCAGACCTACCGAGGGACTAGATGAGGACAGCTCACTCTGGACACTGGAATAGCTGTGCTGGCCCTTCCCTTCCTAGCCCTGGAAGAACCAGTGGAGACTCACTGAGCTTCAGCTGAGAACTTAACCATCTCAAGATTGTGGGTGATAGGAGAGATGCAACTTTACTCATGTCAAGTGCAGTGTGTAGACAGAAATCTTCCCTGTGCTTTTGTGTGTGTCCCCTCCTCTTGTTCCTGCCCCTCACAGCCACTCTGAAACAGGTGAGAAGGGAGCAGGTCACAACCTTTAGAAGAAGGACATGACAAAAACTGGTTGGAACCAACTAGGTCTAAGATGGCGGAAGATTTGATTTCCAGTAGACCTTGAGCCTTGTTGTATGCTCATTGTAACACACTAACATATACTAAATGACACACCCACCAGTGCCATGACAATTCTGAGCCTGGTCACTGTTGCTGTTGTTTAGTCACTAAGTCATGTCTGACTCTTTTGTGAGCCCCTGAGCTGTAGCCTGCCAGGCTCCTCTGTTCATGGAATTTCCCGGGCAAGAATATAGGACTGGGTTGCCATTTCCTTCTCTAGGGGATCATCCTGACCCAGGGATTGAACATATAATATCTCCTACACTGCAGGCAGATTCTTTACCATGAGCCACCGGGAAAGTCTGAAGCTGACCATACAAGGCCAAAAAGTGGGTGGTGGTCCAATTTCTGAAAATCTCCACTCCTTTCCCCAGGTTCTCAGTAACCTCTTAACATTGTATCAAAATTCTCTGTAGCATTATCTAGGAATGGTATGGAATAGAGTCTGGAATTGTATTCACAAGCCACAGGAGGTTAACGTGAAACAAATTACAAGGGCCAAGATAAAGCTATACAGCGTATTTCAACTCTCTTAGCCCTCTTAATGTGGCTTACTCAACGTAGATCTCTGTAATGTTTTGTAATTTCTTCTCTCTCTCACACACACACATGCAATTTTCCCTGCATAAGAGAAAGAGAAAGGGTCCTGTTTCCCTTCTTTCTCCACCTGCTGTGTACCCTCATCCCCTCAAATAGAGTCTCTCAGGTTTACACATGTCATTCTCAGACCTACCGAGGGACTAGATGAGGACAGCTCACTCTGGACACTGGAATAGCTGTGCTGGCCCTTCCCTTCCTAGCCCTGGAAGAACCAGTGGAGACTCACTGAGCTTCAGCTGAGAACTTAACCATCTCAAGATTGTGGGTGATAGGAGAGATGCAACTTTACTCATGTCAAGTGCAGTGTGTAGACAGAAATCTTCCCTGTGCTTTTGTGTGTGTCCCCTCCTCTTGTTCCTGCCCCTCACAGCCACTCTGAAACAGGTGAGAAGGGAGCAGGTCACAACCTTTAGAAGAAGGACATGACAAAAACTGGTTGGAACCAACTAGGTCTAAGATGGCGGAAGATTTGATTTCCAGTAGACCTTGAGCCTTGTTGTATGCTCATTGTAACACACTAACATATACTAAATGACACACCCACCAGTGCCATGACAATTCTGAGCCTGGTCACTGTTGCTGTTGTTTAGTCACTAAGTCATGTCTGACTCTTTTGTGAGCCCCTGAGCTGTAGCCTGCCAGGCTCCTCTGTTCATGGAATTTCCCGGGCAAGAATATAGGACTGGGTTGCCATTTCCTTCTCTAGGGGATCATCCTGACCCAGGGATTGAACATATAATATCTCCTACACTGCAGGCAGATTCTTTACCATGAGCCACCGGGAAAGTCTGAAGCTGACCATACAAGGCCAAAAAGTGGGTGGTGGTCCAATTTCTGAAAATCTCCACTCCTTTCCCCAAATAACTGGAAAAACCCTCTGACTCACTAGCCTATGAAATTATCCAGCCTATAAAAATTAACCATGCCTTATTTCAAAGCTCCCTTTCTTGCCTTCTGAGAGAAGGTTCATACTGTTTCTATGGAATGTGTGCCTCTCTAAATATATTCACTTCTTCCTATTACTTTGTCTCCAAATTCTTTCATGACAAAGCAAGACCCTTAAATCCACTGGCAACAGCTCCACCTGCACTGCCCACCTCTGCCATCAGAAAGGAGGTGGGCTTACCTCTCACTGGCTTCGTTCCCATTCATACCTCATACACAGGTCAATGGATCTAACTACCTTTGACTTGACCTGATTTTACTTAGAGAGACAAGGTTTGTAAATCAGAATACTCTTCTAGTTGGGTTTTGCTGAGTGGTAAAATTATCTTTTGAATCATGAGCACCTTTACCTCTAAACTATAAATGAAGTTAGTATGGGAACAGTTTCTTTCATTTCTAGAGGGAGTAAAAATATCTCAGAAGGAAAGTCTATTGGGGGCACAGGTTGAACTCTGCTTCACCTAATTTATTCCCATCTCCAACAATTAGATCAAAACAAACTGAACTCTTGTGAAATATTCACACAAAGGTATTCATCAGCAGTGCTCATCTGCATAAACAATATATTACACCAAAGCCTTAAAGGTCTAAGATGGCGGAAGATTTGATTTCCAGTAGACCTTGAGCCTTGTTGTATGCTCATTGTAACACACTAACATATACTAAATGACACACCCACCAGTGCCATGACAATTCTGAGCCTGGTCACTGTTGCTGTTGTTTAGTCACTAAGTCATGTCTGACTCTTTTGTGAGCCCCTGAGCTGTAGCCTGCCAGGCTCCTCTGTTCATGGAATTTCCCGGGCAAGAATATAGGACTGGGTTGCCATTTCCTTCTCTAGGGGATCATCCTGACCCAGGGATTGAACATATAATATCTCCTACACTGCAGGCAGATTCTTTACCATGAGCCACCGGGAAAGTCTGAAGCTGACCATACAAGGCCAAAAAGTGGGTGGTGGTCCAATTTCTGAAAATCTCCACTCCTTTCCCCAAATAACTGGAAAAACCCTCTGACTCACTAGCCTATGAAATTATCCAGCCTATAAAAATTAACCATGCCTTATTTCAAAGCTCCCTTTCTTGCCTTCTGAGAGAAGGTTCATACTGTTTCTATGGAATGTGTGCCTCTCTAAATATATTCACTTCTTCCTATTACTTTGTCTCCAAATTCTTTCATGACAAAGCAAGACCCTTAAATCCACTGGCAACAGCTCCACCTGCACTGCCCACCTCTGCCATCAGAAAGGAGGTGGGCTTACCTCTCACTGGCTTCGTTCCCATTCATACCTCATACACAGGTCAATGGATCTAACTACCTTTGACTTGACCTGATTTTACTTAGAGAGACAAGGTTTGTAAATCAGAATACTCTTCTAGTTGGGTTTTGCTGAGTGGTAAAATTATCTTTTGAATCATGAGCACCTTTACCTCTAAACTATAAATGAAGTTAGTATGGGAACAGTTTCTTTCATTTCTAGAGGGAGTAAAAATATCTCAGAAGGAAAGTCTATTGGGGGCACAGGTTGAACTCTGCTTCACCTAATTTATTCCCATCTCCAACAATTAGATCAAAACAAACTGAACTCTTGTGAAATATTCACACAAAGGTATTCATCAGCAGTGCTCATCTGCATAAACAATATAGTACACTAAAGCCAGGTCAAGTTCCAGGAAAGATTAGGTTTTGTAATGGCTGTGTCATTGTGTTACCAAGTACATACGTAAGGGTTAGGGAAAGGGGCAGGGCTCAATTTTTGAAAAGAATGACATAGTCCAAGGAAACAGCATAAACCCATTAGAATCAAACGGGTCCAAGATGGCAGACCAGACCTTGATCCTCAGTCAGCAAGCTAAATGACAAATCCAGAGGAGCCATGACAGTTCCACCCCTTCCTTAAAAGAGCTGGAATAATCCTCCCACTCATTAGCATATGGGATTACCCAGCCCATAAAAGCTAAGAATGTCATGTTTTTGGGGCTGCTGGATTTGCTCTGCGATGGCCCACACTCTGTGGAGCGTGCTTTTCTCTGAATCTGAATAAATCCATTTCTTACTTATCACTATGTCTCTCACTGAATTCTTCTCTGCAAAGAGACATGAAGAACCTGAGCTCTGTTAGGTCCTGAAATCAGGTTTGGTGGGTTTTGGCTGGGTTCAAGCCCCAGCCATGTGGGTTCGAGTCCCAAACTGCGTTTTGCGTTTAAGTCCCAATCCGAGGTAGAACACTTTCACAAGCTTGCTCTGCTCATCACATGACAGGCCGATGAATCTGAGAGACAAGATATTGAGGCAAGGAAAACAACTTTATTCTGAAAGCAGCTGACAGAGAAGATGGCAGGCTAGTGTCTCAAAATAACCTTCTTATTGGGGTTTGGATGCCAGGTTCTTTTATAGATCAGAGAGAAAGAAGCCATGAAGAACTAAAGTCAAAAGGCAGGATAGGGAGTAAGAGACACGGGGCAAGTATAGTGAAAGGGTTTTCAGTCTTGCAAAACATCTCCAAAGGAACAGCTAGCGTTTGGAAGGGGTGTGTTTGTCTCTTTTCACAGGTGGTAGGGGTCAGATTATTTCTCTATGAGCTGAACAAAGGCACTGTAGTTTACAGTCAGGCAGAGGGGCAGGGTCCTCTGAGACAAACTGTTAAGTATGGTTATAAATAATAAAAGTATCGAAAAGCAAGTCAAAGAAACAGTTTCCAACATGGGGTCAGAACTGGCTTCCTCCCTGCAACAACTGGCAACGCGTCACTATAGGCAAACACCAAATCCTGTTCTCATGACACATCCTCAAGAGCAGTGGCTCTCAACTGAGGTCTGTGTCAGCCATGAAGGCAGTGTCAGCAGACAGTTTTGGTCGTCACAACTAGGGGAGGGGGAAGTCGGCATCTGGCTGGTGGAGGCCAGGGATGCTGCTAAACATTCTCCAATGTACTGTACTGAAGGGTACCAGAATATGTTACCCCAAATATGCCACTCTGGCATAAGGACTATTTTGAGCAAAGACAACTGGGAACTAGCAGAACTAGCAGAGGCAAGAAAAGCTTTTAAATCTCTCTTTAATGGCCTAAAAATATAAATTTCTCCATTTGTAAAGGAAATTTATATTTATAAAGGATTCATAATGATGTCTCTGAACCAGGAAAAGAGCCACAACTGGGGACAACTCTTACCATCTGAAACAAATGATTACCTGCACAAGACCACCTTATTTACCATACATGGACTCTCCTCCCCTTCCTAGAACTTGCCTCTCTCTGTTCAGAAGCCTCAAACTCCTTTCTCTTTGTTTATTCTAAAGAGACTTAAATCTTAACTTCCAAACTGCTTTTACCTTTCACAAGCTTGCTCTGCTCATCACATGACAGGCCGATGAATCTGAGAGACAAGATATTGAGGCAAGGAAAACAACTTTATTCTGAAAGCAGCTGACAGAGAAGATGGCAGGCTAGTGTCTCAAAATAACCTTCTTATTGGGGTTTGGATGCCAGGTTCTTTTATAGATCAGAGAGAAAGAAGCCATGAAGAACTAAAGTCAAAAGGCAGGATAGGGAGTAAGAGACACGGGGCAAGTATAGTGAAAGGGTTTTCAGTCTTGCAAAACATCTCCAAAGGAACAGCTAGCGTTTGGAAGGGGTGTGTTTGTCTCTTTTCACAGGTGGTAGGGGTCAGATTATTTCTCTATGAGCTGAACAAAGGCACTGTAGTTTACAGTCAGGCAGAGGGGCAGGGTCCTCTGAGACAAACTGTTAAGTATGGTTATAAATAATAAAAGTATCGAAAAGCAAGTCAAAGAAACAGTTTCCAACATGGGGTCAGAACTGGCTTCCTCCCTGCAACAACTGGCAACGCGTCACTATAGGCAAACACCAAATCCTGTTCTCATGACACATCCTCAAGAGCAGTGGCTCTCAACTGAGGTCTGTGTCAGCCATGAAGGCAGTGTCAGCAGACAGTTTTGGTCGTCACAACTAGGGGAGGGGGAAGTCGGCATCTGGCTGGTGGAGGCCAGGGATGCTGCTAAACATTCTCCAATGTACTGTACTGAAGGGTACCAGAATATGTTACCCCAAATATGCCACTCTGGCATAAGGACTATTTTGAGCAAAGACAACTGGGAACTAGCAGAACTAGCAGAGGCAAGAAAAGCTTTTAAATCTCTCTTTAATGGCCTAAAAATATAAATTTCTCCATTTGTAAAGGAAATTTATATTTATAAAGGATTCATAATGATGTCTCTGAACCAGGAAAAGAGCCACAACTGGGGACAACTCTTACCATCTGAAACAAATGATTACCTGCACAAGACCACCTTATTTACCATACATGGACTCTCCTCCCCTTCCTAGAACTTGCCTCTCTCTGTTCAGAAGCCTCAAACTCCTTTCTCTTTGTTTATTCTAAGATGGTATATAAACCTCGACCATCTGGGCACTTCATAAAGTCTTAACTTCTTTGTGAAACGTCTGTGCAGATGTACGTAATTACACTGGTTTTACTTTTCTGTCGTTAATCTGTCTTTTCTTCGTTTGATTTGCAAGTCCCAACCACTGAATGGAGGCGGTCTAGGAAATAAAAGCGTTCCTCCTCACAGAAGAGGACAGTCTCCCACAACAAAGACTTATCCGCTTCAAGTGTAAATAGTGCCAAGGTTGAGAAACACTGCTCTGTACTGATAGAAATCTAAAGCACCAAAGTCACTGAGGTGTTGGGAGCTTAGCAGCATAAGTGAAGTCAAACCAGTTCTCCTTTATGACTGTGAATCTTGGAAAAAATACTATGGACTATAATGTTTCGAACTGTGCTTAATAAAATGACTGCAGGATCAAACAGAGGGGTTTGATTCCTATGTCCACCAGTTGCAGAATTAAGAGTGCTGCACTCTTACCAGCACTGCTCTGCTGGTAAGACCCCTGTTTTGGTTAAATTACAAAGAAGAAGAAATTATGAAAGGTTCACTAAATTACAATGCCAGTGACCCCTGTGTTAAGGATGTTAGGAAATGAGGGGACAGAAAACTTTTTTGAGTAAAAATGTATTAGATAGTATGTAGGACAGAATTAAAACCAATATGAATAGGAGGAGGACCCTCTGGGGCCTTCCTGGGTACAGCTCCTTTCCTTGTCTCCAGTTTTTTGTTTGTAGGAAATAGGCTTCATTCAGCCTTCATGACCTTCCCTGAGCTCCAAAGGGCAGATTCAAATAGTTGTTCATCAGAGACAGGAAGGAATGCAGAAACTAAGGAGGAGCCATCAAGAAACACTAGTGCAGTGATTAAAGCAGGATCTGGGTTTCTTCAGAAGGGATATATATAATATTTTTGAGTTCTTCCGCAGGAACTAAAGCCCCCACCCCGGTGGGGGATGGTAACTTCAGGGTGAGAACATTCTTGGAGCATCGCCCTGTTACCTTGCAAACAGCCAGTCAGAAGTAAGTCTGCATGCATGGGAAGATAAAGACGACTCTGACCTCCTTCCCGGACGATTCTCCCTTTAAAAACTTACATGGTTGAGCAGAATGTTTGGAGTTGGTTTTTGGACCGGAGTCCGCCACCTCCCCAGGTTGCTGGCCTCATGAATAAAGCAGGCTTTTCATTCCAACCAACACTTGTCTCTGGAGTGTTGGCTTTCAAGCGGTGAGTAGCCTAACCTGAGTTTGGCAGCAAACAGGTTTGGCAAGAAGCAGGTACAGCTGCATACACAGAGACTGTCCTCCTGAATGAGGCATCAGCTGGCTCCAGCCCCACTGCTGCTCCTGCTGTGTGATTATAGGCAAGTCTCAAACCTTCTCTGTAAGATGAGGAGTGAGCCTGTGCTCTTCTAGCTCCTGGCATTCTCAGCACTTCCTCACCATGTGCTCACAAGGACTCAGACGACTCTGTAACAGGATGCCAGCAAGGTATATGTATTGATCTGTAGTGGTATTTAGAAATAGTAAGGAAAAGAAAGAAGAAAAGGAACACATGCAGGTTTGCATAAATTGTAAAACCTTTAATCTGACAATAACGCATGCAACAGACATTTACTGAGTATCTCCTTTTGGATAAGGTATACAGAGCTCCATGTTTCCTTTAAAAAACTATTTTTAAATGAATCTGAGAAGTTCTCTGAGAGTTTCTGTCTTAAGATTTACAGCAGCTAACATTCAATTCCATGAAGGAAGTTCCTTGCTGCATCCAGCACAGGACAGATGGGTCTCCGCCAGCACTCTCTCCAGGTGGTGCTGACACAGCACATATCTGAATATTCCTCTCCATGGGAAACAGAAACGTACATTCTATTCTTATCTCTCAACCTTCTCCTATGACTTTCTTCATAGCCTCTGTGTTTCAGAGATTTAAAGTTAACTCTTCTCTTAGGGAATCATATGTGAGCAAGTAAGCTTAAAACTGTGATGCCCTGTTCTCTCTGCAGCCGGTTCTTGTCTCTGTGATTGCAGCCCACTGGGCCGACTGCTGGCTGCCGGTGCACCCCGTGCTGTGGAGAGGAATATGTCGGCTCCTGTGGCTACATCTTCAAAAAGGCCACCTGGAAAAGGAAGAAAAACCCACAGTGCTTTCCTTATATAACGTGATGACATGGCTGAGTGCACACCAAACCTGAATCAGGTAAGTCTGGTTTGTAAGGATGCTTGTTGGTCTGCAAAGAAACATGACTCTTGGTTGGGCCAGAAACTGCCATTTTACAGCAGGAGCAAATTGGTCCTTTTTAAAAAAAAAACAAAAACAACCATACAGTAATTAAAATGATTCACATGCACTTTAAAGGGAAAAAGAAAGTTTAAGTTGACAACAAAGTTGTACAGTCATGAAGTAATCTAGTTCTTGTTTCCAGTGGTTCAAACAGTTGCTTTGGATCTTCTGTGAGCAGAGTCCTGAATCCTGATGACTCCTGGGCAATTCCAGGTTCTTATCACAATAGTTAATTACACTAATCTTTTTTCCGGTCATGTCAATGCTTTTAATCACATTCCACTATATACGTGGGTTTGTCAGCAGCAAGTTAGTTCCAAAAAAAATTAATCCATACAAGTAAAAAATATTTTCAGACTATTTAATAAGGTCCAGATCAAATGCATCAAATTCTTCAATAGTTTTAGATAATGAAGAAACAAACATAAGAAAGTCAACCATAATGCTTTGAAAGTTCTAGTTCAGGACTGATAACAAATTGTGGACGGTGTTAGTATCTGGAACAAAGCAGCATGTAGTAAGTGATATGTGGAAGCACGGGAGATTTGGGAAACTTGTCCCAAGCCTTTCTGGGGAGGCGGGGGGGTGGTGGGCAGTGAGCAACAGAAGTGAAAATATTCCACACTTGTACAGTTGGTATTTAAGTTCCCAAATGCAGTCGAAGGAGGCATATATTTAATGATCCCTGTTAAGGGGAACGGAAAAAGAAAGTGTAGTGCAAGGGCAGAAGGCTTCTGCTTTATGCGGAGTAATTCAGAAGAATGTTACCCTTCATACAGGGCTGGTGAGAAAGGCCCCTGCTGTGCTTCCATATCAACTGCCTGCTGAGTTACCCTATCAAGCTCTGCAGTGAGAACAAAGGAGCAGGCAAAGAAGAGAGGTTAAGATGCCTAAACAAAACATAAACATTTGGTGGAGAGAAGACAAGATAGTGGAGTAGAAGGATGTGAGCTCACCCTTCTTATAGTAAAAGCAAATGCGGAAAACCGATGCAAACCTTAGGGCTTAACTGTGAAGAGTCACTGTGAATGAAATGCTTGGTCTGCAAAGAAACATGACTCTTGGTTGGGCCAGAAACTGCCATTTTACAGCAGGAGCAAATTGGTCCTTTTAAAAAAACAAAAACAACCATACAGTAATTAAAATGATTCACATGCACTTTAAAGGGAAAAAGAAAGTTTAAGTTGACAACAAAGTTGTACAGTCATGAAGTAATCTAGTTCTTGTTTCCAGTGGTTCAAACAGTTGCTTTGGATCTTCTGTGAGCAGAGTCCTGAATCCTGATGACTCCTGGGCAATTCCAGGTTCTTATCACAATAGTTAATTACACTAATCTTTTTTCCGGTCATGTCAATGCTTTTAATCACATTCCACTATATACGTGGGTTTGTCAGCAGCAAGTTAGTTCCAAAAAAAATTAATCCATACAAGTAAAAAATATTTTCAGACTATTTAATAAGGTCCAGATCAAATGCATCAAATTCTTCAATAGTTTTAGATAATGAAGAAACAAACATAAGAAAGTCAACCATAATGCTTTGAAAGTTCTAGTTCAGGACTGATAACAAATTGTGGACGGTGTTAGTATCTGGAACAAAGCAGCATGTAGTAAGTGATATGTGGAAGCACGGGAGATTTGGGAAACTTGTCCCAAGCCTTTCTGGGGAGGCGGGGGGGTGGTGGGCAGTGAGCAACAGAAGTGAAAATATTCCACACTTGTACAGTTGGTATTTAAGTTCCCAAATGCAGTCGAAGGAGGCATATATTTAATGATCCCTGTTAAGGGGAACGGAAAAAGAAAGTGTAGTGCAAGGGCAGAAGGCTTCTGCTTTATGCGGAGTAATTCAGAAGAATGTTACCCTTCATACAGGGCTGGTGAGAAAGGCCCCTGCTGTGCTTCCATATCAACTGCCTGCTGAGTTACCCTATCAAGCTCTGCAGTGAGAACAAAGGAGCAGGCAAAGAAGAGAGGTTAAGATGCCTAAACAAAAACATAAACATTCGGTGGAGAGAAGACAAGATAGTGGAGTAGAAGGATGTGAGCTCACCCCTTCTTATAGTAAAAGCAAATGCGGAAAACCGATGCAAACCTTAGGGCTTAACTGTGAAGAGTCACTGTGATAATGGTTACGAAAACATGTGTGTTTCTTTCCCTGACCTCTCAGCTGATAACAGATATTAGAAGCCCATGAATATTCAGATGAGAAGGGGCTGCTGAAGACAGACCATCTTGGATCTGTAGGGAATGGTCACCAAATCCCAGGAAGGGAAATTAGAGGTCCCTGGCTCACTGTGGTCAGTATCTCTGTTGAGAGACTCTACTTCAAGAATATTTCGCAAGGACCTTCCCAGTGCAGGGCCCAATGCCACTGCTGATATTCAGAGACATAATGATGACAGATGAAAATCAGTTATCTCTTTCTGAATTCTGAAAACTGCTATGTCATGGAGTATTCCAACCAGGAACTACTTACAATAAGGGATGGTGAGAAATGTCATAAAAATGGTTCTGCTCTGGAACCACAAAGATCAGTGGGTCTCTACTTGGGACAATTCTGCCCACCAGGGTATATGCGGTAGTGTCTGAGGATTTTTTTTTTTCCCTATGGCATGCAGAATCTTAGTTCCCAGAGCAGAGATGGAACCCATGTCCTCCACAGTGGAAGCACGGAGTCTCAACTGCTGGACCACTGAGGAAGTCCCTGGAGATATTTTAAGTTGGCACAACTTGGTTGGGGGGTGGGGGTGGGGTTGCTGATGGCATCTATTGGGTAGAGAGGGAGGGATATGGTTGAACATCCAATAATACACAGGACAGTTCCCCATAAGAAAGAGTCATCAGCCTCCACATGTTAACAGTGCCAGTGGGGAAAAATGTTAAAGTTTAAAGTTGGATCTCTCTGTGACCTTCAACAAATATATTAACCTCTCTCAGTCTTTCCTTGTCTACAAAATGGGAATTATAACAGGACTTACCTGAAACTTTGAAAGACTTTCCCCTATTTTGACTATGTTCATCCTCAGCAGTCTTGTGATTTAGGTAAAGCAGGCATCTGAAACTTATTTTACAAATGAAGAAACAGAAGCTCAGATGGCAATGATGATTTAGGAAGAAATTTGGACTCCTAAACCATGCTTCTCTCCCTGTAAATTTACACACAGATGATCAAGACAAAATTTCACAGTTTGGGAGACTTTTAATCTTCATAATTGTCTCAAATATCAAAGAGTTATTTTCTCTTACAGCTTGTGAATATGGACACAAGATGGAGAAAGCTACATAAGAGGTTGAGCTCATTAAAACAAATTATGAAAAATGGAGCCCCTTGTCAGAAAAGAAAAAAAATTAATTTGACTTAATATGTCTTTCTTCCCCCCCATTGCTCATTTCTATAGTGCTGCCTGCCAAGACACTATGTGTTTCGTTGGACTTAATAACAAGAATCTGCAGTCATCCTTGGGAACAGGTACTGTACAATGCAGTTTAGCTTCTTTTTATTTAAAATACTGTGAGTTAACACATTTCAAATGCTGATTTTGTGTTCCTTAGCTTTTATCCATGACAGGAAAAATTGCTTTCCCTAACTGCCATTTATTTTAAGAGAGGATAATTTTATTTTGTTCCACTACACTGAATAAAATCTCTGTATTTCATCTTTCTAGTTTTATTCCCCAAAGTAAAAAGTTTTAAAGCTTTGCAGAGTCTATGCGTACAGCTACCGCTTCAGGCTCCGTTGCTACATTTCTAGAATATCTAGTTACAAAAGTATAAATAATTATTAGAAACGAGGGAGAGAGGGCTCTTTGGAGTTGTCTGTAAAGCTTCACGCTTCCCATTCTCTCCTCCTGCCTGTGGATACTTGGGAATGGAAAGGGGAGAGAGAGTGAAAATGTCTAAAAATACCATCTCTGCTTTGAGTCACCATCTAAAAACAATCTTAAACCACCACACACAAGGCCAGGCTGCTGTAATAACTGACCAAATGTTCAGTTTATAATGCTTCTGTACAATTGCATAAATACGTTAAACACTTTTGAATGTTCCTTTTATCTTAGTTAACACAATTATACCAGGAAATGCTATTCCTCAACATAGAACTGAAATTTCTATCAATAAAAAGACGTGCTGTTAAGGCAGCCTGTGCAAGATAAAATTAACCTTAAAAAAAAATGCTTTCTGAATGCTTTGAGGGATGCGAAACAAACAGATAAAACTGAAGAATACTGGCAAATGTGAGTTTCATAGTAATTGTGAGCTTCAGAAAAGACTCTTTAGAATAAGGAGCATAGCTACGCACAAATGTTCCTTTTAAAGGGTACTGTAGAGATAAGAAGTAAATATAAATAACTATGCCTTAAATGTATTTTTTTGTCATTGTTTAGGCATGGTTCCTGTTCAGAGTTATGCTCTGAAATAAATGTTATGGCATGGGAAAAAGTTTATACTTTTATATTACACAATCCAGTTTCTAAGCTTAAACTTCATTTACAAAATAAAACGACAATATAAATGTAAATATAAAAAAAAGACAATGACTTTCTCAATCACATTATTTTTAGCGTTAAATAACAATGGGGTACAAAATGTTTCCTACCTCACTAATTCAGCATCGATAAGGCCTGTGTTGATGAGTGGACTCCACTCTTTGTGCTAAATAAATATCATAAGACTTTCCTCTCCTGGGCTGGCAGGCTGGCTTCGTTTGCTCAGTTCATTCAATGATTAAGTACCATCTGTGTGTCTGTGACTGTCCAGTCAGAGGCCACACTGGGGAGGCATTCCCTTGTGGCACTAAGATGTGAGTGGGTGAGACAGTCAAGAAATGATATGGTTCTAACAGGTTGAGATAAATCTAAGACAGACACCTAAGCCCCTGCTGCCAGAAAAAAGACCATTCTTGCGTTATGAAAGGAAGTAAGATTTCTGAAGCAGTAGCCTGAATGAGATAGTTATTATTCTATGAATACTATGTTGGCAAGGAGAGGCAATAAAGCCTGGCATCGCACAGAGTGGAATATGCCGTTTTTCACACTAAAAGATGCTGGCTTTGTTAAATGAGTTACTAGCAAACAGGAAGGATGGAAGGAAGGACCAAAGATGTGAGAAGCAATACAATGTAGAAGAAGATCTTATCCTTCTAAAATGACAATGAGTATGTGTACGCTTGAATGTGGACAGGAATAATAGACCAAGGAAACATCAGTGAAGCCTTGCAGTTAAAATTAACCTTAAAAAAATGCTTTCTGAATGCTTTGAGGGATGCGAAACAAACAGATAAAACTGAAGAATACTGGCAAATGTGAGTTTCATAGTAATTGTGAGCTTCAGAAAAGACTCTTTAGAATAAGGAGCATAGCTACGCACAAATGTTCCTTTTAAAGGGTACTGTAGAGATAAGAAGTAAATATAAATAACTATGCCTTAAATGTATTTTTTTGTCATTGTTTAGGCATGGTTCCTGTTCAGAGTTATGCTCTGAAATAAATGTTATGGCATGGGAAAAAGTTTATACTTTTATATTACACAATCCAGTTTCTAAGCTTAAACTTCATTTACAAAATAAAACGACAATATAAATGTAAATATAAAAAAAAAAAGACAATGACTTTCTCAATCACATTATTTTTAGCGTTAAATAACAATGGGGTACAAAATGTTTCCTACCTCACTAATTCAGCATCGATAAGGCCTGTGTTGATGAGTGGACTCCACTCTTTGTGCTAAATAAATATCATAAGACTTTCCTCTCCTGGGCTGGCAGGCTGGCTTCGTTTGCTCAGTTCATTCAATGATTAAGTACCATCTGTGTGTCTGTGACTGTCCAGTCAGAGGCCACACTGGGGAGGCATTCCCTTGTGGCACTAAGATGTGAGTGGGTGAGACAGTCAAGAAATGATATGGTTCTAACAGGTTGAGATAAATCTAAGACAGACACCTAAGCCCCTGCTGCCAGAAAAAAGACCATTCTTGCGTTATGAAAGGAAGTAAGATTTCTGAAGCAGTAGCCTGAATGAGATAGTTATTATTCTATGAATACTATGTTGGCAAGGAGAGGCAATAAAGCCTGGCATCGCACAGAGTGGAATATGCCGTTTTTCACACTAAAAGATGCTGGCTTTGTTAAATGAGTTACTAGCAAACAGGAAGGATGGAAGGAAGGACCAAAGATGTGAGAAGCAATACAATGTAGAAGAAGATCTTATCCTTCTAAAATGACAATGAGTATGTGTACGCTTGAATGTGGACAGGAATAATAGACCAAGGAAACATCAGTGAAGCCTTGCAGTTCAAATTCTCTACTACTGCTTAGAAAGTAGGTAAAAAAGCAAGTAATATCAACGTCTTTAAAGTCATTTAAACCTTTACCTTGTATTTTAAATAAAATTGTATTTTATTTAGGTCATGGTACACTAGGAAAACAACGGAATGGGAAAGACTAGAGATTTCTTCAAGAAAATTAGAGATATCAAGGGAACATTTCATGCAACAATGGGTACGATAAAGGACAGAAAAGTTCTCACTCTGCTTATTTAATTTATACGCAGAGTACATCATGCAAAATGCTGGGCTGGATGGATCACAAGCTGAAATTGGGATTGCCAGGAAAAATATCAACAACCTTAAGTCTGCAGATGATACCACTCTAATGGCAGAAAGTGAAGAGGAACTAAAGAGCCCTTGATAAGGGTAAAAGAGGAGAGTGAATAGGCTGGCTTAAAATTCAACATTTAAAAACTAAGATCATGGCATCTAGTCCTATCACGTCATGGCAAATAGAAGGGGAGAAAGTTGAAGCAGTGACAAATTTTATTTTCTTGGGCTCCAAGATCACTGCAGATGGTGACTGCAGTCATGAAATTAAAAGATATTTGCTTCTTGTAAGGAAAGCTATGACAAACCTAAACAATGTATTAAAAAGCGAAGACATCATTTTGCCTACAATGGTCCATACAGTCAAAGCTATGATTTTTCCAGTAGTCATCTAGAGATGTAGATCATAAAGACAGTTGGACCATAAAGAAGGCTGAGCACAGAAGAATTGATGTTTTCAAATTGTGGTGCTGGAGAAGACTCTTGAGAGTCCCTTGGAGTCCAAGGAGATCAAATTGTCATTCCTAAAGGATATCAACCATGAATATTCACTGGAAGGATTGGTGATGAAGCTGAAGTGCCAATTCTTTGGCCACCTGATTTGAAGAGTCAAAAGACTGGTGTTGGGAGAGATCAAGGGAAGGAGGAAAAGGGGTGACAGAGGATGAGATGTTTGGACGGCATCACCAACTCAATGGACATGAGTTTGAGCAAACTCTAGGAGATAGTGAAGGACAAGGAAGCCTGGTATGCTGCAGTCCACGGGGCCTCATAGAGTCAGACATGACTTAACAAGTGAATGACAACATAGTAGGAAAATCCACAGATCAAGCACAAGTTTGTGAATTTCATCTACAAGAATCAGTAAAGCGAAGCGCAGAATTGTATTCTAGTTGAAGACAGTGTGTTAAGTACCAGAAGACAGAGATGTGAGTGGGATAAGGAGAGACCTTTTCCTCTCCTGACAGAGCTGGACATGAGGACAAATGCAGCAATTCCTGAATCTTAAGTCTTTTTCAACAGAGCAAGACAGTTCTAGATGTAGCCTTCTCATCACCTCTTGCACAGTCAGGGGGCTCTGGGAGCACTGCTGGTGTGGACGGAGCTCGTGCAACAGTGCTGCAGTGAACACGCCAGCCTGATGCAGCTGCTGATGCTCCCCGCTACACAAGGAAAACCCAGCCACCTCACCAAGGACGGGAACTTCATGGGGGCAGACATCGACACAGCAACACTTTGGATATTCCACAAAGATGTGTTTTCTCAAGAACAGAACGCACTTGTTAAAAGGAAAAAAATTTTACGATAGATACCAATAGGTGGATGGGTGTTAAAATGTAAAATGGTAAACAGTGCTACCATAGTAAATATACTGTTAAAATTTTTACATACATACAAAATTTTTGCAACTTTATTATTTAGAGATAACTATTATTGACATTTTAGATACAGGTTTTTAGATTTATTGTCTGTTATAACTGGATCTTTCTGCATATGCTGTTTTATAATATGCAGTTTCTTTATAACCTAATGATATACTGTAGCACCTTCCTACAACAGTGAATATTCTTCTATGGCATTTTAAATGGCTGCAATTATATTCCACTAAATAAAAAGGATATCAACCATGAATATTCACTGGAAGGATTGGTGATGAAGCTGAAGTGCCAATTCTTTGGCCACCTGATTTGAAGAGTCAAAAGACTGGTGTTGGGAGAGATCAAGGGAAGGAGGAAAAGGGGTGACAGAGGATGAGATGTTTGGACGGCATCACCAACTCAATGGACATGAGTTTGAGCAAACTCTAGGAGATAGTGAAGGACAAGGAAGCCTGGTATGCTGCAGTCCACGGGGCCTCATAGAGTCAGACATGACTTAACAAGTGAATGACAACATAGTAGGAAAATCCACAGATCAAGCACAAGTTTGTGAATTTCATCTACAAGAATCAGTAAAGCGGCGCAGAATTGTATTCTAGTTGAAGACAGTGTGTTAAGTACCAGAAGACAGAGATGTGAGTGGGATAAGGAGAGACCTTTTCCTCTCCTGACAGAGCTGGACATGAGGACAAATGCAGCAATTCCTGAATCTTAAGTCTTTTTCAACAGAGCAAGACAGTTCTAGATGTAGCCTTCTCATCACCTCTTGCACAGTCAGGGGGCTCTGGGAGCACTGCTGGTGTGGACGGAGCTCGTGCAACAGTGCTGCAGTGAACACGCCAGCCTGATGCAGCTGCTGATGCTCCCCGCTACACAAGGAAAACCCAGCCACCTCACCAAGGACGGGAACTTCATGGGGGCAGACATCGACACAGCAACACTTTGGATATTCCACAAAGATGTGTTTTCTCAAGAACAGAACGCACTTGTTAAAAGGAAAAAAATTTTACGATAGATACCAATAGGTGGATGGGTGTTAAAATGTAAAATGGTAAACAGTGCTACCATAGTAAATATACTGTTAAAATTTTTACATACATACAAAATTTTTGCAACTTTATTATTTAGAGATAACTATTATTGACATTTTAGATACAGGTTTTTAGATTTATTGTCTGTTATAACTGGATCTTTCTGCATATGCTGTTTTATAATATGCAGTTTCTTTATAACCTAATGATATACTGTAGCACCTTCCTACAACAGTGAATATTCTTCTATGGCATTTTAAATGGCTGCATTATATTCCACTATATATCTGGTCACTTAAAAAAAGGTCAAAGGAATAACTCATTGTAGAAAGCAAACCTGGGGGGTCTTTTTGGGGGAGAGGGGATATGACTGTTGAGCCCAGAGCGCACTTAAGCATAATCTGGCCTGGGTCCTCAAGGTGTCATCTCTGGTTCGGCCTCACTGGCATCTCCTGAGAATGTGTACGTCAGGCAGATTCTCATGTTCTGTTCTAGAATTGCTCAACCAGAGCCTCCAGGGCAGGGCTAGAGACTGGGGTCCTGCAGGTCCTCTAGGCAGTTCTGAGGAGAACTTTATCCAGTTGAGCAAACTTAGAGATGGTGGTGTGTCTATAGTTGCATACTTAATTAGAGGAGGGACTTGAACACAGGTCTTCTAACTTCTAATTTAGTGTCGTCATTTCTGCCAATGCAAAGTAAAGATGCTGGTCTAGGATATCCAAAAATCCTTCCAAAAACACTTTTTTTCTTATAGAAGACAATAAGATTAACCCCCAAAGGAGAAACAAATTATGTCCAAGCCGTATCCTGATATGGGTGTAGGAGATTGAGCCCAGCATCTATGAAAGTAGGGCTGAATCCTTTTTGTTAGCTGTCTAGACTAAAAAGTTAAAGAGTTAGTCACTCAGTCAAGTCCGACGCTGTGCGACCCCAAGGACTATACCTCACCAGGCTCCTCTGTCCATGCAATGCTCCAGGCAAGAATACCAGAGTGGATTGCCATTTCCTTCCCCAGATGATCCTCCTGACCCAGGGATCGAATCCAGGTCTCCTGCAATGCAGGTGGATTGCTTACCATCTGAGCAAGTCTGAAGGGGCCAAATATTTCAAACTGACCTCCTGTGTAAAACTCATCTATGAAGAGTTAAGTGGATGATTTTTTGGTATGGGAGGAGGTTAGAGGTGGGAGTATATGATATGCCCTGACACAGTTCTCTTTTCTAAATCTACTTACTCAACAGATATCTTCAGCAAAATTATTTGGTTAGTTCTGGTAAAGAATTGTCACAAGGTGAACTTCAGAATAAGCTCGCAAAAGAAAAAAAGTCTCCCATACATTGCTTGGAGTATGCTTATGAAACAGTATAGACATTATAGAAAACAGTTGGGCAGTTTCTTTAAAAACTAAACATGTAATTACTGTATGACCTAGAAATTGTCATCTTGGATATTTATTCTAGAGATATGAAAACTTTATGTTCATCAAACACCTGTACGTGAATGTTCCTGGCAGCATGATTTTAATAGCCAGAACCTGG
Organism: Tragulus kanchil; assembly: GCA_022376925.1. Classification (NCBI taxonomy): domain Eukaryota; kingdom Metazoa; phylum Chordata; class Mammalia; order Artiodactyla; family Tragulidae; genus Tragulus; species Tragulus kanchil. The sequence goes on from JAIOJX010000026.1 coordinate 183,986,144, forward strand.
AATCAGCCCAGATGAATGGTTGATGATGGTAATATCCACCATGGATACTCAACTCGACACTAACAAGCAGCAAACTGTTGATACATGTAACAACTTGGATGATTCACCAGGGAGTTATTGCCAAGCTCGAGGTTGAGTTTTTCATATGGTATAGTTCCATTTATATAATATCTTTGAAATAGCAAAATTTCAAATAGGGGACAAGGTAGTGGTTTCCCAGGGAAAGAGGAAGGGTGTGATTATGAAAGGGCAACATGAGGGATCTTGGTGCTAATGGAACTATCCAGTGTCTTGACTGTGGTGGATACACAGACATACCAAGCGAAATAATTACACAGGACCTCAAGAGACGCACAAATACAACCAGGGAAATTTGAGTAAGATGGGCAGACTGCACCACGTCCATGCCCCGGTACCACACTTCTGTGAAATGCTACCATGGGGAAACTAGGCAAAGTGTAAAAGTGATTTTTCATACTCTTTCCTATAGCTTCCAGTGACTGTGCAATTATTTTACTAAAAATTGCAGCTGAAACAATGCCACGATACTTTGCAAATGACCTTGTCTGGCTAACTCCAATTCAGTTACCTAGAGTGTTGCTCCGAGATGCATTATTCAAAGTCTTGTTCACACTGATGTTACAGTTAATATATCACTGTGATCCCATTTTCCTTGGTGGAATGACCTGAGTAAGCTGGTAAGTTAATTTTGGAATGAGTCCTGAAGCAGATGGCTACAGTGAGACATAACACCATTATATTTAACACAGGTTGGGCTGACAGTCGGGCATTAAATGCTTAGGTTACACACAATAGAACCTTAAATTGTAGGTTATATATGAAGTACTTACTCTAAAGAGTCCACTAAGCACACTTTTTTTGCATTTTTATTGCCCTGGAGTAAATAATGAAAAAAGATTCTGGCATTTTTTTTTAAAGCACAAACTGCTGTAGCAAATCTTCCAGATACATATGAGGTACTCGCCAAATATTTTTTCTGAGTGAATACATTAAATTAAGACTCTAATTTTAATCTTAAAAGAAATAGCATCTTATAAAAGATTTGGGGAAACAGGAAAAAAGAAAACACTGTAGCCTGCCAGCTTACTCTGTCCATGAGATTTTACAGGCAAGATACTGGAACACCTTGCCATTTCTTCCCCCAGGGGATCTTCCCAGGCAAGGGGTAAACCCACATCTCCTGCATCTCTTACACTGGTGGGGGAGGGGCTTACCACTGAGCCACCTGGGAAGCTCCTCATATTATCAGTATACATATTATTTATATCATAAACATTTTTAGGTGCTGCTCAATAAGTCTTTATTTTAATAGCTGCAAAACAGTCCACCATAACTTAATCTTTTACAGACTTGAGTTGTTTCCAGGTTTGTGAAGATCAAAAGTAATGGTGAGGGCTTCCCTGGTGATCCAGTGGGTAAAGACACTGCCTTGCAGTGCAAGGGGCGCCGGTTCGATCCCTGGCCTGGGAAGATCCCACATGCCGCAGACCGGCTGGACTGATGTGTCCAACTACTGAGCCAATGCTCTGAAGCGCATGCACCCAGAGCTAGTGATCTACAACGAGAGAGGCCGCCGTGATGGGAGGCCCACACAGGCCAAAGAACAAAGAATAAATGAAAGACCAATAGAAGTGACCAAAAAAAAAAAAAAGTAACGGTGAAATAATCACTATCACATTTATAAGTTGTTTTCAAAATTTTAGGATATTGCCTTAGAATGGAATTCCAGAAATGGGATTATTAGATTGAAAGGTATGAATATTAATATAATTTGATGCATTATTTTTTCCAATGAGCTATACCAACTGGTAATGCCACCAGCATTTGATCTTTTTTCTTAAATTAGTGCTAATTTACTAAAAGAAAAGGACATTACAGTGATTTTTGAGATTTTTTAACTGTTATGAGTTTATACAGTCTCCCAGATGTTTAATAATTGTTTTTCCTATAAATTGGTTAATAGTGAATTCACGTCCTATTTTTTTAACCTACCAACAGAGGGTTTAAGTTTGTATTAGTCCTTTAGTAAATGTTAATGTTTTTTAAGCAGTGAAAAAATTAAGTGCCAGACATCATCTCATAAATCTTTTAAAATCCACCTGAATTAAATATCTATTTAATTGTCCCTGGATTATAAATGAGGAACCAAGGTGCAGAGAAGCTGAATACTTCTGCTCATGCTATAAACTAGTCATAAGGCTAGGTGTGCACTCGGGCTTTTGTTTCTGAGCCTAGTATTCATTTCATCATCAGAGCTCCCTTCTGTCTAATTATGGTGAGACAGATAATTGCTATAGTAACTTCAGTTGAAGAAAGAATCCATCGTATTCCAGTTTTAAGCCAGGTTTAGTAGCAGCTGAAACAATACAGTCACTCTTATGTTTTGAAATGAAAGGAGATTACTTCTTTTGGGTTAGACATAAGGAGGAGAAAGAATAAGACAGAAGGGCAAATTAAAGCCCTACTTGTACAAAGAAAATAACATTTTGATTAGAAGAGAAACCTTCTGGCAGTTGAGGTGAGCCAACAGGGTAAGTGAGAAATCAGTCTGCAATCTCAGAAAGGAATTTTTGTAAATTCAGCGAACAGAATAAGTTACACTGGCATAGTTTAGTCAGTTCAGTTGAAAAGATTATGGCTTGGAATAATCAAATAACAGTTAAAGTTAAGTAGAAAGGAATCAAACTGTAAGTGGATGGTTATTTTCTTAAGCCACTTACCACGTAGATGTTACTTTGAAAATACAATATTGAAGATACATGAATCTTTAGAATGGAAAGCGTGCTAAGATATCCATTTTAAAATAAACACCATTTATTTCTCAAGCCTGTTATTTGGAGCTGCTGGAAATAAATGAGGCTCATAAAACTGTAATTAATCTATTTATTTTAAAGGAGGTACATGAGGATTTTTACAACTATACAATGAAACAAAAGTAAATGCTTGTGGAAGGGAGCACATTGAAGAAGACAATGCTCTGTTTGTGTGTTTGTGTGTGCTTGCTTTTTGCTTCAAGCCACATGGAAATAAAAAGGGGCTCTTGCATATAGAACTGTTGACATAGTGTCTCCAAGTTAAGAACAGCTCAGGGCATGAGATTCAGAAAAGGGCACATACTCACCAAGGGCTCCCAGGGTTCAAAGTGGTAAGTTCTATACCTGCCATCTAAGCTCCATGAGAAGCCAGAAAAATCAGGAGGGGCACGAGGAAAGCGCAGACAGGTGAAGTCTTATTATAACTATACGTAAATGTTTTATGTATTTTAAACACTGCTGCAGATGCATCTTCTCTGCTATTCATGAATAAATTCATGCTTCTTTAATTATTTTTTAAAAGAAGCAGCACAAATGGCTGATTGTGTAAATGAAATCTCCAAGGCTTACATAAGGCTTTCTCTCACTTATACTACCCTAGGACAATACTATCTACCAGTGACAGGGACTGAAACTGCAGACACTGCATCGGAAGAAAAAAACTGCAAACCTCTAGTGTTTGCAAACGGAATAATGTAGATGGCTTAGTGGAAAATATCATGAGCTACTGCAGGGGCCACTGATAGGCATTATATAAGGAGGGTGTGTAACTCTGAGGTGTTCAAACTAGCACATCCTTGGTTAGGGGCATGATTCATTCCACACAAATTCAGTTCTGAATCCAGCATTACTGACTAAGCCATGGGTCTTTAATACATGGAACTATCTGGCTGAAGTTACCAATAATTAAGCTTTCCTCCAATATATCCAACATATAATATTAACTAGTAAGAAAAGTGACCGATAATTCATCAAGGCACTCTGTAACACAGTGGTAATGACTGAATTGACATAAATACAACTTATCACCACACAATCATTAGTGTATTACAATGTAGACTGGAATTTTCTGGCTTCTGGGACATTGAATCCTTGAGACATGAGCAACGTTCCAACTATATTTTGTTAAGGAAATGCCAGCAACCTTTAAAATCATATAACTGATTTAAAATGCCAGCTTCCAGAGTTCACTATGAGTTCCCCATGGCAGGTTTCCACAGAAATGCATGTTTTGTGAGATGGTATCACAGACTGACTGAAGAACTTGCATATTTCAAGTCACAGCCAGCACAATCTACAGCTGAGAGCATTTGTGTGGAATACACAAAGAGCATTTGTGTATTCCAAAGGCAACACAGTCAAGCTGCTCAGTCCCTGTGCCTGAATTTCTGCATCCCTAGGATGGCGCCTCCCTCTTCCTCTGGCTGGTCAAGGATTGGATGAGATACTGCAATGTCTATGGCTGGCCCCAGGAAGGCCCTCTTGTCCTTCTTCATACTGATGAGGAGAAAAGCTTATTCAGCCAAAGCCTTGCTCCACCTGCCTAAATGGGGTCTGAATTTCATGACTGGATGGACTGCAAAATCAAAAAAATACCTACAAGTCCTTTATAACAAAGTGTGAAATAATTATTTCAGGATTACAGAAGTTCTGAGATGAGACACAGAAACATAAATTTTGATCTTAGGAGAGTAAGGACTGGTAAGACACGAGAAAGAAATGCTCTACATTTTGGTGGGAAAAAATTTTGAAACTCATATATTGTTTCAGGTGTCTTGAACTTACCTAACCTGCTAAAGGCCGTGAGTATAAACAACTATTCCACTGAGTGTGCTGTGTTCTCAGAACCATTCCATTTAATACATTTAAAGATAAGGCCTATAAACATTTTTGAAAATGTTCTCTATTCTCCACAGGTTTAGGGGTAAAAATATTTTCCTTGAGAAGAAAAAAATTGTGTATATATATATTCTAAAATTTCCCCAAATTTTCTTTGAGGTCATCTTTCTAAGATAAGAGAAACGAATGAAAAAAGAAAGTAGGCCCAGTTAGGGGATCCCTCAGTAATGATTTTTGGACAACAAACTTTGTAGGAGATAGCGTGTCCAATTTCATTCATTTTCTGTAGAATACTTGGTTCATAACACTAGTATGATACCAGTAAACAAATGTGGAGAGAAAAATGTTGCAGACAGTGCAACATTTTTATGTTATAACCTTTTCATTCTGACAAACTTATGCACAAACCTGTCAACAACATAGGGTTCCTCACTGTAATGTACAAAAATGTTAAATCATGATGTCGTACCCCTGAGGCTAATATAATATTGTAAGTCAATTTTACTTCAATAATAATAATAGAAAAGACAGGGCCCCCCACATGAGTCTCATCATTCCCAGTGGTCACTGCTCCCTCTTCAAATTTTTGCTGGTCACCAATCTGCAGGGCACTTAGCTGCTTTTTTGTTTGTCTTCAATTTATGAAAGATTTCAAATATTAACATATTTCCTAATAAAGAGAATAATGTAATAAATTCACAGATGCTACCCCAAAACAATAATTACCAACTCATGGTCATTTTATTTTATCCAAAGCTCTGCAACAGAGCTCTTCTGAAGCAAATCACAGACCTGTAATTTTGTATGTAATTCAGTATGCATCTCTAAAAGAGGAGGACTGGTGCAAAAATAAAACCACAATGCCATGATCACATCGGAAGTATTAATAATAAGTCCTTGACAGGTCAAATATCCATTCAGTGACCAAGTTTCCCCGACTAGCTCATAAACATTGTTAACAGCTGCTCTTTGTTCAAATCAGAATCCAACCACGTCTAAGTAGTGTTACGGTGGATTCACGTCTTCTAAGTTCCTTTTAAATCATAAGTTCTTCTCTCCTTTTTTCTCCCTTTGATTTTTATGTTTTGAAGAAATCAGATGTTTTCTCCTGTTGGGTTTTCCACAGACTAGAATGTGGTGAGTTTTTTGTTTGTTTTCAATGTCATTATAAACTCAAGGATGCAAAATTCATCTGATAAGCTTGAACTATACTACAGTCATTGTTTGTATTAATGCTCACATCATCCTGTCTTCTTTGTCAGTGAGAATCTCTTCAACTCAAAGTCTAAGTCCTGAGGACATGATCCCACAGTTGTTTACATAGTTTTTTTTTTGGTTTGTGTGTTTGTTTTTGGGCTGGTTGGTTGGTTTGCTTTCTGGTAGGACAGGACTCAGCCTCATCTTACCCCGATGTGGAATCAGCCATTCTCCCATGGAACCTAGGTCCTTCAGTGAGGAATGGTATTTGGAGTGTTACTTGCTTTGTGTGTTACTTGCTCAGTCACGTCTGACTCTGTGATCCCATGGCTCTTCTGTCCATGGGATTCTCCATGGAGTGGGTTACCATTTCCTTCTCCAGGGGAATTTTCCAACCCAGGTATGGAACCCGCATCTCCTGCACTGTAGGTAGTTTCTTTACAGTCTAAGCCACCAGGGAAGCCCTTACTGCTTACAAAGTGGTTTGGACACATTACCTCAGGTGCACACATACACACCTGCTACCCAAATCTGGGGTCAGCATATTCCTTGTTCAAAGTACACTTGGACCCTACCGAGAGACCAGCTCCTCAACTACTCAGAGATAAACCTTTTTGTCTAGTTATGGGTTAGAAAAACACCACCTTAGCAACAGAGAGGAAACTGCAACCAAAGAAGGCTCATGAGTCCCTTCCTTTTCCACTGGAACTAAAAGGAAAGTTAAGCTCTGTCACTAGAACTTAGATGGAAAAAGGACTCTTTCCAGAGAAAGAACTTAATTTTTTTTAACTAGGCAAAGATCTTCCTTATGAGTAAAAGAAAAATGCTTCCTGAAAAGGGCTCACCAAGAAACCCCTTGGGTATAGAAAGATAGAGGTGACTCACTGCTTCGCATGGGGACAGGTCCCTGCCTTAATTTGTTTGTCATATCTGTGGAAGGATGAGGTGGAGACAGTCATTGCAAAGGCTGTGGGCAATGAAAGTCTATTTCAAAGAAAATAAAAGTAGTTTTGTGTACTTGTCTGGGTAATTAGGAGCATTTTTGATCTTGATGAAGGAAAATACCCTATAACCTCACATTATCTTTGGAACAGAGAAGAAAACAAAAATGTGGAAGAGCATATTTCATGGAAATTTTGATAATTTAGAGCAAACTTATTCAGATGCAAAACATTTCCCAGTCCTGAAGGAGCAGCAGCATGTTCTTGTAAAACCTGAACATATTATCTGGAGTGGGGTCTTGGAGGTGACAGGGACTCCTCTGAATTAACCATAAAAAGTCTTACTTCACAAAAGAATATAAGTAACCAAAAAGGAAATGAAAAGGGGCTCAGTATCACTGGTCATAAGGGAGATGCAAATAAAAATCCTAATGAGACACCCATCAGAATAGCTAAAATAAAAACAATTGAACCATAAGCAAAACATAAAGACAATCTTAGGAGTGGGAGAAAATATCTGCAAATGAAGCAACTGACAAGGGATTAATCTCCAAAATATATAAATAGCTCATGCAGTTCAATATTAAAACATCAAACCACCCATCAAAAAAATGGACAAGGGATCTAAACAGACATTTTCTAAAAGAAGACATGCAGACAGCCAAAAAGCACATAAGATGCTCAGCATCACTATTTATCAGAGAAATGCAAGTCACAACTACAATGAGGCATCACCTCACACTAGTCAGAAGGCCATCATCAAAAAATCTACAAACAATAAATTCTGGAGAGGATTTAGAAATGTTGTTGGAAATGTAAATCCTTAAAAAAACTAACTACCATGCCTGTGTGCAGGCTAAGTTGCTTCAATAGTGTCCTACTCTTTGTAATTCCATGGACTGTAGCCCTCCAGGCTCCTCTGTCCATGAGATCCTGTAGGCAAGAACACTACAAGGTTGCCATTGTCTTCTCCAGGGGATCTTCCTGATCCAGAGATGGAACTCGTGTCTCTTACATCCCCTTCACTGGAAGGCAGGTTCTTTACCACTAACACCACCTGGAACCACCATGGGACTTCCCTGATGGCTCAGATGGTAAAGAATTTGCTTGCAATGCAGGAGACCCAGATCTGATTCCTGGGTTGGGAAGATTTGCCTAGAGAAGGCAATGGCTATCCATTCTAGTATTCCTGCCTGGAGAATTCCATGAACAGAGGGACCTGGCAGGCTACAGTCCACGAGGTTGCAAAGATTTAGACATGACAAAAGCAACTTAGCATGCCCACATGGTAGTTCTATTTTTAGTTTTTTAAGGGACCTCCATACTGTTCTCCATAGCGGATGCACCAATTTACATTTCCATCAAATATTTCCAAGACAGAACATAAAAGGGGTCTTGGAGGTGACAGGGACTCCTCTGAATTAACCATAAAAAGTCTTACTTCACAAAAGAATATAAGTAACCAAAAAGGAAATGAAAAGGGCTCAGTATCACTGGTCATAAGGGAGATGCAAATAAAAATCCTAATGAGACACCCATCAGAATAGCTAAAATAAAAACAATTGAACCATAAGCAAAACATAAAGACAATCTTAGGAGTGGGAGAAAATATCTGCAAATGAAGCAACTGACAAGGGATTAATCTCCAAAATATATAAATAGCTCATGCAGTTCAATATTAAAACATCAAACCACCCATCAAAAAATGGACAAGGGATCTAAACAGACATTTTCTAAAAGAAGACATGCAGACAGCCAAAAAGCACATAAGATGCTCAGCATCACTATTTATCAGAGAAATGCAAGTCACAACTACAATGAGGCATCACCTCACACTAGTCAGAAGGCCATCATCAAAAAATCTACAAACAATAAATTCTGGAGAGGATTTAGAAATGTTGTTGGAAATGTAAATCCTTAAAAAAACTAACTACCATGCCTGTGTGCAGGCTAAGTTGCTTCAATAGTGTCCTACTCTTTGTAATTCCATGGACTGTAGCCCTCCAGGCTCCTCTGTCCATGAGATCCTGTAGGCAAGAACACTACAAGGTTGCCATTGTCTTCTCCAGGGGATCTTCCTGATCCAGAGATGGAACTCGTGTCTCTTACATCCCCTTCACTGGAAGGCAGGTTCTTTACCACTAACACCACCTGGAACCACCATGGGACTTCCCTGATGGCTCAGATGGTAAAGAATTTGCTTGCAATGCAGGAGACCCAGATCTGATTCCTGGGTTGGGAAGATTTGCCTAGAGAAGGCAATGGCTATCCATTCTAGTATTCCTGCCTGGAGAATTCCATGAACAGAGGGACCTGGCAGGCTACAGTCCACGAGGCTGCAAAGATTTAGACATGACAAAAGCAACTTAGCATGCCCACATGGTAGTTCTATTTTTAGTTTTTTAAGGGACCTCCATACTGTTCTCCATAGCGGATGCACCAATTTACATTTCCATCAAATATTCCTGCCTGGAACTACCATATGACCCAGCAATTCCTCTCTTGGGCATACACCTGGAGAAAACAATAATTCGAAAAGATACATGCCCCCCAATATTCACTGCAGCACTACAATAACCAGGACATGGAAGCAACGTAAATGACCATTAACAGAAGAATGCATAAAGAAGATGTGGTACATATATACAATGGAATACATCATAAAAAAGAACAAAGTAATGCCATCTGCAGCAATGAATGGACCTAGAGATTGTCATAGTAAAGTCAGACAAATGTCATGATAGCATTTATATGTAGAATCTAAAAAAAAGGGGGGTACAAATGAGCATATTTACAAAACAGAAGTCACAGATGTGGTAAACAAACGTACGGTTACACAGGAAAAGTGGTGGGAGATAAACTGGGAGATTGATAGTGACATACACACACTACTATATATCAAATAGATAACTAATAAGGACCTACTGTATAGCACAGGGAACTCTACTCAATATTCTGTAATGGCCTATACAGAAAAGAATCTAAAAAATAAGACTGGATATATGTCTAACTGATTCACTTTCCTGTACACCTGAAAATATCACAAAACTGTCAATCAGCTCTTACTTCAAACAAAGCAAACAACAAAAACAAAAAACAATTGACAACATCAAATGATGATGATGATGATGACAATATGGAACAACAGCTCCAACAAATGCTCATACACAGGTCTGAGAGTATCAAATGTCATAACCACTTTGCAGCAGTGTCTGGCAATTTATTAAAAGGTAAAGATTCGTTTTACTCTATAACCCAGCAATTCCATTCCTAGACAGTAACTGAGTGAAATGAAAACATGTCCACAAAGAGACTTCAAAACTGTCCAGAGCAACTTTATCAAAACAGCCCCCAATCGGAAACAACCCAAGTATTCATCAAGAACAGACTGTATTAATAAACTCTGGTTTATTCATACAGTGGCTGCAAAGATTTAGACATGACAAAAGCAACTTAGCATGCCCACATGGTAGTTCTATTTTTAGTTTTTTAAGGGACCTCCATACTGTTCTCCATAGCGGATGCACCAATTTACATTTCCATCAAATATTCCTGCCTGGAACTACCATATGACCCAGCAATTCCTCTCTTGGGCATACACCTGGAGAAAACAATAATTCGAAAAGATACATGCCCCCCAATATTCACTGCAGCACTACAATAACCAGGACATGGAAGCAACGTAAATGACCATTAACAGAAGAATGCATAAAGAAGATGTGGTACATATATACAATGGAATACATCATAAAAAAGAACAAAGTAATGCCATCTGCAGCAATGAATGGACCTAGAGATTGTCATAGTAAAGTCAGACAAATGTCATGATAGCATTTATATGTAGAATCTAAAAAAAAGGGGGGTACAAATGAGCATATTTACAAAACAGAAGTCACAGATGTGGTAAACAAACGTACGGTTACACAGGAAAAGTGGTGGGAGATAAACTGGGAGATTGATAGTGACATACACACACTACTATATATCAAATAGATAACTAATAAGGACCTACTGTATAGCACAGGGAACTCTACTCAATATTCTGTAATGGCCTATACAGAAAAGAATCTAAAAAATAAGACTGGATATATGTCTAACTGATTCACTTTCCTGTACACCTGAAAATATCACAAAACTGTCAATCAGCTCTTACTTCAAACAAAGCAAACAACAAAAACAAAAAACAATTGACAACATCAAATGATGATGATGATGATGACAATATGGAACAACAGCTCCAACAAATGCTCATACACAGGTCTGAGAGTATCAAATGTCATAACCACTTTGCAGCAGTGTCTGGCAATTTATTAAAAGGTAAAGATTCGTTTTACTCTATAACCCAGCAATTCCATTCCTAGACAGTAACTGAGTGAAATGAAAACATGTCCACAAAGAGACTTCAAAACTGTCCAGAGCAACTTTATCAAAACAGCCCCCAATCGGAAACAACCCAAGTATTCATCAAGAACAGACTGTATTAATAAACTCTGGTTTATTCATACAGTGGACCACTATTCTAAAATAAGAAACAAGTCAACCACTGAAAAATGCAATAATGTGAATAAACTGCAAATATAGGCAAAATCAATCTGTGATAACAGAAGTGAAAGACAGTGGTTTCAAGGGAGGGAGGATTAATGAAAAGGCCTGAAGGGAAATTTTTAGAGGAATGGATATGATCTGTATCTTCTTTTTGGATGACAGTTAAACATCCTGGGTGCCTGTACAACACTGGTTCTCAACCAGGAGTAGTTCTGGTACATAGGGAACATGTGGCAATGGTTGGAGATACTTCTGATTGTCACCCCCCAGAAAAGGATGCTCTTAGCATCTACTGACAAGAGGTCATAGATTAACAAGACATCTTCCTACAAGAAAGAACTGCCTACGTTAACAGTGCCAAGTCTGAGAAACCTAGTGTATAGACAGCTGTCAAAACTCAAACTTAACAACTACCATATAATTTGAACATCTTCCTGAATGTTAACTGTGACCAAAAGAAACAAAGAAAAAGAGCTCGATAATCTCTCTCCTTACCCCTAAGTACAGCTAAAGGAAAAGATTAGGGGAAATTTTTCTTATTTCATTTCTATGAGTTAAACTGTTCAATAAACACTTTTCATACTCAAATCATGCTCAGTTAATGTTGAATAAAATTTTGAAATCTTGGGAAACTTCCAGTTCTTCATGTAAGGTGCTTGGAAATCACTATTCCTTCCTAACAAGCAAAAAGGTGAATGGAATAAAAAAGCAACAACTTTTCTTGGAACCATAAGAAAGAGAAGGGCACAGGGCAAACTAAGCTTGGAGACAGGACAATGTGGGGAGTCACGGCTTACTGGAGAAGAGGTTTATTAGAGGGAGATAGAGCAGGGGGTAGGAAACCTGTGTTGTAATCAAGAAACTGTTGGAGGCTAAGTGTGGACAAGTCTGAGAGTTAAGTACTGCAGAAGGATCCAGATATAATGTGTCCCGCAGTTTTATGAGATTTACCTCAAAGGTTCCATTCAGGTTCTCACAGTAAATGTGAGAGAAAAATCCTTTGAGCTTCCAGACAGGAGTGGGGAATAGTAACCATTCTGAAATATGCCAGAGTATTCTGTTCTTAACAAGGCATGCCCTCAGGGAAAACTAGTTAACTAGAATCGAGTGAAAGTAAAAGTGTTAGTCCCTCTGTCCTGTCCAATTCTTTGCAACCCCATGGACTGCAGCCTACCAGGCCCCTCTGTCCATAGGTTTCTTCAAGCACTAATGCCAGAGTGGCTACCATTCCCTTCTCCAGGGGATCTCCTGACCCAGGGATGGAAGCCAAATCTCCCAAACTGCAGGCAGATTCTTTACCATCTGAGCCACCAGGGAAGCCCCTAATGAGAATCTAACCTGGGTATTATTTGACCATAACTGACCTGGGAAAAGGGAAATGACCAACTTCAGCTCCATCCAGCCATTCTGTCTCATTGAATGGAAGGAAAGAAAAATTAAAACCTGATGTAGGGGCTTCCCTGGTGGTCCAATGGGGTAAGGACACCGCCTTGCAGTGCAAGGGGCGCCGGTTCGATCCCTGGCCTGGGAACATCTTCCTGAATGTTAACTGTGACCAAAAGAAACAAAGAAAAAGAGCTCGATAATCTCTCTCCTTACCCTAAGTACAGCTAAAGGAAAAGATTAGGGGAAATTTTTCTTATTTCATTTCTATGAGTTAAACTGTTCAATAAACACTTTTCATACTCAAATCATGCTCAGTTAATGTTGAATAAAATTTTGAAATCTTGGGAAACTTCCAGTTCTTCATGTAAGGTGCTTGGAAATCACTATTCCTTCCTAACAAGCAAAAAGGTGAATGGAATAAAAAAGCAACAACTTTTCTTGGAACCATAAGAAAGAGAAGGGCACAGGGCAAACTAAGCTTGGAGACAGGACAATGTGGGGAGTCACGGCTTACTGGAGAAGAGGTTTATTAGAGGGAGATAGAGCAGGGGGTAGGAAACCTGTGTTGTAATCAAGAAACTGTTGGAGGCTAAGTGTGGACAAGTCTGAGAGTTAAGTACTGCAGAAGGATCCAGATATAATGTGTCCCGCAGTTTTATGAGATTTACCTCCAAAGGTTCCATTCATGTTCTCACAGTAAATGTGAGAGAAAAATCCCTTTGAGCTTCCAGACAGGAGTGGGGAATAGTAACCATTCTGAAATATGCCAGAGTATTCTGTTCTTAACAAGGCATGCCCTCAGGGAAAACTAGTTAACTAGAATCGAGTGAAAGTAAAAGTGTTAGTCCCTCTGTCCTGTCCAATTCTTTGCAACCCCATGGACTGCAGCCTACCAGGCCCCTCTGTCCATAGGTTTCTTCAAGCACTAATGCCAGAGTGGCTACCATTCCCTTCTCCAGGGGATCTCCTGACCCAGGGATGGAAGCCAAATCTCCCAAACTGCAGGCAGATTCTTTACCATCTGAGCCACCAGGGAAGCCCCTAATGAGAATCTAACCTGGGTATTATTTGACCATAACTGACCTGGGAAAAGGGAAATGACCAACTTCAGCTCCATCCAGCCATTCTGTCTCATTGAATGGAAGGAAAGAAAAATTAAAACCTGATGTAGGGGCTTCCCTGGTGGTCCAGTGGGGTAAGGACACCGCCTTGCAGTGCAAGGGGCGCCGGTTCGATCCCTGGCCTGGGAAGATCCCATGTGCCGCGGAGCGGCTGGACCGATGTGTCCAATCACCAAGCCAGAGCTCTGTGACAACAGAGGCTACTGCAATGGGAGGCCCACATGGGCCAAAGAACAAAGATGGATGAAAATAGACAAATGAAAGACCAATAGAAGTGGCCTGCCCGCTCACCCTCCCTCCCCAACCCACCCCCCCCCCCCCCCCAAAAAAAACCTGATGTAAAAGTGTCCAAAAAAAAAATTATACTGGGGAAAGATGGATGGGGCATCAGAAGTCATCTTTACAACTCTCCCTTCAAACACACCTTTCTCACCTCCCCTTTTTCCACTGGTATAATTTACACCATGGGCAACTCTACTTAAAACTTCCTGAACAAATTACATTTTGGCCTTGGGGAAATGGTGAAGTAGTCAGTGCACAGACAGCACTGGGTGAATAAGCCTTGGAAGCAGGGAGTTCACCTGGCTCAGAAGCCTCAGCATCCACTCACCCACCCGGACACCATGCTCTTCTTGAGCTCAAGAATGCCCCGTCCAAGGCAGCCAAGGCGCGGGGCAGGTGTGGAGTGGGGTGAGGGCTTCCCTCTGTTTCACAAGTCACAGTAACAAGCTGCTAGCTGATTTCCATGGCTCTTGCTGCATTTCAGAATTGCTACTACAAAGTGAAAAGCTGTTCAGTGGAAAGAAAAATGGATCCGGAAATACAATGCCTTGAACTAGTTTATGGTACAGGCGCTATTAACTCTGATGTTTGCGGAAAACAAGCTCATGACTCAGGTTACTAAAGTTGAATTTCATAAACATTTTTCCCTTGGGGGAATCCGAACTATATACTATTAGCCTTTCTGCCAGTGAGTTTCATTCCCTAATGCTTACAGTGGCACCCCGAATACATTTTATGCTAAGCCTGGAGGCAGCCCTGAGTCAGCTTTTCCCATTACCTGTACACCTAAGCCATCCAAGAGACAGATTATTCAGAAACACCTCTGGAGGAGACGCTGCCGAGGTCCTGCAATATTCTGGCCTTCTCCCCCACCAAGAACTTTTCCCTGAAGTTTGAATTAACTGACTTTTAACACAAACATGCACATCTGTTTTCTTTCCCTTTATGTAGGAGTAAGTAGCTGCTTCAACTTTGGGGGGCAGCAAATGAGAACTCCCAAGTTACAAAAACTGCCCTCAAAAACCACATCCCTCAGAAGCCTCATCCCTGAGCCAGCTCTCAGAAGCCTGAAATGCTATGCTTGTCTGTAATCTTTGTGCTGATTCTCTAGGAGGCAGGCTCTCTGAGCAATGAAGCCCATTAGCTAAATTCTTTTGGAAACCTGACAGCCTCACACTGCGTGCGGGTTCCTGTGGGCACATCTGTTGCCCTGTAGGAAGGTGAAATTAGATGTGGTCCTTCCCCAACTCCTAACTTTACTGTTTAAACAGCACAGAGTTTTAGATGTGGTAGGTGGTAGACAAGAACGGCACCATCTTTGACATCAGTCATCATCCATTCTCACCTGAACTGTTGATTCCAGAAAGCTACTTTGTAGGGTGGGATTCAAGAAAGACACAGCACTGGTGATTTTTAATTCCCAAACCTTGCATGTGAGAACAGCCCCATGGAATGGGATGTTTAACAGTCCTTGCCTGTATCCATGGTCACTTGTGGGACGGGATGGGGGGCTTGAGGCAGGGGGACCACACGCCTTTTCTTGCTGATACTTGGTGTTTTCATTTGTCCAGTAAAAAGATTCTTATCCATCCCACAAAAGGCAAACTTGCTTGTGGGATGGCAATGTTTTATCTATGTTTCTGTCTATGCCTTCATGGGGCCTCACACACAGGAGGCTTTCAAATTTTGTGGAAAGAAATGTTATTAATGGTTAAGCATAAACATTTTTCCCTTGGGGAATCCGAACTATATACTATTAGCCTTTCTGCCAGTGAGTTTCATTCCTAATGCTTACAGTGGCACCCCGAATACATTTTATGCTAAGCCTGGAGGCAGCCCTGAGTCAGCTTTTCCCATTACCTGTACACCTAAGCCATCCAAGAGACAGATTATTCAGAAACACCTCTGGAGGAGACGCTGCCGAGGTCCTGCAATATTCTGGCCTTCTCCCCACCAAGAATTTTTCCCCTGAAGTTTGAATTAACTGACTTTTAACACAAACATGCACATCTGTTTTCTTTCCCTTTATGTAGGAGTAAGTAGCTGCTTCAACTTTGGGGGGCAGCAAATGAGAACTCCCAAGTTACAAAAACTGCCCTCAAAAACCACATCCCTCAGAAGCCTCATCCCTGAGCCAGCTCTCAGAAGCCTGAAATGCTATGCTTGTCTGTAATCTTTGTGCTGATTCTCTAGGAGGCAGGCTCTCTGAGCAATGAAGCCCATTAGCTAAATTCTTTTGGAAACCTGACAGCCTCACACTGCGTGCGGGTTCCTGTGGGCACATCTGTTGCCCTGTAGGAAGGTGAAATTAGATGTGGTCCTTCCCCAACTCCTAACTTTACTGTTTAAACAGCACAGAGTTTTAGATGTGGTAGGTGGTAGACAAGAACGGCACCATCTTTGACATCAGTCATCATCCATTCTCACCTGAACTGTTGATTCCAGAAAGCTACTTTGTAGGGTGGGATTCAAGAAAGACACAGCACTGGTGATTTTTAATTCCCAAACCTTGCATGTGAGAACAGCCCCATGGAATGGGATGTTTAACAGTCCTTGCCTGTATCCATGGTCACTTGTGGGACGGGATGGGGGGCTTGAGGCAGGGGGACCACACGCCTTTTCTTGCTGATACTTGGTGTTTTCATTTGTCCAGTAAAAAAGCATTCTTATCCATCCCACAAAAGGCAAACTTGCTTGTGGGATGGCAATGTTTTTATCTATGTTTCTGTCTATGCCTTCATGGGGCCTCACACACAGGAGGCTTTCAATAAATATTTGGTTGGAAAGAAAAAAATGATTGAATTAATGAGTATAACAGAATCCAGGTTTAGTTGTTTCCTATGCAGGTGTTGAAAAAGAAAATGTTTGATAGGATGGAGGTAAAAACAGACTGGGAATTTTGGTATTTTCAACTCCAGTACTCTTAACACTTCCCTGCTACTGGGCAAAGCACCCAGGCTGAAAAGGAACTTGGGTTAGAAAATACTGCTTACAGCTTTGCCCAACATTGCTTCACAGACCTCAAAGTTGAGACGGAGGGGCAGTGACCCTCTCTGCCCTTCCCAGCTCTGTAAGGAGGTAACTATCAGAAAGTGGGACGGGGGGATTCCATGGTTATACTGACCTTTCGTTTTGTTTTGTTTACAAAAATTACTTGTTGAGGTAACATAAGAGTCCAAGAATAAGAATCTGATAACCATTTTTATATTGAAAATGCACACTTAAAGACATCCATAATCATCAAGTGATTTAAAACGTAGAAAGTTATAAGGGTAGTGACAATGACAGCGTGAAGATGTTCCAAATGTTACTCTGAACACAGAGGCACTGTCTGGAGTCTTAATAGGAGCCATGAACACAAGGAGCTCATCTCAGTATTCTGTTATAACCTACATGGGGAAAGAGTCTGAAGAAGAATAGCTACATGTTATATGTATAACTGATTTACTTTGCTGTACGGCAGGAAATAGCCGAGTATTGTAAACCAACTGTACTCCAGTAAGAATTAAACCCACACTCCACACACAACTCAATGGCCATGGCTCAGCAAGTTTTCAAGGCTTTGCTTTCCATGCACATTTTGTGTCATCCAGGTCTAACTCAAAAGATCTAGTCCCACAAGATCACCTATAATTAGAGGGGGATAATGCATTCTTAGAAGACAAATATAGACACCAGAGGTGATGCGTCAGCAGTCTGAAAATAATTAATGCTTATCCTCACAAGGCCACCTACACCAAGGCTCTTGGGAACAGCTCACCATTGCCATGTCACAGAAGGATGGCAAAATCATTTTTCTTACATGCAGAAGTAGGTCATAGCAAGAGCAAATTTGGCAGAGAAACCAGAGTGGACATGAATGGGTTTTGTGACACAGTCTTTTCATTTTTCACCTCGATGCAAGACAATCGTTGGGCCTCTGGACCTGCTAATCACCTTCCTCCATGGGAACAGGAGCAGAATGAGGCTTGGAAAGGCAGTGTTTGGGGACACAGCAAAAAGCCCCACGGCCAGAAGATTGCTGCTACGTTGAATAACCAGAGCTCAGGCATTTCAGGCAGCCACTGGGTTTTGGTTTTGTTTTATTTCCTGTGACATGAAAAACCAAACGATCATCATAAACAAGCACACTGGTCTTAGCTTGGCAGTGAAGAGGCACAGAGGCTAAAGGTTACAGCATTTCTCACAGTAACCTTTCAACCTCAGTATATGGCCCCCATGCGGGACATTTTATTTCTGGTGAGGCTGGTATTTAAACTCAACGGGTTGGACTTTGTGAAAACAACATGAGTTGTGTGTATTTCACTGCCTTTTAAATAATGAATGCCTTTCCCAGTGAGGATGAAGGAGGTAGAAAAAAGAGGTGGACAGCAGTGAGAAGTGGAACTGTGACTTCACAACCACTGTGTGATTTCAGGAAAACTCATTCGAGGGGCTGGAGGCCACCTTCCCACAAGCTCGCTCCTGTCATCCCTCAGAGAGGCTCAGCCCACACCCAATATCCCCAGCTTTCTCTGGCTAATGCTGAGTCCCCTGACCGTCAGGTACTTGCATTCAGACAACTGATGCTTCACTGTCTGCCTAGGGCACCAAAGTGTCTCCAGGACACCAGTTTCTCTCCTAATTCTATGCCTTATCAGCCTTTTTAATTTTTTTAAAAATTATAGCTGATGTACAATGGTATGTAAAGCAAAGGTGTACAATACAGTAATTTACAATTTTAAAGGATTATGCCCCATTTACAGATATTATAAAATAGCTCTATTCCCTGTGTTACATAATATATCCTTGTGGGTAATTTTATATGGAATAGTCTGAACCTCTTAATTCCCCACCTCTCAACTGCCCCTCCCCACTTCTCTGTCTCCACTGGTAATGGCTAGTCTGTTCCCATTTCTGTGAGTTCATCTGCTTTTGTTATATTCACTAGTTTTTTGTATTTTACCTACTTTTAAAGGGATGAGCTCTGAAGTTCTGGCTAGAACCCGTTCTCTGGCTCCAGTTCAGAGTTCCTCATTTATTGCCAGCTACCCTCCCTTCCCCCCAAAACACACTAAAAAGCCTTCCTCTGTCCTTTTCTCCCCTTACGTTCTTCCAGCTCAGAGCAATCCTATTTCATTTTTCACAGAATACGATTTCCTGTGTCCGCTTTATCATTTTTACCCCTCTCAGTGTCACTAATGACCTTCGAGCTTAGTCAGTTATTCTATGCTTTTTCCTTCCACATTCATCCTTATTTCCCCCGCCATTTCAGCACTGAAGGACAGTTGTACAATGAGTAAATTGTAAAGTTGTATCCCAGTTCCCCTAGGGACAATCTTCTTCCTTGAGCTATTAAGTTGGAAAATGGCTTTTTAAAAAAACATCAAGGTTTTGTCATAGAGCAGGTGCAATCATTACAATGTGAAATTAGCCCTTTTGCCAGTGAAAGTGGTACAATACTTTACTTGCAACTTCACAAAGGGATTTAGGAAATGGAATATAAAAAAAAACTATCAAGAGCTTTAGAGAGCTATGTACAAAGTTATATGATATTTTGTTCTGCAATATAGACAATAAAGCCATACTAGTGTGGAATGCCAAAGTTTTGCTTTCTGAATTTGTTATTGCAAAATCAGTTCATTTAAACTTTGGAGAATGACCCGCTTTTCATTCACGCATGCATCCACGTAGTCTCCGTTCCCCAGATTCACTGGGTTCTTCCAATGTGCTAGGCAGAGTGATGAATTAAAAGAAAAGACAATTCTTTTTATCTGAAAAAATATGCCAATAGTTATCCTCTATTCTAGGCGAGCCTCTCACTTCAAAAATTATCTCATAAATTGCATTTACTTGCAGAAAATGAGGCAGCGCAGTAATAATAAACCTGCCTGCAGGCAGATTCACTAAGGCAGATGTGGTTTTACAACACTCTGTAAAACATGTGACTGTTTTCCTAGTTACTAAAAGACAGCCCAGTGGGCCTGGATCACAGTGGGGGAAAAAAAATAGCTTGGATTCTTGCTTTGCAATTTGTTGCTTGTGCGATTTTGACTTAGCCTCTGTGAGCCTCAGTTTCCTCCTGTAAAACACAAGACTAGCTGAACCAGCTCCCAAAGAGTGGTTCTTAGGACTAAATGAGATGAAATTGACCAGGTCTATTACCGTGCCTGTGCTCTATATACTGTAAAACTTAGTGCCCTGTATACTGTCATTTTAGCAGCAGCATTCTCATGACTGGAGTTTACAGCCTGAGAGACAGGGACTGCCTCAAATCAAGGCATTCTTTTTATTTTTTTTCCTCAGAAGGAGAATGACAGGTATAATTTCTAGGAGGTAGAGGAAACCTATGTTGAAAATTATAGTACATCCCTCAGTCCTAATCCTACACCTCTTCTCTGAGCTGTGCCTACTTCCTTCACCAAATATATCCCAGTTATTCATTACCTCCATAAATGACTCTCTAGATCAGCACCCAGTCACTGACGCTTCCCAGTCAGCATGATCTCTGACTCTATCAAGCCAAACTTATTTAGAGACAGCTCAAGTAAGAGAAGGAGCTGACCATTTTAAATGAGTCAAAGAAAAGGAAGAAAATAAAAGCCAATGTTCTTTTCCTTTGTGGGTGGAGATGGTGGAAGAGGAAAAAGAAGGACACAGATAACTGAACTAAAACAAAAACAAAACAAACCAACCAACCAAACAAACAAAAAAACCCAGGGACTTAATAATCCAAACTTAAAAACAGGAACTGATGCACAGCTGCAGAGAGGACTATTGATTTCATGTGTTCACCTCAATTTGGCTCACAGAATTACAGAATGGGGAAGATCTCAAACATTAAAAATCATTCAGTTTAATCCCATCTTTTTAGAGAAATTAAGGCCCAGAGAAGTCTTATATGATTCACTGAAGGCAATCCAGATCACTAACAACTAGACTTTAGGTTTCTTACAATTTCATTCTGAAAAGAACTTAAAATAACTTCAGTGCAGTATGTTTAGGTGGTTGAGGCTATCATATTTGTCTGTTTGCTGTCTTCATGTACCATGAAAAAGATGCAGTCTGACTTGAGGGCTCTGGACTGGTGGGATTTACTTTACATGTCTGGTGGTGGTGGTAGCGTGCTCAATGAATGCCCTGACATTGCAGACAGAATTCTAAGTGGATGGACATTTTTCTTGGGATAGGATCCAAAACTTAAACATACTCTCAAACATAGAAGTGAGTGAAACAAAGCTAAGCAAGTAGAAAGGGCAGAAGCAGGAGCAGTAAGTCCAGGGTTTCCACACTCTATAGGTAGGGTTGTTTCCAGGCCAAATGTGGAGGGTGTGGGAGAAGCTGGTTGGCAGAATGGACTCCACCGTCCATCTTGGCTTCAAGCAGTGTGGCTTTACTTTCTACCTGCTTTCAAAATTCATGTTCTGCTCAGTGTGCTGAAGGAATGGCTTCTGCTGCTGAGAGTAGGGAGGCTGAAAACTGCTGTTGGAACATATCCTATGAAATCTCAACAAAGGTGTGAACCTTTGTCCATTTAAAAAAATAATAATAATTTACAACATTCTGCCAAGAGTCCCCCTGCTCTGCTAGTATTCTATTACTTTCACGTTTGGCAATCAAAATGATAGATACCTCACACCTTCTCAACATCTTCATGAGTGCCTGCTGTAGCAAGAAAATAAGGACCAGGCATTAGAAGTGGCTAGAAAAAAAAGAGCCTTTCTCAGAAGATAATGGAAATTACTTTTTCTGTTTCCCTGTCATCTCACAGGCTCATCTTTGTCCCAAAGGTCTAGGTGCTGCTAGAGATGTATCAGAACCCTGAGGAGTTGCCCATGTTTTTTGTCATTTATTTTTATCATTGGAAAAAATGCTCACCCCTCCATTTTTCTCAGACAATAGTCTTGAGGGCATATATTTAGAAACAAGAAATTTTAAGCAATCTTTGATAACTTGAGATGGGAAAAAAAAATGAGAACTAGCAAAACGCAATAAACCTTAGAAAGCAATATATTTGGCTATTTTCACCCCAAATTAGAACTTCATGCCCCTAAGACACAAGCCTAAATAATGTTGTTTCTGTTGCATTAACCTTAAGCTATAATATGGCATAAGTAGATTACAGGAGATCACAGAAAAACTAGTTATAACATTAGCAGCAGCTAGCAGGAATATTTTTGGCAAGCAATCACTCTGAAAGATTCAGTTATAAACATCAGGATCACGGTCTGGGCCCATGTGGGTTTATTCAAAATTCAAGTACTAATAGATGATTTCAAAAACAAGTGCCTAGTTGGATACAGTCCACGGGGCTGCAGAGTTAAGACACAACTGAGTGACTGAGCACATACACACACACACACAAGTACAAATATATGATTTCAAAAATAAGTATGGTACAGAAAAATGACCACCTCAGAAGATGTTTTTATATTTGAAGTTTGTTGTCTCTCTTCTCTGCTTTTATGCTCTGACTTAACATGATGAAGGCTGAGAGTCTGCAGTTGGAGGGGTACTGAATAATCAGCGGGTTCACTCTATCCCGCTCTCCACAAGTCTTAACCTTTTCTATTTATTCTGATTCTAGGGGTCCACCCCCTAGAATCAGAATTTTTAAACCTATTCTCTCCTTGAATACTTGGGCAATGTTCTGGACATTGTGAATTACATTATACAAGCATAAGATGATGTTCCTGTTTTCAAGGAATTTATGATCTCATTGGAAATCTTGGAACTACACTTAAGCAGCTACAGTCATATTAAGCAACAGCAGCCTGAGCAGGAAATGATGAAAACACAGGAGTTAATTTTACTGTCTTTTTGGGAATCCTTTACAGTACCTAAAAGCAGGTTTCTAACACGGCTTGTTGAACCAGAGTGGCATATATACAGCAGGGATAAAGAGATATGGGGAAAGGGCTTCCCTGGTGGTCCAGTGGGTAAGGACACCGCCTTGCAGTGCAAGGGGCGCCGGTTTGATCCCTGGCCCGGGAAGATCCCACGTGCAGCGGAGCGGCTGGACTGATGTGTCCAATTACCGAGCCGGAGCTCTGGAGCGCATGCACCCAGAGCCGGTGCTCTGCAACGACAGAGGCCACTGTGATGGGAGGCCCACACAGACCAAAGAACAAAAAAAATGGATGAAAATAGATAAATGAAGAACCAATAGAAGTGGCCCGCCTGCTTCCCTCCCCCCCCCCCCCCCCCCCCACCAAAAAAAAAAAAAAAAAAAAAAGAGATATGGGGAAAAAAAAAAATAAGAGATATGGGGCCAAGTCTCTAAGAGTAATAGAAGTTGACGATCAGAATTAGATATGGAGGGAATAATCACAGGAATAAAAGTAAAGAATTTTTTTTCTAGTACTTTTTCCCAGCATTGAAATGCGTACAGTCTTATAAGAAAATGAATGTCCACTTTCTCCTGAGAGATCACAAAGGCTCAAATGGGAAGAAAGAAAAAAGAAAAGAGGAGAAAGAAAGGAGGCAGGACCAGTGCAGACAGACTGCAGTGAATGCGGGAAGAAAACTAAGGTAATGCCTTAGTTTTCGCAATAGTTTTATTAAAGGGACAACACACATTAACCCTACTACCAGGGAAATTAAAGGCAAAAACTTTTCTTTACTGGATCTTACTGTCACAAAAGCCTTTCACAAAGCCAAGCTTTTTCTGCTATTCACATGCATGACTTAATTTTTATGGTGTGAGATTTTTAAAAGTCACTTAACAAATGAGAAAATGATGGTATCAGGCATGAAGAAACATATTTGAGTTTACTCGATGAAAAACTTCAAAAGAAGACCAAAGCATTTTCCATAACAGATTCCTAGTTTAGCTTAGATAAAGTACCACAGAAGCATAAAGTTTGGTATTGTTACTGTTGTTTAGTCGCTAAGTCGTGCTCTTTGTGACCCCACGGACTGTAGCATGCCAGGCTCTTCTATAACATAAACCAGTGCACTGTCTTATTTACTACTATGGATTCATTCACAAAGGAATTATAAGACAGCTTTCACTCTCCTGGCCTTAGCTCATGCAGAGAAAGAGAAGGAAGACCTTAACAGCCTTCCTTACTCCCTTATGAGGTAAGAGCTTCCAGAGGCCAGGGAAGTGGGTGGCCCTACAAGGAGAAAACAGAATTCTTGAGATGCAAGTCAGGGAAGGGGTGAGTTACGTTACAGACTGGTGGCAACTCCTGCTCTTTTTATAATTTTTCGTCATAGAAATGACAGAACCTGAGAGAGCAGACAATTCTAAGGTCGAGGCTGTCAGTGGCGGTCCCGGAGGCAGCAGTATGGGTCTCAATGACTACCTGGCATGGAGAAGTCAAAAAACCAGGGAAACCATTTTTGCGGATTTGGGCAGAGTACCTTCCCAGAAATCTTTTTACTCATTTTCCTGAACTGATAGAGACTGGCTACTTTAGGAGAATCAACTGACTGATTAGGAGAGACAAAACTTCCTCGAGGAAAACACAGACTTACAGTTTTAGCAGCTATTTCCAAACTGGCAAACAGGAAACACTGTCACATGCACAGAAGAAGGTTCACTGTAAACATTCACTACCTAAGAAAATAGTGCTTCAAACATCACCATATGAAATTACTAAGAAAAGTCTCATTTTCCAAGTCTTACTCCTAAAACCAAGGCTCAACTGGAAAAAAAAAGGTATATAAATTAAAAAATTTTTTTCATAAAGAGAATGACTGTATATTAACACTATAAACACAAGGTTGGCTAAAGTTTGGACAGAAAGTGTTTGGGGATGAATTATGGACCAAACGGGATCCACATATAGCAATTAATCTCTAAAGTCCTTGGCCAAAGTTTCCCTTCCCACCTAGGTTGACAAATGCATTTTGGGATTTGATATCCAGATAATCCTTGGGAAGTATTCTAAGAGTAATTTTTCTCCAAGGAGGCAAAGTAGTAAAGAAAGCAAAGTAAATCACCTTCAGTCCTCTTTTGAAATGCTTATCTTTTTAATAGGGTAACAGCAAGCTGATCTGCAATAACACGATTTAAATGGAAATTTAAGATATATTACGCATTTTGATGACTTTAAAAATAGCAATGCACCAGGTCTAAAAAGACTTCATCAGGCATAGTTTAACCTTTTCATGATGATCCAAGGTCAACATTATGAATTACCTACTAGCTGTACTGGTTGTAGTTGTTTAGTCACTCAGTTGAGTTCAATTCTTTCGTGACCCCATGGACTGTAGCTGCCAGGTTCTTTTGTCCATGGGATTTTCTGGGCAAGATTACTGGAGGGGGTTGCAATTTCTTCCTCCCACATCTCCACACATCTTGTACTGAAGGTAGATTCTTTACCACTGAGCCACCAGGGAAGTTCATTAGTTCTGTGGTTTGGGCAATTCATAGGAATCTTGCTAACCGTGTGTGTGTGTGTGTGTCTGTGCGTGTGTGTGTCTGTCTGTGTGTGAGAGAGAGAGAGAGCTTGTCAGTGGTGTCTGACTTTTTGTGATCCCATGGGCTAAGATTTTGCCACATGAATGACAGTTCTCTCATAGAACAGTGACGATGGATTAAATAAAGCACTTGGCATAGAGCTCTTTGCATTCTTAAAAGACTCAAAATGGTAGCTACTGCTACTTTTAACATATTTCTCTGCTCTTGGCTGTGATCTAGAAAATTAGGTTGAGTTTAACTTCTGAAGAAGTTATTAAATGTTAAATGATTTGTCTTTTAGGGAAACAAAAGATGTACCTCCATCATGGCAGACCTGATATCAGAAGAAGTCCTCTCAGTATAAAAGACTAAAAATGCTGAATAAATATTTTTAAAAAAATGTAAAGCCCATGGGTGAATTGCCAGGAGAATCCCTGAATCTTCTGAGTGGGAAAAGAATTTTATGCGTCTTGGTAAGCTAGGGCTGAAGAACGAGTTTCCCTGAGGCCTCTGCCCATCTTTGAAGGTCTAGATCAGAGTATGAACTTTAATCTATTGGGAATTTTTGATATCCAGATAATCCTTGGGAAGTATTCTAAGAGTAATTTTTCTCCAAGGAGGCAAAGTAGTAAAGAAAGCAAAGTAAATCACCTTCAGTCCTCTTTTGAAATGCTTATCTTTTTAATAGGGTAACAGCAAGCTGATCTGCAATAACACGATTTAAATGGAAATTTAAGATATATTACGCATTTTGATGACTTTAAAAATAGCAATGCACCAGGTCTAAAGAGACTTCATCAGGCATAGTTTAACCTTTTCATGATGATCCAAGGTCAACATTATGAATTACCTACTAGCTGTACTGGTTGTAGTTGTTTAGTCACTCAGTTGAGTTCAATTCTTTCGTGACCCCATGGACTGTAGCTGCCAGGTTCTTTTGTCCATGGGATTTTCTGGGCAAGATTACTGGAGGGGGTTGCAATTTCTTCCTCCCACATCTCCACACATCTTGTACTGAAGGTAGATTCTTTACCACTGAGCCACCAGGGAAGTTCATTAGTTCTGTGGTTTGGGCAATTCATAGGAATCTTGCTAACCGTGTGTGTGTGTGTGTGTCTGTGCGTGTGTGTGTCTGTCTGTGTGTGAGAGAGAGAGAGAGCTTGTCAGTGGTGTCTGACTTTTTGTGATCCCATGGGCTAAGATTTTGCCACATGAATGACAGTTCTCTCATAGAACAGTGACGATGGATTAAATAAAGCACTTGGCATAGAGCTCTTTGCATTCTTAAAAGACTCAAAATGGTAGCTACTGCTACTTTTAACATATTTCTCTGCTCTTGGCTGTGATCTAGAAAATTAGGTTGAGTTTAACTTCTGAAGAAGTTATTAAATGTTAAATGATTTGTCTTTTAGGGAAACAAAAGATGTACCTCCATCATGGCAGACCTGATATCAGAAGAAGTCCTCTCAGTATAAAAGACTAAAAATGCTGAATAAATATTTTTAAAAAAATGTAAAGCCCATGGGTGAATTGCCAGGAGAATCCCTGAATCTTCTGAGTGGGAAAAGAATTTTATGCGTCTTGGTAAGCTAGGGCTGAAGAACGAGTTTCCCTGAGGCCTCTGCCCATCTTTGAAGGTCTAGATCAGAGTATGAACTTTAATCTATGGAATTTTGTGGTGGTAAAAAGACAAGCCTGGGGCCCTGCAAAATAGGAGGTTGTACCAGAAACCTCAGAGATTCCTGCCCCCCCTCCCCCCTAAAATTAATAAACTGGGCGGGGGGGAGGTGGGGGGGGGACACATTCTAAAAGCAGACAGTGGGTGAGCCTACTTACCTGCCTTAGCCTTGACTCAGTCTGGCACAGAGTATGAAGGAAAGGCACCTCTGAGAATTCCTAATTACAGGTCCACTCTAGTGCATGTTTGGAATTAGAAATCACCCTCTTTATAGGGCTTCTCAAACAATCCTCTCTGCAGGAATACACCTTCCACCCAAGCCTCAAAGAACTCCCAAAGATGAAGATTCAAGGAGAACATGAGCTAGCCAGCACAGTTACCCAATACATGAGCAGCTCAGCAGAGACAAGGCACAGAATCAGACCTGAAGAGCTGTAGGAATTTTAATTATGGAAGAACAGATGAGAAGTATGTTTAAGGAAATAAAAGAAATATCAAAAGTATGCCCAGTTGTGCGACAGCCTGGAAGGGTGGGATGGGGGGTGGGGGGCGGTGGCTGGGAAGCGGGCAGAGGGAGGGGTCAGAGATATAAAATATGACTAATTTAGGATTATACATACCTGTAAACAACAAAACTCTGTAAAAGCAAAAAGTAAAATAAAAATAATTAATACAAAAAAAAAAAAGTATGCCCAGGCATTATTAAAACCTAAAGACAGACTGAAGAAAAACCTAACAGTATTTCTGGAAATGAAAAATATAAAAACTGACATCATAAATATAATGGATAATGCAAAACATGAGATGGGAAATCACTGAAGAAAGCTTAGTGATTGAGATGAAATAATTAGTCATATCTGACTCTTTGTGACCCAATGGACTGCACTGTAGCCTGCCAGGTTCCACTGTCCATGGAATTTTCCAGGCAAGAATACTAGAGTGGGTTGCTATTTCCTACTTCAGGGGATTTTCCAGACCTCAGGATTGAACTCTCATCTCTCTTCTGCACTGACAGGTGGATTCTTCACCACTAGCGCCACCTGGAAAACCCCAAATGATATCTGCAGCAGAGATAAAAGAAATATTCTGAACAACTTTCACCACAATTCTGAAAATGCAGGTGAAACACACAAATTCTGAGAAAAATATAAATTATTAAAAGCGATTTACAAAGAAACAAAAAGCCTGAATCACTCTAAACCTTTATTCCTGCTGAATCAGTAGTTAAACTTTTTTCTAACTTAAAAAAATACCAGGCCCAGACAGTTTCATAAATGAGGTTTACTGAAGCTCAGTCTTTCTACAGTCGTCCACAAACAGGAAGTCATTTCATGGGCCTATCAAAACGTTGACACTAAAACCCCATACAGACAGTATATAAGAAGAAAAGTACATGCTTATCCCTTTTAGGGTTCCAAACAATCCTCTCTGCAGGAATACACCTTCCACCCAAGCCTCAAAGAACTCCCAAAGATGAAGATTCAAGGAGAACATGAGCTAGCCAGCACAGTTACCCAATACATGAGCAGCTCAGCAGAGACAAGGCACAGAATCAGACCTGAAGAGCTGTAGGAATTTTAATTATGGAAGAACAGATGAGAAGTATGTTTAAGGAAATAAAAGAAATATCAAAAGTATGCCCAGTTGTGTGACAGCCTGGAAGGGTGGGATGGGGGTGGGGGGCGGTGGCTGGGAAGCGGGCAGAGGGAGGGGTCAGAGATATAAAATATGACTAATTTAGGATTATACATACCTGTAAACAACAAAACTCTGTAAAAGCAAAAAGTAAAATAAAAATAATTAATACAAAAAAAAAAAAAAGTATGCCCAGGCATTATTAAAACCTAAAGACAGACTGAAGAAAAACCTAACAGTATTTCTGGAAATGAAAAATATAAAAACTGACATCATAAATATAATGGATAATGCAAAACATGAGATGGGAAATCACTGAAGAAAGCTTAGTGATTGAGATGAAATAATTAGTCATATCTGACTCTTTGTGACCCAATGGACTGCACTGTAGCCTGCCAGGTTCCACTGTCCATGGAATTTTCCAGGCAAGAATACTAGAGTGGGTTGCTATTTCCTACTTCAGGGGATTTTCCAGACCTCAGGATTGAACTCTCATCTCTCTTCTGCACTGACAGGTGGATTCTTCACCACTAGCGCCACCTGGAAAACCCCAAATGATATCTGCAGCAGAGATAAAAGAAATATTCTGAACAACTTTCACCACAATTCTGAAAATGCAGGTGAAACACACAAATTCTGAGAAAAATATAAATTATTAAAAGCGATTTACAAAGAAACAAAAAGCCTGAATCACTCTAAACCTTTATTCCTGCTGAATCAGTAGTTAAACTTTTTTCTAACTTAAAAAAATACCAGGCCCAGACAGTTTCATAAATGAGGTTTACTGAAGCTCAGTCTTTCTACAGTCGTCCACAAACAGGAAGTCATTTCATGGGCCTATCAAAACGTTGACACTAAAACCCCATACAGACAGTATATAAGAAGAAAAGTACATGCTTATCTTAACGCTGAATATTAATGCAGATCCTAAACAAAAGATGAGCAAACTGTATAAAGATCATGACCAAACTGAGTGTCACTCAACAGTAAGTTAAACACTTGAAAAGTTCAGGTAATTCACCATATGAACAGTTACATGTAGAAAAAAACTGGGTGCTACCAAGGCCTAGAGTCAAATGTCAAAACATAAATTAAGCTCTGTAATACCCTTTTGTAGGTTAATTACACCTTCCCTGCATACCTGGCAATTCAAAATAGGTAAAGCAGTGAAAAGAGGCTAATTTCTTTCTTAGGTAGAAACATGCATATGCAAAAACAGCACATAAAGAAAAGCCAGAGGGGTAAAAAATATTTAACAGTCCCCAAACAGCCATCATTAAACACATTTCTCTCTTTTTTCAAAAACATTTACTGAGCCTCTACAGTGAGCCACTGCACTTGACCAGATGCACAGTATTAGCAAAGATAGTATAGCCTTCTGCTTGCAGAGCTTACAATTAGTAATTGATAAAACAACACACTTTAGTGGAAAAGTAAATTGATATCAACTTTCCGGAGAGTAACTTGGCAAAATGTAGTAAAATAAAAAACATTAAAAAATGTATAACCCTTTGACTTAAAAAATGATTAGAGATTCAGCTAAAGCTTATAGAGAAGAAACAATTTCAATGTTTTGAACAAAAAGCTGAATTTGTTTTTGAAAACTGCTGAATAACTTTAATTTGTTCAGTCTCTAACAACAAAAATTCTAAACTCTGTATTTTGTTTCTCAATTCTATTATATAACCTGAAAAGTGATTAGGCAATTTGCAAACAATTAATTACTGTTTACAGAGTATGCTTAAAAAAATTCTTGCCCGGGGACTTCCTCAATGGTCCAGTGATTAAGACTCTGCCCTCTAATGGAGAGGGCCCAGGTTTGATTCCTGGTCAGGGAACTAAGGTCCCACATGCCACATGTGTAGCCAAAAGAAAAAAAGGAAAAATACATACATACATACACACACACACACACACACACACACACACACACATATAATTAACAAGGACCTACTATGAAAAAAAAACCTCCTTGCCCAGTAGGATACTAGCTTTATTTTTAAAATCACTGAATCTTTGCCTAAACTGAAAAAATAAAACTAAAGCATACCTACTCATTTTATTCTGTGTTTTAAAAATGCCATCTCTTGTTTCCTGTAAAAATTTTTCATCCATTCAAAAGTATTTTGAAGTTCAACCACCCAATTTAAGTTAGGCCGTAGAAATTTCATAGTATTTAAATTAAACCTTACCCTTGTCTTGTCTGAACCCAACTAAGAACTCAGAGTCCCTGTTGGCCTTCTGGTCATACTTTTCCTAAGACATAAAATCTCATCTTTACTGGTCATCACTGGTCTCATCTTTACTGGTCATTATTAAATAACCCTTTTGAGAATGAGTTCCATTCAGCTCTGCTGTGGCTGGACATGGCCCTGCATACCTATTTCATCCACT
Organism: Tragulus kanchil; assembly: GCA_022376925.1. NCBI lineage: Eukaryota > Metazoa > Chordata > Mammalia > Artiodactyla > Tragulidae > Tragulus > Tragulus kanchil. Next base: position 184,017,385 of record JAIOJX010000026.1, read on the forward strand.
GTTACTAACAGCAATGAGCTGACAGACAATCTGTAAGCTGTCTTACACAAAGTTCAACAGAGACATCTTTCAGATATGATTCTCCAGTTCAATGCTGGCCTCAAGTAGTTTGGTATGCTACCAGTATGAAATGGTAAAAATTCCAGTCATACCTGTCCTCCCCACCCTCCAACAAAGCTATGTCTATGGCATCCATTAAAAATGTATAACCCTTTGACTTAAAAAATGATTAGAGATTCAGCTAAAGCTTATAGAGAAGAAACAATTTCAATGTTTTGAACAAAAAGCTGAATTTGTTTTTGAAAACTGCTGAATAACTTTAATTTGTTCAGTCTCTAACAACAAAAATTCTAAACTCTGTATTTTGTTTCTCAATTCTATTATATAACCTGAAAAGTGATTAGGCAATTTGCAAACAATTAATTACTGTTTACAGAGTATGCTTAAAAAAATTCTTGCCCGGGGACTTCCTCAATGGTCCAGTGATTAAGACTCTGCCCTCTAATGGAGAGGGCCCAGGTTTGATTCCTGGTCAGGGAACTAAGGTCCCACATGCCACATGTGTAGCCAAAAGAAAAAAAGGAAAAATACATACATACATACATACACACACACACACACACACACACACACACACACATATAATTAACAAGGACCTACTATGAAAAAAAAACCTCCTTGCCCAGTAGGATACTAGCTTTATTTTTAAAATCACTGAATCTTTGCCTAAACTGAAAAAATAAAACTAAAGCATACCTACTCATTTTATTCTGTGTTTTAAAAATGCCATCTCTTGTTTCCTGTAAAAATTTTTCATCCATTCAAAAGTATTTTGAAGTTCAACCACCCAATTTAAGTTAGGCCGTAGAAATTTCATAGTATTTAAATTAAACCTTACCCTTGTCTTGTCTGAACCCAACTAAGAACTCAGAGTCCCTGTTGGCCTTCTGGTCATACTTTTCCTAAGACATAAAATCTCATCTTTACTGGTCATCACTGGTCTCATCTTTACTGGTCATTATTAAATAACCCTTTTGAGAATGAGTTCCATTCAGCTCTGCTGTGGCTGGACATGGCCCTGCATACCTATTTCATCCACTGTTACTAACAGCAATGAGCTGACAGACAATCTGTAAGCTGTCTTACACAAAGTTCAACAGAGACATCTTTCAGATATGATTCTCCAGTTCAATGCTGGCCTCAAGTAGTTTGGTATGCTACCAGTATGAAATGGTAAAAATTCCAGTCATACCTGTCCTCCCCACCCTCCAACAAAGCTATGTCTATGGCATCCATTAAGACTGAAACATTTCGTTTTCTTTTTTTTTTTTTTTAAAGACTGAAACATTTCTGATGAACCCTTGAAGACACGCACATAACAGCTTATGCCTGGGGTTCTGTTCACAAAGAGGGCCAGACCTATCCTACACTAAGTGGTGAATTAAGCTCATGGCAGTCACAATGGCTAAAGGCACGGCAGCTCCTCCCACGTCAGCCCTCAAGAAAACAATGTGTGCAGACATCTTCGTAAGATTACTACCAGAGTTGAAGGACGGCCCCTTCCCAAAAATATGAGTGCCTCTTTGCCTGTGCAGAAGCTGCCCCTGCAGTGAGTTTACAAGAAGACAAGAGAGGTTCATTACATCCCCTGGTCATGCTTTGAAAAGACCCAATTTCTGAGTCTTCAGTCCGAGACTTCAGTGTTATCTGGACCTGAGCTTTATTCTTAGAACTTTAGAGATTCTCTTCAATTATTTCTGTACATGTGGTAGGCTGGGGTCCCCATCAGACAGGAGGCTAAGTTCTGCCCAGAAGCAGATAGGATTCCTTTCTGCCAGGCCTGCTGGTTCCGACCTCCACAGAGCTGGGCAAATAAGAGTCTTCTCTTTCTGCTTCAGTTCTTCAGATTCATGCAGATCGAGATGTGCCCCTTCCACTGCCAGGTATCCCCGCAGACCAGTCTCTCTAGATAATACCTGTCATGAAGTTGCCTGCACTCTGCTGGAAACCCAACTCTGATATTTTCTTTGCTTACATTCTCATTTTCCTGGTCATTTGTTCCATCTGCCTTTTTGCCTAGGATAACAGGATGGTAGGGAAGCCAGCACACAGGCCATAGAAGGCTTGTTTTGCCTGCCTTTGGAGGTGGCTCAGAATAATCAAATTTCTCCTGATGCTCCAGAAATCAGTTTATCACAATTATCTCCTGTTTATGTAAACTGTGGAGCAACTTCTGTGCCCTTGGCCCAGACTGCTAACACAAGCTCCTTTGTCACGGCTGTGGTGGGGAGACCCTATTCCCGAAGATGCTTTATGTCCAGGCCCAGACAGGGACTCTGTTTATCATCTTAAAGACTGGAAACAGGCTCAGACTTCATGCAGATACTCATACAAATGAATATTACGCAGCCATTAAATATTATATTTGCAAATCACATTAATGGCCAGGGAACTGATTCACAGAAATAAAACATTAAAGAAAAAGAAGAAAAATCAATATTATTAATGAATGAATATCATATAGATATTACAAATCATGTGTCCAAGTGATGGATGCCAACAGCAAAACTGAAAAGCCACAGACTTCTAGAGCTGAGATCTGGGTTTGAATCTCACCTCTAACATAAGCTTTGTGAACCTGGGTGGTTTTTAAAATCTATGATTCTGTTTTCCTCATATGACAAAGGTAGACAATGATAGTACTTATATTAGGGACTCTCCAAAAGATTCAATGAGTTAATATGCATAAAATGCTTACGAGAGTGACTTTCATAATGCAAACACTCAAAAAACGTTAGCTATTTTTATTCTTAAATGATATAAGGAACTTTTAATGCCACAAATGAAGAAAGTAGGATTTTATGTACAATATTCCTGTTTTGTAAAACCAAATGCCTTCTCTCTTGAGCTTTCCACCATCACCACCACGACCGCTAGCCTGCTTTCATGCAGAGAAAACTCCAGAAGCAAACCCAATTAAATGCTAATGCCAAAGGGTATGATTTTGGAACTTATATTTTTCCTTCTTAGATGTTTCCATTTTTTAGTATGCAATAATTACTCTATATTTCTTTCAAAATTAGAGAGAAATGCTTTTTTTTTCCTTTAAAGTAAAAAGATAAAAAGGATTCCTGTTTCTTCCAATTGAGCCATGGTCCTCTGCCTCACTGGTGATGTGCTTTTATTTTTCCTTCAAAGAGATCCAATGTAAGACATGATTTTCAGGATACTAGGTAAGATAAGAGAATGATGACCAAAGGAAAACATATTAGGAATATCAGAACGATGTATGAAGGAGACTATATCAGAAAGGAAAAATTGGCAGGTTCCCATGTCATGGGAGAGAAAAGTAATTTCCATTTCTTCATGTAGAGAAATGGGTCAGCTAGTGATGACACTAATAATAAAAGTCAGCATAGGGTTGGGGATAAGGAAAATGAGCTTCTCCCCCATTAGATTTAATTTGCTTTAAGTCTGTGGCCTACCAAAGTCAAGACTTGCTACAAACACAGGGACAGAAATTTGAATGATAATCTTAAGTGACAGAGATACGGCTGTAAACAAAGCCTCCTTTAAAAAAATAAAATATATGATTTGAAGAAGGAATAACAGGGCTTCCCTGATAGCTCAATGGTGAAGAGTTCACCTGCCAGTGCAGGAGACATGGGTTCGATCCCTGATCCAGGAAGATCCCACATGCTGTGAAGTAACTAAGCCCAAGAGCTGCAGCTATTGAGCCTGTGCTCTAGAGCCTCAGAGCTCCAGCTATTGAGCCCATATGCCACAACTATTGAAGCCCATGTGCCCTAGAGCCCGAGTTCCACAAGAAGTCACTGCAACAAGAAGTCTGCTCACCTCACCTAGAGAGTAGCCCCCACTCCCTGCAACTAGAGAAGAGCCTGCAGCAGCAGTGAAAACCCAAAACAGCCAAAAAATAAATAAATAAAATTTTTTAAAAAGAAGGATTAATAAACCAAGGTCACCTTTCTTTTAGTTTTGATATTTTGACTTTATGAATCAACTTATTGTAACAAAAATGTCCCTGGAGTGCTGTCATACTTACTGCCTGCCCAGCACCTACTGAACACTCTTGAAATGTTTACAGAATTTCTTTCTTTATTGGTCCTTCTTCCCTAGGTCAGAAGCAAGAGCACTTCTTTCCAACCTTCTAGGAAGCCTAAAGAAGGAAATCTCAACCTGATTTTGTAATTCAGTCGCTGACTAACTCTTTGCCACCCATGGACTGCAGCACACCAGGCTTCCCTGCCCTTCACTATCTCCCAGAGTTTGTTTAAATTCATATCCATTGAGTCACTGATGTTACCTTATCATCTCAACTTCTGCTGCCCCCTTCTCCTCTTGCCCTCAATCTTTCCCAGCATCAGGGTCTTTTCCAGTAAGCCAGCTCATTCCATTAGGTGACCAAACTATTTACCCAAGCTCTTTCTCAGACTTTTCATTTAATTTCACTGTGACTTCTAAACATGAATGTAGAAATGTACTGGAATCCATGTAAAAAGTGTGTAAGAATGCAACATTTGGTCAGATGCTCAAATGGATCTTGGGAGCCACATATAGGAATGACTTTCTTTTTTAGGTCAACTGCTATCAACCATGAAAACCAAAACAAGTCTACAAATCTCTCAGGGATGTCTGAAACATTATTAATGGTGTTACATGCATCACAAAAAGCAGGGGGAAAAGAAATAATATGAATTTTTAAAAATATAGCTAGGGGCTTTCCTGGTGGTCCAGTGGGTAAAGAGTCCGCCTTGCACTGGAGCACTATTTCGATCCCTGGCCTGGGGAAGAACCCATGTGCCACAGAGCGGCTGGACCGATGTGTCCAATTACGAGTCAGTACTCTGGAGCGCATGTGCCCAGAGTCGGTGCTCTGCTACGAGGGAGGCCACTGCAATGGGAGGCCCACACAGGTCAAAGAATAAAGATGGACGAAAATACATAAATTACAATAAATAAATAAATAAAAGAGGCCAAAAATTAAAAAAAAAATACAGCTCAACTATATCTTGATTTCTGTAATCAGCTTCATACTGCAAATTACCACTTTATCATAGAAAATGTGCAAATGTATGGAGAAGCTTAAAAAGATCTTTTAACACCTGTTTTAGGGACACCAACCACCTTATACAATCACCTCCATACATTTAGAAAACAAGATTCATTTATCAAGTCTGCTTAAATTTTAAAACACAAATGCACGATTATTTCATTTTGCAGAGCAGAAAGAAGCACAAGGGAGCTCTTAAATATTGGCTCTCATTATACTTCCAATTATTTCAATTATTTCAGATTATGCAAAAGGCAATTTCCCCTCAGACAAAATGCTGGATAAAGATATCCAAGGGAATCCAAATAGCTGCAGTCTTTGTACATATGGTAAATTATGGTCTTTGGGGGGAAAAGCTGTACATTAGGTGATGTAGTATGAATTTGATTTTCTTGTGGAAATACTATTATAACAAAGCCTTGAGTAACTAAATCTGTTCCAATTTAAATATATGACTACAAATGTCTTATTTAATCAACTCTCCTGCATTATTTTGAAGATTATTCCAAAAAACCAATATGACAACCAAAATAAAAAACTATGCTGAGTATGATCCCTGCTTGAGTTCATGATAAAAATAAGAGAGCAAGAAATCTTTCTTTGGGTAAAGGTAAGCTATCTTCTGAACTGTGGTGCTGGAAAACACTCTTGAGAGTCCCTTGGACTGCAAGGAGATCAAGCTAGTCAGTCCTAAATTCCTTTATATTACATGCATCACAAAAGCAGGGGAAAAGAAATAATATGAATTTAAAATATAGCTAGGGGCTTCCCTGGTGGTCCAGTGGGTAAAGAGTCCGCCTTGCACTGGAGCACTATTTCGATCCCTGGCCTGGGGAAGAACCCATGTGCCACAGAGCGGCTGGACCGATGTGTCCAATTACGAGTCAGTACTCTGGAGCGCATGTGCCCAGAGTCGGTGCTCTGCTACGAGGGAGGCCACTGCAATGGGAGGCCCACACAGGTCAAAGAATAAAGATGGACGAAAATACATAAATTACAATAAATAAATAAATAAAAGAGGCCAAAAATTAAAAAAAAAATACAGCTCAACTATATCTTGATTTCTGTAATCAGCTTCATACTGCAAATTACCACTTTATCATAGAAAATGTGCAAATGTATGGAGAAGCTTAAAAAGATCTTTTAACACCTGTTTTAGGGACACCAACCACCTTATACAATCACCTCCATACATTTAGAAAACAAGATTCATTTATCAAGTCTGCTTAAATTTTAAAACACAAATGCACGATTATTTCATTTTGCAGAGCAGAAAGAAGCACAAGGGAGCTCTTAAATATTGGCTCTCATTATACTTCCAATTATTTCAATTATTTCAGATTATGCAAAAGGCAATTTCCCCTCAGACAAAATGCTGGATAAAGATATCCAAGGGAATCCAAATAGCTGCAGTCTTTGTACATATGGTAAATTATGGTCTTTGGGGGGAAAAGCTGTACATTAGGTGATGTAGTATGAATTTGATTTTCTTGTGGAAATACTATTATAACAAAGCCTTGAGTAACTAAATCTGTTCCAATTTAAATATATGACTACAAATGTCTTATTTAATCAACTCTCCTGCATTATTTTGAAGATTATTCCAAAAAACCAATATGACAACCAAAATAAAAAACTATGCTGAGTATGATCCCTGCTTGAGTTCATGATAAAAATAAGAGAGCAAGAAATCTTTCTTTGGGTAAAGGTAAGCTATCTTCTGAACTGTGGTGCTGGAAAACACTCTTGAGAGTCCCTTGGACTGCAAGGAGATCAAGCTAGTCAGTCCTAAATTCCTTTATATTCAACCCTGAATATTCATTGGAAGGACTGAAGCTGAAGCTGAAGCTCCAATACTTTTGGTCACCTGATGCGAAAAGACAACTAACTGGAAAATACCCTGATGGTGGGAAAAATAGACGGCAGAAAGAGAAGGAGATGATAGAGGACAAGATAATTGGTTGGTATCACTGAATCAATGGACATCAGTTTGAGCAAGCTCTGGGAGATGGTGAAGTACAGGGAAACCTGGTATGCTGAAGTTCATGGGGTCACAAAGAGATACACATGACTGAGAGATTGACTGACTGAAGATATTCATTTAGCTCACAAGCCAACGAACCCTTTCTTAAGGACTTTCTTAGTCCTTAGGCATGGCTGTTTAATAGTCATGTTTGTCCTGCATAACCCGAGGTCTTAATCGCATTCAATGGAATAAATTTTGACTGACTACAATTGTCTGTTGCATCGTGAAAATAACATTTATTGGAAGAAAGCGTCACTTTTATTTTTTTGAGAAAATCTCATTTTTGCTGAACTTCTTTTATAATTAAAGAACTATAAGAAGGACTTTCTGTAACTAAAAACAAAGATTTCTGATTTTCCTAAGATTCCAGTCCCTCAACACCACCATCTATACTTTGAACCCTACTGTTAAGGAAACGGTATCTTTAAGATGAAGATAACCAACATTTACTTTGTCAGCATTTTCTTTTCATCTCCCAGTCCCTCAAGGTGTGAATTTATACCATCAACAAGTTTCAATGCTTTGAAATAAATGGTGGCCACATTAAAAGCAATTATTGTGTATGTATTAAAACTTTCCATCTTAACCTCGTCTTATGCTCTCTTACATATCATGGTAATAGAGTGAACTACAGTGAATCAGTGTGATGATTTATTTATTTTATTTTTTTATGGAAGTATAGTTAATTTACAATGTTATCTTAGTTTCTGGTTCATAGCAAACTGATTCAGTTTTACATATATGTATATACATATGTGTATGTGTATATGTATATATATTCTTTTTCATATTTCTTCAATTATAGTTTACTACAAGATATTGAATACAGTTCTGTCTGATTTACTTCACTTAGTGAAGTAATCTTCTATGATAATTTATAGATCCATCCATGTTGCTACAAATGGCATTATTTTACACTTTTTATGACTGAGTAAACAGTCCATCGTATATATATATATACCACATCTTCTTTGTCCATTCATCTGTTAATGGACATTTAGGCTGCTTCCATGTCTTGGCCATTGTAAATAGTGCTGCTAGGAATATTGAGGTACATGTACCTTTTCAAATTAGTTTTCTCTGGATATAAACCCAGGAGCAGGATTGCAAGATCATATGGTAGATCTATTTTTAATTTTTTAAAGGAATCTCCAAACTGTTTTCCACAGTGACTGCACCAGTTTACATTCCCACTGACAGTGTAGTTGCGTTTTCTCCCATGCCACTCCAGCATTTGTTAATTTTATACTTTCTGATGGTCTTAATCGCATTCAATGGAATAAATTTTGACTGACTACAATTGTCTGTTGCATCGTGAAAATAACATTTATTGGAAGAAAGCGTCACTTTTATTTTTTTGAGAAAATCTCATTTTTGCTGAACTTCTTTTATAATTAAAGAACTATAAGAAGGACTTTCTGTAACTAAAAACAAAGATTTCTGATTTTCCTAAGATTCCAGTCCCTCAACACCACCATCTATACTTTGAACCCTACTGTTAAGGAAACGGTATCTTTAAGATGAAGATAACCAACATTTACTTTGTCAGCATTTTCTTTTCATCTCCCAGTCCCTCAAGGTGTGAATTTATACCATCAACAAGTTTCAATGCTTTGAAATAAATGGTGGCCACATTAAAAGCAATTATTGTGTATGTATTAAAACTTTCCATCTTAACCTCGTCTTATGCTCTCTTACATATCATGGTAATAGAGTGAACTACAGTGAATCAGTGTGATGATTTATTTATTTTATTTTTTTATGGAAGTATAGTTAATTTACAATGTTATCTTAGTTTCTGGTTCATAGCAAACTGATTCAGTTTTACATATATGTATATACATATGTGTATGTGTATATGTATATATATTCTTTTTCATATTTCTTCAATTATAGTTTACTACAAGATATTGAATACAGTTCTGTCTGATTTACTTCACTTAGTGAAGTAATCTTCTATGATAATTTATAGATCCATCCATGTTGCTACAAATGGCATTATTTTACACTTTTTATGACTGAGTAAACAGTCCATCGTATATATATATATATATATACCACATCTTCTTTGTCCATTCATCTGTTAATGGACATTTAGGCTGCTTCCATGTCTTGGCCATTGTAAATAGTGCTGCTAGGAATATTGAGGTACATGTACCTTTTCAAATTAGTTTTCTCTGGATATAAACCCAGGAGCAGGATTGCAAGATCATATGGTAGATCTATTTTTAATTTTTTAAAGGAATCTCCAAACTGTTTTCCACAGTGACTGCACCAGTTTACATTCCCACTGACAGTGTAGTTGCTTTTTCTCCCATGCCACTCCAGCATTTGTTAATTTTATACTTTCTGATGGTGCCCATTCCGACCAGTGTGAGGTAATAACTCATTGTAGTCTTTATCTGCATTTCTCTAATAAATAGGGATGTCAAACATCTTTTCATGTGCTTATTGGCCATCTATGTGTCTTCTTTGGGGAAATGTCTATTTAGACTTTCTGCCCATTTTCTTGACTGGGTTGTTTGCTTTCTGTTATTGAGTTGTATGTGCTGCTTGTGTATTTTGGAAACTAAACCCATGATGGTTTGTGAGGACTTCCTGAATTGCATGTTTGCTGCCTCTTAGCCCAAACCCTCAGATGGAGTCTGGCTGCCCTCTAATATCTCTTTTCCCAAGGTGGTACCAGGACATTCCCTTTCTTAGGGCTCAAAAAACAAGCCTTAGACTTCCCTGGTGGTCCAGTGGGTAAACAGTCCGCCTTGCAGTGCAAGGGGAACCAGTTCGATCCCTGACCTGGGAACATCTCACATGCTGCAGAGCAGCTGGACTAGTGTGTCCAATTACAAGCCAGTGCTCTGTGACGAGAGGCCACTGCGAGATGGATGAAAACAAATAAATGAAAGACCAATAAAAGAGGCCAAAAAAATTAAACAAAAAAAAGTTAAAAAAAAAAAAAAGACAAGCCTTGGTCTAGCCTCCTACTTTGCATAGAATACCTTTATTTTCTTTTTAGGATATCTTTATTTTCATTTTTTGGTATGCCACCTATTACTTTAAAAGCTTTTTATCTTCAAATAAGTTTAGAGTCAGAGAAAGGATGCTAATGTTAGGGGGAAGCTACTTAGGGGCATATAGGATCACTCTAGAGGAATCAACTTTGGGACATAAGGAAAGCTGAGACTGAAAGAATTGTATGTCAACAGATCCAGTTAAAATAATTACTTTCCTTTAGCTTTTCCACATTTTCAACAGTTACTTTTCCACAACTGCTTCTCTCTGTTCAACCTACTATCAAAATATGTGGGTTTGAGGCTTCCCTGGTTGGTCCAGTGGGTAAAGAGTCCGCCTTGCAGTGTAAGGGGCACTGTTTCGATCCTTGGCCTGGAAAGATCCCATGTGCCGTGGAGTGGCTGGACTGGTGTGTCCGATTATAAGCCAGTGCTCTGGACTGCGTGCACCCAGAGCCAGTGCTCTTCAATGACAGAGGCCACTGCAATGGAAAGTCCACACAGGCCAAGCAATAAAGATGGAAGAAAATAAAAAAATAAATAAACCAATAAAAGAGGCCCAAAAATTAAAAAAAAAAAAATGTGAGCTTGCCATTTCTTTGGGTCTTCATTCCTTATGAGGGCTCTTATGTCATGTAATATGTCTATGAATTTGTATGCTTTTTTTACTGATAGTCTGCCTTATGTCAGTTTAATCCTCAAGGATAGCCAAAAACACCTGAGGGTAGAGATGAAAATCTACCTCCTCTTCAGATACTTTTTAACTTCCTTCTTTATGGCATTTCTCATTTCCTTGATTACTTTCCTATTTTTCTTCAAAACCCTGATTAAATTTTCATTAAAGTACTTTTACTTGGGCACTTTTTAATTAATTCTTTATTTCTGAAGTAATATCTTTTTTTTTAAATTTCCTTTCTGAGTTCAATGAACTTTATTTATCCTGCATTCTGTCCATTTTGCATTTCTGATTTAGCATGGTTTTTCATATCCTCAAATGCTTGTTTGAGAATTCTTCATCCTGTTTGGAGTCTGAACTTACACTTTTCTTTTGTTTTATGAGAAGAATTTTCCTGAGCTGATACTTAACTTTGTTTTCTGATTTTCTGTAAAATTCCTTCTACTGATTTTCCTTTCATCCATTTTCATGATACTGAAAAGCTTTATAAAGTTCCCATCTTGAAAGATGCCCTTTCCTCTCGGTCCAGGAAAGGCCCAGAGCTATAGTGGGGTTTTCTGTCGGCATTTCAGTGGTGGGAAAGAGGTATGAGTCCTCTGTGCGATCGATCCCCTTTTGTCTTACAGAACTCTAAATTTCCTCTTTCTCCTTCATACTCTAATTTATAAAAAGTACTTCTTTATCTTTTTTTTTCTCCTATAGAAGCTATACTTTCTAAATGGTGTACCTGGTCCTATATTGTGTCTAGCTCTTTAAATCCCTTCACTAAATTCCATGTTCTGATCTGCTTGGACATTTTTCTAGTATGTTAACATTTAGGCTGGATTTAATCTTTATCATGGCCATTCCAAAAAGCTCTTAGATACCTTTGCCAGCCTTTCTTATTGTCTCTGCCATATTCTTAAGTCTGCTTTTGCTCCACCAAATACCTTGCAGCAGAGTGGAGATGGGGCAGAAGTATAAGGAACTGAGTACTGGAACCTGTTGATTTTTTTTTTTTCCCCTATATGCTCAGTCACTTTGGAGTTCCAGCATTCTGTCTCCAGAATAATACTAAAGGTGCAGTTCTGCGTCGAATTTTCGTAGATGGAAGTTACTTCATATTGTTTTCACTTGGGGAGACTGATTACTATGTGCCTGCCACTGTTTCCTACAACATGGAAATGTGCAGGGAACATTTTTAGACTTCAAGTGATCAGAGAATGGAGAAAGAGAGGGAGGTGAGACTAAAAAAAAGAAAGAAAAAACAGTTAAAGGATAAAGGAGGGCTCTAGCCGATTATTGCCAAGACTATGGCAACAGGAGAGGAGGAAACCTTTAAGCTTTGTATCCAGGGTCAAACTCAGGTTGGGGCTTCTCCCGGCTGGTTCTAAATACCTGACAGTGCACAGTTTTGAGGCTTTTCTTGTGGAGGAGGGAAGGGCACAAACAAAGTGACTTACAAAACTGATGAAAAGCATCATCTTCACAGTGAGACTCTTTAAGCCTTCTACATGATGAGATGAAAGTAATCATCCACTAGAGGATAAAATTTAATAAATTTTAAATACCCAGGGCAAGTTTAGCTTAAACAAAATTTTAAAGTACCTAAATATCAGACTGCAAATGATATTTTGGATACCGTCACTTGGTTATGAAAGAAACAATGAAGTTGAGAAAAAAATGGAAACTCTAGTGAATGGCTGAGCTAGTCCTACTGTCATTAAACACAATTTCCTTTCCATTTCACACAAGTCTAAAAGTAAAAACAAAGCCACAATCCATTTGCCTCTAGAAACTACTCTGCAATTTGTGACCTGAACTGCTGGCAACACTTAGTAGAAAACTAAAAATGTGGGAATATTTACTTCTATTATGACCTAAGGTACTTGCCCTCACCATGCCACTTACCCACCCGAGAAAAATGGGACTCCAAAAATAGAGTAGTGGTAAAATGTGATACCAATTACAAAAAGGCTTTTTTTGCAAAATACCTTTGCCAGCCTTTCTTATTGTCTCTGCCATATTCTTAAGTCTGCTTTTGCTCCACCAAATACCTTGCAGCAGAGTGGAGATGGGGCAGAAGTATAAGGAACTGAGTACTGGAACCTGTTGATTTTTTTTTTTTCCCCTATATGCTCAGTCACTTTGGAGTTCCAGCATTCTGTCTCCAGAATAATACTAAAGGTGCAGTTCTGCGTCGAATTTTCGTAGATGGAAGTTACTTCATATTGTTTTCACTTGGGGAGACTGATTACTATGTGCCTGCCACTGTTTCCTACAACATGGAAATGTGCAGGGAACATTTTTAGACTTCAAGTGATCAGAGAATGGAGAAAGAGAGGGAGGTGAGACTAAAAAAAAGAAAGAAAAAACAGTTAAAGGATAAAGGAGGGCTCTAGCCGATTATTGCCAAGACTATGGCAACAGGAGAGGAGGAAACCTTTAAGCTTTGTATCCAGGGTCAAACTCAGGTTGGGGCTTCTCCCGGCTGGTTCTAAATACCTGACAGTGCACAGTTTTGAGGCTTTTCTTGTGGAGGAGGGAAGGGCACAAACAAAGTGACTTACAAAACTGATGAAAAGCATCATCTTCACAGTGAGACTCTTTAAGCCTTCTACATGATGAGATGAAAGTAATCATCCACTAGAGGATAAAATTTAATAAATTTTAAATACCCAGGGCAAGTTTAGCTTAAACAAAATTTTAAAGTACCTAAATATCAGACTGCAAATGATATTTTGGATACCGTCACTTGGTTATGAAAGAAACAATGAAGTTGAGAAAAAAATGGAAACTCTAGTGAATGGCTGAGCTAGTCCTACTGTCATTAAACACAATTTCCTTTCCATTTCACACAAGTCTAAAAGTAAAAACAAAGCCACAATCCATTTGCCTCTAGAAACTACTCTGCAATTTGTGACCTGAACTGCTGGCAACACTTAGTAGAAAACTAAAAATGTGGGAATATTTACTTCTATTATGACCTAAGGTACTTCGTTCCCTCACCATGCCACTTACCCACCCCGAGAAAAATGGGACTCCAAAAATAGAGTAGTGGTAAAATGTGATACCAATTACAGGTGTTATAAAAATGGCCACTCCTTGCTTTTATTCTTTACAAAAATAAGGATAGTTGTTATTCTCCTTCTGTTAATGTGAAAAAACCAAGGTTAAGTCAAAGAGAGCCAAAGATGACACTGAAAGTCCTTGCCTTGAGTTCTTCAAATATATGGCAGTGATGGATAAAATACAAGTGAGAAAGTTCCAAATCACAGCTACAGTCAACAAGCTGAGCATCTTCTTGGCCCAGAAGCAGCATGTTGGGAGTCAGGGCTAAAGCGAGAGGCCTGATGAGGTAGAAGTCAAGGTCGGTCCCTGGTCTGGAATAATATTCATGAAAGGAGACCCAGGAAAGCTGCTGCTGTCACCTGCTGGTAGTTAGGACTCACACAGACTCTGCCTCCACAGCAGTGGCGAGAGGCCAGGCTGCCTCCCAGGTCAGTGGGCGAATCTGCAGGAAGCCAGGATCAGCAGAAGGCCCATCATTCTGGACTTGGTGCTGGAGGAGGCGAGCTGAAGTAGCCACAATAAGGTGGGGGCAAGTGGCGGCGAGCATCAGAGAGAAGAAATGAGAACTCACACAAGGTAAGCTGGCAGACCACATTCTAACACACACTAAGAAATAGAACCCTGCAGGCAGGCCACAGAATGAACAGCGAAATAACTGGGGTACTGCTATTGCTCAGTCGTTTCCAACTCTATGTGACCCCTGGACTGCGGCCCAGCAGGCTCCTCCGTCCATGGGATTCTCCAGGCAAGAGCACTGGAGTGGGCTGCCATGCCCTCCTCCGGGGGATCTTCCCAACCGAGGAATCGAATCCATGTCTCCCGCATTGCAGGCGGGTTCCTTACCACTGAGCCACTAGGGAAGCCCCTATATATAGATTTGTGACTCCCTGGACTGTAACCTACCAGGCCTTTCCATTCATGGGATTTTACAGGCAAGAATATTGGAATGGGTTGCCATTTGCCTCTAAATTTGTTGACCTGAACTGCTGGCAACACTTAGTAGAAAACTAAAAATGTGGGAATATTTACTTCTATTATGACCTAAGGTACTTGCCCTCACCATGCCACTTACCCACCCCGAGAAAAATGGGACTCCAGAAATAGAGTAGTGGTAAAATGTGATACCAATTACAGGTGTTATAAAAATGGCCACTCCTTGCTTTTATTCTTTACAAAAATAAGGATAGTTGTTATTCTCCTTCTGTTAATGTGAAAAAACCAAGGTTAAGTCAAAGAGAGCCAAAGATGACACTGAAAGTCCTTGCCTTGAGTTCTTCAAATATATGGCAGTGATGGATAAAATACAAGTGAGAAAGTTCCAAATCACAGCTACAGTCAACAAGCTGAGCATCTTCTTGGCCCAGAAGCAGCATGTTGGGAGTCAGGGCTAAAGCGAGAGGCCTGATGAGGTAGAAGTCAAGGTCGGTCCCTGGTCTGGAATAATATTCATGAAAGGAGACCCAGGAAAGCTGCTGCTGTCACCTGCTGGTAGTTAGGACTCACACAGACTCTGCCTCCACAGCAGTGGCGAGAGGCCAGGCTGCCTCCCAGGTCAGTGGGCGAATCTGCAGGAAGCCAGGATCAGCAGAAGGCCCATCATTCTGGACTTGGTGCTGGAGGAGGCGAGCTGAAGTAGCCACAATAAGGTGGGGGCAAGTGGCGGCGAGCATCAGAGAGAAGAAATGAGAACTCACACAAGGTAAGCTGGCAGACCACATTCTAACACACACTAAGAAATAGAACCCTGCAGGCAGGCCACAGAATGAACAGCGAAATAACTGGGGTACTGCTATTGCTCAGTCGTTTCCAACTCTATGTGACCCCTGGACTGCGGCCCAGCAGGCTCCTCCGTCCATGGGATTCTCCAGGCAAGAGCACTGGAGTGGGCTGCCATGCCCTCCTCCAGGGGATCTTCCCAACCGAGGAATCGAATCCATGTCTCCCGCATTGCAGGCGGGTTCCTTACCACTGAGCCACTAGGGAAGCCCCTATATATAGATTTGTGACTCCCTGGACTGTAACCTACCAGGCCTTTCCATTCATGGGATTTTACAGGCAAGAATATTGGAATGGGTTGCCATTTCCTTCTGCCAGACGATTAGGCAACTCAAGACAAAATTATAATAACAAAAAAAATGGAAAAGACTTAAAAGAAGGTAGATTTATTAACCTCAAAAAGATTTTTAAAATTTGATATCATCTATAGAGAACTGATTGATAGTTGCCAGAGACAGGGAGTGAGACGGAGGTCAGAATGGGTGAAGGGGGTCACAAGGCACAAATTTTCAGTTATACAATGTCCTATGGATATAAGGTGGAGCTTCTTTGGTAGCTCAGTGTAAAGAATCTGCCTGCCAATGCAGGAGACTCAGGTTCAATCCATGGGTCAGGAAGATTTTCTGGAGAAGGAAATGGCAACCCATTCTAATATTCTTGCTTGGAGAATTCCACGGATAGAGGAGCTGGCAGGCTATAGTTCATGGGGTTGCAAAAGAGTTGGGCATGGGGCTTCCCCTGGTGGTCCAGTGGGTAAGGACACCGCCTTGCAGTGCAAGGGGCACCGGTTCGATCCCTGGCCTGGGAAGATCCCATGTGCTGCGGAGCAGCTGGACTGATGTGTCCAATTACCGAGCCAGAGCTCTGGGGCGCATGCGCCCAGAGCCGGTGCTCTGTGATGACAGAGGCCACCGCAATGGGAGGCCCACAGGAGCCAAAGAACAAAGACGGATGAAAATAGACAAATGAAAGACCAATAGAAGTGACCCGCCTGCCCATCCCCTCCCTCCCCACCCCACCCCCTAAAAGATAAATAAATAAAAAATAAATGTTTAAAAAAAATAAAAAGAGTTGGGCATGACTTAGCAACTAAACAACAAGGATGTCTTAAGGTACAGTATAGTCACTATTGCTAGTAAGTAATACTATATTATATATTAGAAAACTGCTAAGAGAGTGGACCTTAAAAGTCTTTGTCTCAAGATAAAAAATTGTTAACCATGTATGGTGATGGATGACTTACTGCGGCAATCATTTTGTAGTATATACAGATATTGAATCACTAGATTGTATAGCCGAAATTAACATAATGTTATATTCAGTTATACCTCAATTTTAAAAACTTAATACCCTAGAAATGAAAAAAATATCAACTGGACTAAAACTCAACAGTTGGGATAAACACAAGAATGTGTGAACTGGACAGTCTAGTAGCAATGAATTTATCCTGAATTCACATACACAAAAGAATATTTAAGAGGTAAGCGGAAGAGATGGAAAGACTCCAATATATGTCTAATAGGAGGCCCATAGAAGGAAATAGGCTGGGGGAGATAGTGGAGATTTTATATAATAGATAGTGATTTTCCAGAACAAAATTAAAGACAGACTCCTCACTTGGAGTAGTCTTAGGATGCTGAGTAGAGTACATTCTTAAAAATGTTCACCAAGACGCCACTATAAAGCTACAGTGCATCAACCATAAAGATAGAATCTTACAGCCCAGTTGGAGAAAAGAGATGAACTCCATCTGCAGAGCAACAGAAAATAATTTCACAGTGGCTGTCTTATCAACAGAAGGGGATGGCAGACGGCAATGAGTGATAGGCCTTCAAACGGAAAGGGTATACAGAATTCTGTACCTGGCTGAGGCATCATTCAGGAATAGAAAGAAGACACTTCAGACAGAAAGTCTGTGAAAGGAATACTGAAGGATATGGAATGTCAGGAAATAAAAATGAAAAGTATGTCACTGATATGCACATATACAATGAACATTAAAATATTTAAAATCAAAAATTTATTTGTCTTAAAGTGAACCAAAAACAGTAGACAATAACAATGGGGCAGATGTAGGGTAAGGGGAAAGAATTTTCTGAACAGAAAATTCTAGTCAGAATATGGTAAGGTTCTTGCCTGTTCGAAAAAGGTAAAGATATTGAACAATTTTGTTACTCTACAACACTTCATATATTTAAAAGTTCTAAGAACAACTACTAAAGGAGGAAACTTGCAAGCTATTGTTTCCAGGTTAGCAGAGAAAATTTTTTAGAAAGGGATGAGAAAACTCTCAAGAAACACAAAACAAGAAATAAGAAAACAAGAAAAGATCAAGCGTGACAACCAAAAAACATACACACCACACTGTCTGCCCCCTTGCCCCCACCAAACGAAGATGGTAGAGTGCATCCAACAGTTACTACTACTAATAATTAACTGTTGTTAACAATAATGCAAGTGGATTTAACTACTCTATTCAAAATAAAAATACCAAGAACCATGTCTTCTGTTTGCAGTGTTCTGATTTCTGCTAAAATCATTAGTATATTCGGGGGACTTAGTGCTGAGAAACAGCTGATGGTTCAGAGGGACAATCTCTCAAATGTTTATGGCTGTTGCAAATGGTTTTCAAGATGAAGGTAAATGAGAAGGAAACAATAAGACTAACAGGGGCATAGTGAGAAACATTGGGACTATAGATAAATACAGCTAAATATAAAGAACTTCATTCAGCTATAATAAGACCAGAAAAGGCACCAGCATTTAAATGCTACTTGGCTAATTCTTTCCTTCAATTTCATCTATATTCTGTTGTTACAGCTTCTGACAACACATTACCCATCCTCTTGTATGTTATGGATTAATTAAACTGCCTTAAATGATGGCAAACTAACTGTTGATGCTCACTGCCTGAAGCCCGGGCTGATGCTACAGAAATACTCTCCTTGCTGTCCCAACATCATCATGGCTCTAGGACTATCATTGTCAACGTGTCACTGGAAGGAAGCAACAAGCTGATCTCTAAAAGGGATGCTGTCTCAGGCTCGATGCTAGCCTGTATTCTTTAGACCAACTTTATCCGTAAGCTCTCACACTTCTGTGAATCCCTCAACTCCTGACACTAGTGGATTTTTGAGCTGGAGAGATGAGAAACCTGGGGTCTCTGCAGGGAAGTGACTGTGCCCTGTTGTACCTGTTGCAGATATAGCAGTTAAGACCAGAACCTAGGGTATCTCTCATGGTCCAGTGGGTAAAGAGTCTACCTTGCAATACAAGGGGCGCCAGTTCAATCCCTGGCACGGGAAGATCCCATGTGCCACAGAGAGGCTGGACTGATGTGTCCAAGTACAAGCCAGCGGTCTGGAGTGCGTGCGCCTGGAGCCGGTGCCCTGCTATAGGAGAGGCCACTGCAATGGGAGGCCCACACAGGCCAAAGAACAAAGATGGATGAAAATAAATAAATGAAAGATCAGTAAAAGTGGCCAAAAAAACCCCCAAAACCAACCAAGGACCAGACCCATCTCCTACCTCCGTGTCAGGGCTTTTCCCCACTGCATCATGGGTCCAGTTTACACGAGCGAGGACCAAAACAATACTAAAGTCACTTCATTCTTGTTTCTCACAATTCCCTTGGCCTGGTCCCCCACACCTTCTCTTGTTCTAAATATTCTTTCTGCCGAGCATGCAGTGGTTACTAGGTGGGCTCTCGAGATGTTCTCAGTGGAGGCTGAGAAGGCTTTCCCTCTGATTCATCATTTCCTTGAAAGCTGGTGTCCCTCCCAGACTGCTGCTTCCTCCTTGAGCCCGAAAAGCTCCTTCACACAACACGGTGGCTTCCTCTACCAAAGACGCGAGTGTAGTCATTGCACTCTTGATACCACTTTGTTTCTAAAAGTCGTCACACAGCTGTAGGCTCCTCTCCAAGGAAGTCAGACCAAGAAGCCACCTGATTAAAACACAGGCATACTCAGTGGGAAAGAACCAAGTCACTTTGTCAATGGCTCCGGGCAAGGGGACAAGCTCACATTTTAGGCAACGTTCTTGCAGTAACCATAGTTACAAGTAAAGTACATGCAAATGCGAGATCACTGGAAAATTCCTAAGCCACAAATATTTCAATGTGGACCAGGATCCAGAGTCAGAAACAGAAGTTGAAACTGAAAGTAGGAGGAGCCTGAGGGATGGTAGAGAAGAGAGAAGCAGAGAGATCTCAAAGGCTGTGCAGAGAATATTCCAGGTTTCTCTCTCTCCCTTTTCTCTGGCACACAGCCTACCAGATGGTGTTTTCCCTTTTGCTCGTCTTAAGATGAAGGGTAACTCAGGTCTCTCAGGCAGGCAGAGCCAAGGGCCAGCACCCTAACCCCATGGTTTCTGACCTGGCTTTGTGGCTGGTAAGGAGGTCCTGCGACAGAGACTCCATTTGCTCAGAGAGAGAAAAAAAACCCTATATTGTGTGGCTTTCTCTATGCTTTCCTTCAGTTAAACACTTTCAAGATGTTTGAGAGAAATAAAGACCTCTTCCCTTTAAAGAATAATGGTAGATTGCCCGGTCTAGGTGGATAAATTAGGAACAGCAGAGAACAGACAAAATGACTCTATGTGCACATACTTTCAATGGAACATAGTATTTTAACCCAATACTCTCCCTGCACAGACAAAGAAACCAGGACCCACAGAGGTTACCTGGCTAGGTCAAGGTCAGTCACAAACCCCAGGTGGTGGCAGATCTGACTAGACCCTGAGTGTTGAGCAACAGGGTGAGTGACTGTCCCAGGAGTCAGCCTTGCCATGAGGAGGCAAGGGGGACAGGGGTGGCACAGCCCCGAGGCAGGGAGGCTGGTAGGTTCCCGCTAAAGGGCAGAAGGATGAGTCAGGGGTAACTGACACCTGGATTCTAACAAGCATCTGAGTCCGGAAGGGAAATATCGTGGAAGAAGAAAAAGGCAGCAGAAGCAAAAACGCCAGCTGTATCACAAGGATTCGGTTTACTTCATTCGTTAGGGGCTGTGTTATGTTCAGACTGACAAGAAACTGTGAAGAAAGGCAGAAAATAAGTTACTTGAGCTAGGCGCTCATCATAATTGAAAGATTTTCTTCCTGCACATTTCTCACTTCAGTGGGAATACAGTCCATTATCATTTCAGTGCTTCTAACCTTGGTTCTTGAAAGCCCTTTTCAGAGACACTTTGGATGTTTGTTATAACGCAGATCCCGGGCTCGCCTCCAAGGGACTGAACCAGAACCTCCAGGGCTCTCACGCAGAAATATGAATTCTGAACAATCTTCCTACGGATGCTGATGTTTAAGAACCTACACCATGCATAATCCTGTCATCGCAGAATTAGCTGAACCATCTGCCCTCCAGACCTTCAGAGTGGCAGAGCCCAAGAGAGCGAGCACCTCCAACCACAGAGGCGCCCAGGCCCTGCCAGGGTGCTGTCTTCCTGCCTGGCCCGGAAGGATTGAACTGGTTTAATTTGAAGATTCTGTATTTTTAGGCTAAAAGGCCAAATAAGTATTGCTTTGCTAATGAAAAACATACCAAATTTTTCTGTCTCAGGAAGTATTTTCCCTTCAAAGTCAGAGGAAAAGTTATTAAGAATAAGCAAATAAAACAAGAGGCAGAATGATTGACTTTCTGGGCGATGCCTTGTCTCTGCTTCTCTCAATGAGGCCCAAGCCAGGATGCCTGGCCCCATGTGCATTCTCCCACCAAGTGGCAGCTCCTCGGAGTAATGGCCACGAGACAAGGCTGCAGGAGGCCTGGACAATGTCCCACTTTGTCTACAAGCCCAGCTCCTTGGAAGAGGCAGAAATTCCTGAGGCGCAGAGCTCCTCAAGGAATACTGGTATAGGGAGCAGCCACCTGGTAGACTCAGTGTAGCAGCTAAAGACCTGCGGCCTAGCTGTCCCACTGGGAAGCTTCCAGCCTCCTGCCTGGCCCCTCCACATACTCTTTGGAACGTGGCCAAACAGCAGAGTCCAATGTGAGAGGAAGCAGAGGAAGAGGAAGTCATATTAGAGACCTGTATCGATCTTCAGATTCTTGCTTATTTCCCCAAGCCACAACCCACCCTGAGGTGCAGAAAGCATGGATAAGGCAACATCCTTTCCACATCTAATTGCTGAGGCAGTTCTCTGAAGTCTGTTTTAAGAAGAGAGACTGAAAATAGCCACAGCAGTAATCACTACCTTTGAGCCTCAATTCCCTAAATATAACGAATAGCACTCAACTCAGGATTATCTCTGCCCACTGAGGAGAAAAATGTTAGCAGGAAAGAAAGACGGTTGTCACGTCTCGGGATCTGAAGGCGCCAAATGCAGTCTCTTGATTTTCTGGGAGGCGCATGTGGCTCCCCCAGAGGAACCTTCATCTTTGCAAGTGGCTGAGTCTTGATGAGGGCCTGGCTGCCTCCTGACGCCCTCTGCAGCAACCCCTGGGTGTCTGAAGTGGCTCCCTGCCTCCCTCCCCTCCATTTCCAACTAATGGCTGGACCCTTGTTCATAAGGCGCCCAAGAGCCTTCGACAGTCTCAAGGAAGGCTGTCTTCATGCCAGTGGTGACACAGAGGAAAAACCAGAATGCTGTCAATAGTGGAGTCCTAGCATCTCCAAGGAAGTCAACCTTATACTAAAATATATTTTCTGTATGTGTGTGTGTGTATATAAATAGAAAGAGAGACATTAATAAGAATTACCCAGTCAGTACTGATGATTTCTGGTGATTTTTAATTCTCTTTATATTTTTCTGTATTTTCCTTTTTTTTTAATCATAAAGGTGATTATTTTTCTATAATCATTGTTAAAAATGTTACCTTAAAAGATAATAATAGATATAATTTACCTAATGTGAACAAGACATATTATACGGCCATCTGAACATGCCATATGATATGAACAAGGCCACATGTTGCGCCACGTCTAAAGTAAACAGGAAATAAGTGGTGTAGAGACAAAAACTTCTCTTTCTCTTCTCTGTAGCCTCTTTGTTGCTACTCATCTGTAAACTTCCTGGGCCTCTGCTTATCCATTTCCTAGAGCCCCTGGAGACTGAATATATCTAAATAAATAAATAAGTGGGTTCTTAAGTTTAAACCACAACTTCAAACTAAAATCAAAGCCTTCACCTGAGATGCCAACTAATGGCCACATGACTAAGCCAAACTTTTATGCGTTATTTTGTTTCCTTCTTCTGTTCTGATACAGATAATAAAACAGGTACTGAAAAAGTAGCTGGTATGTAAAATTATTAATTTCTTAATAGTTGAGAAGTTGAATAGTGTTAACCCTTGAACAACGTGGGGATTAATTTGTGTGTAACTTATAGCTGGGCCTCTGTATCCAAGGTTCCTCTCTGTCAGTGCATTCAACCAATCTCAGATTGTGTAGTGCTGTGGTATTTACCATTAAAATATACGGTGGATAAGAGAAATCATGTGGCTCAAACCCACATTTTTCAAGGGTCAACCGTATATGGCTTTTACATCATGGAAATGGTGACATATAGGTATCAGTGGGGTTTTAAAGTTAAAAGCAAACTGCATACAAGCAACAAAATGAACTGAGACTTCCTGTTCATAAGGCGCCCAAGAGCCTTCGACAGTCTCAAGGAAGGCTGTCTTCATGCCAGTGGTGACACAGAGGAAAAACCAGAATGCTGTCAATAGTGGAGTCCTAGCATCTCCAAGGAAGTCAACCTTATACTAAAATATATTTTCTGTGTGTGTGTGTGTATATAAATAGAAAGAGAGACATTAATAAGAATTACCCAGTCAGTACTGATGATTTCTGGTGATTTTTAATTCTCTTTATATTTTTCTGTATTTTCCTCTTTTTTTAATCATAAAGGTGATTATTTTTCTATAATCATTGTTAAAAATGTTACCTTAAAAGATAATAATAGATATAATTTACCTAATGTGAACAAGACATATTATACGGCCATCTGAACATGCCATATGATATGAACAAGGCCACATGTTGCGCCACGTCTAAAGTAAACAGGAAATAAGTGGTGTAGAGACAAAAACTTCTCTTTCTCTTCTCTGTAGCCTCTTTGTTGCTACTCATCTGTAAACTTCCTGGGCCTCTGCTTATCCATTTCCTAGAGCCCCTGGAGACTGAATATATCTAAATAAATAAATAAGTGGGTTCTTAAGTTTAAACCACAACTTCAAACTAAAATCAAAGCCTTCACCTGAGATGCCAACTAATGGCCACATGACTAAGCCAAACTTTTATGCGTTATTTTGTTTCCTTCTTCTGTTCTGATACAGATAATAAAACAGGTACTGAAAAAGTAGCTTGTATGTAAAATTATTAATTTAATAGTTGAGAAGTTGAATAGTGTTAACCCTTGAACAACGTGGGGATTAATTTGTGTGTAACTTATAGCTGGGCCTCTGTATCCAAGGTTCCTCTCTGTCAGTGCATTCAACCAATCTCAGATTGTGTAGTGCTGTGGTATTTACCATTAAAATATACGGTGGATAAGAGAAATCATGTGGCTCAAACCCACATTTTTCAAGGGTCAACCGTATATGGCTTTTACATCATGGAAATGGTGACATATAGGTATCAGTGGGGTTTTTAAAGTTAAAAGCAAACTGCATACAAGCAACAAAATGAACTGAGACTTTCCTGCTCTGGAATAGTACATGGGACCTTTAGCTGAGGAGCTTCATCAGCTTCATCTTCTCCCACTGAAGAGTATATGATTTCAAATCCATTGAGAGCTGAGGAAACACCCTTGACTAGCCTTATCAGGTGGTGGTAGACAAATACTACAAAGCTCTTTTGTTTCTTCTACATATTTTCATCACCTTATGCAACCACACAGCATGTACATAAAACTAGAGTCTGACGAAGTTCAATGGATGTGCCGGGATCCATATAGCTCAGACTGTTCCCATAGCTGAAGGCTATGGTTCTCTAAAGGATGAAATTAGTAAAAGAGATACTGTTGCTGCCATATGGTAGAAATAAGATGTACAAGACCCAAGACAATTAAAGAGGACCCTTTGGTACTTCCTTTGATGTAACTGCCATGAGACGGAATACGTAATAGCCTCAGAACCAGGAGACCTGGGTATGAAACAGCCCAGTGTTTAGGTATTGACATAATATGGCCTATACTGCTTACCTGCTAGCCCCTTGAAATGGGCTTTGTTGTGAGGATTTTAAAAAGGATAATGTCTGTGAAAATATTTAAAATTATTGTAGAATACAGCAATTTACCTGAGGAAGAAAGAGACGCCTAGGTTCTGGGGCTCTAAGCCCTTGAAAATTTCACTCACACAGACTGGATGGCCTGAAGCAGTGGGTGGAGCTGGAGTTCCTCTAGGCCAGGAACGAGAATGAAGAGGAGGGGCTTCCTAAACTCGCAGCTCAGGGCCACGGGACATTGCCACCTTCTCAGCTGAGTGCAAGCTTCCAAGGTAGACCCCACCTTGGGAATTCTCAGAGGGAGTCAAGTCACCAATTAGTAGAGAGACAGTTTAGCCAGATATGTGCGCTGAGTCGCTCAGTGATGTCTGACTCTGCCAGGCTCCTATGTCCATGGGACTTTTCAGGCAAGAATACAAGAGTGGATTGTCACTTCCTCCTCCAGGGGATCTTTCCAATTCAGGGACTACATCTCTTGTATCTCCTGTACTAGCAGCCAGGTTCTTTACCAGTAGCGCCTCCTCTGGAAGCCTTCACCATGTTACTATTAATACCCAGCAACGCTGTTTTTAGAGTGGATGAGACCCAGCTGAAACAGAGCAGGCAGCAGATGCAGACCCGGAAAGCAGTGCTCAGCCAGAGGCCTTCCTGGGGCTCTGGACGGGTGCAGTGTGCCCCCTTAAGTGCTGAAGGCACATCTGATTCCTGTTGTACCTTCTGAGAGAGGTGGCCCTGACCAGGAGGACAGCCACCTAGTCACTGAAGGGAGAGATGCTCACCTTCTGACCATCCACGGCCAAGCCTGCAGTCCTACTTCTTCCAGAGATAAACAAGGCTGCAAAGCGCATATGAGCACCCTGTGTCGGTCACGGTCATCCAACTCTTTCACAATCGCACAGGACACTGTTTCCCCATCTATGTTTTGAGAGCATTAATCCCATAAAATGCTCCTAGGCAGTCTTCCTGCTATCATGTTTTAAAAATATTTACTACATTCTTCAGTTAGGAGGGTCACATTGCCCCTTAACATGAAAAGGCCCTGAGCATTCTTGAAACCAAAAAAAAACCCTCTAACTTTGTTTAACCAAACTTCTTTTAATAGGCAACATTATGTGGTAGTTAAGAATGGGGGATGGGGTAGTCTACAGCCAAGCTTTGAACCCTCTGTTCTGGGTGCCTCCACTCACCAGCTGTACGAGCATGAGCCAGTTAATCTCTCTGGCTCAGTTTCTACACCTGTGAAACAGGAATAATAATAATAATATACCTCCCTCATGGTGGTTTTCATGAAAACGATATGAGCTAAAAATGTACAAATCACTAAAAATGGGGCCTGGGATATAGAAGGCACTGAATAAATATTACCTATTATGATCTGCATGCTTATCATCTGTTGATTAAATATACGATTGTTTTCTATGACATTTCCTTCAATCTTAAGCAACTTGTGTCCCATGGACTAGGGAAACAGGATAGGGAAAATCAGGCATAGCACAAAAGGCCTAGCAGAGGAATCAAGAGTTTCAGTCTCCAATATCAACTCACCCTTCCTCGGTCCGTCTTTTATTTATAAAAACAAGGTCATTGATCCTTCCAGCTACAATAGACCAAGAGTCTAAGAAAGTGGCATAGAACTACTAACACAACAGCCTCCACCTTGTCCTGGATCCAACCTGGGTGCTCTAAGGTTCTACCTTCCAGAGACCTTGTTCAGATTTAAAGTTGCTATTGCAGGACTTCAGGTTCGGGAATCAGCGGCTGCTCTGCAAGACGGATATGGAAACTGCCTTCTGCCACCTCCCCTTGGAGCTCCAAAGCTCTCAGCAGGGAATCACACTGACAGCAACTGCAGCGGCAGCAGCTGCCACCTCCCTGCTCCAGAGGAGCGGCCGGCACCCCAGCCTCGTCCCGCCTCGGCTTCTGGACCAAAGCACCACTCCGGTTTTTCCCCTGCTGAGGTCCCCAGGGCCCAGAGGATACCTGGACCTGTCCACAGATCATCTACTCTGCTTATCTGGGATCTTTCCAGCTCCTCCCAAGGGCTGACCTCTTTTTCACGTCTTTCTCATTTGTACAGAGCTCCTGGCTGTAATTTCAGATATCCATCTGTGCTCAATCTTATTGACGTATCTCAAATCTGGACCTACCTCTGGAGTCCACCCTGTCCTGGCAAGGGAAAGCTGCTGCTTCTTCCCCCGTGGGTGCCTTGTCCACGCCTCTGCCTTCCTTTAGCTCAGTCTTTTGGAATCCTCTAGTATGTGAAGTGGCCAGGCCGATTTGCATTTTACGTGTGCATCCATCCACCCCTCTCTAGCCAGCCAGCCAATATTTAATAAATGCTTCCGACACACAAGCAAGGTCCTATGTTCTGTGGATGCAACACTGAGCAACAACAGCCACTCTCCCTGTTCCCATTCGATACACATTTTACTAGAGGAAAAGACCAAAGAAAAGAAAAAGCACTCTAAATAGTGAAAAGAGCCATGAAGAAAATAAAACAAGGTGAGATTATAGACTAACGGTGATGGGGAGAGGGGATCTTATCATCGGAAAACTGCACATTTCCTTCAATCTTAAGCAACTTGTGTCCCAGTCTAGGGAAAATCAGGCATAGCACAAAAGGCCTAGCAGAGGAATCAAGAGTTTCAGTCTCCAATATCAACTCACCCTTCCTCGGTCCGTCTTTTATTTATAAAAACAAGGTCATTGATCCTTCCAGCTACAATAGACCAAGAGTCTAAGAAAGTGGCATAGAACTACTAACACAACAGCCTCCACCTTGTCCTGGATCCAACCTGGGTGCTCTAAGGTTCTACCTTCCAGAGACCTTGTTCAGATTTAAAGTTGCTATTGCAGGACTTCAGGTTCGGGAATCAGCGGCTGCTCTGCAAGACGGATATGGAAACTGCCTTCTGCCACCTCCCCTTGGAGCTCCAAAGCTCTCAGCAGGGAATCACACTGACAGCAACTGCAGCGGCAGCAGCTGCCACCTCCCTGCTCCAGAGGAGCGGCCGGCACCCCAGCCTCGTCTGCCTCGGCTTCTGGACCAAAGCACCACTCCGGTTTTTCCCCTGCTGAGGTCCCCAGGGCCCAGAGGATACCTGGACCTGTCCACAGATCATCTACTCTGCTTATCTGGGATCTTTCCAGCTCCTCCCAAGGGCTGACCTCTTTTTCACGTCTTTCTCATTTGTACAGAGCTCCTGGCTGTAATTTCAGATATCCATCTGTGCTCAATCTTATTGACGTATCTCAAATCTGGACCTACCTCTGGAGTCCACCCTGTCCTGGCAAGGGAAAGCTGCTGCTTCTTCCCCCGTGGGTGCCTTGTCCACGCCTCTGCCTTCCTTTAGCTCAGTCTTTTGGAATCCTCTAGTATGTGAAGTGGCCAGGCCGATTTGCATTTTACGTGTGCATCCATCCACCCCTCTCTAGCCAGCCAGCCAATATTTAATAAATGCTTCCGACACACAAGCAAGGTCCTATGTTCTGTGGATGCAACACTGAGCAAAAACAGACACTCTCCCTGTTCCCATTCGATACACATTTTACTAGAGGAAAAAGACCAAAGAAAAGAAAAAGCACTCTAAATAGTGAAAAGAGCCATGAAGAAAATAAAACAAGGTGAGATTATAGACTAACGGTGATGGGGAGAGGGGGATTTAGTGGTGAGGAGATCAGGTTGGGCCTCTTGGGGGAGGGGACAAATGAAGTGAGATCAGTGAAGCAAGACCTGAATGACAAGAGGACCTGGCTTCCAAAGCTCTGGTCCAGAGTGTTCTCCTGGAAGCACGGAGAACAGCCAGCACATAGACCCTGACTTCAGGACCACACCAGGACAGGGAGCAGGACAGAGTGGGTGAGAGGGAGCGAGCAGGGGTTGAGACCAGAAAGGGAGACAGAGACAGACATTGCCAGGCTGTGGAGGTCTAGATTAAGGAGCATGGATTTTATTCTCATTGTGACAGGAATGATTTGTAAGCAGGGAATGACATGGTAAATCCATCCTTCTTCTTGGGGCACAGGATTCCAAACAATACAAATAATACAACTACAGCAAGTGCTTAGTAATACATCAGTGATTCTCAACCAAATCCTACATTCTGTTTGCTCACCATCATACCAGAGATATTAAGGAACTGGACGAGAGTTGATGTGAGAATTATAACAAAACCACCCAGTGATATTCCTCTTAGGCTGGGAGAAACGTTACACTGTAATGGAAGAACTTAAGAAGTTAGAATTTCATATACGTTCATAACTAATTAATGAGTCCTTCCTTTTGGGATGTGGCAGTGATACAGGCACCAGTGCAGTCTGAACTCTCAGGAACCGAAAATACCATTTTTACAGAAAAAACAGCCTGGCTCACAGTAACTGGCTCGGCCTGGAAAGTTAAGAGAACTGAAAATGTAAAGATGGTATCTCTAACAAGTGTCACTCTACTATTTCACAGTTCTTCCAAACACAGCTCTTTAAAAAAAAAAAAAAGTGGGGGAGTGAGGCACTGAAGTGAGTTTCCAATGGAAAAAATAAATCTCCAATGCGGGTAACACGAGCTCCCATTCCTTGCCGCTGTAATAAAGGACGAGGCAGGTGTTCTGAAGATGAAAAAGCAGATCACCTCTTTCTAACCCTGACAGACATCCTGCCCTACTCACTGATCCTGTGTCTTGGAGTGAAGCCCTGCATGGGGAAGTCGACTCTGGTGTGTCCCTGATAAGAGCGCCTCTTTCCAGGAGGCGCAGCGGGGGCACCACCTCTCTAGCTGACACCGTTCGTGAATCTGGATCCAGTTTCTCTGACCTTTGCAACGGGGAGAGTATGTGTGCACCTGACCGGTCATATTCGTCGAATGCACTGAAACCAGTCACCGACAGAGGGGGCAGTCAGCGGCTGACGTCCTGGTGGTGAGCGCTCCCGTGATGAGAGGTGCTGGGAGTGAAGGCGGATGGACTCTTTTTTGCACGGGAGATTGGACCACACCAGGACAGGGAGGAGGACAGAGGGGGTGAGAGGGGGCGAGCAGGGGTTGAGACCAGAAAGGGAGACAGAGACAGACATTGCCAGGCTGTGGAGGTCTAGATTAAGGAGCATGGATTTTATTCTCATTGTGACAGGAATGATTTGTAAGCAGGGAATGACATGGTAAATCCATCCTTCTTCTTGGGGCACAGGATTCCAAACAATACAAATAATACAACTACAGCAAGTGCTTAGTAATACATCAGTGATTCTCAACCAAATCCTACATTCTGTTTGCTCACCATCATACCAGAGATATTAAGGGACTGGACGAGAGTTGATGTGAGAATTATAACAAAACCACCCAGTGATATTCCTCTTAGGCTGGGAGAAACGTTACACTGTAATGGAAGAACTTAAGAAGTTAGAATTTCATATACGTTCATAACTAATTAATGAGTCCTTCCTTTTGGGATGTGGCAGTGATACAGGCACCAGTGCAGTCTGAACTCTCAGGAACCGAAAATACCATTTTTACAGAAAAAACAGCCTGGCTCACAGTAACTGGCTCGGCCTGGAAAGTTAAGAGAACTGAAAATGTAAAGATGGTATCTCTAACAAGTGTCACTCTACTATTTCACAGTTCTTCCAAACACAGCTCTTTAAAAAAAAAAAAAAGTGGGGGAGTGAGGCACTGAAGTGAGTTTCCAATGGAAAAAATAAATCTCCAATGCGGGTAACACGAGCTCCCATTCCTTGCCGCTGTAATAAAGGACGAGGCAGGTGTTCTGAAGATGAAAAAGCAGATCACCTCTTTCTAACCCTGACAGACATCCTGCCCTACTCACTGATCCTGTGTCTTGGAGTGAAGCCCTGCATGGGGAAGTCGACTCTGGTGTGTCCCTGATAAGAGCGCCTCTTTCCAGGAGGCGCAGCGGGGGCACCACCTCTCTAGCTGACACCGTTCGTGAATCTGGATCCAGTTTCTCTGACCTTTGCAACGGGGAGAGTGTGTGTGCACCTGACCGGTCATATTCGTCGAATGCACTGAAACCAGTCACCGACAGAGGGGGCAGTCAGCGGCTGACGTCCTGGTGGTGAGCGCTCCCGTGATGAGAGGTGCTGGGAGTGAAGGCGGATGGTACCCAGGCAGGCCTGGCTTTTGTGTCGTGTGTGGCCGTGTGCTCGAAGGGAGGTCCTTGAAGAGAGCAGGGTTTCCTCCGTCTCCTGTAGAAGACATGCAGCTGGGCCTCCTCTCAAATCCCCTGTGCCTGGCTCAGATTGCTCTTTTACCTTTAATCTCTTTAAGACTTGTGTAGAGGCTACTTTGCAATAAAACGATTCTCAATTTATATCCCCCATAGATGACGGTTCTATCTCCCCAAAAGGCTGTAAAGTCCTCCAAGTCCGAGTCATCTCTTCTGCTCCCTGCTCACCCGTCATATAAAAACCTCCAACAGTGTAGGAGGGAGTGAAATAAAACATAATTGTCTTCCAGCCTCGCTCCCCAAAGATAACCACTGTTAAGTTTCCTGCATCGCCCATAAAAGTCAGTGGGCAAACTTCTATGTTATTCACTGTTCAATCCAAAGAGCAAAACTTAGAAGAAATATAGATTGATACATAGAATTTTAAATCAGTTCTGGTTCAGGGCAGTATATACATAATTACAAATTAGGACATTATAAGCGGTCCTGTGGACACTGCAAGGTAAATACAGCCACTCAGTCATCATAGCACAAGCCTGGCGAGTGCAGCTCTGTCTCTAACCTGCTGGCTGTTTCCTGGCCAGCTGACTCTCTCTCTCTGGATCTCAGCTTCCCCTCCTACAGAATCAGAAGGTGTTGTCTATGGTCCTTGAATCTGGGACCTTGGAATTAACAGCTGAGTAATGACAAATCCAAAACCACCACAGCCAAATTCTGAAATGCGTTATCAGGAAGACAATCACAGAGACGATCAATGGAACAGAGTGCTGGGAGAATATGGATGCAAATTATTATGAAGCAGTTATCATTACCATTCCAGCAAGTTCCTGAGCTGCAATTCCCAGGAAAATCCACATGTTTTACTGCAGAGTTGCACCAGGCATTATCCACCGATTCAGAAGCTACCTTCGGACGTCAGAGGCTCTTCACAAGTAGAAACAACCCGCCCACAGCCACTCATTTCCCAGCAATGCACGTGGCCCGCTCACCAGCCTCAGAGCGCTCCGGAGTATTTCTCCATTGCTGAGAGTTAGAGATAAGCTGGTAACATTCAGTAACTGTAGAGTCACACCTGAAGTGACCAGTCCACATCTGAATTTTCATATGCCACCTCGGTGACAACTAGCTGCCTACCAAGGAGAGGGTCTTCCTATTGGTCAGTCTACATGTGCTGTTCTGTTTGAGCACGTCCAACACCAGGAGCCCAGATAAACACCCAGGGGAGGGAGGGACAAGGAGAGAGGGAAAGAGAGTGGGTAGATTACACGATCACTGTTAATCCTCCATTCGGCAACGTGACTGCAAGCTAAAAGCAGAAGGCACTAAGGATGGCTGAATGTCCTTGTTCTAGGGCAAAGCTGGGAAAAGGAAAGTGGCATTCACAAGCGTCTCTGCTGAATGTTCTTGCCTTTTCTCTTGGAGGCAGGGAAGATGGAGATGAAGAGAACCAACCATGGGGTTAGAGAAACATGGGTTCAGTCACTACTGGACAACTACCTAGTCAGTTTTGAGGCTCCATTTGTCCATTTATTTAGAAAGAGACAGACAAGGCAATACTTACATTGTGCTTATTTATCATGTGAAAATGTGGCTTTTTGTGGGCTGCTCCTATGAATGTCAGGATCCTTAAAATACGATGAGAAGTCAAACTGAGAAATGACACCCTCCAAGAGTCATTCCTTACCTGGAAAGAATTCATACAGCGGAGGGATGGAGGCAGCGAGGCGTTACTCTTCGACAGGATCAACAGCAGCTCCAGGCAGGTGGCAGAGGGCAGGGTGAGGGAGTGGACGCTGATGTCACTTTCCCACGAGTGGGCGAGCCTGAAACACACCGACAAGTGCAACTTCATCATTCCATTTGGTCACAAGCATTTTAAAAATCTGACCTAAGGGGAAAACTTTCTTTTGTAGGAGAGAAAGTATAGTGTATTAAGAAATAGAAATAAAATGGTTATACTAAAAAGTCCAAGAACATGCTACAAGGCATTCTTACAGTATTTCTGATGTAAAACAGATGAACAAGGCAATTGTTTTCAGGTCAACATCTCATATTCAAGGTTTAGGAGCAGGATGACATGCCGTCTCATTTGGGACACCTATGCGAGGGGTGGCTGACAGCGGACACACCGAAGGCGTCCTTCGTCCTAGGCCCTGTTCTACAGGTCGTTTCTTCTTCAACCCCATATGCTATGACACGGAATGATTGCTATCCCATCTTCCAGACACGGAAACTATTTCTGAGCTAGATATGCCCTACAAAAGAGCTCGCTCTGCTTTTTTTCAAATATTTAAAAAGCGATAGAATCCTTTGATTAAAAAATCTCATAAAAGCCCCGTTCACAGTGCAAACAAGAGTAAAGTTGCTCAGCTGGAAGGGGACAGGCTGGCAGAAGGCCGCATACCAGCTTCCACAGAGGCCTGAGAAGCGGCTCTGCCCCTCCCTGTGGAACCTACTCGAAAACCCTCTCACAGGGATACAAGGGAACTGAGGGCTAGGAAAGCCAAGGGGCTTGCCTGAGATGAGGCAGATGCTTAGGGCACGCGATGGCTGCCTCTGGTGACTTCTCCTCTAGTGCTTCCAGCAAAGGGAAGATCTGAAAAGCATGATGAGAAAAGAACGCAACAACACACTGTGTCCTCCTTTTTTACGAGAAATTTGTGTGTATGTTAAATATATATGTATATTTCTCTTAAAAATATACGTGCCTTTCTCTAAACCTCTCTCTGTAAAGGAACCTGTAGCAAAACCAGTGGTGAATTCTGAAACTGAGAAATGACACCCTCCAAGAGTCATTCCTTACCTGGAAAGAATTCATACAGCGGAGGGATGGAGGCAGCGAGGCGTTACTCTTCGACAGGATCAACAGCAGCTCCAGGCAGGTGGCAGAGGGCAGGGTGAGGGAGTGGACGCTGATGTCACTTTCCCACGAGTGGGCGAGCCTGAAACACACCGACAAGTGCAACTTCATCATTCCATTTGGTCACAAGCATTTTAAAAATCTGACCTAAGGGGAAAACTTTCTTTTGTAGGAGAGAAAGTATAGTGTATTAAGAAATAGAAATAAAATGGTTATACTAAAAAGTCCAAGAACATGCTACAAGGCATTCTTACAGTATTTCTGATGTAAAACAGATGAACAAGGCAATTGTTTTCAGGTCAACATCTCATATTCAAGGTTTAGGAGCAGGATGACATGCCGTCTCATTTGGGACACCTATGCGAGGGGTGGCTGACAGCGAACACACCGAAGGCGTCCTTCGTCCTAGGCCCTGTTCTACAGGTCGTTTCTTCTTCAACCCCATATGCTATGACACGGAATGATTGCTATCCCATCTTCCAGACACGGAAACTATTTCTGAGCTAGATATGCCCTACAAAAGAGCTCGCTCTGCTTTTTTTCAAATATTTAAAAAGCGATAGAATCCTTTGATTAAAAAATCTCATAAAAGCCCCGTTCACAGTGCAAACAAGAGTAAAGTTGCTCAGCTGGAAGGGGACAGGCTGGCAGGAGGCCGCATACCAGCTTCCACAGAGGCCTGAGAAGCGGCTCTGCCCCTCCCTGTGGAACCTACTCGAAAACCCTCTCACAGGGATACAAGGGAACTGAGGGCTAGGAAAGCCAAGGGGCTTGCCTGAGATGAGGCAGATGCTTAGGGCACGCGATGGCTGCCTCTGGTGACTTCTCCTCTAGTGCTTCCAGCAAAGGGAAGATCTGAAAAGCATGATGAGAAAAGAACGCAACAACACACTGTGTCCTCCTTTTTTACGAGAAATTTGTGTGTATGTTAAATATATATGTATATTTCTCTTAAAAATATATACGTGCCTTTCTCTAAACCTCTCTCTGTAAAGGAACCTGTAGCAAAACCAGTGGTGAATTCTGAAAGTTGAGAGAGCCTCCGTGGTTGAGGTAATAACGGGTTTAACGCCTCACGTGATGAGTGACAGTGGAGAGTTTAGTTGTGTGGTCCACAGGTCACTTAGGCTGATGCATCTCGGAAATGGGATGAGGAGCTAACTCTTCTCGGAAGCAGCTGCCTACTAGCAGGACTGCAACAGGACATTGGCCACCTCCCTTAAAAATGGCTTATTTGGGACCGCCTTGCAGTGCAAGGGGCGCCGGTTCGATCCCTGGCCTGGGAAGATCTCACGTGCCGCGGAGCGGCTGGACCGATGTGTCCAATTACCTAGCCGGAGCTCTGGCGTGCGTGCACCCAGAGCCGGCGCTCTGTGACGACAGTGGCCACCACGATGGGAGGCCCACAGGAGCCAAAGAACAAAGACGGATGAAAATAGAGAAATGAAAGACCAATAGAAGTGGCCCGCCCATCCCCCTCCCTCCCCACCCCACCCTCCAAAGAAAAAAAAAATGGCTTATTTTCAGCAAGTGGAGTGTCTTGTCTGTGTTTTAAAAATGATTATTTTATATTTAATAACTATATCATTCTTTCTGCTTTTACTAATTCCATAACATTTCCAGTATTTCACTGGAAATAAAAATCTTGCTGTCTTCGGTAAAAGTCCAATGCCATACTAGTGCGGTGGCTTCAAGCTCGTCCTCCCCTCCTCCCTCCTTAGGCTCACAAATGACCCGGTTACTTCCCATTCCCTGAACTGCACATGCTGTGTCCTGCTCATACAGTCCTCTCAGCCTAGAAGGTTGTTATCCTTCCTGGTGAACTTCTGTTCATCCTATAGGACCCAGTCAGGTATCACTTCCTTGGGGACATCTTCCTCTTTCCCTTATGAAGATTAACTTTTTCTTAATTCCACATGTGCACCTATGACAACCCTTAACCACCAACTGCTTGCATTCTTTTCTCTTTTTGTTTTCCTCCTGCTTGCATTCTTTTCTCTTTTTGTTTTCCTCCTCCTTGCATTCTTATCCGGACTGTGTCTACACCGTGGGCTCATCCTAGATCAGACCTGAGAACCACAGCCTGTGGATTCCTCTAACTCTGCAGCCAGTGTGGACATAAAGATTTGTGTTATTCTTCCTCAGAAACACTCAGGTATTGACTTTTTGCTGGCTAAAAGCAATAACAATTTTTCACTTTTACTGTATGTTCAATAATAACTTTAAAAGTTTTCAGAATTTATACCTCCTGTTCCATCACCCACAATAGGGCTAACTAAAGCTATTTTCATTCTGAAAATGTTTTAAGTCTCCTGAAAAGGTATATGCTTTTCCAAAATAGGGTATCAGCCCTGGAGCGTGAATATCCCCTGAGGACTCATCTGCATATCTCCAAAACCTAACCTGGGCTCCTCCTGCCGCACCGTCAGTAAGGGCGTCCCAAGATGAAGGAGCACTGCTACCTGGATCCGGGCTGTTGCAGCTCATAGTTAAGGCTCCTGCCACTCAGTGGCACCTTCACGCCACTTTCACTTTTCATCATTCTCCACTCCTCTTTTGGCAGGAATTATATTTGTAAGAGAAAAGGGAAATGATGAATTACACAAAGTTATCTTATGGCTAGAACATGCTCTCCCTATTTTTTTTTAAAATGATTATTTTATATTTAATAACTATATCATTCTTTCTGCTTTTACTAATTCCATAACATTTCCAGTATTTCACTGGAAATAAAAATCTTGCTGTCTTCGTAAAAGTCCAATGCCATACTAGTGCGGTGGCTTCAAGCTCGCCTCCCTCCTCCCTCCTTAGGCTCACAAATGACCCGGTTACTTCCCATTCCCTGAACTGCACATGCTGTGTCCTGCTCATACAGTCCTCTCAGCCTAGAAGGTTGTTATCCTTCCTGGTGAACTTCTGTTCATCCTATAGGACCCAGTCAGGTATCACTTCCTTGGGGACATCTTCCTCTTTCCCTTATGAAGATTAATTTTTTCTTAATTCCACATGTGCACCTATGACAACCCTTAACCACCAACTGCTTGCATTCTTTTCTCTTTTTGTTTTCCTCCTGCTTGCATTCTTTTCTCTTTTTGTTTTCCTCCTCCTTGCATTCTTATCCGGACTGTGTCTACACCGTGGGCTCATCCTAGATCAGACCTGAGAACCACAGCCTGTGGATTCCTCTAACTCTGCAGCCAGTGTGGACATAAAGATTTGTGTTATTCTTCCTCAGAAACACTCAGGTATTGACTTTTTGCTGGCTAAAAGCAATAACAATTTTTCACTTTTACTGTATGTTCAATAATAACTTTAAAAGTTTTCAGAATTTATACCTCCTGTTCCATCACCCACAATAGGGCTAACTAAAGCTATTTTCATTCTGAAAATGTTTTAAGTCTCCTGAAAAGGTATATGCTTTTCCAAAATAGGGTATCAGCCCTGGAGCGTGAATATCCCCTGAGGACTCATCTGCATATCTCCAAAACCTAACCTGGGCTCCTCCTGCCGCACCGTCAGTAAGGGCGTCCCAAGATGAAGGAGCACTGCTACCTGGATCCGGGCTGTTGCAGCTCATAGTTAAGGCTCCTGCCACTCAGTGGCACCTTCACGCCACTTTCACTTTTCATCATTCTCCACTCCTCTTTTGGCAGGAATTATATTTGTAAGAGAAAAGGGAAATGATGAATTACACAAAGTTATCTTATGGCTAGAACATGCTCTCCCTATTTATGCCTAAATTGGACAGGTCTGAAGCCTTAGGTTGCTTCTGACTGTCATCTCACCTGCCTTCTCCTCCAGACAGAGGCCAGGCACTCTATTGGTGGTCACTGTCTCTAACCTACAGCAGCCCTGAAAGGCAGGCACACTACAGTTGAGGAAACCAAAGGTCAGAGAGTTTAAGTGATGCTCCCGCATCACACAGCTAGTAGGTGATGGGATCAAGGTTCACTCAGGCCAGCCTGGTTGCAAAGCCTGCTCTCTCCCGACTGTGCCACACGCTAAACATCATATCCTATCTGAGCAAACTGCACACAAGTAGGACCAACACGTGTTTCTTCTATATGTGAACTCCTTAGCTTATAAAAGATACAGTTGAGTGTGTCTTCATTTTTCTGTAGGAAGTTAATTTATC
Organism: Tragulus kanchil; assembly: GCA_022376925.1. Classification (NCBI taxonomy): domain Eukaryota; kingdom Metazoa; phylum Chordata; class Mammalia; order Artiodactyla; family Tragulidae; genus Tragulus; species Tragulus kanchil. The sequence continues at coordinate 184,055,325 of JAIOJX010000026.1, forward strand.
CTTCTGCTGCTGCTTTATTATACATAGATTCCAAAACCTGAATAAGAAAGGTGGTGAGATAGATGCAGAGAAAATACCCATATGTCATGGTAAGTGAAAATAGTTCTACGGTGAGGAAAAAAAAGAAGAGGATACACAATAAATATAAATGGTTATTTCCATGAGAGGAATACAGTAACTTGTGTTTTACACTTTCTTCTTTATTTTTTCTTATGTTCCAAGTGTTATTTTTTATAATCAGAAACAAGTTAGTGTTATGATGCTGATGTGACTTGCAGTGCAGAAAAAGGAATGTATTAATGCTATTCTAAGATGTCAACATACTGACAAATGGCTATGGTGTGATCTATCAAAAAGGAAACTCAAATGGAAAATAAAATACATTAGTACTGCCTTTTACCTCACCAGCACATGTTCTTGGAAAAGCCAAGTTTCCTCATAAGATCTTGGAGTTTACATATAATCTATCCAGTGTATCAAGCCACCAAATTTCACACAAAAGGACATTCATTCAATAACACAAATGATAATCACCACCATGGTCATTAGCCATTTGAAGCAAATTGGTAAAGATGAAAAAGCTTGACAAGTGGGTGCCCCATAAGCTGATCGCAAATCAAAAAAACTGTTGTTTTGAAGCATCAACTTCATGAGGGAGAATGGATACATGTATATGCATGGCCAAGCCCCTTCACTATTCACATGAAACTATCACATAATTTTTAATTGCCTCCAATACAAAATGCTTTTGGTGTTGAAGGATCATCTTCACTTACTCTATGCAACAATAATGAAGCATTTCTCAACTGGACATGACACGTGACAAAAAAGTGAATTTTGTATAAGTGGCTGGACCAAGAAGAAACTCCAAAGCACTTCCCAAAGCCATCTGTTGCTGTTGTTCAGTCACCCAGTCATGTCCAACTCTTTGTGACCCCATGGACCGCAACACACTAGGCCTCCCTGTCCCTCACCATTTCCTGAAGTTTGTCCAAGTTTGTGTCCATTGCACTGACATGATGGACATGAACCACTACATGCTCTCCAGCCATCTCATCACCTGACACCCTCTTCTTCAATCTTTGCCAGCATCAGGGACTTTTCCAATGAGTTAGCTACTTGCATCAGATGACCAAAATAGTGGAGCTTCAGCTTCAGCATCAGTCCTTCCAACAAGTATTCAGGGTTCATGTCCCTTAAGGTTGACTGGTTTGATTTCCTTGCTGCTGGGCTTTCAGGTGTCTTCTCCAGCACCACAGTTCGAAGGCATCAATTGTTTGGCGCTTTGCCTTGTTTATGGTCTAGCTCTCACGACCGTATGTGACCACTGGAAGACCATAGCCTTGACTATACAGACCTTTGGTGGCAGAGTAATGTCTCTGCTTTTCAAAAATCTATGGTGTGATCTACCAAAAGGAACCCTCAAATGGAAAATAAAATACATTAGTACTGCCTTTTACCTCACCAGCACATGTTCTTGGAAAAGCCAAGTTTCCTCATAAGATCTTGGAGTTTACATATAATCTATCCAGTGTATCAAGCCACCAAATTTCACACAAAAGGACATTCATTCAATAACACAAATGATAATCACCACCATGGTCATTAGCCATTTGAAGCAAATTGGTAAAGATGAAAAAGCTTGACAAGTGGGTGCCCCATAAGCTGATCGCAAATCAAAAACTGTTGTTTTGAAGCATCAACTTCATGGGGGAGAATGGATACATGTATATGCATGGCCAAGCCCCTTCACTATTCACATGAAACTATCACATAATTTTTAATTGCCTCCAATACAAAATGCTTTTGGTGTTGAAGGATCATCTTCACTTACTCTATGCAACAATAATGAAGCACTTCTCAACTGGACATGACACGTGACAAAAAAGTGAATTTTGTATAACTGGCGATGACCAGCTCAGTGGCTGGACCAAGAAGAAACTCCAAAGCACTTCCCAAAGCCATCTGTTGCTGTTGTTCAGTCACCCAGTCATGTCCAACTCTTTGTGACCCCATGGACCGCAACACACTAGGCCTCCCTGTCCCTCACCATTTCCTGAAGTTTGTCCAAGTTTGTGTCCATTGCACTGACATGATGGACATGAACCACTACATGCTCTCCAGCCATCTCATCACCTGACACCCTCTTCTTCAATCTTTGCCAGCATCAGGGACTTTTCCAATGAGTTAGCTACTTGCATCAGATGACCAAAATAGTGGAGCTTCAGCTTCAGCATCAGTCCTTCCAACAAGTATTCAGGGTTCATGTCCCTTAAGGTTGACTGGTTTGATTTCCTTGCTGCTGGGCTTTCAGGTGTCTTCTCCAGCACCACAGTTCGAAGGCATCAATTGTTTGGCGCTTTGCCTTGTTTATGGTCTAGCTCTCACGACCGTATGTGACCACTGGAAGACCATAGCCTTGACTATACAGACCTTTGGTGGCAGAGTAATGTCTCTGCTTTTCAACACAGTGTTTGGATTTGTCATGGTTTTCCTGACAAGAAGAAATCAACTTCTGATCTCAAGGCTGCAGTCACCATACTCACTAATTTTAGAGCCCAAGAAGAGGAAATCTGTCACTATTTTCCCCTTTTCCCCTTCTATTTGCCATGAAGTAATGGGGTCAGACACCATGATCTTAGTTATTTTAATATTTAGTTTTAAATCGGCTCTTCCACTCTCCCTCCTTCACCCTCATCAAGGGGTTCTTTAGTTCCTGTTTGCTTTTTGCCAATAGAGTGGTATCAACCACATATCTGAGGTTGTTGTTTTTCTCACTTATCTTGATTCCAGCTTGTAACTCATTCAGCCTCACTTTCTCATGATGTGTTCAGTGCATAGGTTAAATAAACAGGGAAACAGCAGACAGCCCTGTCATACTCCTTTCTCAATCTTAAACCAATCAGTAGTTCTATACAGGGTTCTAACGGTTGCTTCTTGACTTGCATACAGGACTTCCTGACCAGCTCAGTGGTTGGACCAAGAAGAAGTTCCTAAGCACTTTCCAAACCCAAACTTGCACCAAAAATGTCATGGTCCCTCTTTGGTGGTCTGCTGCCCATCTGATTCACTACAGCTTTCTGAATCCTGGTGAAATCATTATATCTGAGAAGTATGCTTCAGCAAATTGAAGAGATTTAACACTGAAACTTCAAAGTCTGCCAGATGTCAACAGAATCTCCATTGCACTGACATGATGGACATGAACCACTACATGCTCTCCAGCCATCTCATCACCTGACACCCTCTTCTTCAATCTTTTCCAGCATCAGGGACTTTTCCAATGAGTTAGCTACTTGCATCAGATGACCAAAATAGTGGAGCTTCAGCTTCAGCATCAGTCCTTCCAACAAGTATTCAGGGTTCATGTCCCTTAAGGTTGACTGGTTTGATTTCCTTGCTGCTGGGCTTTCAGGTGTCTTCTCCAGCACCACAGTTCGAAGGCATCAATTGTTTGGCGCTTTGCCTTGTTTATGGTCTAGCTCTCACGACCGTATGTGACCACTGGAAGACCATAGCCTTGACTATACAGACCTTTGGTGGCAGAGTAATGTCTCTGCTTTTCAACACAGTGTTTGGATTTGTCATGGTTTTCCTGACAAGAAGAAATCAACTTCTGATTTCAAGGCTGCAGTCACCATACTCACTAATTTTAGAGCCCAAGAAGAGGAAATCTGTCACTATTTTCCCCTTTTCCCCTTCTATTTGCCATGAAGTAATGGGGTCAGACACCATGATCTTAGTTATTTTAATATTTAGTTTTAAATCGGCTCTTCCACTCTCCCTCCTTCACCCTCATCAAAGGGTTCTTTAGTTCCTGTTTGCTTTTTGCCAATAGAGTGGTATCAACCACATATCTGAGGTTGTTGTTTTTCTCACTTATTTTGATTCCAGCTTATAACTCATTCAGCCTCACTTTCTCATGATGTGTTCAGTGCATAGGTTAAATAAACAGGGAAACAGCAGACAGCCCTGTCATACTCCTTTCTCAATCTTAAACCAATCAGTAGTTCTATACAGGGTTCTAACGGTTGCTTCTTGACTTGCATACAGGACTTCCTGACCAGCTCAGTGGCTGGACCAAGAAGAAGTTCCTAAGCACTTTCCAAAGCCAAACTTGCACCAAAAATGTCATGGTCCCTCTTTGGTGGTCTGCTGCCCATCTGATTCACTACAGCTTTCTGAATCCTGGTGAAACCATTATATCTGAGAAGTATGCTCAGCAAATTGAAGAGATACACTGAAAACTTCAAAGTCTGCGGCCAGCATTGGTCAACAGAATGGACCCAATTCTTTGTGACAATGCCTGACTGCACATTAAACAACCAGTGCTTCAAAAGCTGAACAAATTGGGCTCTGCACTTTTGCCATATTCACCTGACCTCTTGCTGACTCCCACTTCTTCAAGCATCTTGACATCTTTCTGCAGAGAAATGCTTCCACAACCAGCAGGAGTCAGAAAATGCTTTCCAAGAGTTTGGTGAACAATGAAATACTGACTTTCACACTACAAGAATAAACAAACTTATTTCTTGTTGGCAAAAATGTTTGGATTGTAGGGGTTTCTATTTTGGTTAATAAAGATGTATTTGAGCCTAGTTACAATGTTTTAAAATTCACGGTCCGAAACGTCAATTACTTTTGTACCAATCTCACAGTTCTATGTAATTACAAATATCTGCCTGGTATGTAAATCCAAACTTCGACTTTTTAGTCTAATCTTAAATTATTATGTGATTTAACAATTTTTATCCCTACTGAAGCTCAGGAAAGTGAAGAATGTTGTTCTGATCACTCAGTCCAGTTAACTGATGAAAAAGAAACTGCAGCGTGCTCCTCTCCATCTAAATCTCATTCTTTTTTTTTTTTCTTTTAAACTACTTTTTAAACAAATTCTATTAAAAAAAAAAAAAAAAGCCCTGAGACATCCAAAAGCATATAATGGGATACATTTTAGACATCTTAAAACATAATTTGAACAATCTTATTTTTGAAAACAGTCAATCCAGCTGGAACTTAATATGGCTCAGATTCCTAATATCCATCCTATCCTCCCTATCCCTACCCTGCAGTACACATTTCATTGGTCCCGGACTTATTTTTTTAATGTTAAAATTCATAAATTTTCTTTATGATTTTAATTGCACCAAGTATTCCTTTAATCACATGAAACATCACATCTGTGGAGAAAGAACTACATGAAAAACAAAAAAAGTTGTTGAGGTATGTTAGAGCTACGAGCAACTTTTCTCAAAAACTTGAGTTAATGTTTTCACTTTTTTTCTTTTAATTTAGGAAGAAAGAAATAAGAAAAGAGAGCAAGAAGGAAAGAGGGTGAAAATTTTAGTTTAGTTAGCAAACTCATTCTATGGTATTTAGGGTATGTGTTGATTAAGCCAGAGGTGACACTTGAGCTCAAATATCAATATATATTCTGTTAATGATAGAAACAGAATTTTAAGAAACAGGACTATAATAATCCAGAATTATTACCAGCATTTCCTACAAAGACATCATAGACCTCAATCATACTAGATCTGTAAAACCAACAAGATACTTTAAATGGAATAATGAACTAAACATCAGTTGAAATCTATTTCTGTGATTTTTAAAGTATGGGAGAGGACAACTTTTCCTAGGAGACCAGAGCTGTCAACCAGGTGACCTTAGTCTAAGAGATCAAACGCAAGCAGAGGACACACCATCCTTATTTCTAAACTTTTACCTTGACAAAATTCCCTAGAGAAGCGACAGTGGTCTATCTATTTTTAAAGAGGCAACGGGAAGGGAGAAAAAAGTCACTTCTAATAAAAATGGTCAAATTGAGAATGAATCAAACACCAATCAATATTAAGAAAAGAACTTGAGAAAACAGAAAGGTGATACAGTCTTCTAGGAAACATAGAGGTTATTTAATGTAACAAAGGCAAAAATAACAGAGAGGAAATAACACCTCTACCAAAAATTACAATTATATCAAAAGAGTCCAACATACTGTAAAATGGTATAAAAGAGGTCAACTTGAATATATTCAACTTTAATCTCATGTTTCTCATACTTTAGTAGTTGATTTGGACATGTCAGTGCTAAAAAAGACCTAAAAAAGCAGACAGCCTATTAATAATGTTGAAATGTAATATTGTTTATATCTGCAGATTCTTGAAGTTCAATTTCAAAGTTATAACAATGATAACCTCATTAATTTAAGCTCTCAAATCACCAAATCAGGCAAATGACCAAAACTTAGTGCTAGAATCATGAAAAACATACTACCATCTAATACATAATTTGGACGAAGAATACAGATTTTTAAAATTCTTATACATTATCATGAACAGAAAAATTCTGAAACAACTAAATGTGTTTGCAATCTATTATGATAAATCATATTATTTCCATCATATTTAAATATTTTTAAAGTACTAATTTATAAAAATAGAACCTGAAAGATGCATATACCAACTACTGCTTATAAATTTAGTTTAGTTAGCAAACTCTTTCTATGGTATTTAGGGTATGTGTTGATTAAGCCAGAGGTGACACTTGAGCTCAAATATCAATACATATTCTGTTAATGATAGAAACAGAATTTTAAGAAACAGGATTATAATAATCCAGAATTATTACCAGCATTTCCTACAAAGACATCATAGACCTCAATCATACTAGATCTATAAAACCAACAAGATACTTCAAATGGAATAATGAACTAAACATCAGTTGAAATCTATTTCTGTGATTTTTAAAGTATGGGAGAGGACAACTTTTCCTAGGAGACCAGAGCTGTCAACCAGGTGACCTTAGTCTAAGAGATCAAACGCAAGCAGAGGACACACCATCCTTATTTCTAAACTTTTACCTTGACAAAATTTCCCCTAGAGAAGCGACAGTGGTCTATCTATTTTTAAAGAGGCAACGGGAAGGGAGAAAAAAGTCACTTCTAATAAAAATGGTCAAATTGAGAATGAATCAAACACCAATCAATATTAAGAAAAGAACTTGAGAAAATAGAAAGGTGATACAGTCTTCTAGGAAACATAGAGGTTATTTAATGTAACAAAGGCAAAAATAACAGAGAGGAAATAACACCTCTACCAAAACTTACAATTATATCAAAAGAGTCCAACATACTGTAAAATGGTATAAAAGAGGTCAACTTGAATATATTTAATTTTAATCTCATGTTTCTCATACTTTAGTAGTTGATTTGGACATGTCAGTGCTAAAAAAGACCTAAAAAAGCAGACAGCCTATTAATAATGTTGAAATGTAATATTGTTTATATCTGTAGATTCTTGAAGTTCAATTTCAAAGTTATAACAATGATAACCTCATTAATTTAAGCTCTCAAATCACCAAATCAGGCAAATGACCAAAACTTAGTGCTAGAATCATGAAAAACATACTACCATCTAATACATAATTTGGACGAAGAATACAGATTTTTAAAATTCTTATACATTATCATGAACAGAAAAATTCTGAAACAACTAAATGTGTTTGCAATCTATTATGATAAATCATATTATTTCCATCATATTTAAATATTTTAAAGTACTAATTTATAAAAATAGAACCTGAAAGATGCATATACCAACTACTGCTTATAAATTTCAAAATAGGGTTCATTAAGTAATCAACAAAATCCTTTGAAATTACAGCATTTTCTTTGAAATCACAGAAAAATAATGAGCCTTTAAAAATCACAAATGTCAAAGTAATTCTTCACTTCTCCTTGTATTAAAGGGCTCTTGAGAGAAGAGATTTTGTTATACAATTCCTAAAAGCTATGGCTTTCAAACACTGTTCCTAAGACCTGTAAGTTTGTCGAGAGAGAGAGACATAAACTTCTTATATGGGTAAAATGGTCCTGCTTAAATAAGATACCAAGAAGGCAATCTCAAAACTAAGTGTATTAATTCTTGCCAAAAAATAAGAGATTCTGCTTTTTATATATGCCTGTAGTACTGCAAGACACCAATGTTTGAGAACATGGGTCTAGCATTATCCTTATCACTAGAGAAGAGAACTGGTATAAGAAGAGTATGGTATAAGTTTTCATAAATTTGAAAACTTCTGCCATGCTCAAAATTAAAGTCAACATGTACTAATGGCATAAGTGTAAAAAACAAACCAATAAAAAGAATCTTTCTGGAAAAATCTAAGAAATTACATCAAACTCAAGTGGTAATGCTAATGAACAAAAAAATCCCCAAAAGTAGCAGGCAGAGGGCAGAAGCTGTTGATAGAAAGAACTAGTATATATTTATAAAAGGAGGACAAAGGATGAAAACTCATTATTTAAAAGGCTTTAAGTAGTGATTCCTAAGTCACTTGAAGCTCACGGGTCTCCAAGATAATATGCTTTAAATTAGGGACTCTCTCCCTGCAACAGTGTGCACTTACACAAAGAAAACTTTACACAGAATTTTCAGTGTTTCCCAGACCATGCAATTCCCCAAGCCCAATGCCTTCTTTTCATAATTAAAGAATCATAAAATACATGGCCTTTCTTTTTGCTTGTTTCTGGCTTAACTTAGCATAATGTTTTCAAGATTCAAGGGCTTCAAAATGAGAACCACTGTATTCTTGGGTTAAACTCCGATTTCTAAATTACCATTTTTGATAAACATTTTAAAAGTTACACTTAAACTAATTATATCATAATACTTGTGTTACCATATCTTAATAAGTGGGCTTCCGAGGTGGTGAAGTGGTAAAGAACTCGCCTGCCAATGCAGGAGACTTAAGAGATGCAGATTCGGATCCCTGGGTTAGGAAGATCCTCCAGAGGAGAGCATGGCGATCTGCTCCAGTATTCTTGCCCGTAGAATCTCATGGACAGAGGAGCTGGCAGACTACAGCAATACGATAAGACATCCTCTGAACAAATTTATACTATAGTGAGAAATTATTTGTGAATGCTAAAATGTGGAAAGCTTGCATTTTTTAGCCTAGGAAATAGAAAGACAGATTTACAATGTTTCCTGACGGTCCAATGAAAAAGCTTATGTTTCTGTATTTTGAAATAACAAAATTATTCCATTTATAACCAATGTGTTTTTGTTCAATTATTATTCCCCTCCCTCCCAGCAATGGCTTCCTTTTTTTTTTTTTGTAAATTTTGGCCTCTTTTATTTGTTTGTTTTTCATCCATCTTTATTCTTTGGCCTGTGTGGGCCTCTCATTGCAGTGGTCTCTCTCCTTGCTGAGCACCAACTCTGGGTGCATGCGCTCCAGAGCACTGGCTTGGACACACCAGTTCAGATGTTCCGTGAAACGTGGGATCTTCCCCGGCCAGGGATTGAATCGGTGCCCCCTGCACTGCAAAGTGACCTCTTTACCCACTGGACCACCAGCAAAACCCCAATTATTATTTTTTATTTAATTTTTATTTAATATTGGGGTAGAGTTGATTTATAATGTGGCATTAGTTTCAGGTGTACAGCAAAGTGGTTCAGTTACACATATATATAGATATCCATTTTTTCCAGATTTTCTTCCTAATTAGATTATGACAGAAAATTGATAGAGTTTCCTGTTCTATATAGGAGGTTCTTGTTGATTACCTGTTTTGAACAGTAGTGTGTACATGTTAAACTCAAACTCCTATCTACCCCCTACCCCACACCTTTCCCCTTTGGTAACCATAAATTTTCTAAGTCTGTGAGTCTGTTTTTATTTTGTAAATAAGTTCATTTCTATCATCTTTTTAGATTCTACAACTTATATATGATATTCTGTCTGACTTCAGTTAGTATGATAGTCTCTACATCCATTTGTTTTGCTGCAAATAGGGGCTTCCCTGGTGGTCCAGTGGGTAAGGACACCGCCTTGCACTGCAAGGGGCACCAGTTCGATCCCTGGCCTGCGAAGATCCCATGTGTCGCGGAGCAGCTGGACCGATGTGTCCAATTACCGAGCTGGAGCTCTGGGGCGCATGCACCCAGAGCCGGTGCTCTGCAACAACAGAGGCTGCCATGATGGGAGGCCTACACTGGCCAAAGAACAGAGATGGACGAAAATAGATAAATGAAAGCCCAATAGAAGTGGCCCGCCTCCCCACCCCTCCAAAAATTTTTTAAAAAAAGAAAAAAGGATATACACATTTTGCTGCAAACAGCATCTCATTCTTTTTTATGACTGAGTAATATTCTATCATATTAATATGTACCACATCTTCTTTATTCATTCCCCTGTCAATGAACATTTAGATTCCTTCCATATCTGGGCTACTTTGTGTTGAAATGAACCCTGGGGTGTACGTATCCTTTCAAATTATGGTCTTCTCTGAATATATGCCCAGAGGCAGAATTGCCGGGTCAGACGGTAGTTCTATTTTCAGTTTTATAAGGAACCTCCATACTGTTCGCCATAATTGTTGTATCAATTTACATTCCCACCAACAGTGCAGTAGGGTTCCATTTTCTCCACACCATCTTCAGCATTTCTTGGTAGACTTTTTGAAGATGGCCGTTTTGACTGGTGTGAGGTGATGCTTCATTGCAGTTTTGATTTACATTTCTCCAATAATGAGCAATGTTGAGAATCTCTTCACATGCTTTTCGACTATCAGTATGCCTTCTTTTGAGAAATGTCTATTTTATCTTCTGCCCATTTTTTGATAGGGTTTTTTTTTTTTTTTGCTATTGAGCTGCATGAGCTGTTGTACATTTTGGAGATTAATCCATTATCAATCACTTTGTTTACAAATATTTTCTCTCATTCTGTGGGTCATCTTTTCATTTATTTAAGGTTTCCTCTGCTGTGCAAAAGCTTTTAAGTTGAATTAGGTCTCATTTGTTTATTTGTTTTTTGGTTATTGATATAAACATTCAAAACCTATAAACTTGCTTTAGTTAGTGAAAAACATATTTTTCAGTGAAAGTATACTTTTAATACCTAAGTTCATCTCCTATTAACAGCTCAAGCATCATCTTCAATTCTTCTTTCTAATATTTATAACACTGAGTTTTAGAAACAAGCAAAAATAAGTCACTACTTCAAAATATGAAACCTTCCAAATCAAGACCTAAATGATGACTGCAAATCTACACTGACATGGAAAGACAGTCACACTATTTTGACAAGTTAAAAAAAAAGAAACACAAAAGCAAAAGAAAGAAAAATTCATATAGTTAAAATTAATTTATGTAAAACAAAATCTCTAGACATTTCTTTTTATGTATATATACATAAAGAGATATACACAAGGAAGAATGCCAAAATGTTAATTTGTTGTTCAGTAGCTCAGTTGTGTCCAACTCTGCGACCCCACAGCTGCCAGGCTCCTCTCTCTGTGGGATTTCCCAGGAAAGAACACTGGAGTGGCTTGCAGTATGCTAGCAGCAGTTTCCTATGCAGACTGAAATTTATAAGAATTCAACTTGCTTTCTTACACTGTTTTTTCCTGCATTGTTTCAAATGTTTACAATGGAAATGATGATTTTGGGGATCCTAAAAAAGTTAAAGCTATTTTCACTTGGAAAATACATGAAATGAAACTGATCTTTGAATGTTTAAAATATGTATTAACATTATATAAAGATTCATCATTATGCAAGAAATTAACCAAATCATCTTACAAGTACTTTAAATCTTTAAAAATTTACTGAAACTAACTTAATCAGCAGTCTTGTCCATGAAAAAAAAAAAAGAACTTGAGATGGTAAATTTGGAATCCAAGGTTTTCATCACTGTCAGTGTCACTCAAGTTGTTCTAGATACTGAAACACGTGTTGCCTACAAATTGACACATTTGCTGGTTGCTGTTAATAGAATACTTTGTTTAGATAACAAAGAATACAAAATAAATATAAAAATGATGACTACTTGAGGTGATTTGAACAGGTATATTATATATTATCAGGAGATAATAAAGAGACGTTAATAAGATAGGGAGATTTTTTAAGTTCCAGGAAAAAAAGTGTGCATGCAAGGAACATAAGGCAAAATTATTTCGGGTAATTTCCATGAAGTTGGAACAAGGTAAAAGTCCATATTATTTGCTTTTGTTGCTTTTGTACTTTGCCAAAATAAACCCGGGAGTGTGATTTCTTTGGAAAGTCAGTGTCCCAAACAAGCATCCGTTTGTCTTTTAGTTATGTCCAATAAAATCATATTAACAGCCAATCTGCCTGGTGCTATGATCCCATTAGGTTGTATAACCTAAGCAGAGCCAGCTTTAAGTCTAATCAGACCAAACAGCTGTTTTAACAGTTGGATTTCTCCAAAATTAAAATATTCTATTCCTGACAGTGCCTAGCAACTCAACTGTTGCGACAGCAGCTGCTCAAGTTGAAGAGTTAAAACCAAGTGTACATACAGTCTTCCTTCCATTTGCAACTGCTTTGAGATTCTTCCAGAATAGAAGTTCCTAAACTTAAGTTCGTTTTGACATTTCCCCAACCTGTTCAAAGTTTCCTACTTGTTCCGCATCAACCTCTGGCCTTCAGCCACCATTCCTGACATCGGCATCTCTCTTGGCGTGCGCCCTTTGTCTCCTCCAGGCTCTGCACCATAACTGCCAGCTGGTAGCTGGGTGCTTCCCTCCTTAGGAGTATCATCGGTGTGCTGCCCACCCGTATCTGTATTGTCTCAGAATTAGAGGTGGAAACTCAGAAGTGCCTGGATTCCACTAAGTGATATACTCCTTCCAATGACTTACGTTAGTACTCTGAAGGTTATTTGCTCAAGACAGACCCTTAAAATACAACCCAAAAACGTTCACTGGCTAGAAGTTTTCATTTTTGATCTCTTTGTACATGTCTTCAAAATTCCTCATTTGTTGCCGTGATTTCACTCAGATGTGTCTGTCCAATTTTTTATGCTCGTTCTATAGTGTAGAAACCTATCTACCAACAATCATATTATCACATTATAAGTCTTATCTGTCTATCCATCTCTGGACTGTGCCTTTCTATCCTCACACTCATCCACTTATCCACCCACCTTCTCATCTTACAGTTCCTGCCAACTGGGCTGGACACACCCAAGCTAAACTGACTCTGCTAAGCTCTTAAAAGTCGGTAAAAGATCTCGTGCCTGATTTTGCTAGCATATGCTTTACGCCCCTGACAACGTCCTTACTCCCCATAACTGTACTGCATCACAGATAATTTAAAATCTTAGCTCGCAGGCTCTAAGACCAGATTCACTGTAGGACCCAGACTCATCAGACCAGAACAAACCTACAAAGAAGCTGAACACGTTTCAGGATTGCAAAATTTTTCCTGCGGCAGCATCGGCTCTTCTGCGGGGTTATGTACAGAGTGGTTTTGGCACCTTAATCTTACAAATGACCTTTCTCGTGGCCCTCTTCTCATCAGGGAAGGCTGGAAGTCAGACTTCAACAAGTGCAGATGTCATGAGAAGTGTCCATAGACCCTGTACCAGGCGACACTGTCCTGGGGCAACCTGACTCTGAGGGAGGCACCAGAGTGCCCGGGGAAGCGGGGCTGTCAGGCTGGAAGACATTTCAGGAAGTCATGCCACACCCTAAATTACCAGCCGGTAGAGCTACATTTTTTTAAGTAAAGGAGTCTTTGAAATGCTGGCTCTGCTGTCATTATCCTCTTCCTATCATGTCAGTGCTGCAAACACTAACCCACAAATTTCTGCACTTTATTTTTGAGTCAGTCTGCAGAACAGGATTCATTCTTCCAGCTTATGGTATTGTTAGGATCAGTTTTGCTTTCCAGGGCTAAACATAGAAAAGGTTTCATTTTAATGATTAGAAAAAACAGTTAAAGTAACTCCTTCCAATGACTTACGTTAGTACTCTGAAGGTTATTTGCTCAAGACAGACCCTTAAAATACAACCCAAAAACGTTCACTGGCTAGAAGTTTTCATTTTTGATCTCTTTGTACATGTCTTCAAAATTCCTCATTTGTTGCTGTGATTTCACTCAGATGTGTCTGTTCAATTTTTTATGCTCGTTCTATAGTGTAGAAACCTATCTACCAAAAATCATATTATCACATTATAAGTCTTATCTGTCTATCCATCTCTGGACTGTGCCTTTCTATCCTCACACTCATCCACTTATCCACCCACCTTCTCATCTTACAGTTCCTGCCAACTGGGCTGGACACACCCAAGCTAAACTGACTCTGCTAAGCTCTTAAAAGTCGGTAAAAGATCTCGTGCCTGATTTTGCCAGCACATGCTTTACGCCCCTGACAACGTCCTTACTCCCCATAACTGCACTGCATCACAGATAATTTAAAATCTTAGCTCGCAGGCTCTAAGACCAGATTCACTGTAGGACCCAGACTCATCAGACCAGAACAAACCTACAAAGAAGCTGAACACGTTTCAGGATTGCAAAATTTTTCCTGCGGCAGCATCGGCTCTTCTGCGGGGTTATGTACAGAGCGGTTTTGGCACCTTAATCTTACAAATGACCTTTCTCGTGGCCCTCTTCTCATCAGGGAAGGCTGGAAGTCAGACTTCAACAAGTGCAGATGTCATGAGAAGTGTCCATAGACCCTGTACCAGGCGACACTGTCCTGGGGCAACCTGACTCTGAGGGAGGCACCAGAGTGCCCGGGGAAGCGGGGCTGTCAGGCTGGAAGACATTTCAGGAAGTCATGCCACACCCTAAATTACCAGCCGGTAGAGCTACATTTTTTTAAGTAAAGGAGTCTTTGAAATGCTGGCTCTGCTGTCATTATCCTCTTCCTATCATGTCAGTGCTGCAAACACTAACCCACAAATTTCTGCACTTTATTTTTGAGTCAGTCTGCAGAACAGGATTCATTCTTCCAGCTTATGGTATTGTTAGGATCAGTTTTGCTTTCCAGGGCTAAACATAGAAAAGGTTTCATTTTTAATAAGAGCTTAGATAAATAACCCTAAATCCCAAAGGGCCTCGTTAAAGCAGCCTCATAAAAGTTTTACACTTGCATATGAGTTTGAAAAAAAAAAATGTCTACCTAGCGGTTTGAGCTCCTGCTGACTTCTCTAGCCTTGGGGAAGTTATTGTTGAAATTCATGTATCTTGCTATTTCAGATGATGTAAAGCAGTCTATTATGATAAATCACCATAAAATACACCAAATGAAAGACACTGCTCAAACAAAAATCTCAGTTTTAAATACACAAAATACACACAATGCACTCATCCGAATGTTTAAATAGCATTAAGGTTCTGGTACCGTACTCATCTAACCACATTATTTTATCCTCAGAGCCTATGATGCAAAAACATATTTTGTACGAGGTGATCTATTTTCCCTTTCTTTTCTTTAGGAGGTCATTTCAACACATTCTGGCTCTACCCTAGAGAATTAGAGTCTAGGCAGGAAAGTTCCAACAAAATTGGAAACTAAATCAGTTGAAATAACAAGAACATAAGTAGTGGGCAATGTTAACATTTTATCACCTCCGTTCCATGACCTGGAATGATCAAGCCTGACATGGGATATATTTAAAAGGTGAGAGAATGATTGGAAACAGAACAGAATCTCATATGTTCAAACAATGAAACACCAGAAATGGCCGTTTAGAAACGCCGGCACCTAGCTCCTCATTCTGCTTAATAAATATTTGCTGAATGAAATTCTAAAAATCTGCCATTTTTATTCCACCACAGGACTCTCCTCCTTAGTGCACCCTAGAAGGGGCGGGTCCAAGTGCGGATGTCATGAGAAGTGTCCATAGACCCTGTACCAGCCCTGTTGGAATGCTCTGAGGGAGGCACCAGAGTGCCCGGGGAAGCGGGGCTGTCAGGCTGGAAGACATTTCAGGAAGTCATGCCACACCCTAAATTACCAGCCGGTAGAGCTACATTTTTTTAAGTAAAGGAGTCTTTGAAATGCTGGCTCTGCTGTCATTATCCTCTTCCTATCATGTCAGTGCTGCAAACACTAACCCACAAATTTCTGCACTTTATTTTTGAGTCAGTCTGCAGAACAGGATTCATTCTTCCAGCTTATGGTATTGTTAGGATCAGTTTTGCTTTCCAGGGCTAAACATAGAAAAGGTTTCATTTTTAATAAGAGCTTAGATAAATAACCCTAAATCCCAAAGGGCCTCGTTAAAGCAGCCTCATAAAAGTTTTACACTTGCATATGAGTTTGAAAAAAAAAAATGTCTACCTAGCGGTTTGAGCTCCTGCTGACTTCTCTAGCCTTGGGGAAGTTATTGTTGAAATTCATGTATCTTGCTATTTCAGATGATGTAAAGCAGTCTATTATGATAAATCACCATAAAATACACCAAATGAAAGACACTGCTCAAACAAAAATCTCAGTTTTAAATACACAAAATACACACAATGCACTCATCCGAATGTTTAAATAGCATTAAGGTTCTGGTACCGTACTCATCTAACCACATTATTTTATCCTCAGAGCCTATGATGCAAAAACATATTTTGTACGAGGTGATCTATTTTCCCTTTCTTTTCTTTAGGAGGTCATTTCAACACATTCTGACTCTACCCTAGAGAATTAGAGTCTAGGCAGGAAAGTTCCAACAAAATTGGAAACTAAATCAGTTGAAATAACAAGAACATAAGTAGTGGGCAATGTTAACATTTTATCACCTCCGTTCCATGACCTGGAATGATCAAGCCTGACATGGGATATATTTAAAAGGTGAGAGAATGATTGGAAACAGAACAGAATCTCATATGTTCAAACAATGAAACACCAGAAATGGCCGTTTAGAAACGCCTCGGCACCTAGCTCCTCATTCTGCTTAATAAATATTTGCTGAATGAATTTCTAAAAATCTGCCATTTTTTATTCCACCACAGGACTCTCCTCCTTAGTACTGACACTTCTGCGACCTTGGAATCAGTGATCAGGAATCTTAGAGTAACTCTAAAAGTTTATTCAATTTCAACAACACCTGCAATATTCCTAACATGTGACTGTATGGTCTTGGCTTGAGTATCTCCCCTGACAGAGAGACTCACTGCAATGAAGTTTTTAAACTAAGTGAACTCTGCGCTTCACAACCGGAGCCCTCAGAAAACACCTGACATCTGATTCTTTCTCCTGACTTTTCTCTAAGTTAAACATGCCCCATTTCCTCATATCATATCGATGAGTCTCAATACCATTCTAATTTTTCAACTTGGTGACAATTTATTAAAATAGCCCCGCAATAATCTCCATCTTCAGAGTAGAATGAAAGTCTGCATAGTATCTCTGTTATTAAACTCTTTCACATATATCAGTTCACTTAATCTCCATAATAACAGAGCAAAATTGGCTTCATTACACCCACTTTACAGACAAGCGGGCTGACGTTGAAGAGTTCAAATGACACGCCCAGGATCTCACAGAAGAACCAAGAGTCAACTCCAGTTTCTCCACCTCCTAAGCGTTTCCATTACTCTTTTGTATCTCAGTCTTTTCAGCTGTAAAATGGGGATAATAATATTTGGCCTTTAAGCCTTAAAGGTTTCTTGTGAACATCAAATGAGATAATATATGGGGAAAAAAAAAACAGAATAAAAGGCTGCTTTTTATTGCTAAGATCTTTCAAGTATTTCATTTATGAATGAGAAAAGTCCAAGTCACAAATTATATGAATGTTACTGTTCTACGCTTCCAGAATTTAAAGCATATCATCCAGAAGAATTACAAGACTCAGTCTGATAATGATGTAAGAAATTCACTCATCTTTCGGAGTTTTGAATTCAATTAAGAAGACATTTTCCTAACAACTAAAAATCAAAAAAAAAAAAAAAAAAGAAAGAAACCCAATCAAAAAATGGCCAAAAGACTTGAACAGATATTTCTTCAAAAAGACATATAGATAAAGATGTTCAAGATTACTAATTATTAGAAAAACGCAAACCAAAACAGCAATGAGGCATTACCTCACACCTGTCAGAATAACTATTATCAAAATTTCTACAAATAACAAATGTTGGAGAGGGAACTCCCCTACACTCTTGGTGGGAATGAAAATTGGTGCAGCCACTTTGGAAAATAGTTATAGGAGGTTTCACAAAGAAACTAAACACAGAAACATCCTATGATTCAGCAATTCTGCTGCTGGGTACACATCTGGAAAAGAAAAAAAATACTAATTCAGAAAGACACATGTATCCCAATGTTCACAGCAGCACTGTTTACAGTAGCTTGGACATGGAAGCAACTCAAGTGTCCATCAACAGCTAAATGAATAAAAATGCGGGGTGTGTGTGTGTGTGTGTGCAGCAGAATATTACTCAACCATAAAGAAAGAATGAAATTTTGCCATTTGCTGTAACATGTGTAGACCTAGAAAACACTATGCTTGGTGAAATAAGTCATAGAAAGACAGTGGATGACATCATTTATATGGGCAATCTGAAAAAACAATACAAGTGAATCTATAGGCAAAACAAAATCAGACTCACAGACAGAGAAGATAAATGCGTAGTTACCAAAGGAGAGAAGGCATAGGGAGAAGCAAATCAGGGGACAGAATTAGCAGGTACAAACTACTATGTATAAAATAGATGGGTAACAGGGAATTTAGTCATTATCTTGTAATAAGTTAGAATACAATCTACAAAAATAATGAAGCAGTATGCTGTACACTTGAAAGTAACACATATGGGCTTCCCCTGGTGGTCCAGTGGGTAAGGCCACCGCCTTGCAGTGCAAGGGGCGCCGGTTCGATCCCTGGCCTGGGAAGATCCCACGTGCTGCGAAGTGGCTGGACTGATGTGTTCAATTACCGAGCTGGAGCTCTGGAGCGCACGCGCCCAGAGCCGGCGCTCTGCAACAACAGAGGCCACCGCGATGGGAGGCCCACAGGAGCCAAAGAACAAAAATGGATGAAAATAGATAAAAAT
The DNA here is from genome assembly GCA_022376925.1 of Tragulus kanchil. Classification (NCBI taxonomy): domain Eukaryota; kingdom Metazoa; phylum Chordata; class Mammalia; order Artiodactyla; family Tragulidae; genus Tragulus; species Tragulus kanchil. Next base: position 184,074,128 of record JAIOJX010000026.1, read on the forward strand.
GAAAGACCAACAGAAGTGGCCTGCCTGCCCCACTCCCTCCCCAACCCATCCCCCAAAAAAGATAAATAAATACAATAAATGTTTTTTAAAAAAAGTAACACATATTATAAATCAACATACTTCATACAAAAAAAAGAGAAAGTGTTTTCCTAGAAAAATGAGGCAATTTTTGCCTGTACTGAGTTCTTAGTACCCTGTCAGTTTTGTAGATTACACTATATTATGGATTAGTAGATTCTTGTGGAACAGACTGAAAACCTATTTGATATTTATAATGTTAATTCTATGAGAAACATCCTTCTGGTTCTAAAGAACTGCCTTAGAAACAAACTTTTGGTATACAACCATTTAGAGAGAAGAGCCTTTTTTCACTGTCTTTTTAAAAATAAAAAAAAATTATTGGTGGATAACAGCTTTACAATATTGTGTTGGTTTCTTCTTTAGGCCCTTTAAAGGTTTTCTAAGGTATGATAGAATATTTTAAAACATTATATGTTTCTCATTTTTCAAGGGGAATACAGTAGTAGTATATATTCTAGATCGAACTGCAGATCTAGAACCTATCTATAACAAACATGGCAAACAATAATGCTTATTAAAAACTGGGAATAAGAAAAAAGCATTCATTACATTATTCTCTTGCTTTCCTATAAATTCAAACCCATTCATAACAATAATTCATTAGATTAACATTTTGACCAGAACTCCTAGGAAATCAGCTAAAGTAAAGTACTCTGAGAGACTGGCTCCCTCACTGAAGTATAAGATGTGAGAAAACAAATACTCTTTCACTGACCTAGCCAGCCACACAAACAGAACTCTTAAACAACTGGCTTTGAATACAGATGCATGAATCTGATAACTGTTCTTCCCTGCTGAGGACAGCAAACAGTGTTTGCATGAGGTCCACGTGAGTACACAGAATGGTATAGCAGGTATGAAGCTGGAGGTGGAGTACTCGGGCAGTAACAGTTAGCAGAAATAAGATGAAAAGACTGTACAAAACACTGGCACCAACTACATGCCATTTCCTTTCGAGCCCTTTTAACAAATTTAAAACATCCCGGCATTTTTCAAAACAACAAATGGGGGGAAAAAAACCAACAGAAGTGGCCTGCCTGCCCCACTCCCTCCCCAACCCATCCCCCAAAAAAGATAAATAAATACAATAAATGTTTTTTAAAAAAATTAACACATATTATAAATCAACATACTTCATACAAAAAAAGAAAGTGTTTTCCTAGAAAAATGAGGCAATTTTTGCCTGTACTGAGTTCTTAGTACCCTGTCAGTTTTGTAGATTACACTATATTATGGATTAGTAGATTCTTGTGGAACAGACTGAAAACCTATTTGATATTTATAATGTTAATTCTATGAGAAACATCCTTCTGGTTCTAAAGAACTGCCTTAGAAACAAACTTTTGGTATACAACCATTTAGAGAGAAGAGCCTTTTTTCACTGTCTTGTTAAAAATAAAAAAAGATTATTGGTGGATAACAGCTTTACAATATTGTGTTGGTTTCTTCTTTAGGCCCTTTAAAGGTTTTCTAAGGTATGATAGAATATTTTAAAACATTATATGTTTCTCATTTTTCAAGGGGAATACAGTAGTAGTATATATTCTAGATCGAACTGCAGATCTAGAACCTATCTATAACAAACATGGCAAACAATAATGCTTATTAAAAACTGGGAATAAGAAAAAAGCATTCATTACATTATTCTCTTGCTTTCCTATAAATTCAAACCCATTCATAACAATAATTCATTAGATTAACATTTTGACCAGAACTCCTAGGAAATCAGCTAAAGTAAAGTACTCTGAGAGACTGGCTCCCTCACTGAAGTATAAGATGTGAGAAAACAAATACTCTTTCACTGACCTAGCCAGCCACACAAACAGAACTCTTAAACAACTGGCTTTGAATACAGATGCATGAATCTGATAACTGTTCTTCCCTGCTGAGGACAGCAAACAGTGTTTGCATGAGGTCCACGTGAGTACACAGAATGGTATAGCAGGTATGAAGCTGGAGGTGGAGTACTCGGGCAGTAACAGTTAGCAGAAATAAGATGAAAAGACTGTACAAAACACTGGCACCAACTACATGCCATTTCCTTTCGAGACTTTTCCCAAACTGGATATTATTAAAGCTTGAGAAGTGTCCTAGAATTAAAGAATAAACATTGAGCACACTGAAACCAAAAGTACAAAGCAAAACCAGTTGTTTCCAGGAGGTCAACTTCAAGGAAACAGGGTCTAACCTGAAGTTCCAGAATGAAGCCTGGTATCCTGAATATCACTTTTATATGGAAGAATCAATCAGTAACTCTTAGTGATAAGTTCACAATACGACACAAAACAGAACTAAAATGGAAATGGACTAGAATTGAGCCCTCAAGCCTCTTCTTTCAAAATAATGGACGTATCATATAGATCAGGTTTATGAAATTCTTTGAGGGAAACAAAGAAAGATGTCAAGTCATTGACACAAATAAAAAGGAAGCCAGAGTTCCTTTACAGTAACAAGTTATAGCAAGCTCACCTACTTATGCCCCTCAGGGTTAAGAGCCACTGTGAGCAGTCAAGGTCCCCAGGGTGTTCACCTCGGACCCAGCATCATTAACCCCTGCCCTCTGCTCTACACACCTCATCTCTCCAGGAGGTTGGCTAGACAGCCACTTCTTCCTGAGATCGGGATTGTAATTACTCCTGAGGGGCCTGGAGAGTAACCGTGCATGGACTGCTTATCCGTAACAGAGCTGCTACATGGCAAGCAGTGCATTCGCTCACCAGATGGAAAGTTACTACTTTTATCGTACAAGAATGCTAGCCTCATCGCACATTCACAAGCAAAGGTCAGCAAACTTTGTTGTAAAGGGTCAGATAAGAAATATATTAGGCTTGTGGGACATCTGTTGCAACTTATTGACTCTGCTTTTGTATGGCAAAAGCAACCACGGACAATGCTTATGCAGATGCATGTGGCTGTGTATCAATAAAATTTTATTTATAAAAGCAAGAGAGTTGGGAGATCTTGAACTTGTCCTGTTGGCTATAGACTGCCCACCACTGACCTAAAACCAAGTACACTTTGAAAGAGAACCATCCCATGTAGCTGTGTAAGTTCTGACTCATTCCAGCTTTCGTCAGCAAATACGCATCAATTACATGTATGAGATGTTTCCCACAATGAAACCTTCCTATCTTTCTCTGGGTCCCACTGCTCCATTTCCTCTGAATAAAAATAGATTTAGAGACTTTCAGAGATTGAAGTCTCCTTTTAGGAACCTATGAAAGCTTTGAATATTTGCCAAGAGAAATGCCCATGCATAACACAGACAGAATTTTTTAACCAATTTCATGGGGTTGACAGACCCTGAAATTTGCTGGAGGTGAGGACAGTATGTCCCTGGCCTCCAGGTTTCTGTCCTATCCCTGCAGTCAGTCATCTGCTGCTGCATAACAACTATTCCAAAACTTGGCAGTTAAAACAACAAACATCTGATGGTTTCTGCAGCACAGGAATCTGGGAGTGACTGAGCTGAGTGGCTCCAACTCAGGATCTCTCACAAGCTGGCAGCCAAGATGCCAGCAGGGAAGGTGGCTGGTAGCTGGATTCCCCCAGAGCCATCATTTGAGTCCAGAGCAAGAAGGAATCCTCTGTGCCTTTAATAACCTGCTCTCAGAACCACACCTGGGTACACTCAACTTCGGTTTTTTTGTTTGTTTTTTAATGGAACTTGGTCTTTCTGCAGCTCAGTTTATTTCATTTTTACATTTTATTTGTTCATTCTGGCCGAGCTGGGTCTTTGTTGCTGTGTGTGGGCTTTCTCTAGTTGCAGCAAGCGGAGGCTACTCTTTTCTTATGGTGCAGGGGTTTCTCACTGTGATGGATTCCCTGTGGCAAAGCCTGGGCTCTAGGCATTAGGGCACTGCAGTGTGTGGGCTGCATAGGCTTAGCTGATCGGCAGCATGTGGGATCTTCCCAGACCAGGGATCGAACCCAGGTCCCCTTCATTGGCAGGCAGACTCTTGAGCACTGAGACCACCAAGGAAGTCCCCGGGCACATCCACTTTGTTTTGCTCATTACAAATGAGTCACTAGGGCAAGCTCACACCCAAGAGACAAGAAAATTAAGCTTCATCTCTTAATAGGAGGAATAAAGAACAGATAGACATATTTTAAAATCATCACATTCCATGAGGTAATCCAAATGATACCAAGATGGTGATGTTATATTTAATTTGCCAGGAATAACTCATTTTCCTAGCACCATGGCTTATTCAATGAATATATGGCAATGGTTTATTAATATACTGAGTTAAGCAGGGACTAGGTAGTTTCGCATAACAACCTTGTGAATTGGATAAGAAACCACTTTTACAAGTATTTAAAAAGACCCTTTGGCTATTTCATTTTCATAAACGAATTAAAGTACACAGTGAAGAATAGATGATCAGTGCTTACAAGTAAATCTGCCTCCCCTCAATATTTTGCCAAGGAAGGTATTATATAAGTAAGTAAAAAGGATATGTTCTATTGATAAAAAAGTTATCATTTTAAATATTAAATATATATACATATATGTATGTATATATATATATATATATATAAAAGCATAGCAATCCCTAACCAATTAACATTTACCTTCTAAACTGGCTGAACAGAACTATCTTCCCCTGAGTATATCCAGAATCCTGAACTTTTGGAATTTTCCCTTAAGGTTTTTTTTTTTTTTAACCAAAGTTCTGATTATCCATAAATCTGCCAAGCACACGCCTCTAGACATAGCGCTGCCATACTCACTATGCTTCCAGAGACTGAAACGGTCAAGTCACATTAGCATTCATTAGTGTTGCCCACAAAAGTTCCGAGTGCATCAATTTAAAAAAATTAAGATCTTCATGTTAAAAAAAAGTTGCAAATTAAAATTTTTTATTAAGTTTTCTTTTGTTTCCATAGGTTTTAGTGCAAACACACAAAGAGTCTATATAAATATGCTAAGATGTCAAATAAGCCCTCTGACATTTATAGGTCATGTCTCCAAGGTAAAGAAATGGGATCTGAAGGTTGTCTCTGTAAAAACACCTGCATTCTTTGGGGAAGGGGGGATAATGTGGAATAGACTGAGTTTTCCTATGGAAGTGAGAGCTGGAAGCAGGACGGCAACTTTGGGCCAGCTGGTTACCCGTCCAGTCTGAGGGCCACGTGCACTAGGATGAGGAACACTGGCTGTATGTGTATACTTGCATAACAAACCCAGTAGTTTCAGTTCCTCACCGTCTAGTTTACGTGTAGCTACAATCCTAGGAAACCAGCACTGGACAGAGTCCAATATAAGAGGTTAGAGGGCACCGAGGTGCTGTTGGGCATATTTTGTATTATAAACCATTCTAGAGATTACTTCTGTTTGAGTCCTTTACTAAGAACTTTGCCTTCCGGGTCTCTTCCATGCAGTCACCAGGTAAGCAGTGATACTCTTCAAAATGCACAAAACCGGATACAGATTAGTCCCACTCCTAGACTGTATCCTCTACAGGAGTACCAGTTTTATAGTTTCTATTTGTTAATGTGTACTTATCACCAGTACACCATCTATTAGATGAATTCGTGAACAAACAAATAAATAAACCTTCCAACTTCTCTGTGTGTACAGAGGGGCGGGGTTCTTGTGAGTGTGTATTAGCAAAATACAATTCATTATTTAAGTGGTTTAAAATACATTAACTTTAAAAGTGTAAATAGATAAAAGCTATTTTATGAATTGTCTCCCTTTTGTAAACAAGCATTGTTGGAAATTACAGACATGGGATTGCCCTCCAACCTCTTCCCCTTGCTAGATGTAACCAAGCTATCCTGGGCACACAGTGACACCTACTGGCTGACAAGAAAATGGCATCTGTGGGCATATACACATTCTTCAATCTCTTAAACTCTTATTTTCAAGCTTTAGTTCAATTTATATAAATAAATTAATAACTCATATTTACCTTTAGAATATTAAGATGCTGAGCAGGACAGCAGATGAAAATATCTACATATATAGTTTCACTGAGTCACTGATTCACGAATCTATTTAATAACAAAATGGTCATAATAATAAGCAAAAATTATTGCACAGTAACAATCTCATTTTGTAGTACTTTACTTTGGCATTATTTTCTTTCCCCCAAATACTTATTAATATATTTTGAAGTACATTTTGGGAAATACATCCTGTAATTTCCCAGCTTTGCTCAAGGTCTCTCTTATTCAACCACCTGCCCCTATTACCTTTCCATTTCTTCATTCTTAAATCAAATGCCCTTCTCCATGAAATGTTCCTTAATTAGAAGTGATCAGAAAGCCCCTTGTTTGTGGATCATAGGGCATATCTTTAAAGTTTTTATGAAATTTGCCAGTTGCTAAGTTTAAGCACTGAGACCTTGAAATTAAAATTGTCTTATTTATACATTTATTTTTCAGACCTCTAAGCAAAAAGTTTTACACACGGGAAACCTAAGTGAATGCCTGCTGAAATGAATCTGAGACTACACACTGCATTCATTAAGCAAGGAAAACTAAGCAGTGATACTCTTCAAAATGCACAAAACCGGATACAGATTAGCCCCACTCCTAGACTGTATCCTCTACAGGAGTACCAGTTTTATAGTTTCTATTTGTTAATGTGTACTTATCACCAGTACACCATCTATTAGATGAATTCGTGAACAAACAAATAAATAAACCTTCCAACTTCTCTGTGTGTACAGAGGGCGGGTTCTTGCGAGTGTGTGTGAGAAAAATAAAACTCATTATTTAAGTGGTTTAAAATACATTCACTTTAAAAGTGTAAATAGATAAAAGCTATTTTATGAATTGTCTCCCTTTTGTAAACAAGCATTGTTGGAAATTACAGACATGGGATTGCCCTCCAACCTCTTCCCCTTGCTAGATGTAACCAAGCTATCCTGGGCACACAGTGACACCTACTGGCTGACAAGAAAATGGCATCTGTGGGCATATACACATTCTTCAATCTCTTAAACTCTTATTTTCAAGCTTTAGTTCAATTTATATAAATAAATTAATAACTCATATTTACCTTTAGAATATTAAGATGCTGAGCAGGACAGCAGATGAAAATATCTACATATATAGTTTCACTGAGTCACTGATTCACGAATCTATTTAATAACAAAATGGTCATAATAATAAGCAAAAATTATTGCACAGTAACAATCTCATTTTGTAGTACTTTACTTTGGCATTATTTTCTTTCCCCCAAATACTTATTAATATATTTTGAAGTACATTTTGGGAAATACATCCTGTAATTTCCCAGCTTTGCTCAAGGTCTCTCTTATTCAACCACCTGCCCCTATTACCTTTCCATTTCTTCATTCTTAAATCAAATGCCCTTCTCCATGAAATGTTCCTTAATTAGAAGTGATCAGAAAGCCCCTTGTTTGTGGATCATAGGGCATATCTTTAAAGTTTTTATGAAATTTGCCAGTTGCTAAGTTTAAGCACTGAGACCTTGAAATTAAAATTGTCTTATTTATACATTTATTTTTCAGACCTCTAAGCAAAAAGTTTTACACACGGGAAACCTAAGTGAATGCCTGCTGAAATGAATCTGAGACTACACACTGCATTCATTAAGCAAGGGAAAACTAAGCCTTCAGCTTATAAGAAAAACGACAGAGAATAAAAAGTTTGAGATCAAACTGTCTTTAAAATGCTTGTGTGTGTTCCAAAGTGGTGGTACTGCAGAATGTTAACATACACTCACTCCAAAAGGTGAGGATACGAAGGCCCAGAGAGGAGACACCACTTGTCCTGTCACTGCAGCTGGTCAACAGAAAATCTGGGACTAGATTCCACGTCTGACTCTAGTTCCATACTTATCCCACTGCAATATGTCAAACACCTTCCTCCTACAACTCCTAAATACGCCCAAATGTTTCAGCTCATCTCAATATCAAAATACCCTAACAAGCATCCCAACCATAGGTGGGGGAATCACTCCTGTGGCTGCCTTACTTCAGAATGCTTAGGTTCCATGCCAGAAATTAAATTGAAGGAGGATCAGAAAAAAAAACAGAGAATTACAGAAACACTAGAGGCAACAGAATTCATTCCTTCATCTGTATGGAGAAGCTTCTAAAAGATAAAATGATTGTAAAAAAAAAAGCTTCACTGAAAGCATTTTTATATGGGAAAAAAATTAATAGAAAGAGTTAGCTATCTAAACAGGCAACATTAAGTTAGTCTGTCTCCCAGGACAACAATATTGAATCACTGAATCTTTTGAGTTTCGTGTTACTGCACTTGATACATGGCTAAAATTTTAAATACATCTATAATATCTAAAAATCTAAAAAAAAAAAAAAAAAGAAAAGAAAAGAAATACATGTCTACAACTCCACCAGGAAGCCCCATGCCCAACTTTCTCAATTAGAACATAGTATCATGCTACTTTAATCTTTTTCTAGTTCATACTACTCTTCTAGAACACATGTGCTGAGTTATACATAAATGCAACTAATAATCTGAATATATCTATAAGCATCTAAAGAATTATTTACATAAGAATTTTGCTAAAAACAAAGCATTTGTAAACAATCTCCTATCCTAAAGTTCTGCTTTTGTTGCAGTTGTTTTTAAATACAGACCAAATAGTTTCATCAAAGAGGCAAAAAGGAGATGGTAAACCAAGGTAGATCTAGAGGTTTTACAGTGACTAAGTCAGGTACCTAGATGGGAAAAGGGTGAGCAGAATATACAAGTAACTATTGGAATTAAGTTCAAAGACCAGGAAAAGGAAATGAAGCAGGAGACCTAAACGAGAGCTCATTGTGGAGAATATTTGGAAAAATAAAGTATTTGCTGTTGAACCCTGCTTGTGAGTCAAAATACGGCAAAGAATGGGAAGCTACGAAGGCCCAGAGAGGAGACACCACTTGTCCTGTCACTGCAGCTGGTCAACAGAAAATCTGGGACTAGATTCCACGTCTGACTCTAGTTCCATACTTATCCCACTGCAATATGTCAAACACCTTCCTCCTACAACTCCTAAATACGCCCAAATGTTTCAGCTCATCTCAATATCAAAATACCCTAACAAGCATCCCAACCATAGGTGGGGGAATCACTCCTGTGGCTGCCTTACTTCAGAATGCTTAGGTTCCATGCCAGAAATTAAATTGAAGGAGGATCAGAAAAAAAAACAGAGAATTACAGAAACACTAGAGGCAACAGAATTCATTCCTTCATCTGTATGGAGAAGCTTCTAAAAGATAAAATGATTGTAAAAAAAAAAGCTTCACTGAAAGCATTTTTATATGGGAAAAAAATTAATAGAAAGAGTTAGCTATCTAAACAGGCAACATTAAGTTAGTCTGTCTCCCAGGACAACAATATTGAATCACTGAATCTTTTGAGTTTCGTGTTACTGCACTTGATACATGGCTAAAATTTTAAATACATCTATAATATCTAAAAATCTAAAAAAAAAAAAAAAAAGAAAAGAAAAGAAATACATGTCTACAACTCCACCAGGAAGCCCCATGCCCAACTTTCTCAATTAGAACATAGTATCATGCTACTTTAATCTTTTTCTAGTTCATACTACTCTTCTAGAACACATGTGCTGAGTTATACATAAATGCAACTAATAATCTGAATATATCTATAAGCATCTAAAGAATTATTTACATAAGAATTTTGCTAAAAACAAAGCATTTGTAAACAATCTCCTATCCTAAAGTTCTGCTTTTGTTGCAGTTGTTTTTAAATACAGACCAAATAGTTTCATCAAAGAGGCAAAAAGGAGATGGTAAACCAAGGTAGATCTAGAGGTTTTACAGTGACTAAGTCAGGTACCTAGATGGGAAAAGGGTGAGCAGAATATACAAGTAACTATTGGAATTAAGTTCAAAGACCAGGAAAAGGAAATGAAGCAGGAGACCTAAACGAGAGCTCATTGTGGAGAATATTTGGAAAAATAAAGTATTTGCTGTTGAACCCTGCTTGTGAGTCAAAATACGGCAAAGAATGGGAAGGGGGTCAGCCTCAAAACTACCAAGACGTCTTAGACCATTAGTAAGCGCATGATAATGCAGAAATAAACTGGGATGAGCTTGGGACAGCCAATTAATGCTGCTATTTGCAACCAGGAGGGAAAAAACAGTAGGTATGGGAATCAGGTTTAAAGGCAGTAGCCAGGTTTAGGCTTTAATAGGTAGATAAAAAGAGTGGATTAGTTACTCTTACTTAAGGGTTTCAGTGAGATTTGACAGTATTAATCTAAAGAATCCAAAAGCAGTGCTAAGTAAATAAATCCATTTCTACCACTATTTTTTTTTTAAAGATGCTAGTCTGTTAATACTCATACAAAAAGGATACATGTCAGGCACAGTCAAAGGTTTTAAAAACAGACCTGTTTTTGAATCCTAAGTCTAATACATCTTTGCTGTGCCTCACTAGGCAAGTGACCTTAGTTTCTATAAATAATGGTAATCATAACACTTCTACACTGAGATGATATGAAGATTCAATGATAAAATGTATTAAAAAGCTTAGCACAAGTCTGATGTATAATAAATGTTCAATCAGTAAAATTATTATTCTAAAACTATATTTTTCCTTAAAGACTTTAAGGAAGGGATTTTATAACAAGCTTACAAAAAAAGAAGAGTACCTAATGCACAGAAACCACAAAAATATTAACCCCAGGGGAAAGTGAACATAATCTACAGTATCTATATAAATCTTATTTGAACTCAGAGACAATTTTATTCAGAAAGCTTAACTATGCTTGAAAACCTTTCCAGAGTTAACTGGAACAACATAGCCTATAAAATGTTACCCATACCTCCCAATCTTGCCCTTTTGGCCTTTGATATAAATACAGACCAAATAGTTTCATCAAAGAGGCAAAAAGGAGATGGTAAACCAAGGTAGATCTAGAGGTTTTACAGTGACTAAGTCAGGTACCTAGATGGGAAAAGGGTGAGCAGAATATACAAGTAACTATTGGAATTAAGTTCAAAGACCAGGAAAAGGAAATGAAGCAGGAGACCTAAACGAGAGCTCATTGTGGAGAATATTTGGAAAAATAAAGTATTTGCTGTTGAACCCTGCTTGTGAGTCAAAATACGGCAAAGAATGGGAAGGGGGTCAGCCTCAAAACTACCAAGACGTCTTAGACCATTAGTAAGCGCATGATAATGCAGAAATAAACTGGGATGAGCTTGGGACAGCCAATTAATGCTGCTATTTGCAACCAGGAGGGAAAAAACAGTAGGTATGGGAATCAGGTTTAAAGGCAGTAGCCAGGTTTAGGCTTTAATAGGTAGATAAAAAGAGTGGATTAGTTACTCTTACTTAAGGGTTTCAGTGAGATTTGACAGTATTAATCTAAAGAATCCAAAAGCAGTGCTAAGTAAATAAATCCATTTCTACCACTATTTTTTTTTTAAAGATGCTAGTCTGTTAATACTCATACAAAAAGGATACATGTCAGGCACAGTCAAAGGTTTTAAAAACAGACCTGTTTTTGAATCCTAAGTCTAATACATCTTTGCTGTGCCTCACTAGGCAAGTGACCTTAGTTTCTATAAATAATGGTAATCATAACACTTCTACACTGAGATGATATGAAGATTCAATGATAAAATGTATTAAAAAGCTTAGCACAAGTCTGATGTATAATAAATGTTCAATCAGTAAAATTATTATTCTAAAACTATATTTTTCCTTAAAGACTTTAAGGAAGGGATTTTATAACAAGCTTACAAAAAAAGAAGAGTACCTAATGCACAGAAACCACAAAAATATTAACCCCAGGGGAAAGTGAACATAATCTACAGTATCTATATAAATCTTATTTGAACTCAGAGACAATTTTATTCAGAAAGCTTAACTATGCTTGAAAACCTTTCCAGAGTTAACTGGAACAACATAGCCTATAAAATGTTACCCATACCTCCCAATCTTGCCCTTTTGGCCTTATTGATTTAGAAACAAACCCTGTGATAAAATTAGCAAGGTTAAGCCACTTCACCAGTCAAGGTATTATGATTTCATGTTGCTAAAAGGAGAAAAATAATGGGAAAAAAAGACACTAAGCAAATAAAATTTTTTTTAAATCCCCAATTCCACAGGATCTGAAACAAGTTTCTATATATTTATTTTTTGTATAATTCCCTAAGATGTAAAGCATAGTTTATGAGTCATGGATAAGAGAAGAAAAAGTATTTATGTTTGTTAATAAAGACCTTACCCATGCAAGAATACTTATAAACAAAGATATCAATTTCCATAAAAGTCCCTTTTGTATAGGAATATTAAAAAATAATATGTATATTGGTTGAAATGGAAAGCATAGAGTCATATGGGCAATTATATACTCTTAAGAAACACACTGGTCCCAAGGGGCTCATTAGTGAAAAATTCGCCTGCCAGCACAGGAGACACAGGAGACGTGGGTTCAGTCCCCATGTCAGGAACATCTCCTGGAGAAGAAAATGGCAATGCACTCCAGTATTCTTCCTTGAAAAATTCCATGTTCAGAAGAGACTGGTGGGATATAGTCCACAGGAATTACAAAAGATCTGAACATGACTGAGTGACTGAGCACACATACAACTGAGTGACTGAACAACAACAAATACACAGAATTTCATATGATCTGCACAGATGAATTAATATTGGAGAAGTTGCAGAATTCCATTATGAATGCACATGGCAGAACATTTAACAGGCACAGGAGAGGGCAGGGCTGGCGGGAGTGGTTAAAGGAGAGCAGGCTGTGGCAGATCTCCCGCATGAACCCAAGGAGATGAAGACTCTGGGTACACAAAAAGGAGCAGGGGAGTGATACGACTGGGATGATCGGGCTGGCTGCAGAATATAGACCGGATCAGAGCATTTAAATAGGCTGAAGAAACACTTATAAACTTCACATGAAGAGTGACAAAGGCTTGAACTATGTTGACAATAATTATGAAGAGAAAAGAAAGGATAGATTTTGAAGGTAGAATGGACATGACTTCATAACTGGTTGGGTGTAAGGGGAGCAGGACACAATCAAAAGCCAACTTTAGGATTTGAGACTGGCTGACGAGGGAAGTCATGTGGCCACCAACAGACACACAAACAAAAGGAAGCGAATGTTCCCCAGGAATGCTAAGTGCTCATGAGCTGACCTCAGCCATACTGCATTTGAGACAGGCGATCAGTGCTATCTCTGGCAGAGACAACCTAGACAACAGGAGATGTAAGCACAGAGCTTAAAACAAGAGGGAGGACTGGGAATGTAGACATTAGAGTTTCTACCATGAGAGCAGATGCAAAGGGGAAGGAGGAGTCAGGGAGAGCACTGTCACTAGTGTGTAATGCCAAGCAGACGTGGCGAGAGAAGATGTCAAAGGAAAGAGGAAAGAGAAGAGGTCAAAAACCAAGAGGATGCCAAGGCTGACACTTAACACTGTTGAGTATTAAGGACTGAGAAAAAGCAAATGATTTTGCTCAGCACATGACCACTTGAGATATTTGGATTGGCTGTTTCAGTAGATGACTAGAGCAAAAGCATGAATGGCTATGTTAGAAAGAAGACCTCCTTAGGTGTGATACAAAACAAAAAGACTTCCAATTCTAATTTTAATTTTGATAGGATCAAAATGTAAACGTCTATGCTTCACAAGGTATCATAAACCAAGTTTAAAATTAAGTTACAGGGCTTCCCCTGGTGGTCCAGTGGATAAGGACACCGCCTTGCAGTGCAAGGGGCGCCGGTTCGATCTCTGGCCTGGGAAGATCCCACGTGCCGCGGAGCGGCTGGACTGATGTGTCCAATCACCGAGCCGGAGCTCTGGAGCGCATGCAGCCAGAGCCGGTGCTCCGCAACAACAGAGGTCACTGCGATGGGAGGCCCACAGGAGCCAAAGAACAAAGACCATGAAAATAGAGAAATGAAAGACAAATAAGAAGTGGCCCGCCCGCTCTCCTCCCTCCCCAATCCGACCCCCGCCCAAAATACATAAATAAATAAATAAATCTTAAAAAAAAAAAAAATTAAGTTACAGGGTGGAAAATATTTCCAACAGATAAAGAATTAATATCCAAAATCTGTAAGAACTCCTAACACCAAACACACAGACACACAAAACACACAGACTCACAGACAGCAGCTTAAGCAGACAAAGGAAGATGAACAGGCTATTCGCAGAAAAAGCTCAAATGGCTAGTAAGCATAAACAAACATACTCAACCACAGAATCAGGGAAACGCTCAAAAAAGATATAATTTGGGCTTCCCTGGTGATCCAGCGGGTAAAGAGTCCAGCTTGCAGTGCAGGGGGCACCAGTTCGATCCCTGACCCAGGAAGATCCCATGTGCCAAGGAGCAACTGGATCCGTGTGTCCAATTACGAGCCAGCGCTCTGAAGCGCATGCACCCAGAGTCAGTGCTCTGCAAGGAGAGAGGCCACTGCAATGGGAGGCCCACACAGGCCAAGGAATAAAAGATGGATGAAAATAAATTAATAAAAAAATAATAAAAGAGGCTAAAATTAAAAAAAAAAAGATATAATTCTATCAGGCTGGTCAAAACTAATAAACCTGATAGTATAAGTACTGGAATAGGTATAAGAAGCGAAAGTGCCAAAGTTCCCCTGGGGGAACAATTGAGCACTATCTATTAAAATGTAAACTATCAGCAGTTGAGCACTATCTATTAAAATGTAAACTATCAGCAGTAAGGATCAATCTCATTTTCCAATAAAAAGAACCAGGGCTTCTTTTACAGCTAATCCCAGGGCTGTGGCAGAGAAAATATGAGATGAGTCTGCAGCACCTTGCAGTATTAGGAAGTAAGAAAGTGATCAAAAGTTAGAAGTTTGAGGACACGTCAAAAGACACAGGAGCCGGCCACAAAGGCCAAAGCTCTCATAGCCAAAGCTCAAAGAACCTCAGCAACAAAATTAAAAAATAGTAAATAAACAAATTAAATAAACATATTGGATAGCGCAGGGAATAGAACCAATTTTTTAATCAGTTAAATGGTGTATTATATACAAAAATACGGAATCATGCTGCATACCTGAAACTAACAGAATATTATAAATCAACTTTCATTCAAATAATTCACAAAGAAAAAGAAGCATTCATGTTGTTGTACAGATCTGTAAGTCATTTATTTTTCATTGCTCAGTAGTACTGTACTGCATGGCTACTTGAATATTTTTGCTCACGTATCTGTTGATGGATATTTGAGTTATTTCCAGTTTGGGGCTATTAAATATAAAACTTCTATGAACATTAACACAGAAATGAAGAAATAATATTATGTTGGTATATAGCCCAAAGTATGAAATAAAAAAACATAAGTCCATCAAGAAATAATTGAATAAGTACATGGAAGAAACAAATCTTCCTTAAGTGAAAATTTCAAATAGTACATGAAATTTCAAAAAATTTCAAATAATAATAATAAAGATACTACACCCTTCCTGGAGGTTAAGCTTATCTTTCTCCCTCCTCATTTAGTATGGACTAGAGTCAATGACTCAATGCTGAAGAAAAGAACACGGAAAAGGAAAAATAGTCACTTCACAATGAAGGAAGATTGGGCAGCCTTACCTCAGCCAGGTGACCAAGGTGAACACCGTGGATTCCACATATTCCCTGATATGATAAGATGTGACTGTACTCTTTTTTAAAACCTGTAACCTTAATCTAATCAAGAGAAAAAACACCAGACAAGCCCAAACTAAGAGACATCTACAAAATGCTTAACCTTGACTCCTTTAAACAGTCACTGAGGTCATGAAAAATAGGGAAAGTCTGCAGAACTGTGACAGACCACAGGAAGCAAAGGAAATGCAATGAATCCATGCAATGTGGTATCACGGGCTGGATCGTGGAATCAAAAGAAGATGTTAGTGGAAGACATGGTGAAATCTAAATAAAGCCTAGAGTTTAGTTAACAGCAATGTACCAATGTTGGTTTCTTAGTTTTGACAGAGGTGCCATGGCAACATAAGATAACATCAGGGCGAACTGAAAATGGGCAAAAGGTATGTACACAAGAATCATCTGTACTGTCTTTGCAACTTTCATATAAATCTAAAACTATTCCCGTAAAAAGTTTATTTATAAAAATGTGAAATAAATATATTCCAGGAGCAGCAAGTCCAGTTCTTTCTATTCAAGAGCTTACAGAGGTGCGTAAAGATGCATGAATAGTCTTCATTGCAAAATTGTTAGTATCAGGAGAAGATTTTAAATAACTGTAATGGAATAGCTTAAGAAATCATAAAATACCTACATGATGAAAAATCAGACTACGGCTTTAAAAAAACGAGAGGTATCTACATGCAATGAGAATATATAATGTCAAGAGAAAAAATAAATTGCAGAAGGATATTATATAATAAGAAAAAAGAGAAGGGCTTCCCTGGTGGTCCAGTGGGTAAAGAGTCTGCCTTGCAGTGCAAGGGGTACCGGTTCAATCCCTGGCCCAGGAACATCCCACATGCCGTAGAGCGACTGGACCAGTGTATCCAATTATGAGCCTGAGCTCTGGAGCTCATGCGCCCAGAGCCAGTGCTCTGCAACAAGAAAGGCCACTGCAATGGGAGGCCCACACAGGCTAAAGAATAAAGATGGATGAAAAATAAATGAATGAATGACCAATAAAAGAGGCCAAAATTGGGCTTCCTTGGTGGTCCAGTGGGTAAGGACCATGGCAGTGCAAGAGGTGCCAGTTCAATTCCTGGCTTGGGAAGATCCCACGTGCCACATGGAGCACCTGGACTGATGCGTGCAACTACCCACCGGAGCTCTGGAGCACATGCACCCCGAGCCGGTTCTCTGCAACGAGTGAGGCCACTGTGATGGGAGGCCTACACACGCCAAAGAACAAAGATAGATGGAGACAAATAAATGAAAGATTAATAGAAGTGGCCAAAAAATAAAAAATAATAAAATAAAAATTTTAAAAAGAGGCCAAAATTAAAAAGAAAAAGAAGACAAAGTATTTCTACCTATATTTCTGGAGCATGCATACATACATGTCTATGTTTAGATAAAGTCTGTCAAGATCCCAGCAACTTGGTTACAGCAGTCACTTATTGGGGGGTTGGAGGGTCTGGAATTGGAGATGGTGGCTCAGGAGATGTTAGCTTTACCCTGTGACGCTGACATTTACGGTGGCTTCCTCATTTACCTGAGGAAACGGAAAGTTTAAAAATGGAGGGGGGTGGAGGCTTTCATATAAATCTAAAACTATTCCCGTAAAAAGTTTATTTATAAAAATGTGAAATAAATATATTCCAGGAGCAGCAAGTCCAGTTCTTTCTATTCAAGAGCTTACAGAGGTGCGTAAAGATGCATGAATAGTCTTCATTGCAGAATTGTTAGTATCAGGAGAAGATTTTAAATAACTGTAATGGAATAGCTTAAGAAATCATAAAATACCTACATGATGAAAAATCAGACTACGGCTTTAAAAAAACGAGAGGTATCTACATGCAATGAGAATATATAATGTCAAGAGAAAAAATAAATTGCAGAAGGATATTATATAATAAGAAAAAAGAGAAGGGCTTCCCTGGTGGTCCAGTGGGTAAAGAGTCTGCCTTGCAGTGCAAGGGGTACCGGTTCAATCCCTGGCCCAGGAACATCCCACATGCCGTAGAGCGACTGGACCAGTGTATCCAATTATGAGCCTGAGCTCTGGAGCTCATGCGCCCAGAGCCAGTGCTCTGCAACAAGAAAGGCCACTGCAATGGGAGGCCCACACAGGCTAAAGAATAAAGATGGATGAAAAATAAATGAATGAATGACCAATAAAAGAGGCCAAAATTGGGCTTCCTTGGTGGTCCAGTGGGTAAGGACCATGGCAGTGCAAGAGGTGCCAGTTCAATTCCTGGCTTGGGAAGATCCCACGTGCCACATGGAGCACCTGGACTGATGCGTGCAACTACCCACCGGAGCTCTGGAGCACATGCACCCCGAGCCGGTTCTCTGCAACGAGTGAGGCCACTGTGATGGGAGGCCTACACACGCCAAAGAACAAAGATAGATGGAGACAAATAAATGAAAGATTAATAGAAGTGGCCAAAAAATAAAAAATAATAAAATAAAAATTTTAAAAAGAGGCCAAAATTAAAAAGAAAAAGAAGACAAAGTATTTCTACCTATATTTCTGGAGCATGCATACATACATGTCTATGTTTAGATAAAGTCTGTCAAGATCCCAGCAACTTGGTTACAGCAGTCACTTATTGGGGGGTTGGAGGGTCTGGAATTGGAGATGGTGGCTCAGGAGATGTTAGCTTTACCCTGTGACGCTGACATTTATTTCACAAGGATGATGGCTTCCTCATTTACCTGAGGAAACAGTAATGAGTTATAAGGTGGGGAGACAATCTTCCTCTAACACAGGACAGACAATGGCTAGAGGAGGGTTCAGGCAGTTGACCTGGTGCAGCGGTGGAAGGCATTCCATGACGAGCAGTACTGCCGGAGGCCCATGGCCTGAAGCCCTGCCTGGGTCCCAGAGAAAAGCACTTGCTATCAGGCAGACGTCACAGAAGCAATCGGCCTTGACAACAGGGAGGCCAACAGTGGAACGTTCAATTCATCCAGGTTTTCAACATAGGCACAAGCACCTGGAGGGCTCCTGTAGCCATCTGGATTTAAAGAAACACACGCCCCAAGTGATACTGAAACTGACATCTGTAAGGTCAACTGACTCCAGATGACCTGACATTCCAAGGTTCATTCTTCATCCCAGATGCCTAGAATAAAAGCGAAACCAATCAGAACCCACTGCTGTCACTTCACTGACAAATGTCAAAGTAAAACTTTGGAGATGCAAAAGATACCTTTTCCTTGATACCTGTCCTTCCACATTAGGCCAATACATTTCCTTACAAAGCAGGATTACAACAATGTTATGGAAAATCCTGAGACAATTTAACTCAGGGTATATACTTAAATAATGCCAGAGCTCCATTTAGGAGTATACAGTTTTCCTTAATATATTTTAAGAGCTCTTTTCCCATCAATATATCTGATGTTCTTTAACACTTCAGAAGCTTTAAATATGTAATTAAAAATAAATTTCTTCTTTACTACAACTAAGTCTCAGTAAATGATTAGAAGCTACGGCCACTTTCCACCACTTGATTTTTTTTTTTTTTTAAAGCTTTATTTATTTATTTATTTTGGGCAGGGGTCGGGCTGGGGAAGGAGGGGAGCAGGCGGGCCACTTCTATTGGTCTTTCGTTTCTCTATGTTCATCCATCTTTGTTCCTTGGCTCCCGTGGGCCTCCCATCGCGGTGGTGTCTGTTGTTGCATAGCGCCGGCTCTGGCTGCATGCGCTCCAGAGCTCCGGCTTGGCAATTGGACACATCAGTCCAGCCGCTCCGCGGCACGTGGGATCTTCCCAGGCCAGAGATCGAACCGGCGCCCCTTGCACTGCAAGGTGGTGTCCTTACCCACTGGACCACCAGGCGAAGCCCTCCACCGCTTGATTTTTATTAAAATAGGTCACATAGATTCTGTGGTCCATCATATTAATAATTTGAGAATAACAAAATGCTCTTTGCATAGACTTTAACCATGATGAACCCAACTCATCTTTCTGAGCTTACCCCCAAGTAGATGATAAACTGAAGAAAGTCACACCAAGGGGAAGATTTACATCACCAGGAATTCATGATCCCAAACCTCAAATGCACAATGAACAATGCCTACCAATCCCTTATCTGCTCCAATGGACCCTTTTTAATTTTCTCCATTCTCTTCCAACCTCCACTGTTCGTGACCCCTACCCCTTTCCCCCACCCCGTCCTCATTACTCATATGTTACAGATAAAATAGAAGCCATCAGACGGGGAGTCTCTCCTGTCTTTCCAGAACCCAATATGCAAACCTGTTTCATCCTTCCCAATTTTGATCTTTCCTCCTATCACAAAAAGGCAACCATCCCCTGCTTCTCAGGCTGGTGCTACATAGCTTGGGGTTCTAGCTATATCTTGTCGGAATCTTAGCTTGGCAGACATCACTTCTTTCTCTTATCAAGTCAGTTTCTTCTCTACAGGATCTTTCTGTTGACTCTTACACAGGTTTGAGGGGCCCGACTCCAACCCGCCTGCCTTCAGTGAGCTCCCCATCCCCTTCTTATTTTTCCTTCCCTTCAAAGTCGACTTCTTGAAACAGCTGCTCACACTTGTCTGTTACATCACCTGGCACTCAATGCTCCAATCTAGCTCCCCAAATCTACATTCAACATCTTACCTGGCCTCTGAGCAGCATCCGACCACTCCCTCCTTCTTAAAGTACTTTCTTCCCTAAGCATCTATGAAACAACACTCTCCAGCTTTCCTTCTTCTCTGGCCAGTGATCTGTTTCCTTTCCAGGCTCATCCTCCTTTATCTGGCCTAGAAACGCAGTAGTTTTTTGTGGCTCAGTCCGTCTATCCTCTTTTCTCAAAAAATCTCATCCATGCCTTTGGCTTCTAGTATAAGCAATATGCAGACAACTCACCCATTCACATATCCAGTCCAAACCTTTCATCTCAACTCCATGTCTATATATTAACCTTCTACATGCTCTCTCCTCTATGGTGGCTCAAATATACTTCAAATTCAACATGTGTAAAACTGAACCTGAAAATCTCTTCCAGTGTTATCTATCCCAGCAAATAGTGCTTCATCCCCCAAATCCAATCAATCACAAGTGCTCCAACATTATCATCTCTCAACTCTTAACCTACCATCACCCACTATAATCAGTTCTTTGAGTTTCTGCAATAGCTTCCTATCTGATCTACCATATTCAACTGTTCTCTAGATGGCTATCAGAAAACTCTTCTGGAAGCATTAAGTTAAAATCACCTCACCCTTCTCTTAAAATTCTTAGTGATATTAGGATAAATACCAAGATAAAACTCTATACAATGCCCTTCAGGATCTAGGTTGTTCTGGCTCCTCCTTCAGTCAGTTTAGTTCCTCAGTCATGTACAATTCTTTGCAACTCCATGGACTGCTGCACACCAGGCTTCCCTGTCCCTCGCCATACCCTGGAGTTTGCTCAAACTCATATCCATTGAGTTGGTGATGCCATTCAACCATCTTATCCTCTGTTGTCCCCTTCTCCTTCTGCCTTCTATTTTTCCCGGCATCAGGGTCTTTTCCAACGGGTCCTCCCTTCCTGTTCCTGTTTCTCACTCTCTCCAGTTGAGCCACCTTTGCCTCTTCCTATCCCCTGGACTCACTGTGCTCCCTCCCAAATAGGTCCTTTTGTACTGGCTTTTCCCCACTGCCAGGGACTCTTCACACAGACAACAGTCAAGCTTCACTTTTTCATGGACTTCTTCATGAAATCCAAACCTGGCTGGTCTCTATAATGTGCTCGTAGAGCACCACTTATCTCTTTCATAGCACTTTATCAGGTGGTGGTTGTTGTTCAGTCACTAAGTCGTGTCTGACTCTTTGCCACCCCATGAGCCGGATCACGCCAGGCTTCCCTAACCTCCACTATCTCCTGGAGTTTGCTCAAACTAGTATCTATTGAGCCACTGGTTCCTTCCAATCATCTGATCCTCTGTGGCCCCCTTCTATAGCTTTGCATTTTCCACTAGCCTCTGATCAGGTCTATTATGCAAGGCATCATGTTTCTTTTAGCTCAATATTGCCCTCAGAGTAGCTAACCCAGTGGTATGTGTTTAATAAGTATTTGTTGAATGAATGACCATCTTCAACACCTCAGGTTGAAAAATTCTCTGTTTAATGTCCAAATTCAATGGATTCTTAAAATCCAGTCTCTCCTGTTCAGTTTCACTAAACATGCCTCCTTTCATTTATACCTAAAATTACCCAAAACAGCCCACAGGATAAACTTCCAGCTCTAGCTTCTTCCCATTTCACCCTGTCTATGCAAATCCAACAAGATGCTGGGGCAACCTTATGGGCAATAAAGATGAAAACAGGAAAGAGGATCAAGTGAAAAGAGAGACTGCACAAGGAAAGGAAAGCTTGAAACCATTCCACCTGAGGAGGCCTAGCTTAGAGAAAAGTTAGGAATGGGGGACAGATTAAAATATTTGAGCAGCGGTCATGTTCAATAATTAGCAGATTAATTTCTGGTAGTTCTGGATGAGAGTTTCTGGAAAGTCAGTTTCAGCCCAATCAAAAGGAACATCATTCTCATGATTAGAAGTATCTCAATGGGGTCCCTTTTCTAAACAGTGGCTTTGCCACTGGGTCATGATCCAGTGAAGAGTCTGGAGAAATGCACAGCTTAGAAAACAGCTGTTATCAAACATTTTTGTACCAGCTGTGGAACCTTTTCTTCAAGCGAAAACTTCTGAGGAGACCCTGATAGTCTAAGCAAGGAAATGGGAATATCTCTATAGGCACATGACTGCCCCTCCCTCTCCGCTCCACCGTGAGCCAAGGATACCTGCAGTCGCAGCATCCACTGAGCTCTCTAGAACCCACCACAGTCGCTGTCCAGCTTTTTCAGCTCTTACTAGGGTAGGAGTGGAGTAGAGGAAAACACTTCCTAGCTTTTTCCCATTTTAAAAAAAAATTCACTTAGTGAATATTGTTTCCTGTTCCTCAGCATGTATACAGATTTTGTTTCTTTAAAAGGATTTGGTGAGGGGGCACATTTAACACATTGCCTTAACTTTACTGCAAGCTCCTTTATGGCAGAAATCTTTGCACTCTTAATGTGGAATCACATACAATACCAAGCACAGCAGGAGGTAATAAAAAAGAGGAAAAAGAAAAACCCAAACTCTTCCAATATGAAAGTTTAAGATAACTACTTCAGATCTGACTTAAAAAAATACCTAACACCTGATTAGAAAACACAGAAAAGCAAAGAAACAATTTCAAATACACATTCTCCTCCTTTATCCAGTCCCAGTCACCTCCCACCCTCCGTTTACCTTCACAGGTAAGAATAATACCTGTCTAGCATTCTTTCACCAGAAGAAGGAAACTGGATTGTCCCCCAAGAAAGCAGTCCCAAGAGATGAACTACTTTTCATAGGAAATTTGCTTGACTGGAATATCCAGGAATAAAGTTCACTTTTATTATAAATCATTGATCTTATTTCCTGTATCTTCTTTAATGATGATAAATTAATTCATGGATAGTATAGGAATCCCAAATAATAGGCTTGATAGGCCATCATACTTAACATAACCCACTCAGAAGAGGAATTTTTCCAATTACAGATCGAGGTGGGTGCTTAACTTGCTTCATAATGAAGAGTTGTCTCTAGATGGGTAAGTCTTGGTGATAATATGATACTAGCAGATAGAACTGGAGAAGGAAATGGCAACCCACTCCAGTATTCTTGCCTGGAGAATCCCCATGGACAGAGAAGCCTGAAGGGCTGAAGTCCATGGGGTCACTCAAGTGACTATGCAGCAGCAGCAGATAAAAATGTGTGAAAAACCCTTTCCAGAGAAGCATTTATACTTCCTGGAGGCACCTGATTATTTTCCTATATTTTTAGATTAACTTTCTTTCAGTGGATTCCTGTTCTGAAAAAAAAAAAAATCACACTTGCACCCTTAAATTCTGACCTATAAAGATCAGGTATGAGCACACTATAAATCAGAAGTTTCTGCTACCGAAGTTACATATTAACACGCATAAATATTCACCTAGAATAGTAGTGTAAGCAGTATATTTTGAGGAGTAATCAAAATGCTAACACATTCTAAACTACCAAGGGACAAAACCATTCTTGAGAAAGAGTACACATTTAGAGTGACATTTTCAGATCTCCTAAAATGTTATAGTGATGAACTACAGAATATAACAACAAAGCATTGAGTCTGGAATCATAACAACATGTCTCTAATTGTTGCTTTATCACCGCCTAACAAACTGACTAATAGTGGTCATTTCTCTTACTGCTCCTCAGTTTCCTCACTTATAAAAGGTCAGACTTGTACACTCACTTCTGAAGTTTAAGTTTCTCCTACTCTGCAAAGTCAGTGTCCCTAAATGGAGTGCACTGACAACATCATCATGCGACTCCTACAGAGGGAAACAGAAGACACTCACTTGAGGCGGTTTGAGAAAGTCCTCTTTAGGAGCTGGTAACATGTATTTATTCATTCACTCACGTGCTCATTTATTCATTCCAGCAGTGCATTCACACGCTATCCAAATAAGTCATGTGACATGTTTCAGTAGGTTTATGCAATTAGTAAGTAACACATCTTGGATGTTCTACTGAACATAAAATAGCATAAACTGACATTTGATTTGGTTTTATCAGTCAAAAGGAAAACCTCCTCAAAATTATAAAATCACTTACTATCTCTAAATTATTTCAGGCAATGATAGTCTCTACCACATTAGGTACAGAGTTTCAAAGTTAAGGAGAGTGTGGCAATGATTTGTCAGATATGACATAAAAAAAACACAATGAAAATAAAATTAGACAAAAGGAACTATATCAAACTTAAAATTTTTGTGCATCAAAAGGTACAATCAACAGTCAAAAGGCAACCTACAGAATAAGAAAAAATGTTTGCAGGTTGTATGTCTGTATGAGGAGTTAATATCAAAATACATAAAGAACTGCTACAATTCAACAACAAAAAATTAAATCTGGTTAGATTAGAAAATGAGCAAAGAACCTGAACAGGCATTTCTCCAAAGAAGATATACAAATGACCAACAAGTATATAAAAAGATGTTCAATATCATTAATCAACAGAGAAATCAAAACCACAATAATACCTCATATCCATTAGAATAGCTACTATGAAAAAAAAGATAACAAAATTGACAATGTCGATGAAGATGTGTAGAAATTAGAACCCTTATGCACTGCTGGAGCATGAAATGCTGCAACCACCAAGAAAATTGTTTCAGAGGTTCTTCAAAAAATTAAAACAGAACTACTCTATGATCAACAATATCATTTCTGGGTTTGCAATCAAAATAATTGAATGTGGGGGTCTTAGTTATTTGCACATTCAAGTTCATAGCAGAACTAGTCATAATACCCAAAATGACTATGTCTTTCACTCAGTTTCCTCACTTATAAAAGGTCAGACTTGTACACTCACTTCTGAAGTTTAAGTTTCTCCTACTCTGCAAAGTCAGTGTCCCTAAATGGAGTGCACTGACAACATCATCATGCGACTCCTACAGAGGGAAACAGAAGACACTCACTTGAGGCGGTTTGAGAAAGTCCTCTTTAGGAGCTGGTAACATGTATTTATTCATTCACTCACGTGCTCATTTATTCATTCCAGCAGTGCATTCACACGCTATCCAAATAAGTCATGTGACATGTTTCAGTAGGTTTATGCAATTAGTAAGTAACACATCTTGGATGTTCTACTGAACATAAAATAGCATAAACTGACATTTGATTTTTTTTTATCAGTCAAAAGGAAAACCTCCTCAAAATTATAAAATCACTTACTATCTCTAAATTATTTCAGGCAATGATAGTCTCTACCACATTAGGTACAGAGTTTCAAAGTTAAGGAGAGTGTGGCAATGATTTGTCAGATATGACATAAAAAAAACACAATGAAAATAAAATTAGACAAAATGAACTATATCAAACTTAAAATTTTTGTGCATCAAAAGGTACAATCAACAGTCAAAAGGCAACCTACAGAATAAGAAAAAATGTTTGCAGGTTGTATGTCTGTATGAGGAGTTAATATCAAAATACATAAAGAACTGCTACAATTCAACAACAAAAAATTAAATCTGGTTAGATTAGAAAATGAGCAAAGAACCTGAACAGGCATTTCTCCAAAGAAGATATACAAATGACCAACAAGTATATAAAAAGATGTTCAATATCATTAATCAACAGAGAAATCAAAACCACAATAATACCTCATATCCATTAGAATAGCTACTATGAAAAAAAAGATAACAAAATTGACAATGTCGATGAAGATGTGTAGAAATTAGAACCCTTATGCACTGCTGGAGCATGAAATGCTGCAACCACCAAGAAAATTGTTTCAGAGGTTCTTCAAAAAATTAAAACAGAACTACTCTATGATCAACAATATCATTTCTGGGTTTGCAATCAAAATAATTGAATGTGGGGGTCTTAGTTATTTGCACATTCAAGTTCATAGCAGAACTAGTCATAATACCCAAGACTGGAAGCAATCTAAATGTCTATTGAATGAATGGATAAACCAAAAGTAGTATATACTTACAAGAGAATAGTACGCAGCATTAAAAAGGAAAGCAATCATGTTACATGCTACAACATGAATGACCCTTAAGGACATGCTAAGTGAATTAAGTCAGTTACAAAAAGGCAAATACTATATGATTCCACTTACATGAAGTATCTAAAGTAGTCAATGTGATCAAATGAACTGTGGCTCCTCCAAAATTCATATGTTGAAATATGAACAGTTAAAGCTCTAATCCTCGATGTGACTGTATTTGAAGACAGTGCCTTTAAAAAAGTACTTAATCAAAAGAGGTCAAAAGAATGAGACCTTATCAGAGGAGGACTCTTCCTCCTCTGATCCCTCCCTCCTTCCCCTCTCTTTACATATGAGGCCACAGCAAGATGGTAACCATTCATTTACAAACCCACAAGAGAAATCGATCCCAATGGCACTTTGATCTTGGATTTCTAGCCTCAAGAACTATAAGGAAATACACTTCTGTTGTTTAAAGCATACAGTCCGTGGCATTTTGTTATAGAAGCCACAGGAGATTAATGCATTCAAACCCATAAAAACAGAAAATTGGATGGTGATTACCACAGGCTAGGGGAAGGGTAAAAAGGTTAGAGTTGCAAATTTGAAAGATGAAAAAGTTCTGGAGATGGGTTTCACAACGGTACGAGTATAACGACTTCGAAACTGCGTGGGTCCACTTACATGCAGATTTTTTTTCAATAGTAAGTGCTACAGTACTACATGATCTGTGGTTGGTTGAATCCGTGACTGCAGATATAGAGGAACCTCAAACACAGAGGCCTGATTACAAATTACAAATGGATTTTTGACTGCACAGTTGGTGCCCCTAACCCCCGTGTTACTCAAAGGGCAACTGCATTTAACATTTCTGAACTGACACTTAAAAATTAATAATATAGTGAATTTTGTTATGTGATTTTTACCACAGCAAAGAAAAATTAAGCAGAATTTCCATCTTAAATAAAGGAGAAAAAGATTAAAAAACGCTATTACTTTACAAGTAGAAACAACTAGTATATTTTATGTATATGAAATGTATATGGGTGTGTGTTATGTGTTTTTATTTCATTAGGAAAAGCAATAATGATAACTATCTTAGAGCAAAAATAACACGTCTATCTTAAAACCAATATTTATCACCTTTAGCCAACACAGAGAAACTTAGTTTGCAAAATTTTATCTCTAAATTCTACTGTAATTTGGGGTGAATATAACATATTAACAACATTTCATCCCTCAGTATCTTTTGCAAGAAAATGCTGCTATTAACAAATAGGCACAGTTCTCAGTTCAAATTTTCCAGATGCCTAAGAAAGATATTATATCTTTTGTAAAAAGATGAAAAGAACCACTACCAACATTAGAATTCATGTTAACTTATACAAAAGAGAATTCAATTTGGATTTTTAAAATTACTTATTTTTACTTAATGATTTTATTCCTCTAAGATCTCTCTTTAAAATATAACAGCAAACAACCTGATAACTATAAAATTCTTCATCATGTTTAACAAAAAGTTATCTATTCTTCATGTTTGCCCCAAAGAAAAAAAACCAGTGTAACAATAGTTAACACTATATTTTATCACTTAGCATTCCAACAGTTATTTATTCTAAAGTTAACATGTAAAAAAGAAAAATAAAAAACAAAGTTAACGTGGGAATACAGAGATTTCGACTCATGCTGTTACTGAAATGCAAGTGCATGTGCCCACAGTGAGGCCAAACAATACTAAAACGTCAGAATTCAGAGCAGAGAAAGGTTTAGTGAAGGCCATGCAAGGGATGGGCTGCTCATGCCTTAAGAACCCCAAACTCCCCAAAAGTTTTAGCAAAGCCCTTTTTCTAGGAAAGGTGAGGATGGGGCGTTATTGGTTGTTGCAAACTTGTTGGCTCAGGACCTTTGTTCTTGCGGGTCAGGTCACAGTCAGGTAATGATGCTCCTCTAAATATCTACCAAACAAAAACCCCTGTTCTGACAAGAAAGGGCAAGGGCTCAAGGAACAACTTTCACCCTCCGAGGCCCAGGTCCTAACTCAGAGGAGGCAGATCTCAGTGGCAGCTCCTTTAGGCTCAGGTCCTGGGATCCCGCCCAGCTGTCATCACTGGGGGACCCAGATGCTCAACCTAACTGGCCCTCAGGCTGTTCAGGCTGGCCAAATAATGGTGGCGCGATGGAGGAGGGTGGAGACAGGCAATGTCGGCCTATGCAGACAGCTGCTGCCATTACATTGCAGAGACAGGGATGGAGGTTCACTGCTGGCCTGAGGCTAATGGGTGACCTTGGCAAGGGCTGTGGAGCCCCGCAGGACACAGCCCCGAGGCTGTTCCCTTGGCACCGGAGCCCACCTACCGGTCCAAGGCCAGGTGCACTAGAGGGCCCTGCAGAGAAGGCTGGGATCCACCTCTTACCTCACTTCCCACTTGACGACCACCACTCCACTGTTGGCTGAAAAGCCCACTATCCGTCCTTTATTGCAGGAGTTTGCTTGGGGGAGGGGCCAACTATGGCACCAACCAATGTCTGAACAGGACCTCTAATGGTCACTCACAGACATCTGCTGGCTTCGGGGAGGAGCCTATTGTGGCACTAACCAATAGCTAAGGAGGATCACTCATGGTCCGGTGCTAACCATTATCTAGTAAAGTGGTGTGGGATAAAGGCCCACAGCAACAACGACAGCCGCACGCTAAGTGTTGTTCTCACCTGGTTCTCTTACAGTGACACAGTAATATTTCTCAAATCCGCCGGCCTAAATTCCATTTCAAGAAAAGTGTTGGCCGTGACACTCAAACACAAGAGGAAAGGTAGACACTGCTGAGTTTCAGGAGATCATCATGAACAGGATTTCTCAACTTTAGCACAACTGGCATTTAGAGGCCGGATAATTATTTGTTGTAAGGACTCCAGGATGTTTAAGAGCAACCCCAGCTCCATCTACTATTAGATGCCGTTGGTCCCTCAAGTTGTGTGACAACCAAAAATATCCCCAGATATTATCCAATGTCCCTCAAGGGACAAAATTACCCCTAATCTAAAGAATAGGAGGCATCAGGTGAAATAATGAATTAAAAGAATTAAACTGCAGAAGTGAATTTAAAAGATTCTAAGCTAAAAAGTTAATATCTAGGATCTAAACTTTGACATGCAAACTAAAGAGTGCGAGTTGTAAGATAACTCTGGCAAAGAGTGGGCAGGGTGAAAGGGATTCAAAAAAATAGACTTCAAAATGTTAAAGAGACATGTGTGTCTATTGCTAGAAAGAACATTCTAAATATATTACATGCCATTTTTTGTATGTGTTCAAGGAAATAAGACCATAGTTACATTTGCTATTTTCCTCTTTTAGACTGCCATCTGGTAATCCACACTTCCACTAGAAAAAACTTCTAGCCAGTTGGACTAAAATAGTTAATACACCACCCCCATGACCCAAAAATATGCCAGGGACTCTACAGTTTACTGTTATGCTCCAAAATAGATACTAATGTCTTAAAAGACAAAAGTAAATAATTTACAAGATGCTTACCCAACCTGTGAAATTTCCTCCCCACCTTTGGAGGACACTGAGGCAACAGTAGCCAAAGGAAAACCACAACAAACATAGCTCTACAGAACAGGCAAACTGAAGTAATAAACTCACTTACTGGACACCAACTCATCCCCAAGATAGGTGGAGTTTTTCTTTTTAAAAATCCACTAAGGGCTTCCCTGGTGGTCCAGTGGGTAAGGACACTGCCTTGCAGTGCAAGGGGCGCCGGGTCGAGCCCTGGCCTGGGAAGATCCCACGTGCCACGGAGCGGCTGGACTGATGTGTCCAAATACCGAGCTGGAGCTCTGGAGTGCATGAGTCCAGAGCCCGTGCTCTGCGACAACAGATGCCACCACAATGGGAGGCCCACACAGGCCAAAGAACGAAGATGGATGAAAATAGACAAATGAAAGACCAATAGAAGTGGCCCGCCTGCTCCCCTCCCTCCCCAACCCCACCCTCAGCAAAATAAATAAATAAATAAATCTTAAAAAAAAAAATCCACTAATATTTAAAACCACCATTTTAACTAATAATAATTTTATTTATTATAAGAAAATGACCCTTCATTTCTTACTCTCTATTTTTTCTTTTATTTTTTTAATGGAAGGATAATAGCTTTACAGAGTTGTGTTGTTTACTACCAAACATCAACATGAATCGGCCTCAGGTATACATATGTTCCCTCCCTCCTGAACTTCCCTCCTGTCTGCCTCTCCATCCCACCCTCTGGGTTGTTACAGAGCACCTGCTTGAATTCCCTTAGTCTTAGAGCCAATTCCCTTTGGTTATCTATTTTACATATGGCAAAGCAAGTTTTCATGTTACTCTTTATATACACCTCACCCACTCCTCCTTCCCCACAATGTCCATAAGTCTGTTCTCTCTGTCTGTTATGACTTCTCGATTTAAACTTACAATTTTATTTTTTATCAATATCATATAAATATTTATACTATCAATATCATTAAATTCTATATTTCCTTATAACCATTTAAGAAGAACATTCTGGAATCCTAGTGATTAAATTTCTTTTCTTGTGCTCAGGGACTATAAAACATGATAGAACCCCACAGAACTGTACTATTTGTTCTCAAGAGCTCAATGTAGTATAAAGATGTTATAATTACAAGAAAGTACTTTAAAATGAAGCCATAACTTTTATAGATACTACCTATAATGTTTGTGAACTGTGCTTGTCATTCACATAAGAGATATATTTTGTAAGGATAGATATCTGCCTAAACTATCTTATGGGCAATATTTCACTGGTATCAGAACAAAATGGTATTTCAAGGAACATTAATTTTTTTCAGAAAACCCTAATGTATCTTATTAATTAATATTTTATTTCTGATATCATAACTGAAGCACAAGGTCAAAAGAATAACAATTCAAACAAATATAATGCATCATGAAAAAAAAAATTAAGTAAAAATCCACTAATAAATATAGCAGAACACAATGGACTAGAGTCATTATATTTCCAGTCAGAATACATGAAATGCTAGAACAGGTACACTGAGTCCTTGCTAACTCTCCTGAAGAAGGGCAGAACAAAGAGCCTCCATGATGATGAAGTCAAGTTGTTTTTTTTTTTAAAGATTTATTTATTTATTTATTTTTTGGGCGGGGATCGGGTTGGGGAGGGAGGGGAGCGGGCGGGCCACTTCTATTGGTCTTTCATTTCTCTGTTTTCATCCATCTTTGTTCTTTGGCTCCTGTGGGCCTCCCATCGCGGTGGCGTCTGTCGCTGCAGAGTGCCAACTCTGGGCGCATGCGCTCCAGAGCTCTGGCTCAGTGATGGGACACATGGGTCCAGCCGCTCCGCGGCACGTGGGATCTTCCCAGGCCAGGGATCGACCCGGCGCCCCTTGCACTGCAAGGCGGTGTCCTTACCCACTGGCCCACCAGGGGAAGCCCCTGAAGTCAAGTTTTACCACCATAACTAATCTGAACTACTTCCTTTTTTCAGAACTTTTTTCCAAAAGTTGTCAAAAATAGGCACACCTAGTCTACTATCTCCTTTGAGTTCTCATTCCCTAATCCATAAAGGAAGGCTACAGTAACAAGAACTGATAATCACGAGCAGCAGAAGAGTGATGAATTAGGAGGATGAGCAGACACCCACTGTGTGTGTTTCGTCGGGTGCAAACACAGACTATATGCTTGGAGCACTTCTACGAGCGCTCCTCTAGACGGGGGATGAGGAAACAGGCACAGTCCTAGCTCTCCTGGAGTGCACGTCCTAGTGCAAGAATTCCAGCAAAATTGTCAAGAGAAGCATGAATATATAAGACAAGAGAGTTAACTGAAAAAACAAACGACTTCTAAGTATAATCATTATTCTCACAGAGACTGAGGGAATACTGCATCTGTAAGGCAAGAATAGTTTATGACACTAGAGAAATTTTTGAATAAATACTTATATTTAGACCTCTGAATGAAATCCTAGACACCAAAGATAAAGAGAAAATCCTAAAAGCTTTTCAGAGACACAAAAGAGGTATAAGGTATTTTCAGATATTCAAGGATTGACTACAGTCCAAGTTTAAAAGAACTATTAAACTTTATCAAATCAAACAATTGGAACTAAGAATCACAAGTTTAAAAAATATATGTGCATATAATATAATACTATTTGCAAATAGTTTTAAAATCATCAAACAATCTTGCATGTTCTTATGGTAACACACTTGCACAATAAAAATATAAAGACATTTATGTTCATTATTCATGAGTACAGGTCAGAAGTGGAGCAAACGGGGTAGAGCTTTGGCTTGATACTTCTTTAAGAGGAAACAACCTCCATCATCAGAATCACAAATGATCTCACAAAGGGGATAAAGTGTCTTATGAAAGAGTGAGAGACTGAATGCAAAACCTTGTTAAGAAGGAATATGGAGAGAGGGAAGAACTGGAAGTTTGGGATTAGCAGAGACACAACAAGGTCTCTCTGCATATAGCACAGAGAGCTATATTCAATATCCTGTGATAAACCATAATGGAAAAGGATAGAAAAAAAAATGTTTAAAGAGTTGTTTCTTGTTTTGGTGACAAACATGGATACTAGATAAATCTAGACATTGATAGCTTCACAAAATAAGTTTAAGGATGTTCTTAAACATTTATGGTTAACCACTAAAAATCATTTTGAAATAGGTATTTGGTTTTTACTTTCAAATCATCATAGGAAAGAAATGACACAGAGAAGGTTACCAAAGTAAAAGTCAGCAGACTAAGTTCAACTACATCAATAACCACAATAAATGAGAATGAAGCTCACTATTAAAATAAACAGACTGTCACTACAGTCTTAAAATGTTCAGCTACATGCTGTTTACAAGGTATATGTTAATAAGTTACATAACTAAGAGAATATGGCTTATGTATTTTATACTTTCGGGACTTTATTGAGAGGTTGTATGTACTGCTGTTTAGATATATACCTAAGATAATGTGGGAGAGCTAAAAAGAAACAAATGCAAAAAGACATAACAAATCAATCAATTTTTTAAAAGGAAAGTAAATATAACAATAACAATATCAGGCAAACCAGAATTAAAGAAAAATAGTATCAAGTGAGAGAAATCTTACTGATAAAACATGCAATTACTCAAGCTGTTATGGCATAAACAATTTATTCACCTAATTACGTAGTTTTAAAACATAATGTGGAAAGAAGCATCCAAACTAGAAGAAAATGACTTTTTCATAATCACAGCAAGATTTAACATGCCCTTCTCAAAATACCCACATTTCAAATACATAGGGAACTCAGGTTTGATCCCTGGGTCAGGAAAATCCCCTGAAGGAAATAGCAACCCACTCCAGTATTCTTGCTAGGAAATCCCATTGACAGAAGAGCCTGCTACAGTCCTTGCAATTGCAAAAGAGTCGGACATGAATGAGCAACTAAACAACAACACACACACACCCCTCAATAAAATCCCCAAAGCATCAAATACATAAGCCTATTCTCTGATCAAGCCTCAGTAAAACACAAGGACAGCCAACTGTCTGTTTCATTTAGACTGGCATCAGATGGGCAAAAATCTATGTGGTAGTTTGAGTGTGGGTATAGAAAAAAGGGTATTTACAGAAATTTTATGTGGGAGGATAAATTTTCAATGCCATTTTACAAAATAATTTGATAGTATCATCAAAATTTTGTATATCATTCCCTGTCATTTAGGAATTTTACTTTTAGAAATACCCCATAAAAACTACGCATAATCACAAAACAAGAGTACAAGACACAGTGCAGGGCTTCTCTGGTGGTCCAGTGGATAGGGACACTGCCTTGCAGTGCAAGGGGATCTGGTTCGATCCCTGGCCTGGGAAGATTCCACATGCTACGCAGCGGCTGGACCAATGTGTCCAACTACAGAGCAGGAGCTCTGGAGAGCATGCGCCCGGAGCCTGTGCTCTGTGACAAGAGAAGCCACTCTGATAGGAGGCTCACACAGGCTAAAGAATAAAGATAAATAAATGGAAGACCAATAGAAGTGCCTACCCCCTCAAAAAACGCAGTGCAATACTACGGAGAGCAGCAAAAAAGTAAAAACCCAAATATCACCAACAAAAAAAAATGGTTAAATTACTTACAGTACGTCCATTTCATAAAGTGCCAAACATTGACAGGGAAAGAATCTCCAAGATACAATATTGTTGTTTTAAGTGTAAAAAAATACACTGTACCATTCAAATGATATCAAGATGCAAAAAAGAAAAAAGTGGAAAAACACACAACATACTTTTTTTTTTCTAGAGAAGGGACATGATGGAGGACATTCATATTTTACTTTACGTAAGTCTTTACTGCTTGAATATTTTATGACTTGTACCGCTTGCATAATTCAAAGACAAGAAAAGACAAGCAATAATTTTTAGGAATTTCTTATTTACTTCCCAGAAGACTGGGATATTTCCGTTCTTAGTACAGATTTGATCAAACCCATCAGAGAGTACAGGACAAGCATAAAATTCCAATCTGTTCAAATAAGAACATTTTCTGTTCCCTCTGCCAGGAATGCTCTTCCTCAGAGATGGCTCACTTCCTCACCGCCTTCATGTTTTCCACTTAAATGTCATTTTTTCTGAGGACGACGCTTCAATATAAAATGCCAACCTCCATCACTCATATTACCTCTCCCCAATCACCTTAACTTGTTTTATAGTTCACGAGGGTAATTTAACCCCTGTGTCCCAGTGACCTTGTCTTTAAGATGGGTGATACGTGCACCTACCCCACAGGGTTGCTGTTAGACTTAAAATGAGCCAGGAACCCTCAGATGAGCACCTGACTTAAAGGAAGAGTGGTATCAGTCTTAGATATTTTGTCTGTTTTGTTTACGGTCTATCTCCCCACCGCCCCCCATGAGAATGACAAACCTAAGAAGCAGGCATTGCATTTTTGTTCACTACTGTATCCCAAATGTCTGGAAAGTGTTCATCACTAAATATTCATAGCTGCGGAAAGCTGATTTAGTACTTTAAATCCATATATACAGACAGCTGAGATTACAAAAAGAAAAAAAAAGGCCAATTATTTTCAGTAAAAGCAAACTTTCTGTACATTAAGCAGGAATAATCTGTAATGTTTCCATCCACTTTGAAAGCACAATGTGTAGCAGTATGACTGCTAATAGTATCCAGTAGGGAAGTGGTACACTTCCACTTAGTTTCTTAATTTCTCAACACTAACGTGGCCAATAGAAAGGAAAATTGGAGGGAGAAAACAAAAGCATGACTTACTCTGCATTCAGGCTTTTGACGCATGGCTGGTAGAGAACCTTGACAGCATTCCAGGCAGAACTGGAATTGGCCTTTAATACGTCTTCCAACAGAGGGAATTTCTGGGTACTTGTGGAATGTCCCAAAGATTCAATCACCAAACTGTCTGAGTTTAAAAGCCATAGCTAAAGAAATGGAGAGAAAAGTCCAAGCATTAAGAATATATATTAAAAATAAAGAATATCACCACCAATCCACATCTCATACAACCATGCAAACAAACAAACAAAAAAAACTATTCAAAAAAAAAAGACAAAACTATAAAACACCAGAAAAAATATTGGAAGAATCATGTATGCAACTTCTAAGTAGGGAAAGCCTTTCAAAGTCCCTGACAACAGTTTTTAAAGACAACTGATTAGGAGAAAATATGCAATACATACAAAGCTATTATCCATAATTTTATAGAGTTCCAAGCAATTAATAAGGGGGAAAAAAACAGACCAAGAGAAATACAGGTGATGAACATGAATAGAATTGAACAGAATAAATAAGTGGTAAATATGTAAAAATGTTAATATAACTAGTAATAAGGAAATACAAAGTTTTGTGCCACTTCTTTTCACTTATTAGATTGGCAAATAAAAAAAGACCGACAACATCAAGCTCAGAAGAGTTCAGAGAAGGTCTTCCCACACACTGCTCACGGAAGTGTTTCCAGATTTGGAAGCAGGTGATTCGTTGAGGATTTACCCTTAGGAGAAACCACAGGAGGGAAAGAGGAGAAGGCAGGGGAAGGAGCTGGCCAATGATGAGGACTCAGCCTGATCTCACAGGGAGCCCCAGAGTCTGAACTTCACGAACAAAGTTTATCTCATTGTGAGACAGGAGACGGTAGGTTTTGTAGCCCGGGGTCAAGTCACAGGCAGGTTGAGCAGGGCAGGGGTGAGGGAAGACACAACACTCCCCAGGCCAGGCTGCATCTGTCCAGATGGGACAAAAGTCTGCACAAAGGCAGCTGTGAACCATGAGCAGGAAACATTCTCTCAATGGGAAGTGGGGAACCAGCCGAGGAGAGGGGAACTGGGTGGGGTACCAAGAATTTGTATAAGAGATAAAGGAGGTTTATAAGGGATAAATACTCTAACTTTTTGGAGGTAATAATCATCAGAGTTTAAAATACGCAAGTGCCAAAACTGCATAAGATGAGAAAGATCTGTTTCTAAGGTACTCAAATTACACATGCAATGATGACTTTCCCTGCAGCACTATCTCTACCAGTCATACAGTAGTGTTCTAGCCATTAATAAGAGTCCACATTTACACTGACAAGAAACAGACCTCATGATGCATGGCTGTGTTAAGTACAGATGTTGAAAAATGATGCTAATCACTTCTCATGTTATTTTTACAAATACCTTTCAGTGTGCACATCCATGTGTAGCCCTATGGACCCCAG
The DNA here is from genome assembly GCA_022376925.1 of Tragulus kanchil. Lineage (NCBI taxonomy): Eukaryota > Metazoa > Chordata > Mammalia > Artiodactyla > Tragulidae > Tragulus > Tragulus kanchil. Next base: position 184,111,092 of record JAIOJX010000026.1, read on the forward strand.
CCCGCCAGGCTCCTCTGTCCATGGGCTTCTCCCAAAAAGAATACTGTACTGGGTTGCCATGCCCTCCCCTTCAGGGGATCTTCCCCACCCAGGGATCGAACCTATATCTCTTATGTCTCCTGCATTGACAGGCGGGTTCCAGCCGTTCCCCCGGAGAAGGGATAGGCTATCCATTCCAGTATTCTTGGGCTTCTCTGGTAGCTCAGATGGTAAAGAATCTGCCTGCAGTGCAGAAGACCTGGGTTCCATCCCTGGATTGTGAACATTCCCTGGAGTAAGGGATAGGCTACCCACCCCCGTATTCTTTTTTTTAAAAAAAACATTTATTTTATTTATTTATCTTTTGCGGGGTGGGGTGGGGAGGGAGGGGGACGGGCGGGCCACTTCTATTGGTCTTTCATTTCTCTATTTTCATCCAGCTTTGTTCTTTTGGCTCTTGTGGGCCTCCCATGGCGGTGGCCTCTGCTGTCGCAGAGCGCCAGCTCTGGGCGCATGCGCCCCAGAGCTCCAGCTCGGTAACTGGACACATCGGTCCAGCCGCTCCACGGCACGTGGGATCTTCCCAGGCCAGGGATCGAACCGGCGCCCCTTTGTACTGCAAGGCGGTGTCCTTACCCACTGGACCACCAGGGAAGCCCCCACCCCAGTATTCTTGCCTGGAGAATTTCATGGCTCATCCATGGGTCATAAAGAGTCGGACATGACTGGGAGACTTTCACTTTCACTTTTCCTTACAACTAGCGCCACACGGAAAGCCCCACCTTTGGGTGTGTGTATTTATAACAGTAGGGGGAAAATATTGAAGTACACATATCAGACTTAATAATGATTGCCTTTGGATGATATGACACACCCAGGGAAGAAGAGGAGACAGGATGGAAGGAATGACCACTTTTTTTATATTCTTCATGTTGTCAGCATATGTTTCAAAAATGTACACTTTAAAAAAAAATGTATTCTTTTATACAGAAGAATAAAATTTTAACTTAAATATACATTTAGTAGTAAGTGTAAAAAGTTCCTATTCCTGGGGCTTCCCTGGCAGTCCAGTGGATAAACAGTCCACCTTGCAGTGCAAGGGGCACCAGTTCGATCCATGGCCTGGGATGATCCCATGTGCCACGGAGAGGCTGGACCAGTGTGTCCAATTGCGAGCCAGCGCTCTGGAGCACATGAGCACAGAGCCAGTGCTCTGCAATGATAGAGACCACTGCAATGGGAGGCCCACACAGGCCAAAGAATAAAGATGGATGAAAATAAATAAATTAAAAAACTAGTGAAAAAAAAAGAGCCCCCCCCACCCCTCCAAAATTGTGGAGGTTCTCAGATCCTCCAGTCTCTGGAAGATACTTGCCTGCCACAGTTTCATCTATCATAAAACACCTAAAAATTATTAAAAAAAAAAAATTCCTATGCCTGATTTTCAACTTGAAAAGATGAAAACTAAGGGAATTTCCTGGAGGTCCAGCGGTTCGGACTGTGTGCTTCCACTGCAGGAGCATAAGTTCAATCCTTGGTTGCAGAACTAAGATCCTGCAAGCCTCCAGATGTGGCCAAAGGAAAAAAATGGAAACAACAACAAAAAAAGCAAATTAAAACTGACTTCAGACTATGACTATACAGTATACTTAGTATCAACCTGAGATAAAAACCATTTTAACTTTGAATAAAAGTTATCAGACATTAGAGAAGCATGGAGACCCTGTGATGGATGGTCAGCCACAAAACACCACCAAATTACAACATCAATTCCCTCCCTCCTTTCAGCTACCATGCTCACCTATAAGCATGTGAAGACCTAGAAGGCATTTTTAATTCTATCCTGAGTACCCAGGACAGACTCTTTGAAATAAGAGTCTAATAATAATATATGTTTCCTGATTGAATAAAAAGGATGTGGAGACAAAGAGACTTGGACCCTCTTGAGATTTTGACATTATGCCCTGAACACTTCTCGGCAGAACATTATTTTTAAGAGAAGCAGCTTAGTATTAGGTGCCTGTGGAATATGTAGGGGATGATTCTGCTAACTATGGAGCCTCTTCTCTAAAACCTGTCACTACTTCTCAAACACCAAAGTGTTAAAGTCAGTATCTGAAGAGATCTCTGCACCTGCATGTTCACTGCAGCACTGCTGACAACAGGCAAGATGCAGAAACAATGTAAATGCCCACCAACGATGCATGGATAGGGAAAATGTGGTATATACACCCAGTGGAGCATAAATTAGCCTTTAAAAAGAATGAACTCTTATATTAAGTGACAATACAGACGAGCCTTGAGATTATGATAAATAAAACCAGTAAGACACGGCCAGATAATACTGTGTGTTTGCATTTACATGAAGAATTGAAAATAGCCTAACTCATAGAAGCAGCGAGTAGAATGCTGGTTGCCAGGTGCTGGGTTGGGGGGAGGGTAGGGAGAAATAAGGAGTGGCTAATCAAAGGGTATAAGGCTTTAGCTGGGAAAGATGAGTAAGTTCTAGAGATCTGCTGTACCCCATGGGTGTTCAATGTGAAAACTAAGGGAATTTCCTGGAGGTCCAGCGGTTCGGACTGTGTGCTTCCACTGCAGGAGCATAAGTTCAATCCTTGGTTGCAGAACTAAGATCCTGCAAGCCTCCAGATGTGGCCAAAGGAAAAAAATGGAAACAACAACAAAAAAAGCAAATTAAAACTGACTTCAGACTATGACTATACAGTATACTTAGTATCAACCTGAGATAAAAACCATTTTAACTTTGAATAAAAGTTATCAGACATTAGAGAAGCATGGAGACCCTGTGATGGATGGTCAGCCACAAAACACCACCAAATTACAACATCAATTCCCTCCCTCCTTTCAGCTACCATGCTCACCTATAAGCATGTGAAGACCTAGAAGGCATTTTTAATTCTATCCTGAGTACCCAGGACAGACTCTTTGAAATAAGAGTAAATATATGTTTCCTGATTGAATAAAAAGGATGTGGAGACAAAGAGACTTGGACCCTCTTGAGATTTTGACATTATGCCCTGAACACTTCTCGGCAGAACATTATTTTTAAGAGAAGCAGCTTAGTATTAGGTGCCTGTGGAATATGTAGGGGATGATTCTGCTAACTATGGAGCCTCTTCTCTAAAACCTGTCACTACTTCTCAAACACCAAAGTGTTAAAGTCAGTATCTGAAGAGATCTCTGCACCTGCATGTTCACTGCAGCACTGCTGACAACAGGCAAGATGCAGAAACAATGTAAATGCCCACCAACGATGCATGGATAGGGAAAATGTGGTATATACACCCAGTGGAGCATAAATTAGCCTTTAAAAAGAATGAACTCTTATATTAAGTGACAATACAGACGAGCCTTGAGATTATGATAAATAAAACCAGTAAGACACGGCCAGATAATACTGTGTGTTTGCATTTACATGAAGAATTGAAAATAGCCTAACTCATAGAAGCAGCGAGTAGAATGCTGGTTGCCAGGTGCTGGGTTGGGGGGAGGGTAGGGAGAAATAAGGAGTGGCTAATCAAAGGGTATAAGGCTTTAGCTGGGAAAGATGAGTAAGTTCTAGAGATCTGCTGTACCCCATGGGTGCCAATAATTAACAATGCTGGAATATAACTTAAAAATCTGTAAAGAGGGTAGATTGTGTTAGATGTCCTCGTTACATGCACACACAAAACAATAAAACAAAAGCAGGGTCAACAGAACATATTTTAAACATAAGAGTATCAAATAAAGAGAAAAATGGCAAAGAGCATTGTGTTATACTGACCAAGAAAGTCAATTAAAAATTGGAAGTAGAAAAACTACTTTGTGGCATGAGCTTCTACAGAATAGGAATTAGGCTTTATTTTTCTCTGAACTCCTAGTACTGTAGCACATTGTTGCTGTTGTTTAGTTACAAAGCCATGTCCAACTTTTTTTCGACCCCATGGACTGCAGCCCACGAGGCTCCGCTGTCCTTGGGATTTCCACATAGAGACAAGTAGATCATTTGTTATTAAATTAAGGGCACTTGCCTTGTGAATTAAACTGACATTAAGAATTTCAGTTTTGATTATTTATTTTCTAGGCCTGAGAATTAAGAAAAAAGAATGACAAAACCCAAAGAATTTCTGAACCTCTGAACTACCAGGCTACAAAAAGCTGGGTGAAATCACTTCTTACCAGAATATATACTTTGCCGTCGTGACCTTGAATAGTGAATCTAAAAGTGCTTCTAGCAGAGGAGAGGTCCATCAAACACTGGGCAATAATGCTCTGTACAAATTGAGACCTGTTTGAATAGAAACCAATTTTCAAATAATGACCTTCTTCATAATAACTCTGACATGGATAGGGAAAATGTGGTATATACACCCAGTGGAGCATAAATTAGCCTTTAAAAGAATGAACTCTTATATTAAGTGACAATACAGACGAGCCTTGAGATTATGATAAATAAAACCAGTAAGACACGGCCAGATAATACTGTGTGTTTGCATTTACATGAAGAATTGAAAATAGCCTAACTCATAGAAGCAGCGAGTAGAATGCTGGTTGCCAGGTGCTGGGTTGGGGGGAGGGTAGGGAGAAATAAGGAGTGGCTAATCAAAGGGTATAAGGCTTTAGCTGGGAAAGATGAGTAAGTTCTAGAGATCTGCTGTACCCCATGGGTGCCAATAATTAACAATGCTGGAATATAACTTAAAATGCTGTAAGAGGGTAGATTGTGTTAGATGTCCTCGTTACATGCACACACAAAACAATAAAACAAAAGCAGGGTCAACAGAACATATTTTAAACATAAGAGTATCAAATAAAGAGAAAAATGGCAAAGAGCATTGTGTTATACTGACCAAGAAAGTCAATTAAAAATTGGAAGTAGAAAAACTACTTTGTGGCATGAGCTTCTACAGAATAGGAATTAGGCTTTATTTTTCTCTGAACTCCTAGTACTGTAGCACATTGTTGCTGTTGTTTAGTTACAAAGCCATGTCCAACTTTTTTTCGACCCCATGGACTGCAGCCCACGAGGCTCCGCTGTCCTTGGGATTTCCACATAGAGACAAGTAGATCATTTGTTATTAAATTAAGGGCACTTGCCTTGTGAATTAAACTGACATTAAGAATTTCAGTTTTGATTATTTATTTTCTAGGCCTGAGAATTAAGAAAAAAGAATGACAAAACCCAAAGAATTTCTGAACCTCTGAACTACCAGGCTACAAAAAGCTGGGTGAAATCACTTCTTACCAGAATATATACTTTGCCGTCGTGACCTTGAATAGTGAATCTAAAAGTGCTTCTAGCAGAGGAGAGGTCCATCAAACACTGGGCAATAATGCTCTGTACAAATTGAGACCTGTTTGAATAGAAACCAATTTTCATAATGACCTTCTCATAATAACTCTGACAATAAGAGCCCAAAATACCTTCAGGGTACCTAAGAGGCAGAGGTTGGTGCATGCCAGATTTGTCTATATGCTGCCCACTCCCTTGCAACCTGTGCTAATTTTTAATCTATTTTTAATGTATTTTGGTGTTTGCTCCAGTCTTTATGAGATCTTAGTTCCCCAACCATGGGGGAACTAAGTTACCCATGCTCCCTGCAGTAGAAGCACAGAGTCTTAACCTCTGGATCACCAGGGAGGCTCCTGAGCCAGTCTTTCTATCACCTCTTCTCTAATCCTTAATACATTTTCCACCCCAAACCTATCTATGTGATAAGTGAAGAGCGTTACTCACTCAGTTGTGTCCAACTGTTTGCAACCCAATGGACTGTGGCCTGCCAGGCTCCTCTGTCCATGGGATTCTCCAAGCAAGAATACTGGAGTGGGTTGCCATTTCCTACTCCGGGGGATTTTCCCAAACCAGGGATTAAACCAGGGTCTCCTGCATTGCAGGCAGATTCTTTACCATCTGAATCACCAGGAAAGCCCAGACCTAACTATTCTTCCCACTAAATTAAAAAAGAAATACTATTAGACTAGTCAATATTCCATTTAACCTGTGGTGCATTAAACAGTACATAATTAAGTTATAAAAAAGGAGAAATTTCCTTCCAAACATTGGACAGTATTTATCTCCAATGTTTTCTATTTGCTTCCCCTTAGAGTGTCAGATCTGCGATATAGAATCAAAGTATTTACAGGAGGAGGCGGTTCAAGGTTATACTCAGAGGGCCATAATTTTTAGACATCAATAAATGAACTGAAAGATACACCACAGTTAACTCTGGTTTGCAAAATTAGAAAGAATCACTAACTGATTTTGTAGGTAAGCAACAATCTTTTTTATAACAGAAGTTATTTGAAAAAAAACTCATGTTGCAAATAAGTTAAATTAAAACCAGAAATAATTACTCAAAAACCTATTCGTGATTATAACACCTTGGATATCCAGCACACAGAAAGAGGGACAAAAATATTCAGAATTGAGACCTGTTTGAATAGAAACCAATTTTCATAATGACCTTCTCATAATAACTCTGACAATAAGAGCCCAAAATACCTTCAGGGTACCTAAGAGGCAGAGGTTGGTGCATGCCAGATTTGTCTATATGCTGCCCACTCCCTTGCAACCTGTGCTAATTTTTAATCTATTTTTAATGTATTTTGGTGTTTGCTCCAGTCTTTATGAGATCTTAGTTCCCCAACCATGGGGGAACTAAGTTACCCATGCTCCCTGCAGTAGAAGCACAGAGTCTTAACCTCTGGATCACCAGGGAGGCTCCTGAGCCAGTCTTTCTATCACCTCTTCTCTAATCCTTAATACATTTTCCACCCCAAACCTATCTATGTGATAAGTGAAGAGCGTTACTCACTCAGTTGTGTCCAACTGTTTGCAACCCAATGGACTGTGGCCTGCCAGGCTCCTCTGTCCATGGGATTCTCCAAGCAAGAATACTGGAGTGGGTTGCCATTTCCTACTCCGGGGGATTTTCCCAAACCAGGGATTAAACCAGGGTCTCCTGCATTGCAGGCAGATTCTTTACCATCTGAATCACCAGGAAAGCCCAGACCTAACTATTCTTCCCACTAAATTAAAAAAGAAATACTATTAGACTAGTCAATATTCCATTTAACCTGTGGTGCATTAAACAGTACATAATTAAGTTATAAAAAAGGAGAAATTTCCTTCCAAACATTGGACAGTATTTATCTCCAATGTTTTCTATTTGCTTCCCCTTAGAGTGTCAGATCTGCGATATAGAATCAAAGTATTTACAGGAGGAGGCGGTTCAAGGTTATACTCAGAGGGCCATAATTTTTAGACATCAATAAATGAACTGAAAGATACACCACAGTTAACTCTGGTTTGCAAAATTAGAAAGAATCACTAACTGATTTTGTAGGTAAGCAACAATCTTTTTTATAACAGAAGTTATTTGAAAAAAAACTCATGTTGCAAATAAGTTAAATTAAAACCAGAAATAATTACTCAAAAACCTATTCGTGATGATAACACCTTGGATATCCAGCACACAGAAAGAGGGACAAAAATTTTTCAGAACTAGGAGATTTATAAAAGCACATTTGTCTATACCATTTTGTAAGCAAACCATAAATAAATCCTCAAATCTCTCATATCTGTGGCATGGTTCCACTACCTAAAAGCCTTTCCAAAGGCGTTTATTTTTCCTTTCCAAGCAAAGAGGGGTATAAATAAAAATGAATTCCCAAGCAATCAATTGTGTCCATTTTTCTTTACATGTGAAATTGTAGAAAAAACTTAATTTGCTATTTGTACCTTGGTATGATGGGAAAATTTCTTTCAGATGGTTGAATGATTATCTCCGTCATATAAAACTTAGTGGTTTCTAGAAACAAAAAAATTAGAATATTAAAAATATCCCTGTATGCACTTTAGCAGCATATATATTAAAAATCTCCCCAAATAATACTATTTCTCTTGTGGGCATGTTGGTCTCAAATTATGACATTCCAAGCTAAATATTCGATATACTGGTACAATTAATACTCAGTAAAACTTTTCTAAAAATGACTTCGTTTCAGAAGACGAAGACTGATGACACTATGAAGTGACAACCTTGAGACATCAGGAGCTCCATGGTGCTTCAGAGGAGTCTGACGCAGCAGGGCTCTGCTCACACACGTGCGAGGTTATGAAAGCTCGGCACGTCACAGCCATGGCCCACGCACCTAAAACATACTCATTTGGTTTCCTCTGTTCTGTCAGGTAGCCACAATCCTGGGAGTCACTGAAAAGGGCTTTTTAATCACAGTATTATAAAGCCCAAGCACAGATGCTGTGAACCTCACATCAATATTTACCCAGAACCTCAGTAAGTCTATAAATGTCCAATTCTAACCAAATCTGGTTACCTGATTACTTCATTCACAGGAGAATTTAAAAAGTAAACTAAATGTTTAATAGAAATGATTATAAACAGCCATTTTGGATTTTTTAAAAAGAATTCATAAAAGATGTTCACTCACTAGTAACGAAATGGAAACTAAAAGGAAGCATTTTTTTTATTTTTATATTTTTAATTTTGGCCTCTTTTATTGGTCCTTTATTTATTTATTTTCATCCATCTTTATTCTTTGGCCTGCGTGGGCCTCCCATCACTGCGGCCTCTCTCGTTGCAGAGCACCGGTTCCGGGCGCATGCACCCTAGAGTGCCCGCCCGCAGTTGAACACACAGGTCCAGCCACTCCGCGGCACACGGGATCTTCCAAGGCCAGGGATCAAACCAGTGCCCCCGGTACTGCAAGGCGGACTCTCCACCCGCTGGACCACCAGGGAAGCCCTAAAAGTCAGTATTTTTTAGCATCAAATAAAAAATATTTTTGAATGACAAATGCTGCCGCAGTGATGATAGGGAGAAACAGATACACATACTCACATATTGCTGTCAGGACTGCAAATAATAGATTTTTGGAAAGCCACTTTGTGATGGCTTTTAAAATGTATGTATATTTTGACACCATAATTAAGCATCTAAATGTTTATCTCAAAGAAATTCTCATATATATCTCTAAAAATTTATCAATTAAGGTGCTTCTAATATTAAAAGAAAAATATTTAAAAATTGAATTTCTAAAAATTGACAATAGGTGGATTATATAAATAACTATACATTTAGGCAAGAGAATTTTATATAGTCATTAAAAATGGTATGCTAATAATTGTTTTAATAAGATGGAAAATCGTTCTTTGTAGACTTCCTATAAACATTTACAATTTCTCAATGTAACACAAAGAAAAAGGCAAAAAAAGTTTAACAATAATAATGCCCAGAATCATGATGATAAATTTGTATATTTTCCTTAAAGTTCAATTTTTCAATTTACTATTTTAATCACAGTATTATAAAGCCCAAGCACAGATGCTGTGAACCTCAAAAAGAATAAAGTCTATTAATGTCCAATTCTAACCAAATCTGGTTACCTGATTAGTTCATTCACAGAAGAATTTAAACAGTAAACTAAATGTTTAATAGAAATGATTATAAACAGCCATTTTGGATTTTTTAAAAAGAATTCATAAAAGATGTTCACTCACTAGTAACGAAATGGAAACTAAAAGGAAGTATTTTTTTTTATTTTTATAGTTTTAATTTTGGCCTCTTTTATTGGTCCTTTATTTATTTATTTTCATGCATCTTTATTCTTTGGCCTGTGTGGGCCTCCCATCACAGCGGCCCCTCTCGTTGCAGAGCACCGGTTCCGGGCGCACGCACCCTAGAGTGCCGGCCCGCGGTTGAACACACAGGTCCAGCCACTCCGCAGCACACGGGATCTTCCGAGGCCAGGGATCAAACCAGTGCCCCCTGTACTGCAAGGCGGACTCTCCATCCGCTGGACCACCAGGGAAGCCCTAAAAGTCAGTATTTTTTAGCATCAAATAAAAAATATTTTTGAATGACAAATGCTGCCACAGTGATGATAGGGAGAAACAGATACACATACTCACATATTGCTGTCAGGACTGCAAATAATAGATTTTTGGAAAGCCACTTTGTGAAGGCTTTTAAAATGTATGTATATTTTGACACCATAATTAAGCATCTAAATGTTTATCTCAAAGAAATTCTCATATATATCTCTAAAAATTTATCAATTAAGGTGCTTCTAATATTAAAAGAAAAATACTTAAAAATTAAATTTCTAAAAATTGACAATAGGTGGATTATATAAATAACTATACATTTAGGCAAGAGAATTTTATATAGTCATTAAAAATGGTATGCTAATAATTGTTTTAATAAGATGGAAAATCGTTCTTTGTAGACTTCCTATAAACATTTACAATTTCTCAATGTAACACAAAGAAAAAGGCAAAAAAAGTTTAACAATAATAATGCCCAGAATCATGATGATAAATTTGTATATTTTCCTTAAAGTTCAATTTTTCAATTTACTATTTTAAAGTCCTGTTATTAGATACAGAATTGAACTTATTAACATTATAAAGTGATGTTAAAAGGAACCAAGGAAAAGGTAAAATAAAAATAATTACTAATTAAAAAAAAAAGTACCTAAGGAAAAAGACACTACAAGGGAAAAGACATCCCTTTATGTCCCAGGTGTTGTTGAACTATAATTTCATAATTTTAACCTTACAAGGTATTCCTGATATAATTAACATTAATTAACAGTTAACATTCCTTTAGTGTCACCCACATATTGACCACTTCCTTTACAGTCCTTCATACACTTAGACCTTCTATCTGGAATCGTTTCCTTTTATTTAATATATAGGTAAAATTTCTTTTCACAAAAAATCAAGTCACTAGAATTGAATTATCCTAGTTGCTGTTTGATACAGAATATATTTATTTTTGTCTTGATTCTCTCATGGTAGGATATTTTCTCCTATTTAAACATCCTAGGTTAATCATTTTTAATCTCCAAGCACACTATCATTCTCCTGTCTTCAAACCTCCATTTCTGCCGTTCCTTTGAAGGTAATGCGTTTTCCCATGGTTACTTCTAAAATTTTCTTTTTCTTTTTGAATTTTCCCTCAGTATCACTCTGATGTGTTTAGCTACAGACATCTTTTTATTTCTCTTACTTGGGCCGCATATACCTAGAATTCATTAAACTTCAAACTACAAATGATTGTTCTTTGCCACTTTTGCAAATCCTCAGTAATTATCTTTGCAAATACTGCCTATGCTTCTTCCTTCTAGAAGCGTGATTAAACATGTATTAGATCTTCTCTGTTATGTTTCTTACCCTTTCTTCTATATTTTTTACCTTCTTGTCTCTCTATGCTGAATTATAGATTTTTCTTCTCATCTAGCTTTTGTTCATTAATCCTTTCTCCATGCTGTACCCAACCTGCTGTTAAACTACCCACTGAGTTTTAAATTTCAACTGTATTTTTAAGAAATTCTATTGTGGATCTTCTCTGTTAATGCTTACAATTTTAGTTGCCTTTTCCTTTGCATATTTCAAACTTGTCTTTTATGTTGTTTAGTAAGCATGGTCATTTTACAGATTACATCTGATAATTCCAGTAACAGGTATCTGTTTCTATTGTCTGTTGTTTTTGTTCTTGTCAGTGGAAGTCTAGTTTACTTGTATGCTTATTTATGTTTGCTGTATGGTAAATACTGTACTTGACAAATTCTTTGTAGTAATAATACGAGATTTACAATGAAGGTCAGAGATGATTTGCAATTGATTTTCCCAGGCCCATGGCATTATGTCTAGTCCAAAGCAGATTAAACCAAGTTAATTACTAAAGTTCCAAAGGACTGATATCTGTCTATAATTCCACAAGCTTGTTTCATTTCTGATTCACCGTCAATGTGCCAGATGGCCATGAAGAGGCTCATATTTCTGTGTAGTTGCCTATTAGGTTCTCACTTTGTGTCATCTTTGATATGAAAAGTCCTAATTTTAAAGAACTGGCAAATGCAAGGAAAAGGTGGCTTTCAATTTTATGCTAACCTCTTTTGAGTTTGCTTTTGTTGTAATTAACCCACATATTTTCCATTTACCTTACCTTCCTGTGGATTCCAATTAGCATCTGATTATCTTTCACTTCAGCCTGGAGAGCTTTCTTTAGAACTGTCTGCTAGTAATGCATTATTTCCATCTATTTATATAAAAATGACCTTGTTTTGCCTTCATTTTCAAAGGAGAGTTTTTCTGGATATGGAATTATTAGTTGAAAGGTGTTTCTGTTTGTTTTTTCCCCCTCAACATTTTGAATATCTCATTTTAGAGTCCTTTGGCTGTCATTACTTCTGGAAAAAGTTGGCCTTAATTCTTAATGAAATCTCTATATAACGTGATGTTTTATTTTCTCTTGTTACTTTCAAAATTTTCTCTTCATCTTTTGCTTTTGTCAGTTTGACTAACACTCTTGAGTAAAATGTCCTTTATGTTTATCTTACTAAGATTCACTGCAATTATTGGATCCATAAGCTAAAATATGTCACCAAATTGAACACAATTTTAGTCATTTTTTCCTACATTTTTCCCGATGCTTTCTTTTTCTCACCTTCTAAGGCTCCACTTACATATTTATTGAAACACTTAATATCATTCCACAAATCTCTGATGTTCTCTTCATTTTGAGACTTTTTTCTGTCTGTTCTTTGGTTCTGTTCGCCTATCTTCAACTGGTAGCTCAGACGGTAAAGAACCTGCTGATAGTGCAGGAGAGATGGGTTCAATCCCTGGGTCAGGAAGTTCCCCTGGAAAAGGGAATGGCTACCCACCCAAGCACTCTTATCTGGAAAGTCTGATGGATAGAGAAGCCTGGTAGGCTACAGTCTATGAGGTCGTAAAGAGATGGACACAATTGAGTGATCTACACTTCCACTATCTTCAACAATTTTGTTTCTCCTATCATCTCAAATATAAGGTTTTAGCTAATCCAGTGAATTTTCCTTTAGTTATTGTACTTTTCAGTTCTGTAATTACCAATTGGGTCTTTTTTTTGACATGTTGACATTTGCTATTAGTTCACAGGAGAGGTTTTGTCTTTTTAATTCTTTGCCATATTTATAAATAGCTACTTCAACATCTTTGCCTGCTAATATAATATCTGTTGTTCCTCAGCACCTGTTTACTGAGTCCTGCTTTTTAGAATCACTCCTTTCTCTTTCTTTGCAAGGCTAATAGTTTCTGGAAGGAAGTACAACACTGTACATAATACACTGTAGTAACTCTGGATTTTGTTTTGTCCTTTGAAGGGTTGTTGATTTATAGGTCAGTTAATAAGCCTGCACTTAAATGGGGAAATATGCCTTCCCCATTGATGTGGTCACTGTCTATGCTCAGTCTTATTTTATTTAGTCTGACTCCCTAGACAGTATTCGCTCTCTGCACAGTCTGGCTATCAGCAAATTTGGGGCAAGGTTCTTCTCAAATACCTCAAACCATTAAGGCTTCCACCTTACGCTGTCCAAGTCATATAAAGACTGAGGAATGAACCAAAGGTATTGAACAAATTGAAAAATGAACAAATTTTCAAGATCTTCCCAAGTTTTCAATTCCTAATGGACTCCCTGGCACCTACTGTATGCATGTTTGTTTAGCAATCAGTCACAGCTGGACTAAGAAGCTATCGGCTCAGCCCTTCCATGACCTCCTTGCTCCCAGTAAACTCTCTTTTCAATTTCTACTTTCTCCTTTGCCTACCCTGAACCAAATCTCTACAACCTATAAATAATAAAGCTGTGGGGCTTTTTCCTACCCACATTCAGGGTGGGGAATATGGCAAAGACCTCGAGCAAAAAGGCCACACATTTACCATTCTAAACTGATGGATAGAGAAGCCTGGTAGGCTACAGTCTATGAGGTCGTAAAGAGATGGACACAATTGAGTGATCTACACTTCCACTATCTTCAACAATTTTGTTTCTCCTATCATCTCAAATATAAGGTTTTAGCTAATCCAGTGAATTTTCCTTTAGTTATTGTACTTTTCAGTTCTGTAATTACCAATTGGGTCTTTTTTTTGACATGTTGACATTTGCTATTAGTTCACAGGAGAGGTTTTGTCTTTTTAATTCTTTGCCATATTTATAAATAGCTACTTCAACATCTTTGCCTGCTAATATAATATCTGTTGTTCCTCAGCACCTGTTTACTGAGTCCTGCTTTTTAGAATCACTCCTTTCTCTTTCTTTGCAAGGCTAATAGTTTCTGGAAGGAAGTACAACACTGTACATAATACACTGTAGTAACTCTGGATTTTGTTTTGTCCTTTGAAGGGTTGTTGATTTATAGGTCAGTTAATAAGCCTGCACTTAAATGGGGAAATATGCCTTCCCCATTGATGTGGTCACTGTCTATGCTCAGTCTTATTTTATTTAGTCTGACTCCCTAGACAGTATTCGCTCTCTGCACAGTCTGGCTATCAGCAAATTTGGGGCAAGGTTCTTCTCAAATACCTCAAACCATTAAGGCTTCCACCTTACGCTGTCTGAGTCATATAAAGACTGAGGAATGAACCAAAGGTATTGAACAAATTGAAAAATGAACAAATTTTCAAGATCTTCCCAAGTTTTCAATTCCTAATGGACTCCCTGGCACCTACTGTATGCATGTTTGTTTAGCAATCAGTCACAGCTGGACTAAGAAGCTATCGGCTCAGCCCTTCCATGACCTCCTTGCTCCCAGTAAACTCTCTTTTCAATTTCTACTTTCTCCTTTGCCTACCCTGAACCAAATCTCTACAACCTATAAATAATAAAGCTGTGGGGTTTTTTCCTACCCACATTCAGGGTGGGCGGAATATGGCAAAGACCTCGAGCAAAAAGGCCACACATTTACCATTCTAAACTGATGCAGTAGCAGTTTTTGGTAACTAAACACCTCTCAAACCATTACTTCGTTTGGTTATTTTCCAGTAGCTGTTCTTCTGAACCTGAACAATTCTTTGACTCCTCCAGAGGGAACTATCCATTCACTTTATGCCACTGTCTTTGAAACTGTGTGGGTGCCTGGTCGCTCAGTCGTGTCTGACTCTTTGGGGACCCACAGATTGCAACCTGTCAGGCTCCTCTGTCCATGGGACTTTCTAGGCAAGAACACTGGAGCAGGTTGTCATTTCTTACTCCAGCAGAACTTCCTGACCCAGGGATCAAACTCAAGTCTCTGCATTGTTAGGCAGGTTCTTTATCACTGTGCCACCAAGGAAACCCCACTAGAGATCTATTAATTTAGTTTTAGAATAAGTACAGATACAGCTTTCATAAATCACCTCCCCTCACACACACACATACAGTGCCCTTCTAATATAATTATGTATTACATCATAAAGATTTTGGGTTAAATTGATTTTCGGTGTTCACATCATTGTCACCATAATCGTACCATAGAAGTACTTGGTTTTTTGTTCATTTTCTAGTTTTCTACAGTGTAAGCTGTTTTCATTTTATGTGTTTCGTTTTCCCAACACTTCTAGCTAATTCTGACCACATGATAAAATGGCCGGTCTGAAGAGAAGAATATTTGTTACATGTGGTCAAACAATTCAATGACTTCATTGGTTTCAGTGCATAACTGAAAAAGTCTGTTACAATCTCCTCTGCCCTTGCTTCAGCCCAGGCTGGTATTCTCTAGGCCTGCGTACACTCCTCCCCACTGGGATTCCTTATCTCATTCTCCCATGTTGAATCTGTCTCCCAAATCCCACATTTTCTCTTTGAGGTTAAATTCCTAGTTTCAGTGATGCACAACCCCATGGTAGCTTCCTAAGGAAAATACAACTTTGAGGTCTATGTTTGAGACCCTGTATTTCCAAAATGTATTTATAATCTTTACACTTGACTATCTGTTGAATTCTAGGTTGAAAACTTTCCCTCTAAATTATGAGGGCATTTTTCCTTGTTACTTTCACTTTAAAATGCTTTACACTTGTAAAGACCTCGAGCAAAAAGGCCACACATTTACCATTCTAAACTGATGCAGTAGCAGTTTTTGGTAACTAAACACCTCTCAAACCATTACTTCGTTTGGTTATTTTCCAGTAGCTGTTCTTCTGAACCTGAACAATTCTTTGACTCCTCCAGAGGGAACTATCCATTCACTTTATGCCACTATCTTTGAAACTGTGTGGGTGCCTGGTCGCTCAGTCGTGTCTGACTCTTTGGGGACTCACAGATTGCAACCTGTCAGGCTCCTCTGTCCATGGGACTTTCTAGGCAAGGACACTGGAGCAGGTTGTCATTTCTTACTCCAGCAGATCTTCCTGACCCAGGGATCAAACTCAAGTCTCTGCATTGTTAGGCAGGTTCTTTATCACTGTGCCACCAAGGAAACCCCACTAGAGATCTATTAATTTAGTTTTAGAATAGGTACAGATATAGCTTTCATAAATCACCTCCCCTCACACACACACATACAGTGCCCTTCTAATATAATTATATATTACATCATAAAGATTTTGGGTTAAATTGATTTTCGGTGTTCACATTATTGTCACCATAATCGTACCATAGAAGTACTTGGTTTTTTGTTCATTTTCTAGTTTTCTACAGTGTAAGCTGTTTTCATTTTATGTGTTTCGTTTTCCCAACACTTCTAGCTAATTCTGACCACATGATAAAATGGCCGGTCTGAAGAGAAGAATATTTGTTACATGTGGTCAAACAATTCAATGACTTCATTGGTTTCAGTGCATAACTGAAAAAGTCTGTTACAATCTCCTCTGCCCTTGCTTCAGTCCAGGCTGTTATTCTCTAGGCCTGCGTACACTCCTCCCCACTGGGATTCCTTATCTCATTCTCCCATGTTGAATCTGTCTCCCAAATCCCACATTTTCTCTTTGAGGTTAAATTCCTAGTTTCAGTGATGCACAACCCCATGGTAGCTTCCTAAGGAAAATACAACTTTGAGGTCTATGTTTCGAGACCCTGTATTTCCAAAAATGTATTTATAATCTTTACACTTGACTATCTGTTGAATTCTAGGTTGAAAATCTTTTACCTTCTAAATTATGAGGGCATTTTTCCTTGTCTTCCAGCCTTTAACACTGCTGTTAAGAAGTTCAGTGCCATTCTAATTCCTAATCCTTTGTACATTTCCGGCTTTTTGTTCTCTAGAAACTTCATCCTTGGTTTTTGGAAATTACTTCGTAATGAGCTTTAAGCAGCTTCCTTGTCATCTTAGTTAGTGGGCCCTTTCAATTTTCAGCTGGGGTTAAGTCCTAGCTTTACCAAATATCTTCTTAGTGTGTTTCCGGTATTTCATTCTTTGATAATATTCCACACCCTGTTGTCTCTATTCTCTCTTTCTAGAATTTCTCCTCGCTAGAAGTTGGATGTTCTAAGACTCCATTCATTCATTCATTCAACATATATTTACTGGGTACCAACTAGATGTCAAATATTGTTGTAAGTAGTTATGTTTATTGTGATAAATGAGACAGACAATATCCCTATTCTTAGGAAACCTCCATGATCCTTTTTAAAAATTTCCTTTCCAATTTTCAACCTCTGTTTTTTGATTCTGATTTCTGGAATAATTTCTTGATTTTATTTTCCTTTGGTGAATTTTTCTTTAAGCTATTATATCTTTAATTCAACACTCTCTGAATTATAAAGGCAATATTATTTCATTTATCCAAGGACATTTATTATGGATTTTTTAAGAGATTTTTCTTCTGTTTTATACATATTTTTTTTTCTCAATGCCCCTGCTCTATTTACTTGATTATTTATTTGCTTTGAACTCTTTTTAACATTTATTGATTCCCAGAAGTCTGCTCATATGTAAGTGTAAAGTAATAGGATGCTAAAAGCAAGCTTTTGGGTGTAGATATAAGGCTTGTTGACAGTTCAGTTCAGTCACTCAGTCTTGTTCAATACTTTGTGACCACATGGACTGTGGCACACAAGGCTTCCCTGCCCATCATCATATCCTGCTACTTGTTCAAATTCATGTCCACTGATTCAGTGATGCCATCCAACCAACTCGTCCTCTTTCAGATGGTTTTATATAAGCTCATGTTTTTGTTGCTGAATGACTATTAAATCTTTACACTTGACTATCTGTTGAAAATCTTTTACCTTCTAAATTATGAGGGCATTTTTCCTTGTCTTCCAGCCTTTAACACTGCTGTTAAGAAGTTCAGTGCCATTCTAATTCCTAATCCTTTGTACATTTCCGGCTTTTATTCTCTAGAAACTTCATCCTTGGTTTTTGGAAATTACTTCGTAATGAGCTTTAAGCAGCTTCCTTGTCATCTTAGTTAGTGGGCCCTTTCAATTTTCAGCTGGGGTTAAGTCCTAGCTTTACCAAATATCTTCTTAGTGTGTTTCCGGTATTTCATTCTTTGATAATATTCCACACCCTGTTGTCTCTATTCTCTCTTTCTAGAATTTCTCCTCGCTAGAAGTTGGATGTTCTAAGACTCCATTCATTCATTCATTCAACATATATTTACTGGGTACCAACTAGATGTCAAACATTGTTGTAAGTAGTTATGTTTATTGTGATAAATGAGACAGACAATATCCCTATTCTTAGGAAACCTCCATGATCCTTTTTAAAAATTTCCTTTCCAATTTTCAACCTCTGTTTTTTGATTCTGATTTCTGGAATAATTTCTTGATTTTATTTTCCTTTGGTGAATTTTTCTTTAAGCTATTATATCTTTAATTCAACACTCTCTGAATTATAAAGGCAATATTATTTCATTTATCCAAGGACATTTATTATGGATTTTTTAAGAGATTTTTCTTCTGTTTTATACATATTTTTTCTTCTCAATGCCCCTGCTCTATTTACTTGATTATTTATTTGCTTTGAACTCTTTTTAACATTTATTGATTCCCAGAAGTCTGCTCATATGTAAGTGTAAAGTAATAGGATGCTAAAAGCAAGCTTTTGGGTGTAGATATAAGGCTTGTTGACAGTTCAGTTCAGTCACTCAGTCTTGTTCAATACTTTGTGACCACATGGACTGTGGCACACAAGGCTTCCCTGCCCATCATCATATCCTGCTACTTGTTCAAATTCATGTCCACTGATTCAGTGATGCCATCCAACCAACTCGTCCTCTTTCGTAGAATGGTTTTATATAAGCTCATGTTTTTTGTTGCTGAATGATCCCTAAAATCAGTATCTGCAGATCTTTTCTCTGGTTAATCTACATCCATTATTCCAAGAAAGAGTGCTCGAATCTCCCACCTTGAGAGCACAAGCAAGTTGCAAGTGGAAAAGGAGTTTCTGGAATCTTACAGCTCCATATGCAACCTCTGCGTTAATTATCCTGCTTTCAGCCCCTCTTTCCTGATACCTGCTACATCTCAATTCTGTCCAGTTTTAGAATTTCACAGTGAGTTCTGGCTCCTTCCTTAGCCAAATGATCTTCCCCAGACAGCAAGACTGCAACTTCCTCCACACTGCCTAGTGTCTTCCCACCCCTCTCAGCTTTACAGCTTCCAAAAGTCTGCTTATACCTCCAGTTCACATCACTGGTGTCTCCTCTCCATTTGTCTTTGTCTCTGTGAATGTCTATTTTTTTCTTTATTTCTTTACTGACTTTTCAACTGGGATTCAGGGAGGATAGAAAAACATAAAAAGGGTCAATTCACCTTGTTTAGCTGGAAGCCTTAAGATTTTCTAAACTATTGCTTAAGGGATCTGCTGTCATTCTCCAAAAATGACATTGAGGTGGCATCCTGTACTGCTACTCATTCTTCGTTTCCTGTTCACTCTGAGCAAGTAACTACTTATGAGATTCTGATGAAAAACAAACGAAAAATGCCACCATCTGCCTTCCCTTGAGGACAGTAGCTTCACTTAAATCACATCTTCTAATTAATTATATTAAAACAATTATTCTTCACCCATGAAGCTAACACAGCAGGCTGTACCCCTCTAGACATTTTTAAACTACATCTTTAAAGAGTGATGCATTTTAATTATCAGGATTTTCATTATTACACTTTACAGTGATAATAACATAGATTTTACACAAAATATAATTAACACTACTGGGAAAAAGAACAAGAAACAGAGTGGTGTAAAACCCAGAAGATGTTTCCTTCCATTTGGACAACTTCTCTGTACCCCTCCTCCAACGCCCGAAGTCTCAAAACACAGTCCTAAGGCAGACAACAGCCAAGAAAAGCATCTCCTTCATCACCCTTGGTAAGCAATTCCTCTGATTTAGGAGCTGTAAAACCTTTCTTCTTTAAGAAACAAACTTTATATTATCATTTTATATCTACAGAGATATTCAGTACCGAAAATGATCAATGTCTTAGTGCTTAAAACTCAACACTATGTACTCATAAAGGTCAAAATACACAAACTTCTGGTATACTGGATGATATAGTTACCTTCTATTTTTTAAAGCATCAGTTCTATAACATGGATTATTCATCTTTCATATATATTTCCTATAAGGCTTCCTTCTGATTTTTTTTTCAACAAGAAAGCAATCATTTTGGCTTTTTTATTATGAAATTCTTACCTGATGACACCGTCTCTCCCAATATTACCTTGCAACGCTTACAAATCACTTTGGTATTTGCCTTTGGTTTCTGTAGAAAAGAAAAATGTCATTTAAATGTCATTCAGCTTTTCTTAAAAGGAATATATAATTTTAACATGGGCTCTAGAGTATACATTGAACTTTACATTTTATTTTGTCATCTACTAAATACTGGGAATACATTTAGCTGGTATGCATAACTCACATGCACTGAGGTCATTTTTTTTTTCAAGTCTAAAGACAAAATAATGAACAAAATGAGTTTTCTAAATCAAGTCGCTTCCTTACAATCTACATGTTGCCAAATAATTTGATCAAGAAACATCTTAAAAACTCTAAAAAGCACCTCCAAACATCCTTATCATTTAGAATAGGCAGGCAACAGAGGCAGAAAGGGTAGGTAACTTGCCCCAAATCATGTGTCTAGAAAACAGAAGAATGAGAACTTAAAATCATACTATTCTGACTCCTAGTCCAGTGCAACTTATGGAAAAGTAATCTATAACTCATAATCACCATCAGAAGTTAAAAATACCTGACCCGTTCATATAACTCTATTTTTCCATTTAAGATATGTACTGTACCTGAAAAGACAGAGATAGTATTCTAGAACAAATTCCTGAAACATTGTTAAACTTTGAAAATTCAACCTTATCAATGAGGATACAGATTTAAAACAGGTAGCAATCACCTAATTATTAAGTAAACAAAAGACTAACCTTTTAGACACAAAGAACAGATCTGTGGATATTAGGTGTTGGCATGGGTGGGCAAAATGTGTAAAGGTGGTCAAAAGGTCACAGCGTTCAGTTGCTAAACTATGTCCAACTCTTTACAATCCCATGGACTGCAGCACGCCAGGCTCTTCTGTCCTCCATTATCTCCCAATTTGCTCAAATTCACATCCATTGAGTTGGTGATGCTATCTAACCATCCCATCCTCTGTCACCCCTTTACTGCCCAACATGGATTTATTTTCCTTATTTTTAAAGCATCAGTTCTATAACATGGATATTTCCTATAAGGCTTCCTTCTGATTTTTTTTTCAACAAGAAAGCAATCATTTTGGCTTTTTTATTATGAAATTCTTACCTGATGACACCGTCTCTCCCAATATTACCTTGCAACGCTTACAAATCACTTTGGTATTTGCCTTTGGTTTCTGTAGAAAAGAAAAATGTCATTTAAATGTCATTCAGCTTTTCTTAAAAGGAATATATAATTTTAACATGGGCTCTAGAGTATACATTGAACTTTACATTTTATTTTGTCATCTACTAAATACTGGGAATACATTTAGCTGGTATGCATAACTCACATGCACTGAGGTCATTTTTTTTTTTTCAAGTCTAAAGACAAAATAATGAACAAAATGAGTTTTCTAAATCAAGTCGCTTCCTTACAATCTACATGTTGCCAAATAATTTGATCAAGAAACATCTTAAAAACTCTAAAAAGCACCTCCAAACATCCTTATCATTTAGAATAGGCAGGCAACAGAGGCAGAAAGGGTAGGTAACTTGCCCCAAATCATGTGTCTAGAAAACAGAAGAATGAGAACTTAAAATCATACTATTCTGACTCCTAGTCCAGTGCAACTTATGGAAAAGTAATCTATAACTCATAATCACCATCAGAAGTTAAAAATACCTGACCCGTTCATATAACTCTATTTTTCCATTTAAGATATATACTGTACCTGAAAAGACAGAGATAGTATTCTAGAACAAATTCCTGAAACATTGTTAAACTTTGAAAATTCAACCTTATCAATGAGGATACAGATTTAAAACAGGTAGCAATCACCTAATTATTAAGTAAACAAAAGACTAACCTTTTAGACACAAAGAACAGATCTGTGGATATTAGGTGTTGGCATGGGTGGGCAAAATGTGTAAAGGTGGTCAAAAGGTCACAGCGTTCAGTTGCTAAACTATGTCCAACTCTTTACAATCCCATGGACTGCAGCACGCCAGGCTCTTCTGTCCTCCATTATCTCCCAATTTGCTCAAATTCACATCCATTGAGTTGGTGATGCTATCTAACCATCCCATCCTCTGTCACCCCCTTTTACTACTGCCCTCAATCTTTCCCAACATCAGAGTCTTTTCCAATGAGTTGGCTCTTTGCATCAGGTGGCCAAAATATTGGGGCTTCAGCAACAGTCCTTCCAGTGACTATTCAGGGTTGGTTTCCTCTAGAATCAACTGGTTTGATCTCCTTGAGGTTCAAGGGATTCTCAAGAGTCTTCTCCAGATGGCACTCTCAATCTTCTTTATGATCTAACTCTCACATCCATATCTGAATACTGGAAAATCCATAGCTTTGACTACATGGATCTTTGTTGGCAAAGTGATGCCTCTTCTTTTTAACACACTGTCTAGGTTTATCCTAGCTTTTCTTCTAAGGAGCAGGTGTCTTGTAATTTTGTGGCTGCAGTCACCATTTGTACTGACCATAGAGCCTAAGAAAACAAAATCTCTCACTGCTTCTACTTTTTCCCCTTCTATTTGCCACAAAGTGATGGGACCAGATGCCATGGTCTTAGTTTTGTTAATGCTGAGCTTCAAGTCAGTTTTTTTACTTTCCTCTTTCACCCTCATCAGGAAGCTCTTTAGTCCCTCTTAACTTTCTGCCATTAGAGTGGTATCATCTGCATATCTGAGGTTGTTGATATTTCTCCCTCCCAGGAATCTGAACTCCAGCTTGTGATTCACCAAACCCAGAATTTTGCATGATGTACTCTGCGTATAAGTTAAATAAAAAGGGTGACAATATACAGCCCTGTCATACTCCTTTCCCAGTTTTCAAAAGGTACAAACATCTAATTACAAAATAAATAAGTCATGGAGATGTACAGTATGGCAACTATAATTAATAAAATGGTACTGTATACTCAAAAGGTGCTAAGAGAGTAAATCTTAGATGTGCTCATCATAAGAAAAAAAATTCTGTAACTGTGATAGATGTTAAGCAGACTTACTGTCATGATCATACTGAAGTACTGATATATACAAATACTGAATCATAATGCTGTACATCTAAAAGTACTAAAATTTAAATTACACCTTAATTAGAAAAAGTCCTGCTGACTTGTTAACATGTTATAAGAAGTTGTATTATAAACAAAAACATTAAGAGCCCAGAGACTGGAGCCACACTTTCAAAGTTCAAATCCTACACTGCTACTTATGACACACATGGCCAAGGGCAAGTTAGTTACCTGTTTTGGTTTCCTCATCTGTAAGAAGAAATTAATAGTGGTGTTTAACACACACAGTTATTTAGTAGGACTGATAAAAGTGTGTTGCAAAACACTGTCCCTGGCGCACGGGTAACTGCTAGGTAGATGCTACATAAATAAGATAAACTTTCAGCACACATCATTCAAGAAGTGGGCATACCTTCCAACAAAGAGACCATTTTTTTTTCCCGCCTGGAATGTACTGCTAGTAACTAATAGAGCAAATAGGACTGTTAAATCCCATTCTGGAATGGTAAAGCTTATGCCTCCTAGCACTACGCTGAATGTTTTCCAAACCAACTCACAGAATCAATCCAATGGGTTGCAGCTTGCACTTAAAAAAATACAAAATACAATAGAATAGAAAATAAAAAAAGACAAAATACAATAGAATAGAAAATAAAAAAAGACAAAATACAATAGAATAGAAAATATTTCTGTGCTTCAAACATCAAGTGAGTAGTGCTCTAACAAACTTCAACTTGAGGTATGTCTCTGTCTCTGTGCACGTATGGATTATCAGATCTTAATGTTAAAACAATGTATTTCTTACTTTAGTTAGAAGTCAAAACCAGTCCCAAAGCCCCCAGAGAGAACAGAATTTTGCATGATGTACTCTGTATAAGTTAAATAAAAAGGGTGACAATATACAGCCCTGTCATACTCCTTTCCCAGTTTTCAAAAGGTACAAACATCTAATTACAAAATAAATAAGTCATGGAGATGTACAGTATGGCAACTATAATTAATAAAATGGTACTGTATACTCAAAAGGTGCTAAGAGAGTAAATCTTAGATGTGCTCATCATAAGAAAAAATTCTGTAACTGTGATAGATGTTAAGCAGACTTACTGTCATGATCATACTGAAGTACTGATATATACAAATACTGAATCATAATGCTGTACATCTAAAAGTACTAAAATTTAAATTACACCTTAATTAGAAAAAGTCCTGCTGACTTGTTAACATGTTATAAGAAGTTGTATTATAAACAAAAACATTAAGAGCCCAGAGACTGGAGCCACACTTTCAAAGTTCAAATCCTACACTGCTACTTATGACACACATGGCCAAGGGCAAGTTAGTTACCTGTTTTGGTTTCCTCATCTGTAAGAAGAAATTAATAGTGGTGTTTAACACACACAGTTATTTAGTAGGACTGATAAAAGTGTGTTGCAAAACACTGTCCCTGGCGCACGGGTAACTGCTAGGTAGATGCTACATAAATAAGATAAACTTTCAGCACACATCATTCAAGAAGTGGGCATACCTTCCAACAAAGAGACCATTTTTTTTTCCCGCCTGGAATGTACTGCTAGTAACTAATAGAGCAAATAGGACTGTTAAATCCCATTCTGGAATGGTAAAGCTTATGCCTCCTAGCACTACGCTGAATGTTTTCCAAACCAACTCACAGAATCAATCCAATGGGTTGCAGCTTGCACTTAAAAAAATACAAAATACAATAGAATAGAAAATAAAAAAAGACAAAATACAATAGAATAGAAAATAAAAAAAGACAAAATACAATAGAATAGAAAATATTTCTGTGCTTCAAACATCAAGTGAGTAGTGCTCTAACAAACTTCAACTTGAGGTATGTCTCTGTCTCTGTGCACGTATGGATTATCAGATCTTAATGTTAAAACAATGTATTTCTTACTTTAGTTAGAAGTCAAAACCAGTCAAAAGCCACAGAGAGAAACTAGACAGATGCCAATTTCTCCAGGTCCAGGTAAGGTTACAGGAAGAAGACAGACAGCTCAGAAACCTAGAATGCTCGGCTTTTGTTAAGTTTGACATTTTGGTAATTTCATACTTTCTTACAATAAAATCTATCCATGTGGCTTCAACTTGGTATTAAAGGCACTTTCTAAAGGATCCTATTTCACACAAGTTAAATCTGATTATCCTCATTATACCTCACCCAAAACTACAGACTTCACTAAAAACTAATAGATTTGGGGATTAGAGCAGAAATGCTTAAGGAGGGGCTTCCCTGGTAGCTCGGTGGTAAAGAGTCCGCCTGCCAATGCAGGAGACATGGGTTCAATCCCTGATCCGGGAAGATCCCACATGCTGCAGAGCAACTAAGTCCATGAGCCATAACTATGCCCGTGCTCTAGAGCCTCCGAGCCACAACTATCGAGCTCATGTGCCGCAACTACTGAAGCCCATGTGCCCTAGAGTCTGAGTTCCACAACAAGAGAAATCACTGCAACAAGAAGCCTGCTCACCTCAACTAGAGAGTAGCCCCCACTCCCTACAACTAGAGAAGAGCCTGCAGCAGCAGTGAAAACCCAGAATTGCCAAAAATAAATAAAATGCAAAAACAAACAAAAAAAAGAAATGCTTAAGGAGAGGGGGCTTCTCTATTTGAAAGCAGAAACTTTTTCATCAGTTGCTCTGCAATGTATTTCATTTATAATTGCTCTTACAGCACATGTTGCTTTTGATGGAGCACAAAAAGGGATTTTTGTTGACTGTTTTAAAATGAAATTCTACCTTGTCAACATATGGGAAATCAAGATTTAAAAATCTGATCAATAAAAAACATGTTAAAATTTAATATTCAAAAAACTAAGATCATGACATCTGGTCCCACTGCTTCATGGCAAATAGATGGGGGAAAAAACTAGAAACACTGCAGATAACCATGGTGGACAGTGACTGCAGTCATGGAATTAAAAAGACACTTGCCCCTTGGAAGAAAAGCTATGACAAACCTAGACAATGCATTAAAAAGCAGAGACATCACTTTGCCGACAGAGGTATGAATAGTTAAAGCTATGGTTTTTCCAGTAGTCATGTATGGATGTGAGAACTGGGACCATATAAAGAAGGCTGAGTATCAAAGAACTGATGCTTTCAAACTATGGTGCTGGAGAAGACTCTTGAGAGTCTCATGGACTGCAAGAAGATCAAACTAGTCAATCTAAAGGAAATCAACCCTGAATATTCACTGGAAGGACTGTTGCTGAAGCTAAAGCTTCAGTAATTTGGCTGCCTGATGCAAACAGCCAACTCATTGGAAAAGACCCTGACACTGGGAAATACTGAAGGCAGGAGGAGAAGCGGGGTGGTGACAGAGAGTGAGATGGTTATGCACTGACTCAATGGACATGACTTTGAGCAAACGCCAGTAAATAGTGAAGGACAGGGAAGCCTGGCATGCTGCAGTCGTTGGGGTCACAGAGTTGGACGTGAGTTAGAGACTGAACAACGACAACCAGAATTCCCTGGTGATCCAGTGGTTAAGAATCCACCTGACATTGCAGGGGACCTCTGTTCAATAAATGGTCCAGGAAGATTTCACATGTTATGAGGCAACTAAGCCCATGCACCTGTGGAGCCCATGTTCCACAACCACTGCAAAGAGAAGCTCACACACCACAACTAGAGAATGCCCGTGCATAGCAATGAAGACCCAGCACAACCAAAAAAGAAATAAAAATTTTAAAAAAAAGAAAAAAAGAAAAAAACTGTTTAAGAAAAAAGAAATGACAACCTCATGAACTTAACATAACAACCAAAAAAAGAAGGTAAAACTGCTAATCATACTCACTGGCTAAAATAGCAATGTTCTATTTCATTTGTTCTTTAAAATATAGGATGAAGTCATAAGTATGGTTACTTTCCAAGTCTAAAATAATATTATGAATCTTATCAAAAGTTGAGGTCTCACCTTAAATCATCTGCTTATCAGATGCAAAATTTTTATTTTGTTTGCAAACACACAAAAAAATCAAAAAACACAACAGATGTAAGAATAGGGAAACCTTCAGTAGATGTCTTCTGAAAATAGAGATACTGCCATGTTCACAGAGGCACAAGTAACACGCTGTACACACAATGGAGTTATTGAAGGAAAGGAGTAAGTGTTGAACATTATGTTTGTTTATGCCATTTTTGGGGTCATTTATGAATATTTTAATTCAAGAGATATGCTTTTGAATAATTCATTATTAGGAATTCCTTAAACAGAATTAAATATGCATTCCTCATGCTGAGGTGAGTTATCTCTTAATTTTTTTTCCCACAATTAAAACACTTTTTTTTTTTGAAGGTTCACTGGTTCCCAGCCCCAGTCACATTTATTTTAAACATAAAATTTCCCATTTGATGGGTAGGAAAAAATTCCGAAGGACTGTTGCTGAAGCTAAAGCTTCAGTAATTTGGCTGCCTGATGCAAACAGCCAACTCATTGGAAAAGACCCTGACACTGGGAAATACTGAAGGCAGGAGGAGAAGCGGGGTGGTGACAGAGAGTGAGATGGTTATGCACTGACTCAATGGACATGACTTTGAGCAAACGCCAGTAAATAGTGAAGGACAGGGAAGCCTGGCATGCTGCAGTCGTTGGGGTCACAGAGTTGGACGTGAGTTAGAGACTGAACAACGACAACCAGAATTCCCTGGTGATCCAGTGGTTAAGAATCCACCTGACATTGCAGGGGACCTCTGTTCAATAAATGGTCCAGGAAGATTTCACATGTTATGAGGCAACTAAGCCCATGCACCTGTGGAGCCCATGTTCCACAACCACTGCAAAGAGAAGCTCACACACCACAACTAGAGAATGCCCGTGCATAGCAATGAAGACCCAGCACAACCAAAAAAGAAATAAAAATTTTAAAAAAAAGAAAAAAAGAAAAAAACTGTTTAAGAAAAAAGAAATGACAACCTCATGAACTTAACATAACAACCAAAAAAAGAAGGTAAAACTGCTAATCATACTCACTGGCTAAAATAGCAATGTTCTATTTCATTTGTTCTTTAAAATATAGGATGAAGTCATAAGTATGGTTACTTTCCAAGTCTAAAATAATATTATGAATCTTATCAAAAGTTGAGGTCTCACCTTAAATCATCTGCTTATCAGATGCAAAATTTTTATTTTGTTTGCAAACACACAAAAAAATCAAAAAACACAACAGATGTAAGAATAGGGAAACCTTCAGTAGATGTCTTCTGAAAATAGAGATACTGCCATGTTCACAGAGGCACAAGTAACACGCTGTACACACAATGGAGTTATTGAAGGAAAGGAGTAAGTGTTGAACATTATGTTTGTTTATGCCATTTTTGGGGTCATTTATGAATATTTTAATTCAAGAGATATGCTTTTGAATAATTCATTATTAGGAATTCCTTAAACAGAATTAAATATGCATTCCTCATGCTGAGGTGAGTTATCTCTTAATTTTTTTTCCCACAATTAAAACACTTTTTTTTTTTGAAGGTTCACTGGTTCCCAGCCCCAGTCACATTTATTTTAAACATAAAAGTTCCCATTTGATGTGGGATCCTCATAAAATACATTTTTATAATCTCTTAGAAGCACAGACAAAAATCATTCCTACCAAATACTCAGAATACACACAGAATGCACCATTCATGTGTGATAAGCTCAACTAATCTGGATATTTGAAACTGACGTATTATAATGCTTTGTGGTGCATTTTTCTTGACCTACACTTTCTTGTGCAGAGAAGCAGCCTAGAAGTGCCAGAGCTCTACAGAACAAACATCCAAGACAGACATTGTTGTGGACTAATTAAATCAATATATCTGCGTGATGGCACCTCTGCTCTGAGAGGTGGATTAGCCTCCTGTCCTTGTCTTTATTTTCCTTTGTGTGGATCCCATTCCTAAGGACCCTTGATATTGTCTCGCCAAAAAAATGTTTCCCAAGAGATACCATTAGGATGCTATGTCACCATGTGATATTTCAAAACTCTGCTAGATGGTTAGACGGGGTGATGTGAGAAATAGGTTTTCAATAGCACAGAGAAGCCTTGTTCCCACAGGAGCCTCCAGAGCACTGTGTAAGCGGTCCCTCCAAATTTATATTACTATTTTGGTCACAGACATACTCCTCCAATGGCTGCAGTATGTAATTAAAGTGAAATTTCTGTCTAGGCTAACTTGGCAACAGTATTTGCAGGTTTTAGGATGATAATTTCCATCATCTTATCAGATGCAAAATTTTTATTTTGTTTGCAAACACACAAAAATAAAACACAACAGATGTAAGAATAGGAAACCTTCAGTAGATGTCTTCTGAAAATAGAGATACTGCCATGTTCACAGAGGCACAAGTAACACGCTGTACACACAATGGAGTTATTGAAGGAAAGGAGTAAGTGTTGAACATTATGTTTGTTTATGCCATTTTTGGGGTCATTTATGAATATTTTAATTCAAGAGATATGCTTTTGAATAATTCATTATTAGGAATTCCTTAAACAGAATTAAATATGCATTCCTCATGCTGAGGTGAGTTATCTCTTAATTTTTTTTCCCACAATTAAAACACTTTTTTTTTTTGAAGGTTCACTGGTTCCCAGCCCCAGTCACATTTATTTTAAACATAAAAGTTCCCATTTGATGTGGGATCCTCATAAAATACATTTTTATAATCTCTTAGAAGCACAGACAAAAATCATTCCTACCAAATACTCAGAATACACACAGAATGCACCATTCATGTGTGATAAGCTCAACTAATCTGGATATTTGAAACTGACGTATTATAATGCTTTGTGGTGCATTTTTCTTGACCTACACTTTCTTGTGCAGAGAAGCAGCCTAGAAGTGCCAGAGCTCTACAGAACAAACATCCAAGACAGACATTGTTGTGGACTAATTAAATCAATATATCTGCGTGATGGCACCTCTGCTCTGAGAGGTGGATTAGCCTCCTGTCCTTGTCTTTATTTTCCTTTGTGTGGATCCCATTCCTAAGGACCCTTGATATTGTCTCGCCAAAAAAATGTTTCCCAAGAGATACCATTAGGATGCTATGTCACCATGTGATATTTCAAAACTCTGCTAGATGGTTAGACGGGGTGATGTGAGAAATAGGTTTTCAATAGCACAGAGAAGCCTTGTTCCCACAGGAGCCTCCAGAGCACTGTGTAAGCGGTCCCTCCAAATTTATATTACTATTTTGGTCACAGACATACTCCTCCAATGGCTGCAGTATGTAATTAAAGTGAAATTTCTGTCTAGGCTAACTTGGTAACAATCTTGGCAACAGTAGTTTGTCAGGATGATAATTTGCCATCATCTTCTTAATACCTGAAAATGTAATGTTTGAATATGAAGGGTCTTCCTTTAACACAGAGAATGGCTGCTTACCACTGTGAGAAATTCTTGTAAGTGGCATCATATAGAGACACAAATGTGAGGAATTTGTCTCCATATAGAATGCAGAGCTCACCTAAAAAAGGAAACTCATGCCTTTGCTTATTTAATATTTCCTTACTTCTCTTCTACTTGCATTGTTCAAATATTTTAAAAATGTACAGTTTCATCATAAAAATGAAAATCAAAATATGCAAAACAGTAAAGTACTAGTATAGATTAAAATATAATCTTACTGTAACGATATTAAGTACAGTTATAACACAGATTTATATTAGTGCTTACTTACCATTTATCATTTAAAAGCATGGAAGACTAAGGCACTATAATTATGGAGGTATTCTAATATATACATATATATTCTAATATATGAATATATACATAGTATACACATATTACATACATATATATTAGAACAGATAATATATAGAATATATGTGTACATATATGTAATATATTAAAATAATACATACATATATATAAGAATATATACAGAGACTTTAACATATATTGTATAATACACACACATATACACACTGAAAAGCAGTGGAAATTAAAGGAACTATCAATGGTTATGATTCTACTAAAGGTAAAGATACATATGAACAAAGAGTTGGGGTGAGAGGGGAGAGATGAACCTTAAGGTAAAGGGCTTTGTGTTTATGGTGAAAGATGACACACTTAACATCATTTAAACTGATAACCTCGGTATCTGAGAAACTTCCTTAATCTCTCTCAAATTCTGTAAACTAGCTGACAACCTAGGAGCTCTGGACTGCCTATTTCCTAGGGAGTTCTCATTACAAAAACTAAATGAGCTGATGTGAGAAATAGGTTTTCAATAGCACAGAGAAGCCTTGTTCCCACAGGAGCCTCCAGAGCACTGTGTAAGCGGTCCCTCCAAATTTATATTACTATTTTGGTCACAGACATACTCCTCCAATGGCTGCAGTATGTAATTAAAGTGAAATTTCTGTCTAGGCTAACTTGGTAACAATCTTGGCAACAGTAGTTTGTCAGGATGATAATTTGCCATCATCTTCTTAATACCTGAAAATGTAATGTTTGAATATGAAGGGTCTTCCTTTAACACAGAGAATGGCTGCTTACCACTGTGAGAAATTCTTGTAAGTGGCATCATATAGAGACACAAATGTGAGGAATTTGTCTCCATATAGAATGCAGAGCTCACCTAAAAAAGGAAACTCATGCCTTTGCTTATTTAATATTTCCTTACTTCTCTTCTACTTGCATTGTTCAAATATTTTAAAAATGTACAGTTTCATCATAAAAATGAAAATCAAAATATGCAAAACAGTAAAGTACTAGTATAGATTAAAATATAATCTTACTGTAACGATATTAAGTACAGTTATAACACAGATTTATATTAGTGCTTACTTACCATTTATCATTTAAAAGCATGGAAGACTAAGGCACTATAATTATGGAGGTATTCTAATATATACATATATATTCTAATATATGAATATATACATAGTATACACATATTACATACATATATATTAGAACAGATAATATATAGAATATATGTGTACATATATGTAATATATTAAAATAATACATACATATATATAAGAATATATACAGAGACTTTAACATATATTGTATAATACACACACATATACACACTGAAAAGCAGTGGAAATTAAAGGAACTATCAATGGTTATGATTCTACTAAAGGTAAAGATACATATGAACAAAGAGTTGGGGTGAGAGGGGAGAGATGAACCTTAAGGTAAAGGGCTTTGTGTTTATGGTGAAAGATGACACACTTAACATCATTTAAACTGATAACCTCGGTATCTGAGAAACTTCCTTAATCTCTCTCAAATTCTGTAAACTAGCTGACAACCTAGGAGCTCTGGACGGCTGCCTATTTCCTAGAGTGGCTTAGTTCTCATTACAAAAACTAAATGAGCTCTAAATGACACTTAAAACACAATGCCTTGGCTCCTACCAATACTCATATATTAAAAGGAAGGTTCTCTGGCAATGATTTTCTTAACTTTTAAAATCACATCTGTATCGACTTGCCATCCAGAGAACGATTTCTCAACAAAGGCTGAGTCAATGCCATTGATTTTCTTTTAAAATTAGGTAAACCGCCTGCTCTCTGAAGTGACAGGAAATGGCCTTCTCCCTCCAGCAACTGTGAGAGCAGGAGCACCAGATCTCGCTGGTCAGGCACCAACGTGGAGTGGGTGGCCTGAGCTTTCTTTCCACACTTAGGATCCTCCACGTCCTCTCTGCCTCGATGGCACCTGCTTGTACGAAACCCATGGAAGTCTAGTCTCTGGGCAGGCACAGAGAAATACCTGGATCTCACAGGATAGGAGATATCCCACAGCTAAAAAACACTTTGCACTTAAATGAGATGGTAAGGATAAAATACACATGGAGGGCTTCCCTGGTGGTCCAGTGGGTAAGGACATCACCTTGCAGTGCAAGGGGCACCAGTTTGATCCCTGGCCTGGGAAGATCCCACGTGCCGCAGAGCGGCTGGACCAATGTGTCCAGTTGCCGAGCAGGAACTCTGGAACGCATGCGCCCAGAGCCGGTGCTCTGCGACAACAGAGGCCACTGCAACGGGAGGCCCACAGGAGCCAAAGAACAAAGACGGATGAAAATAGACAAATGAAAGACCAATAGAACTGGCCCGCCCGCCCGAACCCCTCCCTCCTCACACCCTCCCCCCCCAAAAAATACACATTGATTTTGGAATACTATCCTAAAAGCAAGGAAGTAGGGCATGTTGGTTTGTAAAACACTAACATTTCCTCAGTCTAACCACAGAGAAGCCTCTTCCCCTTCTTCCTCCAGTCCCTGTAGCTACTTTGGTTTAACGCCACAAGCATTTTCTGTATCAAAAGAGCAGGGTTGGCTGATAGAGGCAAGCTGAAAATCATGGATTTCGGTCTTTAGAACTGCCTGTGTTACAAGCCCTGAATGAAGAAAAGATTGGAGACACCACTTTCTAAACCCATCTTGAAATGAGCATGTATTTTAAAAGGCATTTTACCAATTTTAGATGGTTCTCTGAAGAAAGACAGTGCGTCTCCAGTGGGGTTCCTTCAGGTCTCAGCTGCCATGTATCACTCCTTAAATTCACCAAGTAGAAACAGTCCCCCGGGGAAACAGTCATTCTCTCGTGGATGAAGTGGCTTATTAGCAAAGGGGTTGGGATGACAGCACCACTCGTCTACCAAGGCGCCCCAGTTTTCACTTGGCAGGGGGAGCACCCTCAGGAGCTTCCTAGTGGAAAGGGGAAAAACGAGGGTTTACAGAACAAAACGGAACTGTGATCTTCTCTTAATTCAGCATAAAAGATGAAGGAAACTCATTTACCACATTGCTTGCAGCGTTAGTTTTTCCCTTGATGACAAGAGTAATGTGTACTTGCTACAGACAATTCTAAAAAACACTTTGCACTTAAATGAGATGGTAAGGAAAAAATACACAAGGAGGGCTTCCCTGGTGGTCCAGTGGGTAAGGACATCACCTTGCAGTGCAAGGGGCACCAGTTTGATCCCTGGCCTGGGAAGATCCCACGTGCCGCAGAGCGGCTGGACCAATGTGTCCAGTTGCCGAGCAGGAACTCTGGAACGCATGCGCCCAGAGCCGGTGCTCTGCGACAACAGAGGCCACTGCAACGGGAGGCCCACAGGAGCCAAAGAACAAAGACGGATGAAAATAGACAAATGAAAGACCAATAGAAGTGGCCCGCCCGAACCCCCCCCTCCTCACACCCACCCCCCCCAAAAAATACACATTGATTTTGGAATACTATCCTAAAAGCAAGGAAGTAGGGCATGTTGGTTTGTAAAACACTAACATTTCCTCAGTCTAACCACAGAGAAGCCTCTTCCCCTTCTTCCTCCAGTCCCTGTAGCTACTTTGGTTTAACGCCACAAGCATTTTCTGTATCAAAAGAGCAGGGTTGGCTGATAGAGGCAAGCTGAAAATCATGGATTTCGGTCTTTAGAACTGCCTGTGTTACAAGCCCTGAATGAAGAAAAGATTGGAGACACCACTTTCTAAACCCATCTTGAAATGAGCATGTATTTTAAAAGGCATTTTACCAATTTTAGATGGTTCTCTGAAGAAAGACAGTGCGTCTCCAGTGGGGTTCCTTCAGGTCTCAGCTGCCATGTATCACTCCTTAAATTCACCAAGTAGAAACAGTCCCCGGTGAAACAGTCATTCTCTCGTGGATGAAGTGGCTTATTAGCAAAGGGGTTGGGATGACAGCACCACTCGTCTACCAAGGCGCCCCAGTTTTCACTTGGCAGGGGGAGCACCCTCAGGAGCTTCCTAGTGGAAAGGGGAAAAACGAGGGTTTACAGAACAAAACGGAACTGTGATCTTCTCTTAATTCAGCATAAAAGATGAAGGAAACTCATTTACCACATTGCTTGCAGCGTTAGTTTTTCCCTTGATGACAAGAGTAATGTGTACTTGCTACAGACAATTCTAAAAATACAGAGAGGTAAAAAGCAAGTAAAATTCTTTCTTGCCTTACCACCGAGGACAGGTAACTGCCTTTAACATGACTGTGTATTTCCTTGCCACCCTTCCCAGAGACAGCTGTACACATACACACATCCTAAGTGAGAGGAAATACAGAAACTGTAGCTCCTTTTATTGTATTTTCTTTAACTCTATCAGGATACTTAATGACTCTATTCTATTCCACAGGTATGCCCAAACTGTTTTTTCCCCAGTCTTCCCTGAGACTTTCTTTTTTTTTCTTTTTTTTTTAAATTGGGGTATATTCGTTTTACATTGTTGTATAAACTTTTTAGATCATTCCCTCACTGTGAGATATTGGGATTTTGAGCATTTTATTATCAACAATCCTGTGAGGAAAAGTCTTCTTAGAAAATTTGTTTCACGTCTGATTATTTCCTTAGAAATCTTTTAAGTAGGAAGGTATAAGCACAAACGATACACATATTTTTAATCCAATTCCCATACTGACAAAACTTGCTCTTCAGAAAGCCTGGATCAATGTATAATTCTTCCACTCAACCTTTTTCAGGATTGAATATTATCATTTTTTCCTACATAATGGGTAATGAAAATATTCTCAATACTGCTATAATGGGCAATTCTTTAATCACTGGTGAGATTGAACTGGTTTTTATATTTTTTCACCACTGTGTTTCTTCTGAGAATTATGATCAATGGCCATTTTCCAGTAAGGCATTATTATGCTCTTATTAATTTGTACAAGTCTATTCTAAATTAAGAATGTCAGTCCTTGATCTAAAATCTGTGACAATATTTCTTGCTGCCTTTAGTCCCGTGAAACAGTCATTCTCTCGTGGATGAAGTGGCTTATTAGCAAAGGGGTTGGGATGACAGCACCACTGCTACCAAGGCGCCCAGTTTTCACTTGGCAGGGGAGCACCTCAGGAGCTTCCTAGTGGAAAGGGGAAAAAACGAGGGTTTACAGAACAACACGGAACTGTGATCTTCTCTTAATTCAGCATAAAAGATGAAGGAAACTCATTTACCACATTGCTTGCAGCGTTAGTTTTTCCCTTGATGACAAGAGTAATGTGTACTTGCTACAGACAATTCTAAAAATACAGAGAGGTAAAAAGCAAGTAAAATTCTTTCTTGCCTTACCACCGAGGACAGGTAACTGCCTTTAACATGACTGTGTATTTCCTTGCCACCCTTCCCAGAGACAGCTGTACACATACACACATCCTAAGTGAGAGGAAATACAGAAACTGTAGCTCCTTTTATTGTATTTTCTTTAACTCTATCAGGATACTTAATGACTCTATTCTATTCCACAGGTATGCCCAAACTGTTTTTTCCCCAGTCTTCCCTGAGACTTTCTTTTTTTTTCTTTTTTTTTTAAATTGGGGTATATTCGTTTTACATTGTTGTATAAACTTTTTAGATCATTCCCTCACTGTGAGATATTGGGATTTTGAGCATTTTATTATCAACAATCCTGTGAGGAAAAGTCTTCTTAGAAAATTTGTTTCACGTCTGATTATTTCCTTAGAAATCTTTTAAGTAGGAAGGTATAAGCACAAACGATACACATATTTTTAATCCAATTCCCATACTGACAAAACTTGCTCTTCAGAAAGCCTGGATCAATGTATAATTCTTCCACTCAACCTTTTTCAGGATTGAATATTATCATTTTTTCCTACATAATGGGTAATGAAAATATTCTCAATACTGCTATAATGGGCAATTCTTTAATCACTGGTGAGATTGAACTGGTTTTTATATTTTTTCACCACTGTGTTTCTTCTGAGAATTATGATCAATGGCCATTTTCCAGTAAGGCATTATTATGCTCTTATTAATTTGTACAAGTCTATTCTAAATTAAGAATGTCAGTCCTTGATCTAAAATCTGTGACAAATATTTTTTCAGCATTGCTGCCTTTAATTTCGTTACCATGCCTTAAATTTCAAATCACCCAACTCCTTCTTCTGTGATTTTTCATTACTATTTTTTTTAATAAACTTTCTATTTTGGCATAATTTTACATTTACAGAAAAATTACAAAGATAGTACAAATAGTTCTCATATACTTCACCCAGCTTTCCCTCATGTTACTATCTTACCTGATCAGGGAAGATTTGCCACAACTACTGCCTTTATCTGGGTTTCCCCAGTTTTTCCACTAATGTCCTCTTTTCTCTTCCAGGATCCCATTCATGACAATATGTGGAATTTACTTTTATTTATTTTATTAAAAAAACAGTTTTTCAATTTTTGGCCGCACCATGAGGCATATGAGATCTTGATCTCTGATCCCAGGCCAGGGATCAGACTCATGCCCCCTGCACTGGAAGGTGAAGTCTTAACCACCAGACTGCCAGGGAAGTCTCTGACACACTGCACTGAGTCATCATGTTTCCCTTATATCCTCTGCTCTGGGCAGTCTTCCCTTGCTTTTCAGGACCTGAGACTTCTGAAGAATACTGGGTGCTAAGTCACTTTAGCTCTGTCTGAGTCTTTGTGACCCTGTGGACTATAGCCCACCAGGCTCCTCTGTCAATGGGATTCTCCAGGCAAGAATACTGGAGTGGGATGCTGGGCTCTCTTCCAGAGGATCTTCCCAACTCAAGGACTGAACCCATGTCTCTTGCCTCTATCTGCACTGGTCTGGTTTTTACAGAATATCCCTCGTTTGAGTTTGTCTGATATTTTCTCAAGAGCAGACTGGGGCTACAGGCTTGGGGGACATCTACCACTGAGGTAAAAATGCTCTTCTTATCACACCACACCAGAGGGGACTCTTCATCAACATGACTTATCCCTGGGGAAATCAACCTTCTTCACTGGGTTAAGGTGGCATCTGGTAGTTTCCTCTATTAACAGAGCTCCTTTTTCTGCCTTTGCATATTCTGTTGTTTGGAAGTGACTCATGAAGTTCACCCCATACTCAAGCGGAGAGAAGCATTATTATGCTCTTATTAATTTGTACAAGTCTATTCTAAATTAAGAATGTCAGTCCTTGATCTAAAATCTGTGACAAATATTTTTTCAGCATTGCTGCCTTTAATTTCGTTACCATGCCTTAAATTTCAAATCACCCAACTCCTTCTTCTGTGATTTTTCATTACTATTTTTTTTAATAAACTTTCTATTTTGGCATAATTTTACATTTACAGAAAAATTACAAAGATAGTACAAATAGTTCTCATATACTTCACCCAGCTTTCCCTCATGTTACTATCTTACCTGATCAGGGAAGATTTGCCACAACTACTGCCTTTATCTGGGTTTCCCCAGTTTTTCCACTAATGTCCTCTTTTTCTCTTCCAGGATCCCATTCATGACAATATGTGGAATTTACTTTTATTTATTTTATTAAAAAAACAGTTTTTTCAATTTTTGGCCGCACCATGAGGCATATGAGATCTTGATCTCTGATCCCAGGCCAGGGATCAGACTCATGCCCCCTGCACTGGAAGGTGAAGTCTTAACCACCAGACTGCCAGGGAAGTCTCTGACACACTGCACTGAGTCATCATGTTTCCCTTATATCCTCTGCTCTGGGCAGTCTTCCCTTGCTTTTCAGGACCTGAGACTTCTGAAGAATACTGGGTGCTAAGTCACTTTAGCTCTGTCTGAGTCTTTGTGACCCTGTGGACTATAGCCCACCAGGCTCCTCTGTCAATGGGATTCTCCAGGCAAGAATACTGGAGTGGGATGCTGGGCTCTCTTCCAGAGGATCTTCCCAACTCAAGGACTGAACCCATGTCTCTTGCCTCTATCTGCACTGGTCGGGTTTTTTACAGAATATCCCTCGTTTGAGTTTGTCTGATATTTTCTCAAGAGCAGACTGGGGCTACAGGCTTGGGGGACATCTACCACTGAGGTAAAAATGCTCTTCTTATCACACCACACCAGAGGGGACTCTTCATCAACATGACTTATCCCTGGGGAAATCAACCTTCTTCACTGGGTTAAGGTGGCATCTGGTAGTTTCCTCTATTAACAGAGCTCCTTTTTCTGCCTTTGCATATTCTGTTGTTTGGAAGTGACTCATGAAGTTCACCCCATACTCAAGCGGAGAGAAGTGGCATAATTTTCATGCTTAGAACATCCTTTCAATTAAGAAGTCCCTTATATTTGCTACCAGTTTTTGTTTTTTTTTCTTGTACAAATGTAGACATCTGAGAGTTTTCCATGGTTTACCTATATTCCAATCTAAGTTGAGAACATTACTCTAACGGGAGAAGAAATGTGGGCGGGATGATGAAGACATTTCAAAATAATTTATCCTGAAAAAACAGAATACAAACTTCCTGTTACAAATTTTCCTAATAAAAACTTCCTTCCAGGGCTTCCCTGGTGGTCCAGTGGGTAAGGAGTCTGCCTTGCAGTGCAAAGGTCACTGGTTCGATCCCTGGTCCAGGAAGATCCCATGTGCCGCAGAGCAGCTGGACCAGTGTGCCCAATTGCAAGCCAGTGTTCTGGAGCGCATGCGCCCAGAGCCAGTGCTCTGCAACAAGAGAGGCCACAGCAATGGGAGGCCCACACAGGCTGAAGAATAAAAATGGACAGAAAAAAAAAAACCTCTCCTCCAGTCTTTCTAATGCCTTTGAATATTGTGAAAGCTAAAACACCCTGAATACTTGCTCCCTTCTCCTCCAGTGCCTGCTAAGGATCAACTATGTCTGATCAGAGTTACACATGTTACTTTAGTTACGTAATCTAATCAAACACATACACCAAGCACATGAGTTCCTGTTCCTCTAAAACTAAACATTTCATAGTAAAGTCAGTTATAAAAAAAAAAAAGAAAAAAAATTCACTGGTGGAAGGTGGAAGACATAACTACAGAAAACTGAGGCGATAGAAGAAAAGTAAAAATCTACAGTTCTGCAATCAGACTGCTTCACTGTTTAACTTCTCATTCCACTTTTAAGGAAACCTAAATTGGAAACTTGGATAATGAATTTAGGATAGCATAAAAAGTAAAAATTAAAAATAAAAAATCTAAAAGAGAACGCAGCAGCAGACTCATATTCAACAAAAAGATATTAGTTCCATAATAAAAATTAGTAAGTTAATGTACATTTGCATGAGTTAAATGAAAATATTTAAGATGCAAATGTATCATTTTTAAATGATTCCCCTGTGTAAATTCTTTTTCTTTGATTTCCCCAATCAACTCTGACTCTCATAAAAGGGCAATTATGACATGGAGGAGGGCAGCTGTTTAATTTATAATTCCAGAGGACAGAAGTAGGAATAAGAAAGACCGACTTTAATGGAAGCAAGAACATTCTCTTTCAAATTAAGCAGTGCTGCAGCACTAGCATCATTGAAATTGCTGAGTCTGTTAAGGAGATTAAGAAGCCATTCTTTCAACATATACTTTCTAAAAGTCTACTAGGAGTCAGGCATTCTGCTGACACAAAATATTAGCATGCAATACATACAGTTCCATTGTCAAGTATTCACAGTCTGGTAGAAAATATTCATCTATAAATGGATTACAGAACCAGAATATAGTAAGTGCTCATAACAGAATACTAGTTCTATTGAGGTGGGAAAGGTAGGAGATGGCTCAGACCTCTGAAAAATCTGATGAACACTTTCGCCTCTTTCTTCAAACGTACATTCCCACTTGCACACAAAATGCGTATTATTTTAGGGAATTCGTGCACTTGCAAGACGCATGCATGAATTCAGGGCAATATGTACAAAGTGACAGGGGGGCAGAGTATATACAGGCTTCAAAGAAGAGCTAACACATGAAATGACCTTTGAAAGATTCACAGGAGATTTCCAGGCAATGAAAGGAACTAAGAATGTAACAGGCATAGAATATAATTTGAAGACAGGTACCATGAATGTTTAACTTGCCACCGTAGTCCCAGTTCTTAAATACTTATTAGAGGAATGAACTAGCACATGTTGATAACTGTAACATGTGAGGCCCCAGCCTGGGTCTGCAACATACTCACATAAAAGTGTTAGCAGGGCTTCCCCTGGTGGTCCAGTGGGTAAGGACACCGCCTTGCAGTGCAAGGGGCGCCAGTTCGATCCCTGGTCTGGGAAGATCCCACGTGCCGCAGAGCGGCTGGACCGATGTGTCCAATCACCGAGCCGGAGCTCTGGAGTGCATGTGCCCAGAGCCGGCGCTCTGCGACAACAGAGGCCACCGCGATGGGAGGCCCACAGGAGCCAAAGAACAAAGACCATGAAAATAGAGAAATGAAAGACAAATAAGAAGTGGTCCGCCCGCTCCCCTCCCTCCCCAACCCGACACCCGCCCAAAATAAATAAATAAATAAATCTTTAAAAAAAAAAAAAAAAGCGTTAGCAAACCTTTTCCTTTGCTTGAGAACACGACCTTTAGTTTAACCACCGAGACCTGTTACCCTGGAAATGAGGTAAATTATATTGCTCCTTCTGCTGCTGCTGCTGCTGCTGCTGCTGCTGCTGCTGCTGCTGCTTAGTTACTTCAGTCGTGTCCGACTCTGTGTGACCCCAATGTCTGTAGCTCACCAGGCTTCTCTGTCCATGGAATTTTCCAGGCAAGAATACTAGAGTGGGTTGCTGCTTCCTTCTCCCAGATTATACTGCTAGGCAAGACCAATTGTGATTAAAAAAAAATGATCACTGACTGGTGTCTTGCACCTAGACAGGAAGAAGTCTGAATGAGCTGTAAATATTGGGTAAAGGATGCCATGCTTTGGGTTTTTCTGAATGCAGGCCTTTGTGGGAAACCCAAAAAAACCATGCCAAAGAATTGTTATAAGATGGGACTTCCCTGGCGGAACAGTGGCTAAGATTCTGTACTCCCAATGCAAGGGGCGCAGGTTTGATCACTGGCCAGGGAACTAGGTGCTGTATGCTGCCACCAAGACCCAGCAGAGCCAAATAAAGTGAATTTTTAAAAAAATTTTTTAAATTGTCATAATAGCTATAGATTTCTTACGATATGAGGCTTCTTCTCAGGGTAGCTCCTGGACCTGCTGGATATAAATCTAGAACTTTGTACCTGGAACCATGTCACATGGGGAGACAAGGGTTCCCACAGGGCATGTGACCTGCCGTTTGCTTGAACTGCTGCAGGTCCTTACTGAGGGGAACTCCTGCACTGCCCAGGCTGCAGGCAAAAAATCACGGTCCATGGTAGTGTTGTGAGTCCACAAGTTCAGTTGAACCTAAGAAAACCTCATGTGGACCAATACCCACATTCTTACTCTGTGGGATGCTCATTACAACTTCATGAGATAAGGATTTCCAATTCTCTGTTACAGAGGAAAGGGAGCTGCCCAGCCGAGAGGCCACAGACCAGAGAACAAGACCATGAAAATAGAGAAATGAAAGACAAATAAGAAGTGGTCCGCCCGCCCTCCCTCCCCAACCCGACACCACAAAATAAATAAATAAATCCCAACCCGACACCCGCCCAAAATAAATAAATAAATAAATCTTTAAAAAAAAAAAAAAAAGCGTTAGCAAACCTTTTCCTTTGCTTGAGAACACGACCTTTAGTTTAACCACCGAGACCTGTTACCCTGGAAATGAGGTAAATTATATTGCTCCTTCTGCTGCTGCTGCTGCTGCTGCTGCTGCTGCTGCTGCTGCTGCTGCTGCTGCTTAGTTACTTCAGTCGTGTCCGACTCTGTGTGACCCCAATGTCTGTAGCTCACCAGGCTTCTCTGTCCATGGAATTTTCCAGGCAAGAATACTAGAGTGGGTTGCTGCTTCCTTCTCCCAGATTATACTGCTAGGCAAGACCAATTGTGATTAAAAAAAAATGATCACTGACTGGTGTCTTGCACCTAGACAGGAAGAAGTCTGAATGAGCTGTAAATATTGGGTAAAGGATGCCATGCTTTGGGTTTTTCTGAATGCAGGCCTTTGTGGGAAACCCAAAAAAACCATGCCAAAGAATTGTTATAAGATGGGACTTCCCTGGCGGAACAGTGGCTAAGATTCTGTACTCCCAATGCAAGGGGCGCAGGTTTGATCACTGGCCAGGGAACTAGGTGCTGTATGCTGCCACCAAGACCCAGCAGAGCCAAATAAAGTGAATTTTTAAAAAAATTTTTTAAATTGTCATAATAGCTATAGATTTCTTACGATATGAGGCTTCTTCTCAGGGTAGCTCCTGGACCTGCTGGATA
This sequence comes from Tragulus kanchil, assembly GCA_022376925.1. Classification (NCBI taxonomy): domain Eukaryota; kingdom Metazoa; phylum Chordata; class Mammalia; order Artiodactyla; family Tragulidae; genus Tragulus; species Tragulus kanchil. The sequence goes on from JAIOJX010000026.1 coordinate 184,154,559, forward strand.
TAAATCTAGAACTTTGTACCTGGAACCATGTCACATGGGGAGACAAGGGTTCCCACAGGGCATGTGACCTGCCGTTTGCTTGAACTGCTGCAGGTCCTTACTGAGGGGAACTCCTGCACTGCCCAGGCTGCAGGCAAAAAATCACGGTCCATGGTAGTGTTGTGAGTCCACAAGTTCAGTTGAACCTAAGAAAACCTCATGTGGACCAACACCCACATTCTTACTCCGTGGGATGCTCATTACAACTTCATGAGATAAGGATTTCCAATTCTCTGTTACAGAGAGGAAAGGGAGGCTCAGAAATGTTAACTAATCTGTACAAATTCACAGAGTCAGAGCTGACGAATGAAGGCCAAATGGTAACCATGTCTTCTAGGCATCAATTCTACGGACAGAGGAGCCCGGAGGGCTACAGTCCACGGGGTCGCAAAGAGTCAGACACAACTGAGCGACTAACACTTTCATCTTTTTTCAGGCACCAAACTAGCTCTTTCCCTTGGAATATAATCCATCTCCTGGTCACATAGAACACCAGTAAAGGAGACAGGGAAGGTCGGAGGGTGCAGACACATGGGGTGTGACATGCCATCCTAAGGGGTGGGTACTTGGTTCTCCAGAGAGCATCACACAATTTAAGCTGGGGAAGTGACAATTTGGACTTGAATTTTTATAAAGACAAGGAGGGACACAGATGAAGGTGCCTGCTTAGAATAAAAGTGGGGCCTGGACAGGCTCTTAGATCTTCTCTGTCACAAAGATTCCCTTTCCCTGGTCATTTTGCACATTGTGCCAATAAACAGATCCTCAATACAGTGTGCAAGGCAGGGATGTCAAATCCTCACACGTGATCAGAAATGAAACAACACCGAGATTTACGGAGATCTGGGGGATTTGATGCACATTCGCACAAAATGTGGTATTTCAAACTTAACTTGATCCCATATCACAGTGAATAAAAGCTCTACATATCCCACAGTTATCTGTGTAAGACATCAGGCAAGAAAACACCTAATTCAGAAGTCATTGCAAAGATAAAAAGTATTTTTTACAGCAGAAAGACATTTTCTGATATTTGGAAAAAAAACATAAAACCTTTAAGAACAAAAGAAGTATTTAAATCACAGCACTCCTGGAAGTATATCTACCGAAAACCCTGAAACTTGATCGATCTACTTCCCAAGAGAACTTTCAACAGAAAATAGATACCGTATTTTTTCAAGGTAGTTTTAGGTAAAAACCTGCTGAAAAGAGTGAAATGATTCTTAAACTTTCTTTCAGTTTAAGATTCTATAATGAACAGCATATTCAAAGTCACACTGCCCAGCTGCAAAATCACGGTCTGGTAGTGTTGTGAGTCCACAAGTTCAGTTGAACCTAAGAAAACCTCATGTGGACCAAACCCACATTCTTACTCTGTGGGATGCTCATTACAACTTCATGAGATAAGGATTTCCAATTCTCTGTTACAGAGAGGAAAGGGAGGCTCAGAAATGTTAACTAATCTGTACAAATTCACAGAGTCAGAGCTGACGAATGAAGGCCAAATGGTAACCATGTCTTCTAGGCATCAATTCCACAGACCGAGGAACCTGGAGGGCTACAGTCCACGGGGTCGCAAAGAGTCAGACACAACTGAGCGACTAACACTTTCATCTTTTTTCAGGCACCAAACTAGCTCTTTCCCTTGGAATATAATCCATCTCCTGGTCACATAGAACACCAGTAAAGGAGACAGGGAAGGTGGGAGGGTGCAGACACATGGGGTGTGACATGCCATCCTAAGGGGTGGGTACTTGGTTCTCCAGAGAGCATCACACAATTTAAGCTGGGGAAGTGACAATTTGGACTTGAATTTTTATAAAGACAAGGAGGGACACAGATGAAGGTGCCTGCTTAGAATAAAAGTGGGGCCTGGACAGGCTCTTAGATCTTCTCTGTCACAAAGATTCCCTTTCCCTGGTCATTTTGCACATTGTGCCAATAAACAGATCCTCAATACAGTGTGCAAGGCAGGGATGTCAAAACCTCACACGTGATCAGAAATGAAACAACACCGAGATTTACGGAGATCTGGGGGATTTGATGCACATTCGCACAAAATGTGGTATTTCAAACTTAACTTGATCCCATATCACAGTGAATAAAAGCTCTACATATCCCACAGTTATCTGTGTAAGACATCAGGCAAGAAAACACCTAATTCAGAAGTCATTGCAAAGATAAAAAGTATTTTTTACAGCAGAAAGACATTTTCTGATATTTGGAAAAAAAACATAAAACCTTTAAGAACAAAAGAAGTATTTAAATCACAGCACTCCTGGAAGTATATCTACCGAAAACCCTGAAACTTCGATACGATCTACTTCCCAAGAGAACTTTCAACAGAAAATAGATACCGTATTTTTTTCAAGGTAGTTTTTAGGTAAAAACCTGCTGAAAAAGAGTGAAATGATTCCTTAAACTTTCTTTCAGTTTAAGATTCTATAATGAACAGCAACACATCTTATAATTAATTAAAATGTGCTAGTTACATGGAACAATATACATTGTGCTGTGCTTAGTCATTCAGTCATGTCTGACTTTGTGACCCAGGGACTACCGGTAGTCTGCCAGGTACCTCTGTACTTAGAGTCCTCCAGGCAAGGCTACTGGAGTGGGTAGCCTATCCCTTCTCCAAGGGATCTTTCTGATCCAGGAATCTAACCGGGTTTCCCGCACTGAAGGCGGACTTTTTTTACCATCTGGGCCACCAGGGAAACCCCAACATATACATTAGCATATGTAAAACAGATGGCTACTGGGAAGTTACTGTGTAAGACAAGGAGCTCAACTTGGTGCTCTGTGACAACCGAGAGGGTGGAATCAGCGGGCAGTGGGGGGTCAGAGATTCAAGAGGGAAGGGAACGTATGTGTACCTATGGCTGATTCACACTGTTGTGTGGTAGAAGCCAATATAACATTGGAAAGCAATTATCCTGCAATTAAAAAAAAAAAAATGCACTAGTTATTTTTAATGCATCTTAAACATAAAATTTTGGGGAAAATAACTTAAAATGCACAATTTTTAAAAATGTTATTGATTGATGGTGTTTATTTAAGACTTAAACACATTCAGTGTGTTTAACTTAAATTAAAAAAGAAATTGGAATGCTTTAACTTTTCAACCATTAATCATTGGTCATAACAATAGCAATAATACAGAGTTTTCTTTCCCACTGGATGAAAACTAAATGAATGATAAGAGTTTTAAGGAAACCACAGGTATCTAAAGTTTGAAACACAGCTGCTGGAATCAGGATAAATTCAGTAGGCATTATTCAACTGGTGGCCTACAAATGCTAGGAAACTAGCTTTGCAGCTTATTACCCTTCAGTATTCTTCACAGTATAATCATTTTATTCCAGAAGTCTATACAACAGTACCAATAAGTCGGTCCTCTCAACAAGCCTGTCCTCTCCTTTCACTTCTTTGTTCTCTTTCATAGCGAAGTGACTGTTCACAGGAGCAGTTATTTTCAGACTGCAATAATAGCCAGTCTGTCAAGGTGACCAATCGACTAGGTGGATAGTCTGACATCTCTTATGTGGCCTAAATCCATTGTGCGTGTTACCTCCTAGAACTTCTCAGGTTTTTTTCTGATACTACATTGTGCTGTGCTTAGTCATTCAGTCATGTCTGACTTTGTGACCCAGGGACTACCGGTAGTCTGCCAGGTACCTCTGTACTTAGAGTCCTCCAGGCAAGGCTACTGGAGTGGGTAGCCTATCCCTTCTCCAAGGGATCTTTCTGATCCAGGAATCTAACCGGGTTTCCCGCACTGAAGGCGGACTTTTTTTACCATCTGGGCCACCAGGGAAACCCCAACATATACATTAGCATATGTAAAACAGATGGCTACTGGGAAGTTACTGTGTAAGACAAGGAGCTCAACTTGGTGCTCTGTGACAACCGAGAGGGGTGGAATCAGCGGGCAGTGGGGGCTCAGAGATTCAAGAGGGAAGGGAACGTATGTGTACCTATGGCTGATTCACACTGTTGTGTGGTAGAAGCCAATATAACATTGGAAAGCAATTATCCTGCAATTAAAAAAAAAAAAATGCACTAGTTATTTTTAATGCATCTTAAACATAAAATTTTGGGGAAAATAACTTAAAATGCACAATTTTTAAAAATGTTATTGATTGATGGTGTTTATTTAAGACTTAAACACATTCAGTGTGTTTAACTTAAATTAAAAAAGAAATTGGAATGCTTTAACTTTTCAACCATTAATCATTGGTCATAACAATAGCAATAATACAGAGTTTTCTTTCCCACTGGATGAAAACTAAATGAATGATAAGAGTTTTAAGGAAACCACAGGTATCTAAAGTTTGAAACACAGCTGCTGGAATCAGGATAAATTCAGTAGGCATTATTCAACTGGTGGCCTACAAATGCTAGGAAACTAGCTTTGCAGCTTATTACCCTTCAGTATTCTTCACAGTATAATCATTTTATTCCAGAAGTCTATACAACAGTACCAATAAGTCGGTCCTCTCAACAAGCCTGTCCTCTCCTTTCACTTCTTTGTTCTCTTTCATAGCGAAGTGACTGTTCACAGGAGCAGTTATTTTCAGACTGCAATAATAGCCAGTCTGTCAAGGTGACCAATCGACTAGGTGGATAGTCTGACATCTCTTATGTGGCCTAAATCCATTGTGCGTGTTACCTCCTAGAATTTCGATGCCCTCAGAGCTGCTGGGCTGACACTCAGCTCTGCTGGTGCAGGTGGAACAGGAAGGGCCTTTCCAGAGACCTCGGGAGACCTCACAAATGACTGAAAACCAGGCTTGTGTTTCAAAGTCTGCTTGGCCAACTGATAACAACTCAAATCTGACGTGAATTCATTTCTAAAAGATATACCAAATTCCAAACACCACAATCACCGTTTAGCTCTTTTGGCAGCTAATCACAGCGAAGTAAACTGTATTATTGTTGTTGCTTGGTATTAGGGATTATTACTCTCAACAAGAGCTTGATCAAAAATTGTATATGTTCTGACCATTTGCACAGAACAACTCAGCTGAACTAATAAGAATGCAAATTGGAGAATTTCATTATAAAGAAACAAGGCATTCTTTGTCTGCAAATAATCAAAACAAATGGCTAGGGATGTGTAATTCTGAATGAAGAAGAAAAGACTGCCGTAATTAGCAGACTGTATGCACCCTAGTGCTAAGATGTATTAAAAGCCATTGATGAGTCTTAATAGTCTTCTACACCTATAATTTGCTTGACAAGAATCTTTTTTATTAAAAAAAAAAAAAACAGCATTAATCTCATACTAGCCAAACAATCATGATTCATAGCACCCAAGGTACAATTTTTTGAGGTTCACTAATCACAGCATTTTCACACTGGTAGGACTCTTACAGGTCTCTCTAACTGAACCTCCCAGTTCTACAGACGAGGAAACTGAGAGTCAAAGTGACGTGTTCCCAGATAGAAAGGCTAGCCAGTAAGCAGATCTTAACTCAGCTCCATTGCTCCCAACACAAGAGCTCCTGCCAAGATAAACCACCATATTCCAAGATGCCTTCCTGAAAAGGATGCCAACAGTGAGCTGATTTGATTGCAGGCCTCTCAACAAGCCTGTTCTCCTTTCACTTCTTTGTTCTCTTTCATAGCGAAGTGACTGTTCACAGGAGCAGTTATTTTCAGACTGCAATAATAGCCAGTCTGTCAAGGTGACCAATCGACTAGGTGGATAGTCTGACATCTCTTATGTGGCCTAAATCCATTGTGCGTGTTACCTCCTAGAATTTCGATGCCCTCAGAGCTGCTGGGCTGACACTCAGCTCTGCTGGTGCAGGTGGAACAGGAAGGGCCTTTCCAGAGACCTCGGGAGACCTCACAAATGACTGAAAACCAGGCTTGTGTTTCAAAGTCTGCTTGGCCAACTGATAACAACTCAAATCTGACGTGAATTCATTTCTAAAAGATATACCAAATTCCAAACACCACAATCACCGTTTAGCTCTTTTGGCAGCTAATCACAGCGAAGTAAACTGTATTATTGTTGTTGCTTGGTATTAGGGATTATTACTCTCAACAAGAGCTTGATCAAAAATTGTATATGTTCTGACCATTTGCACAGAACAACTCAGCTGAACTAATAAGAATGCAAATTGGAGAATTTCATTATAAAGAAACAAGGCATTCTTTGTCTGCAAATAATCAAAACAAATGGCTAGGGATGTGTAATTCTGAATGAAGAAGAAAAGACTGCCGTAATTAGCAGACTGTATGCACCCTAGTGCTAAGATGTATTAAAAGCCATTGATGAGTCTTAATAGTCTTCTACACCTATAATTTGCTTGACAAGAATCTTTTTTATTAAAAAAAAAAAAAACAGCATTAATCTCATACTAGCCAAACAATCATGATTCATAGCACCCAAGGTACAATTTTTTGAGGTTCACTAATCACAGCATTTTCACACTGGTAGGACTCTTACAGGTCTCTCTAACTGAACCTCCCAGTTCTACAGACGAGGAAACTGAGAGTCAAAGTGACGTGTTCCCAGATAGAAAGGCTAGCCAGTAAGCAGATCTTAACTCAGCTCCATTGCTCCCAACACAAGAGCTCCTGCCAAGATAAACCACCATATTCCAAGATGCCTTCCTGAAAAGGATGCCAACAGTGAGCTGATTTGATTGCAGGCCTCCTTTGAAATACCTCTGACTCTGCTTTCTACTTAACAAGCGTGGATGTCCTTACCACCTGCATAGAACAGATAACTGAGGGAGAACCAAGAAGACCACTGGACTTCATGCAAACAGCTGGCATGACGTCCTTGTGTAGACATGAAAGTCAAAGGGATGAACAGGCAGACTTGGTAAGGAGACTGGCAGTTTCCAAAGAGAAAGAGGAACAAACATTTTTAGCCAAGGTGCCTTCACCTTGATTGCCACACCTATGACAATAATCTATCTTGCCTAATACTTTCTTTAAGCCCAGAGCTAATGTTTATAACAACAATGTATCTTGTTGGAGGACATGTTTCTCCTTTGTAGCTTGTACCTAGGTTATCTAAAGATGCATGTTGTGGGTGTGGGTCTGCTAAGACCTTTATCACCTTAAAATATTCTTTTGATCTATTGTTAATAACCAACTGGAAAAGTACAAAATGCCTCGCCTAAACTGGCTTCTCAGGGAATTCTTCTAACCCCCTTCCAGTGTCTATGCTGGAAGCTTTCCCTATCCCTTTCTTCTTTAATACGCTTTTTACTGCACAAAGCTCTGAGTGAACAACACCAAGATCTCCTTTGGAGATCAAGAATCCAACACCATTCACGGTAACCTATCCACTGTCATCTATTAAAAGGAAGCATGGTTTTCCATCAAACAAAGAGCCACAGGGCCTGCTGCCTCAGAGTGAAATGGAAGCAAAGCTTTCCGTCACCTCCTAAGGATTTCTCTACGTTGCTCAAGAGGCCGACATCCCAGACCCACAGCTGTGACATGTGAAGATGTCCAGGGAAGCCTTGCTGAAGTAAGCAAGGCTGAGTCACATCCACTGTGCTCAGAAAGAAAAGAGGAGGGAGGAGGTCATTCCCCTGGCACGCCAGAATCAAAAAAGGTTTGAAGTACAGCGTCCTGAATCAAAAAGATTAGAAACACTGTACTAGGTAATTTGCTAGTTTGCCAATAAGGCCAATTACAGAAAGTGGGGTGGAAGGAATCTGTCAAGACAACTAAAAAGAGCTTGCTGAGCGTGTACTGTAATTTATGTAACAGCCTTAAATGCTCTTCACAAGTTAGGAAGACAGGCCATCTTACAACTACATGAGATGAGGAGAGGTGATGTGGCCCAGGTTCCCCAGCGTCTGAGGACACAGCTGGATTTCAAACCCACGTCCCGTTCTCCCCTCTGCTTCTCACTCCACAGCCTCTGATGGTCAGGATTAGGGACAGCTAGTATGGTCTTTTGGTGTCAGCTTCTGAGCCCTCCGAGTTCGCAATTCCACGGCTACGTGGTCTAAATCGGACTGACAGAGACAGAAGACGCAGTCTCGGCCGACACGAAGGGACCTCGTCCTCGAAGACGAGCATGCCAGCAGATACGAATGCTCGCGTGAGCCTGCTCCTCTGTAACTCCGGGTCTGTCACCGTGGTAGAGGCCCCCACGTCTCAGAGACTGCGAGGAGACAGTGAAACCAAAGCCTGGAATAGACAGAGAGGAGGAAACTTCCGTGGTGAAACACCAGGGTCATCTGGAATCCTCTGGACCTTCCAGAGATAGGCAGGTCTGTCCTTAACAGCACGCTCTGCAGCCACCTTGGCTTTCAGGAATCTGAGCGAGGACGCCTCCCTCCTCTGCAGATGCAGAGTCACTCCCTGGTGTTCCCCAAGATCACCGCCTGCAGGATGCCCTGCTCACGACCCCCGATTGAGACTATTGCAAATGTCTGTGATCTTGCCTGCCCAGGAATCAGACAGCAAGTGAGAGAGGCTGATGGAAGGCCAGCATAAGCACCCTAACGTTTACTCAATTCCATTTGGTAGGGACTTACAGAGAATGCACCATTTCCCTGGCACTGAGCCTGCTGCTGCAGGTGGTGATGATGAAGACGGTGGTGAGAATAAGAATTATAGCAGTAGCCGTCACATCCTGAAAGCTTCCCGGTTACACTCACTCGGTCCTCCCCCGAACCCTGAGGAGGGAGTTCTAGTTGTCATCTAGATTTTTGCAGGAATAATAATAATAATAATTAAGGCCAAGAGTGGTTAAGTAACTTCCCCAAGGTCATAGCTAGTATATGGTGGGTGCACACCCAGACAGTCTGGTCTCTGGGTCTATGCTACACAACACTGCACTCTCAACAAGAGTGGTGAGCCATGTGAGGAAGACAGTCCCCACACCCAGAGCCTACAGCTGAATCAGGAAGACAGGCAGAGAAACCTCCGAGGAGCACTTTAAGCCAACCCAGTGTGCAGGAGAGGCTCCCAGCAGGAGCCGCCCGGTCTGCTGAACTTAGAGAGGAGCTAACCAGAGGGAGATGCGGATGTGGGCATGTTTCCAGAGAGGAAGCAGCTTTCATTAAGCACTAGGGTGGGGATGCCTATGAAGAGACTGTGGGACCGCCAGTCCATCGCCAGGGCTGTGCACGGAATGTGTATAAATAATGACGTGTGGTGTTAGGGGTGAGGCAGGAAGGAAGGGGGTGGGAGAAGAAGATTGCAACAGGAGGGTGCAGCAGGACACAGTTCAGCTCATACAGCACCCAGCACGGGCATGGCATGCCCACGTGTCTTGGCAGAAATGGAAGGTGGAGGGAGGGTCTGAACGGGGAAGCCAGCTGCCTCTGGGAACAATCACTCAGGGGTCTGGACATGATCAGAGTGAGGTGGACCCCGAGTTAGGCTGAGCGGATAAGGAGCGGGCAGCAAGTGCTCCCTAGTGAGCGGATAGTGGCCTCAACTAAGAGGTGGAGGAAGTGGAGTGGCGCAGAGAAGGAAGGAGCATCAGTCCCCAGTGACTGGCCACCTGCCAGAGGAGGAGGAGGAAGCCGAGGCGACAGCGCCAGGATTCCACCCCGGGGACACAGGAAAGAGAGCACTGGTGCTATGCCTCCACCCAGAGACCCGGGACGCCAGAGGAGGCATGGGCCTCAGGTATGGGCAGCAGTGCACTCCCATGTAAGTTTCTGAGAAATCCTCCCGACGAGCGCTGAATTTTTCCACAAAGTACTATTAACAATCATGAGAGTTTGTTCCATCTTATAGCCTATGAGGAGAAAATTCAGGGAGAAAAGCTTGTGCCCAGTTAACAAGGAGGCTGACATGAGGAGGAGATGGAAAAAAATAAGAGACAATGAGGGAATGCAAGGAGTTCAGCAAAGGGCCCTTCCGTCACAGTGGGGTCCTCATTCACACCTCGAGAACAGGCTACAAGATTAACCTGAGCAGCAAGAAAAGGTTCATTTGTGCTCTATATTCTGTTTTAATAAGCAGGGAAATGGGAAATGGATTTTAGAAAGGCACTAATAGAAATAGCTCAATGAAGAAATTGTGCTGTGGAAGCTTCTTTTATTCAGAAAACGCACTTCGTGTGGAAAAGCTCATTCAGCAGGACAATGCCTACAACGTGTGTCAGGTCTCTTTCCAGAGGAGACGGGCAGGTCTACACCACTTCCTCCCCCAAAACAAGCCATCCACCCTCCAAGCCAACAGACTGTTGCCCCCCTCTGGCAGCTGGAGACGACCCAGCAGCCCGTGATTGCTGGAGAGTCTGGGGGCTGCTTTGGTTCCAAAGCGACACTGAGCTGACTCTCATCTGAAGGCCAAGGACCGCTCCCTGGGTAGTTCCTTCAAAAATTCTGAAGGAAAAAGAGAAAAGCCACTGTCAGGCACAGAATGAGTCCATGTTGAACATGCTCCTTACCTGTCCCTTAGGACAACTTCACCGCAGGTCTGGCAATAAAACGTGCAACATTCTTGGGCCTGTGGGAGTTGATTAAACTCTGAAAGCAGTTCTAGGGGAAATCAAGGAAACAGCAGGTCTTAGAGAGTTGGGATACTTGTATCGACATACTTGAAAGAGTCTAACCATCGCAACCAATTAGCACCCATAAACACAGTTTATGATCTATCCAGAAGTACACATTTAATTAGTATTATCTAATGACTCAACCTGAAGCAAATATTGGGGATGGTTTTAAAACACCAGATTGTGTTACACATTTCAGAGCTAGGTATTGCCCTAAATTATCTATGTGACATGCCACTGAGCTCTCTCTCATTCTGAAATCCTCCCGACGAGCGCTGAATTTTTCCACAAAGTACTATTAACAATCATGAGAGTTTGTTCCATCTTATAGCCTATGAGGAGAAAATTCAGGGAGAAAAGCTTGTGCCCAGTTAACAAGGAGGCTGACATGAGGAGGAGATGGAAAAAAATAAGAGACAATGAGGGAATGCAAGGAGTTCAGCAAAGGGCCCTTCCGTCACAGTGGGGTCCTCATTCACACCTCGAGAACAGGCTACAAGATTAACCTGAGCAGCAAGAAAAGGTTCATTTGTGCTCTATATTCTGTTTTAATAAGCAGGGAAATGGGAAATGGATTTTAGAAAGGCACTAATAGAAATAGCTCAATGAAGAAATTGTGCTGTGGAAGCTTCTTTTATTCAGAAAACGCACTTCGTGTGGAAAAGCTCATTCAGCAGGACAATGCCTACAACGTGTGTCAGGTCTCTTTCCAGAGGAGACGGGCAGGTCTACACCACTTCCTCCCCCAAAACAAGCCATCCACCCTCCAAGCCAACAGACTGTTGCCCCCCTCTGGCAGCTGGAGACGACCCAGCAGCCCGTGATTGCTGGAGAGTCTGGGGGCTGCTTTGGTTCCAAAGCGACACTGAGCTGACTCTCATCTGAAGGCCAAGGACCGCTCCCTGGGTAGTTCCTTCAAAAATTCTGAAGGAAAAAGAGAAAAGCCACTGTCAGGCACAGAATGAGTCCATGTTGAACATGCTCCTTACCTGTCCCTTAGGACAACTTCACCGCAGGTCTGGCAATAAAACGTGCAACATTCTTGGGCCTGTGGGAGTTGATTAAACTCTGAAAGCAGTTCTAGGGGAAATCAAGGAAACAGCAGGTCTTAGAGAGTTGGGATAAATGTATCGACATACTTAAAAGAGTTTAACAACCGCAATAAATTACCACCAATAAACACTGTTTATGATCTATCCAGAAGTACACATTTAATTAGTATTATCTAATGACTCAACCTGAAGCAAATATTGGGGATGGTTTTAAAAACACCAGATTGTGTTACACATTTCAGAGCTAGGTATTGCCCTAAATTATCTATGTGACATGCCACTGAGCTCTCTCTCTCATTCTAGAAAATACCAACATTAACGATGAGAGAGAAGGAGCTATTTCTTCTACATCGAGCTAACTACACAGAACGCCTCTGCTAGGCTTAGGAACAGCTTTTCATCACTGTGACTACTGGTAAACAGAGTTCTTAAATTTAATTCGATTTAAACAAGGTTGATGTCCGGTCTGGCATCTTATCAGTCTGTACAAACAATATCAATCTTGAAATTGGTCTTTATTGTGCAGGTCTCTGGGAATGAAATGGCTCCTAAGAAGAGTTCCATCTTCCAAGAACAAAATTCAATTTCTGATTAAAGTGGTGGGAAAACAAATATTTCCCATGGTGGATGAAAGAGCAATGTAAGACAGAATGTTCCCTTAGTTTCTGGTATGTCATTCATGAAGAAAGGAAACTTTCATTTCCAAAAAACCCCAAAAAAACAGAAAACCAAACCCACACAAATATCTGTCTATTAAAAACGTATGGCACTTCCCTGGTAGTTCAGTGGTTAAGAATCCCCCTGCCAACACAGGGCACACAGGTTCAATCCCTGATTCAGGAAGATTCCACGGGTCATGAGGCAGCTAAGCCCATGCGCCAAGAGCCCATGCTTTTCAACAAGAGAAGCCACCACAATGGGGAGCCTGTGCATCACAACTAGAGCAAAGCCCTTGCTCACCACAACTGGAAAAAACCTGTGTGCAGCCATGTAGACTTGGCGCAGCCAAAAATAAATCAAATAAAAAATAAATTTTAAAAAATCCAGATTAAAAAAAAAAAAGTCTGAACAAATGAGGTTATACCCATTAGAATCAAGCCATTTGAATTTGGTTGTTACTTTGTGTTTTAAGATTTTTTTTAAATTGATGCTAGAAAGTTTAAGCCTTGAGAGTTAAAATTCTTCTGTTTAGTTTCTGTGACTTCCCTATACCACCGAGGTGAAGCCAACAGTATTCTTTTAACTCTGAGCAGATAATAAGTAGAACCGGGTTAAGACATTCCAAATTTTCTTTTCAGAATCGATAAACAAATTTTCAATGATGCACTGCCCTCTGCTGCTCACCCAGCACGATGCAGGCTCAGGTTCAAGCCTGAACCTCTGATCCAGGGGCGTCTGGGCTGCTCGGGGCCCAGCACCCTAAATTATCTATGTGACATGCCACTGAGCTCTCTCTCTCCTTCTAGAAAATACCAACATTAACGATGAGAGAGAAGGAGCTATTGCTTCTACGTCGAGCTAACTACAGAACGCCTCTGCTAGGCTTAGGAACAGCTTTTCATCACTGTGACTACTGGTAAACAGAGTTCTTAAATTTAATTCGATTTAAACAAGGTTGATGTCCGGTCTGGCATCTTATCAGTCTGTACAAACAATATCAATCTTGAAATTGGTCTTTATTGTGCAGGTCTCTGGGAATGAAATGGCTCCTAAGAAGAGTTCCATCTTCCAAGAACAAAATTCAATTTCTGATTAAAGTGGTGGGAAAACAAATATTTCCCATGGTGGATGAAAGAGCAATGTAAGACAGAATGTTCCCTTAGTTTCTGGTATGTCATTCATGAAGAAAGGAAACTTTCATTTCCAAAAAACCCCAAAAAAACAGAAAACCAAACCCACACAAATATCTGTCTATTAAAAACGTATGGCACTTCCCTGGTAGTTCAGTGGTTAAGAATCCCCCTGCCAACACAGGGCACACAGGTTCAATCCCTGATTCAGGAAGATTCCACGGGTCATGAGGCAGCTAAGCCCATGCGCCAAGAGCCCATGCTTTTCAACAAGAGAAGCCACCACAATGGGGAGCCTGTGCATCACAACTAGAGCAAAGCCCTTGCTCACCACAACTGGAAAAAACCTGTGTGCAGCCATGTAGACTTGGCGCAGCCAAAAATAAATCAAATAAAAAATAAATTTTAAAAAATCCAGATTAAAAAAAAAAAAAGTCTGAACAAATGAGGTTATACCCATTAGAATCAAGCCATTTGAATTTGGTTGTTACTTTGTGTTTTAAGATTTTTTTAAAATTGATGCTAGAAAGTTTAAGCCTTGAGAGTTAAAATTCTTCTGTTTAGTTTCTGTGACTTCCCTATACCACCGAGGTGAAGCCAACAGTATTCTTTTAACTCTGAGCAGATAATAAGTAGAACCGGGTTAAGACATTCCAAATTTTCTTTTCAGAATCGATAAACAAATTTTCAATGATGCACTGCCCTCTGCTGCTCACCCAGCACGATGCAGGCTCAGGTTCAAGCCTGAACCTCTGATCCAGGGGCGTCCTGGGAAGCACTGCTCCCTGAGGGTGAATCCAAAGCGGACGCTACTTGAAATTTTACTGCAGCCAGTTCCGGGTCAAGGGTCACATCTGATCTTTGCGGTCAGAACAAGGTAACAGTATGTCTACCGTAGTCCTTAAAAGAGCATTCATAGACTTGAAAAGTTTACTTGGTAAAAATCCCGAAACGAAGACTGAATGCCAAAACTGTTTCTGCTTCCTATCGCAGATTTTGATTGGAGTTTACATCCGGATGCACCTATCTAATATTTATTCATTCAGCCAATGTTTTTTCACCACCTATTATGTGCAAAGCACTAAAGCAATTAAGTACTGAGGAATCTATTTTGCATACCCCTTCATGTACTGCAGAACAGGCCTTTGGATGTTTTTCCTTTTCAGATAGTTTAGTAAAATATGTGTTAAAAATGTAAAGAGGGGCTGCCCTGGTGGTCCAGTGGATAAGGACACCGCTTTGCAGTGCAAGGGGCGTCGGCTCGATCCCTGGCCTGGGAAGATCCCATGTGCTGCAGAGCGGCTGGACTGATGTGTTCAACTACCGAGCCGGAACTCTGGAAAGCATGCGCCCAGAGCCAGTGCTCTGCAGGGAGACAGGCTGCTGTGTTGGAAGGCCCGCACAGGCCAAAGAACAAAGATAAACAAATGAAAGATCAATAGAGGTGGCCAAAAATTTAAAAAAAAAAAAAAAAAGTAAAGAAACTGGAAACGCATAAACGCCAACAACATGCAAACTAATACACAGCAGTCAATTTATTTTGTCCAACAGTTAAAACCAAATTCTGCCCAATGTGGGTCATGTTTGCTTATTTAATTTTCTTTAAAAATAGTTCCAGTCTTGGGCTTCCCTGGTAGTCCAGTGGATAAAGACTCCGCCTTGCAGTGCAAGAGGCGCTGGTTCATTCCCTGGCCTGAGAAGATTCCACAGGCCATGGAGCGGCTGGCCCGGTGTGTCCAATTACAGCCAGCACTCTGAAGCGCATGCGCCCAGAGCTGGTGCTCTGCAACGAGGGAGGCCACTGCAATGGGAGGCCCACACAGGCCAAAGAACAAAGACGGATGAAAATAAATAAATGAAAGGCCAATAAAAGTGGCCAAAATTTAAAAAAAAAAATTAGTTCTAGTCTTGCTATTTGCGTAATTAACTATTACAGAATATGGGTAGGTGACAAACTAATTCTCTCTCTGGAAGGTTTCCGTACCTCTTCAGTACAGGACATGAAATAACGGTCCCAGAAAACCAGCAGCGTATCTGAAAACATTCCACTGTGGCTTTCACGTCTGCCTGTTCCCAGTTTCCAGATGTGACCCTAGATTCCTGTGGTTACTGTTCACCATCTTTAAAGACATATGATGACGTCACGGGAGTCAGACTCCCAAGCCCATCATTAGGTGCTCTCGGGGCCTAATGTTTGTCTGTTCATTTCTCATCTCCACGGCCCCATTCTTCTTTTCATGGTCATTCCAACAGTCATTCTCAGGTTTAGACTATGCCACTTTAGCTCCAGGGCATTTTTTCCCTAAAACCAACCTTGTTCAACTTGAACTAGTTATTCATTAATCCAGGACTTGAGCAAAAAACACTCTCCAGTGGCCAAAAAGAAGCAAAACTCCCTCTACTTCTCCTTCCTTTCAAAAGCCAGGATAGAGGCTCCAAGACAGCCTGACACCTCCTAAAGCGCTCTTCAGTGCAATCCTGCCGACCCTGCCTCAGGGCTCCTTGAATCTCAGATGAAAGGCTTCATATCATGAGGTAACAGAGAAATTTCAAGTGGGGCTGTAAGAACTTTAATTCATCTCTGAGAATGAGCATCACATCCATCTGTGTCAGCCTCTGTTTCCCCCTTTTACATCATCCTTTAGTCCTCTGAAGCATATTACTCATGTGGTAAGAGAGGTATTATACCAATAAGGTCATTAGATTATTCTAAGAAACTTTTCTGCTGTCCTAATGAATCTATATGCTGGTAACAAGACACTGGAAATATAACACGCCTAACGACAATCAAAGTCAAATGACGCATCAAACTTTATTTCAAAATCTTAATACTGGGTTGGCCAAAAACTTCCTTTGGGTTTTCCCTGACAGCCTACGGAAAAACCCAAAAGAACTTGTCAGCCAACCCAACGTGCACTGTTCTCTCCAGCTTGAAGTCTCCCTACACATATAGGATCATTTTCCATCATTCTGCTCTCTGGTCAAACACCACTTTCTCAGAGTGGCCTTCCCTGACCCTCATCTGCCCCTAGTCACGCACTATCTTGTTAGCCTGCTTTACTTTGCCTATGGCACTTAACTCTGTATTCAAATAACTTGTGTGTTCACTATCGTTCCCACATAGACTGTAAGTCCCGTGAGGGCAGAGACCTTCCAAGCTTGTCTACTTCTGTACCCTAGCACCCAGATCAATGAGCTCGTATTTGTCAAATGAATGGAGTCCTATGTAATACTTTAAAATCAACCAGGTCTGGCATACTTGCCATCGATTTCATTTTCCCATAAACTCTGTTGAGTCAGGTTGAGTCAGGTTATTTTAAAATTAAAGAAGCAAAGCAGGGAATACATGGGAAATCTTTGTACCTTCTGCTCCATTTTGCTGGGAACCTAAAACTGCTCTTAAACAAAATGCAGCCTATTGGGGGGGAAAAAAAAAACCACTTAAAAAATCCTCAAAGAAACAAAGCCTCAGAAAAGTTAAGTGATCTGTTCAAATGCATGCAGCTAATAGGGAGCAGAGTTGACAAAAAACTTAAGACATTTTGGGCCCTCAGTTGTTTCCATGCAGTTGATGAGCAATGATTTTTCACCCGGAAAAAGTTCAACTATTCCAAGGGGAAAAAAATCACCCTTGATTTATAACGAAAAAGCAAAAGTAGAAACAGGAAGGCCAGCGCATTACTCACTTGGGCTGCATTCCGCCCGCACCTGGAGCCGCAGGTGCAGCCCGTCCCCGGGCACGAGCTGTAGCCCGCGGCAGGAGGATGGGATGAGCCTGACCCCTGCTGGCAGCCCGAGCTGCGTGCAGCCGCCTGGGCTCTTCATCCAAAGCGAGGAAGGTGTTAGAGAAACATCCAAGGGCAGACCTCCGTCGTTGGGATCCCTGGTTTTACAGGAAAGAATGTCAGGGAACTCTCTGTTCTTCCCTAAAAACAGCCTACGGAAAACCAAAAAAGGGAACTTCCTTTGGGTTTTCCCTGACAGCCTACGGAAAACCCAAAAGAACTTGTCAGCCAACCCAACGTGCACTCTTCTCTCCAGCTTGAAGTCTCCCTACACATATAGGATCATTTTCCATCATTCTGCTCTCTGGTCAAACACCACTTTCTCAGAGTGGCCTTCCCTGACCCTCATCTGCCCCTAGTCACGCACTATCTTGTTAGCCTGCTTTACTTTGCCTATGGCACTTAACTCTGTATTCAAATAACTTGTGTGTTCACTATCGTTCCCACATAGACTGTAAGTCCCGTGAGGGCAGAGACCTTCCAAGCTTGTCTACTTCTGTACCCTAGCACCCAGATCAATGAGCTCGTATTTGTCAAATGAATGGAGTCCTATGTAATACTTTAAAATCAACCAGGTCTGGCATACTTGCCATCGATTTCATTTTCCCATAAACTCTGTTGAGTCAGGTTGAGTCAGGTTATTTTAAAATTAAAGAAGCAAAGCAGGGAATACATGGGAAATCTTTGTACCTTCTGCTCCATTTTGCTGGGAACCTAAAACTGCTCTTAAACAAAATGCAGCCTATTGGGGGGGAAAAAAAAAACCACTTAAAAAATCCTCAAAGAAACAAAGCCTCAGAAAAGTTAAGTGATCTGTTCAAATGCATGCAGCTAATAGGGAGCAGAGTTGACAAAAAACTTAAGACATTTTGGGCCCTCAGTTGTTTCCATGCAGTTGATGAGCAATGATTTTTCACCCGGAAAAAGTTCAACTATTCCAAGGGGAAAAAAATCACCCTTGATTTATAACGAAAAAGCAAAAGTAGAAACAGGAAGGCCAGCGCATTACTCACTTGGGCTGCATTCCGCCCGCACCTGGAGCCGCAGGTGCAGCCCGTCCCCGGGCACGAGCTGTAGCCCGCGGCAGGAGGATGGGATGAGCCTGACCCCTGCTGGCAGCCCGAGCTGCGTGCAGCCGCCTGGGCTCTTCATCCAAAGCGAGGAAGGCGTTAGAGAAACATCCAAGGGCAGACCTCCGTCGTTGGGATCCCTGGTAATTAGAAATAAAGAAATTATTCCACACCGACGAAAGAAATGAAAATGGTCAGGGAACTCTCTGTTCTTCAATAAGGGCCCTGAATCTAGTGACTGTCCCAGAAAAATAGCAAGAACCTATCATAAAAGAAACTGATTAAATGAGGTCAGGGAGTACTTTGCTCTGTCAATGTAACATTAAAGTTCACAGATACATCTTTCATTCTTGCTGTTTCTCCTTTTTTATGTTAACCATGCATTTTAAAGCATGCACTTTTTTCTCTTTTTTTTGTACTTGTTTCCATTGCCAATGATCTTGAGTGCCAACTCTCTCCTCTAGTCCAGTCCTTCGGCCTGTGCTTCACCCGTCCCTCCCCAGCCATGCTGTTGCACAGCATGCCACTTCCTTTCCCAGCAGCCCTCTTTCGTCGCATCAGTCTCTCTGGCTTCAGCTTCTGCAAACCAGCACAATGGAATGCCAGTCTGGTAAATGTCACTCCTTTGGTCATCAGAGTACTTTTGACCAAAGAATTCAACAAGCCTGCCTAAGACAGTGGCTTACTCACTTCTGCATACCTTGACCCTAGCATGGTTTGGACATTTATTCACTCACTCAGCACATGCCAGCCAAGCAGAGCGCGCACACCATGTGTTCAGGTGTGAATCTTGGTCAGCCTTCCTATTTCACCTTAGAAAAGCTTGACTCCTTTCTAGCTAGTTCCTTTTTAAAGCACGTGGATCTGCACTTAATTGGCAATACAGACTATCAAGAGCTTGCATCTTGGGAATTTCCTAGCAGTTCAGTGGCTAGGTCTCTGAGCTTTTGCTGCCAAGGGTGAGGGTCTGATCCCTGGTCAGAGAACTAAGATCCTGACACCTGCTCAGTGCAGCCAAAAACTTAAAAATTAATTAATTAATTAAAAACAAAACAAAAAACCCTGAGTTTTTTTTCAAGGAAGACAGTCTCAAACTCTTTAGTCAAAGTCTAGACTTCAGAAATGATGCTTAAGAAATAATAATCTGGGCTTCCCTGGTGGTCCAGTGGGTAAGGACACTGCCTTGCAGTGCAAGGGGCCCCAGTTCAATCCCTGGCCTGGGAAGATCCCACGTGCCACGAAGCAGCTGGACCGATGTGTCCAATTACCGAGCCGGAGCTCTGGAGCGCATGCACCCAGAGCCAGTGCTCTGCAATAATAGAGACCACTGTGATGGGAGGCCCACACGGGCCAAAGAACAAAGATGGATGAAAACAGATAAATGAAAGACCAATAGAAGTGGCCTGCCACCCCCTCCCCAACCCGCCCTCCTCCCCCCAAAAATAAGTAATAATCCTCTAAAGCAGATGCCAGAAAACTTTCTATATGAAAGGCCAGACGGGAAATATTCAGGTTTCATAGATCATATATGGTCTCTGTGGCAGTCTACTTTTTCTTTTTTTTTTTCTAACAACCCTTTTAAAAAATATACAATCCATTCTTAGCTCACAGGCTGTATCAAAACAAGCCATACATTAGATGTGGCTCATGACCATGTTTGCCAACCTCTGTCCTATAGCCCCAATTTGTTGAGTTGGCTACTTCCATGGCTTTCAAACTGGGTTTGTAGGTCTCTGGTCCTCCCATCTTTGGCTTACTATTCTATTCTCCCTTTCCCTTACTGAAAAATTCAGACAATTACATAGGGCACAGAAAGGTAGATTCACAAGGCTGGGAGAACCACAGGAGCCTAGGGTAGATGTAAGCAACCCAGTAGGGCGAGGAGAGCAGCTACCAGGAGGGCCAGCCAGCAAGGGTGTCCTTTCCTAAGAACAGTGAGGAGTAAATGTGAGCAGTTGGTGGGGGTACAGCTCAGCATGGAGTTTCTGAGCCTATTTTAGTCTGTTCAAATGACTGTAACAACAAACCACAGAATGGATACCCTAAACAACATTTATTCTTCATAGGTCCAGAGGCGAAGAAGGCCAAGATCAAGCAGCTGTCAGTTCTTGGGAAGAACCTCCATCTTGGCTTGCAGAGAGCCACTTTCTCACTGTCTCCTCACTTGGCAGAGACAGGAAGTCTTGGTGCCTCTTCTAAGACTACTAATCCCATCATAGTGGGATTATGACCTCGTTGAAAACTAAGTATCTCCAAAAGGCCCCATCTCCTAATACTATCTACTGGGCATTAGGGCTTTAACATATGAATTTTGAGGGAACTGAAACTGCACATCACACAACCAACACTGCAGAAGCTGAACAAACTGAGATTTTGCCTCATCTGCCACATTCACCTGATCTCTCGCCAGCCAACTACCACTTCTTCAAGCATCTCAACAACATTTTGCAGTCCATAACAGACCCAAGTAGTTGAGGAGAGGGTCAACACTGAGCAGAGGGAAGGGAAGTGGCAAAGAATGCCAGCACAGAATTCACTGCAGAGAGTAAAACTGACCAAATAAATACATGAGAGTAATGGAAGCCAGGACCCTCACTGTGGGAGAATAGTTACAAAGAGGAGAAGGGAGAAAACTGCAATAGATCCTATGTAGTGGACTAGAATCTGAAATACTTGGGTGAAGTCCTGATTTCCAATGCATATATTATGTTGGTGTAAAAGGAATGTTAGTCGCTCAGTCATGTCCAACTCTTTGTAACTCCATGGACTGTAGCCTTCCAGGCTCCTCTGTCCGGGGAATTTTCCAGGCAAGAATTCGGGAGTGGGTTGTCATTTCTTTCTCCAGGGGATCTTCCCAACCCAGGGATCAAACCTAGAATACTACAGGCAGATTCTTTACTGAGCCACCACATAAAACTAACTGCAGTTTTTGCACTTTAAAATTTGCTGTTTGACATTGGAAAAGTTAAAGTGTTAGTCACTCAATCATGTCTGACTCTTTGAGATCCCATGAATTGTAACTCACCAGGCTCCTCTGTCCATGGAATTCTCCAGGGAAGATACTGGAGTAGGCTGTCATTCCCTTCTCCAGGGGATCTGCCCAACCCAGGTCTCCCTCATTGCAGGCAGATTCTTTACTGTCTGAGTCACCAGGCAAGCCCCTTAACATTGGAGTACATTCTAAATAAATGTGACTCAATTATACATACCTTTAACGTGCACTTCTCGCTTTGTGTTTTGCTAATGACTTATTGCTTGTCGTTTATTTTATATTTATTTTAGACTATGAAAATAATGTTAGACAAAAACAAAACTTGAATTATTTTATTTGAGTTCAAAACGGGCTGTAAAGCAGCAGAGACAGCTTGAAACATCAACAACACATTTGGCCCAGGAACTGCTAACGAACGTACAGTATGGTGGTGGCTCAAGAAGTTTTGCAAAGAAGAGCCGTGAAGATGAGAAGCGTAGTGGCCAGCCGTCGGAAGTTGACAATGACCAACTGAGAGGATCATCCAAGCAGATTCTCTTACAAGTACGTGAGAAGTTGTCGGAGGACTCAACATCGACTGTTCTACAGTCAACATCAACCATTCTACAGTTGTTCATGACAACTGAAGCAAACTGGGAAGGCGAAAAAGTTTGATCAGGGGGTGTCTTGTAAGCTAACTGAAAATTTTAAAAAACCACCATCTTGTAGAACTGCCTTTCCTTATTCTACACAACAACAATGAACCATTTCTCAATCAGATTGTGACATTTAAAAAAAAATGGATTTTACATGACAGTGAATGATGACCAGCTCAGTGGTCAGACCAAAAAGAAGCTCCAGAGCATTTCCCAAAGCTTAACTTGCACCTAAAAAAGGTCTGGCCACTGTTTGGTGATCTGCTGCTGGTCTGATCCACTACAGGCTTCTGAATCCTGGTGAAACCACTACATCTGAGAGGTATGCTTGACCAATTGACGAGACGCACCAAAAATTGAAATACCTGCAGCTGGCACTGATAAACAGAATGGGCCCAATTCTCCTCCATAACGTACGACTGCACATCACACAACCAACACTGCAGTAGCTGAACAAACTGAACTACGAGATTTTGCCTCATCTGCCACATTCACCTGATCTCTCGCCAGTCAACTACCACTTCTTCAAGCATCTCAACAACATTTTGCAGGGAAAATGCTTTCCAAGAGTTCATCTAATCCTGAAGCACAGACTTTTTTATGCTACAGGAATAAAGAAACTTATTTCTCTTGATAAAAATGCGTTGACTGGGGCTTCCCTGGTAGCTCAATGGTAAAGAGTTTGCCTGCCAATGCAGGAGACTCGAGTTTGATCCCTGATCTGGAAAGATCCCACATGCTATAGAGCAATTAAGTCTGTGAGCCACAACTATTGAGCCTGTGCTCTAGAGCCTCAGAGCCACAACTACAGAAGCCCAGGTGCCCAAGAGCCCAAGTTCCACAAGAAAAGTCACCACAACAAAAAGTCTGCTCACTTCAAGTAGAGAATAGCCCCAACTCCCTGCCGCTAGAGAAGAGCCTGTGGCAGCAGTGAAAACCCAGAATAGCCAAAAATAAATAAATCAATCAATAATAAAAATAAAGGTGTGTGGGCTTCCCTGGTGGTCCAGTGGGTAAAGAGTTCGCCTTGCAGTGCAAAGGGTACTGGTTCGATCCCTGGCCCAGGAAGATCCCACATGCCACAGAGCAGCTGAACCAGTGTGTCCAATTATGAGCCAGTGCTCTGGAGTGTATGTGCCCAGAGCCAGTGCTCTGAGACAAGAGAGGCCACTGCAATGGAAGGCCTACACAAACCAAAGAATAAAGATGGATGAAAATAAATAAATGAAAGACCAATAAAAGAGGCCAGATTTAAAAAATAAATAAAGGTGTGAAATATTTTTTTAAAAAGTACTGATTGTAATGGTTTCTATTTTGATAAAGACATGTCTGAGTCCAGTTATAGTGATTATGAATTCACAGTCAGAATTTTAAATAGGATGATAGGATGCAATGCCACTTGATAGGGTGCATGAAAACAAAACAATCAATTTTATGATATACAAAGATATATAACCTGAACCTAATCTTAAGAAAACATAAGATAAACCAAATGGAGGAATATTCTACAAAATAATTGGGCTGTAATCTTCAAATGCGTCAGGATCATTAAAGTCAAGGAAAACTGAGACCCTCTTCTAGACTGCAAGAGATGCAAAAAAAGGAAAACCAAATTTTTAGACAAATGGAAACCTTTCCAAGAGTTCATCTAATCCTGAAGCACAGACTTTTTTATGCTACAGGAATAAAGAAACTTATTTCTCTTGATAAAAATGCGTTGACTGGGGCTTCCCTGGTAGCTCAATGGTAAAGAGTTTGCCTGCCAATGCAGGAGACTCGAGTTTGATCCCTGATCTGGAAAGATCCCACATGCTATAGAGCAATTAAGTCTGTGAGCCACAACTATTGAGCCTGTGCTCTAGAGCCTCAGAGCCACAACTACAGAAGCCCAGGTGCCCAAGAGCCCAAGTTCCACAAGAAAAGTCACCACAACAAAAAGTCTGCTCACTTCAAGTAGAGAATAGCCCCAACTCCCTGCCGCTAGAGAAGAGCCTGTGGCAGCAGTGAAAACCCAGAATAGCCAAAAATAAATAAATCAATCAATAATAAAAATAAAGGTGTGTGGGTTTCCCCTGGTGGTCCAGTGGGTAAAGAGTTCGCCTTGCAGTGCAAAGGGTACTGGTTCGATCCCTGGCCCAGGAAGATCCCACATGCCACAGAGCAGCTGAACCAGTGTGTCCAATTATGAGCCAGTGCTCTGGAGTGTATGTGCCCAGAGCCAGTGCTCTGAGACAAGAGAGGCCACTGCAATGGAAGGCCTACACAAACCAAAGAATAAAGATGGATGAAAATAAATAAATGAAAGACCAATAAAAGAGGCCAGATTTAAAAAATAAATAAAGGTGTGAAATATTTTTTTAAAAAGTACTGATTGTAATGGTTTCTATTTTGATAAAGACATGTCTGAGTCCAGTTATAGTGATTATGAATTCACAGTCAGAATTTTAAATAGGATGATAGGATGCAATGCCACTTGATAGGGTGCATGAAAACAAAACAATCAATTTTATGATATACAAAGATATATAACCTGAACCTAATCTTAAGAAAACATAAGATAAACCAAATGGAGGAATATTCTACAAAATAATTGGGCTGTAATCTTCAAATGCGTCAGGATCATTAAAGTCAAGGAAAACTGAGACCCTCTTCTAGACTGCAAGAGATGAAGAAAACATGAAAACGCAATGCACCACTCTGAACTGGATTCCTTTGCTATTATAGATATTAAGTAGACAAATGGAAACAACTGAATAAGGTCTGAGTATAAGATGGCAGTAACACATTTCCCCATTTTGAGGGCTGCATGCTGGTGATGCAGGAGAACGTTCTTATTGGTAGGGAATCCAGAGTAAAGTATTCAGGAGTGACAGCAACTCAGCCTCAAGTTCAAGATTGTTTCAAAACAAAGTTTTTGAGACCCTATTTAAGACCCATACTTTTTATATGTGAGGCTTTTTGTCACTGTTTTCTTACATGCTTTCAGAAACTTCTTAAAACTAATAAATCCACATCTCACTCTGAGTCCAAGCTAAGGTCCTTTCAATGGTCTCTGAGACCCAGCGATATCCCAGAACCAGTGGTTAAAATTCCAGGCATTTTGTAAACCAACTGGCCTCACTTTGGTAGCTTGATATCATCTATGGTGAACATATTTTCATCATAGGAATCAATAAATGTTGCCGACCAGGAGGGATTTTTGCTAGTCTGGCTTTCCTGGAGAGCAGGTCATTAAACAGCACACCACTGTAAGACCCTTTCCTATGTGCCCCACTGCCCACCCACATCTCTCTGGACCAGATACCCCTTCATATTTCTGTTCTCTAGGAGGGTGACACTCTTCCAGTGGGTATCATACAGTTCCAAACATCACCCCTTTCCGTTTATTGCTCCAGAGTTGGCTTTTCATTTGGAATAAGGCATTGGAATTTTTTTCTCCCTATCCATTTATCTGTTCTACTTTTTCCAAGTCTATATCTCTAGTCACTAAAACATTTAATTGTGTTTCCTGCCCACCTGTTGCCAACATTAGACTATAAGCTCTTCGAAAGCAAATAGTTTCATCTTTGCTGTACTTTTAAACTTTTCTAGAAAACAATCAATATAATGATATACAAAGATATATAACCTGAACCTAATCTTAAGAAAACATAAGATAAACCAAATGGAGGAATATTCTACAAAATAATTGGGCTGTAATCTTCAAATGCGTCAGGATCATTAAAGTCAAGGAAAACTGAGACCCTCTTCTAGACTGCAAGAGATGAAGAAAACATGAAAACGCAATGCACCACTCTGAACTGGATTCCTTTGCTATTATAGATATTAAGTAGACAAATGGAAACAACTGAATAAGGTCTGAGTATAAGATGGCAGTAACACATTTCCCCATTTTGAGGGCTGCATGCTGGTGATGCAGGAGAACGTTCTTATTGGTAGGGAATCCAGAGTAAAGTATTCAGGAGTGACAGCAACTCAGCCTCAAGTTCAAGATTGTTTCAAAACAAAGTTTTTGAGACCCTATTTAAGACCCATACTTTTTATATGTGAGGCTTTTTGTCACTGTTTTCTTACATGCTTTCAGAAACTTCTTAAAACTAATAAATCCACATCTCACTCTGAGTCCAAGCTAAGGTCCTTTCAATGGTCTCTGAGACCCAGCGATATCCCAGAACCAGTGGTTAAAATTCCAGGCATTTTGTAAACCAACTGGCCTCACTTTGGTAGCTTGATATCATCTATGGTGAACATATTTTCATCATAGGAATCAATAAATGTTGCCGACCAGGAGGGATTTTTGCTAGTCTGGCTTTCCTGGAGAGCAGGTCATTAAACAGCACACCACTGTAAGACCCTTTCCTATGTGCCCCACTGCCCACCCACATCTCTCTGGACCAGATACCCCTTCATATTTCTGTTCTCTAGGAGGGTGACACTCTTCCAGTGGGTATCATACAGTTCCAAACATCACCCCTTTCCGTTTATTGCTCCAGAGTTGGCTTTTCATTTGGAATAAGGCATTGGAATTTTTTTCTCCCTATCCATTTATCTGTTCTACTTTTTCCAAGTCTATATCTCTAGTCACTAAAACATTTAATTGTGTTTCCTGCCCACCTGTTGCCAACATTAGACTATAAGCTCTTCGAAAGCAAATAGTTTCATCTTTGCTGTACTTTTATCTAGCTGTATACCTAGTACCTAGAATTTTAGTTTGGACCCTAGAATAGGAACTTCCTAAATATCTGTGGATTTAAAAATGAATGGCCAAGATTTATCCCAGGAGTGCCAAGATGGCTTAACATAGATTTTTCTAATGCAATTCACAGATGTAAAGAATAAAAGGAAAAAATATGAACATCATAATACATGCAGAAAACATAGTATCTATTCATGATGAAAACCTTTAGTAAACTAAGAATAGAAAGGAACTATACAATCTATCAAAACAGACTTCCTCAAATTATCACACCTAATGATGAGATGCTAAAAGCATTTCTTTTAAGATTAGGAAAAGAATCTGGGATCATACATATCTGTAAACAACAAAACTCTGTAAAAGTAAAAAGTAAAATAAAAATTTTTTAAAAAATTAGGAAAAGCAAAAAAATCATATCATTTACACTCATTGTAAATAGACTAAACACCCCAATTAAGATGAAGAGATTTTCAGAATGGATTTTTTTAAAACTTCACTCAGTACAAGCTTTTAAAATTTTACATATAAAGACATAGGTTGAGAGTAAAAGTGTGGGGAAACAAACCCACGAAGGTTTTTGCAGCTTTGGCCGAGCCAGGAGAAAACCATCTTGGA
This sequence comes from Tragulus kanchil, assembly GCA_022376925.1. Lineage (NCBI taxonomy): Eukaryota > Metazoa > Chordata > Mammalia > Artiodactyla > Tragulidae > Tragulus > Tragulus kanchil. The sequence goes on from JAIOJX010000026.1 coordinate 184,181,728, forward strand.
AATAAGAAAACGAACAAAACAAGTCAATTTGATTCATATGGGCTTATTAGCTGGGGATATACTGAATGGCAACAGGTGAGAGATCTCCTGTGGACTTAGGAACACCAGGTCAATCAATAAATGTTGCCGACCAGGAGGGATTTTGCTAGTCTGGCTTTCCTGGAGAGCAGGTCATTAAACAGCACACCACTGTAAGACCCTTTCCTATGTGCCCCACTGCCCACCCACATCTCTCTGGACCAGATACCCCTTCATATTTCTGTTCTCTAGGAGGGTGACACTCTTCCAGTGGGTATCATACAGTTCCAAACATCACCCCTTTCCGTTTATTGCTCCAGAGTTGGCTTTTCATTTGGAATAAGGCATTGGAATTTTTTTCTCCCTATCCATTTATCTGTTCTACTTTTTCCAAGTCTATATCTCTAGTCACTAAAACATTTAATTGTGTTTCCTGCCCACCTGTTGCCAACATTAGACTATAAGCTCTTCGAAAGCAAATAGTTTCATCTTTGCTGTACTTTTATCTAGCTGTATACCTAGTACCTAGAATTTTAGTTTGGACCCTAGAATAGGAACTTCCTAAATATCTGTGGATTTAAAAATGAATGGCCAAGATTTATCCCAGGAGTGCCAAGATGGCTTAACATAGATTTTTCTAATGCAATTCACAGATGTAAAGAATAAAAGGAAAAAATATGAACATCATAATACATGCAGAAAACATAGTATCTATTCATGATGAAAACCTTTAGTAAACTAAGAATAGAAAGGAACTATACAATCTATCAAAACAGACTTCCTCAAATTATCACACCTAATGATGAGATGCTAAAAGCATTTCTTTTAAGATTAGGAAAAGAATCTGGGATCATACATATCTGTAAACAACAAAACTCTGTAAAAGTAAAAAGTAAAATAAAAATTTTTTAAAAAATTAGGAAAAGCAAAAAAATCATATCATTTACACTCATTGTAAATAGACTAAACACCCCAATTAAGATGAAGAGATTTTCAGAATGGATTTTTTTAAAACTTCACTCAGTACAAGCTTTTAAAATTTTACATATAAAGACATAGGTTGAGAGTAAAAGTGTGGGGAAACAAACCCACGAAGGTTTTTGCAGCTTTGGCCGAGCCAGGAGAAAACCATCTTGGAAATAAGAAAACGAACAAAACAAGTCAATTTGATTCATATGGGCTTATTAGCTGGGGATATACTGAATGGCAACAGGTGAGAGATCTCCTGTGGACTTAGGAACACCAGGTCAGCGCACGTTAGAAGACTGAGCATGCACACAGAACAGACTCGTTAACTTCTTGCTGATTTAGTTGCCCCCAGCTGCAACATGCCCTTTCCATCCTCAAGAACACGAGAGTGATCATTGAAAAGGGCTGTGACTGAAACCAGCCAGTGCCAATATCATTCCCTGAAAACACCTGGAGGCCTTAGCACCGAGCAAAAGCAGGACTGCTAAATGTGTTCAGGGCCTTGACTCAAGAGGTCATGAGCCCCCCGTTTCCATCCTTTTTCTCTCTCTGTCTCTGTGTGTGTGTATGTATTTCTTAAAGTCTCGTCACACCTGCTATTCTCTATGCACCCGGCTGACGAGCTGTGGCATAAAAGGGTAAAAAAGACATACCATTAAAACAGTGTAGTCAGTCGATTTCTGACAAAGACACTGAGTTATTTTGATGGAAGAAATGAGAATCATTTAGCTAATGGTAATGGGGCAGTTGGATATCCTTTAAAAAAAATGACACCTACCTCATGCCAAATATAAAAATCAACTTGACATGAGCATAGTCTCAAACGTAAAAGGTAAAGCAACATAATTTCTGGAATATAGACACAGGGAAAAAAGTCTTGCAAACTGGAGGTAGGCAAAGATTTCTTAAAAAACAAAACAAAAAAGCAAACCAGTAGTCATTAAATAAAAAATGCAATAAACTGGACTTTGTTATAGTTAAGATTTTCTGTTCATCAAAAGACACTATTAAGAAAGTTACAGAGAGGGAGAAAATATTCTTATCTTCACAGGCACAAATGAAAAAGGTCTTGCTTCCAGACAATACAAAGAACTCTTTAAATTCAACAATAAGACAAACAACTTGATATTAGAAGACACTTGACAAAAGAACATATATGAATAACCAAAACACAAATGAAAAAGTCTCCCACATTATTGCTCCTATAATGCAGGAGACCACATTTCAATCCCTGAGTTGGAAAGATTCCCTAGATGGCAATCCACGCCAGTATTCTTTTTTTTTGTCTGTTTGTTTTTATTTATTTTCATCCATCTTTATTCTTTGCAGCGGCCTCCCTCGTTGCTAAGTACCGGCTCTGGGCCCGTGAGCTCCAGAGCACTGGCTCGTAACTGGACACACCAGCCCAGCCGCTCTGTGTCACTTTGGATCTTCTCAGGCCAGGGATCGAACCAGTGCCCCTTGCACTGCATGGCGGGCTCTTTACCCACTAGACCACCAGGGAAGCCGCGCGCCTCCCAAGGACAGAGGAGCCTGCCGGGCTACAGTCTATGGGGTCACTAAAAGTCAGACATGACTCAGCAACTAACACTTCCACTTCCACCACTATTAATCAGGGAAATACAAGTTAAAATGACAATGAAAAACTACTTTAAACCACTAGAATAGTTAAAATCCAAAAGTGACAACACTAACTGCAGACAAGAAATATGAATTTATTGGAATTGATTTTCTTTTGGCTAGAATATAAACTGGTAGAACCACTTTGGAGAACTGTCCTTTCAGCGGTTTCTCATAAAGTAAATCCCCATTTAGCTAATGGTAATGGGGCAGTTGGATATCCTTTAAAAAAAATGACACCTACCTCATGCCAAATATAAAAATCAACTTGACATGAGCATAGTCTCAAACGTAAAAGGTAAAGCAACATAATTTCTGGAATATAGACACGGGGAAAAAGTCTTGCAAACTGGAGGTAGGCAAAGATTTCTTAAAAAACAAAACAAAAAAGCAAACCAGTAGTCATTAAATAAAAAATGCAATAAACTGGACTTTGTTATAGTTAAGATTTTCTGTTCATCAAAAGACACTATTAAGAAAGTTACAGAGAGGGAGAAAATATTCTTATCTTCACAGGCACAAATGAAAAAGGTCTTGCTTCCAGACAATACAAAGAACTCTTTAAATTCAACAATAAGACAAACAACTTGATATTAGAAGACACTTGACAAAAGAACATATATGAATAACCAAAACACAAATGAAAAAGTCTCCCACATTATTGCTCCTATAATGCAGGAGACCACATTTCAATCCCTGAGTTGGAAAGATTCCCTAGATGGCAATCCACGCCAGTATTCTTTTTTTTTGTCTGTTTGTTTTTATTTATTTTCATCCATCTTTATTCTTTGCAGCGGCCTCCCTCGTTGCTAAGTACCGGCTCTGGGCCCGTGAGCTCCAGAGCACTGGCTCGTAACTGGACACACCAGCCCAGCCGCTCTGTGTCACTTTGGATCTTCTCAGGCCAGGGATCGAACCAGTGCCCCTTGCACTGCATGGCGGGCTCTTTACCCACTAGACCACCAGGGAAGCCGCGCGCCTCCCAAGGACAGAGGAGCCTGCCGGGCTACAGTCTATGGGGTCACTAAAAGTCAGACATGACTCAGCAACTAACACTTCCACTTCCACCACTATTAATCAGGGAAATACAAGTTAAAATGACAATGAAAAACTACTTTAAACCACTAGAATAGTTAAAATCCAAAAGTGACAACACTAACTGCAGACAAGAAATATGAATTTATTGGAATTGATTTTCTTTTGGCTAGAATATAAACTGGTAGAACCACTTTGGAGAACTGTCCTTTCAGCGGTTTCTCATAAAGTAAATCCCCATTTAGGTGGTGCTAGTTGTTAAGAATCTGCCTGCCAATGCAGGAGACACAAGAGATGCAGGTTCGATTCCTGGGTTGGGAAGATCCCCTGTAGTAGGAAATGGCAAACTGCTCCAGTATTCCTGCCTGGAGAATTACATAGACAGACGAACCGGGTGGCCTACAATCAATGGGATCGCAAACAGTTAGACACCCTATGATCTAGCACAAATACTTAACAATGTATGACAGTTTTATTCATAATAAGCTAGCTCCAGAAATACAAAATATCCAAAAATAGAAGACTGAATAACGAATTATATATTCACACGGTGGAAAACTATTCAGCATGGAAAAACTGAAGAGTCTACTGATATACATAATGACACTGATGAAACACACGAATCTCAAGAACTACAGAAGGAAAGCAGCCAGAAACAAACAAGTACATACCGTATCAATCCATTTACATACGCTTCAAGAAATGGCAAGCTACCCTGTGTTGAATGAAATCAGAATAGCGGTTGCTTTTAGGATCAGGGCAATTGACTGGTGATAAAGCTCAAAGCCAAAGACCAGCGGGGACAAACCAGTGCAGTAAAGTCTGGTTTCTTAACTCACTGAAGGAAGGGAGCATTATCCAGGGAACCATGAGGGACTCCTTTGATGAGGGGGTGTAGGGATGTTGTCTTGTTTCCTTTGTGTTAGGTTTTACAGTCAGAATAATCCTACAAGGTGAATTTGAATTGGACATGCAGCACTTATTTGAACTCATTAATTTGAGAAAGGGCAAGCGAGGATGCAGGGGAGGTAGAGAGAAAGAAAGAAAAAAAATGACACTGCATGGCGGGCTCTTTACCCACTAGACCACCAGGGAAGCCGCGCGCCTCCCAAGGACAGAGGAGCCTGCCGGGCTACAGTCTATGGGGTCACTAAAAGTCAGACATGACTCAGCAACTAACACTTCCACTTCCACCACTATTAATCAGGGAAATACAAGTTAAAATGACAATGAAAAACTACTTTAAACCACTAGAATAGTTAAAATCCAAAAGTGACAACACTAACTGCAGACAAGAAATATGAATTTATTGGAATTGATTTTCTTTTGGCTAGAATATAAACTGGTAGAACCACTTTGGAGAACTGTCCTTTCAGCGGTTTCTCATAAAGTAAATCCCCATTTAGGTGGTGCTAGTTGTTAAGAATCTGCCTGCCAATGCAGGAGACACAAGAGATGCAGGTTCGATTCCTGGGTTGGGAAGATCCCCTGTAGTAGGAAATGGCAAACTGCTCCAGTATTCCTGCCTGGAGAATTACATAGACAGACGAACCGGGTGGCCTACAATCAATGGGATCGCAAACAGTTAGACACCCTATGATCTAGCACAAATACTTAACAATGTATGACAGTTTTATTCATAATAAGCTAGCTCCAGAAATACAAAATATCCAAAAATAGAAGACTGAATAACGAATTATATATTCACACGGTGGAAAACTATTCAGCATGGAAAAACTGAAGAGTCTACTGATATACATAATGACACTGATGAAACACACGAATCTCAAGAACTACAGAAGGAAAGCAGCCAGAAACAAACAAGTACATACCGTATCAATCCATTTACATACGCTTCAAGAAATGGCAAGCTACCCTGTGTTGAATGAAATCAGAATAGCGGTTGCTTTTAGGATCAGGGCAATTGACTGGTGATAAAGCTCAAAGCCAAAGACCAGCGGGGACAAACCAGTGCAGTAAAGTCTGGTTTCTTAACTCACTGAAGGAAGGGAGCATTATCCAGGGAACCATGAGGGACTCCTTTGATGAGGGGGTGTAGGGATGTTGTCTTGTTTCCTTTTGTGTTAGGTTTTACAGTCAGAATAATCCTACAAGGTGAATTTGAATTGGACATGCAGCACTTATTTGAACTCATTAATTTGAGAAAGGGCAAGCGAGGATGCAGGGGAGGTAGAGAGAAAGAAAGAATTCCCATTTTACAATTGAAAATTTTCAAATTAAAAGATTCTACTTAAGTGAAGAATCTAGGATTGAATCCAGTTTTCAGGTCAAACCCAAAATCGCTACACCAGATACCTGGCTGCTTTCAGGAAAAGAGAAGGGTAGGCATCAGTCTACCTCAGAGTGGTTCTGTGTAATAAACTTTTCAGGATTTTAATATCTAATTTACAGCGGTCACGAGGGAAGAGTGGACGTACCATATAATACCAAACAAAAAAAGAACACTTCTCCTGATAGTTTGTGTAATAGCAGCAAGTTAAACGTTTGCTGATTTCACCTTCAAACTACAAATAGGAATGAAAGAAAGAATTCAACAAGAAATATGCAATCTTTGCTAGCCGTTCACTAAACACACATTCATTGAAGGAGGGCGTGGGTTCCTCTGTATTAAGAACAGTCGGCAGAAACCAACAAGAAACTGTTTATTTACAAAACAGGAAACTCCCACATTGGAACTGGTAACAAGGATCCTCAAGAGGCAAAGTATTTTTTGCACTACTTTGTTGGAAATACAGGGCACTGTCAACAGTGTTGTACATGAGGGATTCTCAAACTTTAATGTGCATGTGAATCCCGGGAATCATGTTAAAATCTAAGTTCTGATTCAGCAGGTCTGGTGTGGGGCTGAGACGATGCCTTTCTGGAACGCTCCCCGGTGATGCCGAGATTGCCAGCCGAGTTGGATGGCGGCGGACGCGGTGTGCAAGTGTGCCGAGGATACTCCACTGTGAGTAACCCAAAGGCTCTCTCTAAGCAACTGGAAAAAGAAATTCAAACACCCGTCCTTCCGAGGAAGGCGGAGCCTGCCCGGGCAGCGGAAAAGCGAGTTCGGCGGCGCCCAGGAGCCCACACGCCACCACTAGCCTTACCCCAGGATCAGCAGCGCGCTCTGCAGCTGTCTCCGCACCTCCAGGAACATTCGTGCCTCCGCCGCACCGACCGCCATTCGGGCGCCCACCCGGGAGCTCTGCAGACCGGGTCACCGGGGCCGGAAAGTGGCTGCACGTTGCGGCCCGAGCAGGAACGGAGGCTGTGGTGGCGGCGGCGCGGCGCTCGGGGACCGGAGCTCGGCTGCCCGCCAGCCCACAGCGCCACCTGCCGGGCGGAGACTGCGCCGCCGCCAGGACTGTAGACTCAGGGTTAGTTGAGTTCAGTTCAGTTCACTCAGTCACGTCTGAATCTTTGTGACCCTATGGACTGCAGCACACCGGGCTTTCCGTCCTTCACCATCTCCCAGAGCTTGCTCAGACTCATGTCCATTGACTCAGTGATCCCATCCAACCACCTCATCCTCTGTCGTCCCCTGTCCTCCCCTTCTCCTTCTGCCTTCTTTTTCCCCAGCATCAGGGTCTTTTCCATTGCGTCCTCTCTTCGCATCAAGTTGCCAGAGTATTGGAGCTTCAGTTTCAGCCTCAGTCCTTCCAATGAATATTCAGGTAAAGTGGGTGTGGGGAAGCCAAACTGTTCTCCCACTCCGCTGCTTAAGGGCGAGACCTGAAGCGTCAGGCTCCCTGGAAATGACCTTCAAAGTCAGCCCCCAGTACACTGCTTTGGGTAGCCTGGGGAGGGATGAGACTGGACTGGTTGAGAGGGAGCTGATGGAAAGGGGTCAGTGTAGGCGGGCACTATCCCTAGCGGGACCTAGAGTCCAGTTCCCCATCCCAAACACACTTTATCTTGGTTTCTGTTTTGTTTTAATGAACTACATCTGTTTGGTTTTCGGTTTCGTTTTTTTTTTTTTTTTTTAAGATTTATTTATTTATTTATTTTGGGCGGGGGTCGGGTTGGGGAGGAAGGGGAGCGGACGGGCCACTTCTATTGGTCTTTCATTTCTCCATTTTCATCCGCCTTTGTTCTTTGGCTCCTGTGGGCCTCCCATCGCGGTGGCGTCTGTCGTTGCAAAGCGCTGGCTCTGGGCGCATGCGCTCCAGAGCTCCGGCTCGGTGATTGGACACATCGGTCTAGCCGCTCCGCGGCACGTGGGATCTTCCCAGGCCAGGGATCGAACCGGCGTCCCTTGCACTGCAAGGCGGTGTCCTTATCCACTGGACCACCAGGGGAAGCCCTCGGTTTCGTTTTTATGAACGCTGGTGGGTGTTTGATGCCTTTCCTCTATCTGAGGCAACAAATGGCCAAGACTGACGTGAGCGTTGCTTCTCAGTTTAGACCAGATGGCTCCAGGATGGAAACAGTTGCAAAAATGGGAGAAGTTTTCTGTTGTGTATGCAGAAGACAGTGTATTTAAGTCCAGTATCATGAAGCATAGGATTATGCATTCCCACAGACCTTTTTGTTGTTTGCTTTATTATTATTTTTTTTTACTGGAGTATGATTGCTTTACAATGCTACGTTAATTTCTGCTGTACAACAAGGTGAATCAGCTTTGTGTGTACCTATATTCCCTCCCTCTCAAGCCTCCCCATCTCTCCCTTCTAGGTCACCATGGAGAACCCAGCTGAGCTCCCTGTGCTATATTACAGCTTCCACTAGCTATCTATTTTACACATGCTAATATAAATCATCAAAGACAAGGTAGCCTATATATATATCCATGTGTCATGTGCCAATGTTGCTCTCTCAATTCTTCCTAGTGTCTCCTTCCCTGAGTTTGCTTGTGTCCGCAAGTTTGTTATTGTAGGTCTGCAACTCTATTCCAGCGTGGCAAATGGGTTCATCAGTATCATTTTTTTAGATTTCATATGTGTTAACACACAATACACAGTATTTGTTTTTCTCTTTCTGATTTACTTCACTTGGTATGAGAGACTCTAGGCTCATCCACATCACTACAAGTGGCCCTAGTTCGTTCCTTTTGATGGTTGAGTAATGTTCCATTGTCTATATGCACTACATCTTAATCCATTAATCTGTTGTTTCCATGTCCTACCTCTTATAAATACTGCTGCTGTGAACACTGGGGTGCATGTGTCTTTGAATTATGGTTTTCTCAGAGTATATGCCCAGGAGTGAGATCGCTGGGTATAGGGAGAGAGCAAATTAGCCAAGACACTGTGGTCAGGCTCTCTCTGCCCTCATGACCTCTTGCTCTTGTCCCACAGTTTGTGAATAATGATGACGTAACAGCTGAGATCACTTACAGCACTGCACCTGCGTGGTCACGAGTTACTCGCTTCCTCTCTGGCTACTGTGTGTGGTAAGCCTGTATGAGCTTCACCGTTAAAGCCCTGACTGCTGTTGCGATGGGGCTACATTGGAGCGACACAGTGGTTACGTTATATGAGGTTATGTTATGGCTGTATTATGGCTACATTATGGCAATGTTATGGCTGCTGCTTCCCTGCTGCAGCAGAGAGGCTGTGTTATGGCTGCCGTGCCAGCCAGGAGGGAATAAACGTGTCTGCAGTTCCTACAGCTCCATGAGTCTTCTTCCAGCCTCTTAGCTCGCGCCTTGCCTACCCTGGGTCCAGCGAACTGTGTGAAAAGTGTGAACAGCAGGACCGCTGGCGTCACGAACAGGATCAGCGATACACTGAGTCATCTGGTAGTTTTAGTTTTTTAAGGAAACTTCATTCTGTTCTCTATAGTGGTTGTGTCAATTTACATTCCCCTCAACGCAAGAAGGTTTTCTTTTTTTTTTTTTGAGAGGAAAGTAGAGTTTATTAGAGTGGGAGAAGAGAGAGTTGCTGCTAGAACAGTGTGGCCAATTCAAAGGAGAACCGACCCAAGAGGGTTCTCTTTTCTCCACACTGTCTCCATAAGCATTCCTACAACCTTTGAAAAGAGGAAAATGAGAATGACTCCATATATACATTTCCACTCTTCGCGGTTGCAAAAGTGGAAACTGACTCAGGGAAGTTCTCATCTAATTGGTACTGTTATGGGCCAGAGTTCTTGGCCTCCTTACTCAACAGACATAGATCTGAGGCCAGACAAGAAATCCAGGCAAAGCTGTATTGGGACTCCCGTTGCAACAGCATGGACTGAGAACAAACAAGAGACTCCCTTGCTTGCTTGCTCCCTGAGGTGCGGCAAGTGGGTGGAGAGTAAGGTTATTCCTTAGATGGAGAGAGGGTAGTGGTGTCCCGGGGCTCTCTCTGAAGGGGTGGCTTAGGTGCTTTGGCCCTTCCTCTAAGAGATGTTGTGTGCAGGGGGCATGCACAGTACCCGGCTTTTGCTCTGGACTCTTCAGAAGCAGCAGTTTGATTTTTGGTCTCTTTGTATCTTTTGGCCAGCATTTGCCCTAACTGCGCATGCATGGCCTTACTTTTAGTCCCATATAGTTTCTTCGTATTTTGTTGCTAGAGGAGAGCTGGGTCCAGGCACAAGCACTCCAGCGCTGCAGCTAAGGGTCCTGGGTCCCAGGCCTGTCTCACTACTGGAAGATGATTTTGGAAAGTTTGACTCAGAAAGAATCTAGGTTGATGTAACTACTGATCATGGGAAAATGTTAAAATGTAAGGCCAAGGTAGGATTATAAACATTCGTCTAAAAGAAAAGGCTTTGAAAAAAACAGAAACAATGATTACTCACATGAAAAAAATATATATTTATTGGTTTTTCCATTGTATCATTTCGAGGTCAGAATTATCCCACACTGAATATATTAATTTGAAAATCGTATAAATAATTAATAAAAAATTATTCTTAGAGATACTCCTTTCCTAAAATGCATATTTAGAGTTTTAAAGTTTATTGTTTTGCCTCAAAGATTCTAGTGTCCATCAGAATAATTCAAAATCATGAATGGAGGTAACAGTACAGATAAAATAATTAAGTTTAGTACCATTTCATCTCAATGGTGATGAAAGATGATGGTTTTGATGAAAGAAATTTTCACATACTAAGAGATGGGGAAGACATTCTGGCTTATACATGACTTATTTGGAACTTTAGGCTAACTGAAACAGCCTATTTGTGGCCTATTAAATATGCAATGGGAACCAACGCTAAATCCTTTGAGTTCAAATCTAGAACCTATGGCTGATTCTGTGTGTGACCTCGGGCAAACTGTTTAGCCTCTCTGAGCCTCACTTTCTGCATTCTATGCTGACGGTTATAAATTCTACCTCATAGGACTGCAGTGAGGATGAAATGGGCTAACTGTGTAAACTGCCCTGCAGAAATCTGAATACCTGGCAAATGACTGTAAAAACATCCCAAAGTGCCTGTGGGTAACCTAATCAGGTAGGCAACCTGAAAGGGCTAGAATTCCCAGGTGACTGGTTTCTTTTGTTGTTGTTGTTAACTTTATTGCCATTTTTAAATATTTGTATTTATTTGGCCACACTGAGTCTTAGTTGCAGCGTCTGGGAGCTGGTTCCCTAAGGGATTGAACCTGGGCCTCCTGTATTGGGAGCATGCCGTCTTAAGCACTGGACGGCCAGGGATATCCCGGATGATTGGTTTCTGTGTGCTAGGATCCACCCAGCAGGCGTGGCCAACCAAAGAAGGCTAGTCTGGGACCCCATACGTCTGCCGCTCAGGATCTATAAAGGCAAGGTGCTTCAGCAAGCAGTCCAGTTCTGGCAACTCCTGCCCCAGCGTTGAGGTCCTTGAGCCAAATACAGGATTCTATAAAAGGCAAAAGGTGGGCCCTTCAGCAAGAAAGAACTTCAGGCTTTCCAGGAGTAAAATTTGAATCAAAATTTTTTTCTTCAGAGGTCAGAATTATCCCACACTGAATATATTAATTTGAAAATTGTATAAATAATTAATAAAAAATTATTCTTAGAGATACTTCTTTCCTAAAATGCATATTTAGAGTTTTAAAGTTTATTGTTTTGCCTCAAAGATTCTAGTGTCCATCAGAATAATTCAAAATCATGAATGGAGGTAACAGTACAGATAAAATAATTAAGTTTAGTACCATTTCATCTCAATGGTGATGAAAGATGATGGTTTTGATGAAAGAAATTTTCACATACTAAGAGATGGGGAAGACATTCTGGCTTATACATGACTTATTTGGAACTTTAGGCTAACTGAAACAGCCTATTTGTGGCCTATTAAATATGCAATGGGAACCAATGCTAAATCCTTTGAGTTCAAATCTAGAACCTATGGCTGATTCTGTGTGTGACCTCGGGCAAACTGTTTAGCCTCTCTGAGCCTCACTTTCTGCATTCTATGCTGACGGTTATAAATTCTACCTCATAGGACTGCAGTGAGGATGAAATGGGCTAACTGTGTAAACTGCCCTGCAGAAATCTGAATACCTGGCAAATGACTGTAAAAACATCCCAAAGTGCCTGTGGGTAACCTAATCAGGTAGGCAACCTGAAAGGGCTAGAATTCCCAGGTGACTGGTTTCTTTTGTTGTTGTTGTTAACTTTATTGCCATTTTTAAATATTTGTATTTATTTGGCCACACTGAGTCTTAGTTGCAGCGTCTGGGAGCTGGTTCCCTAAGGGATTGAACCTGGGCCTCCTGTATTGGGAGCATGCCGTCTTAAGCACTGGACGGCCAGGGATATCCCGGATGATTGGTTTCTGTGTGCTAGGATCCACCCAGCAGGCGTGGCCAACCAAAGAAGGCTAGTCTGGGACCCCAGTACGTCTGCCCCGCTCAGGATCTATAAAAGGCAAGGTGCTTCAGCAAGCAGTCCAGTTCTGGCAACTCCTGCCCCACGACGTTGAGGTCCTTGAGCACACAACGGATTCACTGATGGATTCTACACTGAAGTTCAGTTATCAGGCAATAATCAAAAGGCATCAAGAGACCCTTACCTTGAAGCAATGAAAGAACTTCAGGCATTTTTCCAGGAGCTCAATGAAACTTACAGGTCAAGAACCTCAGCTGTACCAGAGGCAGAACTCAATGTACCTCTGACTGCCCATGAAGAGAACAGACAAAAGGAGCCCATGCAGAACCAGGTGACTTCCTTTGATGAGAGAAACCAAGCAGCAGCATCCCAGTTGATGGATACCACTTTACACCCCAAAGACATTTATCACTGATTGTCAAGTGACAGTTAATTCAAACAAAAGGACAATTCTCAATGAAGGTAGCCAGATGAAGACCCTCAGTGATAACCAGAGCCTCTATGGAAACAAGATAACCTCCAGTGGGGTCCAAACAACCTATCTGGGTCAGATGAAGATAATGATGAGATCATTCCCCAAGGAGTCCATATGATACCACCTTTCTCAGCATCATTGCCATATCCTAGAATTCTGTATGTATGTCTCAAACTCTCATTTGATGCAAGGACAATGCCTAGAAAAGCTGAAGTGGAATCCCAAGATTCAGAGATGTCCATTGAAGAAAAGTCCTAATACTTTGAAACCCTACATCTGTACCTATGAGAACTGTGGGAAAGTGTATGCAAAATCTTCTCTCCTTCAAATCCATGAGCTCATGCACACTGGAGAAAAGCCCTATAAATGCAATGAGAACGGATGCACATGGGCATTTTCCTGTTCCTCTGAGCTCAACAGACATAGGAGAAGGCACACAAGTGAGCGGCCCTACGTGTGTACCATATACAACAGATGCTTTGCCCGATCCGATTACTTAAAGCAGCATCAGAAAGTCCATAAATGAATTTCTCCCATGGTGATTATGCCGTCAGCCTTTGAGGAAATGAGCTGAACTGAAAGATTCTCCGGATGATTGGTTTCTGTGTGCTAGGATCCACCCAGCAGGCGTGGCCAACCAAAGAAGGCTAGTCTGGGACCCCAGTACGTCTGCCCCGCTCAGGATCTATAAAAGGCAAGGTGCTTCAGCAAGCAGTCCAGTTCTGGCAACTCCTGCCCCACGACGTTGAGGTCCTTGAGCACACAACGGATTCACTGATGGATTCTACACTGAAGTTCAGTTATCAGGCAATAATCAAAAGGCATCAAGAGACCCTTACCTTGAAGCAATGAAAGAACTTCAGGCATTTTTCCAGGAGCTCAATGAAACTTACAGGTCAAGAACCTCAGCTGTACCAGAGGCAGAACTCAATGTACCTCTGACTGCCCATGAAGAGAACAGACAAAAGGAGCCCATGCAGAACCAGGTGACTTCCTTTGATGAGAGAAACCAAGCAGCAGCATCCCAGTTGATGGATACCACTTTACACCCCAAAGACATTTATCACTGATTGTCAAGTGACAGTTAATTCAAACAAAAGGACAATTCTCAATGAAGGTAGCCAGATGAAGACCCTCAGTGATAACCAGAGCCTCTATGGAAACAAGATAACCTCCAGTGGGGTCCAAACAACCTATCTGGGTCAGATGAAGATAATGATGAGATCATTCCCCAAGGAGTCCATATGATACCACCTTTCTCAGCATCATTGCCATATCCTAGAATTCCGTATGTATGTCTCAAACTCTCATTTGATGCAAGGACAATGCCTAGAAAAGCTGAAGTGGAATCCCAAGATTCAGAGATGTCCATTGAAGAAAAGTCCTAATACTTTGAAACCCTACATCTGTACCTATGAGAACTGTGGGAAAGTGTATGCAAAATCTTCTCTCCTTCAAATCCATGAGCTCATGCACACTGGAGAAAAGCCCTATAAATGCAATGAGAACGGATGCACATGGGCATTTTCCTGTTCCTCTGAGCTCAACAGACATAGGAGAAGGCACACAAGTGAGCGGCCCTACGTGTGTACCATATACAACAGATGCTTTGCCCGATCCGATTACTTAAAGCAGCATCAGAAAGTCCATAAATGAATTTCTCCCATGGTGATTATGCCGTCAGCCTTTGAGGAAATGAGCTGAACTGAAAGATTCTCCCTGTTAAAACTTTGCTTGGCACAGGTACTGTGCAAGCCTATAGTAGATGCTTAATATTACTTGTAAATGTTAAGGTTTTAATTTATTTTTTTGAAACATATAAAGTATATGTATATGTATTTCAGTAGAATCAGAAGCACTATGCATTCACTTTCCTGTATGTGGTGAATGTTCTCATCAGTGCACTATGAATCCTTATAGATTGCTATCTGTGCATTTACTTCTATTCTGTACATATAAAGATGTTTATATGTATACAGTTGTAATGTATGCATAGTTCTGATGTGTAAAGATTGTAATATTTCATATCTGAGCTCATTTTTCTTTGGAGATCCATTCCTACAGAGTAAAGAGGAAGGGGACACTTGGTCACTTTCAGTGTCAAGTGGCCTCAGATTAAATGAAATTCATTTGGATGAATTTAAGCTATTAAAGAGTTGAACCTCCTGAAAAAAAAAACCACAAAAAACAAACAAACAAAAAATATGCAATGGGGATCTCTTGGTGGTCTAGTGGTAAAGACTCCATGCTTCCACTGTAGGGAACACGGGTTCAATTCCTGGTCACAGAACTAAGATCCCAGGTGCTGCCTAGCATAGTCAAAAAACAAATGCACCTACATATACTTTAACATTAAAGAAAAAAATGAATTAAAAAAAAATGAGTAACGGTGGTTCAGGCATTCCAAATGGAGCCAGGAGGCCACTGTGGACATGGTTTTAGACAGGTTCCCATATTACTGAGAAAGTTTTTGAACTGTATCGTGCTCAAGGACACCATGAACCTTGCTATCAGCTGCCAGCTGCAACCTTATAGTCTCAAGGTCTTCTCTTGTAACTATGCAACAATTTCAGACCCCAACCAATCATTACATAATAGCACCGTTCTTCCTGCCAGGTCCAGTCCTAATTCTTGGCAAATAACTTCAGAAATTTTGGCTCTTCTGCCATGATAACCTACCTCTATGTTGCAGTCCAACACAATTCAAGTGCTCCTTCAATCTGTGTCTCCCAGACTATGGTCCTCAATTGGCTTAAATAAAACTCTTTCTAAATATGATATACTGGTTTATTATTCCCCTCAACAATTTTGACTTCTCATATCTTCCACTTTTAATTCCTAGGGCTATTAAGTGTTTAAGTACTAACACATTATATTGAAATAGATAACATTCTTTCCTTTTCTTTTCTTTTGTGTGTGTGTGTGTGTGTGTGTGTGTGCGTGCACCCCCTCTTGCAGGATCTTAATTTCCTGACCAGGGATTTAATTTGGGCCAGGGCAATGAAAATGGAGTCCTAGTGATTGTACTACTAGGGAATTCCCTATATAACATCCTCAATGGAGTGTTCTCTTCATAATTGATGTTTAAGAATTGTTATATTTCATATATAGTCACACATTTTCAAAAGAAATCATTTTGACCCCACATTTTAGGCAAGAGGGTTCAAATCTCCTTGTAACTACAGGATTCTAGAATTCTAGAATTAAAATAGCTCCTAAAGTGATAACAACCATTTGTTTTCTAACTTCCTAAGTCTAGGTATGGGGTTGCTCACATGAAATATTGAGGAATTAGTCAAACAAATGCTTAAATAATTACTTAAATAATATTTACAAGCTATTTTCAGCTCCTAGCAGTCTTTCCATCTCTCCACCCAAGATGATGGGGCTAGCGCTGGGGAGTTGAAAACACCTGCTACCGCCCCTCTCCCTCAATTGGTGGCGATGGGCCGCTTCTGCGATGGGCCGCTTGGGGGCGCTGCGGGGACCGCTAGCGCCGGGAGGCGAGGAACGGACCGGGGGCGGGGATCGAGGGCCGCGGACGTCGACGCCGGCGTGGGCGCGGGCGCGGTGCACGCTGGGAGCTGTCACTAGGCCCTCCGGCTCCCGACCTCCGTGTCGCTGCCGCGGTTGCCAGGACAGCGGCGCCGGTAGGAGCGGCTGAGCCCCCGGCAGGTAACAGCGTCCTCGCCCCCAGCGCGGTTCGCGAGGCTGGCCTCCGGCCCGGAGCGGCCTCCTCGGCCGGGCCGGTTCCCGAGCCGCTGGGACGCCCGGTGGGTCGGCTGCCGTGGCGTCGGGGGTGTTGCCGGCCCGGCCCCGCCTGGAGCCGCGAAGCCGCCCGGCCGCCCTCTAGTTTCCGTGGAGGCGGCCTGCGCGGGAACCGGCGGGTCGGGGCTGGGCGGCGGCGCGAGGGCGGCCCGGAGGCGGGGCCGGGGCGTTGGGTGGCCGGGTCGAGCCTCCTGCGCCGGGGCCGCGCGATGCGCGAGGTTGGGGTGGAGGTCGTACCTGTGCGGGCAGAGCGCGCGGACTCTTCTTTGTTGGCGGAATCGAGGCGTCATACAGTCTGTTGCACCTGGAGGGTTCATTTAAGATTAAAGAGTCGAGAATGCCCACCTTGGTTAGTTTTCCATGCGAGAGGCTGGAAAGGAGTGTAGAAGTTTATTAGAGGAAGTCCGATTAGTCATAAGGAAGTTGTTACCAGTCGTCACCTTTGATTCCCGAGGCTTTTAAAGTTGCAACATAACTATAGTCACTTGTTAGGTCTCCTCCGTTCTCCCCTACCCTGGGCGGGGGCAGGGGAAGTGGCGCACAACTACTTTTTTAAAGCCCAGTAAATTGTGTTTTGATTATTCTTACACTTTCTTAGAGTTCTGTAGGGTTTGAGAAACAAAATATTAGAGACATTTGACTTGGAGATCGTAAAGCAATCAGCACATTTTTGTATATAAATACAAAAAAGATAGGAAACTAAGTCTGCCTGACAAATAAGCCCTGAACTATAGAAAGATAAAAATCTCTCGGTTTCCATGTTGTTGGCTGTCTTGATATAGGCATTATTATGTCTTGCGTTTTACTGTGGATAACATGTCAGTTTTATGTGCTAAGCAACTCTTCACCTGGTTAACAACAGCGATTTTTGTTGAGTTGGCAGAAGTTATAACGAGAGTAAATTAAAACCAGGTGTAGTACAAATGCTTTGTTTTAAAGTGATTACTTTCAGCTGCTCTGAACTAAATCATTCCCCAGAATTACTAAACAATAGCAGATCTCCAGGTGACCCTGGTTATTAGGAGCTGGAGACTCAATACTGTAAGAAGTAAAAACATCTAACTTAATGCACAAACCAGGAAATATAATACCATAACCAAAATGTTAAATATACAGTGAATGTTGTTAGTTAAATGTTTGACTATATGCAATCAAAGGAGTCCTAATTTATAGTTGAAAAACTGGGGGGACTCTGGCCTGGGAAGGGGATTTCATTCAAGTCCTTTGTTCTGCTGACCAGTTGTTCTCTCTTTCGGCCTCAGTTTTGTCATCTATTTAAGGCGGGTGCGGGGCTGGGGCGGCGGCGGGGGGGGGGGAGGGCGGCCCGGAGGCGGGGCCGGGGCGTTGGGTGGCCGGGTCGAGCCTCCTGCGCCGGGGCCGCGCGATGCGCGAGGTTGGGGTGGAGGTCGTACCTGTGCGGGCAGAGCGCGCGGACTCTTCTTTGTTGGCGGAATCGAGGCGTCATACAGTCTGTTGCACCTGGAGGGTTCATTTAAGATTAAAGAGTCGAGAATGCCCACCTTGGTTAGTTTTCCATGCGAGAGGCTGGAAAGGAGTGTAGAAGTTTATTAGAGGAAGTCCGATTAGTCATAAGGAAGTTGTTACCAGTCGTCACCTTTGATTCCCGAGGCTTTTAAAGTTGCAACATAACTATAGTCACTTGTTAGGTCTCCTCCGTTCTCCCCTACCCTGGGCGGGGGCAGGGGAAGTGGCGCACAACTACTTTTTTAAAGCCCAGTAAATTGTGTTTTGATTATTCTTACACTTTCTTAGAGTTCTGTAGGGTTTGAGAAACAAAATATTAGAGACATTTGACTTGGAGATCGTAAAGCAATCAGCACATTTTGTATATAAATACAAAAAAGATAGGAAACTAAGTCTGCCTGACAAATAAGCCCTGAACTATAGAAAGATAAAAATCTCTCGGTTTCCATGTTGTTGGCTGTCTTGATATAGGCATTATTATGTCTTGCGTTTTACTGTGGATAACATGTCAGTTTTATGTGCTAAGCAACTCTTCACCTGGTTAACAACAGCGATTTTTGTTGAGTTGGCAGAAGTTATAACGAGAGTAAATTAAAACCAGGTGTAGTACAAATGCTTTGTTTTAAAGTGATTACTTTCAGCTGCTCTGAACTAAATCATTCCCCAGAATTACTAAACAATAGCAGATCTCCAGGTGACCCTGGTTATTAGGAGCTGGAGACTCAATACTGTAAGAAGTAAAAACATCTAACTTAATGCACAAACCAGGAAATATAATACCATAACCAAAATGTTAAATATACAGTGAATGTTGTTAGTTAAATGTTTGACTATATGCAATCAAAGGAGTCCTAATTTATAGTTGAAAAACTGGGGGGACTCTGGCCTGGGAAGGGGATTTCATTCAAGTCCTTTGTTCTGCTGACCAGTTGTTCTCTCTTTCGGCCTCAGTTTTGTCATCTATTTAAGGTAATTTCATAGGAACAGAGTTTTCCAGATTATTTTCCATGAACACTGTTCTGACTATTAATACACTTACTGCCCATAAACAGGTTTCCATAGCATATAATATGGGAGAGTGCATGCATGCATGTTGAATTGCTTCAGTTGTATCTGACTTTCTGCGACCCCATGAACTGTCCATGGGATTCTCCAGGCAAAAATACTGGAGTGGGTTTCCATGCCCTACTCCAGGGGATCGTCCCAGCCCAGGGACTGACTGAAGCCAGGTCTCCTGCATTACAACAGATTCTTTACCTTCTGAGTCACCACCAGGAAAGCCAAATATGGGAGAACATTGGTTTAAATCAGGCTTAACTTTTCATTTGCTTTTAAGATTTTTCAGAGCCTTTACAACTATCCTAATACACACAGAAACCTCCAGCGTGTAAGCTTCCAGGGAAAGATCGAAGCAGTTACCAAAATTACCTGGCCAGAGAGCAGATTTTCTTGTGGTCAACCTGTTAACATCTCCTAGAGTATAATTACGTAGAATACCCATTTGAAAATTACTATAGTTGGGCAGGGTCCCCTTGCAGCTCTAAAATTTCCTACATTGTGTGCTTCTATGGCTTTCAGCTTAATCTTGCTAGAGCATGAGGTTGTAATTGCAACTCACTAACCAAAAGGCTTATATTTGCCTTAGTAATAATACTAAGGATTCACATGTGAACTTTAATGCATTAATTTATGACAGAAGAGTATCTTCTTTTTTCTGGTCTCTCGATGCTTCTCAATGATTATAATTAACTCATGTTTGTACTTTGTTTTATGGTCAGAATTACTAAACAATAGCAGATCTCCAGGTGACCCTGGTTATTAGGAGCTGGAGACTCAATACTGTAAGAAGTAAAACATCTAACTTAATGCACAAACCAGGAAATATAATACCATAACCAAAATGTTAAATATACAGTGAATGTTGTTAGTTAAATGTTTGACTATATGCAATCAAAGGAGTCCTAATTTATAGTTGAAAAACTGGGGGGACTCTGGCCTGGGAAGGGGATTTCATTCAAGTCCTTTGTTCTGCTGACCAGTTGTTCTCTCTTTCGGCCTCAGTTTTGTCATCTATTTAAGGTAATTTCATAGGAACAGAGTTTTCCAGATTATTTTCCATGAACACTGTTCTGACTATTAATACACTTACTGCCCATAAACAGGTTTCCATAGCATATAATATGGGAGAGTGCATGCATGCATGTTGAATTGCTTCAGTTGTATCTGACTTTCTGCGACCCCATGAACTGTCCATGGGATTCTCCAGGCAAAAATACTGGAGTGGGTTTCCATGCCCTACTCCAGGGGATCGTCCCAGCCCAGGGACTGACTGAAGCCAGGTCTCCTGCATTACAACAGATTCTTTACCTTCTGAGTCACCACCAGGAAAGCCAAATATGGGAGAACATTGGTTTAAATCAGGCTTAACTTTTCATTTGCTTTTAAGATTTTTCAGAGCCTTTACAACTATCCTAATACACACAGAAACCTCCAGCGTGTAAGCTTCCAGGGAAAGATCGAAGCAGTTACCAAAATTACCTGGCCAGAGAGCAGATTTTCTTGTGGTCAACCTGTTAACATCTCCTAGAGTATAATTACGTAGAATACCCATTTGAAAATTACTATAGTTGGGCAGGGTCCCCTTGCAGCTCTAAAATTTCCTACATTGTGTGCTTCTATGGCTTTCAGCTTAATCTTGCTAGAGCATGAGGTTGTAATTGCAACTCACTAACCAAAAGGCTTATATTTGCCTTAGTAATAATACTAAGGATTCACATGTGAACTTTAATGCATTAATTTATGACAGAAGAGTATCTTCTTTTTTCTGGTCTCTCGATGCTTCTCAATGATTATAATTAACTCATGTTTGAAATTTGTTTTTATGGTCAGGTTATTGGTTTTATTCAGAATGTCATTATAAAGTTCCAGCAAGTAATGACTTGTTGACAATGGCATTGTTTTGCTGATTCCCCTTTCTAGTTGTATATTCCTAAACTGTGAAATGTGACGAAAGTCACTTGAAATATACTTAATAACTAAATAATTGTAAGAGCTTAGATAACTGGAAAGAGTTAAAGGTTGCAGTGTAAAATTTAAGGAAGTTATTTCTAAACTTTTAGGAATAAGATGTAACTTGATATGATGGTGGATAGGTTACCATGAACGTGAACGATGTCAGATTCTTAATCTCTGAAGGAGAAGAATTCACAATGGGATCAAAAAGACTTCGCTTTGGTCACTCAGAGCTTTGTGCAACAAGAGTTTATTAAAGAAAAAAGGGCTAGAGAAAGCTACCAGCATAGACACTGGAAGGGGGGATAGAAGAGGACCCCAGAAGCCAGTTCAGTCAAGGCACTTTTATACTTTCCAGTTGGTTATTAATAGATCAAAAGCATATCTTAAGCCTGTAAAGGCCTTGCTAGGCCCACTCCCACAACATTAACATAAGATCAGGTGGTCTCCAGCCATCAAGACTAAATGAGACATTCCAATGCAAAATAGTTTGCCTCCATAAGATAATAAAGTTAGTTTTGGAGTAAATCTTTATAGGGCATACATTTTAGGCTAGAAAATGTTTGTTCCTCCTCCTCCTCCTCTTTGGAAACCACTGGCCTCCTTACCTAGTCTGCCTATTCACCCCTTTTAGTGTGTTGAATACAATCTCAAATTATTTTGCTAAATTCCATCAGGTGTCAGCGCATTCCTGAAGTTTGAGAATACCCATTTGAAAATTACTATAGTTGGGCAGGGTCCCCTTGCAGCTCTAAAATTTCCTACATTGTGTGCTTCTATGGCTTTCAGCTTAATCTTGCTAGAGCATGAGGTTGTAATTGCAACTCACTAACCAAAAGGCTTATATTTGCCTTAGTAATAATACTAAGGATTCACATGTGAACTTTAATGCATTAATTTATGACAGAAGAGTATCTTCTTTTTTCTGGTCTCTCGATGCTTCTCAATGATTATAATTAACTCATGTTTGAAATTTGTTTTTATGGTCAGGTTATTGGTTTTATTCAGAATGTCATTATAAAGTTCCAGCAAGTAATGACTTGTTGACAATGGCATTGTTTTGCTGATTCCCCTTTCTAGTTGTATATTCCTAAACTGTGAAATGTGACGAAAGTCACTTGAAATATACTTAATAACTAAATAATTGTAAGAGCTTAGATAACTGGAAAGAGTTAAAGGTTGCAGTGTAAAATTTAAGGAAGTTATTTCTAAACTTTTAGGAATAAGATGTAACTTGATATGATGGTGGATAGGTTACCATGAACGTGAACGATGTCAGATTCTTAATCTCTGAAGGAGAAGAATTCACAATGGGATCAAAAAGACTTCGCTTTGGTCACTCAGAGCTTTGTGCAACAAGAGTTTATTAAAGAAAAATGGCATAGAGAAAGCTTCCAGCATAGACACTAGAAGGTGGATAGAAGAATACCCCCAGAAGCCAGTTCAGTCAAGACATTTTTGTACTTTCCAGTTGGTTATTAACAATAGATCAAAAGAACATCGTAAAGTTATAAAGGCCTTGCTAGGCCCACACCCACAACATTAACATAAGATCAGGTGGTCTCCAGCCATCAAGACTAAATGAGACATTCCAATGCAAAATAGTTTGCCTCCATAAGATAATAAAGTTAGTTTTGGAGTAAATCTTTATAGGGCATACATTTTAGGCTAGAAAATGTTTGTTCCTCCTCCTCCTCCTCTTTGGAAACCACTGGCCTCCTTACCTAGTCTGCCTATTCACCCCTTTTAGTGTGTTGAATACAATCTCAAATTATTTTGCTAAATTCCATCAGGTGTCAGCGCACAACCAGTGTCAGTGCTTCTGCCTAATTGCTACATTGTTAAGGGTGAATACTGTTGATGTGCTCTTTTGTTTGAGGGGGTGGGGAACAGTACGTTTATTTTCAATTGTGACGTGAAAGTCGGGCAGTCGTGTCCGACTCTTCACAACCCCGTGGAGGAGCCGTGGAATTCTCCAGGCAAGCATACTGGAGTGGGTAGCCTGCCCTTCTCCAGGGGAGCTTCCCAATCTAGGGACCAAACCCAGGTCTCCGGCATTGCAGGCATATTCTTTACTAAGCTACCAGGGAAGCCCTTACTTTTAATAGGTAAGCCTTAAATCTAGTAAATTCTCTTTCTGAAATGAAACTATTAAGTAGAAGTATCTTTTGTTGTTGTTCCTTTGCTCAGGCATCTCCAGCTCTCTGTGACTGCATGGACTGCAGCGTGCCCGGCTTCCCTGTCCTTCACCGTCTCTGGGAGTTTGCTCAGACTCAATGTCAATCGAGTCAGTGATACCATCCATCCACCTCATCCTCTGTTGCCCCCCTTCTCATCCTGCCCTCAGACTTTCCCAGCATCAGGGTCTTTCCCAGTGAGCTGTCTCCTCCCATCAGGTGGCCAAAGTATTGGAGCTTCAGCATCAGTCCTCCCAATGAATATTTCCTGTATACTGATTTCATATTTATCAATGGGATTATCAACATAATTTTTAAAGGAAACTTGAAGTTAACCACCATAAACAACAACAAAATTCCTCATTTAATTTAGTGTTACTTAGCCCTGTTCTTGGACCATATAAAATCTCCCATCTGAGTGGTCACCAAAATTTGGGAGATACTTGATTAATCAGGGCCTAAGAATCCCCTAGAATTTTACTGGTGAAAGAATTGGAAATACAGCCTCAATTGCAAATTACAAGGTGCACTTAGTTTTGCCGTTAGATTCTATTTTTAAAGTTAAATGGATCATGCTTGAATTAGATGTCTTTTCTTCAAAAATGTGTTTACATTGGTAATGTTACTTCTTTTTTAATTTTAAAGTTCTTTTTTTTTTTTTAAATTTTGGCCTCTTTTATTGGCTTTTTATTTATTTATTTACATCCATCTTTATTCTTTGGCCTGTGTGGGCCTCCCATTGCAGTGACCTCTCTTGTTGCAGAGTACTAGCTCTGGGCACATGCGTTCCAGAGCGCCGGCTTGGTAGTTGGATACATTGGTACGTGGGATCTTCCTGGGTCAGGGATCAAACTGGTGCCTCTTGTGCTGCAAGGCAGACTCTTTACCCACTGGACCACCAGGGAAGCCCTGGTAAAGTTGCTTTCATAAATAAAACACCTTTTTGTAAATATGATACATTAGCTTTAGGATAAACCGTTGAATATAGAAAGATATCTAAATTTAAAACCAGTTAAAGCCTTTTATGGGGCTTTCCGTTTGGTAGCTCAATGGTAAAGAATCTGCCTACTAATGCAAGAAACATGAGTTCTACCCCCGGGTCAGGAGATCCTCTGAAGAAGAAAATGGCAACCACGCCTATATTCTTGCCTGGGAAATCCCACAGACATGAGGACCCTGGTGGTTTACAGTCCATAGGGTCGCAAAAGAGAGACATGACTTAGCAACTAAACACCATCATCACCAAAGCTTTTTATATGACACAGTGATGGTCGTTGATTCAGGAGAGACAAAATTAATAATGTGTTTTTCTGGCAAAACTCCTGTAAGAGTGCATGTATACTAAGTCACTTCAGTCGTGTCCACCTCTTTGCAACCCCTTGGACTGTAACCCGTCAGGCTCCCCTGTCCATGGGATTCTCCAGGCAAGAGCACTGGAGTAGGTTGCTGTGACTCCAGGGGGTCTTCCCCACTCAGGCATCTAACCCACATCTCTTATGTCTCCCGCACTGGCAGGTGGGTCCTTTACCGCTGAACCACAGCTAAGAGTAGATGAGTTAATAAACTTGAGTCTGATGTCTCCTCTACTTCTTCCTCTGTTATTTCTCCAGTTTGAGCTGTAACTTTATATTTCCATTTTGCAGAAGACATTTCCAGCCTATTCTGAAGTAACGAAAAGTTTTCCTTTTTTATGGAGCTTTACATGAGAAAGCAAGAGAATAAAGGCAAGAAAGTAAATTCTCTACTCTTGTTCTGTAGAGTACACTTTGTATCTCAGCTTACTGCCGTTATTTACCAGCATAGGTCTAAGTGTTGCATTTAATGTTTAAATCGCCAGTGTTTTGTGTTCATCAACAAAGAATTCAGGCAAATAGACTATTTAGTTTGGTGCTACCATTTTCTAAAAACTAATTTACATGACTAGATTACAAGGTTTATCAGTACCTATGCTAACTTGCTGCTCAACCAGGGGTCAGATTGCTATTAATCCAGAGTTCTGGAGTGCCAACTCAATTTGAAGATAAGAAAAGAACACTTTGGGTGACTTTATTTCTCAAATAGCCTTCACCCAAGCAGGTAGTTCCTTTCCTGTATCTATACTGTAAAATTAGGCAGCATAATAGAAGCAGTGCCCATAAACTGTTATCATTTGAAAGTGACAGCTGACTGTAACCTGAAAAACTCCAAAGGCACAGAAGGCTCAGTCCTTTGTGTTACACATGTGAACTCCATTGTACATGTACAATTCCAGTTGGTTTTGTTTGTGCTGGTAATTTATGAAAAAGTACTATAAAATATCAGCTACCTGAAACTCTTAAGGTTGTTATTATGATTAATCAAATTTTCTACATAGCTGGAGGTTTTTGTTGTTTTGTTTATTTTTTTGGCTGCATTGTGCAGATTGCAGAATTTTAGTTCCCCAACCAGGGATCAAACTGCTCTCTGCAGTGAAAGTGCAGAGTCCTACTCACTGAACTGCCAGGGAGTTGCCTGGAATTTTGTATGTTTTGTACCACAATTGCTATCCCAGTCTGCAGTTACACTTTTTGTTTATCTTCAGCATGATGAAGAGTTATCACTTGGGCCAGTGGCTTTTCATATGTACTTAACATATCTTACAGTGTGTCTCAAGTGTTTTTTGGCAATACTTTTTTTTTTTTAAGATTTATTTATTTATTTATTTTGGTGGGGGTGGGGAGGGAGGGGAGCAGGCAGGCCACTTCTATTGGTCTTTCATTTGTCCATTTTCATCCATCTTTGTTCTTTGGCCCGTGTGGGCCTCCCATCGCGGTGGCCTCTGTTGTCGCAGAGCACCGGCTCTGGGCGCATGCACTCCAGAGCTCTGGCTCGGTAATTGGACACATTGGTCCAGCCACTCCGCGGCACTTGGGATCTTCCTAGGCCAGGGATCGACCCGGCACCCCTTGCACTGCAAGGCAGTGTCCTTACCCACTGGACCACCAGGGAAACCCAATACTATTATTTTTATTGAAGTAGAGTTTATGTTCAATATTATGTAAGGTAAAGGTGCGTGATATAGTGCGTCACAGTTTTTAAAGGTTACATTCCACTTACACTTATTTCAAATACTGGATGTATCCCTCATATTGTACCATAAATCCTTGTTGATTGTGCCATGCATAATGGCTTGTACTTCTTAATTTCCTGCCCCTGTCTATATTGTTGCTCTGTTCTTTTTCTCTCCACTGGTAGCCATTAATACCCTATATCTGTGAGTTTGACTTCTTTTTTGCTATATTCAGCAGTTTGCTATGTTTTGTGGACTCCACATGCTATATAGTTTTTGTGTTTCTGTGACATATTTCACTTAGCCTAATACCCTCCAAATCCATCCATGTTTCTGCAAATGGAAAGATTTCAGTTTTTATGGCTGTATAATACTCCATGGTGTACACATACCACATCTTCTTTAACCAGGGCTTCCCTGGTGACTCAGACTGTAAAGAAACTGCCTGTTAATGCAGAAGATGTGAGTTCAATCCCTGGGTTTGGAAGATTCCCAAGAGAATCAGTATTCTTGCCTGGAGAATTCCATGGACAGAAGAGCCTGGCAGACTACAGTCTATGGAGTTAGAAAGAGTCAGAATACAACTGAGCAACTAACACTTTTCTTTCTTCTTTAACCGTTTACCTGTTGATAAATACTTAGATTGCTTCCATATCTTGGCAGTTGTAAATGCTGTTATGAACATTGGGGTGCCTGGGTATTTTTGAATTAGTGCATTTGTTTCTTTCAGATATATACTCAGGAGTAGAATTTCTGGGTCATTTGGTAGTTCTGTTTTTAGTTTCTTGAGAAACCTCCATGCTATTTTCCAAAATGGGTGCACCAGTTTACATTCCCATCAGCAGTGAAGAAGGGTTTTCTTTTCTCCATATCCTCACCAACACTTGTTATTTATGTGCTTTTTGAGGATAATGATTTTTATAGGGGTAAAGTGATAATCTCATTGTCGTTTTCCCTGATGATTAGCCGCATTGAGCATCTTTTCGTGTGCCTGTTGACTACTACATCTCCTCTTTGGAAAAATGTCTATTGAGTTTTTCTGCACTTTTATTTTTAATTTATTTATTTGTTTTTCACTATTCTGGGTTTTCACTGCTGCCACTGGCTCTTCTCTATCTGCAGGAAGTGGGGCATACTCTCTAGTTGAGGTGAGCAGGCTTCTTGTTGTGGTGACTTGTTGTGGAACTCAGGCTCTAGGGCACATGGGCTTCAGTAGTTGTGGTACATGGGCTCAATAGTTGCAGCTCCGAGTTTCTAGAGCACAGGCTCAGTAGTTGTTGCTCATTGGCTTACTTGCTCCGCAACATGTGGGATCGTCCCAGATCAGGAATCGAACCCATATCTCCTGTGTTGGCAGGTGAACTCTTCACTACTGAGCTACCAGGGAAGCCTGAGGCTGCCTATTTTATGTAACCTGATAACTACTGTTTAAAATGTCTTTTTAAGTTGATAGAGATTGTGGTTTTAAAAAGGAATATAGGATTTTCTCTTGTGGCTCAGAAGTTGAAGCATCTGGCTCCAGTGATGGAGACCTGGATTCAATCCCTGGGTTGGGAACGTCCCCTGGAAAAAGGAATATATTATTTGAGAATAAACTTTTAGTTTTCTGTAGCTACAAAACATTATCTCAAACTGTAGTGATTTAAAACAATAATGTGAATCTCAGGAGGGATAACAGTGTGTGTGTCTGAGGTTCTGGCTTGAGAGCCAGTCATTTGAAGGTTTGCAGCCATCCACAGGTTGAATTGGCCTTCCAGAATGACTCAGCCACACACTGGGAAGTGCTTTTTGCTTGCTGAAGGGTGCCTGGGTATTTTTGAATTAGTGCATTTGTTTCTTTCAGATATATACTCAGGAGTAGAATTTCTGGGTCATTTGGTAGTTCTGTTTTTAGTTTCTTGAGAAACCTCCATGCTATTTTCAAAATGGGTGCACCAGTTTACATTCCCATCAGCAGTGAAGAAGGGGTTTCTTTTCTCCATATCCTCACCAACACTTGTTATTTATGTGTTTTTTGAGGATAATGATTTTTATAGGGGTAAAGTGATAATCTCATTGTCGTTTTCCCTGATGATTAGCCGCATTGAGCATCTTTTCGTGTGCCTGTTGACTACTACATCTCCTCTTTGGAAAAATGTCTATTGAGTTTTTCTGCACTTTTATTTTTAATTTATTTATTTGTTTTTCACTATTCTGGGTTTTCACTGCTGCCACTGGCTCTTCTCTATCTGCAGGAAGTGGGGCATACTCTCTAGTTGAGGTGAGCAGGCTTCTTGTTGTGGTGACTTGTTGTGGAACTCAGGCTCTAGGGCACATGGGCTTCAGTAGTTGTGGTACATGGGCTCAATAGTTGCAGCTCCGAGTTTCTAGAGCACAGGCTCAGTAGTTGTTGCTCATTGGCTTACTTGCTCCGCAACATGTGGGATCGTCCCAGATCAGGAATCGAACCCATATCTCCTGTGTTGGCAGGTGAACTCTTCACTACTGAGCTACCAGGGAAGCCTGAGGCTGCCTATTTTATGTAACCTGATAACTACTGTTTAAAATGTCTTTTTAAGTTGATAGAGATTGTGGTTTTAAAAAGGAATATAGGATTTTCTCTTGTGGCTCAGAAGTTGAAGCATCTGGCTCCAGTGATGGAGACCTGGATTCAATCCCTGGGTTGGGAACGTCCCCTGGAAAAAGGAATATATTATTTGAGAATAAACTTTTAGTTTTCTGTAGCTACAAAACATTATCTCAAACTGTAGTGATTTAAAACAATAATGTGAATCTCAGGAGGGATAACAGTGTGTGTGTCTGAGGTTCTGGCTTGAGAGCCAGTCATTTGAAGGTTTGCAGCCATCCACAGGTTGAATTGGCCTTCCAGAATGACTCAGCCACACACTGGGAAGTGCTTTTTGCTTGCTGAAGGGAGGCCTCAGTTCTTCCCCACAGGGCCCTCCCCACAGGGCTGCTTGACTGTCCTTTTGCCATAAAGGCTAGCTTGCCCCAGAATAAGTGAGCCAAGAGACATCAAGGTAGAATAGAAGCCTTAGTGTCTTTTATGGCCTAATTTTCACAGCTGCAGTGTTCTGTTTATCGTTCACTTAGGCCGGCAGTGGGAGGAGACTACACGGGAGCTTGAGGATCATTGGAGGCCATATTGGAAACTAGCTACCACATCTTGTAGAGCTAGTATTGAACATGTCACTGAGTTAAAGCAGTACCTATTGACTCAAGATGTAGTTTACACATGACTTGTGCTTTTAGAGTAAATATTCAGAAACTAACTTATACTGCCACTTGAAGATTACTTAACAGAGCAACTACTTTATCAACAAAATCCTTCCTCTCCATGGCTCTTTGGGGATGATGAGATGACCCTGACTTCAAATGTAACACTGAAGATACTGATCTATTCATTTTGATTTTCTTATTTCTTATATGAAATGGAGAGGAAAAATGCCATCTACTGTACAGCTGCTATTTGATGTTCTTTAGGGATATTCATAAATGTACCTTTTTAAAAATTAGGTTTATTTACTACCCGAAATTAAGTTAATTTACTACCATATTACCCTATAGGCAATAAATCATATGATTTTAGAAGTGTAAGAAAAGTATACAGTAAAAAGTCTTCTTTCCCTGGCCCTTATCCACCTAAATTCCTACTTGTGATTCAGTGTTTCAGAAGGTGTTTTTTATAAAGACTTCATAACATGTTACAAAGCTGTAGTAATCAAAACAGTGTGGTGCTGGCATAAAAGATAGACTGGAAACCAATGAAATGGAACAGAAAGCCTCAAAATAAACCTTGGTGTATATAGGGTCAAATGATCTTGAGAAAAAAGGAGTTATTGTTTAATTGGTATAGAGTTACAGTTACACAAGATGAAAAGTTTTGGAGATAACTTGCACAGTTCAAGTATTTTTTAACACTGAATTATACACTTAGTATTTTTAAATGTACACATGGTATATTTTCTAAAAGTTTAATGTCATTTTTTTCAGCTGTGATAAAAATGCAGAATATTTACAACCAGTGTGCACAGACACGTGGTTTGTGTACAACACAAATGCTTTTTTGCAAATGTTCATGTGTAAAATGACTTAGCTAAAATGTTGACACCTTCCTGGATGTGTAATATTTTGATCCTGTCTTTTATATGCATAGGCATACACTGAACTTGCATCTTAATGAGTGTGTGTTTTACTCTTCATGATTATATTTTTGAAACAGTTTCAATGAAATTCACAAAGGAAAATAAACCTTACTGTGTAGGATTTTTATTTCAATCATTGTAGAAGCTAGTATTGAACATGTCACTGAGTTAAAGCAGTACCTATTGACTCAAGATGTAGTTTACACATGACTTGTGCTTTTAGAGTAAATATTCAGAAACTAACTTATACTGCCACTTGAAGATTACTTAACAGAGCAACTACTTTATCAACAAAATCCTTCCTCTCCATGGCTCTTTGGGGATGATGAGATGACCCTGACTTCAAATGTAACACTGAAGATACTGATCTATTCATTTTGATTTTCTTATTTCTTATATGAAATGGAGAGGAAAAATGCCATCTACTGTACAGCTGCTATTTGATGTTCTTTAGGGATATTCATAAATGTACCTTTTTAAAAATTAGGTTTATTTACTACCCGAAATTAAGTTAATTTACTACCATATTACCCTATAGGCAATAAATCATATGATTTTAGAAGTGTAAGAAAAGTATACAGTAAAAAGTCTTCTTTCCTGGCCCTTATCCACCTAAATTCCTACTTGTGATTCAGTGTTTCAGAAGGTGTTTTTTATAAAGACTTCATAACATGTTACAAAGCTGTAGTAATCAAAACAGTGTGGTGCTGGCATAAAAGATAGACTGGAAACCAATGAAATGGAACAGAAAGCCTCAAAATAAACCTTGGTGTATATAGGGTCAAATGATCTTGAGAAAAAAGGAGTTATTGTTTAATTGGTATAGAGTTACAGTTACACAAGATGAAAAGTTTTGGAGATAACTTGCACAGTTCAAGTATTTTTTAACACTGAATTATACACTTAGTATTTTTAAATGTACACATGGTATATTTTCTAAAAGTTTAATGTCATTTTTTTCAGCTGTGATAAAAATGCAGAATATTTACAACCAGTGTGCACAGACACGTGGTTTGTGTACAACACAAATGCTTTTTTGCAAATGTTCATGTGTAAAATGACTTAGCTAAAATGTTGACACCTTCCTGGATGTGTAATATTTTGATCCTGTCTTTTATATGCATAGGCATACACTGAACTTGCATCTTAATGAGTGTGTGTTTTACTCTTCATGATTATATTTTTGAAACAGTTTCAATGAAATTCACAAAGGAAAATAAACCTTACTGTGTAGGATTTTGTTTCATTTGGGAAAAAATGATATCTGTTTTTACATACTATAAAATGTATTTACTGACACTCATGTAAATTTAAATACATTACAGAAAAATTTGCTCAGTATGTACAGCATAGTATTTTTATGTTAATTGTATAGAAACCAATCTAGTTTAAATTTAATAGTAAAATTAATTGCTAGCATTTTTTCAGTAATTTTTAATGCTGAGAATGTTCTTATTAAATTACTTATATATATTTTTTTAAAATTCTGACCTTTTTTTCAATTGATTTTTTATTTATTTATTTTCATCCATCTTTATTCTTTGGCCTGTGTGGGCCTCCCATCACGGTGGCCTCTCTCACTGCAGAGCGCCAGCTCTGGGCACATGGGCTCCAGATCGTTGGCTTGTCATTGGACACACCAATCCAGCTGCTCCACGGCACGTGGAATCTTCCCGGGTCAGGGATTGAACTGATGCCCCTTGCACTGCGAGGCATACCCTTTACCCACTGGACCACCAGGGAAGCCCTAAATTACTAATTTTTTTAAAATTAAATTTTAGTTGAAATGATTAACTTTGTATGGTGGATTAAATTGCACTGTAAAGATTATTGAGTTGTCCATCTTGTTTCATATTGTTCTCTTAACCTACTGTGAACAGCTACTCATTTTTATCTTTATTGTTGTCATATATAAAAAAATAAGTAAGGGCTTCCCTGGTGGCTCAGTGGTAAAGAATCTGCCTGGCAATTCAGGAGACACAGGTTCAATGCCTGGTCCAGGAAGATCCCACATGCTGCAGAGCAACTAAGCCCGTGAGTCACAACTATTCAACCTGTGCTCTAGAGTCTCAGAGCCACAACTGTTGAGCCCATGTGCCCTAGAGCCCGAGTTTCACAATAGGAGAAGTCACCGCAACAAGAAGCCTGCTCACCTCAAGTAGAGAGTAGCCCCCACTCCTTGCAACTAGAGACGGGTCTGCAGCAGCAATGAAAACCCAGAATAGCCGTAAATAAATAAATAAAATTAAAAAAACAAACAAACAAACAATATTTTCTTGCTTCTTCCTAATTGAAAACAAACCAGAATATGGTCAATATAGATAATTTAAATTTTTCTTTGAGTGTATTTTTCTGATATTTACTCTCAGGTTGACTTACCCATGCCATCTAAAAAATTTGTTTCTTTGTTCCTCCCATCCCCATCTGTAGAGCTTTCAAACAGATTTTAATTTTAGCAAATGTTAAACATTAAAAAGGTATATTTTTAAAAAAGCGTACAGTTAAGTCCCCAGAGGAAGTTTTAGTTGTTTGAGATCCTGAGTTTTAGATTATCAACAGAACCATTTCTTTTTATAGATATTTTTAATACAAATATGATATAACTAAATTAAAATATGTAATTGAATTGTCAGCAGTGCCCACAGGCTTCAGAAAAATGTGGGATATTTCTTTGAAAGATTTATTTTCTGAAATTATTTTATCACCTTACTTAATAGTCTTGAGGAATTGCACCATCCTTTCCCCAAAGAGAAACAAAATAAACTTGTCCTTACTATGTCTTATAAAGCATCCTTTAACTGCTTAGTTAGCAGAATTTATAAAGTAGAACATACTTCTGATTCAACAGAGTCCATCAACCCTGAGTATCATTAACTGAAGGAAACCGCAATCCCTCCAGTATTCTTGCCTGGAAAATCCCGTGGACAGAGGAGTCTGGCAGGCTGTAGTCCACGAGGTCACAAGAGTCAGACATAGTTTAGCGACTAAACCACCTGATACAGAGGCCGTCGGTCCTGAGTATCATTAATTTGGGAGCAGCCACAGCTGTAATTGTTTTTGGACACAATCCCAAACCTGTAGAATCTCTAAGGTTTAATTTCCAATTGAGAGCATATTTTTACTTCTTTAAAATTATTTTTTCAGGTGACTACATTGTACATGCCTTGTATAGTTTTTGTGCATACTTTGTCGGTAACAACCAAGACAAAATCTTTTTGGATCAGAATTTATAGTCTCTGAGCCTAACCTAAACGTATTAAGCAGTGAGCTAGGTTGGAGTTTTCAGAATTGAGCTTTAGTCTCTGTACATAAGTCAAGGTCTAGAGGGAATAACAGAGATATTATGTACTTAGGTTATTACAATTTTTTTTGTTTTAAAGAAGTGCAATAGAAAAAGAAAATATGTCTAAAATTGGGAAGCTAAAAAGTTAAGAAAGGCTAGATAGCCTGTACAGGTTTTTTTAAAAAATGAAAAAGAGAGGCAGGCTGTACCAGGCAGAAGAATTAAGAGCTGTCATTAAAAAGTAGTTCAGAGGGGAGGGGGTAGGGAGGGGGCTTCAAGAGGAAAGGGACATGTGAATGCCTAATGCCAATTCATGTTGTATGACAGAAACCACCACAATATTGTAATTAACCTCTTAATTAAATATATATATACATTTTTAAAAATGTAAACAAAAAAAGTAGTTCAGAAAGATAGTGATTAAGGACCAGATCCAGCAGTCAGCCTGCCAGAGTTCTTCTGTTTGCTCCTGTTACTCTCTGGAACCTCAGACACCAGTATGTTCATACGTACATGGTTCCAGGAGCATACATGCCTCATGGATTTGTTGTGAAGATTACATGAGGTAATTCTTGTAAAAGAGCTTAGTGTAGTGCCTGCCACTGGGTAATTAGCTCCTAAGTCAGTATTAGTTGCTGTGATTATCATCATCTTGAACACTATCTGAGCAGTGTTTATTTGCCTGGTGTGCTTTGGGGGCAGGATGGTTATCTTTAACTCAAGGACATATGTTTAGTGTTCACTATCACAGCTATTTATAGTTTGATGCTTACAGTAGAATCCCAGCTACCCGTTAATGGATCATTTTAAATTATTATTATAATATGTGGGTCATTTTAAATTGTAGTGTGTGCTCACACTTTTCTATTTTCTAAATTATTTTTCATATTGCTTGTGTGTCACAAAACTGACAGAATTTAAAGCTAGAAGGAACTTTAAGATACAACTTTTATAGAATTTAAAGAAGTCTTTTTAACAGATGTATACTTTTGTTTGCTTGCATGCTCAGTTTCACTCATTTTCAACTCTTTGAGACCTGCAATCCATGGGATTCTCCAGGCAAGAATACTGTAGTGGGTTGCCATGCCTTCCTCCAGGGGATCTTCTCAACTTAGGAATTGAAGCCAGGTCTCCTGCATTGCAGGCAGATTCTTTACAATCTGAGCCACCAGGAAGCCCAAGAATACTGGAGTGGGTAGCTTATCCCTTCTTCAGGGGATCTTCCCGACCCAGAGATCGAACTGGTGTCTCTTGCATTGCAGGTGGATTCTTTACCAGCTGAGCTACCACGGAAGCCCATATACTTTTGTAGATGTTTATTAATAAAAGCAAAATTACATCAAATTTCTATTTTTCCCTTTGGAATGCTGGGATTTTTATTTTTCATATCATAAGTTTTAATTTTTATAGTTTTTATTGAAAGCAAAAGTAAAAATGTACCTAATTTATGCATAAAGTAGGCATGCATGCTAACTTGCTTTAGTTGTGTCTGACTCTTTGCGACTCCATGGACTGCAGCCCTCCAGGCCCCTCAGTCCCCTGGGATTCTCTAAGCAAGAATACTAGAGTGTATTGCTGTGCCCTTCTCCAGGGGATCTTCCTGATTAAACTCACTGTCTCCTGCATTGGCAGGCAGGTTCTTTACCACTAGCACCACCTGGGAAGCCCTACATAAAGTGTATAAAACTTTCTGTCAAAATGTTCTTCAATCAGAGATTGACATCTAATTCATTTTAAAAGATTAGACCTCTGGGAGTATCATACTTAGTAGATTTTCTTTCACAAGGGCTAGAATGACATCTTCCACATTAAGTAGTTAAGCCTAATAAAGATGCTTAAACTGAACTAATTTTTAAAATATAACTGGGTATAGCACATTTTTTACAAGTGTTCTTAGAAGAACCCTTAAATTTTTTAAAGCATGCGCTAGCCATGATTAATATAGTCTGTTTGAAGGGATTGTGTGTTGTTTACCTTGGTTAAAAAGAACAGAACTGTAATTCTGCTCTTTTCTACAAAGCTTTTCTCAAGGAAACAAAGCAAAGTGATTTATGAAGACTGTTCACATTGACTAATTCATTTATTTATTCACAGCATTTGACAGTCTTCTATGTATCACCTACTTTTATGAGACAGAGCAGTGAATGAATCCAGTAGGGCTCCTGGTCTCATGACATTTGCAGTCCAGTGAAAGAGTGTAGATAGGAAACAAATAGGACAATTTCAGATGGAAATCAGTACTGGACAGTGATCATGTGATATTCTAGAGTAATTGTGGGCCAAGTGGGGCACTGGAGAAAGGCTTCTCTAAGGGTTTGTTACTATTTGGAGATGGGAAAGAATTTACAACACACAGAGCTGACTTAAGAATTTCCAGGTGTAGAGAATATCTGACAAGATCCTCTGCCATGCAAAACATGTTGCTGTGTTTGAGTTTGGATGTTCTTATAATGATGTGATTTTAAAGATCTCAGTCTTCTCAGTGGATGTTACAATAAGACTCAAGAATAGAAATAGGATTCAGTGATGTGCTGGAGTTGATGCCAGCCAGTTAGAAGAAAAGAAGAGGAAATAATAGAAGAGATGGTTATGCCAATATATTTAGACTGTATCAGTTAAATCCTATTTGAAACTACAGAACTAGAGGGGGTGACTCAGGGGAGAGAAGAGACAAGCACTCCTGATTGAGCCTTGAGGTACTTCAGCATTTAAAAAAATGACAGTAAAATATAATTTCAAAAGAGAAAAAGAGCCAACATAGACTGAAAAAGACTTAGAGAAGTCAGAGCATACCATGAGAGCCAAGAACAAAGTGTTCAATACTGCTGAGAAATTGATTAACATGAGGGTCTAAAGAGGTGACCTTTGGTCACTGTCCTGGTGATTTTTTTATGAGTGGTTTTCTTGTAGGGACAGTGTCGTGAGGCATTTTTGAGCGGGCTAAATGGTGAAGAGGAGATAAGGAAATGAAATAGCACAGAGAAATCTTTCAACAAGTTTTGTAATAATAAGAGAACCGAGAAATGGGCTGATAGCCAGAGAGCCCATGTAGGTCAAGGGGAGGCTATGGATTTTATTTTTTCACCACGAGAGATTCCAGGGCTTGTCTGTAGTTGATCAAGAATGATCTTGTAGAGAAGGAGAAACTGGTACTGAGTGGAGGAATAAGCCAATAAAACACTTAGAAGTCTTGATAAGGCAGAGAAGGTGGAAGCCAGAACACAGCAAAAGGAAGAGGGTCCTCTGTTTTCTGATAGGAGGGAAGTGGAGAATATGACTTTTGGCAGGGACAGGTTTGAAGATTTGTTGGAGAGAATATAAGAGTGTTCCTTTTTCTTTCCTTTTCTTAATTTGAGACTCTGGCTTTAGCAGTGGTTGAGAAATGGTGGCATTAGAGCTTTGAGAAGAGAAGCTTTGAAATAGTAGTGTCAAGCAGGTACGGTTACGAAGGAAATGTAGTGGATTAGAACAGCGTTAAGTGTTTGAGGTTGGTGTTTCTCAATTTAAAGTGCAGTCGATCAGCCTGATTGTGTAAACTTTCTCCAACAATGTTCAGTTGCTTGGATTCAGGCATAATTGAGCTCAATCAGGATTGATGTTTTGCCAGGTAAGTGTTAACAGGGACACTTTACTCCCTGGTTCCGAGGCAGGATTGATTATAAGAAGGAAAACAGTCTCCTTGAGAGTGAGGAGTAGTGGTTTGGAGTTAGAAATCTAAACCCAGATTGCTTATATGTAAATCCCTGGCTCTGACATTTAATTGTGTCATTGTATTTCTGTGCCTCAATTTATCTGTCAATGTAGACAATAAGAATAGTAACAAGTACTTTAAAAAATCAGATAGGATTAAATGAATTTAAATCCCTGGCTTGATTTCATTGAGAAAAAAAAACACTGAGAAAGACTTAGAGGTCTAAAAAAATTAAGCCATGAGGGTCTAAAGAGGTGACCTTTGGTCACTGTCCTGGTGATTTTTTTATGAGTGGTTTTCTTGTAGGGACAGTGTCGTGAGGCATTTTTGAGCGGGCTAAATGGTGAAGAGGAGATAAGGAAATGAAATAGCACAGAGAAATCTTTCAACAAGTTTTGTAATAATAAGAGAACCGAGAAATGGGCTGATAGCCAGAGAGCCCATGTAGGTCAAGGGGAGGCTATGGATTTTATTTTTTCACCACGAGAGATTCCAGGGCTTGTCTGTAGTTGATCAAGAATGATCTTGTAGAGAAGGAGAAACTGGTACTGAGTGGAGGAATAAGCCAATAAAACACTTAGAAGTCTTGATAAGGCAGAGAAGGTGGAAGCCAGAACACAGCAAAAGGAAGAGGGTCCTCTGTTTTCTGATAGGAGGGAAGTGGAGAATATGACTTTTGGCAGGGACAGGTTTGAAGATTTGTTGGAGAGAATATAAGAGTGTTCCTTTTTCTTTCCTTTTCTTAATTTGAGACTCTGGCTTTAGCAGTGGTTGAGAAATGGTGGCATTAGAGCTTTGAGAAGAGAAGCTTTGAAATAGTAGTGTCAAGCAGGTACGGTTACGAAGGAAATGTAGTGGATTAGAACAGCGTTAAGTGTTTGAGGTTGGTGTTTCTCAATTTAAAGTGCAGTCGATCAGCCTGATTGTGTAAACTTTCTCCAACAATGTTCAGTTGCTTGGATTCAGGCATAATTGAGCTCAATCAGGATTGATGTTTTGCCAGGTAAGTGTTAACAGGGACACTTTACTCCCTGGTTCCGAGGCAGGATTGATTATAAGAAGGAAAACAGTCTCCTTGAGAGTGAGGAGTAGTGGTTTGGAGTTAGAAATCTAAACCCAGATTGCTTATATGTAAATCCCTGGCTCTGACATTTAATTGTGTCATTGTATTTCTGTGCCTCAATTTATCTGTCAATGTAGACAATAAGAATAGTAACAAGTACTTTAAAAAATCAGATAGGATTAAATGAATTTAAATGTGAAAAGCATTTGAACAGTGCTTGGCATTTAGTGAAGCATAATTTAAGTTTAGCTGAGATGCTGCCGTGAGATAGTGTGAAGGACAGGGAAACCTGGCCTGCTACAATCCATCAGGTCACAAAGAGTCGGACACAACTGAGCAGCTAAACAAGATGCTGCTAACTCGGCTTCTCAGGTCTTATCCTTAGAATATAGTTGAGACCAAAACGTGGCAAGGACCTACAGAGAAAAGCCAAAGATCTAGATCTGTTGACCAAGTGTTTGGAGTTTAATAGCATACAAACCATTCGAAGGTTTGAGATAAGGTCAGATTGGGAGAAGTACAGGCATCATGGTTCTGGTGGGTTACCTTAGCCTACTTGTGAAATATTCAGTAGGTGTTTTCTTCCCTCTGTACTGTTAGCCCTCCAGGGGAGTTTACCAATTTTCTAGAGTAATTAGCTTTATAAATTGGTTAAATAAACGATTTGCTAAAGATTATCTAGTGAAAATGTCAACATTGAAATTCAGAACTTTTGATCAAAATGAAATAGATTTGTCAGTAATTGCCACAGTCATTTTTTAGATGGTAACAATAATTTTTCGTTTTGGCTAAAAAGTTTGTGAAGAACATCTTTATAGTGTTTCAGGTGCCTTTTCTTTCATAATCAACAAGTACATTTTTCTTTCTGCCTTGCATGATGCTTTAAATGGTTTATTCATATACATCCTTGGATATAGTGAGATACTTCAACAGTCCCCAGGTGCACCTTTAGAATTGGTTAATACTGATTAGAATTCTTGCTCTCTTCAGCCCACCTCTTATGTTCATGTCAAAGGAGGGAGGGGACGGGAGAGCTCGGTTAGTGATAAGACCAACTGACTGTAGTTATTCTGAGATTAAGTCTAGTCATTTTTTATAACCATTTAAACAAAACTTGTGAAAAATTCATATGCTCTGTTGGAATGTTTTATTTCTTGAATTTTACCTTTTTTACACCATAAAATGTGAAAAGATACACCTGTACTACCTGATTATTTTTACAGGGTATAATTTGCCTAGAATTTATGATTTTTGTTTAATTTTTATGTTTGAATGACAAAGCACTATACTAGACATGTTTTCTGACATTTTGAGCTCAACTTACCTGAGGTATGTTTGAAAGAATTCCAGCTGAATTGTCAAATAGTCTATAGATCAAGTCAGAAAAGCTGCTTATTTACAACTAAAAGATTATGAATGCTGTTTTGACTTACCAGTATAACTTAGGGAAAAGGCAAGCTAGAATTTTTGTGTTTATTTTTACATTTTCAAGTTTCCTAGTTTTATTAGCTTGTTACTGTATCTGTTGGGATGCAATAGATTTTTTTAAAAATTTCAAACCAAAAACTCATTTGATGGAAGTGATAGATGTGTTCTGTGTCTTAATTATGGTGAGAAATTTTGATTATCATGATGGCTTTATGGGTGTATTCATTCATCAAAACTCATCTAACAGGTATGTTAAATATTTGTAGTTTAATAAAATGGTATAATAAAGAAAAAAGAATGAAAGCGCATTTGGCAATGATACTTTTAATATGTATTCATAACACAATTAGCCATAAGTAAGAGTCTTCAGTTTCCAGTTTTGCTGACAGCAGGTTCAAAGCCATGTCTGATGGTTAATTATAGTTTATTAATCCTTATAATTAGCATACTTGCTTCCTAGTATTATGTTTAGTTTTTATTGGTAATAATTTTGTTTTTAGAGCATTTTCTATGCCAACGGGTCTTCCCAATCTAGGAATCAAGCCCTGATCTCTTACATCTCCTGTATTGCAGGCACGTGTATATTTATATACACATAAATGTAGCTATATATCTTTATTGAGATGTAATTCACATATTATACATATCACCTATTCATAGTACTTAATTCAGTGGCTATCACTTCATTCACAGCACTGTGTAACAATCCTATAAACAGTTTTTTTAGTTGAAGTGTAGTTGATTTATAGTGTGTTAATTTATGCTGTACAGCAAAGTGCTATACAAATTATAAATTCTTTTTTATAGTCTTTTCCAATTATGATTTATCACAGGATACTGAATATAGTTGCCTTAAACATACAATAGTACCTGTTGTTCATCTATTCCATATGAAATAGCATACGTCTGCTAACCCCAACCTCTCACTCCATCCCTCGCTTAAGCCCCTCTCTCTTGGCAACCACAAGTCTGTCCTCTGCCCCAGAGTCTGTTTCTGTTTCATGGATAGGTTCATCAGTGTCATATTTTAGATTCCACATGTAAGTGATACCATATGGTATTTGTTTGTCTTTCTCTAGCTGAGTTCACTTAGTTCCATAATCTGTGGTTGCATTCATGCTGTTCCAGTGACATTATATAATTCTCTTTTATGGCTGAGTAGTGTTCCATTGTGTATATGTATCACATCTTCCTTATCCATGCCTCTGTTGATGGACGTTTAGGTGGTTTCCATGTCCTGGCTGTTGTGAATAGTGCTGCTGTGAACATATGAATGTATTTTGGATTAGAGTTTTGTCTGGATATATGCCCAGGAATGTGATTGTTGGATCATATGGTAATTCCAGTTTTCAGTTCAGTTAAGTCACTCAGGCATGTCCAACTCTTTGTGACCCTATGGACTGCAGCACGCCAGGCTTCCCTGTCCTTCACCATCTCCCAGAGCTTGCTCAAACTCATGTCCATTGACTCAGTGATGCCATCCAAACATCATGTCCTCTGTTGTCCCTTCCCCTTTTGCCTTCTGTTTTTTCTGGGTAACCTCCATACTGTTTTCCATTGTGGCTGCACCAGCTTACATTCCCACCAATATTGTAGGCGAGTTCCCTTTTCTCCACATTCTTTCTACCATTCATTATTTGTAGTTTTTAATAATGGCTTTTCTGACCAGTGTGAGATGGTACCTCATTGTAGTTTTGATTTACATTTCTCTAAGAATTAATGATGTTGAGCATCTTTTCATGTGTCTGTTGGCCATTTGTATTTCTTCTTTGGAGAAATATCTGTTTAGGTCTTCTGCCTATTTTTTGATTTGTTCTTTGCTTTTTGTTGTTCTTGAGTTGTTTGAGCTGTTTGTACATTATAAATTCTTTTTATAGTCTTTTCCAATTATGATTTATCACAGGATACTGAATATAGTTGCCTTAAACATACAATAGTACCTGTTGTTCATCTATTCCATATGAAATAGCATACGTCTGCTAACCCCAACCTCTCACTCCATCCCTCGCTTAAGCCCCTCTCTCTTGGCAACCACAAGTCTGTCCTCTGCCCCAGAGTCTGTTTCTGTTTCATGGATAGGTTCATCAGTGTCATATTTTAGATTCCACATGTAAGTGATACCATATGGTATTTGTTTGTCTTTCTCTAGCTGAGTTCACTTAGTTCCATAATCTGTGGTTGCATTCATGCTGTTCCAGTGACATTATATAATTCTCTTTTATGGCTGAGTAGTGTTCCATTGTGTATATGTATCACATCTTCCTTATCCATGCCTCTGTTGATGGACGTTTAGGTGGTTTCCATGTCCTGGCTGTTGTGAATAGTGCTGCTGTGAACATATGAATGTATTTTGGATTAGAGTTTTGTCTGGATATATGCCCAGGAATGTGATTGTTGGATCATATGGTAATTCCAGTTTTCAGTTCAGTTAAGTCACTCAGGCATGTCCAACTCTTTGTGACCCTATGGACTGCAGCACGCCAGGCTTCCCTGTCCTTCACCATCTCCCAGAGCTTGCTCAAACTCATGTCCATTGACTCAGTGATGCCATCCAAACATCATGTCCTCTGTTGTCCCTTCCCCTTTTGCCTTCTGTTTTTTCTGGGTAACCTCCATACTGTTTTCCTTTGTGGCTGCACCAGCTTACATTCCCACCAATATTGTAGGCGAGTTCCCTTTTCTCCACATTCTTTCTACCATTCATTATTTGTAGTTTTTAATAATGGCTTTTCTGACCAGTGTGAGATGGTACCTCATTGTAGTTTTGATTTACATTTCTCTAAGAATTAATGATGTTGAGCATCTTTTCATGTGTCTGTTGGCCATTTGTATTTCTTCTTTGGAGAAATATCTGTTTAGGTCTTCTGCCTATTTTTTGATTTGTTGTTTGCTTTTTGTTGTTCTTGAGTTGTTTGAGCTGTTTGTACATTTTTAAATTTAGCCCTTCTCTGTTACATCATTAGGAGATATTTTCTCCCATTATGTAGGTTCTCTTTCTTCTTTTATGTTATAGTTTCTTTTGCTATGCAAAAGTTTGTATATTTCATTAGGTCCCATTTGTTTATTTTTATTTGTATTTCTCCTGCCTTGGGAGATTGATCTAAGAAAACATTGGTATGATTTATGTCAGAGAATGTTTTGCCTGTGATCTACTCTAGGAGTTTTATATTGTCATGTCTTACATTTAAGTCTTTAAGCAATTTCGAGTTTGCTTTTGTGTATAGTGAAGAGGGTTTGTTCTAACTTCATCAGTTTGTATGCAGCTGTCCAACTTTCCCAATACCACTTGCTAAAGAGACTTTTTCCCATTATATATTTTTGCCTCCTGTTTCAAAATTAGTTGACCTTAGGGTCTTATAATCCATTTTAACATTTTTGTCATCCCCAAGAGAAACTCTATTCTTATTAGGAGTAGTTTTCTGTTTCTCCCCAATTCACTGCCTTGTCACCTAACCAAAAACTAATTTGCTGTCCACCTCTAAATTCTTATCTGCTATGGGCGTTTAGTGTAAATGTAATCATAAAATATGTGGTGTAATCAGCTTTACAACAAATGCTAAAGAAACTTCTCTAGGCAGGAAATACAAGAGAAGGAAAAGACCTACACAAAATAAACCCCAAACAATTAAGAAAAAGATAATAGGATCATACATATTGATGATTACCTCAAATGTAAATGGATTAAATGTACCAGGCAAAAGACGTAGACAAGCTGGGCAGATGGAAACATGTACATGTATGCATCTCCACTTAACCACATCACTCTACTTAACACTCATATTGTATGTAATTATTTTGTATTGTTTAATCATGTTTCCATTATAGCTTCAATTGTAATTGTCTTTTATTTTTTCATCTGGCTATTGATTGTGAAAATTGATAAACATCTTTTACAATTGTGACTATGTAGCTATTATTCACTAATACCGTTGTATCATGATTGGTTAATGTAAAAGAATAGAATTCAATATCACAACCTATCATTTAATAGATAATAAAATATGTTTTGTGAGGTTTTTTTTCACTTAGCTTAATGTTTTCAAAGTTCATCCATATAGTATGTAACAGCATTTCATTCCCTTTATGGTTGAATAATATTTCATTGTTTTTTATTTATTCATATATCACTTGGTGGACATTTGAGTTGTTTCCCTTTCTTGGGTATTATGAATAATGCTCCTGTGAACATACATGTTTTTGTGTGAACATGTTTTCATTTCTCTTGGATATGTGTACCATACCTAGGAGTAGCATTGCTGGGCTGTATGTTAATTCTATGTTTAACCTTTTGAGAGCTACCAGACTATATTCTAAAGCAGCTGCACCAATATACATTCCCACCAGCAGTGTACCAGGCTTCTGGTTTGTCCATACCTTTGTCACTACTCACTGTCTTTTTTATTTTAGCGATCCTAGTGTGGGTGAAGGATCTCATGGTTCTGATTTGCATTTTCCTGATGATAAATTATGTTGCATATCACTTCATGTAATTTTTGACTATTTGTACATCTTCTAACCTGCAGTGGTTCCTCTTGTTGCAGAGCATGGGCTCTCGGCACAGAGGCTTCAGTAGTTGTGGCACACAGGCTAAGTTACCTGCAGCATATGGAATCTTCCCAGACCAGGAATCGAATCCATGTCTGCTACATTGGCAGGCAGATTTTTAACCATTGGACCACCAAGGGAAGCCCAAGCACAAAGGTTTTTCCTTTTGATGAGGTTCAGTTCATCTGTTTTTCCTTGTTTGTGGTTGTATTGTTTATGGTGTTTTTAGTGTTACTTCTGAGAAATCCTAAGAAGACCTAGAAAAAATCATTAGGATTTATTCCTGTATTTTCTTCTGAGAGTTTTATAGTTCTAGCTGTTACATTTAGACCTATGATTCATTTTGAATTGGTTTTTGTGTAGATGTGAGGAAGGAGATTTTTTGATATGGACCATTTTTAAGGTCTTTATTGAATTTGTTGCAGTATTGCTTTAGGTTTGGTTTTCTGGCTATTGATTGTGAAAATTGATAAACA
Organism: Tragulus kanchil; assembly: GCA_022376925.1. Taxonomy (NCBI): domain Eukaryota; kingdom Metazoa; phylum Chordata; class Mammalia; order Artiodactyla; family Tragulidae; genus Tragulus; species Tragulus kanchil. Next base: position 184,226,690 of record JAIOJX010000026.1, read on the forward strand.
TCTTTTACAATTGTGACTATGTAGCTATTATTCACTAATACCGTTGTATCATGATTGGTTAATGTAAAAGAATAGAATTCAATATCACAACCTATCATTTAATAGATAATAAAATATGTTTTGTGAGGTTTTTTTTCACTTAGCTTAATGTTTTCAAAGTTCATCCATATAGTATGTAACAGCATTTCATTCCCTTTATGGTTGAATAATATTTCATTGTTTTTTATTTATTCATATATCACTTGGTGGACATTTGAGTTGTTTCCCTTTCTTGGGTATTATGAATAATGCTCCTGTGAACATACATGTTTTTGTGTGAACATGTTTTCATTTCTCTTGGATATGTGTACCATACCTAGGAGTAGCATTGCTGGGCTGTATGTTAATTCTATGTTTAACCTTTTGAGAGCTACCAGACTATATTCTAAAGCAGCTGCACCAATATACATTCCCACCAGCAGTGTACCAGGCTTCTGGTTTGTCCATACCTTTGTCACTACTCACTGTCTTTTTTATTTTAGCGATCCTAGTGTGGGTGAAGGATCTCATGGTTCTGATTTGCATTTTCCTGATGATAAATTATGTTGCATATCACTTCATGTAATTTTTGACTATTTGTACATCTTCTAACCTGCAGTGGTTCCTCTTGTTGCAGAGCATGGGCTCTCGGCACAGAGGCTTCAGTAGTTGTGGCACACAGGCTAAGTTACCTGCAGCATATGGAATCTTCCCAGACCAGGAATCGAATCCATGTCTGCTACATTGGCAGGCAGATTTTTAACCATTGGACCACCAAGGGAAGCCCAAGCACAAAGGTTTTTCCTTTTGATGAGGTTCAGTTCATCTGTTTTTCCTTGTTTGTGGTTGTATTGTTTATGGTGTTTTTAGTGTTACTTCTGAGAAATCCTAAGAAGACCTAGAAAAAATCATTAGGATTTATTCCTGTATTTTCTTCTGAGAGTTTTATAGTTCTAGCTGTTACATTTAGACCTATGATTCATTTTGAATTGGTTTTTGTGTAGATGTGAGGAAGGAGATTTTTTGATATGGACCATTTTTAAGGTCTTTATTGAATTTGTTGCAGTATTGCTTTAGGTTTGGTTTTCTGGATCTGAGGCACATGGGATGTTAGTTCCCCTACCAGGGATAGAACCTGAACTCCCTGCATTGGAGGGCAAATTCTTAGCCTCTGCGCCACCTAGGAAGTCCCCACATTGAGTTTTTATTTACGTATTTTTTAAAAATATATTTATTTATGTGGCTGCATTGGGTCTTAGTTGAGGCATGCAGGCTGAGTCACCTTGTGGTATGTGGGATCTTAGTTCCCTGACTAGGGATTGAACCTGCATCCCCTGCATTGGAAGATGGATTCTTAATCACTGGACCACCAGGGAAGTCCCTGATTTTTTTAATTAACTAAATGATTTGTTAAGTTATTGGCTGTTTCGGATCACCATTGCAGTGTGCAGGCTTCTCATTGTGGTGGTTTCTCATGTTGTGAAGTACAGGCTCAAGGTGGGTAGACTCAGTAATTACAGCTGGCAGGCTCTCAAGTGAAGCCTCAGTTGGGGCAACTAAGCATGTGGGATCCTCTCTGACCAGGGATCAAGCCAGTGTCACCTGCATTGCAAGGTAGATTCTTTACCACTGGACCACCAGGGAAGTCCTCCCACATTGATTTTTTTTTTTTTTTAAAGATTTATTTATTTATTTATTTTGGGCGGGGGTTGGGTTGGGGAGGGAGGGGAGCGGGCGGGCCACTTCTATTGGTCTTTCATTTCTCTGTTTTCATTCGTCTTTGTTCTTTGGCTCCTGCGGGCCTCCCATCGCGGTGGCGTCTGTTGTCACAGAGTGCCGGCTCTAGGCGCATGCGCTCCAGAGCTCCGGCTCGCTGATTGGACACATTGGTCCAGCCGCTCCGCGGCACGTGGGATCTTCCCAGGCCAGGGATCGAACCGGCGCCCCTTGCACTGCAAGGCGGTGTCCTTATCCACTGGACCACCAGGGGAAGCCCCCACATTGATTTTTTCTTAATTTTCTAATTTATTTTTGGTTCTGCTGGGTCTTCATTGCTGTGAGAACACTTTGGCTGGTTGTGGCAAACTGTGGCATCTCTCTAGTTGCAGTACAAGGGCTTCTTATCTCAGTGGCTTCTTCTGCTGTGGAGCTCAGGCATTGGCACTCGGGCACAGTAGTTGTGGCACACAGGCATAGTTGCCTCACAGTATGTGGGATCTTCCCAAACCAGGGATTGAACCTGTGTCCTCTCCATTGGGCAGGCAGATTTTTAACATTGGAGCACCAGGAAAATCCCCCACATTGATTTTAAAGTTGAACTTCAATTAAATCCTTGTTAGTATTTTGTGTTAGTTATCTGTTCTATTGCTGTGTAACGATTACCAACCCCCTCAACTCAGTGGCCTATAACAGCAGAATTTCTGTAGATGATACATTTGATCTATGTTAGCTATGTAGTTCTGGCACACAGTCTCATGAAATCAGTCAAGAAATAAGTTGGGATGAAGGATCTGCTTCTAAGATGGCCCACTCACATGGCTATTGGTAGAAAGACTTGATTCCTTACCACAGGAACCTGTCCATGAGGCTCCTTGGAATGTCCTCGTGAGGTAGCATCTGGCTTTCCCCAGGACCTATGACCTAACAGAGAGAGAGCAGAGAGGAAGCTGAAGTGCTTTTATGACCTAGTCTTGGCCATTGCACAATGTCTCTTCTGCCTTATTATTTTTGTTTGAATTGGAATACCAGAATCCAATTCAAAGGGCTGGCACTGATTTTTGAAAGTAATATGAAAGGGCATATTTTAAACTATCACATATACTCTTCAATTTTATTAGAAGCTTTTTTTTGTTTTTTTTTAAGTGTATATTTTTTTAATTTTCGTCTCTTTTATTGGTTTTTTATTTATTTATTTTAATCCATCTTTATTCTTTGGCCTGTGTGGGCCTCCCATAGCAATGGCCTCTCTTGTTGCAGAGTACTGGCTCTGGATACATGCATTCCAGAGCGCTGACTCATAATTGGACACACAGGTCCAGCTGCTCCATGGCACGTGTGATCTTCCCAGGCCAGGGATCAAACCGGTGCCCCTTGCACTGCAAGGCAGACTTTACACACTGGACCACCAGGAAAGCCCTTTGTTGGTTTTTAATTAATTATTTTTGGCTGTGCTAGGTCTTCCTTGCTTTGCAGGCTTTTCTGTAGATGCGACGAGCAGGTATAGTGCAGGCTTCTGTCTCTGGAGGCTTCTCTTGTTATGAAGCATGGGACCTAGGACGTGTGGGCTTAAGTAGTTGTAGCATGGAGGCTCAGTAGTTGTGATTCCCAGGCTCTAGAGCACAGACTCATTAGTTGTGGCTTACGGGCTTAGTTGCTCTGAGTCATTTTGGATCTTCCTGGATAAGGGATCAAACCTGTGTCCCCTGCATTTGCAGGCAGATTCCTCACAACTGAGCTACCACAGAAGCCCAGTTTTATTAGAAGTTTTATTAATTTGAAACAGCTGAAGTTCTTTGATATTGTATGCCCATACTTTTATTGCTTAATAAGACAATCTCCAAGTCATTTATTTTTCTTTTTCCTATTGTTGTTTTAAAGTCCTTCATGTTTCTAGTCTAACCAATCATACTGTGTTTTAGAATCAAAGCCAAGTAGAGGAGTATGTATCAGAAATACTGTATTGGTGAAAATGACAGAGAAGTAGCATGATTTCTAATTTGAAATAAGTGCAGAAATATTTCCTACTTCTTTGTAAAGCCCTGAGTTCTCACAGCCATTTTCCTAGTTCCTAAGAAGGGATACGTGTCTTTGAAGCTATCTTTGACTAATTTCACGACTCTGCATGCTATCTGACCAGAGTGTTGTTCATTTCTAACTCAAAAAACATTTTAAAGTTAGCCATTAGTTCTGAACCCTTTTAATTCTTACCTTTGTAACGTTGGTTCCTCCTGCAAACTTTGTTTTCACAGGTGATGATTTTACATGACCTTGGAATTGGTCTCTAGTGGTACGCTGTGGGAGGATGAACACAGAAGAGCTGGAGTTACTGAGTGACTCCAAATACAGGAACTATGTCGCTGCAGTTGACAAAGCACTGAAAAATTTTGAATACTCCAGTGAGTGGGCGGATTTGATATCAGCGCTTGGAAAACTTAATAAGGTATGCCTGTCTTACTCATTTAATAAAAAGGGGTAAAAGTCAGAAATCTGCATCTGCATTTACTGGATTTCTCTAAACCTTGAAGTAAAGAATTTAAAAACATAACCTCAGAATTCCATTGTTTTTTTTAATTCTCCTATCTGGAACATTTTCCTCTTTTTTATTTTTTAATTGAAGGATAATTGCTTTACAGTGTTGTGTTAGTTTCTGCCATATGACAACGAGAATCAGTCATGTATGACCCCTCTCTCATGGGCCTCTCTCCCTCCTCCCATCCCACTTTTCTAGCCTAGAATGCCAGGCTGAATTACTTTTGATTCTGCTATTATACTTCATGAGTTGCATACCTATGTAGTCAGGCTTTTTTTGTTTGTTTGTTTTTTGAGGCCAAAACCACAACAATATTTGAAAAATATAGTTAATCTATTATTACCTATGAACACAAGACTAGGGAGCAAATATGCTAACCATGAAAGTTAATAACTTTTTATGCTTGAGCATCAGATATGGTTCTGGAATTCTCAGCAGAATGAAAAAGCTGCACGTGGAAAACAGTAACTTCTGTGTCCTTTTTCTAATGATATATAGCATTAAAAAAGCATTTTATATCTAGGCAATTCTTAGTACTTTTTATAGAGGTGACAAGCAGGTAACTTAGGCCTTGAAGCTTGGCCTTGAATGATCCTTTTTGACATGTTTGGTTTTTATCCACTGTTAATATGGTGACATCACTGTTCAACTTGTAGCTTTATATTTTAATGCCTTTTTTTTAAAAAAAAAATACTTAGATAAAAATTTTATCACTTCATAGCCATTAGTTTTGATTTGGGGAGCTTTTTTGGGTTTGTTTTTAATAGCTTGTATTGAATACAAATGCTTCTAAATATTAAGTGGACAGGGGGAGCAGATAGAAAAGACGAGCTCTTTTGGTAACTGTTTCAACATCAAGCAGTTTATCCTACAATTTTTAGGAAAGACGTTTGATCCTAAAATACATGCCAAGGGCACTGGTTTTCAACCTCATGCTTCATATGGATAAGTACCCTGATAACTTAAAAAGAAAATCTTTTATTTTCAATGTGCCATGGATTTATCTTAAAATTAGATGCACAAACTTTTTTTTGACATGTTGACATCTAAAATTTATCCTTTGAGGTTTGGTAGATTCTCAAGATTTTTACAATATCCCCAAGAAATTGCATATAAAAGTATGAGTTTGTTTAAAAGTAGTTAGTTTCTTTCTTATCTGAAGAGTCTCTTTCCTGAAAACATAGTAGAAACTATGTGTAAAAGTAATTTATTAAACTTCAGAAATTAATTTGCCTGATTAAGTGCATAATTTTTTAGTTTTTAATATTTATAATATAAATATCATGAAAACAGATTTCATCGTATCCAGATAACACATAGTAGGGTATGCAATGCATTGGTGAAACTTAGCTAAAATCATGGTGATAACAAGGCAAGATTTATATATGTATGAATTTGTTGAAGGCAGTCTAAATATGTTTTAGTATAAAATTTTATTATTTATTTATATACTAAATTTTCACCTCACTGATACAAGTTTTCTAACTCAAATAATTTTAGAAAGTAGTGCTATATTTTGCTTTATTAAAATGTTTATATTTGGTATAAGTAGAATTTCTTTATTGAAGCATTTCATGTTACAGATCATTAACTTTCCTGCAACAGAGATACTTCTGGTAATAGTTATACTTTTATTTCAAATATATGTAAATATCGATTCTTTGCTCCTGCATCCAAGATTTAAATTAATATTCTAGACATGGAAGGTAGCTAATTTCAAAAAGTAAACATTTTTTTGTAGTTGAATTCTTATTGATGTTGTGCCCTTGATTTGTTTTGCATTTATAAGTCTAATTTTATTTACATTTGTTACATCCAATTTAAGACTGAATTGAAGGCTTGTAGTGGAAAGAACATCCAAAATGTTCTATCTAAGTGCACCTCAGACCCTCCACTATTTTTTATTAACTGAAAGATCTAGTGCTTTTCCTTAGTACAGGCTTTGGCAGAACATTCATTTGATGTATTTTAACCTCTGTTCCTTCTTTTTTAAAATAAAGAACTTCTTTTGTGTTTCATTTCAATTTCAGTTCTGGTCTGTTACACCATATTCATTCTGAATTTTCTACTATTGTAGTGTGGCATTTTGCGATAATACTCTGAAGAACTTCTGAATAAGACTTCTGTTATTTAAAGAATTAATCTCCTTCAGGTGGTCTGTGAGATGCACCTTCTGTTATAAATTCCACCTTGACCATCATCTGTTATAAATTCCACCTTGACCATCATCTCTAAAGAAATGTAGTGGTTGAATTAAATACAGCAACATGTATTTGGTCCAATTGGGAAATTAGTAAAAGCAAATGGACAAGGTTAATCTCATGTGTGTTCTTGCTATAATATGATATACTACAGCAGTGGTTTTCCTCTTCCAACTACATAGCTCTGTTGAAGTTCAGTTTTCTTCATACATTTCAAACAGTGTCTCAAAAAAAAACCATTGAAGACTGTTAAAGAGTTGCAAAAATCTAAAATAATACCTTTCTTCTGAATTTGTTTTGGACAGTGCTATTATTTTTCATAAAAATGTGATTTCTGTTTATATGTAATGAGTTGATTTTTTAAAACAAATTAATAAATATTTTTTGGAGAAGAAAATGTCAATCCACTCCAGTATTCTTGCCTGGAAAATCTCATGGACGGAGGAGCCTGGTTCATGGGGTCACAAAGAGTCAGACAGAACTTGGTGACTAAACAACAGCTATATTAAATCCCGTAGTGGATCTTTTATTCATGCCTGATTTTGTAACATGGTCATTGGTTATTGAAAAATAATGGCTCAGTGATTTATGCAGATCTTCCAAGCATAGACACATTTCAGGTCAGAATACCACATTTGCTGTTATTACCACTAATTCCATCACCACGTCTAGATATTGGGAAGCTGTCAAGCTTACTCTGTCAACAGTTTTCACTTGACAGCTCAAATTTTGTCATTGACAAAAATACTTTTGGTTTCTTGGTTTGATAAGCTCACTTCATTCATTTTCAAGAACATGCCTCCTAAATGCCCAAGTCTGAATTATCATAATTTGTCAATCATTCTTTCTAATAAAAACGTGTTCCCCCCCAAAGCAGGTAGTCTTGCTGTCAATGCAAACAATAACATAAATGCATCCAGTACTTCAGTATACCACAAAAGTGCTTTGTGCACAGACTGTTAACAAGATGTGTACTTAGGGTCATGTTTTAATAAAATTAACAATTATTAGTCCAGTATAGACATTTTTTTTTGCCATTTTTTAAATTTTGCTTTTACAGAGTTTTGTTGTTTACAGGTATGTATAATCCCAGATTAGTCATATGTATATCCCATCCCCCCATCCCACCCCTCTAGGCCATCGCATAAGCCCCCACGTAAGATCCCTTAACTCACAGTGCATTGGCAATAGTTACCTCTTTTACATATGGTAGTATAGGGCTCCATGTTACCCTTTCCATGTCTCTCACCCACTCTTCCCTCTCCGCAATGTCCATAAGTCTGTTCTCTGTGCCTGTTTTTCCATCAATACTCTCTAGTACGATCTTAGTAGATTCCATATATATGTGGTAGTATACTATAGCTGTCTTTCTCTTTTGACTTACTTCACTTTGCATGATAGGTTCTAGATTCATCTATCTCATTGGAACTGAATCTTCTGCATTTCTTTCTGTGGCTGAGAAGTACTCCATTGTATATATGTACCGGAGCTTATTTATGCATTTGTTCATCAATGGACATCTAGGTTGCTTCCATGTTCTAGCTATTGTGTAGAGTGCTGCAACGAACGTTGGGTACAGGTGTCTCTTTCCATTTTGATTTCATCAGGATATATGCCTAATAGTGGAATTGTGGGGTCATATTGTGCTTCTATTCTTAGCTTTTTGAGGAATCTCCATACTCTCTTCCGTAGTGGTTGTATCAATTTACATTCCCACCAGCAACACAAGAGTGTTCCTTCTTCTCCACTCCCTCTCTAGCATTCATTATCTGCAGATTTTTGGATGATGGCCTTCCTTACTGGTGAGAGGTATTATCTCATTGTAGTTTTGATTTGCGTTTCTCTGATAACAAGCAACATTGAGCATCTTTTCATCTCTAGCATCATCTATTCCTTTTTTTCCGTTTTTGGAAATTTTGTCAATCATTCTTTCTAATAAAAACGTGTTCCCCCCCAAAGCAGGTAGTCTTGCTGTCAATGCAAACAATAACATAAATGCATCCAGTACTTCAGTATACCACAAAAGTGCTTTGTGCACAGACTGTTAACAAGATGTGTACTTAGGGTCATGTTTTAATAAAATTAACAATTATTAGTCCAGTATAGACATTTTTTTTTGCCATTTTTTAAATTTTGCTTTTACAGAGTTTTGTTGTTTACAGGTATGTATAATCCCAGATTAGTCATATGTATATCCCATCCCCCCATCCCACCCCTCTAGGCCATCGCATAAGCCCCCACGTAAGATCCCTTAACTCACAGTGCATTGGCAATAGTTACCTCTTTTACATATGGTAGTATAGGGCTCCATGTTACTCTTTCCATGTCTCTCACCCACTCTTCCCTCTCCGCAATGTCCATAAGTCTGTTCTCTGTGCCTGTTTTTCCATCAATACTCTCTAGTACGATCTTAGTAGATTCCATATATATGTGGTAGTATACTATAGCTGTCTTTCTCTTTTGACTTACTTCACTTTGCATGATAGGTTCTAGATTCATCTATCTCATTGGAACTGAATCTTCTGCATTTCTTTCTGTGGCTGAGAAGTACTCCATTGTATATATGTACCGGAGCTTATTTATGCATTTGTTCATCAATGGACATCTAGGTTGCTTCCATGTTCTAGCTATTGTGTAGAGTGCTGCAACGAACGTTGGGTACAGGTGTCTCTTTCCATTTTGATTTCATCAGGATATATGCCTAATAGTGGAATTGTGGGGTCATATTGTGCTTCTATTCTTAGCTTTTTGAGGAATCTCCATACTCTCTTCCGTAGTGGTTGTATCAATTTACATTCCCACCAGCAACACAAGAGTGTTCCCTTTTCTCCACACCCTCTCTAGCATTCATTATCTGCAGATTTTTGGATGATGGCCTTTCTTACTGGTGTGAGGTATTATCTCATTGTAGTTTTGATTTGCGTTTCTCTGATAACAAGCAACATTGAGCATCTTTTCATGTGTTTTTTGGCCGTCTGTAAGTCTTCTTTGGAGAGGTGTCTGTTTAGGTCTATTTCCCATTTTTTGATTGGATTGTTTGTTTTTCCTGTGTTGAGTTGTCTGAGCTGCTTGTGTATTTTGGAAATTAATTCTTTGTTAGTTGTCAGTATAGACATTTTTATGTGAAAAAAAAAAAGTAAATATTTTTAAATCCTCAGTTTTAATTTTGAATCCAGGGTTACTGGGGTAAATGATGAAAACAAAAGTGTTTTGACAACTTCTATACTTTTTTCAGAGTATAAAGAAGTTGTAAAGGAGTTTTGATAATACTGTGCTAGAAAATGGAAATAAAAGGAAATGTAATATTTTTCTTCAACTGAATTAAAATGTTTTTTTCAAGGTTTTACAAAACAATGCAAAGTACCAAGTAGTGCCCAAAAAGCTGACCATAGGCAAGCGCCTAGCTCAATGTCTGCATCCAGCATTGCCGGGTGGAGTTCATCGGAAGGCACTTGAAACATATGAAATTATCTTCAAAATCATTGGACCTAAGCGACTTGCCAAAGATCTTTTTTTATATAGGTGAGAACAATTTTACTGTTTGCCTGTATATAAAGTATGTTTTAAGCTATTTTATGTTTTTTGCAGTAAAAGCTAAACAATTGAAAACTCCTTAATGATGAAAGTTTTCAGATATCAATCTTAAATATTTTGATAAATAAGTATGTCATAAAAATTTATTTATTTTAAAAGCATTGCATTTTTATTTATTTATGGGTACACTGTGCAGCTTGTGAGATCATATATTCCCAACCAGGGATTCATCCCAAGACGCCTGCCATGGAAGCACAGAGTCTTAACCACTGGAACTCCAGGGAATACTCAGTACTCTGCAGTTTTGCTGTGATTTATTTACAGATAAATGGGCTGTCCTGCTAGCACAGCTAGTAAGGAATCCACCAGTAATGCAGATCCTGGTTTGACTCCTGGGTCAGGAAGATCCCCAGAGAAGAAAGTCTACCCACTCCAGTATTCTTGCCTGGAGAATCCCATGGACAGATGGATTCCTGGGTCAAAGGGAAGATCCCCAGATGAAGGGAAAGTCTACCCCTCAGTTTTGAACTGGTGTGAGGTTTCCTGTAGTTTTATCTTGATCCTTTTCATGTGTTTTTTGGCCGTCTGTAAGTCTTCTTTGGAGAGGTGTCTGTTTAGGTCTATTTCCCATTTTTTGATTGGATTGTTTGTTTTTCCTGTGTTGAGTTGTCTGAGCTGCTTGTGTATTTTGGAAATTAATTCTTTGTTAGTTGTCAGTATAGACATTTTTATGTGAAAAAAAAAAAGTAAATATTTTTAAATCCTCAGTTTTAATTTTGAATCCAGGGTTACTGGGGTAAATGATGAAAACAAAAGTGTTTTGACAACTTCTATACTTTTTTCAGAGTATAAAGAAGTTGTAAAGGAGTTTTGATAATACTGTGCTAGAAAATGGAAATAAAAGGAAATGTAATATTTTTCTTCAACTGAATTAAAATGTTTTTTTCAAGGTTTTACAAAACAATGCAAAGTACCAAGTAGTGCCCAAAAAGCTGACCATAGGCAAGCGCCTAGCTCAATGTCTGCATCCAGCATTGCCGGGTGGAGTTCATCGGAAGGCACTTGAAACATATGAAATTATCTTCAAAATCATTGGACCTAAGCGACTTGCCAAAGATCTTTTTTTATATAGGTGAGAACAATTTTACTGTTTGCCTGTATATAAAGTATGTTTTAAGCTATTTTATGTTTTTTGCAGTAAAAGCTAAACAATTGAAAACTCCTTAATGATGAAAGTTTTCAGATATCAATCTTAAATATTTTGATAAATAAGTATGTCATAAAAATTTATTTATTTTAAAAGCATTGCATTTTTATTTATTTATGGGTACACTGTGCAGCTTGTGAGATCATATATTCCCAACCAGGGATTCATCCCAAGACGCCTGCCATGGAAGCACAGAGTCTTAACCACTGGAACTCCAGGGAATACTCAGTACTCTGCAGTTTTGCTGTGATTTATTTACAGATAAATGGGCTGTCCTGCTAGCACAGCTAGTAAGGAATCCACCAGTAATGCAGATCCTGGTTTGATTCCTGGGTCAGGAAGATCCCCCAGAGAAGGGAAAGTCTACCCACTCCAGTATTCTTGCCTGGAGAATCCCATGGACAGAGGAGCCTGGCAGGCTACGATCCATGGGGTTGCAAAGAGTCGGACATGACTTAGAGACTTATTTTTTTTCCCCGGCAACATATTGGTCACTTTCTGACATGGGTGGGGAGGTGGATGTTCATCTTCTCATGTCATATCTTTTTCCCTTTTCATACTGTTCATGGGTTTCTCGTGGCAAGAACACTGGAGTGCTCGGTCATTCCCTTCTCCAGTGGACCACATTTCGTCAGAACTTGTCACTATGACCTGTCCATCTTGGATGGCCCTGCATGGCATGGCTCATAGCTTCATTGAGTTATTCAGGCCTCTTCACCACAACAAGATAGTGACCCATGAAGGGGTGTATGTCAGTACTTTTTGTCACTTTTAGAGTCTTTTTACTCCATGTATTCTCTCTTCCTTTTTTTGGAACTATGATTTAGAATATGTTAGAAGTTTCGTTCTGGCATCCCTGTGTCTAATCCTCTCTTCCATTTTAGTTGATGTCGTCCCAGTTGCTTATTTTTGCTTTTGTTGCCTGTGCCTTAGGTTTTCTGACCCAAAATATTGCCAAGACCAATGTCAAGGAGGTTTTCTCTATGTTTTCCTCTGTGGTTTATCGTTACGGGCATTATATTTAAGTTTTTAATCTATTTTGAATTAACTTGTGAATGGCATGAGATAGGGGTTTAATTTTATTCTTATGCATGTGCCTCTCTCATTCTTCACACTGGTGATACACACATCCTTTTTTACATTTTGGTCAGTCTTGTCATGAATTCATCACTTTCATTAGTTTTTTTGAAAACTTCATTGATCTACTTCACTGTGTATGTTTCTTCTTTCTCTTTAAATTCCATATGGATGTTTTAACAGTAATAAGTATTTTCAATACTGCTACTACTAATAATAATTAATACTCTATTGAAAAGTGCTTTAGAAAAAAACTTAAGGCAAAACTTTTTTATATAACTCATGCCTGCTATATTTTAAACAGAAAGCTTACCTTAAGAAATAACTGTTTCACAAAGTTGCAGTATATTTAATTTTATTAACAGTATGTTATATAAATATAATAAACTTTGGAATACCATGTCTAAATATGGGAGACATTCTTAAATGCACATGCCTTATGGAAAATTGTTATTCTATATTTTTTAAAGTACAGCTAATTTAAAAACTAGAGTTTATATTATGTGGGATTTTTTATTTTTTATTAAGTAGTTTAATCTCAGCGTTTATGCTTTAACATAATTAAATACAAATGCTTTAAAATTCTGTAACCTAGTACATGATAAAATCTGTTGGGGCTTAATGCTTATTTCTTTAATGTGATGCAGGCACAAAGATGTTAGTAAGAATGCTTGGATGTGCAGTTTGAGCACCATAAAATATTAACTGGGTATGTTAACTTTTGCTAATACAAATCCAGACTTTAGGCTAGAGAGATTTTAGAGCAATCAGCATTCAGATGGCAGCTGAAGCCAAGAGAATGATTGAAGTCACCCAGTACCTTGTGAGCAATAAGGGAAAAGTAACAAGACCTTTCTGTGAATATTTGCTCAGTCATGTCTGACTCTTTGTTATCTTGTGAACTATAGCCCACCAGGCTTCTCTGACCATGGGATGCTCCAGGCAAGAATACTGGAGTGGGTTGCCATACCCACCTCCAGGGGATCTTCCTGAGTAAGGGATGAAACCTGCATCTACTGTATCTCCTGCATCAGCAGGTGGATTCTTTACCACTGAGCCACCTGAAAATATTCATAGGCAGCCCTGTGAATATTTAGGAGTCACATTATTTAAAGGGCAAGTGGAGGAAAGTTGTTAGTGGAAAGGAACAAGAATCAGAGGTAGAAAATGTACCAGGAGACAGAGCTCACCTAGAAGTTAAAACGGAAATGAGTTTCAAGAGAAAATTGTGGTGAATAGGATCAAATGCTACAGACAAATGAAATAGAGTCAGGACTGAAAATGGATCATTGAATCTGGTATTTAGTAGAGATTGGTGATGATATTGAAAACAGTTTCTGTAGAGTGGTAGAAAAGTCATTTGAAGATCGTAGGGAGGTGGTAAATTAGGGGAAGTGGGTGTTTGTTTTCCCAAAAGTTGAAGTAGGAAGGCAGCTTCAACCCAGGAAGTAGTTAAGATAAAGATTTTGAGATTTTGTTGTTGTCATTTGTTCTCATTTTAGATTTGTTGGGAAAGATTTAAGCACAGTTGCCAGTAGAAGAAGAAAGAAATCATAGGAAAGAAAAAAGGATAGTAGATAAAGCAGGGCCCTGAGAAAGGTACAAAGGAATTATGAGAAAGAAAAAAGGATAGTTGATAAAGCAGGGCCCTGAGAAAGGTAGACAGACCTTGGACCCTGAGGCAATATAGCTTTGAGGTGAGTACTACTGTAGGTTTTAGTCACATTGTATCTAAAATTTTCTTTTCCGTCTTTTTTAAACTTTTTTTTTTTTAACAGCAAAAACATTTTGATTGGAGTATAACGGATTAATGTTGTGATAGTTTCAGGTGAACAGTGAAGGGACTCAAGCCATACAAATACATGTCTCCATCCTCTTCCAAACTCCCCTCCTATCTAGGCTGGCATATAACGTTGAACAGAGGTCCATGTGCTGTACGGTAGGGTTTTTGTTGGTTATCCATTTAAATATTCACCATACCTAAAATTGAAGGCAGAAAAGTGGGGAGTTGAGGCAGTCCCTCAAGATGACTGCTGTTTTCTCTATAAAGTAAGAGAAAGACAGATACTTAATTTACTTGTTAAGCACTTTGTAAGGGCAGGACTTGGTGCTGAGGTCTTAGGATACAGCAATAAAGACAGAATCATGTCTCTTGCTTTTTTTTTTTTTTTAATCTGAATTCAATTTTATTTCACATTGATAGAAACCATGGAAAAAAATTTCATTTTCTCACATTACAGGACAATATTTCAATGTAATATTTCTTGCCACAAGTTAGATCTCACTAATTTTGTGTCAGTGAAACAACAGTTTATATTCTTGAAGGTAAAGCAAAGTGACTTAGGGATTGTTTAAAAATTGTAAATCTAGGCATAAACATGATTTCATTATTAACATAGTTTCTTTGTGCATTGTTTGTGTATCCATTGTTTTATGTGTCTTTGAGTGGAGGTGAGTATTGAAAACAGTTTCTGTAGAGTGGTAGAAAAGTCATTTGAAGATCGTAGGGAGGTGGTAAATTAGGGGAAGTGGGTGTTTGTTTTCCCAAAAGTTGAAGTAGGAAGGCAGCTTCAACCCAGGAAGTAGTTAAGATAAAGATTTTGAGATTTTGTTGTTGTCATTTGTTCTCATTTTAGATTTGTTGGGAAAGATTTAAGCACAGTTGCCAGTAGAAGAAGAAAGAAATCATAGGAAAGAAAAAAGGATAGTAGATAAAGCAGGGCCCTGAGAAAGGTACAAAGGAATTATGAGAAAGAAAAAAGGATAGTTGATAAAGCAGGGCCCTGAGAAAGGTAGACAGACCTTGGACCCTGAGGCAATATAGCTTTGAGGTGAGTACTACTGTAGGTTTTAGTCACATTGTATCTAAAATTTTCTTTTCCGTCTTTTTTAAACTTTTTTTTTTTTAACAGCAAAAACATTTTGATTGGAGTATAACGGATTAATGTTGTGATAGTTTCAGGTGAACAGTGAAGGGACTCAAGCCATACAAATACATGTCTCCATCCTCTTCCAAACTCCCCTCCTATCTAGGCTGGCATATAACGTTGAACAGAGGTCCATGTGCTGTACGGTAGGGTTTTTGTTGGTTATCCATTTAAATATTCACCATACCTAAAATTGAAGGCAGAAAAGTGGGGAGTTGAGGCAGTCCCTCAAGATGACTGCTGTTTTCTCTATAAAGTAAGAGAAAGACAGATACTTAATTTACTTGTTAAGCACTTTGTAAGGGCAGGACTTGGTGCTGAGGTCTTAGGATACAGCAATAAAGACAGAATCATGTCTCTTGCTTTTTTTTTTTTTTTAATCTGAATTCAATTTTATTTCACATTGATAGAAACCATGGAAAAAAATTTCATTTTCTCACATTACAGGACAATATTTCAATGTAATATTTCTTGCCACAAGTTAGATCTCACTAATTTTGTGTCAGTGAAACAACAGTTTATATTCTTGAAGGTAAAGCAAAGTGACTTAGGGATTGTTTAAAAATTGTAAATCTAGGCATAAACATGATTTCATTATTAACATAGTTTCTTTGTGCATTGTGTGTGTATCCATTGTTGCTCAGTCGTGTCCAGCTCTTTGGAACACCACTGACTGCAGGCTTCCAGGCTCCTCTGTCCATGGGGATTCTTCAGGCAAGAATACTAGAGATGGTTGCCATGCCCTCCTCCAGGTGATATTCCCAACTCAGGGTTTGAACCTAGGTTTGCTACATTGCAGGCAGATTCTTCACAGTTTGAGCCACCAGGGAAGCCCATACCAAAATATTTCTGTCATCAAGTAGCACCCATAAATAATTTCAACCAATAATCTGAAAATTCTATTTAAAATCAAATAATTGTTACTTTTGTGTTTGCACAAAGACTAACTTAAAAAGATAATCTGACTACAGTGAAAATTTCAAGTTAATCTGTTGACAGATAAGAGAAAAGCAAATTTTTTTAATTACTCATTTTCTACAGTAGTTGGTATCAAACATGAGTGCAAAATAAGTAAATTGTATGCTATGAGGAGAATTACTGTAGAGTAAATCTTCTTAGAAATTACAGTTTTTAAGATCAGTCTGAAATATCCCAGAACATACTAGAATATGACCTAATTATTCTTTCAGTTAATTACAAGAAAGTACAACCACTGAATTATTCTCAGTACCTGGACTGAAGATTCTAGTAACTGTCCAGGTCTAAACTGTGAACTGAAGGGTCACTTTAAAAAGTAGTGCAGAAGCTCGGAAGGGATGTCTGTTTCTTTTCCTGTCACTATAAATACATTTTCAATGCCATCATGTCTATGACTCAGAATGTCAAATTATAGCACATATTGACAGCAGGTGTTTATGGCAAGAAAGCAATATTTGGTCTGTTATGAAGGATAAAAAAGAAGAAAGAACACATTTCTAGAGAGGAAAAAGCAGTATTAAACAGAACTTATAATCAGCAAAGAAAAAAACTGATCTTCAAAATAAAGGAACCATTAATTGAAGAGAGCAATATTACTCTTTATTTCCTTTTAGAAGCATTATCCCTTTTATTAGGATTTAATGTAGTAATACCTCATTCTTACTATGTATTAGAATCATTAGGTATATATGAACACATATATAAAAACACAGATACCCCATGGTGACTAGGCAGTTTGCTAAGCTCGTATTCGGAGTCACAGCATGCATAAGCCATTTATTTGTACCTGAGCAAGTTTTTGTTGGGCTTCCTTGGTGGCTCAGATAGTAAAGTCTACTTGTGATGCCAGAGTCCTGGGTTCAGTCCCTGAGTCAGGAAGGTCTCCTGGAGCTCTTTGGGGCAGGCTTCAGGCTCCTCTGTCCATGGGGATTCTTCAGGCAAGAATACTAGAGATGGTTGCCATGCCCTCCTCCAGGTGATATTCCCAACTCAGGGTTTGAACCTAGGTTTGCTACATTGCAGGCAGATTCTTCACAGTTTGAGCCACCAGGGAAGCCCATACCAAAATATTTCTGTCATCAAGTAGCACCCATAAATAATTTCAACCAATAATCTGAAAATTCTATTTAAAATCAAATAATTGTTACTTTTGTGTTTGCACAAAGACTAATTTAAAAAAGATAATCTGACTACAGTGAAAATTTCAAGTTAATCTGTTGACAGATAAGAGAAAAGCAAATTTTTTTAATTACTCATTTTCTACAGTAGTTGGTATCAAACATGAGTGCAAAATAAGTAAATTGTATGCTATGAGGAGAATTACTGTAGAGTAAATCTTCTTAGAAATTACAGTTTTTAAGATCAGTCTGAAATATCCCAGAACATACTAGAATATGACCTAATTATTCTTTCAGTTAATTACAAGAAAGTACAACCACTGAATTATTCTCAGTACCTGGACTGAAGATTCTAGTAACTGTCCAGGTCTAAACTGTGAACTGAAGGGTCACTTTAAAAAGTAGTGCAGAAGCTCGGAAGGGATGTCTGTTTCTTTTCCTGTCACTATAAATACATTTTCAATGCCATCATGTCTATGACTCAGAATGTCAAATTATAGCACATATTGACAGCAGGTGTTTATGGCAAGAAAGCAATATTTGGTCTGTTATGAAGGATAAAAAAGAAGAAAGAACACATTTCTAGAGAGGAAAAAGCAGTATTAAACAGAACTTATAATCAGCAAAGAAAAAAACTGATCTTCAAAATAAAGGAACCATTAATTGAAGAGAGCAATATTACTCTTTATTTCCTTTTAGAAGCATTATCCCTTTTATTAGGATTTAATGTAGTAATACCTCATTCTTACTATGTATTAGAATCATTAGGTATATATGAACACATATATAAAAACACAGATACCCCATGGTGACTAGGCAGTTTGCTAAGCTCGTATTCGGAGTCACAGCATGCATAAGCCATTTATTTGTACCTGAGCAAGTTTTTGTTGGGCTTCCTTGGTGGCTCAGATAGTAAAGTCTACTTGTGATGCCAGAGTCCTGGGTTCAGTCCCTGAGTCAGGAAGGTCTCCTGGAGAAGGAAATAGCAACCCACTCCAGTATCCTTGCCTGGAAAATTCCATGGCTGGAGGAATCTGGTGGAATAGAGTTTGAGGGGTTGCAAAGAGTTGAATATGACTGAACAGCTGACACACATACAAGTTTTCATTAAGCATACTAGTAATTTTCAAGTGATGTAATAAAACATCTGGTTGCAATGTTTTATTATTTTGCCGAGTTAACATTTGGGAGATAGAAGCTGACTGCTTCACTTATTTTAATACTGATATATCTTGGATCATATCATATACAAATACATATGTAGAAACATCAAAGATCATGTATTTCCCACGAGGAGATTTATTTAGCCTGTGTCATTGGTGTGTATTTGCATAACATTTTAGCACTGCAAACTTTAGAGGTTCAAAGTCTGGCATGGGAAGAAGTGTGAATGTGTTCTACTAGACAATGCTGGTGTGTACTTTTACACAAGGCCCCTTAACAGTGTCAGTCTGTGGGAGGTATGAGTTTATCAATGAACTGCTTGGTATCCATCATTTCCTGTTGACATGAACTGTGCATCATGCCTCTGTAGGTTTTAAAGGTTACATTGGCTGGATTTACCAATGTTTTTAGCTTTTCAGCAGTAAGAGAATGAAACATTAGAGAAACTAAAGGATCCAGACCTCCACGGCACTGAAGAATAAAAACGTGTCTGTTCATGGCACTGATAGGAATCTGTGAAAGTGAAGCCCGCAGTGCGGGCCAGCAGCCCAGAGCAGTGGCGCCGGCCATCATCCGCTGTGTGGTCAGAGCTGTGTGCAGAGATAAAGTTCCTCCCTGAGAAAATCCTCCCCAGATAATTCTGTTAGAAGGAACACTCTTCTTCACCTCTTGCTCTGTCAAAGCGTTTACATTTTCTGCTGCTGTTTGATTCCAGTTTCATCCTCCAGTGAATCTGGTGAAATGTAGTAATGTCAAACCAAGAAGGCATGGTCGTGTTCATACTTAATGTTGCAGGCTTAACTGGTGCATGTGGACAGATGTATTTGATGTGGGCATTTCTGATCCCAGCGAAGGCTTCTGCCCGTCCATGCCCTGTGTCTCCCAATCCATGAAGGAAGATCACTGTGCTGGTGGCTTTCTGGGTGGCAGGCATGATGACAGACAGCTAGGCTGACATATTATTGCATCACATATACGGGCTCTACCGAGTGTGTGTCAGAAGCAGAAGGTGGAGCAGGTGCCTGGCCAGGCCCAGGGGCCTCTTGTTTTCTGATGTTACAGAATTGCCTATTAGAAGTATTCTATCTTTTCCCAGTTTTATTGGGAAACAGTTGATATGCATGACTGTATAAGTTTTAGGTATACAGAAAGATGCTTTGATTTACACATATCGTGACGGGATTAGCACAGTAGGCTCAGCTAGCATCATCATCTCATACAGATACAGTAAAGAAGGAAGAAAGGAATAATGGGGTTTACAGCTTTCCTGTGTATCATACAGCAGTGGTTTTTTTGTTTTTGTTTTTGTTGTTGTTGTTGTTTTATTTTTGGGGCGGGGGTCGGGTTGGGGAGGGAGGGAAGCGGGCGGGCCACTTCTATTGGTCTTTCATTTCTCTATTTTCATCTGTCATTGTTCTTTGGCTCCTGTGGGCCTCCCGTCGCGGCGGCATCTGTCATTGCAGAGCGCCGGCTCTGGGCGCATGCGCTCCAGAGCTCTGGCTTGGTAATTGAACACATCGGTCCAGCCGCTCTGCGGCACGTGGGATCTTCCCAGGCCAGGGCTCCAACCGGCGCCCCTTGCACTGCAAGGCGGTGTCCTTACCCACTGGACCACCAGGGGAAGCCCCTCATACAGCAGTGTTAACTGTAGTCATCATATTTTGCATTGCAGCCTTTCTACTCAATTATCTTATAACTGGAAACTGGTACCTTTTAACCACCTTCCTCTAACTCCCCTCTCACTAACTGTTGCCTCTTGTAACACAAATTTGGTCTCTATTTCTATGAATTTAGATTTGGGGGTTTTTTGCCTTTTGTTTGTTTGTTCTTTTAAGGTTCTACCTGTAAGTAAGATCATACAGTATTAGTCTTTTTCTGTCTGACTTATCTCAGTATAAAACCTTAAAGACCATCCAAGAGATTGCAAATGGTAGGATTTTCTCATTTTTATGGCTGAATAATATTCCTTTGTGTACACACACACACACACATGTATACCACAACTTCTTTATCTGTTCATCTACCAGTGGATGCTTAGGTTTCTATGTCTTGGCTGTTATAAATAATGCAGTGAGCATGGGGGCTCAAATATTTTTTTGGGTTAGTGTTTTTGTTACCTTTGATTGTATTCACAAGCAGTGGAATTTTTAATTTTTTGAGAAACCTCCATACAGTCTTCTATAGTGGCTGTATCAATTTGGACTCCCTCCAGTAGGGTACAGGGTTTCCTTGTCTCCACATCCACACCAGCATTTGTTATCTCTTGTCTTTCTTATGATGGTCCTTCCAGCAGGCATGGGATGGTTTTAATTTGCATTTCTCTGATGACTGTTGGTGTTAAGCATCCTTTCATGTACCTGTTGATCCTTCATGTATCTTCTTTGGAGAATTGTCTATTCAGGTCCTTTGTCCCTTTTGTAATTAGGTTATTATTACTCTTCTGTCTTGCTTTTGAGTTGTACAAGCTCTTTACAGGTTTTGGATAGTAACCTCTTAGCACATATATGGTTTCCAGATATTCTTTTCCTCTTCTATAGGTTATTTTTCACTCTGTTGATGATACCTTTTGCTGAAAAGAATAGCATTATTTATTATTATCACAGCAATAGAATTACTTATTGTTAGTACAGTCAGTTACTAGAATAGCTAAGTATTGAGTACTATGTGAGCATCTAATAAGGAGCCTAACCTAGTCTAATAAGGAGACAGATTCCTCAGAGAAACAGCATAGGCCTTCTCTAGTCAGTGAAACAATAAGGAGGATGTAAGTATTACTGGACCTTTTAACTCACACTTCACTCTTAATAACTGGAAACTGGTACCTTTAACCACCTTCCTCTAACTCCCTCTCACTAACTGTTGCCTCTTGTAACACAAATTTGGTCTCTATTTCTATGAATTTAGATTTGGGGGTTTTTTGCCTTTTGTTTGTTTGTTCTTTTAAGGTTCTACCTGTAAGTAAGATCATACAGTATTAGTCTTTTTCTGTCTGACTTATCTCAGTATAAAACCTTAAAGACCATCCAAGAGATTGCAAATGGTAGGATTTTCTCATTTTTATGGCTGAATAATATTCCTTTGTGTACACACACACACACACATGTATACCACAACTTCTTTATCTGTTCATCTACCAGTGGATGCTTAGGTTTCTATGTCTTGGCTGTTATAAATAATGCAGTGAGCATGGGGGCTCAAATATTTTTTTGGGTTAGTGTTTTTGTTACCTTTGATTGTATTCACAAGCAGTGGAATTTTTAATTTTTTGAGAAACCTCCATACAGTCTTCTATAGTGGCTGTATCAATTTGGACTCCCTCCAGTAGAGTACAGGGTTTCCTTGTCTCCACATCCACACCAGCATTTGTTATCTCTTGTCTTTCTTATGATGGTCCTTCCAGCAGGCATGGGATGGTTTTAATTTGCATTTCTCTGATGACTGTTGGTGTTAAGCATCCTTTCATGTACCTGTTGATCCTTCATGTATCTTCTTTGGAGAATTGTCTATTCAGGTCCTTTGTCCCTTTTGTAATTAGGTTATTATTACTCTTCTGTCTTGCTTTTGAGTTGTACAAGCTCTTTACAGGTTTTGGATAGTAACCTCTTAGCACATATATGGTTTCCAGATATTCTTTTCCTCTTCTATAGGTTATTTTTCACTCTGTTGATGATACCTTTTGCTGAAAAGAATAGCATTATTTATTATTATCACAGCAATAGAATTACTTATTGTTAGTACAGTCAGTTACTAGAATAGCTAAGTATTGAGTACTATGTGAGCATCTAATAAGGAGCCTAACCTAGTCTAATAAGGAGACAGATTCCTCAGAGAAACAGCATAGGCCAGTTCCTGAAAACCTGGAAGTCAGTGAAACAATAAGGAGGATGTAAGTGAGGAAGCAGGAATTGTACCTGTCAGAGCAGCATATGCGAGGGCCTGGTCACGGAAGAGAGGAGGAAAGTTCTGAAGTGAATTTGAGAGAAATTCTTGCATGTAGCTGGAGCAGAGGGTGCAGGAGTGATACTGGTGAGCATGCATGGGCTGTACACAGGTGTGTAGTCACAAGATGTTAAGACAGCAGGCAGCAGGAAACCAGTGAAGTATGTTATAGAGAACAGCTGCTTCAGAGTCATGTTGAAGCAGTACTGGGTGAGACGATGATGGAAATAGGATGGTTGGTATGATTGAGAGCTTGGTGGTCTCTTCCAAGAAATGATCTGGTAGAAATATAGAACGTTTATTATTTTTAAAAAAATATCAAAAAATATCTAGGAGAACAGCTTGTACAGAAAATTTAGTGATTGATTCCAGTTTAACATAGTGGTTTTTTCGTTTTTTTTTTTTTAAGGATCAGGGATCACTCTTAAGATGTAGAGCTTTTGCTCAACCAACTGAATACTAATACCATGTATTTTGAAATGGAAATTACAGGGGAAGGATCAGGTCTGTGGGGAGGGAAAGTGGGGTAGTTCTGTTTAGGAATTGTGAAATTTGAAGACCTTGTGAAACAGCTAGGTGGCCTTTGGGTTTATGAGTAAAAAGCTCAGATGAGAGACCTGACATAGTTTAATGGATATAGAATCATCACTATATAGGATCGATACTCTTTCTTGCTTTTTTGGAGAATTGTCTATTCAGGTCCTTTGTCCCTTTTGTAATTAGGTTATTATTACTCTTCTGTCTTGCTTTTGAGTTGTACAAGCTCTTTACAGGTTTTGGATAGTAACCTCTTAGCACATATATGGTTTCCAGATATTCTTTTCCTCTTCTATAGGTTATTTTTCACTCTGTTGATGATACCTTTTGCTGAAAAGAATAGCATTATTTATTATTATCACAGCAATAGAATTACTTATTGTTAGTACAGTCAGTTACTAGAATAGCTAAGTATTGAGTACTATGTGAGCATCTAATAAGGAGCCTAACCTAGTCTAATAAGGAGACAGATTCCTCAGAGAAACAGCATAGGCCAGTTCCTGAAAACCTGGAAGTCAGTGAAACAATAAGGAGGATGTAAGTGAGGAAGCAGGAATTGTACCTGTCAGAGCAGCATATGCGAGGGCCTGGTCACGGAAGAGAGGAGGAAAGTTCTGAAGTGAATTTGAGAGAAATTCTTGCATGTAGCTGGAGCAGAGGGTGCAGGAGTGATACTGGTGAGCATGCATGGGCTGTACACAGGTGTGTAGTCACAAGATGTTAAGACAGCAGGCAGCAGGAAACCAGTGAAGTATGTTATAGAGAACAGCTGCTTCAGAGTCATGTTGAAGCAGTACTGGGTGAGACGATGATGGAAATAGGATGGTTGGTATGATTGAGAGCTTGGTGGTCTCTTCCAAGAAATGATCTGGTAGAAATATAGAACGTTTATTATTTTTAAAAAAATATCAAAAAATATCTAGGAGAACAGCTTGTACAGAAAATTTAGTGATTGATTCCAGTTTAACATAGTGGTTTTTTCGTTTTTTTTTTTTTAAGGATCAGGGATCACTCTTAAGATGTAGAGCTTTTGCTCAACCAACTGAATACTAATACCATGTATTTTGAAATGGAAATTACAGGGGAAGGATCAGGTCTGTGGGGAGGGAAAGTGGGGTAGTTCTGTTTAGGAATTGTGAAATTTGAAGACCTTGTGAAACAGCTAGGTGGCCTTTGGGTTTATGAGTAAAAAGCTCAGATGAGAGACCTGACATAGTTTAATGGATATAGAATCATCACTATATAGGATCGATACCATTTTAAACTAACCATTATAACTTATTATTTCATTTGAAAGAGCTATATACACACATGTTGGTATATATGAATTAATATTTTGTAGTTATTTTCTCCCTCACTTTTGTTTTTATTTTTTAAAAAGTTCTGGACTATTTCCTCTCCTTGCAAATGCTGCCATGTCGGTAAAACCAACATTGCTAAGTTTGTATGAGATATATTATCTGCCTTTGGGTAAAACACTGAAGCCTGGTCTACAAGGATTGCTAACTGGTATTCTTCCTGGCTTAGAAGAAGGATCAGAGTACTATGAGAGGTAAGATGGTACTGTTACGGCTGCAGCTAAGTGGTCAAAGTCATGGATTTGTCAGCAAACATCCTTACATCAGTAATATTAACATCATAGAAACTAACTACTCTAAACACTTCTGTACCTCACCTGAAGATTTTTTAAAAAAAAAAAAACACATTTATTTATTTATTTAGGGGGTGGGGCAGGCCACTTCTATTGGTCTTTCATTTGTGTATTTTCATCCATCTTTGTTCCTTGGCCCATGTGGGCCTCCCATCGCGGTGGCCTCCGTTGTCGCATGAGCACTGGCTCTAGGCGCATGCGCTCAGCGCTCCGGCTCGGTGATTGGACACATGGGTCCAGCCGCTTCGCGGCACGTGGGATCCTCCCAGGCCAGGGATCGAACCGGCGCCCCTTGCACTGCAAGGCGGTGTCCTTACCCACTGGACCACCAGGGAAGCCCACACCTGAAGATTTTTATAGCAAAAATAAAACATTGTATTATATCCAGTTTGTGTATCACACTGAAAATTTAGCTGGATCATAAGAATACAGACTTGGAGGATAGATGGACTGGGTTCAAATTCTAGTTGGACAGACACTGTATGAGCTTAGGAAAGCTTTTTCAGTGTTTCTGAACTTTATTCAGTTTCCTCATCTGGAAAAAAGCATGCCTATTTCATTGTGTTACTGTCATATTGAAATTACTGATAAGAACAACAACTACACTTGATTTTAGCTAAAAGGCTGACAAGCGATATGTAGGCCAGTGTCTAGCACTTGTCACTTAAAATGTGACACATAATTTAAAATAATAATAAAATAGATAGTGCCTTTAGATTAATAAAAATAATGGAAGTTTGGGCAGTGCACCGTGAAATTTTAAATTGTTACTGGTGGAAAATAGTCCATCACCAGGAGAAGTACTGTTTTCAGTAACTATTGACATGACACTCTTGATATTTTAACTCTTCAAAGAAAATGGCCTGATCTGTTTTGGAACCTATTATTATTTCTGTGGAAGTTAATAGTGGTAGACAGTATATAAGTATCTTTAATATCTCTGCTACTGAACTCTGGTATTCTTCCTGGCTTAGAAGAAGGATCAGAGTACTATGAGAGGTAAGATGGTACTGTTACGGCTGCAGCTAAGTGGTCAAAGTCATGGATTTGTCAGCAAACATCCTTACATCAGTAATATTAACATCATAGAAACTAACTACTCTAAACACTTCTGTACCTCACCTGAAGATTTTTTTAAAAAAAAAAAACACATTTATTTATTTATTTAGGGGGTGGGGCAGGCCACTTCTATTGGTCTTTCATTTGTGTATTTTCATCCATCTTTGTTCCTTGGCCCATGTGGGCCTCCCATCGCGGTGGCCTCCGTTGTCGCAGAGCACTGGCTCTAGGCGCATGCGCTCAGAGCTCCGGCTCGGTGATTGGACACATGGGTCCAGCCGCTTCGCGGCACGTGGGATCCTCCCAGGTCAGGGATCGAACCGGCGCCCCTTGCACTGCAAGGCGGTGTCCTTACCCACTGGACCACCAGGGAAGCCCACACCTGAAGATTTTTATAGCAAAAATAAAACATTGTATTATATCCAGTTTGTGTATCACACTGAAAATTTAGCTGGATCATAAGAATACAGACTTGGAGGATAGATGGACTGGGTTCAAATTCTAGTTGGACAGACACTGTATGAGCTTAGGAAAGCTTTTTCAGTGTTTCTGAACTTTATTCAGTTTCCTCATCTGGAAAAAGCATGCCTATTTCATTGTGTTACTGTCATATTGAAATTACTGATAAGAACAACAACTACACTTGATTTTAGCTAAAAGGCTGACAAGCGATATGTAGGCCAGTGTCTAGCACTTGTCACTTAAAATGTGACACATAATTTAAAATAATAATAAAATAGATAGTGCCTTTAGATTAATAAAAATAATGGAAGTTTGGGCAGTGCACCGTGAAATTTTAAATTGTTACTGGTGGAAAATAGTCCATCACCAGGAGAAGTACTGTTTTCAGTAACTATTGACATGACACTCTTGATATTTTAACTCTTCAAAGAAAATGGCCTGATCTGTTTTGGAACCTATTATTATTTCTGTGGAAGTTAATAGTGGTAGACAGTGCTTCATAGTGTTAAGTATCTTTAATATCTCTGCTACTGATATTCTTACCAAAAAGGAAATTATGAATTAAGGTGGCAGAAATAGGAAATGACTTTCTTTATGAATACACTTAATGATTTACATTTAAATAATTAAACAAGTTACTCTATTTCATTGTGTTTCATCTGCTCCTAAAATGATGTAGGAATCTAATCCTGAAAATATTGGATCATTTTTATATGCTGCTTTGAGAAAAAATTAATTTCTGTGTCAAGACAGTTTGGGAAACATGATGTGAGATTATTTAGTTTATATATCAGTTTTGTTTTAAATTATTTTATTCCCCTAAGGGTAGCATAGAGTCAATATCATTTTGTAACTCTCCTAGTTACAATTAAAAATTTAGTATGGAAATTGAACAATCTTTATGACTGTGGTATCTATATGATTTATCTTGTTATGTATTTTAGTCCTTTGTAGGCTGTTGTAACAAAATAACACAGCATGAGTGGAAATTTATTTTCAAGAACTTAAAAATATTCAGAAATGCAAAAATTGGGAGAAAAAAATTCAGAAATGTATTTCTCACTATTCTGGAGGCTGGAGGCCCAGAATCAAGGCCCAGCATGATCATGTTCTGGTGAAAGCCTTCTGCCTGGTTCACTGCCTTTTCCCTGTACCCTGACCTTTTGGAGTTCTATTGGAATTTCTTCCATGGGAACATTCATGAGGGTGCCCAAATTCATCTTCTAATACAGTCTCTTTAAGGTGTCATGATTTTAACATAAATATTTTGAGGGAATACAAGCACTCAGATCATAGCATTATGTTTTGCCAGTTATTCCACACAAGTTCCATCAAACGATTTGAAAACATGTTCTCTTAATGCACAAGTAGGTTGAGGCCAGAAGGGATTACAGAGTTAGTATTAAATCACATAGCAAATAAACAGTAGGACTCCCTCAGATTTTCTTCATTCTAAATCTATTCTACAACAGTGTAATAAATTATTGTGTACTACCTTGTTTATCTCAATGTTTAAAACAAATTAAAAAAAAATCTTTTAAGTTTTAAAGCGATAATAAATCTTGCATTTTCTTACAGCGTAATTCACTGAAGTTGGGGATTACGTAATATGATTTCAAAGAGAAGGGAATATTTGGAGATACCCTTTAAAATTTTGTAAAAAGTCAACTGAAGATACGTTCTGCTATATAGGGTTATAATTATCTAAAGTGTATGTGGGTTTAACAATCCACTGAAGTAGACAGGACTTGTGGGAGTGTTTTTGTTGTTACCTTTATTTTACAGATGAGGAAACTAACCTGGAGAAAGCCTAGGTGATTTCCTTAAGTTACGCAGCTAACCAGTGGTGAAACCAGGGCTTCTCCCCAGTCCTCTGACTCTGACCTGTGTGCTTCTTCCCATCCACCTGACTTGTGTCCAGGGCAGAACATATGAGTTCAGCAAGGATGCTTTCGTACCTTCTGGACGAGTGTAATGATCTGCGTTTAACAGTGTGAACCTAAATTTTTCCCTTTTTAAAGCACTTTATCTTGTGCCTCAGGACAAACACTTTACTGGAGAAGGTTGCTGCTGCGGTGGACCAGTCGGCCTTCTACAGCGCCCTCTGGGGTAGCCTTCTCACCAGTCCTGCAGTGCGTCTGCCTGGAATCACCTACGTTCTCGCCCACTTGAACAGGAAGCTTTCCATGGAAGATCAGCTGTACATAATTGGCAGTGATATTGAGCTAATGGTGGGTCTGCATGTGTTTGCTCATTTAACTAATGCTTCTTTGTAGTCAGGCCCCGAGAATCGTGCCATAAATGATGGTCTTATTTTCATGGGGCTCATATTGTTTTTTCAAGGAAACTTAAAGACTAAAATAGTCTCATTATTCATCTGGAGAACTTAAAATTTTTTTTTTTTTTCATAGAAAAGGAATTGTCATTTATATGTTATCTTCATTATCTATCATTCAAGCAAATAAATGATCTTTAATCACCATGTTCCCTACTGATCAGATCGTTGTTTACATGACCACATTCATTATATTATTCTGAAGTGGACCTTCTCTTGGATCATAGCTTCCTTCATAGGAAAGACAGATATTAGACAAAGTGATAGCCATATTCCATATGGAATTTGTGCAAAAAATACAAAACATTTGTAACATATTCTCATTACAGCATAATTCACTGAAGTTGGGGATTACGTAATATGATTTCAAAGAGAAGGGAATATTTGGAGATACCCTTTAAAATTTTGTAAAAAGTCAACTGAAGATACGTTCTGCTATATAGGGTTATAATTATCTAAAGTGTATGTGGGTTTAACAATCCACTGAAGTAGACAGGACTTGTGGGAGTGTTTTTGTTGTTACCTTTATTTTACAGATGAGGAAACTAACCTGGAGAAAGCCTAGGTGATTTCCTTAAGTTACGCAGCTAACCAGTGGTGAAACCAGGGCTTCTCCCCAGTCCTCTGACTCTGACCTGTGTGCTTCTTCCCATCCACCTGACTTGTGTCCAGGGCAGAACATATGAGTTCAGCAAGGATGCTTTCGTACCTTCTGGACGAGTGTAATGATCTGCGTTTAACAGTGTGAACCTAAATTTTTCCCTTTTTAAAGCACTTTATCTTGTGCCTCAGGACAAACACTTTACTGGAGAAGGTTGCTGCTGCGGTGGACCAGTCGGCCTTCTACAGCGCCCTCTGGGGTAGCCTTCTCACCAGTCCTGCAGTGCGTCTGCCTGGAATCACCTACGTTCTCGCCCACTTGAACAGGAAGCTTTCCATGGAAGATCAGCTGTACATAATTGGCAGTGATATTGAGCTAATGGTGGGTCTGCATGTGTTTGCTCATTTAACTAATGCTTCTTTGTAGTCAGGCCCCGAGAATCGTGCCATAAATGATGGTCTTATTTTCATGGGGCTCATATTGTTTTTTCAAGGAAACTTAAAGACTAAAATAGTCTCATTATTCATCTGGAGAACGTAAAATTTTTTTTTTTTTTCATAGAAAAGGAATTGTCATTTATATGTTATCTTCATTATCTATCATTCAAGCAAATAAATGATCTTTAATCACCATGTTCCCTACTGATCAGATCGTTGTTTACATGACCACATTCATTATATTATTCTGAAGTGGACCTTCTCTTGGATCATAGCTTCCTTCATAGGAAAGACAGATATTAGACAAAGTGATAGCCATATTCCATATGGAATTTGTGCAAAAGAATTTATCACTAAAGCAGACAGTGAAGGATAGTTGGAAAAAAATCACATCAATTGCTTGCTTATAATTTTTAATTTCAAAATTAAGAACAGAAGGAAATCGTTTATGCCTGTAGACTGTTGTACTCTTAAAATGAGCAACGAATGAAAAACAAAAGAACCTTTGAGGCTCATTTTGAAAAGTTTCAAAAAACCATTGTGATTAATCATCCTTTACTTTTTCCCCATATTATTACGAAGTGACAGATTTTGATTATACTAAAGTATAGTTAACATACTTTGGGGGCTTTTCCTCATGGCTCAGAGGGTAAAGTATATTCAGCATACTCTGAAATTAGCTCATCTTCTGTATACAGTTGTGTGAATTTTACAAATACATACAGTCAAGCAACCAATACTATACAATCAAAATAGAGAACATTGAGTCTTCTTCTGTTTTGTAAATAAGTTCATGTGTGTCATTTTTTTTTTTAAAGATTCTGCATGTAAGTGATGTCATCTGATTTTTGTCTTTGACTTGCTTCACCTACTGTAATAATCTTTAGGTCCAGCCATGTTGCTACAAATATCACTAGTTCATTCTTTTTTATGGCTGAGTAATGTTCTGTTGTATATATGTACCACGTCGTCTTTATCCAGACATACATTTCTTGAGAAAATACTTATAGGAATGGAATTCTTGGTTCATATGGTAAATATGTTTAACTCTTTAAAATAACAGCTTTATTGAGATACAAGTAACATTCTGTGAAATTTATCCTTTTGATTGTACAGTTCAGTGGTTTTTACTGTATTCACAAAGTTGTATGACTATTGCCACTAATTTGAGAACATTTTCATCACCCCAGAGAGAAATCCCATCCGTATCCATTAATCACATCATATTTTCCTTCACTTGTGTTCTCTTTTTGCAACTACAAAAAAATCACCATGTTCCCTACTGATCAGATCGTTGTTTACATGACCACATTCATTATATTATTCTGAAGTGGACCTTCTCTTGGATCATAGCTTCCTTCATAGGAAAGACAGATATTAGACAAAGTGATAGCCATATTCCATATGGAATTTGTGCAAAAGAATTTATCACTAAAGCAGACAGTGAAGGATAGTTGGAAAAAAATCACATCAATTGCTTGCTTATAATTTTTAATTTCAAAATTAAGAACAGAAGGAAATCGTTTATGCCTGTAGACTGTTGTACTCTTAAAATGAGCAACGAATGAAAAACAAAAGAACCTTTGAGGCTCATTTTGAAAAGTTTCAAAAAACCATTGTGATTAATCATCCTTTACTTTTTCCCCATATTATTACGAAGTGACAGATTTTGATTATACTAAAGTATAGTTAACATACTTTGGGGGCTTTTCCTCATGGCTCAGAGGGTAAAGTATATTCAGCATACTCTGAAATTAGCTCATCTTCTGTATACAGTTGTGTGAATTTTACAAATACATACAGTCAAGCAACCAATACTATACAATCAAAATAGAGAACATTGAGTCTTCTTCTGTTTTGTAAATAAGTTCATGTGTGTCATTTTTTTTTTTTAAAGATTCTGCATGTAAGTGATGTCATCTGATTTTTGTCTTTGACTTGCTTCACCTACTGTAATAATCTTTAGGTCCAGCCATGTTGCTACAAATATCACTAGTTCATTCTTTTTTATGGCTGAGTAATGTTCTGTTGTATATATGTACCACGTCGTCTTTATCCAGACATACATTTCTTGAGAAAATACTTATAGGAATGGAATTCTTGGTTCATATGGTAAATATGTTTAACTCTTTAAAATAACAGCTTTATTGAGATACAAGTAACATTCTGTGAAATTTATCCTTTTGATTGTACAGTTCAGTGGTTTTTACTGTATTCACAAAGTTGTATGACTATTGCCACTAATTTGAGAACATTTTCATCACCCCAGAGAGAAATCCCATCCGTATCCATTAATCACATCATATTTTCCTTCACTTGTGTCTCTAGCAACTACTAATATATTTTTTGTTTCTATAGATTTGCTTATTCTGGACATTTCATATAGATGAAATCATATAATATGTAGTCTTCTATGAATGGCTTCTTTAACAAGCCATAAAATCTTCAAGATTCATTCATGTTGAAGCATGTAGTTCATTCCTTTTAATGGCTGAATACCATTCTTTTGCATAGAGATAACACATTTTATCCATTCAGTTGATTACACTTTGGGCTTTGGGTTACTTTTGCTTTTTGACTATTAATAAATTCTTTAGGAGCATTAATGTGTCAGTTTATGAGTAGGCATAAGTTTTCATATCTTCTGGTTATGTACCTCATAGTGGGATTACTGGGTCATATGGTAATTCTGTTTTCCAAAGTGACTGCACTTATTTACATTGCAATTAGCAATATATGAAGGTTTCCATGTCTTTACATCCTTTTCAATATTTGTCATTGTTTGTCTTTTTTTATTACAACCATCCTAATATATGTGAAGTCTTACTGTGATTTTGATTTGCATTTCCCTGGTGACTAATGATGTTGAACATATTTGTGGTTTTTGGCTATTTTTAAATCTTTTGAGAAATGTCTGTTCAAATCCTTTGCCCATTGTTTAAATTGGGTCATTTTTCTTTTTATTGTTGTTTTAGAGTTCTCCATATGTTTTGGATGTTAAATTCTTATCATATATATGATTTTAAAATATTCTCTCCTATTCTGTGAATTGTCTTCTCATCTTCTTCTCCCATTCTCGGAATTGTCATCTCACAAGAATTTTAATTTTGATCAAATCCAGTCTACCCAATTTCTCTTCTGTCATTTGTGACTCTTAGATGTTATCTGAGAAACTGTGTCTAAGATCAGATTTGCCACTATATTTTCTTCTAATTTATATTTTAAGTTTATAAGAAACTACTATTTTTCCGAATGTTTTACAACGTCTCTTTTTAATGATCTAATGGAAATTTTAAACAAGTAATTTTTAAACGTTTCTTTAAAAAGCAAGTGCCATAATTGGAAAACCGTTTACAGGACATCACAGTGGACTAATAAGCTCCTTATTATCCAAAGGGCTGCATGAATTAATGAGTAAATATTAACAATCAAGTAGAAAAATCAACTTAACCTAAGGAAATAAAAGTAATTCAAAGATATGGAAAATATCACCAATCTTATTTATAAGAGAAAAATTTTAAATTTTATTGAGACACTATTTTTCATATATTAGATTTGCAAAAAACAAAACAAATCTGTGGGTAAACACGAAAAACCAAATTGTTACACATTGCTGATGAAAATATAAATATACAAAATCTTAAGAGAAAGCATTACATTATTTAAATAGTAATAGCATATATTCAAGATATGGCAGTTCTGCTCTGAAAGATTTATCCCACAGGTGTCCTTGTACATTTCATAAGTCTATTTCAGCATAGTTTATAATAGTAAATGGTATGAACTGTATAAATCTCCATCATTAGGAGCCTAGTTAAAGACGTTTGGATTCATCTATGAAAGGAAATATTTCTCTAGCTATAAAAAATGAAGCTGTAGTGTTAAGGAAATCACTTCAGAATATTCTGTTAAATGAAACAGGCAGAGTTTGGGATGCATGCATGCGTGCATGGTTTTATTTACTTAAATTTGTAGAAAATATTCACTGTTAGTATTGATTGCTTGCACAAAGAAACCAGGATGATTGGAAACAGATGGAAGAGAACTTTTTGGCTATGTACTCTTTTGTGCTTTCTAATTTTAAACTATTATAATATATTTACCTATTCAAAGCAATGTCAGTATGTTTAATGAGTGGTTAAATAAAACTTGGAAGCATTCTTTTATTTTTTAGGGAAAATGAAGCATTGTTACATTTTCATCATAACTATTTCCCAGGGTAATACACAATAGATACTAATGGCTCTCTTGTTTTAGGTAGAAGCAGTAAGTACCTCGGTGCAGGATTCAAGTGTACTTGTACAGAGAAGCACACTGGACCTCATACTGTTCTGTTTTCCATTCCACATGAGTCAGGTAAAACATTAATGCTAGTGTCAATATAAAGCATTTTTTGGACATTCATAGATTCCCAATCTGTAGTTATTGTTTAAATTGGATTTAAGGTGGATTTTTTGTTTTATAAATCAGCAAGTACATAGAAAACAAGCTTCCCTTTTAAGAAATGGAATTTCTGAAATTTGGGAAATAAGATGTATTAATTTGGATAAGAATATGGAAAATGAATTAGAACTACTTGAGTTTAAATTTTATTGAGACACTATTTTTCATATATTAGATTTGCAAAAACAAAACAAATCTGTGGGTAAACACGAAAAACCAAATTGTTACACATTGCTGATGAAAATATAAATATACAAAATCTTAAGAGAAAGCATTACATTATTTAAATAGTAATAGCATATATTCAAGATATGGCAGTTCTGCTCTGAAAGATTTATCCCACAGGTGTCCTTGTACATTTCATAAGTCTATTTCAGCATAGTTTATAATAGTAAATGGTATGAACTGTATAAATCTCCATCATTAGGAGCCTAGTTAAAGACGTTTGGATTCATCTATGAAAGGAAATATTTCTCTAGCTATAAAAAATGAAGCTGTAGTGTTAAGGAAATCACTTCAGAATATTCT
Organism: Tragulus kanchil; assembly: GCA_022376925.1. Classification (NCBI taxonomy): domain Eukaryota; kingdom Metazoa; phylum Chordata; class Mammalia; order Artiodactyla; family Tragulidae; genus Tragulus; species Tragulus kanchil. The sequence goes on from JAIOJX010000026.1 coordinate 184,261,155, forward strand.
GTTAAATGAAACAGGCAGAGTTTGGGATGCATGCATGCGTGCATGGTTTTATTTACTTAAATTTGTAGAAAATATTCACTGTTAGTATTGATTGCTTGCACAAAGAAACCAGGATGATTGGAAACAGATGGAAGAGAACTTTTTGGCTATGTACTCTTTTGTGCTTTCTAATTTTAAACTATTATAATATATTTACCTATTCAAAGCAATGTCAGTATGTTTAATGAGTGGTTAAATAAAACTTGGAAGCATTCTTTTATTTTTTAGGGAAAATGAAGCATTGTTACATTTTCATCATAACTATTTCCCAGGGTAATACACAATAGATACTAATGGCTCTCTTGTTTTAGGTAGAAGCAGTAAGTACCTCGGTGCAGGATTCAAGTGTACTTGTACAGAGAAGCACACTGGACCTCATACTGTTCTGTTTTCCATTCCACATGAGTCAGGTAAAACATTAATGCTAGTGTCAATATAAAGCATTTTTTGGACATTCATAGATTCCCAATCTGTAGTTATTGTTTAAATTGGATTTAAGGTGGATTTTTTGTTTTATAAATCAGCAAGTACATAGAAAACAAGCTTCCCTTTTAAGAAATGGAATTTCTGAAATTTGGGAAATAAGATGTATTAATTTGGATAAGAATATGGAAAATGAAATAGATTATTTCTCACCTTAAAAAAAAAGTAGTTCTAACCTATCAAAAGCAGGAAGTAGTGTTTTCACTGCTAGCTGTGAGTGAGCCAAGGCTTTGAAACCTTCTTCCCAGCTTTTATTTTGTGTCGTAATGTAATTTTTTCTTGGTTTGGTGATTTGGGGGATGTGTATCAGACCCTTAGTAGAATTGGCTGTAATTTGAAAGCTAGATATTTAGTTACTGTGACATTCTCTAGTACAGTTGAACCTTGAACAAACATTCTGAACTGCATGAGTCTAAGTATATGCAATTTTTTTCCAGTAGTGAGTGCTATAGTACTATAGGATCCACATTTGTTTGAATTCAGGGATGTAGAGCTGTAGATATGAAGGTCCAGCCAAAATTATCCTTGAATTTTTTCAATTAGCTGTAGGTTCCCCTACCCCCTTTCTGTCTGTGGCTCAAATGTAGTTTCACGACAGATAAGAACAGCTCATTTGAATCATAAATGTAGCTAGAATTTAATTGAATCAGTATCCTCATTTTTTTAAATTTATTTTTTTATTTTAAAAATCTTGCTCTTCTCAACGTCAACCATTTTTATTTATTTATTTATTGCCACTTCTATTGGTCTTTCATTTATTTGTTTTCATCCATCTTTGTTCTTTGGCCTGTGTGGGCCTCTAGTGGCCTCTGTTGCTGCAGAGCACCGGCTCTGGGTGCGTGCACTCCAGAGCTCCAGCTTGGTAGTTGGATACATCGATCCAGTCGCTCCACGGCACATGGGATCTTCCCAGGCCAAGGATCGAACTGGTGCCCCTTGTACTGCAAGGTGGTGTCCTTACCCACTGGACCACCAGGGAAGCCCCAGTATCCTCCTTTTTAAGGAAATAATCTAAATTGTTTTGAGTTCTGAACTCTAATGAGTAATTTTAGAGCACCAGATAACGATGGCACTGCATACCTAACAAATGTAGCAAGAAATGAAGTTTTACCTTTATTTAGAAATAAAGTAAGTTTATTTCTAAAACATCATTAACAGAAAATATTATTATTTGGGGTTTTATAAGAGCTGTGGTTAGTAGATAACTAGTGAATTTTCATTATGATTGACCATGCTCAAATATTTATTACCTTATTCAGTTTGAAATTGAGTTATTAATAATTGAAGAATTTTACACTTCATTGCCTGTATTGCTCCTAGTAGTGGGAGCAGTGTATTTTTGAGGGTGAGACATAAACCGCCTCCAGTTTCTATTTTGAGGCTTATCATCCTTAAGCCAGGGGCCTTTCATTCTGCCTCTGGATTTTCACAGAAACACCTGCTGGGACTTATCAGTGTAGTCTAAACTTACCAGTATAGAGGTGGGCAAGCAACCCACGAGGTAAGAATGACTTTTTACTTTTTAAGATGCTCATGAAAGAAAACAAAGGAGTTACTCCACCACTTCTGTATCCCAACAGCCAAGAAGATTTTCTTGGCTTCCTTCTATAATTTGTAATATGAAAGCAATAGCTGTGTTGATTTTTTTTTTTTTTTTTGATTTGGGCCTCTTTTATTGTTTTTTTTTTTTTTTCATCCATCTTTATTCTTTGGCCTGTGTGGGCCTCGCATTGCAGTGGCCTCTCTTGTTGCAGAGCACTAGCTCTGGGCTCATGTACTCCAAAGCGCTGACTCATAATTGGACACACCGGTCCACCCGCTCCATGGCATGTGGGATCTTCCTGGGCCAGAAATTGAACCAGTGCCCCTTACACTGCATGGCAGACTCTTTACCCACTGGACCACCATGGAAGCCCCAGAGTATGTTTTTTAAAAAGTACAAACTCTGTCCACATCCAATTCTAATACTCTTTCTCCATCACTATACTGTATCATTAGATAATCTGAGAGAAAAGATCAAAAGATCATGACAGAGTAATCTTTCTTCCCTATTTCCCACCTTTCCATGTCTTGAATATAATCAGCTCATAACCAGTGCTGATTGTACTTCTCATTTGAGAGCCTTTATCACCTTATTCCAAAAAGAGTGATTGCTGATAGGAGCTTTAGCACTTGCCAAGTTTGTTAGACTCTTTTTATTATTTTATGACTAGTTCCCAGGTGGCACTAGCAGTAAAGAACCTGTCTGCCAGTGCTTGAGATGTAAAAAACTTAGATTCAGTCCCTGGGTCGGAGAGATCCCCTGGAGGAGGAAATGGCAACCCACTCTAGTATTCTTGCCTGAAGAATCCCCTGGACAGAGGACCTTAGCGGGCTACAGTCCACGGGGACACAGAGAGTCAGACATGACTGGTATGACTCAGCATGACCCTAATCTCTAGAAATTGCATCTTTAATTGAGATTATAGCAGAATTTTTTTCCATATTAGAAATATGTAGTGATGTCAGTAGTAACCAAGAAGTAACTTCTTACTTGTCAAGAGTAATTTTCCTCTCAAAATAAGATTGAAAATACCAGTATTATTTTTTAAGATCTTGTGACAATATCGATAATCTATATATCTGAGGTTAAATAGGTAGATCAGCAGTTCTGTGGTTTTACAATCCCATTACACTCTTAAAAAATATTGAGGATCCTAAAAACTCTTTTGCTTTTATAGATTTGATCCATTGGTATTTATCATGTTAGAAATTAAAACTGATAAATCTTAAAAATATTTACTAATTCACTTAAAAATATGTATGTGATTAAGGACAACTACATTCCCAACTGTTGCAGGCCACCCGACCAGATATGATCAGGATCTTGTCAGCAGCCCTGCATGTAGTCCTAAGGAGGGATATGTCCCTGAACCGAAGACTATATGCCTGGCTTCTCGGTAGGTATTTAACGTGTGTGTTCTTAACTGGGAAAGGATGAAGGGAAATTTTCCATACATAAGTATTACCAAGTTTATGTATGTCTTAAATGAAGAAATAAAAGTTTACTGAAATAGACAATTAAAAAAAAAAAAAAAACGGTACTAGTGGTGTATAATATGAAGAAATCTCAAAAGCTTCTTAGTTTAAAAAGCTGTTTTAATCTGTGGACCATGTTCCCTTTGACAAGATTTTTTTTCTCCTTGTAGATTGAGGCTGTTATACTATTATGTAGACAAAGAGGATAAATTCATAATCAAAATAATGGCATAATATCCAAAACTTGAATTGGGACTCAGACTACTGACCCACACATGGTACCCTCTCCCACTAAGGCAGTAAACTGCTATGGACGCTGTGTTCTTCCATATATTTTGTGAGTGTTTGGCCACAACTCTGCTGCCTAGAGTGAGAAGATACAATATAACTTATTTTGGATTTTCTGAATCTTCAGTTATTTCACCATTTGAAAAAAAAACAAGCTAATTCTGGAAGTATACTATGCTACTCACTTATGTATTGAATTGGTTTCCCTTTATTAAACTGTCTAAAATGATCTCTCTTGCTGACATTGATTGGGCTACTAATTGGTAAGTGTTTAGTGTTGTCTCTGGTATGTTTGCTGTTTTGGTATTTAGTGAGCAACCATTTTAAGAATTGTTTTTTAATTTAATTTATGATTTGTTTCCATGGAGGTTTTGATAACAACGGTGCTATCATAGGACCCAGAAGCACAAGACATAGTAATCCTGAGGAACATGCCACTTATTATTTCACTACCTTTTCAAAAGAATTGTTGGTTCAGGTAATGGATGCTTTCGTTTTATTTTTTGGTTACTCCATAACCACTGTAGTTACACAGTAAGTAATGTGTAATGACAAGATTCTACCTTAAATGAATTGATTTACAGTTGAAGGGGTGGAGACAAGACTCACAAATTTCCTAAAAATGACTGTATCAAGGCAATGACTACAATAAAATGGATTAAGTAATGGTAAGCTAGATTCACTTGTGTGTTAGTCCTGAGATCTTTTTTCATTTGCTTTGTCTTCATAACTTCACTACAACATAGTTGTGACTTCTTACCTGTCTGCCCTGTGAAAGTTGGAGCTATTCCAAAAATGAGCCAGTTCCTGTGGTATTTACTCTGAAATTCCAGAGAAATTTGGGTCACAGCAGGAATCTAAATGTGATACTACTACCTGTTGTGATGGAAAGGTTACAACGATCCATAGGTTTTTTCATATTTTCATTTCAGTTATGTTTATTTAATGTATCTCCAAGTGAAGTAAGAAAGTACATGATATCTAAAACATTTTGAAATGAGTGAAGTTGTGAGAATACAGTTACTGATGGGAAAATAATTGTATAATAGCTGATACTGCCATAATGTGTCAGAATTTAGGGCATGTTGATGGTTAAGAGGAATGATTTTATCTGATAGGAAATCAAATAATTCATGAATTTATTTTTCTAGATTTTATTTAATTTTTCTATCCTGAAAATGTAAGCACTTTTCCTCTTTCAAGATAAATGAATACAGTTATTCCCCCTAGACAAGGAAAAAAGCCAGCCAAGGAAAAGAGCTTCAGAAAAGCAATAAGAGATGTAAATCTCTGTTTACGTATGGTTGTATGTGAAATGCATATGGTTATATGTAAAATAGTGTACGGTTATTTTTTAAAGGAAAAAATGTTTAAATTTGTTTACTTGACTAATATACTTTTTCATTTTTGAAGGCAATGGTGGGAATCTTACAAGTGAATGTATTTGGAGAAGAGAGCACTTTAATGCAGGATTTAAAACCTTTTCGTATTTTAATCAGTTTACTGGACAAGCCTGAGCTAGGTAATATATACTATCCTAGGGCATAAGATCATATATAGTTGCTTTGTATTGCTGCATAATACAAATAAGACAAAGTCATTATTAGAATAATGTTCGTATTTTGAGATTACCTTAAAGTACAAGTTCTCAACAATTCCTTGCCTAAAGTTTACTCTGGAAAGTGGTCCCCAGCCTCTGGAATATAATACCTGAAGATCTGGAATAGAAATGATATAATAATAATAGAAACAACATGCCCAGTAAATTTAATGCACTTGAATCATCCCAAAATCATTCACTGCCCGTACCAAACCGTGGAAAAATTACCTTTCACAAGATTGTGAAAACCAAAACGATTGGAGACTGCTGCTCTAGAAAATTAAGATAGAGATGTTTCTACCTGTCTGCCTGTGAAAGTTGGAGCTATTCCAAAATGCCAGTTCCTGTGGTATTTACTCTGAAATGTTGGAAATAAACTACTACCTGTTGTGATGGAAAGGTTACAACGATCCATAGGTTTTTTCATATTTTCATTTCAGTTATGTTTATTTAATGTATCTCCAAGTGAAGTAAGAAAGTACATGATATCTAAAACATTTTGAAATGAGTGAAGTTGTGAGAATACAGTTACTGATGGGAAAATAATTGTATAATAGCTGATACTGCCATAATGTGTCAGAATTTAGGGCATGTTGATGGTTAAGAGGAATGATTTTATCTGATAGGAAATCAAATAATTCATGAATTTATTTTTCTAGATTTTATTTAATTTTTCTATCCTGAAAATGTAAGCACTTTTCCTCTTTCAAGATAAATGAATACAGTTATTCCCCCTAGACAAGGAAAAAAGCCAGCCAAGGAAAAGAGCTTCAGAAAAGCAATAAGAGATGTAAATCTCTGTTTACGTATGGTTGTATGTGAAATGCATATGGTTATATGTAAAATAGTGTACGGTTATTTTTTAAAGGAAAAAATGTTTAAATTTGTTTACTTGACTAATATACTTTTTCATTTTTGAAGGCAATGGTGGGAATCTTACAAGTGAATGTATTTGGAGAAGAGAGCACTTTAATGCAGGATTTAAAACCTTTTCGTATTTTAATCAGTTTACTGGACAAGCCTGAGCTAGGTAATATATACTATCCTAGGGCATAAGATCATATATAGTTGCTTTGTATTGCTGCATAATACAAATAAGACAAAGTCATTATTAGAATAATGTTCGTATTTTGAGATTACCTTAAAGTACAAGTTCTCAACAATTCCTTGCCTAAAGTTTACTCTGGAAAGTGGTCCCCAGCCTCTGGAATATAATACCTGAAGATCTGGAATAGAAATGATATAATAATAATAGAAACAACATGCCCAGTAAATTTAATGCACTTGAATCATCCCAAAATCATTCACTGCCCGTACCAAACCGTGGAAAAATTACCTTTCACAAGATTGTGAAAACCAAAACGATTGGAGACTGCTGCTCTAGAAAATTAAGATAGAGATGTACATCCAACTGATACATTATCATATGCCTATGCTGTGCTACATAGGTAGCAGAGGAGTCACTTTAAAGATGCTAAACTCCTCTTAATCCTGATTAACTTACTGAAGGTGAAACATTGATGATCTGCTATGACTGTCTTATAGTTACCAGGGTTCAGGGACTTAAGCAAAAATATTTTAGTCATATCAACTTTTTTTCCCACATTTCCTTTGTATTGTGTGTTTTCCCTTTCTTCATTGTGTATTTCTTATATACAAGATCTGTTGGAAAGATAGTTATGGAAGCTGGGACAGAAATTAAGAAAAACCTGGGCAACAATAAAATGAAATAATAAAGTATGTAATTTTATAAAATTATATGCAGATGTTTTAGCAAATAACTCATGAGTTCTCCTACCAACTCTTAAAATAAATGGACAGTATTTGAATATGAAGATAACTTGAGTTGTCCAAATAGCTTTGAGAATGTGTTTCAAATATTATGTGATAATAGGCGAAGTTCAGAAAGTTTAAGATTGGCGTCTCTTATAACAGCAAAGTTTAGCCTTGTAAACATTGGTATTATATGAAGAAATTAAAGTTCACAGAAGTTTAACTTGCCCACGCTGAAAGTGTTATTAACTGGCAAAGTCAAATTTCCCTGATTCTGTAATTTCTGTTAAGTCAACCTATATGTTTAAGTAAACATTTGTTTAGTTATTTGCTATTTTGTGTTACCCTCTCAGGATGTGAAGTTTAGTTTCACCTCTGGAAAAAACATTATTTTTTCAAAATACTTGTTTTAAAGCATATGTTAATTGTGCCAACTTGTAGATAATCATGATCTGTAGTGCTAATCAATTGTTATCTTTAATATGTGTATTAATTTTAGGACCTGTAATCCTAGAAGATGTCTTAATTGAAGTGTTTAGAACATTATATTCTCAGTGCAAAGCAGAATTGGATCTTCAGATGGAACCACCCTTCAGCAAAGATCATGCTCAGTTAAGCAGGTGGATTCAACCGTGGAAAAATTACCTTTCACAAGATTGTAAAAAAGAGACTGCTCTAGAAAATTAAGATAGAGATGTACATCCAACTGATACATTATCATATGCCTATGCTGTGCTACATAGGTAGCAGAGGAGTCACTTTAAAGATGCTAAACTCCTCTTAATCCTGATTAACTTACTGAAGGTGAAACATTGATGATCTGCTATGACTGTCTTATAGTTACCAGGGTTCAGGGACTTAAGCAAAAATATTTTAGTCATATCAACTTTTTTTCCCACATTTCCTTTGTATTGTGTGTTTTCCCTTTCTTCATTGTGTATTTCTTATATACAAGATCTGTTGGAAAGATAGTTATGGAAGCTGGGACAGAAATTAAGAAAAACCTGGGCAACAATAAAATGAAATAATAAAGTATGTAATTTTATAAAATTATATGCAGATGTTTTAGCAAATAACTCATGAGTTCTCCTACCAACTCTTAAAATAAATGGACAGTATTTGAATATGAAGATAACTTGAGTTGTCCAAATAGCTTTGAGAATGTGTTTCAAATATTATGTGATAATAGGCGAAGTTCAGAAAGTTTAAGATTGGCGTCTCTTATAACAGCAAAGTTTAGCCTTGTAAACATTGGTATTATATGAAGAAATTAAAGTTCACAGAAGTTTAACTTGCCCACGCTGAAAGTGTTATTAACTGGCAAAGTCAAATTTCCCTGATTCTGTAATTTCTGTTAAGTCAACCTATATGTTTAAGTAAACATTTGTTTAGTTATTTGCTATTTTGTGTTACCCTCTCAGGATGTGAAGTTTAGTTTCACCTCTGGAAAAAACATTATTTTTTCAAAATACTTGTTTTAAAGCATATGTTAATTGTGCCAACTTGTAGATAATCATGATCTGTAGTGCTAATCAATTGTTATCTTTAATATGTGTATTAATTTTAGGACCTGTAATCCTAGAAGATGTCTTAATTGAAGTGTTTAGAACATTATATTCTCAGTGCAAAGCAGAATTGGATCTTCAGATGGAACCACCCTTCAGCAAAGATCATGCTCAGTTAAGCAGGTGGATTACCAAAAACTTAAGCATGACACAAAGGTCCTCATTTATTGATATTTGTAAAGTAGACATTGTTGTATGAAATTTGTGTTGTGAATGAGTGACTTTGTTTTAAGTTCTTACTGTGCTTTAATAATGTGAATTTTCATAAATAACTGCACTGACCTTTCAAACAGGCATACCTGCTATGTACCCACCACCTTCCAAGATTGATTCTCAGTCTCACCAGTTTAGAAAACTAAACTTTAGCAGTTAATGTGAAGATACAGATTCCAGAAAATTCATTTACACTTATCAAACTCACAAGAGATTAGCTACCACATGTCAGTTAATGAAATGATGTTCGTAATGAAAGCTTGCTTAGTAACCAGGCCTGGTAGTTTGCATGGGGTAGTGCCTCTTGGTGCCTTGACATACTCAGGATATTAGCATACCCTGTTCTCTAAGTCAGTGATAGATATATGCTGACAAAGTCTTGTTTTTTCATTTCTTCTCTACTTTAAGGATCATTCTTGTTTTCCAGTCAAATCTATCATTATGATAATGGATTCAAAACAGCAGTTTCTTCTACACACTTTACATTGGATTTGATTTGGTTTATTTGGCCATACAGTGTGGCTTGTGAGATCTTAGTTCCCTGACAAGAAATTGAACCTGGGCCCTGAGCACTGAAAGCACAGAGTCCTAACCACTATACCTCCAGGAAATTCCCACTTTTCATTTTATTAGTGTCACCTTGATGAGACTTTGGAGGTAACCTTGGATTTCGTAAAGCATACTTTTGTTTATTAAAGCTTTTTAAGACAGTTTTTGCTTTCTCATAAATAAAATCCCCTCTAATTTTTGTTTGAGAATTTAATATTCGCTAACCCTTTACTCTGTTTCATTCTGTATACTGCCTGATCATTTATTTTGTCCTGTGGGGTATCTAGGGGTTCCCAGGTGGCTCAGTGGTAAAGAATCCTCCTACCAACTCAGGAGATGCAGGAGACATAGGTTCGATCCCTGTGTTGAGAAGATCACCTGGAGAAGGAAATGATAAACCACCCAGTATTCTAGCCTGGAAAATTACATGAACGGACGAGCCTGGTGGGCTGTATATAGCCCATGGGGTTGCCGAGTTGGACGTGACTGAGCTACTGAGCACACAGTATTTGATTAACCTTTTGTGCTATAACATGCTAGTTGTATTGACAGTACCTAGCTGTATATAAAAACAATTGTTCTAATTGTTAAGAAGGGTGACAGGAGATGGTAGGTGGGTGGATATTTAATAGGCTATTGGGTTCCCACTTGAAATAGCAAAGCTGGAATGTCAGTAAGATTGACTGTTCACAGTATTAGTTCTTTTTGTTGATTGAAACTCACCCAAATAAACTTAAGTTTTCTCAAACAAATTCTGAATAGTGCAGGAAAGCAGACAAATTCTTTCAGAATCAAGGCTGTCAAAATGAAATCACAGTTCAGTTTACATGTGCTAAGAGAAACAAAGGAATTTAACGCCAAATTCAGAGTCAGGCTCTCATAATAGTTCAAAAAGAACTTCCTGTTCTGCTGGAAGCACAGCTTTTTTTCTTATGCAAGGTTAATTTCTGATCTTAATCATACTTTTAAGTTATGACAGCTCAAATTTGGAAAAATAACTACACATAAAGTAATAATGTGGCAGTAGATAAAAAGTGTTTGTTGCAATATTGTCACTAGCAAATTTTCTAGCAAATATCTAGGAATATGTACCCCCCTAGTAACACTGCAGTCACATTTAAATTTGAAAATGTAGACGTTAATATTTATCAGTTTTTGCATTTCTTTTCTTTTTTTTTTCAGTAAGTTAAGGGAAAATAAGAAAACCGCAGAATTGATTAAAACTGCCAACCTTCTTTTTAATTCCTTTGAGCCTTATTACATGTGGGATTATGTTGCACGTTGGTTTGAAGAATGTTGTAGGTATGTTAAACTGTTTTATTCATTTTAGTCTAATAGCATTCAAAGCCACTCTTTTTTTAAGTTCTTGAGTTTAATAAAAGAAGTGTTCTTTTCTACATTCTAGTACTAATACTGACAGTTATTATTTAATATGACCGTAATCTGTCTCTACCATGTCACTCTAGAATACAGAATCATTAATCCTATAATCTTAGCATTGAAAAAGAATTTAGAGATGAGTCAGCAGCATAGATGAAAAATTTTCCCAGTCTAGAGTATCTGGTTTTCCTTTGTTGTAAAGGAGAGAGCAAATTTGTGGCTGGTGCCTCAGCACACTTTCCCAAAATGCTTCTCACTTGGAACAACAAAAAAATTCCTTCATTATTTTTGTGTTTTTAAAAATGTAGAATCACCCTTATTGTCATTTACCCCTTAGGACTTGAAGCTTAACAAAATGCTCTAAAAACCCAGAAATACTAATGATCCTGGATTCTAGTCTAAATCCGCTGAGAACCAGATTAACTTTCCAAGCCTCAGGACCATATAGGCAAGAAGTGAACATTTATGATCTTGGGCTTAAAAGTCTTTTAAAAATATAAAGCATTAATCCTTTTAATGATTTAGAAAAGTTGCTTGCTTACTCATTGAGTTGCTACAGCTGGATATCACACAACACACACACACATACACCCCACCACCACTTCCACCCCTTCTTTATTTGACCGTGACTACTCCCTGAACAACATTAACAGAACCTTAATTAACCTGGACTGTTCCCTAAGCAACAATAACTGAACCTTCAGTGATGCTACTGAGCCTTCACTTGTGCTGGGTCTTGTATTCTCCCTAGCCCTTCGGGTAAGGTCCTATAAAGAGGTCAGCCCCTTTCAGGAGCCTTCTGTAACGCCCTCAGATCTGCCATCAGAATCAACTTCGTCTTCCCTGTCACGTTGTTACATTACTTGTCTGTATACTTCTCTTTCTTGCTGGCTAGGGACTGTATCATATTCTTTGTGTATTGGGCAGTGTACATGACCGTATCATGTCTTTGATGTAGGACAGTATAGGGTCATGTAGGATTAATAAGATCTCATGTGCATGTTTGTTAGAGGAATGATCTCTACTACTTGGATCAGAAGAGGCTTCCTGGAGGGGAGGTAATGTTTGATCTCAAACCTTGAAGAATGGCTGCATTCTGGATAGGAGAGGCTCAGGTTAGGGGAGGATGACGATCTGAGAGGACACATTGGTATGAACACAGGCTGTGAGGTTAGAAGTCAAGCAGCGAATGATTCACTGTAACTAAGAGAGGAGATGTGTAGAGGGAGAGATGGGAAATAAGTTCCAAACACAGAGAACCATCCAGAATATTTGGAGGTTCAGGTTGGGACTTACAGGGAGAGGTTCAGCGTAGGAATCTTGCTTTGGGAATTTTCCACATAGAGATACCATAGTGTCCTAGGGGAAGGGAAGCATGCTGCGTCCCAAGAACTTAACTATGTGCATCCCAGCGTGGACATGACTCACATTAAAAAGACAAGAATGTTGTCACGTGTATTCAGATCACTTGATATAATACTTGATTAAGTGAATTTTGTCCTTTTAGGAGGACACTGCATGCCAGACTTCAGATTGGCCCTGGAGATAGTAGTGAGTCTTCTGAGTTACAGCTGACCAGTTTCTGCTTACTGGTGGATTTTTTGTTGGATATAGTTTCTTTGGTAAGATTGCCTTGGTTAAAAAAAAATGCTGGGGAAATGTAATAATATAGTTCAAATATTTCATGTTGAAGCTAGACCTCATCTTTAAATAAATACCATTTTAAAATTGATTTTCCCCTTTTGGGATAGTTTTTTAAATAAAAATTTTCAAGGCTTTTGTCCTCTGACCTATTGTATATAATACATATACAATTCTTATATAATATATGGAATATAGTTCATAATTGCATGTTATTGAAGTCTCATATGTTTGGTATATAGTAGTCTAATGCTGCCTTTGTATTCATTAATGATTCTATTAAATGAATACTGTTGGAAATCTTTTCCCCTTTTCTCTCCTCAATTCTTTGCTTTCTGATTTTGAAGCCTACTAGAAGTATGAGGGTGCTATGTCAGGTATGACATTTAGCCTGTTTTGTTTTTAACTGATTGCATTCACTTTTGTTATGTTATAATTTCAGTAATATAACAGATAAAATGGGGGTTCTTTTATACTATGTGGTTTGAAGTACTTGAATTGAGAGTTTTGGAATAGAAATTTTATGTCATTAATAATAAATGACCAGTGTTAACTAAGAGCATGATACATATAAAATGAGTACAATTATTTCTCTCTTTTTTTAATATAGATTAAAAGAAAATAACATAACTTTGGGGTTATACACTCTATACACTTTGGTGATTTCGCTGTTATTTTCAGGAGACATATATTGAAATCCAGACAGAACACTTGCCTCAGTTGCTGCTCCGGATGATATCCGCCCTGACAAGCCACCTCCAGACATTGCACTTGACCGAACTCACAGATGCACTGAGGCTCTGCTCCAAGATTCTGAGCAAGGTTCAGCCTCCTCTGTTATCTGCCAGCACTGGAGGTGTGTTGCAGATTCCAAGTGGGCAGAACAACTCGGTCAAGGAGTGGGAAAACAAAAAGGTAATGTTTCAGTATTATTTTTTAGTTCTAGACCAATTGTATTTCTTCAAGGTAGAGCCATTTCTAACTAAAATCATTTACACATAATCATTTAAATATTAGTGAATCTTTCCTAGTACTCAGTGTTCTGGCAGTAGACCATCTCGTAGGCTTTTTTTGGCTCCAGTGCAATTTAACTGTTTGTATCCACAACATATATAGAGAAATATAATGCAAGCAACATACATAATTTAAAATTTTCTGGTAGTTGCATTAAAAAAAAAAAACAGAAACAGGGCTTCCCTGGTGGTTCAGTGGGTAAAGAATCCGCCTTGCAGTGCATGGGGCACAGGTTCAATCCCTGACCCAGGATGATCCCACGTGCCATGGAGCGGCTGGACTGGTGTGTCCAATTACCGAGCCGGAGCTCTGGCGCGCGTGCACCCAGAGCCAGCGCTCTGCAGTGAGAGAGGCCGCTGCAGTGGGAGGCCCACACATGCCAAAGAATAAAAAGATGGATGAAAATAAACATAAATTTAAAAAGAGCAAAAAAAAGACATCAGAAGCAGGTGAAAATAATTTTAATTATATTTATCCCATTAGAGCAGATATATTGCCATTTCAACATGTAATCTATATAAAATCAATGTAACATAAAAAATATTAGACATGTTACATATTTTGGTACTGTCTTCAAAATTCCACTTTGTATTCTATACTTACAGTACATTCAATATTCAATTTTTATTAGAAGTACCTGCTCTGTACTTAATTTCATAAAATTTACATTTGCAAGTTAAAATCACATACCAAGGTTGTTTATGTTTGCTCACACCTAAATTAAGTATTGCTTCTAAAATTTTAATTAAAATTAATTGTATTAAAAAGTTTAGTTTCTCAGATCAGCCACATACATCTCAAGTGCTCACTAGGCCACCTGCTGCTAGAACTATCCTATTAAACAGCAGATTTATAATCTAAACTTTATTGGTCCTCTTTATATATACACTAAATTTTTAACATGTTCTTGAAATCCAGAATCTTTTTGCTCTCCTCAGTCTTCTGGATTCTTAATGCTTACTTTATGATGTTGAGTAGAATTGTAACATAGTTGACCCTTGAACAACAGAGGTTTGAACCGAGTGGGTCCATTTATATGCAGATTTTTTTTACTGAATATATTTGATAATTTTTTGAGATTTGTGAAAATTGTGAAAAGTTCTCAAGACAAACCATGTGACCTAGAAATAACTGTAAAAAATTTAAAAAAAAGGTATGTCATGAATTCTTAGAGGATATTTATAGATATACATATAACATACAAAATGTGTTTTAATCAGCTGTTTATGTTACTGATAAGACTTCCTAGTCAACTGTAAGCTTTGAGTATATAAGTTTTAGGGGTGTCAAAATTTATATGTGGATTTTTAGCTCTATAGGGCCTCAGTGCCTCTAAGCCCAACATTTCTCAGGGTCAAATATAATTTTAATGTTTGGCACTACTAACATATTTAAACAGGTATGGAAAAATCAACAATTTAAAAGTTTTCAGGTTTATAATAATAATGCTTTTTAGTACATATTAAAACAGTGATGGATCATGTAATTCTGTTGAATTTAGGCACAAAGGCTCTATGTTAAAACAAAGATTTAACAGATCCTAGCAGACAAGATTCGTTACCTAAATCCTGTGTTTGTGCAGTTGCCCTTACTTTTTTTTCGGTTGCTTTTTAATTTTGTCAACCTGGCAAAATATTATCAGGATGATTTCATCATACACCCTTTTCCATCAGATCTTAACCCTAAAACTTTTTTCTTGGACCTTCTAAATATACTGCTATTCATGTATGAAATGAACTTCGCTGTCAAATAATTTAAATATATCTCAGGATTATCCTATGTAAAATAAAATTAGTCTGATTCCTTCCTACCTAAAATCACATACCAAGGTTGTTTATGTTTGCTCACACCTAAATTAAGTATTGCTTCTAAAATTTTAATTAAAATTAATTGTATTAAAAAGTTTAGTTTCTCAGATCAGCCACATACATCTCAAGTGCTCACTAGGCCACCTGCTGCTAGAACTATCCTATTAAACAGCAGATTTATAATCTAAACTTTATTGGTCCTCTTTATATATACACTAAATTTTTAACATGTTCTTGAAATCCAGAATCTTTTTGCTCTCCTCAGTCTTCTGGATTCTTAATGCTTACTTTATGATGTTGAGTAGAATTGTAACATAGTTGACCCTTGAACAACAGAGGTTTGAACCGAGTGGGTCCATTTATATGCAGATTTTTTTTACTGAATATATTTGATAATTTTTTGAGATTTGTGAAAATTGTGAAAAGTTCTCAAGACAAACCATGTGACCTAGAAATAACTGTAAAAATTAAGAAAAAGGTATGTCATGAATTCTTAGAGGATATTTATAGATATACATATAACATACAAAATGTGTTTTAATCAGCTGTTTATGTTACTGATAAGACTTCCTAGTCAACTGTAAGCTTTGAGTATATAAGTTTTAGGGGTGTCAAAATTTATATGTGGATTTTTAGCTCTATAGGGCCTCAGTGCCTCTAAGCCCAACATTTCTCAGGGTCAAATATAATTTTAATGTTTGGCACTACTAACATATTTAAACAGGTATGGAAAAATCAACAATTTAAAAGTTTTCAGGTTTATAATAATAATGCTTTTTAGTACATATTAAAACAGTGATGGATCATGTAATTCTGTTGAATTTAGGCACAAAGGCTCTATGTTAAAACAAAGATTTAACAGATCCTAGCAGACAAGATTCGTTACCTAAATCCTGTGTTTGTGCAGTTGCCCTTACTTTTTTTTCGGTTGCTTTTTAATTTTGTCAACCTGGCAAAATATTATCAGGATGATTTCATCATACACCCTTTTCCATCAGATCTTAACCCTAAAACTTTTTTCTTGGACCTTCTAAATATACTGCTATTCATGTATGAAATGAACTTCGCTGTCAAATAATTTAAATATATCTCAGGATTATCCTATGTAAAATAAAATTAGTCTGTCTTACTTTCCTTCCTACCTGCTTATTATTTATATGGGATATATATTGATTCCCTTATTGGACAATTCACTTTACTGTGCAATTTTTCCTTTATTTATAACTCTAGGAGCTTCCTAGGAATAAAACTAAAACACATATTATCTGTGACTGATTGGCTTTTTTTTTTTTGAATGAGATTTCTAAAAGTTGAAGATAAACTATAGCATTCTTTCAATAGCATATTCAAATATGTGAATATTTACTATGTAGAAGACACCTGAGGCACTTTACTGGTGATTACAGGTAAGGTAAATAGGAACATCCATTCATATTAAGTGAAAAAAATTCAATGATATGCTTTTTTTAAAATATAATGGTTCATTAGCTTAAGTATGCTTCCTTCCCTTAAAAATTATAAATCTAATTCTGTCTCCATGCATTTAATACATTTTTGTAAAATCAGTGTGTTGTATCTTTACATTCAAATGACACTTTATTATAAAACAGTCTGAACCATAGTTATGTAACATAGACCATAAAATAATAAGCTAATGACAGTTTTACCATTTAAATATGACTTATTTTTTAAACTGTGTTAATACAGAATTTTTCAAAGGAGAAAAATTAACAGATTTAGTTCAGATAGCCTCCTCGGGTCTTCGGCATCATCATGTGAAAAGTTCTCTTGCTGTTATAGAGACAGTGATCTGCTACAGTGAAGGAAGCGTGTAGCTTGGAATCATCTAATCTGAGCTCTTCTGCTAAATACTAAGCTTATTTGCTGTGATCTTGGGCAGGTTGGAGCCTCAGTTTTCTTACCTTTGAAATAGAGAAAACAACCTCTGTCCATTCAGCGCCCTCTCTGTGTATCCACTGGTGGACTAAGCACACCGTGGGGGAACTCTGCCCTTCCCAATGCTTTTTTCCCACTTGGAAGACACATATTAAGCAAATAATTGCACACTTAATTATAGCTGTGATACATGTATGAACGAAGGTATGGAATGGAAAGAAATCTGGGAAACGGGGTGATCTGACCTAGATCAGGGACCAGGAAAGGCTTTCTTGAGGAAGGATTGTTTGTGTGGAGCTCTAGAGGATTCAGGGCAGGTGAGGTGGGAAGAAGAGAGCACTTAGCAGAGGAAGAAGCATCTGCACAGGCTCTCAGACAGGAGGGAGGACGCGCCGTGCAGACAGCGAGGAGAGACGCTACTGTCAACATTGGTGTGGGCCACGCCTTACAGAGCCCCTAAAACTTATATTGCTTCTTTATCTTAGGAGCAATGGGAAAACACTGATGGGGAAAAGGCAAGTGACATAATCAGGTTTGTGTATTAGAAAAATTGCTTTGGCTGCAGTGTGGAGTATGGGTGTGAGAAACGAATGGATGTGGGGAGACCTGCAGCAGTGCAGGGGAGAGGTGGTGGTAACAGGCACTAGCGTGATGGGAGTGAAGACAGAAATGGATGGCCATGTGCTGAGGAGGGAACGTCTGCACGCTGTAGAAATGGTAGGGTAAGGAGAAATTACTAACATGTATTGAATGTTTAATAAGTGGCAGGTACTACATACACTCTTTATTTAGTCCTCAGGTTCACTGTAAAATGTAGGAATTTATTGCCATCTCCGTTGCGTAGATTAGGTAACCAGGCTTTGGAGAGGTTCAGTGATTTGCCAGGCTGGAAAGTGGCAGAGACTTTGCTGACTGGCGGCAGGCGCCCTCGACCACCGTGCTGGAGGATGTAGGGAGAGCCAAGGCGTGGTGGAGGAAGTACCAAGAATCACTGTTAGGCTTGTGCCTTCCTGGTTGCATGAATGGTGGTGTCACTCTCTGAGGCTCAGAACACTGGGTGAGACCCAGCTTTGTGGCAGCATTTAGTGCTTATGGGTTTCCAAATACTCTTAGCGCGGCTTGGAGCCTCAGTTTTCTTACCTTTGAAATAGAAAACAACCTCTGTCCATTCAGCGCTCTCTGTGTATCCACTGGTGGACTAAGCACACCGTGGGGGAACTCTGCCCTTCCCAATGCTTTTTTCCCACTTGGAAGACACATATTAAGCAAATAATTGCACACTTAATTATAGCTGTGATACATGTATGAACGAAGGTATGGAATGGAAAGAAATCTGGGAAACGGGGTGATCTGACCTAGATCAGGGACCAGGAAAGGCTTTCTTGAGGAAGGATTGTTTGTGTGGAGCTCTAGAGGATTCAGGGCAGGTGAGGTGGGAAGAAGAGAGCACTTAGCAGAGGAAGAAGCATCTGCACAGGCTCTCAGACAGGAGGGAGGACGCGCCGTGCAGACAGCGAGGAGAGACGCTACTGTCAACATTGGTGTGGGCCACGCCTTACAGAGCCCCTAAAACTTATATTGCTTCTTTATCTTAGGAGCAATGGGAAAACACTGATGGGGAAAAGGCAAGTGACATAATCAGGTTTGTGTATTAGAAAAATTGCTTTGGCTGCAGTGTGGAGTATGGGTGTGAGAAACGAATGGATGTGGGGAGACCTGCAGCAGTGCAGGGGAGAGGTGGTGGTAACAGGCACTAGCGTGATGGGAGTGAAGACAGAAATGGATGGCCATGTGCTGAGGAGGGAACGTCTGCACGCTGTAGAAATGGTAGGGTAAGGAGAAATTACTAACATGTATTGAATGTTTAATAAGTGGCAGGTACTACATACACTCTTTATTTAGTCCTCAGGTTCACTGTAAAATGTAGGAATTTATTGCCATCTCCGTTGCGTAGATTAGGTAACCAGGCTTTGGAGAGGTTCAGTGATTTGCCAGGCTGGAAAGTGGCAGAGACTTTGCTGACTGGCGGCAGGCGCCCTCGACCGCCGTGCTGGAGGGGATGTAGGGAGAGCCCGAAGGCGTGGTGGAGGAAGTACCAAGAATCACTGTTAGGCTTGTGCCTTCCTGGTTGCATGAATGGTGGTGTCACTCTCTGAGGCTCAGAACACTGGGTGAGACCCAGCTTTGTGGCAGCATTTAGTGCTTATGGGTTTCCCCTGGTAGCTCGGATGGTGAGGAAGCTGCCTTCTGGGCAGGAGACGCAGATTTGATCCCTGGTCGGGAAGATCCCTAAAGAAGGGAATCGTTCCCTACTTCAGTATTCTTGCCTGGGAGGATTCCATGGACAGAGGAGCCTGGCAGGCTACACTCCGTGGGATCCAGAGTCAGACACAACTGAGTAACTAACAGTGTATACATCTTCAGGGATCTTTCAGATCAGATTATGCTCTGGCACAATCACTCGAGGGGTGTATGATGTATACAGCTCTTGTTTACTTAAACTGAGCCAGAAAATATGCTTGATGAGTATCCTCTGCCCATCCTTATAGAGAAGGAAGTGTGTCCATTCCAACTCTACTTCAGTAGTTGGTTCATTTTTATGTTGTCATTAATTATCTCTTCTCTTTGAGATCTGAAACAGTTTCTTTTGTTGCAAGTACCTAATGTGGCAGATAGCATGGGTTCAATAACTGTTTGTTGAAAGAATGTAAGTTTAACAGCAAACATTTGAATTCAATTTTACTTGTTTTAGATAGAAATTTCACATGCATCTGGTCCTGATTAGAAGACCTAGTTTCTACTTTTATTTCTAGTTTTTAAAGTGTAATTTTTTCATCCTTACATCTCATTATTTGCACTATTTAGAATAAGGAAAGTGATTTCATGAGATTGATTGAATAAATTGTTAGTTTGAAAATAAGGACATAGATCCTAGAGAGTTTTACATATATGTATTTTGTCCTCAAGAACCTAAGCATAAGTTATGCCTATAGCAAATAATAAGTTATTTATTGAATGACTGTACATTAATTAGAACTGTGTCAGTATTTCCTATTATCATAGATACATGAGTCAATCATAGAAAGTGTTTTAAGAGTCAACCAAATACGTGGAATAGGTGGTGAAATGTGAATTAAGTTGTAAGGCTAATGTAAAGCTTGACTTCTTTGAAAATGTGACTATTTAATTTTAACTTCTAATATATTCTTTTTAGCTATTCAGCCTTCTGCTCTTTTTATTCTGTACTAGGTATCATCAGTTTCTCTTGAAAATCCTACCGAAGTGTTTGAAGATGGAGAAAACCCACCGAGTAGTCGCTCATCAGAGAGTGGGTTCACCGAGTTCGTACAGTACCAGGCAGAGCGAGCTGACGACGTGGACAGAGAGCTGAGCGCAGGGCAGGGCGCAGCGGCCATCCCCGCAGGCAGCACCTCCTCCGAGACAGAGACGGCCTCCACGGTGGGATCGGAAGAAACCATCCTCCAGCCGCCTTCTGTAATCACTCAGGGGACAGCACCCCGCAGCGGGAAGGCCACCCAGAAAACCGCCATGCAGTGCTGCCTGGAGTACGTCCAGCAGTTTCTCACCAGACTCATCAACCTCTACATCGTCCAGAGCAGCGCGCGCTCGCCAGCTTTGGCTCCGGAGCATCAGCGGGGTCTCAGTGGAGAGCAGAGAGAGGCTTTGAACTGGGACAGGGATTCCCAGGGAGATATGAAAGAGAGAAACCTAAGTAAACAAAGGACCTCCAAAGAATACCTCTCTGTCTTCCTCGCTGCCTGTCAGCTCTTCCTCGAGTGCTCCAGCTTCCCAGTTTACATTGCTGAGGGGAACCATACCTCAGAGTTACGCTCTGAAAAACCAGATACGGGTAAGGTCATCTCTGTTTTATTTGTTTAAACATATTTTCTATGAAAAAAAAATTCTATGGCATGCTCTCCCCATACCTTTATTTTAAGAAATACTCAGATCTTAAAACTGGGATTTTTTTTAGCCAGTTAATTTTTTAAATTGTTATTTTAATTCATAATTTTTTAAATGAAACACTGTCATTATGAGGAGATTGATGTCAGAAAATCTTGTGATTTTGATGTCTTTCACAGTGCTTGCAAGCAAGCGGAGGCTGAGAAGGAGATTAACTCCTTTCTTTGAACGTGTAGACCCACTGATTTCCTTTAAGACTAGCATCATACTTGTTTACCTTCACTTATGTGTATGTATACACACATAGTGCAGTGAGCTACATAATGTTTATTGACTTATAAACTTTTGTTAGGACAGAAAATAGAATGTGTGACTTTTCTTTTTTTTAATATTTTCTGTTTGTTTATCTTTTGGAGGGTGGGGTGGAGGGGGATGGGCGGACCACTTCTATTGGTCTTTCATTTCTCTATTTTCATCCGTCTTTGTTTTCTGGCTCCTGTGGGCCTCCCATCGCGGTGGCCACTGTCGTCGCAGAGCACTGGCTCTGGGCGCACGCGCGCCAGAGCTCCGGCTCGGTAATTGGACACATCGGTCCAGCCGCTCCGCAGCACAGGGGACCTTCCCAGGCCAGGGATCGAACCGGCGCCCCTTGCACTGCAAGGCGGTGTCTTTACCCACTGGACCACCAGGGGAAGCCCCGTATTTTTTAAATATTAAAAACTTCATATTTATGAAGTTTACTGTTGCTGCTTTATTTTCTAAAAGCTCTAGTGTATATGAGAAACCATGGTTTTGTTCACAGAGCAAGGCCTGAAGTCATGGGGCATAAGCGCTTTGTTTTTAGAAATTAACTTGGAAGATAGCGTATGCCTGAGAGTTCACTCTGATGCACTGTGTTGGCTTCCGGCTTCTGTTTTCAGACTGGGAGCATGTGCAGCCTCCACTGTGGCTCCAGACGCTGATGCACGCGTGCAGCCAGGCAGGTGATTTCAGTGTGCAGAGCGTTGCCATTTCACTGGTGATGGACCTGGTAGGACTGACTCAGTCTGTGGCCATGGTCGCTGGGGAAAACATCAACAGTGTGGAACCTGCACAGCCCTTAAGTCCAAACCAGGGGAGAGTAGCTGTGGTCATTAGACCTCCACTCACGCCGGGTAATCTGCGATACATTGCTGAGAAGACTGAATTTTTCAAGGTGAGCAGAACTAAGATGAGATTTTACCTGATTTTCTTAGCAAGGATTTCAAAGGTGACAGTCAGGTTTAATGGAACGCCTCTTAACATCATATTGTATAGGAAAGGATACCACCTTTTGATCAGACTAGCTTAGCTAGTCTTACCCTCAGTTTTGTGAGGGCGAAAAAAGATAAGGATGAGGGTAGTGTTAGGGTAAAGAGAAAAATTCATTTATATAGTAAAATATAATTTCCAAATAAAATGGTTGTGACACTAGCTTTTCATAGAGTACCTCAGGTCTCCAAAATGCCTAGAAAAAATTTTCTGACTCTAAATTGTCTGATGATCATCCGTGATGTAGTGTCATTCGGGAAAAAAATGCGTTGATTTCTATCATAGACAGTACCTACGATATCCTCTTCATAGAAGGAATATCAAGTGCATTTGGCTCTAATGGAGATTCTTTGTATATAAAATATCTTTTTTTTTTTTTTAAAGATTTATTTATTTATTTATTTTGGGCAGGGGTCGGGTTGGGGAGGGAAGGGAGCAGGCGGGCCACTTCTATTGGTCTTCCATTTCTCTATGTTCATCCGTCTTTGTTCTTTGGCTCCTGTCGGCCTCCCATCGGGGTGGCGTCTGTCGCTGCAGAGAGCCGGCTCTGGGCGCATGTGCTCCAGAGCTCTGGCTCGGTAATTGGACACATCAGTCCAGCCGTTCCACGGCACATGGGATCTTCCCAGGCCAGGGCTCAAACCGGCGCCCCTTGCACTGCAAGGCGGTGTCCTTACCCACTGGACCACCAGGGGAAGCCCTGTATATAAAATATCTTAATCTAACCTCAAGTCACTGTACCCCTCAGAGTTTTTCCTACTAGGTTAGAGTTAGGTTCTGTAATGTGATAGTGAACTTTGATGACTGTTGCATATTTTTTTTTTTGGTTGTTGCGTCTATATCAAGGCTGTCATAGATCATCAGGTGCTGTGTTAACACATGTGATACTGAAATACATACAACCCATTTTATGGTTTAAGAAGTTTGGATATTTGGACTATGAATTACACTTCACCTTGCAACGCACAACTATAAACACTTAACTGCCTTCAGTGTGGGGTTATATCTTCTTAAAGATAATGTATTCTAGCATCACTTTACTAGACATCACTAAAATAGCGAAATGAAGTCTTATCTGGGCCATGTAAAAAGTATCTGATGTGTAAAGATATCTGATATGTTTAAATATGTTTAGAGTAAATGTAATTAAAGGACCGTCGTAAGAGATTTGAAAAGCCTGGATGACCAGAAGTGAGCAGATGGAAAGCTATACTTTCAGGTCTCATTTCAGTGGCATAGTGAGTGTTAAGACCTTCTAGGTCTGGCAGTCAAGTGAGCAGATGGAAAGCTATACTTTCAAGTCTCATTTCAGTGGCATAGTGAGTGTTAAGACCTTCTAGGTCTGGCAGTCAAGTGAGCAGATGGAAAGCTATACTTTCAAGTCTCATTTCAGTGGCATAGTGAGTGTTAAGACCTTCTAGGTCTGGCATGTCAGGGGCTTGTATGTGCCTAATCGGAAGTGTTTGTTAAATAAGTCCTCATTTACGATGGTGTGACACTGTGACCTTTACGTCTCTTTTTACAGTGTGTAGCCTTAACGTTGTGGAATCAGCTGGGAGATGGGACGCCTCAGCATCACCAGAAGAGTGTGGAACTGTTTTATCAATTGCATAACTTGGTTCCTTCTTCTAGCATCTGTGAAGATGTGATAAGTCAGCAGTTGACCCATAAAGATAAGGTAAATTCTTCTCTTCTGACCCTGTGCCCACTGTACCCTCTGCTTCCATTTGACTGAAAGGTAAATTAAGGAAACTCTAGGAAAATTATTGCATATAGCATCTGAATAAGATAACTTCATTCAGAATGATCATCATGTTTAAAAAAGATGTGTTCTTTTTAGAAGAAAGTGCTTTATATAAATGGCAGTAGTATGAAAAGTCAAAACAACCCAAAATCAAACGCTGGGTTTATTTCTTGGTCCAGGATACCAGCTGTGGGGAGTAATGATTAAAGTTGTTGCTGGTCCAAGTTCTGGGGTCATTTAAAGATGTATTCAGTGACCTCAATTATGAAACTGGTCGATATATTAATTAAATGTGTGTGAAATGACATTTATAAGGTATAGAATGCTAGTATGTGAGATTATGGGCTTTCCTGCTGGCTCAGATTGTAAAGAATGCCTGCAATGCAGAAGACCTGGGTTTGATCCCTAGGTCAGGAAGATCCCTTGGAGGAGGGAGTGGCTACCCACTCTACTGTTCTTGCCTGGAAAATTCCATGGACATAGAATAAATAAGAATTTTGAACCCTAAAGTGTATAAAGTATAAATTGAAAGTGTCAGAGTAAAGATGACTTGGTTATGAGTGGGCCTGAAAAGAAGCTGGAATGATCACTCTGGTTGACCTCTTCAAGATAACCTAATGAAATTTGTGTCTTCCTGTGTTTGCTCTGTAATATTAATCAAAAATGAATGTTGAGTAAATGAAGCATTTGGTAGCAGGGAAGCGGCAAATGGACTAAATGAGAGGAATGAATGAAAATTTTGTTCCAAGAACAGTGTTAAAATTCTAGTCTACTTCAATACCTTCTTTCAGAAATGTTCAGAAAATTTTAAATGAAGCCTTGTATTTTAATGTAATAATTTGCTTTATATTAAATATAAATCTAGGATAAATTATATCCCTATTTACTTGTATAACATTTCATTTTAAAGAAGTACCAAGTTTTGAATAAAGATATTATATATCCATGAAAAAATTAAAACACCTGTTGTTACTTTTTTCTTACATTGTATTGGTTGAGGTACAAAATGCAGGCTTCATTGGAAAAGCATTTATTAAACCCATAGAAAAAGCCAGAAAAAGCACTCCTCTAACCTGTCACAAGCAATTTAGACAATTACAGTCTGATGTGGGGGTCTTAAACTTGAAAGATTCCACAAATGCTGGAGTAAGACTTTAAAATTTTTATAGTGTTAGAATTTCTATGTGATTTCTATTAAGGCATTCTTATTTAATATCAAATACTGGTCTTAATAATTTTAATTATTTTATAAAGTCAAAACAACCCAAAATCAAACGCTGGGTTTATTTCTTGGTCCAGGATACCAGCTGTGGGGAGTAATGATTAAAGTTGTTGCTGGTCCAAGTTCTGGGGTCATTTAAAGATGTATTCAGTGACCTCAATTATGAAACTGGTCGATATATTAATTAAATGTGTGTGAAATGACATTTATAAGGTATAGAATGCTAGTATGTGAGATTATGGGCTTTCCTGCTGGCTCAGATTGTAAAGAATGCCTGCAATGCAGAAGACCTGGGTTTGATCCCTAGGTCAGGAAGATCCCTTGGAGGAGGGAGTGGCTACCCACTCTACTGTTCTTGCCTGGAAAATTCCATGGACATAGAATAAATAAGAATTTTGAACCCTAAAGTGTATAAAGTATAAATTGAAAGTGTCAGAGTAAAGATGACTTGGTTATGAGTGGGCCTGAAAAGAAGCTGGAATGATCACTCTGGTTGACCTCTTCAAGATAACCTAATGAAATTTGTGTCTTCCTGTGTTTGCTCTGTAATATTAATCAAAATGAATGTTGAGTAAATGAAGCATTTGGTAGCAGGAAGCGGCA
Source organism: Tragulus kanchil (assembly GCA_022376925.1). Taxonomy (NCBI): domain Eukaryota; kingdom Metazoa; phylum Chordata; class Mammalia; order Artiodactyla; family Tragulidae; genus Tragulus; species Tragulus kanchil. Next base: position 184,287,205 of record JAIOJX010000026.1, read on the forward strand.
AATGGACTAAATGAGAGGAATGAATGAAAATTTTGTTCCAAGAACAGTGTTAAAATTCTAGTCTACTTCAATACCTTCTTTCAGAAATGTTCAGAAAATTTTAAATGAAGCCTTGTATTTTAATGTAATAATTTGCTTTATATTAAATATAAATCTAGGATAAATTATATCCCTATTTACTTGTATAACATTTCATTTTAAAGAAGTACCAAGTTTTGAATAAAGATATTATATATCCATGAAAAAATTAAAACACCTGTTGTTACTTTTTTCTTACATTGTATTGGTTGAGGTACAAAATGCAGGCTTCATTGGAAAAGCATTTATTAAACCCATAGAAAAAGCCAGAAAAAGCACTCCTCTAACCTGTCACAAGCAATTTAGACAATTACAGTCTGATGTGGGGGTCTTTAACTTGAAAGATTCCACAAATGCTGGAGTAAGACTTTAAAATTTTTATAGTGTTAGAATTTCTATGTGATTTCTATTAAGGCATTCTTATTTAATATCAAATACTGGTCTTAATAATTTTAATTATTTTATCCATTGTTATCATATCACTTAATCTTTTCCAAATAATCTAAAAGCTGATGTGATATTTTTGTATAGAAATACCTTTTTAGGTCCTTAAATTTTTAATCTAATAGACCAACTTTATAAGTGATAAGTTCATTTGGGATTCTGGGATCAAAAGCAAATTATATGGTGCCATGAAATTAACTACTGTGCATTTATACTAAAATGCGGGGGGAAGTGCTTCCTATGCTCAGGATATCGCTACATTAGTTCATTCTATCTCCTGTTATAAAATAATTGAGTAAACTGATCACCTGAACTAAATAACAGTTTATATGCCAGCAGGAAATGATCCTTAATTTTAATATTTGTTAATATCTAAGCGTTTTATACATTTACATAAAAAATACAGCTTATTTCATCATGTACTGGAATACTGTGAACATTGAACATAATACTGTCTTAAACAGCAACTTTGTTTTTACTAAAAATCACTTAATATCTTCAGTGGACGATAAAATCATCTCCCGTGTTTGTCCTCAGAAAATAAGGATGGATGCGCACGCAAAGTTTGCAGTTCTTTGGCATTTAACAAGGGACCTCCACATAAATAAGTCTTCATCTTTTGCACGGTCTTTCGACAGGTTGGTTACATTTTATATTCAGGTCTGTTGAGGGGTGGGAGTTAAGTAGGAAAGAGTGGCTTTTATTGCTTTGCCAGGTAAAGGGAGCCATAGGGGGCTAATTTATTCAAGTTTTATAGTCTGATATCTTCATGTTTATTTTCTCGAATCCCCTGGCTAATTTGGTAGGAATAGGAGAGAGCAATTTGCAGATTTTATAAGGATAATTTACGATTGTTTAATCTGGACTATATTAAAAGGCATGGCATTTTCATTTATCCAAGCAATCTTCCCTGTCTAGTTCCAGAGCACCTAGGGCCCCTTCCTCTCATCGCGTGATCTCATCATGTTCCTGCTATGTGCCAGGCATTCTTGGTGTTAAGGCTATAGCAACAGATAAAGCCTTCTGTAGTCTACATATAGTCACATTCAGTGAGATTTCATATAAACAGCAGATTGTATGTTTCTCTAGCGATTATTCCCAGTCTTTCCTAAACTGGACATTAGCATCTATAACTAAAATGCTGACAGATCGCTTCCATGGATTCAAAAAATCTGTAGCTGCCTGAGAATGGTTTTGCTGTTCATCTGGACTACACAGATGATTCATACCCAACATATGGGATTTGCAGTAACTTCCAAGCAAATGCCATGTATAGGTAGCTTTGCATGCCTTGGCATGGGATAGCAGTCTCACCAGCTAGTCTCATAGCAGTGACCCCACTCATGATAAGAGGTGTACTCTACTAGATGTCATTTCAGCTGGTGTGAAGCAGCATCCCAGTTTTATGATGCTCTGCCACAAAGCCCCTGTAGTCAGCCGGGCCCTGGGACTGGAGGCTTTACAGATACCGTCTCCAACTCAGTAACCACGGGCTCCCCTCGTGTCCGTGAGGCAGGGAAAGCTCTGGGAGGTTAAGTGATTTTCCCCAAAATCATCACGTGTGAGGTAAAGCGGATGGCCCAGATTTGCATCTTGGATTTTCTGATTCCAAACCATACCTCCACATCTTGTACAGAAGGTCTTTCCTTGCCTTAAGCACATGGCTTCAACTTATAAAGAGAGTGGGAGCAGAGGGGCACAGAGCAACTTGAAAGTAGTGTTGACTTGCAGAGGGTTCAGTATTTGGTAATAACAAACAGTAATGTGTTGCTAAAATAACACTAATTCTCTAAGGCTTTTTTTCTTCATAGTATTTATCTTATAAAAGTAGTATATGCTTGTGAAATTTCAAAAAGCACAAATGTCTAGAATAGAGAAGACCGTTTTCTCCTTTCTGATGGTATCTACTGAGAATGGGATTAAGATTATTAAAACATGTGGTCAAAAATTATTCTAAAGTATGATTACTGTAATATGGTTAATTCAAAGTAAGAAACACAACTTATAATGTAAATTTTAGAAACATTAGAGTGTTATAACTAAAGTAGGTGTTCTGTCCTTTGTTTTAATTATCGGTGTTTTGTAGGTCGCTGTTCATCATGTTAGATAGCCTTAACAGTCTCGATGGTTCCACCAGCTCTGTGGGACAAGCCTGGCTGAACCAGGTCCTGCAGAGACATGATATCGCGAGAGTTTTGGAACCACTGCTATTGCTTTTGCTTCATCCCAAAACTCAGAGGGTTTCAGTGCAGCGAGTACAAGCAGAACGTTATTGGAATAAGACTCCCTGTTACCCTGGAGAAGAGAGCGACAAGCATTTCATGCAAAACTTTTCCTGCAGCAATGGTGAATATCGCATGGAAGTAGAAAAACTTTATTTAGAATTAAATTATTAAATAACGAGAGGCGAACATAGCAGTGCTATGGGAAGGGAATCAGATGTGAGAATTTCTTCACGGGCTGGTTTCCTCCCCTCCGCATGCACTGCTGCAACTTGTGTGGGCCGTGTCCATATCCGTATGTACCCATCACTGACCACCTTAGGGGACTTGGATCTCTGTTACTGGCTAACTCTTTTCAGCTCTGGTCAGAAGTATTCTTCAGTATTAGCAGACAGCCTTTAGACTCCCTAGTCTTGGTTCCGTAGTGTTCTGTAGATGCTCCCCCAGGAATCTGGAGTAAGATTTTAGTGCCCATTACTATTTCATGTGTCTTTTTTCTCACCTCTAAAATGGGGATGATGATACCCAGCTCTCAAGACTTTATGGTGAACATCAGATATGGTCATGTTGGTGATATGCTTAGTGCAGTGATGGCCATATCATAAGTGTTTGATATTCACTATTACTATTAATAGACTACTGTTACTATTAATAGTAATTAATAGACATTCAGATTGTCAAATGATACCCTCTGTAATGCACCAATAATGGCCCTTAGGTTATTATGCAAAAGACTCATTTTCATTTTATTTCTTGTCAAATAATCCTGTGAGGTCAGTAATGAAAAGGTCATTACAGAGCGGGCTGTGCCTTTCTTGTCCTGCAGCCGGTAGGTGGTAAAATGAGAATGGAACTGTGCTTCTGCTTCATCTAGAGTGTTTCTGTAGAGCCATGGGTCCTCCCTCTAGCGTCCTTTCCACTGCTTCCCAGAATCCTCTTAAGAACATGCTCCGCCCTGCTTGTCGCCAGCACTTGTTGCATTAGTGTTTTGCCTGCCGTAGTGCCTGCCTGTCTGCTGAATTCTCACCTCTCTGAGATCATTCTCGGACCTCATCAGTGGTGACCTGATGCTTTCCATGAATCTGAATGCATTTCTTGCGTGACACTAAGCCTCCCACTCTCTCTAAAAGTATGCCCACCACGAAGGCACAGAAGTAGGTATTTGTGATCCCCTAGTCATTTTAAATGTCTAAGAGAAAACAGCGATGTCTTTTCCTTTTCTTACCCTCCCCTGCTCATTCAGGATCTTACTGAAACTAGATAATTTATAAGTGCTTGTTGAATTTTATTTTGTATTTACTGTATACTGAACTATTTAAGAAGGATGCCATATTTGGGGATAAGGGCAAAGTTTTATATTTTATCTCTGTTAAATGTGCTGTTTGGTTAAATTTACTTGAATAATAGGCCTTCTAGTATTGAGTTATCTTCATTAAATTCTAGTTAATAGTTATCTACATAATTTCCTAACTTAAAAGGTCTAACATATTAATAAATACTTTAATAGGGAAATATAAGTAGTTAATGAAACTAATAATTTGTAGTTAATGAAACTAATCTTATTCAGTGTATGTTTTGATTATTTTAATATATTTTATCTTTTTTCTTTATTATGTTTCTTTGCCAGTAAGCCAAGTACAACTCATGGCATCGAAAGGAAATGGTGAAAAGACACTCACCATGGATGAAATAGAGAACTTCAGCCTCACTGTTAATCCATTGAGTGACAGACTGTCCCTTCTAAGTACCAGCAGTGAGACAATCCCTATGGTTGTGTCTGATTTTGATCTTCCCGACCAACAGATAGAAATCCTTCAGAGTTCTGACTCTGGGTGCTCTCAGTCCTCTGCTGGGGACAACTTGAGTGACGATGCTGATCCTGAGACTGTGACTGCACAGGGCGATTCCCAGGTGCCCGGCGTGGACTCCCCGGAGGATGACGTTCAGCAGGTAGTCTTCGACCTGATATGTAAAGTCGTCAGTGGCCTCGAGGCAGAATCTGCATCCGGGACATCGCAGTCTGAAGCGGATGGTCTGCCACCTCAGGACAGTGACGTGGATGCTGGCGAGGAGGGGCTCAGCACTGAAGATCAGTCTGCTCCACAGAGTCAGAGCATGCTGCCGGAGGACGGGAGTTCCCAGCTTCTGTCTGTGTCTGTGGAGGAAAGCTGTGAGTGCGTGCCTAATGGAATCTCCAGAAACAGCTCCTCACCTTGCATTTCAGGAAACGCACAGACCTTCCACGACTCTTCCGTTGCTTCTGCAGAAACCAGGTCTCGACAGAGAAGTCACAGCAGTATTCAGTTCAGCTTCAAAGAAAAATCATCAGAGAAAGTCTCAGAGAAAGAAACAATTGTCAAGGAGTCAGGTAAACAACCAGGAGCCAAGCCTAAAGTAAAACTTGCCAGAAAAAAGGATGATGACAAGAAAAAAACTTCAAATGAAAAACTCAAGCAAACCAGTGTTTTCTTCAGCGATGGTCTGGATTTAGAGAATTGTTTGGTTAAATTTACTTGAATAATAGGCCTTCTAGTATTGAGTTATCTTCATTAAATTCTAGTTAATAGTTATCTACATAATTTCCTAACTTAAAAGGTCTAACATATTAATAAATACTTTAATAGGGAAATATAAGTAGTTAATGAAACTAATAATTTGTAGTTAATGAAACTAATCTTATTCAGTGTATGTTTTGATTATTTTAATATATTTTATCTTTTTTCTTTATTCTGTTTCTTTGCCAGTAAGCCAAGTACAACTCATGGCATCGAAAGGAAATGGTGAAAAGACACTCACCATGGATGAAATAGAGAACTTCAGCCTCACTGTTAATCCATTGAGTGACAGACTGTCCCTTCTAAGTACCAGCAGTGAGACAATCCCTATGGTTGTGTCTGATTTTGATCTTCCCGACCAACAGATAGAAATCCTTCAGAGTTCTGACTCTGGGTGCTCTCAGTCCTCTGCTGGGGACAACTTGAGTGACGATGCTGATCCTGAGACTGTGACTGCACAGGGCGATTCCCAGGTGCCCGGCGTGGACTCCCCGGAGGATGACGTTCAGCAGGTAGTCTTCGACCTGATATGTAAAGTCGTCAGTGGCCTCGAGGCAGAATCTGCATCCGGGACATCGCAGTCTGAAGCGGATGGTCTGCCACCTCAGGACAGTGACGTGGATGCTGGCGAGGAGGGGCTCAGCACTGAAGATCAGTCTGCTCCACAGAGTCAGAGCATGCTGCCGGAGGACGGGAGTTCCCAGCTTCTGTCTGTGTCTGTGGAGGAAAGCTGTGAGTGCGTGCCTAATGGAATCTCCAGAAACAGCTCCTCACCTTGCATTTCAGGAAACGCACAGACCTTCCACGACTCTTCCGTTGCTTCTGCAGAAACCAGGTCTCGACAGAGAAGTCACAGCAGTATTCAGTTCAGCTTCAAAGAAAAATCATCAGAGAAAGTCTCAGAGAAAGAAACAATTGTCAAGGAGTCAGGTAAACAACCAGGAGCCAAGCCTAAAGTAAAACTTGCCAGAAAAAAGGATGATGACAAGAAAAAAACTTCAAATGAAAAACTCAAGCAAACCAGTGTTTTCTTCAGCGATGGTCTGGATTTAGAGAACTGGTATAGCTGTGGAGAGGGAGAAATTTCTGAAATTGAGAGTGACATGGGCTCTCCAGGGTCACGGAAATCACCCAGCTTCAACATCCATCCTCTCTACCAACATGTGCTTTTGTATCTCCAGTTGTACGATTCCTCACGGACTCTCTATGCTTTTTCTGCCATCAAGGCCATTTTGAAGACTAACCCGATTGCTTTTGTAAATGCCATTTCAACCACGAGTGTAAACAATGCGTACACCCCTCAGCTGTCTCTGCTTCAGAATCTGTTGGCCAGACACCGGATTTCTGTTATGGGCAAAGATTTTTATAGTCACATTCCAGTGGACTCAAATCATAACTTCCGGAGTTCCATGTACATAGAAATCCTTATTTCTCTCTGTTTATATTATATGCGCAGCCATTACCCCACTCATGTCAAGGTCATGGCACAGGACTTAATAGGCAATCGAAATATGCAGATGATGAGCATCGAAATTTTAACACTTCTCTTCACCGAGCTGGCAAAAGTCATAGAAAGCTCAGCCAAAGGTTTCCCCAGTTTTATCTCTGATATGTTGTCAAAGTGCAAAGTTCAGAAGGTGATTCTTCACTGTTTGCTGTCATCCATCTTTAGTGCACAGAAATGGCACAGTGAGAAGGCGGCAGGTAAGAACATGGTGGCCGTGGAAGAAGGTTTCCAGCTGAAGATCAGTCTGCTCCACAGAGTCAGAGCATGCTGCCGGAGGACGGGAGTTCCCAGCTTCTGTCTGTGTCTGTGGAGGAAAGCTGTGAGTGCGTGCCTAATGGAATCTCCAGAAACAGCTCCTCACCTTGCATTTCAGGAAACGCACAGACCTTCCACGACTCTTCCGTTGCTTCTGCAGAAACCAGGTCTCGACAGAGAAGTCACAGCAGTATTCAGTTCAGCTTCAAAGTAAAATCATCAGAGAAAGTCTCAGAGAAAGAAACAATTGTCAAGGAGTCAGGTAAACAACCAGGAGCCAAGCCTAAAGTAAAACTTGCCAGAAAAAAGGATGATGACAAGAAAAAAACTTCAAATGAAAAACTCAAGCAAACCAGTGTTTTCTTCAGCGATGGTCTGGATTTAGAGAACTGGTATAGCTGTGGAGAGGGAGAAATTTCTGAAATTGAGAGTGACATGGGCTCTCCAGGGTCACGGAAATCACCCAGCTTCAACATCCATCCTCTCTACCAACATGTGCTTTTGTATCTCCAGTTGTACGATTCCTCACGGACTCTCTATGCTTTTTCTGCCATCAAGGCCATTTTGAAGACTAACCCGATTGCTTTTGTAAATGCCATTTCAACCACGAGTGTAAACAATGCGTACACCCCTCAGCTGTCTCTGCTTCAGAATCTGTTGGCCAGACACCGGATTTCTGTTATGGGCAAAGATTTTTATAGTCACATTCCAGTGGACTCAAATCATAACTTCCGGAGTTCCATGTACATAGAAATCCTTATTTCTCTCTGTTTATATTATATGCGCAGCCATTACCCCACTCATGTCAAGGTCATGGCACAGGACTTAATAGGCAATCGAAATATGCAGATGATGAGCATCGAAATTTTAACACTTCTCTTCACCGAGCTGGCAAAAGTCATAGAAAGCTCAGCCAAAGGTTTCCCCAGTTTTATCTCTGATATGTTGTCAAAGTGCAAAGTTCAGAAGGTGATTCTTCACTGTTTGCTGTCATCCATCTTTAGTGCACAGAAATGGCACAGTGAGAAGGCGGCAGGTAAGAACATGGTGGCCGTGGAAGAAGGTTTCTCAGAGGACAGCCTGATCAATTTCTCCGAAGATGAATTTGACAACGGCAGCACGCTCCAGTCACAGCTTCTTAAAGTGCTTCAGAGGCTCATTGTTCTAGAACACAGGGTCATGACTCTCCCTGAAGAGAATGAAACGGGTTTTGATTTTGTGGTGTCTGATCTGGAACACATCAATCCCCATCAGCCCATGACTTCTCTTCAGTATTTGCATGCCCAGCCAATCACATCTCAAGGCATGTTCCTCTGTGCGGTGATACGAGCTTTACATCAACACTGTGCTTGTAAGATGCACCCACAGTGGATTGGTTTAATCACATCTACTCTGCCTTACATGGGAAAAGTTCTCCAGAGAGTGGTTGTTTCTGTGACACTACAGCTTTGCAGAAATCTAGATAATCTAATTCAGCAGTACAAGTATGAAACAGGATTGTCTGATAGTAGGTAAGGACTGACTTTTAATTTTGTCATTATTGACATTTTTTGGTGGCGGGGGAGGGCCACTTCTATTGGTCTTCCATTTATTTCCATCTTTGTTCTTTGGCCTGTGTGGGCCTCCCATCGCAATGGCCTCTTTCGTTGCAGAGCACCAGCTCTGGGTGCATGCGCTCCAGAGCTTTGGTTCATAACTGGACACACCAGCCCAGCCGTTCCGCGGCACATGGGGTCTTCCCGGGCCAGGGATTGAACCGGCGTCCCTGGCAGTGCAAGGCGGTGTCTTTACCTACTGGACCACCAGGGAAGCCTATTATTGACATTTTTATGTATATGATTACTTAATTGTCTAGAAAGTCAGTTTCCATTTGGGTAAATAAATTAGTGGTTGCTGTTAGGTTACACATAGTATATTATTTTCATAAAATAGAAGAGGAGTATCAACGAGAATCAAGAATGAAAAACAGAAGGAATAGATAAACAGGACTTATTTTTCTCTTTAGAGCTGAAATTAATTTTGATCCTCTTCTTGACTGAGCTGGCAAAAGTAACAGAGCTTAGCAAAGGATTTCCTTGGTTTGTCTGATATGTTTATCTAAGTCCAAATTAATGTCACACTAAAATTAATTTAAAATTACAAATAATTCTTTTCCCATCTGGCTTTGTTTCTTGAATGGATTTTCATTGTGTGGTGGTGAATTTTATCTGTATCCCCACCTTATGTTCAAAATTAATCTGTCAAAAATTATCTAGATGTTTAGTAGACTGATATCTGGTTTATCTCCTGTATAAGCTCAGATACTAGATATGAAGTATAAGAAAGCTGCCTGGATCCTTTAATATTGATATGCCTGCCATTAGTTGTTTGCTAGAGATTTACTGGCTGTATTTATTTATTTTGTATGTAGAATTTGCTATCCAAAAAGAACATTGGTACATTTAACGTGACAAACTTATTTTATTAGATGATGATATAAAAGCACTCCTAACCTACTCATTTAATAATTTATATAATATTTATTGATCACTTACTGTGTACCTGGCACATACTGGGAATTTACTGTTGACGAGACATGAACTTTTCTTTCACAGAATTGGTGAGAATTGGTGAGAATTTCACAGAATTCACATGGATGCATTTTATTTCAGGCCTCTGTGGATGGCATCAATTATTCCACCAGATATGATTCTTACTCTTTTGGAAGGGATCACAGCCATTATCCACTACTGTTTGTTGGATCCTACCACACAATATCACCAAGTAAGAGTGCACACGTATTTGACTGCTTTTTAAAGACTATGAGGCCTAATAAGTCCCCATTTGTAAACCTTTTTAAACGATGGTTTTTTTTTTTCCTTCCAACTTTAATAGCTTTTGGTCAGTGTAGACCAGAAGCACCTGTTGGAAGCCCGCAGTGGGATCCTCTCGATCCTTCACATGATCATGTCCTCGGTGACACTGCTTTGGAGCGTGCTGCATCAGGCCGACTCTTCGGAAAAGATGGCCATCACTGCCTCCGCCTCCGTGACCACGATTAACCTTGGAGCCACAAAGGTAAGATGATCCACACTTCACCCTCGGCACTCAACAGGCTATTTGAGGACTCTCCCAAAGATTATGTTCCAAATTTGTGAATAATTTGAGTAGTATTTATGATACTCTGCATGGATTGTGTAATTAGTTATCAAGTAATTTTAACCATTTTATTGAAATAACGTAACACAAAATTCACCCTTGTATAGATACTACAGTGATTTCTTTTTAAGTAAATTTACAGAGCTCTAGTACTATCACCACAATCTAATGTCTGAACATACCCATCACCACAAAAAGATTCCTCATGCCCATCTTCAGGCACTTGGTTCCCACTGCTAACCACAGTCAACCATTAATCTGTTTTCTCTATGTCAGTTTGCCTTTTCTGGCCATTTCCGGCCATTTCCTATAAATGGAATTATGCATTATTCCATCTTTTCTATCTAGCTTCTTTCATGTGACATAATGTTTTTGAGATTCATTTACAAACACTGCAACTGTTTTCCTTTTTTAGGACATTCCAAGCTGACATTTTAGTATGCAAATCTTCCTGGAAAACAATTTAGCAGTATGTGCAGAGGTCTTTGGGCTTCCCTGGTGGCTCAGATGGTTAAGAATCTGCCTGCAGTGCAGGTTCAGTCCCTCCAGGGAAGATGCCCTGGAGAAGGGAATGGCTACCTACTCCAGTATTCCTGCCTGGAAAAGTCCACGGANAGAGGAGCCTGGGGGCGGTAGTCCGTGGGGTTGAAAGAGGCAGACACCACTGAGTGACTAAAAGTTTCACCTTCACAGAGATCTTTAAGTTGCATAGTCGTTGACCTAGTAATCTTTTTAGTAATGAATTTTAAGGTAATAAAAATTATGTTAATATATATAATATTTATATATATAATATATATAGTATATATAATATTTAACCTTATTCAATGGCAGAAAAAATTCTAAATCTAAATAAATTCTAAATAATAATGGAATGATTAAGTAACTTATTTATTCAGTTATATAACCACTATATAACCATTATATAACCACTACTCCTTGTGGTTTTGAAGAATTCTTAGTGGATGGAAAGTATTTAAAATTTTAATGAAACAGCAATGTTAAATAATTGAACAAATATTTTATTTACAATTATGTAAAAGAAAATTATGCCACAAAAGGAATAAAGAAAATTCATGTGCTAATACTGATTATCTCAGGATGATGAAGTTATGGTTGATTCAGACTTTTTTTTTTTCTTCTTATGCTATTGGATTTTTCCAAATTTTCTTCTTTATAATTTAGAGGGGAAAATTTTTTGAATGTTTAAAAGTATATTAGGCTATGGCAAGTTGTCAGATGATCTCCTTCAATTACCTAACCTTACTCTAGATCTAATTTCCTAAACCTGAGAGCCATGGGAGCACACTTTGGCACTGTGGGGGAAGGCTGGAAATCATTAGAAAATTCTGTTTGCATCCTTATGTTTGGACTAAACTATTACGGGTTTTTTCTTCTTTTTGAATTAAAATGACCCTGGTTACATCTCTTAAAATTATTAGAGTTTGCCATTTTTTAGGTGGTAAAACATACAAGTTCTACATATTCTTCCTGGAAAACAATTTAGCAGTATGTGCAGAGGTCTTTGGGCTTCCCTGGTGGCTCAGATGGTTAAGAATCTGCCTGCAGTGCAGGTTCAGTCCCTCCAGGGAAGATGCCCTGGAGAAGGGAATGGCTACCTACTCCAGTATTCCTGCCTGGAAAAGTCCACGGACAGAGGAGCCTGGGGGGCGGCAGTCCATGGGGTTGAAAGAGGCAGACACCACTGAGTGACTAAAAGTTTCACCTTCACAGAGATCTTTAAGTTGCATAGTCGTTGACCTAGTAATCTTTTTAGTAATGAATTTTAAGGTAATAAAAATTATGTTAATATATATAATATTTATATATATAATATATATAGTATATATAATATTTAACCTTATTCAATGGCAGAAAAAATTCTAAATCTAAATAAATTCTAAATAATAATGGAATGATTAAGTAACTTATTTATTCAGTTATATAACCACTATATAACCATTATATAACCACTACTCCTTGTGGTTTTGAAGAATTCTTAGTGGATGGAAAGTATTTAAAATTTTAATGAAACAGCAATGTTAAATAATTGAACAAATATTTTATTTACAATTATGTAAAAGAAAATTATGCCACAAAAGGAATAAAGAAAATTCATGTGCTAATACTGATTATCTCAGGATGATGAAGTTATGGTTGATTCAGACTTTTTTTTTTTCTTCTTATGCTATTGGATTTTTCCAAATTTTCTTCTTTATAATTTAGAGGGAAATTTTATGAATGTTTAAAAGTATATTAGGCTATGGCAAGTTGTCAGATGATCTCCTTCAATTACCTAACCTTACTCTAGATCTAATTTCCTAAACCTGAGAGCCATGGGAGCACACTTTGGCACTGTGGGGGAAGGCTGGAAATCATTAGAAAATTCTGTTTGCATCCTTATGTTTGGACTAAACTATTACGGGTTTTTTCTTCTTTTTGAATTAAAATGACCCTGGTTACATCTCTTAAAATTATTAGAGTTTGCCATTTTTTAGGTGGTAAAACATACAAGTTCTACATATTCTTCCAAGAAAAACTAAAAGTGCAATCTAATTATTAATGCTTTCATAATTTTTAGTTCATTTGTTATTTGCTTAATTTTTTTTAGAACTTGAGACAGCAGATCCTGGAATTATTGGGGCCCATTTCAATGAATCATGGTGTTCACTTTATGGCTGCTATTGCCTTCGTATGGAATGAAAGAAGACAGAACAAAGCCACCACCAGGACCAAGGTAAGTATTTGTTTTTTCACTTGGTAAGCATGTGGTCAGTACAGGCTGAGTTTCAGTTCTCCATTAGCTGCAGTGAGGCTGAGGCAGGAGTGCTGAGGATTCCACTCTAGGGAAATGGCCTGACCAAGAAAAAGAACCTACGGCTACTTAAGTTTTTGTGCCTCCTTTAACGATAACAACAACACCAACAAAAACAGGCTTCTATCACCTTGTATCACACAGGAAGGCCCAGCTATCCAGTAGTCTTATACCCAGATGCTTGGCTTCCAATCACCTTTCACTTTGTTTTTGAAAGGTAGTAATAACATAGTTGTTAAGAGCCAAGACTTTGAAACCAGATCTCTGGGGTTCAAATATTGACTTCTCCACTCACTAGCTATATGACTTCCTCAGGGTAGTGTTACTGGTATGTGGGATTGTAAGAATCAGAAAAGGAGAAAGGGAGGTAGATAAAGAAAGATAGAGATAAGCCAAGCAAGAAGGAAGGAGAGGTAGGGATGGAAGGAGGAAAGGTACTTACCAATACCTGGCACTTAGTAAGGGCTCTGTAAGTATATTTGTGTCTAGTTATATTATTATTACTTATATTTACATATGAATAGAGAGCCAAGGAATCCCAGTCACATGAAGAAAACCTCTGAAAATTAGACAAAAGACTAAAACAATTAGATAAAGTCAGAAGAAATAGTGCAGGTAACAGAAGAAAATGTAAATATTAATGTCCTTCAAGAGGTAAAATCATATATTGCATCCATGAGATAAGAGATTATAAGAATGACCCTGGTTACATCTCTTAAAATTATTAGAGTTTGCCATTTTTTAGGTGGTAAAACATACAAGTTCTACATATTCTTCCAAGAAAAACTAAAAGTGCAATCTAATTATTAATGCTTTCATAATTTTTAGTTCATTTGTTATTTGCTTAATTTTTTTTAGAACTTGAGACAGCAGATCCTGGAATTATTGGGGCCCATTTCAATGAATCATGGTGTTCACTTTATGGCTGCTATTGCCTTCGTATGGAATGAAAGAAGACAGAACAAAGCCACCACCAGGACCAAGGTAAGTATTTGTTTTTTCACTTGGTAAGCATGTGGTCAGTACAGGCTGAGTTTCAGTTCTCCATTAGCTGCAGTGAGGCTGAGGCAGGAGTGCTGAGGATTCCACTCTAGGGAAATGGCCTGACCAAGAAAAAGAACCTACGGCTACTTAAGTTTTTGTGCCTCCTTTAACGATAACAACAACACCAACAAAAACAGGCTTCTATCACCTTGTATCACACAGGAAGGCCCAGCTATCCAGTAGTCTTATACCCAGATGCTTGGCTTCCAATCACCTTTCACTTTGTTTTTGAAAGGTAGTAATAACATAGTTGTTAAGAGCCAAGACTTTGAAACCAGATCTCTGGGGTTCAAATATTGACTTCTCCACTCACTAGCTATATGACTTCCTCAGGGTAGTGTTACTGGTATGTGGGATTGTAAGAATCAGAAAAGGAGAAAGGGAGGTAGATAAAGAAAGATAGAGATAAGCCAAGCAAGAAGGAAGGAGAGGTAGGGATGGAAGGAGGAAAGGTACTTACCAATACCTGGCACTTAGTAAGGGCTCTGTAAGTATATTTGTGTCTAGTTATATTATTATTACTTATATTTACATATGAATAGAGAGCCAAGGAATCCCAGTCACATGAAGAAAACCTCTGAAAATTAGACAAAAGACTAAAACAATTAGATAAAGTCAGAAGAAATAGTGCAGGTAACAGAAGAAAATGTAAATATTAATGTCCTTCAAGAGGTAAAATCATATATTGCATCCATGAGATAAGAGATTATAAGAAGGACTGTTGCAAAAATTTTCAGTTGCATTAAATGTTAAATTTTTTAGAGAAGAAGCAAAACAATTTGGTATAAGAGTTAAAAGTGAAAGTAGATAAATATCAGATATAGAATATAAATTTAGAGATATGGGAAATAGGCGAAAGGAGAATTTTAAATTGGCAAAATGATACTGGAGGCCGAATATCTTTTTGAAGAAAGAAAGAATAGAAAAATTGAGGGGAGGAAAGTATCTAAGAAGTAGTACAAGGAATTCCCCAGAAATAAAGGAGATGAGTTTCTGTAGGCACTATGAAAAGAGGTCTATCTACCCAAAGGTCAGCAAGTAATTTTAGATCACTAGAAATGAAAAGGAGGCCTGATAATCTTCTAAATAAAAAATACTGGTCATATTCAATGAAATAACGATATGACTTACCATTAGCAGCATTAGAAATTATGATTGGAAAGTTAGTTTCAATCTGTAATTCTTTACCCAGCCAAAGTGTCACTCAAGTGAGTTTTGACCTTGAAATGTCTCCAAAAAAATTGTGGTCCATTCACCATTTCTCAGATGTATGGCCACCAGAGAAGGAATAAAACAAGACAGTAGGCCACATGGGATCCAAGAAACAGGAAAGGGAAAGGGTAAAGATCATAGGAGAAATATCATGATGACACTGTACAACAAGCCTAGAGAGTACCAATCCAGGGTAGAACAGAAAGACATCAAGTTAAAAAGAACAGGAAGAGGAAAAGGTAGAAGATAAGTTATGTGATCTGATGTTTTTAAATATGTAATTAGAGGAGATTTACAGTTGTTGAAGTGTTTGGAGATGTACCTATGATACAGAAAGCCAAGCAAACAAAACCAGTGCAGACATACAAATGCATGGGTGTATATGCACACACTTCTATTAAATATACTGTGACAGTTAAGGAAAATTTTTTTTATAAAGATGGAAAAATCCAACTGAAGTTATACTGCTTAAGAATAACCATGTTATTGTACATACTATCAGATTTTAAAACATATTTACATATAAGATATTATGAATAAGGGCATTGTATTCCTTTCCATATATTCCATTTATTTTGTCCATCTTCTGATTGATATGTAGTCATACATCTTTTTTTTAATCATGATTTTAGTGAAAATTCAGAAAATGTCTATATAAAATATGCAAACATAATTCTTCCTATAAAAAGCACTCTGAAATGAAAGTATGCATACTTAGCTCATTATAGCGAGTGTTTCTTTATGAAAATTCTTAAAAAATATATTAAAGTAAAAAACAATTATACTGAAACTTCCCTGGTGGTCCATTGGCTAAGACTGAGCTCCCAATGCGGGGGGTCCAGTTTTGATCCCTGGATAGGGCACTAGGTCCCACATACTATAACTAAGAGTTTGCATCTCACCAACTAAAAAGATCCCGCATGCAGTAACTAAGACCTGGCACAACAAATAAGTAAAATAAATATTTTAATAAAACAATTATATTTCTTTGAGGCAGATTATTACTGTAGGCTCATTGAAATTTTTCAGTTGGAATGAATAATGAAAACTATTTTAAAAATTGGCAAAAAAACTTTAGGGAAAATAAGTTGTACAAGAAAAGACATATACTGATAATATATAACATAACCATAATTAGTCATATGAATACTGGATGTAGACTTAAATGAAATTGTGCTGTAACTATGGGAGGATAGGGAGAAAAGTGTAAGAGAGGCTGAACTTTGTTGTCTAAAGTAGGAAGTCAGTAGATAATGTCTAAAATTGAAGAAAATGTTCTAAAATAGGAAAAATAATAGAAGTGACTGTTACTCAGGAATGCTAGAAAAGAGCCAGGAGTTGAACCTGGTCACGTTGGGGCATGAAAAGCGTGAGTGCCCTGCTGGTTTTTCCTTAAAGGGTATCTTGTCCTATTTGATCCTTTTGAAGGATGTAAATGAATTATACTGATAAAAAAAAAAATTAAATTTTACCTAAAGTTGTCAAGGACTATGAAAGGGCCTTTGTATTGGGAGAGGCCATAAAATAGTCTCTGAATTCTGTGATTTCTCTTTAAGAAAAGCCTTACGTATACACACACCGAAGTGAATACAGCGATGTGTTTCTCCAGGTTATTCCTGCTAATTTACCAAAATGTTATTGTACATACTATCAGATTTTAAAACATATTTACATATAAGATATTATGAATAAGGGCATTGTATTCCTTTCCATATATTCCATTTATTTTGTCCATCTTCTGATTGATATGTAGTCATACATCTTTTTTTTAATCATGATTTTAGTGAAAATTCAGAAAATGTCTATATAAAATATGCAAACATAATTCTTCCTATAAAAAGCACTCTGAAATGAAAGTATGCATACTTAGCTCATTATAGCGAGTGTTTCTTTATGAAAATTCTTAAAAAATATATTAAAGTAAAAAACAATTATACTGAAACTTCCCTGGTGGTCCATTGGCTAAGACTGAGCTCCCAATGCGGGGGGTCCAGTTTTGATCCCTGGATAGGGCACTAGGTCCCACATACTATAACTAAGAGTTTGCATCTCACCAACTAAAAAGATCCCGCATGCAGTAACTAAGACCTGGCACAACAAATAAGTAAAAATAAATATTTTAATAAAACAATTATATTTCTTTGAGGCAGATTATTACTGTAGGCTCATTGAAATTTTTCAGTTGGAATGAATAATGAAAACTATTTTAAAAATTGGCAAAAAAACTTTAGGGAAAATAAGTTGTACAAGAAAAGACATATACTGATAATATATAACATAACCATAATTAGTCATATGAATACTGGATGTAGACTTAAATGAAATTGTGCTGTAACTATGGGAGGATAGGGAGAAAAGTGTAAGAGAGGCTGAACTTTGTTGTCTAAAGTAGGAAGTCAGTAGATAATGTCTAAAATTGAAGAAAATGTTCTAAAATAGGAAAAATAATAGAAGTGACTGTTACTCAGGAATGCTAGAAAAGAGCCAGGAGTTGAACCTGGTCACGTTGGGGCATGAAAAGCGTGAGTGCCCTGCTGGTTTTTCCTTAAAGGGTATCTTGTCCTATTTGATCCTTTTGAAGGATGTAAATGAATTATACTGATAAAAAAAAAAATTAAATTTTACCTAAAGTTGTCAAGGACTATGAAAGGGCCTTTGTATTGGGAGAGGCCATAAAATAGTCTCTGAATTCTGTGATTTCTCTTTAAGAAAAGCCTTACGTATACACACACCGAAGTGAATACAGCGATGTGTCCTCCAGGTTATTCCTGCAGCCAGTGAAGAGCAACTGTTACTAGTGGAGCTGGTCCGCTCCATCAGTGTCATGAGGGCAGAGACGGTTATCCAGACGGTGAAGGAGGTCCTAAAGCAGCCCCCAGCCATAGCCAAGGACAAGGTAAGAGGCACTTCCCTTTGATTTGTGTACAGTTGTATTTCAGAGGTGGCCCTGGAGGGGAGGATGTGTTCTGAACAGTGCATCCTTTTACATAGATGGCAGAGATGAGGGTGTGTGCTTCTCTCACTGCCCGAATACAAACAGTTGCCAGTGTCTACAGGGCCCCGCTGGTATGAGCCTCCCTGTGGCCAGTGCAGATCTACTCACTGCTTGTAGCTCTCCATATGTACACCTGAGGCGGTCAGTAATGGACCACATTCTAAGTTGAGGTTGTTCCTGGTCATGTAAAGGAAGAACATGGAGGCCAGAGCCCAAGGTCTGCTGACCTCCGCTGTCGCCTTTTTCACAGCTTCTTGCTGCTCTCCCTTCGGAACGAGGATCTCAAGCCTGTAAGCTCCTCACATTTTGCCATAATGTTAGTTCTAGTCAGTGTCATTTCTTGACCTTGTACAAGCCGTGCTTTGGGAGGGCTACACAAGAAATGAATGACAAAGCCTCTGCCCTCCCAATGCAATGTCTCTAGTTAGTAAAGTTATGGACTTCTCTACGTTTTCTGCTCTTTGTTCCAGCAGCACTAAGAGGTCTGATTTTTCTAAAAAATATTGATGAACCTCAGACATTAGACTTTTGGCCAAGCCAAAAGAGGCCTAATTTTTTCCTTAAATGAATTACCACACATATATGAAAATATTAAATTACTTTTTCTGTTGCCTGAAGAGTGTACTTACTTATGTACATAAATAGCCAGTGTCCTTACTAACTTTTTAACAATTTCCTTTCTGTTCTGAAATCACCACTGGGGCATTTGTGATAGGATTTTTAAATTTGCATGTGAAAGCTCGATTCAGTGTGATTGTTTTGAGCATCTACTTGTGCCAGAGACACCGGGCTAAGTGTGAAGGATATCAAATCAAGTAAGAGCAAGTTCTGCGTTTCTCAAGTGCTGCCCATCCTGTTCTCAATGCACTGAGCTCTGAATTTATTAGAAGCTTGACTTTTCATAACAAGGGGAAATTTTCAAGGGAATAGTTGGTGCCCAAAACTAACAGATCCAATTGGTAAATGTCAGTGGATATCAGTATTATTTTCTTGCCTATTACTGACTTTTAAAGATGAGTGTATTCTTTTTTTTATTATGTGTTACACTTCAGCCCTACCTCATTTAAAGGCTAAATTTTTAGGCTATTAGGAGTTAGTTTAAATTTGGGACCAACTATACTAATTTAACTGATTTCCTCTGGAGGAGGAAATGGCAACCCACGCCAGTATTGCTTGGAGAAGCCCATGGACAGAGGAGCCTGGTGGAGCTCCATGGGTCACAGAGACTAGGACTGAAGCGACTTACCACAGCACATACGAATTTAACAGAAGCTTGTGGTAAAATAGATTTAAATTCCCATTATATAGCAACAACAAAAAATGTCACCCTGATTCAGATAGCCCCAGCCAAGTATAGGCTAATTAAAAGAAAAATAGTGTTGATGCTTATAGAGTAAATGGATCATTTGAAGTAATGACTGGGTTAGTTCTAGTCAGTGTCATTTCTTGACCTTGTACAAGCCGTGCTTTGGGAGGGCTACACAAGAAATGAATGACAAAGCCTCTGCCCTCCCAATGCAATGTCTCTAGTTAGTAAAGTTATGGACTTCTCTACGTTTTCTGCTCTTTGTTCCAGCAGCACTAAGAGGTCTGATTTTTCTAAAAAATATTGATGAACCTCAGACATTAGACTTTTGGCCAAGCCAAAAGAGGCCTAATTTTTTCCTTAAATGAATTACCACACATATATGAAAATATTAAATTACTTTTTCTGTTGCCTGAAGAGTGTACTTACTTATGTACATAAATAGCCAGTGTCCTTACTAACTTTTTAACAATTTCCTTTCTGTTCTGAAATCACCACTGGGGCATTTGTGATAGGATTTTTAAATTTGCATGTGAAAGCTCGATTCAGTGTGATTGTTTTGAGCATCTACTTGTGCCAGAGACACCGGGCTAAGTGTGAAGGATATCAAATCAAGTAAGAGCAAGTTCTGCGTTTCTCAAGTGCTGCCCATCCTGTTCTCAATGCACTGAGCTCTGAATTTATTAGAAGCTTGACTTTTCATAACAAGGGGAAATTTTCAAGGGAATAGTTGGTGCCCAAAACTAACAGATCCAATTGGTAAATGTCAGTGGATATCAGTATTATTTTCTTGCCTATTACTGACTTTTAAAGATGAGTGTATTCTTTTTTTTATTATGTGTTACACTTCAGCCCTACCTCATTTAAAGGCTAAATTTTTAGGCTATTAGGAGTTAGTTTAAATTTGGGACCAACTATACTAATTTAACTGATTTCCTCTGGAGGAGGAAATGGCAACCCACGCCAGTATTGCTTGGAGAAGCCCATGGACAGAGGAGCCTGGTGGAGCTCCATGGGTCACAGAGACTAGGACTGAAGCGACTTACCACAGCACATACGAATTTAACAGAAGCTTGTGGTAAAATAGATTTAAATTCCCATTATATAGCAACAACAAAAAATGTCACCCTGATTCAGATAGCCCCAGCCAAGTATAGGCTAATTAAAAGAAAAATAGTGTTGATGCTTATAGAGTAAATGGATCATTTGAAAGTAATGACTGGGGGCTTCCCTAGTGGTCCAGTGGGTAAAGAGTCTGCCTTGCAATGCAGGGGGCATAGGTTCAATCCCTGGTCTGGGAAGATCCCACATGCCGTGGAAAGGCTGGACCGGTGTGTCCAGTTTCCACCCAGCATTCTGCAGCGCGTGTGCCCAGAACTGGTACTCTGCAGCGAGAGACCACTGCAATGGGAGGCCTACACAGGCCAAAAGAAAAAAAGATGGATGAAAATAAATAAATAAAAATAAATAAATAAAACAGCCCCCTCCCCCCAAAATGTAAAGACTGGGGTATCAACTTTGGACATGCTAGGTGGGGACTGAGGATCTTTTGTTTCCTTCTGTCCATTTTTAGCTTTTTACATAGCTTTTCTTTTATGTTTTTCCTACTACGTGGATGAGAGCTGCCTGGTTTTTGTGACAGCCTAGTGTTTGATGTTGTTTACCTTAGTTTTTTTATTTAAAATTGGTGGTAAAATACCCACTGTAAAACTGATTTCTTTTGTTTATATAGAAACATCTTTCTTTGGAAGTCTGCATGCTTCAGTTTTTCTATGCTTATATCCAGAGGTAAGATAACTGCTGTGGATCTCTCCTCACTTCATCTAGCCATATATAAAAATTAGGAAATACAGGAGGAAGGTTCCTGAATTCTTCCAAGAAGTTGCTCATTTTTTTTTCACCTAAAAGGATGAACATTGGAAAAAGGAAAACATTGTTTATGGATATATTAATAAAGGTCATTGGTGTCTTACTGACCCAGTCATGCAGATCCTGTAAATGTAAAGACCTAAGTGTATTAAAGTACGCTGGACATTAAAACACTGTAAGAAAATCATTTAAGTTTATAAAACTGCATCTTACTCTTGAAAAGCCATGCCTCTGGGATCCATTATTTTGGTACAGGTGAAAATAAGGTCACTTTTTTTTTTATGTTAGGAATGATGATATGAAAATACCTGGTTGTTCCAGTATTCCAGTTTTGCATTTAGCTAACATTTAAACAGAAGTTAGTTGATTTAGAGTTTTGATAAATTTATTCAAGAACCTGAATTTTAATCCCTTCTTTTAAGAGTGTTTTCCATTTTAATCATCAAACTTGGCATCAGTTTGTGATTGACGACTGACATTTATAAAATTGGGTTAAACTGATTATGATTTAAAGGAGGGCCTGCCTAAAATCTGAATTTAGATAGAGGAGTTAGGGTTAAGGTCAGACAGAAACAAACAGAATCTTAATTTCTCTAGAGGTGAGAGACTGATCCTCATTAGATAGAGACTTGTAGGTGAAGAATAAAGAACTCACAGTAGAGAGAAGTGGAAAGACTAGGGAAAGGAGTAGGTAACTATGATGCTCATAATTAAACAGATGTATTGAGGTATATTTTAATTTTGAGAATCAGTGTGATTTCTACCATAATTACACTGGATATTTTAAGTATGGTTGGTTTTGTTTTTATATATAAGTAGAAAATATAAACCGTTTATATTTCTATCACAGGCTGTAAAATTTAGGAAATTTTCAAAGAAAGTAGCAGGAAAAAAGATAAAGACTGGGAAAATTAAAGTTGATATTGGCTTTCTCTGTGTATAGAAACTGTTTACCTTGCAGAATTCCAGTGCCCAATTTAGTGGACAGCTGGGCATCATTGTTAATACTTCTGAAAGACTCCATACAACTGAGCCTTCCAGCCCCAGGGCAGTTTCTTATACTTGGGTAAGCATTTTCACTTAAAAAGTATGATTTCAAATAAAAGAATAGTGTTCATTGTCTGATTGCTGAATAGCATGTTTTGGGTGACCCTGTGATCTCTACCTTCTCATGGGGAAGTGGATGGGACCAAGGAGGGAGCATTGTGTGTTGATGCCTATGCAGAATGTAAGTGTGCTAACTCGAAGCTGTTGAAACCATCATCACTTAGGGAGTAGAAAGTAGGACTGAAAGGGGCAGGGGTGAGTAGGATGGCTCAAGGGGAGCTTCATGGAGGAGAGTAATTTGCATTCGGGACCCTGAACAGAGAAGTCATTCTCTGTCATGTTGTTCCTGATCTATGTTAGTAATTTGTGTGATGATTTGATAAATTCCTTAACTGCAAGCACCATGATGTCCTAGACAGTGTCTTTTACTCTCCATTATTCTTGGTTCATAATATGCTTCCAAGAAACACTTGCTGCATGAATGGAGGTGGTAGGAGAAGAAAGTCTTTGAGGAGCAGGAAGGGGAAGGGGCACTGGGCAAGGTGCCTTGTCTGCTTTGGCTACAGGGAACAGGCATGGCAGTGGGAGGGAGGGTGAATGAGAGGGAGATGGGACCCAGAATGGGGAAGGAATTTGCATTTTAGTTAAGAAATTTGGTCTTGGGCAGGGAGTGGGATAGATGGCAGGTTTTGAGGAGGGGTATAACTGGCAAGTTAGCAGTAGAATGGAACAGAGAGAAAGAAGATGGGACCCAGAATAGGAAGTTTAAGGTAACTATGATGCTCAAAAGATTTTGAGGTATATTTTAATTTTGAGAATCAGTGTGATTTCTACCATAATTACACTGGATATTTTAAGTATGGTTGGTTTTGTTTTTATATATAAGTAGAAAATATAAACCGTTTATATTTCTATCACAGGCTGTAAAATTTAGGAAATTTTCAAAGAAAGTAGCAGGAAAAAAGATAAAGACTGGGAAAATTAAAGTTGATATTGGCTTTCTCTGTGTATAGAAACTGTTTACCTTGCAGAATTCCAGTGCCCAATTTAGTGGACAGCTGGGCATCATTGTTAATACTTCTGAAAGACTCCATACAACTGAGCCTTCCAGCCCCAGGGCAGTTTCTTATACTTGGGTAAGCATTTTCACTTAAAAAGTATGATTTCAAATAAAAGAATAGTGTTCATTGTCTGATTGCTGAATAGCATGTTTTGGGTGACCCTGTGATCTCTACCTTCTCATGGGGAAGTGGATGGGACCAAGGAGGGAGCATTGTGTGTTGATGCCTATGCAGAATGTAAGTGTGCTAACTCGAAGCTGTTGAAACCATCATCACTTAGGGAGTAGAAAGTAGGACTGAAAGGGGCAGGGGTGAGTAGGATGGCTCAAGGGGAGCTTCATGGAGGAGAGTAATTTGCATTCGGGACCCTGAACAGAGAAGTCATTCTCTGTCATGTTGTTCCTGATCTATGTTAGTAATTTGTGTGATGATTTGATAAATTCCTTAACTGCAAGCACCATGATGTCCTAGACAGTGTCTTTTACTCTCCATTATTCTTGGTTCATAATATGCTTCCAAGAAACACTTGCTGCATGAATGGAGGTGGTAGGAGAAGAAAGTCTTTGAGGAGCAGGAAGGGGAAGGGGCACTGGGCAAGGTGCCTTGTCTGCTTTGGCTACAGGGAACAGGCATGGCAGTGGGAGGGAGGGTGAATGAGAGGGAGATGGGACCCAGAATGGGGAAGGAATTTGCATTTTAGTTAAGAAATTTGGTCTTGGGCAGGGAGTGGGATAGATGGCAGGTTTTGAGGAGGGGTATAACTGGCAAGTTAGCAGTAGAATGGAACAGAGAGAAAAGAAGATGGACTAGGAATTGTTTCTTGTGGGAGGTAGCAAGTTTGTGTGCTGTGGATGGATGATGGAATCAGAATAACGGGACAAGGGCTTCCCTGGTGGTCCAGTTGGTAAAGACACCGCCTTACAGTGCAAGGGGCACCGGTTCGATCCCCGGCCTGGGAAGATCCCACGTGCCGTGGAGCGGCTGGACCGATATGTCCAATTACTGAGCCAGTGCTCTGGAGCACTTGCACCCAGAGCCAGTGCTCAGCAGTGAGAGAGGCCACTGCGATGGGAGTCCCGCACAGGCCAAAGAACAAAGATGGAAAAGAAAGACCAATAGAAGTGACCAAAAAAAGGGGGGAGGGGGGCAAGAGAAAAAGGAAGAGGGGCCAGCAAAGGAAATAGAAAAGAAAAACAACAGAAAATTACAAGAAAAACAGGTATTTTCGGTGTTCTAGAAGCAAAGAGAAGAAAGCATAAGTATTTAAAAGTTGGGCATTTTCAGTTAAACTAGAAAATTAATTTCCTTTTTATATTTTGTGGTTTATTTTTTCCCCAGCCATTCCACTGATCCTCTTAAATTTCCTAATTATAAAGTAGAAATTTATACAGTTGCTCTTCACTGTCACTTTACATATTAGTTTGGAATTAATTATGCATGTAATTTATCTTAATAAAATCAATTCAAGGTAAATATTGAGTAAAATTTTAGCAAATAATAGAAATTGATTTTTTTCCATTCATGAATTATTTTTAATCTCTTATGCACACACACTAGAAACCATTTTTATATTACTATCTAAGATTGGTGTGTTTTTTTTTAACTTTTTGTTAACATATAAATTACAGAAAATGTACAAATTACAAGTTACTACACAACAAAGATACCAGCTATACAATTACAAGCCTAAATTAAGAAACAAGATGCCACGTGTCCTCTCAGGTCTCCTCTCGGTTACTGCTCCTCTCCCCAAGATAGAGAGGAGATGGGACCCAGAATGGGAAGGAATTTGCATTTTAGTTAAGAAATTTGGTCTTGGGCAGGGAGTGGGATAGATGGCAGGTTTTGAGGAGGGGTATAACTGGCAAGTTAGCAGTAGAATGGAACAGAGAGAAAAGAAGATGGACTAGGAATTGTTTCTTGTGGGAGGTAGCAAGTTTGTGTGCTGTGGATGGATGATGGAATCAGAATAACGGGACAAGGGCTTCCCTGGTGGTCCAGTTGGTAAAGACACCGCCTTACAGTGCAAGGGGCACCGGTTCGATCCCCGGCCTGGGAAGATCCCACGTGCCGTGGAGCGGCTGGACCGATATGTCCAATTACTGAGCCAGTGCTCTGGAGCACTTGCACCCAGAGCCAGTGCTCAGCAGTGAGAGAGGCCACTGCGATGGGAGTCCCGCACAGGCCAAAGAACAAAGATGGAAAAGAAAGACCAATAGAAGTGACCAAAAAAAGGGGGGAGGGGGGCAAGAGAAAAAGGAAGAGGGGCCAGCAAAGGAAATAGAAAAGAAAAACAACAGAAAATTACAAGAAAAACAGGTATTTTCGGTGTTCTAGAAGCAAAGAGAAGAAAGCATAAGTATTTAAAAGTTGGGCATTTTCAGTTAAACTAGAAAATTAATTTCCTTTTTATATTTTGTGGTTTATTTTTTCCCCAGCCATTCCACTGATCCTCTTAAATTTCCTAATTATAAAGTAGAAATTTATACAGTTGCTCTTCACTGTCACTTTACATATTAGTTTGGAATTAATTATGCATGTAATTTATCTTAATAAAATCAATTCAAGGTAAATATTGAGTAAAATTTTAGCAAATAATAGAAATTGATTTTTTTCCATTCATGAATTATTTTTAATCTCTTATGCACACACACTAGAAACCATTTTTATATTACTATCTAAGATTGGTGTGTTTTTTTTTAACTTTTTGTTAACATATAAATTACAGAAAATGTACAAATTACAAGTTACTACACAACAAAGATACCAGCTATACAATTACAAGCCTAAATTAAGAAACAAGATGCCACGTGTCCTCTCAGGTCTCCTCTCGGTTACTGTCCTTCCCCTTCTCCCCAAGATAGAGCCTGTTCTGACTTTTAACGCCACAAATAAACATTGCCTTGTTTTTGAATAAATATATATATATACACATATTTTATGTCTGCTTTTGTATAGCTATTTATAAAATTTATCCATGTAATTTCATGGAGGTATAATTTATTCATTTTCATGGCTATGTAGTAGTTCATTATATGAATATGCCAGTTTCTCTCTTCTGTTGCCAGACATTCAAGTTCTATCTCATTTTGGATTTTATAAATAATGCTGTTATGAGCATCCTTATATAGGTCTTTTCATGCATATAGTTATGCATTTCACATGAATCATAGGATATACATATATATACATATATTCATTAAACATATAAAAATTGAGATTATAAAATTGCTATGAAAAATTATATTGCATCATTTTCTTTACACTGATATTTCCTGTTTGTTTTTTTCCTTTGACCGTTTCAGAGTTCTGAATGAGTTTATTATGAAAAACCCTAGTTTGGAAAATAAAAAAGACCAAAGAGACCTGCAGGTAGGTCATTCCAAATTGAGAGCTATGCCCAAACTCTGCTCTCAAGTCTAAAACAGAAGAGTCAGATAAAATCATCTGTGAAGTTTCGTGTGTGCCAGTGTACACACATAGATATAATCGGTTCTCCTTGTTTCTTCAGGATGTGACTCATAAAATAGTGGATGCAATCGGTGTAATTGCTGGTTCTTCTTTGGAACAGACAACATGGCTGCGGCGAAATCTTGAAGTTAAGCCTTCTCCCAAAATAATGGTAGATGGAACCAATTTGGAATCTGATGTCGAAGGTATTAATCTCCTGTACTTCAGTTTGTATTTGTTGGCATCTGTCCCTGGTGACTCAGCAATACAGAATCTGCCTGCAGTGCAGGAGACACAGGTTTGATCCCTGGGTTGGGAAGATCTCCTGGAGGAATGGCAACCCACTCCAGTATTCCTGCCTGGAGAATCCCATAGACAGAGCGGCCTGGTGGGCTGCAGTCCATCCATGAGATCACAAAAGACAGACATGATTCAGCGACTGAACCATCCGCACCATTCACTGGACTCAGCGCTGGAATTGCTGTAAAATCATCCCTTTTCTAATGTTCAGCAGGTGGTTTTTTTCAGTGAGAAAAAATACTAACTTTATCTTTACCTGTCTTTTTTTTTTTTTTTATTAGATATGTTATCACCTGCAATGGAAACCTCAAACATAACTCCTTCTGTATATAGTGTCCATGCATTGACATTACTCTCTGAGGTAAATATTGCCTTTTTTTTTTTTTTTCACATGAACTTCCAAATAATTAGCAAATAATTGTTACAAAGGAGATTTTAATTTGAAATACTATTATGTACTTCAAGAAATCACTGTATAAAATAAAGTCTAGACTTTGTGTTCAGTGATTTGTGATTTGTTAAATATTAGTGATGATAACTTTAGACATCATGGCCCTGCCCCCACGCACTGTTTCACAAGTGTACTTTTTAAAAATGAACAGTGCCGGGCTTCCCCTGGTGGTCCAGTGGGTAAGGACACCGCCTTGCAGTGCAAGGGGCGCCGGTTCGATCCCTGGCCTGGGAAGATCCCACGTGCCCCAGAGCGGCTGGGCCGATGTGTCCAATCACCGAGCCGGAGCTCTGGAGCGCATGCGCCCAGAGCCGGCGCTCTGCAACGACAGAGGCCACCGCGATGGGAGGCCCACACCAGCCAGAGAACAAAGGTGGATGAACATAGAGAAACGAAAGACCAATAGAAGTGGCCCGCCTGCTCCCCTCCCTCCCCAACCCGACCCCCGCCCAAAATAAATAAATAAATAAATCTTTAAAAAAAAAAAAAAAAAAAAAATGAACAGTGCCTTTGGGTCACAGTTTGGTAGGAAAGGGTGAAGGTATAACGATGCTGGTTCCTATTAAGTATTTACAGTTTACCAAGCATTTTTATATACATCCTCTGACATGCTCTTTTTTATGCCCTATTATATAGCCCTGTGTGTAGTGGGGGAGGGGCTGTCCCTTTTGTTTCCTCTTTACAGATGTGATTATTGATTCTTACAAAGGTTAAAACAGTTTGACTACAGCCAGATAGCTATTAACAAGAGTTGCAGCCCAATTCACAAGGTCGGATTTTTCCCAAGTCCCCTGGTAACCCAGTCAAGGAAAGAGAATACTGAATTTCTAGTCTTAAATTTGCTGTTTACTCACTGTCACATGGGAAAGTTCTTAACCCCCCTTTTTCTCTTCTTCCCAGTAATATTTATTCATATTTATATTCTATAGTTAATGGTAAGAAATGGTAAGAAATGCAAATAGTGGCAGAAACCATTCATGTAAAAAATGCATTAGGGAGATTTGATTTTGGAGTTTTCTAATTTTAAGGCATTCAGATTTTCTTACAGACCAAGGACCACCTATAAATGCTGACAGTTTCAGCTCTCAGATGATGTATTCTATTTCATTTTTGTTTTTTTAGGTTTTGGCTCATCTTTTGGATATGGTCTTCTACAGTGATGAAAAAGAACGGGTCATTCCTTTACTTGTAAATATTATGCATTATGTTGTGCCCTACCTCCGAAATCATAGGTACTATTATTATTTAACTAGATGTGTCAGTTAACTCATATTCTGTTAAAAAATAGTGTTCCTTCATTGACATTTTTGAAATTACCACAAAATGTTTTTACCTTCCATAGTGATAAAAAAATAGTTCTCTTATAGGGCTTTCTGTTTCCCATAATTGCTTTAGGTAAATAAGAACATTTATGACTGACTTTCCTATGATGAATAAAGATGTAACATAGAGGGTCACTTGGTTTTCCTTCCCCCTAGTGCACATAATGCCCCTAGTTATCGAGCCTGTGTCCAGCTGCTGAGCAGTCTTAGTGGGTATCAGTATACACGGAGAGCCTGGAAGAAAGAAGCCTTTGACCTCTTTATGGATCCCAGCTTCTTCCAGATGGATGCCTCTTGTGTCAATCAGTAAGTCATCTTGCTTGTATGCAACATGAGCACACAGCTCACAGAATCTGTTGAAATCAACCACTGTCTGCAAAGTAGAGCACTTTCTCAGAATAACAAAATCTTAATTATATGTCACGATCCTCATTTCTTTCAGTTGGAGAGCAATTATGGACAACCTGATGACACATGATAAGACGACTTTTAGAGATTTGATGAGTGAGTACTGTGGGGTGACGGCCCAAGCAGTGTCTTTCCTGTACGTGAGCCACTCTTACATGCTTTGCTGTTTTCTAGAAACTACTGAATTCACTTCGTTGGGTTATAGCCATACTTCATACCCTCTAGGAATATAATGTTAAAACTTAAAGAGGAGGGCTTCCCTGGTGATCCAGTGGGTAAAGAGTCCACCTTGCAGTTGCAGGGGGCACCGGTTCAATCCCTGGCCCAAGAAGGTCCCACATGCCGCAGCACAGTTGGGCGGGTGCATCCAATTGCGAGCCAGTGCTCTGGAGTGCGTGTGCCCAGAGCCAGTGCTCTGCAAGGAGGAGGCCACTGCGATGGGAGACCCACACAGGTCAAAGAAGAAAAAAATGGATGAAAATAAATAAATAAATAAACCAATAAAAGAGGTCAAAAATTTTTTAAAAAGAATGCAAGTTCTTAAGAAAAAAATTTAAAGGGGACAGCATAGTAGATAAATAATAAGTAGAACTATTTGTGTCTAAATGTGTCTCTAACTTGTTTCCCTGGCACATAACATAGAACCTGGCACTCAGTAAGTAGTCACTGAATGAATGAAAGGAGGGAGGAGGAGAAAAACAGGCAATAGGAACAAAGCTATCAAACAGGGCTTCCCTGGTGGTCCAGTGGGTAAGGACACCGCCTTGCAGTGCAAGGGGCGCCGGTTTGAGCCCTGGCCTGGGAAGATCCCACGTGCCGCGGAGCGGCTGGACTGATGTGTCCAATCACCGAGCCAGAGCTCTGGAGCGCATGCGCCCAGAGCGGTGCTCTGCAACAACAGACGCCACTGCGATGGGAGACCCACAGGAGCCAAAGAACAAAGATGGATGAAAATAGAGAAATGAAAGACCAATAGAAGTGGCCCGCCCACTCCCCTCCCTCCCCAACCCGACCCCTGCCCAAAGTAAATAAATCAATAAATCTTAAAAAAAAAAAAAAAAAAAAAAAAGCTATCAAACAACTTACTCCACAGTAAGTTGGACTCTGGGGAATTCCCTGGTTATCTAGTGGGTGAGACTCCACGCTTCCACTGCAGGGGGCATAGATTCCAGATTAGGTCTCTGGTAGGGAAAATAAGATCAAACATGCTGTGCAGCAAGACAGAAAAAATCTGGGGCTCTGTTTATCTCCTTTGGAGGAAGAGAGGGGCCCAGAAGATCAGAATCTCTTTCCACCTCACTTCTTCTCTTCTTAGTGTGTATACTGGAGTTCCTCAATATTTCATCCGGGGGAAAAAAAAAATTTTCTTGAGTTTCTTAAAGTTTTGAGGTTATCCATCTAATGATATTGATAGCAGCAAAGTTGGATGAATCTGTAGAATTTCATGTTTTTAACCCAAGCTGCGGTTCCCCCCTATGGAAAAGGGATAGCATATTCTCTCTGATCTCCACAGGTTATTTTAAGGTTCAGATTCACCTATTTAACAGTTATTTATTAAAAGATGAAAATGGGCCATGCATTCTCACCTTAATCCAGTAAATACGATTATTTCAGGGAATAAGAAGTTGTGAAGAAAATAGCTATACAATAGATTTTAAATCACAGCTCAAGAGCTCCTCCTTGAGGTGAAACTAAAGAAACCAGTCATGAGAAATCCTAAGGTCAAAGTATTCCAGGAATAAGGAACAAATAAAAGCCCTTAGGGTAGGAACAGGCTCGCTGAGTGAAAAGGAAGAGCAAGCAAGACAGAGCCGCTGCAGAAGAGGGAATGGGGGTGAGTACAGAGCATGAAGAGGGCGAGCAAGGTAGGCTAGTCCTGCCCAGACCAGAAATTTTTAAACCAATGAGAAGGATTTAGGCAGATGGCAAAATAATGAAGGGTTTGATAAAATGGCCTTGTTAATGATTTTACTTTCTGAAACCTACAGTCCTAAAGTGTCTTCTCTCTCTGCATCACAGTTCCTGCCCGTTGGCCTGTGCCTTGTGGATGGTGGGTCTGTTTGCCAGGTCTTTCACCTCAGGAGACCCAGTCCTCTACCAGAAGTGTTTCTCTCTCAATGTCAGGGTTTCCAGACAT
This sequence comes from Tragulus kanchil, assembly GCA_022376925.1. NCBI lineage: Eukaryota > Metazoa > Chordata > Mammalia > Artiodactyla > Tragulidae > Tragulus > Tragulus kanchil. The sequence goes on from JAIOJX010000026.1 coordinate 184,318,821, forward strand.
TCTTAAAAAGCATAATAATCTTTTTTTTTTTTAATCACTGGATGACTATATCACAGCCTCTCTCACTTGCTTTTTTCTTCTTTCCCCCAGCTCGTGTAGCTGTGGCTCAAAGCAGTTCACTTAATCTCTTTGCCAACCGTGATGTGGAGCTAGAGCAAAGAGCCATGCTTCTGAAAAGATTAGCATTTGCTATTTTTAGCAGTGAAATTGACCTTTTCCGAGAAGGGCCCAGAAGATCAGAATCTCTTTCCACCTCACTTCTTCTCTTCTTAGTGTGTATACTGGAGTTCCTCAATATTTCATCCGGGGGAAAAAAAAAATTTTCTTGAGTTTCTTAAAGTTTTGAGGTTATCCATCTAATGATATTGATAGCAGCAAAGTTGGATGAATCTGTAGAATTTCATGTTTTTAACCCAAGCTGCGGTTCCCCCCTATGGAAAAGGGATAGCATATTCTCTCTGATCTCCACAGGTTATTTTAAGGTTCAGATTCACCTATTTAACAGTTATTTATTAAAAGATGAAAATGGGCCATGCATTCTCACCTTAATCCAGTAAATACGATTATTTCAGGGAATAAGAAGTTGTGAAGAAAATAGCTATACAATAGATTTTAAATCACAGCTCAAGAGCTCCTCCTTGAGGTGAAACTAAAGAAACCAGTCATGAGAAATCCTAAGGTCAAAGTATTCCAGGAATAAGGAACAAATAAAAGCCCTTAGGGTAGGAACAGGCTCGCTGAGTGAAAAGGAAGAGCAAGCAAGACAGAGCCGCTGCAGAAGAGGGAATGGGGGTGAGTACAGAGCATGAAGAGGGCGAGCAAGGTAGGCTAGTCCTGCCCAGACCAGAAATTTTTAAACCAATGAGAAGGATTTAGGCAGATGGCAAAATAATGAAGGGTTTGATAAAATGGCCTTGTTAATGATTTTACTTTCTGAAACCTACAGTCCTAAAGTGTCTTCTCTCTCTGCATCACAGTTCCTGCCCGTTGGCCTGTGCCTTGTGGATGGTGGGTCTGTTTGCCAGGTCTTTCACCTCAGGAGACCCAGTCCTCTACCAGAAGTGTTTCTCTCTCAATGTCAGGGTTTCCAGACATTCTTAAAAAGCATAATAATCTTTTTTTTTTTTAATCACTGGATGACTATATCACAGCCTCTCTCACTTGCTTTTTTCTTCTTTCCCCCAGCTCGTGTAGCTGTGGCTCAAAGCAGTTCACTTAATCTCTTTGCCAACCGTGATGTGGAGCTAGAGCAAAGAGCCATGCTTCTGAAAAGATTAGCATTTGCTATTTTTAGCAGTGAAATTGACCAGTATCAGAAATACCTTCCAGATATACAAGGTAAATAGTGGGAAACTATTTTCTCTATTTTCCAAACTATTGGGGGTGTTTGTTCCTTAGGAAAAACTTTCCGTAAGTTGTAAGTTGGTGAAATATACCAAGTGTTGGTAGATATAGAAGGTTGTAGAATTAGGAATTTGTTCTGTTGAGACAACAGAATTAGCATCATTGGTATGTAAAAGAAATCAAACATTGAGTTTATAGGCCTTGCCTAAACATGGTCTCTATTTTATTGTTTGGGTCAAATTTCCTGTGAATTCATGTTTGAGAATGAGGTTCAGTCTACAGCCATACCACCCTCTTCGTGCCCGATCTCATCTGATCTCGGAAGCTAAGCAGGGTCAGGCCTGGTTAGTACTTGGATGGGAAAATGAGGTGCAAAGACTGTTTTGCTCCAGGCAAGCTTGGCTTTGTGTGTGTGTGTATGGATGAGAGGTTATACATCTTTAAAGGAGGGGACTGAAATGGATGCATCGCTGGGAAATTTCAGCTAGAAGTATCTCAAGAGCCAGAGTTTGGGCCCAGGGCAAGGGGGTTGTAGAAGGGTTTTGATCACCTTCTTCAAATGGTTTGGTGACTCTCCGTGCCCTGAAGGGTATCAGTGCAGTCATCACCTGGTGCCACCACATGACTCCGTCGTGGGAGTGAACTTGCCCAGCAGAGCTGTTGGCTGCACCCAAGTCAGCGTGCTTGGGCATCCCTCAGCCTCGGCCGCAGTGCAGGGGTTGGGTTGGGTATGAGAGTTGTCATCTCTTTACCAAGATTATTCCTCTCTCTCAGAAGATAAACGACTCCTCCTTTTCTAATCCTTTACACCTAACGTCTAGTGCACAGCATACACACTGTTTATCCTGTGATGTTTTTAACATTGACTAGGTCAGTGCTACTCAAAGTGTGGTCCAAGAACCAGTATCAGTCTGTTAGTCCATCTATGATAAGTACGGAAACTAAGAGTAAGCATTTTCAACCTACAGCAGTTTGATACAATCTGTTGAATCTAGTAATAAGAACATGGCACTGTGTTTTACTTCTGTTTCTTTGATTTTCCTAGTAATTCACTTTTATTTTATGAAAGTATCTGCAGCAGAGAAGAAATTTTTTAAGAAGTTGATTCTTCATCATGGGTAGTTTGAGAAGTACCAAACTAGATTGTATGGAAATGACTCTAATGATGTAGATACTGGAAATACACTGTATTTTTTTTTCAGAGAGATTGGTTGAGAGTCTCCGTCTGCCCCAGGTGCCAACTCTTCACTCCCAAGTGTTCCTGTTCTTCCGAGTGTTACTTTTACGAATGTCTCCACAACATCTTACCTCACTCTGGCCTACCATGATCACAGAACTTGTGAGTTAATTTTATTTCAGTTAGGTAATAAATATTAATTATAAAACAATGTCAGAAGCATAAACAGGCTTACTGGAGAAGAACTAATCTTGGAAGAGAACTGAGCTCTAGTTAAGCCTATTACTGAAAATAGTAAAACGAGTCAGCTTCTGTCTCCCTACAGTTTAAACTTAGAAATAAGTATTCACAGTTACTGGCTCCTTGTGAATCATTACGACGTCTGATCTGGTTTAGTTCATGCCCTTCTACGCCAGAGTGTGAACTGTGGCGTGGCTGCCGGGCCTGGTGCCACCCGTCCTCATGCCTCGGGGGCGCAGAGGTGGCGTAGCTGGATTGAGGCGGCCACCTCAATCCATGTCTCCCTCTGAAGGGCAGCACTCACCCAGGTGAGCTGCTTCAGAGAGACTTTGGCAGGATTTTGTAGTCCCACTGTACCCGCCCTTTCTCCTCAAACCAAACCATCACCCTCATCTGAATGCTTGGAGAGCTGGGGGGGGGATAGATATGAGTAAGGAAAGGGAAAGGAACCTGTAACTCCAAAAACCTGGAGTTTATAACCTCCCCACAAAGAAACTGGCTTTCCTGTAAGAGCATGCTTTCATCCCACCTCGGCCAAACGAGTCCCAAGGCTCTGTTAAATCTGCAGTTTTACTTTCAGAAACTAAGTATCACTTAATGATCCTAAAAAGTTGTATCATGAAATTTGTATTTGGATTAATGAAAATATAGCCTATTGATAACTTGAAAGCAGAATTAGATAAACATTTGGCACTCTGTGGTCCCCAGGTACAGGTATTTTTGCTGATGGAGCAGGAACTCACTGCTGATGAAGATATTTCACGGTAAATGTCATTCATTTCAACGTGGCCTTGTCAGTGTTCAGTATCCTCTGTCATACAGAACATTATTTTACAGCTGGGCGGGGACAGCCCCTGTTTCATCTGAATAGTTTATGTATTTAGTCTGTTGTTACCCAGCTGAATATTTTTGGATATAATACAATTTCATGTATTCCTTAGGTATTTTAGACTGTTAAACATTTATGGTCTTGGGCCTTGAGACACAAAGGTGATTTAAAGCAGTACTGTGGCTGCAATAATGTAGAGCATTACTACTTGAGCAGTGTTGGTTTTGGTAGGTCAAACCCTGAAACAGGCAGGAAAACTTGTTATGGCAGGTAACCTGTAACTAAGTATTCAAATGTCTGTATCTTCCAGAATGATCTCAGTTTAATGTAGTCATTTTATTCTTTTTAACAGAGACTGTTTAATATATGACTATATTTTTGTTTGGGACTTTTTGTACAAGTTAGTTTATAAATTGAAGTTTCTTTGAACTACGTGTCTTGACTATATACTCTTCTTCAGTGCTCGGTTTCTAGGAGTCCCCTGTACTGTGTTATTACAGGAAGTTTCCTTCCCACCATCTTTGCAAAAGGCCTCTTGGTTTAAAGCTTATATTTTTTATCTTTCTTAAGTATAACAGGCTATTCTCTACCATTTTGATGTTCCTAAATTCATTTTTTTTTTAATTTTTTGATTTGTGAACAGTAAAATTAATTTAGTCATGACCTTGCTTAGCAGCTGCTGGTACATTTATCAGATTGAGTACGAAAAATATTAGCTGGCACTTTGACACTTTCCAGGAATTCCTTGTTAGTCTTGGGTACAGCTGCTGACAGCACTGCCTCCTGCTCACAGGACTTCGGGCCCCTCTGTGGCCGGTCTGGAGACAACATACACAGGAGGTAATGGCTTTTCCACTTCATACAACAGCCAGCGGTGGTTAAACCTCTATCTCTCTGCTTGCAAATTTTTGGATTTGGCGCTGGCATTGCCCTCCGAAAATCTTCCTCAGTTTCAGATGTAAGTAAAAATAAGGATATTAAGTATTTTTGAAATGTATTTGCTTTGGTCAGTGACATCTAAGATAAAGCCTTTTGTGTAAACTTTCTGTATAAGAATTTCTGACTTTTATTAACATGTAATTCTTTTTGGCAGGAGGATGGTGTACGGGTAGCACAGTTATTGGGAGGTACTAGAAATGGTTGCTGTGGATCTGTTAAGACTGAGCGGCCATTCAGTCAGCAAATTGAGTAGCCAGCAGATGTGAGGCAGCAGCAGTCCCGCCTCGCCAGCTTCAGGTCCCGTGGAGGTGGAGGTGGAGGTGGTGGTTTAGTAGCTCAGCTGTGTCTGACTCCTTGCAACCCACCAGGCTCCTTTGTCCATAAGATTTCCCAAGCAAGCATACTGGAGCAGGTTGCCATTTCCTTCGCCAGGGAGTCTTCCTGATCCAGGGATCCAGCCATAAGAGACACTACAGTTAAACACACAGCAGGATGCTGTGAGGCCGCACAGCAGAGAACCCCTTCTGGCTCTAGGGGTCAGGGCAGGTCTGAGGGAGCTTTGCACTGAGGTAGTGACGAGCGATGGGGGAGCGGGGGGAGGGGAGACTTAAAGAGGCCGGAATGGCCCGGGTGTGTTGGTGCTGCTGCGGGGCAGCAAGGCGAGAGGAGTTAGGTAAGCTGTAGTAGAGAATTCTGACCTTAAAGAGTGGGAAACCGCTGAAGCATTTTAAGAAATGGTGTTATAAGTCTCCTATCTTAGAGGTTTTACTTTGGCTGTATAGTTTGGAGAAAGGTCAGGAGATGGGCAAGACTGGAATCAAGGAGGCTCTTCTTTCAGATGATAGTGAACTGAACTAGAGATGGCAGAGGGCAATAGGGAGAAATGAATAATCACTAAATGCTCCTGAAGTGCCTTGTGTATAAGTGCCCAAAACATTTAATATGGCAAAAAAAAAGGACTTGGGCCCCTCTGTGGCCGGTCTGGAGACAACATACACAGGAGGTAATGGCTTTTCCACTTCATACAACAGCCAGCGGTGGTTAAACCTCTATCTCTCTGCTTGCAAATTTTTGGATTTGGCGCTGGCATTGCCCTCCGAAAATCTTCCTCAGTTTCAGATGTAAGTAAAAATAAGGATATTAAGTATTTTTGAAATGTATTTGCTTTGGTCAGTGACATCTAAGATAAAGCCTTTTGTGTAAACTTTCTGTATAAGAATTTCTGACTTTTATTAACATGTAATTCTTTTTGGCAGGAGGATGGTGTACGGGTAGCACAGTTATTGGGAGGTACTAGAAATGGTTGCTGTGGATCTGTTAAGACTGAGCGGCCATTCAGTCAGCAAATTGAGTAGCCAGCAGATGTGAGGCAGCAGCAGTCCCGCCTCGCCAGCTTCAGGTCCCGTGGAGGTGGAGGTGGAGGTGGTGGTTTAGTAGCTCAGCTGTGTCTGACTCCTTGCAACCCACCAGGCTCCTTTGTCCATAAGATTTCCCAAGCAAGCATACTGGAGCAGGTTGCCATTTCCTTCGCCAGGGAGTCTTCCTGATCCAGGGATCCAGCCATAAGAGACACTACAGTTAAACACACAGCAGGATGCTGTGAGGCCGCACAGCAGAGAACCCCTTCTGGCTCTAGGGGTCAGGGCAGGTCTGAGGGAGCTTTGCACTGAGGTAGTGACGAGCGATGGGGGAGCGGGGGGAGGGGAGACTTAAAGAGGCCGGAATGGCCCGGGTGTGTTGGTGCTGCTGCGGGGCAGCAAGGCGAGAGAGGAGTTAGGTAAGCTGTAGTAGAGAATTCTGACCTTAAAGAGTGGGAAACCGCTGAAGCATTTTAAGAAATGGTGTTATAAGTCTCCTATCTTAGAGGTTTTACTTTGGCTGTATAGTTTGGAGAAAGGTCAGGAGATGGGCAAGACTGGAATCAAGGAGGCTCTTCTTTCAGATGATAGTGAACTGAACTAGAGATGGCAGAGGGCAATAGGGAGAAATGAATAATCACTAAATGCTCCTGAAGTGCCTTGTGTATAAGTGCCCAAAACATTTAATTATGGTTTTTCATATTTAAATTTTAAAAATAAAAGTGGACTGTGTAAGATTGCTTTATCAATATGTGGCTAAGACATTTGGAGAATTTACATGATCAAATACTAACATATATTAAGTAGTGTTATATTATTCTACCCAATATATCCAAGAATACTGGATATTAATAGGATGAGATGGAATATTAATAGGATAAAGAGTAAGATAGCAGAATCATTTTTTGCTTTTGAACAAGCTTACTTTTCATTAAATGTAAGGGTTAGAACTAGAAATCTCTTTTACATCAGTTCCCATTCAGTTCATCTTTTATTCCATTTGAAATCATATATATATACACTTGTTGATCAATTTCATTGGTTGGGTGTCTGTTAAACTGATGTTACTCCTGAGGAAGTTCAGAAAATGATACTAAGAACTACTGTAGGAAAGTCTCTAAAATTAACTAGGAAGCTTATGTTCACAGAGGTGATAAAACTATCGTTTTAACTTCCATGATGAGGACCATAATGAGTTTTACCCTCGTTGTCGATACAGTTAAAGAAAAGGGATAAAAATGCTGTAATATCAACTACATTTTTTTAACTAATGCCTTTTTTTTTTAAGAAATTCTATGTAGTGGTAAAAGATAACATGGACAATTTTAATAATCTTGAAAGAGAAATATCTTTGTAAGCATCATTTTTTCAAAAGTTTACAAAGGTGCTTAGTCGTACTAAGAGAAATTCCAATTAAAGTTACTAATAACTATTAGAATGGAAAAGATCTAAAAGTGTATTTCCTTTTACCCTTAAATAGTATACATTGTCTAATTTTTCTCCAAAGACGGTTATATTTACCAAAATTCAAGATACACATTCTTCTTAGCCCCGTATTTCTGCTATGTCCAAGGATTTATCCAACCACTGTCCTCCCAGACATGCACAAAAGTCAGCAGTTTATACAGGTATCCATTATGGCAGTATTTGTAATAGCAAACAGTTGGACAATCTAGGAGATGATAGTGAACTGAACTAGAGATGGCAGAGGGCAATAGGGAGAAATGAATAATCACTAAATGCTCCTGAAGTGCCTTGTGTATAAGTGCCCAAAACATTTAATTATGGTTTTTCATATTTAAATTTTAAAAATAAAAGTGGACTGTGTAAGATTGCTTTATCAATATGTGGCTAAGACATTTGGAGAATTTACATGATCAAATACTAACATATATTAAGTAGTGTTATATTATTCTACCCAATATATCCAAGAATACTGGATATTAATAGGATGAGATGGAATATTAATAGGATAAAGAGTAAGATAGCAGAATCATTTTTTGCTTTTGAACAAGCTTACTTTTCATTAAATGTAAGGGTTAGAACTAGAAATCTCTTTTACATCAGTTCCCATTCAGTTCATCTTTTATTCCATTTGAAATCATATATATATACACTTGTTGATCAATTTCATTGGTTGGGTGTCTGTTAAACTGATGTTACTCCTGAGGAAGTTCAGAAAATGATACTAAGAACTACTGTAGGAAAGTCTCTAAAATTAACTAGGAAGCTTATGTTCACAGAGGTGATAAAACTATCGTTTAACATCCATGACGAGGACCATAATGAGTTTTACCCTCGTTGTCGATACAGTTAAAGAAAAGGGATAAAAATGCTGTAATATCAACTACATTTTTTTAACTAATGCCTTTTTTTTTTAAGAAATTCTATGTAGTGGTAAAAGATAACATGGACAATTTTAATAATCTTGAAAGAGAAATATCTTTGTAAGCATCATTTTTTCAAAAGTTTACAAAGGTGCTTAGTCGTACTAAGAGAAATTCCAATTAAAGTTACTAATAACTATTAGAATGGAAAAGATCTAAAAGTGTATTTCCTTTTACCCTTAAATAGTATACATTGTCTAATTTTTCTCCAAAGACGGTTATATTTACCAAAATTCAAGATACACATTTTTCTTAGGCCAGTATTTCTGCTATGTCCAAGGATTTATCCAACCACTGTCCTCTCAGACATGCACAAAAGTCAGCAGTTTATACAGGTATCCATTATGGCAGTATTTGTAATAGCAAACAGTTGGACAATCTAGGAGATGATTAAACTGGTACCTTCCAACACTGGAGGACTTATGTAACTGGAAAAAAGGATGGTGTTTTATATGATCTTTCTCCACGGTATGTAATTAAAGTAAGCAGCAGTCATTTTTATTTATAAAAAAAGAGGGGTTACTCGTATGAACACATGCTCTTTTATGCCTAAACTCTGGATGGATGTAAACCGGCAGGACTAGTGGAGCCTGTGGTGGGAGAGAGATTGCCTCTCTGTTCCACCCTTTAACCCTGTTTGAATTTCTTCAGAAATACTAATTTTACTTATTAAAGACAAAATTTTAAGTGCACATAAACAAAAATACAGCAAAAGTATGAAAGAAGTCCTACTTAAGTCTTTCTTAAATCCTTTAGTCCTTTGCCCCCAGTTACTGTGTAGTTAGGGAACATCTGGACAGGCATATGTTGGAGACATATTCCTAGTAACACATGAATATGGAAACATTTGTTGAGTTACTTGGTTGTGCACATGAAAAAAATGACATTGAGTATGTTCCAGGTTTCGTGTGTTATTACGAATGTTCATTTACTCATTTCAACTTGTGCAGCAGTTGATAGCGTTTTTACTTACTGATGAAGGCTTGGGTTAAGAAAACAAGTGGCACGGCTGGAACATGAATGTGTGTAAGTGGTGGGATTGTGATGTGTCTACGGTATTTATGTGGCCTGGTCTTAGGTGCACAGCATGCATTCTACTGATGCTGATGCCATGTTTCCACTCGTAGGTACCGATGGGCCTTTATTCCAGAAGCCTCGGATGATTCCGGCTTAGAAGTCAGAAGGCAGGGCATTCATCAGCGAGAATTTAAACCTTACGTAGTACGACTAGCAAAACTTCTTCGGAAAAGGGCAAAGGTACTGCATTCTCTTTTTTGATTTATTTTTGTGAAGGTAAAATTTGTAAGATATATTGTATTTTATATACATCTTCCACTGTGCATCAGGCTAATTACAGGTCTTAAGAATAGTTTCTTAAACTCTTCAGTAGTTTCTTAAACTCATCAGATTTGTTACAAATCTTTTGTCATCTTTTCCGTGCCTTCAGAAAATTTCAAAACTAAACTGTAGTTTCGGGACAATTGAGGTTGTTTTTTGAGTCCTAGTTTGTAGTATGTGCTTTGAGTGCTCAGAAATTTTCCAGCCTTCTGGGATCCCCTATTCAGGCAGCAGCTCTTAAAACATATTCCAGACTATAGAGACGAAACGGAGACAGTGATTTCACAGGAGGTATACTTGATTTTAAATCAAGTTCTGCATGTCCTTCAAGTTGTTTCTTTAGGAAACAACTAATGAGTAAAGGAGATGAAGATGAAAGTTGAGTCCAGAGTCTGTAACACTTGGGTAACTTTCACTTGTGATTATTTTTTCAGACCCTGCAATATCAAACAAATCCAGAAGCTGTGTGGTTACAGGCACATGTAGTTTGTCATCCCTGCACCTCATTAGTAATGAGTTTTATAGAACTCCTCCCACAGAATAAAAAGTTTTGGGCAGCATTTTCCCATCCAGAACACCTTAACACAAGGTTTTCATGGCCGCAAGCCCTTGTTTCACTGGCGCAAAGGCTATGAGTTCTCCTCTTTCCTTCCACAGGACAAGGAGGAGGACTTTAAGACAGTGATTTTGGAGGGATTGGAGATGGCCAAGCATCAGGTGAGGGTGGCTTTATGATGCTTGTGATAACGGCAGCAAAATTTGCCACATCTGGACCAAATCTTGAGACACAAACCCAGGTCTGGGTTTCAGCAGTACAAGAGAGGTAAAACAGGAAGGAAGTCTTTCAAATGTAGACTGTTGAAGTGAAAGGAGATCGTTCACATGGAAACATGTTTGACTTTTTATTACTGAGGAGGTACGGCTTTATTCCAGAAGCCTCGGATGATTCCGGCTTAGAAGTCAGAAGGCAGGGCATTCATCAGCGAGAATTTAAACCTTACGTGTACGACTAGCAAAACTTCTTGAAAAGGGCAAAGGTACTGCATTCTCTTTTTGATTTATTTTGTGAAGGTAAAATTTGTAAGATATATTGTATTTTATATACATCTTCCACTGTGCATCAGGCTAATTACAGGTCTTAAGAATAGTTTCTTAAACTCTTCAGTAGTTTCTTAAACTCATCAGATTTGTTACAAATCTTTTGTCATCTTTTCCGTGCCTTCAGAAAATTTCAAAACTAAACTGTAGTTTCGGGACAATTGAGGTTGTTTTTTGAGTCCTAGTTTGTAGTATGTGCTTTGAGTGCTCAGAAATTTTCCAGCCTTCTGGGATCCCCTATTCAGGCAGCAGCTCTTAAAACATATTCCAGACTATAGAGACGAAACGGAGACAGTGATTTCACAGGAGGTATACTTGATTTTAAATCAAGTTCTGCATGTCCTTCAAGTTGTTTCTTTAGGAAACAACTAATGAGTAAAGGAGATGAAGATGAAAGTTGAGTCCAGAGTCTGTAACACTTGGGTAACTTTCACTTGTGATTATTTTTTCAGACCCTGCAATATCAAACAAATCCAGAAGCTGTGTGGTTACAGGCACATGTAGTTTGTCATCCCTGCACCTCATTAGTAATGAGTTTTTATAGAACTCCTCCCACAGAATAAAAAGTTTTGGGCAGCATTTTCCCATCCAGAACACCTTAACACAAGGTTTTCATGGCCGCCAAGCCCTTGTTTCACTGGCGCAAAGGCTATGAGTTCTCCTCTTTCCTTCCACAGGACAAGGAGGAGGACTTTAAGACAGTGATTTTGGAGGGATTGGAGATGGCCAAGCATCAGGTGAGGGTGGCTTTATGATGCTTGTGATAACGGCAGCAAAATTTGCCACATCTGGACCAAATCTTGAGACACAAACCCAGGTCTGGGTTTCAGCAGTACAAGAGAGGTAAAACAGGAAGGAAGTCTTTCAAATGTAGACTGTTGAAGTGAAAGGAGATCGTTCACATGGAAACATGTTTGACTTTTTATTACTGAGGAGGTGATTTAGTTCTGATTAAGAAGAACAGGAACACTAAAACAGGTACACTCTTCTTGGTCGAGTTTAGTAAAAAAAAAAAAAAAAAAAAAGTCCTGTTAAAACTACCTCTTAACAAGAATAATCATAAGGTTACCCCAAAGCTCCTTGCATTTGGAAATCAGTTAGGGAGATGTTCAAGCATATTACTCGTTTCCCTTCAGAGTCAGCTAATCCCTACAGATCCTTAAATGGCTATCAAACTGCTTTGACTTAGGGCACTAAAAGTGTTGTAGTTGCCAGTTGCAGGACTGTCATTAAAGCCAGTGTTACTAGGTGAGAGAAATAAACTGATAGCCGCTTTTTGCTTTTTTAAATTTGGCTACAGATAAAGAACTAAATGGAGAAGGGAATGGCTACCCACTCCAGTATTCTTACTGGGAGAATTCCATGGACAAGGGAGCCTGATTGGCTGCAGTCCATGAGATCGCGGAATTGGACACGACTGAGCGACTAACACATACAAATAACTAAATGATCACTGTTTGCTCTTAGACTTCTGAGAAAGAAAATTGATTTAAATAGGATTCTATTTGTAAGCACACACAAACAAGAAAATAAGCTGGATTTTGCCATCTACTTTCTCCACTAGGAAACTAGTGATATTAAAATATTACATAATGGCTTCTTGGACTTTTGACTAAAATCAAGTGTAAAATATTAAGTAAATAATGAAAGTTTCTCAGCAGCATCCTATCTTAGAAGGCAAACTCCATTTAAGAAATATGACAGACTGTAATTCTGTTTCCCAAGAGTCACTTGATTTTTTTCCATCATCTTTACTCAGTATATTTTCCTATCTGTGATTCTTCCCCAGTTCAGACATCTTCCGATCTCTCAGAACCTTCTCTAGACTGATGTCTGCAGCTGTGTTTCTATAATTTAGTTGGCTTCTCAGATTAGCTGCTCAAGTATGTAAATTGCTATGTCTGTACTTAGTTGACAGTTTTCAAAAAAAGATTCTCATTTGACTTCTCTGCTTCCCCGTTTTATAGGCGAGAGATCTTTCTGTATCTTGCCCAAGGATGCCCACAGTAAGCACATGGCAGAGTAGGACACTAACCCTGGAGTTACTTTCCCTCCAGGTCCAGCTTTCCTTTGCCATGTGAAGGACATGAGGGCGATTTCACGGCGACATTGGTCACCCCACTGATGGCCAGGGTTGATGCGACTGATCTGGCTGGTTAGGCAGTTGTCCCCTTCCTCCCCCGAAGCTGCACACTCGGTCATAGAGGAGGACCGGTCTTCGGTCAGGGGTGTACAAGCAGCTGCGCTCCCCTGCTGGAGCCTCCAGGCAGGCTCTCAGCTCTCAAGGTCCCCTGGCCATGTGGATTAGTACAACATAGAAGCACATGGCAGGGTCTCGCCTGAGAGTTCTTTCCCTTTCTTTGTGCTGATAATTATTCACTGAACTCTGCTACTGTCTTGTGGCAGGTTTAAACCATTTGGTCACCAGGTAATTGATTGCTGTATTAAGTATTAGGTCCTCTGTCCCTTCTCCTGTGGTCATTTTATGACCTAAATCCTTGGAAACCTTCATGGGAGTCCAGAAATCTGGGACCTTTTTGAGTATATGCAAAGCACAACGTGAACTTTAGTATTAGACTGTCCTTATCCAAAAACAGTCCTGCTAATAACTAAGCTTACTTGTGTGTTCAAGATGGAAACTCTTACCACAGTGTACAACTAATAATTGGCACCAGAAGGCCTGTCAGAAGCAGGTGCCAAGCAAGTCCGGAATGGAGACTTACGCCATCATTTGTATTCATTTCTTACTCTGATGTTGACTTTCAGGTTTTCTCAGATACTGCAAGATCTGTTGGTGTCAATCGCCTTTTTGTTTTCTGCAGAAAAACCCAGAGGAGGACAACTCAGGGAGAGCACTGGGCTGGGAGCCGGGGCACCTGCTGCTCACCGCCTGCACCGTGCGCAGCCTGGAGCAGCTCCTGCCGTTCTTCAACGTGCTCAGCCAGGTCTTCAACAGCAAAGTCACCAGCCGCTGCGCAGGACACTCAGGGAGCCCCGTCCTCTACTCCACCTCCTTCCCGAGCAAGGACATGAAGCTGGAAAACCACAAACTGTTTTCCAGCAAAGCCAGGCAGAAAATAGAAGAGATGGTAGAAAAAGATTTTCTGGAAGGGGTGATAAAAACTTGAGCACCACAAGTGGTTCCCTTCAGTTTAAATGTAAATGTAATTATTTAAAACAAACATTGCTCCGAGTTGTATAGTTTCTTTTTTTGTATGTAACAAAACACATTTCAGGTTGTATTTAATTTAAATATTTGTAAATAAGAGCAAATGTTTGACTGTGGCCTGAATCAAGTTTAAATACTGTGGGCTCATAGTGATTATGGTGCCTAAGAGAGATCTATATATACGTAAATAGTCCATTACAGTACATTGTTTTATTGTCCTGAGTTGTCTTAAACCTGCCAAATACACACTGCACATTTTTTCTATTTGTTTCAGGCTTTAATTTAGATGGGCTGGAGATTTTTTTTTCTTTGCCTTATTAACCACATTCTAGTATAAGAACGGTGTCACTTCTGTCATAGGTAATGTCTTACGACCAGTTTCTCCCACTTAGCTTCACTAAGAGGCATAAAGGATAACTAAGGCCTAGCCATGCACCCTTGTTAAGTAAGTGTAGTATGAGCCTCTCAGCCGCAGTAGAGTGGTACAAGCCTCCAGCCACCCTCTGAGGTCCTGCTGATGGTACCTGAAGAGGTAAGTCATCTAAGAGCGGTTCTGCAGACTCTGCTATAAAAACATTGGTTGTATTAAGTCTTCTCCACCCTGCTCAATGGTATCACCAGTGGTGATGACCAGGCCTGCAAAGTGGCATCGTGGGGAGGTAACAACGCTGGAAGAGCCATCACAGGAGCCGGTGATAAATAAACTTTAATGTTCTAGCAGCCTTCATGAATTTTTCTCTGCCTATATTATAAATTTAATGACTAATCATATACTTGAGCTCCAGTATTTTACATTAGTGTGATGTTAGAGGTAAGTTTTGTTTTTTTATAAAACTAAATTTAACAAGTCTGTACTTCCAAAGAATGATTCTGGTAGTGTTAAAAAAACATAATCAGATATAGAAAAAGAGTCCAGTAAGGTACACTAAACATCATGATTATAAATGTGTCTAAACCTGTCACAATAGTGGCAGTACTATTATTCTATAAAAACTTTTTACAAAAATCCAGTTTCTAAAGAATATAAAAACTGTCCTCAGAAACCTGGTTGAGGTCTTTCTCCAATTCCTCCAGCCAGCTGGAATACTGCCAAGCTCACTTCATATGCAAGGCTGTCTGCGTTTTCCTGCAAATTACATTAACAAATATTCAAATGAGAACTTTATCTTTCAGTAACAAATTATAAGACCCTCATATAAATGGAAAACAAGTCACATTCTTCTTAACCAGGTAAGTTTCTAACTTAGTTTTATAATCTGATTTGATTATCATGCTAAAGCTCTGAATACAATAGAACCTACTCCTTAACACATTACTGACTCGAGAATTTTGCAGAAACGAATGCTTGTGACTGGCAATGTGTTAATAAGTAAGTGAAACTGGTATGTCTCTGGTTAGTCAATAAATGTTAAAGAGTTATTTACTTTTTAGGCCATTAAGTCGTTAAAGGCAAGAAGGCCACGCCTACCCAAAAGAGTAAGGCAGGCCCCAGTTATCCTCTCCTCATCCACGAGGGACATTCATTCACTGTATTCTGTGATGGCCTGAGTTTCTGCAAAAAAGCTACCAGCTACTGTATAAATTGTAAAGATCTCTTTCTGAGGCCCTGGTCTTCCCCCTCTAACTTTGCCTGAGCTGAATAAAGAGTTTTAAGTCATTGATCCTATCAAGAAAACACAGGCACAGAGTAAGGCTGTCGTTTAAAGGGAAAATTTTGATACACAAACTGAAAGTCTAGAGACAGATTTCAAGCAGCATGAATGATGACAGGACCAGTTTAGAAATGAACTTCAAAGCAAGTCATTTTCATAAAGCAATAGGATCTTCTTTTAAATGGAGGAAAAAAGTATAATCCACTTAAGTATGCATAAGCTTAATATATGTCAAACTATGTATTAGCAACTAAATATGATTATTACTCATGCAACAGTTATATTTCTGACACTTTCAAGAAACCCAGAATACAAGAAAAACATTTGGGGAATTTTGAATTCAAACAGTAAGAACCTAGAAGGCACTGTAAATCTCAGACATGAGATTCCATTACCATATGTGTCTAAACCTGTCACAATAGTGGCAGTACTATTATTCTATAAAAACTTTTTACAAAAATCCAGTTTCTAAAGAATATAAAAACTGTCCTCAGAAACCTGGTTGAGGTCTTTCTCCAATTCCTCCAGCCAGCTGGAATACTGCCAAGCTCACTTCATATGCAAGGCTGTCTGCGTTTTCCTGCAAATTACATTAACAAATATTCAAATGAGAACTTTATCTTTCAGTAACAAATTATAAGACCCTCATATAAATGGAAAACAAGTCACATTCTTCTTAACCAGGTAAGTTTCTAACTTAGTTTTATAATCTGATTTGATTATCATGCTAAAGCTCTGAATACAATAGAACCTACTCCTTAACACATTACTGACTCGAGAATTTTTGCAGAAACGAATGCTTGTGACTGGCAATGTGTTAATAAGTAAGTGAAACTGGTATGTCTCTGGTTAGTCAATAAATGTTAAAGAGTTATTTACTTTTTAGGCCATTAAGTCGTTAAAGGCAAGAAGGCCACGCCTACCCAAAAGAGTAAGGCAGGCCCCAGTTATCCTCTCCTCATCCACGAGGGACATTCATTCACTGTATTCTGTGATGGCCTGAGTTTCTGCAAAAAAGCTACCAGCTACTGTATAAATTGTAAAGATCTCTTTCTGAGGCCCTGGTCTTCCCCCTCTAACTTTGCCTGAGCTGAATAAAGAGTTTTAAGTCATTGATCCTATCAAGAAAACACAGGCACAGAGTAAGGCTGTCGTTTAAAGGGAAAATTTTGATACACAAACTGAAAGTCTAGAGACAGATTTCAAGCAGCATGAATGATGACAGGACCAGTTTAGAAATGAACTTCAAAGCAAGTCATTTTCATAAAGCAATAGGATCTTCTTTTAAATGGAGGAAAAAAGTATAATCCACTTAAGTATGCATAAGCTTAATATATGTCAAACTATGTATTAGCAACTAAATATGATTATTACTCATGCAACAGTTATATTTCTGACACTTTCAAGAAACCCAGAATACAAGAAAAACATTTGGGGGAATTTTGTTCAACTAAGTAACCTACTACTAAACACAGTAAGAACCTAGAAGGCACTGTAAATCTCAGACATGAGATTCCATTACCATAAAACTAGCTTTCTCTCCTACCATCCACCTCCTGTGGACACTCACTGCACCTTCCTTCAGTGAGGCTGCCTCAGCTTACCTGTGAGTCTGCTTCTGCATAGACTCGGACTATGTCTTCTGTACCAGAGGGCCGGACAAAAGCTCGAGAAAGCCTGTACTTCTTCACCAGGTCGTTGATGGCCTCCTGGAGTCCTGGAGGCTTAACTACTTGTCTTTCGGCATCTGTGGTGGTAATAACTTGCCTGTCTGCCACCTAAACACAAGCATTTCATGTTTGTTACTGTGTCACGCTCCCTTTCAGAAGCTTATCCCACCAAGATTATGGCCATTTCATGTCAACGGGAGTAGACCTACATTTCAGTTTACTGCACCACAAAGTACAGTACTAAGACAGAATACCACCAACCATCTTATAGTTACTGCTAAATTAATGGCCACTATACTGAATGACTTAGTACCAGATGACTTAAGTCACTGATCAAATAAATCTTAGGTATTTTAAAAACAGGGTTCCTGGGAAGGAGGGGGAAACTGATCTGAACAATCAGCAGCTGTTTCTGTGAACTCTGGATTCAATATATGTATCAAAAATTTCTGCTGGTGAATGTATAATCTGATATAAATCTATATAGAAAATAATCAGCAATTTATCTGAAATGGCTTTGAAAACTGTCTCTTTGGCCTACAGGTTTTGAATCAGATGGGGAAAATTTTGATACACAAACTGAAAGTCTAGAGACAGATTTCAAGCAGCATGAATGATGACAGGACCAGTTTAGAAATGAACTTCAAAGCAAGTCATTTTCATAAAGCAATAGGATCTTCTTTTAAATGGAGGAAAAAAGTATAATCCACTTAAGTATGCATAAGCTTAATATATGTCAAACTATGTATTAGCAACTAAATATGATTATTACTCATGCAACAGTTATATTTCTGACACTTTCAAGAAACCCAGAATACAAGAAAAACATTTGGGGGAATTTTGTTCAACTAAGTAACCTACTACTAAACACAGTAAGAACCTAGAAGGCACTGTAAATCTCAGACATGAGATTCCATTACCATAAAACTAGCTTTCTCTCCTACCATCCACCTCCTGTGGACACTCACTGCACCTTCCTTCAGTGAGGCTGCCTCAGCTTACCTGTGAGTCTGCTTCTGCATAGACTCGGACTATGTCTTCTGTACCAGAGGGCCGGACAAAAGCTCGAGAAAGCCTGTACTTCTTCACCAGGTCGTTGATGGCCTCCTGGAGTCCTGGAGGCTTAACTACTTGTCTTTCGGCATCTGTGGTGGTAATAACTTGCCTGTCTGCCACCTAAACACAAGCATTTCATGTTTGTTACTGTGTCACGCTCCCTTTCAGAAGCTTATCCCACCAAGATTATGGCCATTTCATGTCAACGGGAGTAGACCTACATTTCAGTTTACTGCACCACAAAGTACAGTACTAAGACAGAATACCACCAACCATCTTATAGTTACTGCTAAATTAATGGCCACTATACTGAATGACTTAGTACCAGATGACTTAAGTCACTGATCAAATAAATCTTAGGTATTTTAAAAACAGGGTTCCTGGGAAGGAGGGGGAAACTGATCTGAACAATCAGCAGCTGTTTCTGTGAACTCTGGATTCAATATATGTATCAAAAATTTCTGCTGGTGAATGTATAATCTGATATAAATCTATATAGAAAATAATCAGCAATTTATCTGAAATGGCTTTGAAAACTGTCTCCCTTTTGGCCTACAGGTTTTGCTTCTCACCATCTAGCCTCCGGGAGTACTGTGTGAACCGAGACTAATGCAGAGGAAGGAAACATTGAACCAACAGGCTACCCAGGACTTGCTTCAAAGTAGTATTAGGGACATGGAGGACACCAGCTCAAGCTGGGGTGGGAGTTCATTATTTTGGTCTCTCTATACATCTTTTAAACTTAAAAATACCTTTATAAATAAAATCTTTTAAAGTGATACATAATATCACTGATGATAAAGTTTGAAACCAAATACTTCTAAATGACAGTAGAATGGTTAAGAGTGATTCTGTAATGTTTAAAGATGTGAGAAAATACTCTTTTCTATGTAATATGTATGTACAGAATGAAATTACTTCAGTTAATTTTCAGAAAAGGAATAATTTGTAATATCCGCTCTCACTTTAACTTTGAGCTGTCTGTTTGGAAGATCCGTATAGAGCGCGTCCCACTGCTGCACGGTCAAGCCCTTCAGAGCCAAGATCGCCTCAATCACCAGCATGTCAGAGATGGCGCACCAGCGGCCTGTGAGATGAGACAAGAACACAGGCAGAGCGTGGATACAAATGCTTTCTGCTTTCTAAGAAAGCCGTGTCCTGGCCGCCGCCTCCCGTGCTGCGTGACTGCCTGGGGTGGGTCCATGTGAAGTACACAGGGACAGGCCTCCTCGGGAAGGCAACGATAAAAAGCCGACAGAGCATCCTGAGACCAGCCTGCCTTTAATCTCCCTGCTTCTCTGTAACAGAGTGAGGTTAGACTGGATAGCTCTTTACAGTTCCAGCATTAACACTGTGTGCACCAACATTGTATTTATCACTTGATCCCTTCTGAGATATTATGCCATTTAAAGGTTACTGCTAAATTAATTGGCCACTATACTGAATGACTTAGTACCAGATGACTTAAGTCACTGATCAAATAAATCTTAGGTATTTTAAAAACAGGGTTCCTGGGAAGGAGGGGGAAACTGATCTGAACAATCAGCAGCTGTTTCTGTGAACTCTGGATTCAATATATGTATCAAAAATTTCTGCTGGTGAATGTATAATCTGATATAAATCTATATAGAAAATAATCAGCAATTTATCTGAAATGGCTTTGAAAACTGTCTCCCTTTTGGCCTACAGGTTTTGCTTCTCACCATCTAGCCTCCGGGAGTACTGTGTGAACCGAGACTAATGCAGAGGAAGGAAACATTGAACCAACAGGCTACCCAGGACTTGCTTCAAAGTAGTATTAGGGACATGGAGGACACCAGCTCAAGCTGGGGTGGGAGTTCATTATTTTGGTCTCTCTATACATCTTTTAAACTTAAAAATACCTTTATAAATAAAATCTTTTAAAGTGATACATAATATCACTGATGATAAAGTTTGAAACCAAATACTTCTAAATGACAGTAGAATGGTTAAGAGTGATTCTGTAATGTTTAAAGATGTGAGAAAATACTCTTTTCTATGTAATATGTATGTACAGAATGAAATTACTTCAGTTAATTTTCAGAAAAGGAATAATTTGTAATATCCGCTCTCACTTTAACTTTGAGCTGTCTGTTTGGAAGATCCGTATAGAGCGCGTCCCACTGCTGCACGGTCAAGCCCTTCAGAGCCAGGATGGCCTCAATCACCAGCATGTCAGAGATGGCGTCACCAGCGGCCTGTGAGATGAGACAAGAACACAGGCAGAGCGTGGATACAAATGCTTTCTGCTTTCTAAGAAAGCCGTGTCCTGGCCGCCGCCTCCCCCGTGCTGCGTGACTGCCTGGGGTGGGTCCATGTGAAGTACACAGGGACAGGCCTCCCTCGGGAAGGCAACGATAAAAAGCCGACAGAGCATCCTGAGACCAGCCTGCCTTTAATCTCCCTGCTTCTCTGTAACAGAGTGAGGTTAGACTGGATAGCTCTTTACAGTTCCAGCATTAACACTGTGTGCACCAACATTGTATTTATCACTTGATCCCTTCTGAGATATTATGCCATGACCGGGGAAGGCCTCGTGGAGTGGGGCTCTGGTGAGAAGACACCTAAAGCTGGGTCTGTACTCTAAGTCTGTTTCGTCATTTATAAAACAGTGACAAGTGACCTCCCTCTCCCTGTGTTACTGCCAGGATTAACACAGTGAGGCATGTCAAGTGCCCCATATGTGCAAGACCCTCCAACAGAAGTAATGCTGCTTCCCATGGACCTGTGCTTTGCTTGTCCATTGCCCTGCTTTCCATTCCAGTACCAATAATCTGACCCACAGATGTGCTTCATCAGAGACTTTTCTGAATTCCCTTGAGGTTGTTTTCAAAACATGTAATTTAGCCTTATAGATATACTTCATAGCTGAACCTGCTGACTCCAGATGTAAACTACTCATTACTTGAAAATCTGAAACACATACATGTGCTGTCACTGCATTTCAGTGTATCAACAGCTGCAAGGAAAGGCCACAGTTCTCCACATCAGTGTATGATGAAGTTCATGATCCCATCTACTTTCTGACTAATACAAGTAACCAAGAGTCGTCCACCATCCACTCAGTTCTCACCTGGTTAAACAGGTCCATTACATTTTCAAGCATATTGGCAGCTTTCCTTTTCTCATCTTCTGATTGTTCTGTGAGTTGTTTTATCTTCATTTCAGCAGCTTTACTGAACAGTGCCTACAGTGAAAGCATACCAAAAACAAAAACACTACTCATGGCCCAGTCATAAGTACTATCACTCCAACTAAACTACCTTTGAAACTCTAAATGAATCTGGAGAAACTGAGGGGGCAAAAATGGCAGCTATAGAATGTATGAAATTAATAAAAGAGATGGCGTCACCAGCGGCCGGGTAAAACAGAGGTGGTTAGAAAGCCGTGTCCTGGCCGCCTCCCGTGCTGCGTGACTGCCTGGGGTGGGTCCATGTGAAGTACACAGGGACAGGCCTCCCTCGGGAAGGCAACGATAAAAAGCCGACAGAGCATCCTGAGACCAGCCTGCCTTTAATCTCCCTGCTTCTCTGTAACAGAGTGAGGTTAGACTGGATAGCTCTTTACAGTTCCAGCATTAACACTGTGTGCACCAACATTGTATTTATCACTTGATCCCTTCTGAGATATTATGCCATGACCGGGGAAGGCCTCGTGGAGTGGGGCTCTGGTGAGAAGACACCTAAAGCTGGGTCTGTACTCTAAGTCTGTTTCGTCATTTATAAAACAGTGACAAGTGACCTCCCTCTCCCTGTGTTACTGCCAGGATTAACACAGTGAGGCATGTCAAGTGCCCCATATGTGCAAGACCCTCCAACAGAAGTAATGCTGCTTCCCATGGACCTGTGCTTTGCTTGTCCATTGCCCTGCTTTCCATTCCAGTACCAATAATCTGACCCACAGATGTGCTTCATCAGAGACTTTTCTGAATTCCCTTGAGGTTGTTTTCAAAACATGTAATTTAGCCTTATAGATATACTTCATAGCTGAACCTGCTGACTCAGATGTAAACTACTCATTACTTGAAAATCTGAAACACATACATGTGCTGTCACTGCATTTCAGTGTATCAACAGCTGCAAGGAAAGGCCACAGTTCTCCACATCAGTGTATGATGAAGTTCATGATCCCATCTACTTTCTGACTAATACAAGTAACCAAGAGTCGTCCACCATCCACTCAGTTCTCACCTGGTTAAACAGGTCCATTACATTTTCAAGCATATTGGCAGCTTTCCTTTTCTCATCTTCTGATTGTTCTGTGAGTTGTTTTATCTTCATTTCAGCAGCTTTACTGAACAGTGCCTACAGTGAAAGCATACCAAAAACAAAAACACTACTCATGGCCCAGTCATAAGTACTATCACTCCAACTAAACTACCTTTGAAACTCTAAATGAATCTGGAGAAACTGAGGGGGCAAAAATGGCAGCTATAGAATGTATGAAATTAATAAAAGATTAAATCAGGACTCAGAAGATATTATGTGGGGGTTCCTTTATGAATGATTAAATTGGGTTATCAAAATATAAAAAGTACTAAGAAAATAATCACACTGGCAAAGGTGAATGTACATGGTGAGCCTATGAAGTTGCTTGCATTTAGCTAAGCCAGTTCTGGGCAACCAGGTCCCTTAAGCCTTGTGTACTATGTCGCTTCAGTCACGTCTAACTATTTGTGACCCCATAGACTATAGGCTGCCAGGCTCCTCTGTCCATGGGATTCTCCAGGCAAGAGTACTGGAGGGTTGCCATGCCCTCCTCCTCCAAGGCATCTTCTTGACCGGGAAGAACCCACATCTTTTCCATCTTTTTTTTGCATCTTTTCCATCTCCTACACTGACAGGTTCTTACCACTAATGCCACCTGAATCCATTTTACTTTGAAGAATGTACTTCATTGCAATTATTACAGTTTTCTTGTCCTAGATTTTTAAGGACACAAACAAAAGTAGAAAAGAGGCTCGTGATATATATTACATTACAGCAAATAGTGCCATGGATGTTTAGTGTAATATACATCATGGTCCTCAGGATTCCTGCTGTTTTGAATTGCCTTGTTCATGCATGATTTGAGTGACCTCAGAGACCCAATACTGAAAAGGAATAGCATACTACATTCAGCCAGTGTGAAAAACCCGCAAAAGACACCATTGAAAAAATAGCTACATTTCCTCACAGCCAGTTGATGAAACACTAAGTTTTCTAGCAAACTAAGATGCACTAGCTACCTGTTTTTTGGAACTACGCCACTCCTATTCATTTACCCTCCACCAGGAGATCTGAGCAGATGCAACAGAACTTATGGTCTACATTTTCAACATATTGGCCAGCTTTCCTTTTCTCATCTTCTGATTGTTCTGTGAGTTGTTTTATCTTCATTTCAGCAGCTTTACTGAACAGTGCCTACAGTGAAAGCATACCAAAAACAAAAACACTACTCATGGCCCAGTCATAAGTACTATCACTCCAACTAAACTACCTTTGAAACTCTAAATGAATCTGGAGAAACTGAGGGGGCAAAAATGGCAGCTATAGAATGTATGAAATTAATAAAAGATTAAATCAGGACTCAGAAGATATTATGTGGGGGTTCCTTTATGAATGATTAAATTGGGTTATCAAAATATAAAAAGTACTAAGAAAATAATCACACTGGCAAAGGTGAATGTACATGGTGAGCCTATGAAGTTGCTTGCATTTAGCTAAGCCAGTTCTGGGCAACCAGGTCCCTTAAGCCTTGTGTACTATGTCGCTTCAGTCACGTCTAACTATTTGTGACCCCATAGACTATAGGCTGCCAGGCTCCTCTGTCCATGGGATTCTCCAGGCAAGAGTACTGGAGGGTTGCCATGCCCTCCTCCTCCAAGGCATCTTCTTGACCGGGAAGAACCCACATCTTTTCCATCTTTTTTTTGCATCTTTTCCATCTCCTACACTGACAGGTTCTTACCACTAATGCCACCTGAATCCATTTTACTTTGAAGAATGTACTTCATTGCAATTATTACAGTTTTCTTGTCCTAGATTTTTAAGGACACAAACAAAAGTAGAAAAGAGGCTCGTGATATATATTACATTACAGCAAATAGTGCCATGGATGTTTAGTGTAATATACATCATGGTCCTCAGGATTCCTGCTGTTTTGAATTGCCTTGTTCATGCATGATTTGAGTGACCTCAGAGACCCAATACTGAAAAGGAATAGCATACTACATTCAGCCAGTTGATGAAACACTAAGTTTTCTAGCAAACTAAGATGCACTAGCTACCTGTTTTGTGGAACTACGCCACTCCTATTCATTTACCCTCCACCAGGAGATCTGAGCAGATGCAACAGAACTTATGGTCTGCAAAGACTAAAACATTTACTATCTGTCATTCAAAATCACTCACCAACCCTCCATTAGATCACTGAAGTTATGCTTTAATTGCATTTTCTAGGAACTTACAATTTTTCTTCTCATAGTCCTGGCCTGTACAAACCACTTTTAAATTAATGAGAATTATTTGACCCAGATAACATTTTCTGTTAACCACCTCAAATCCATTTATGAAATGAGGCTAGCCGTAAAAAATATTTAATAAAGGTAAACTCTGAACCTTATGAATATACTGAAGACCTATTAAACCTTATGAATATACTGAACACCTATTAATATAACACTGATCTATTAAAATGGTGAATGTTAGGATATGCAGATTATCTCAAAACTTTCAAACATTCTCTCTGCTAAGAGCCAGAAAAAACTTTATATGCCTACTGCAAATTAAACTAATTCCTAGTTGCTTGTAACATAGTTCTCAACCTTTCTAACATTTCTGAAGAAAAGTTTTAAATAATGTATAGACCATCTAGTTGTAGGAAAATTAAGAAACTGCATATTTTTGAAGAACAATTATTATCTCTTCACATTCAAAGGAAGATCATTACAATCTTAAGAGTGCCACGCTTTCACAGAACATAAGAATGTATCAACTAAACCTCACTCTAACCACCCCAGGCATTTCAACAAAGTGGAATACTACCTGTTACTACCCAGATACAGAATTCCATCATTAAAAAAGAGTGCCAGCTAAAGCCAGGTTTATAAGAACTTACTGTGCCATGCCCATTTGCTTCAAAATAAACCCCGATGTCAAACTCTTGAGCCTTGTGGTGCAAATGTTTAACACCAGTTTTAGTACAGTAAACAGGTACCTGAAAAACATTTACAAAACAAAAACAGTTAATCAGCAAATACTCACTGTGTACCTACCATCCTTGATGCTCTGGTCACTTAAGAGTCAAACATCCTAGAGTGTGAAGTCAAATGGGCCTTAAGCATTACTACAAACAAAGCTAGTTGGAGGTGTAGAATTTCAGCTGAACTATGTCAAAGCCTAAAAGATGATGCTGTACAAGTGCTGCACTCAATATGCCAGCAAATTTGGAAAACTCTTTGTGTGGATCACAACAAACTGTGGAAAATTCTTTCAGATGAGAATAGCAGACCACCTTACCTGCCTTCTTACAGGTCAAGAAGCAACACTTAGAACAACGGATTGGTTCCAAATTGGGAAAGGAGTATACTGTCACTCTGCTTACTTAACTTCTATGCAGAGTACATCATAAGAAATGCCAGCACTGCTGGGAAAAATAACAGTAACTTCAGATACGCAGATGATACCACTCTAAAGGCAGATAACGAAGAACTAAAAAGCCCCTTGATGAAGGTGCAAGAGGAGAGTGAAAAAGCTGGCTTAAAACTCAACATTCAAAAAACTAACATCCTGGCAGCACTTCATGCCAAAGTGATGGGGAAACAATGGAAACAGTACAGCTATGACAGGTCTAAAGAGCATATTAAAAAGCACAGACAGCACTTTGCTGACATACAGTCAAAGCTATGATTTTTCCAGGAGTCACATACAGATGTGAGAGTTGGACCACAAAGAAGCCTGAATGCCGAAGAATTGATGCTTTTGAACTGTGGTGCTGCAGAAGACTCTTGAGAGTCCCTTGAACAACAACGAGCTCAAACCAGTCAATTCTAAAGAAAATTAATCCTGAATATTTACTGAAGGACTGATGCTGAAGCTGAGGCTCCAATAATTTGGCCACCTGATGTGAAGAGCTGACTCACTGGAACACACCCTTATGCTGGGCAAGATGAGGGCAGGAGGAGAAGGGGCCAACAGAGGATGAGATGGTTGCAAGGCATACCCTAATCAATGGACATGAGTTTTTCTACAATATTTTGCCATTATTTCAAGTTAGGAATGGATACAATGTTTGCAGAGGATGAGATGGTTATAGCATCACTGAGTCAATGAACATGAATTTGAGCAAACTGCAGGTGACAGTGATGGACAGAGGAGACTGACATGCTGTAGTCCATGGGGTTACAAAGAGTTAGATAGGACTTAGCAACCGAACGACAACCTTCCATCCTAGGGAAAAAAAGCTGCTGGAACCTAGCCGAGTGAAACCAAGCAATAAAAATACCAGTCCTCAATGTCCCTCTGGGGGCGTAACTGCACTACAGAAGAACACAGCCCCGGGAAAGCAGGGTGGGGTGAAAGATTCCAAGTGGGGAGTGACATGCTCTAATTGTTTCAGAAAGCTCTGTTTAGCGACAGTGTGAAGAATGGCTTAAAACTGCAGTCAGCTGGCTTTTACTGTGAAGAGCCAGATAACTACTATTTCAGGCTTTCCAGGCCACATGGTCTCTGTCACAACTGCTCAATTTCTGCCTCGGTAATGCAAAAGCAGTCACATGACCATATGAAAACAATAAAGCATGGCTGCATTCCCACGAAACCAGAAACAGTTGGCAGGCCCACATGTGGCCCAGAGGCCACTGCTGCTAAGCCCTGGCCTGGGTTAGGTGGCTTCTATGGCTAATGCTGGTGAGAAATCAGTGACAGCAGTGGGCAGCCGAAGGCCGGGACGGACCTGAAAGAGAAGGGCTGAGGAAAGACAGCAGCAAAACTGCAGGACGGCAAGCTCAGACGAGCCTGGCATTTGACTGGGTTTAGGAGACCTGCGAATGGCCAGGGCTGACAATGTTTAATCCACAAGAGAATATGTGGAGAAGGAAGAGTTACCAATGTTCAGTTTTCTCAACAGGGCATCTTAGATGATGCCACCTATAAGACATCTATAATAACCATCTATAAGACATTTTTGGGACAGAAGGTGAGAAAATATCAAAAAACCCAAACACTGAGAATTCCTGTGAGAGACAGGCAAAATGGTCCCCAGATGGAGTGAGTCTACTGTGACTACATATTTAAATCAGGGCCTCAGATAGCCACCTCCAGATGTGGTTTATGTGGAATACCCACTATTTGTTTTAAATTCTGAATCAGCTTCGAAGACTTAAAGGTAGGAAATTCACACCAAAATTCAGATTTTCAGCTTGTTTTGGAGACTGACCAAAGGTGACAGCAGCTGGTCAGGGCACAGCCTCCTAGTCCTCACCACCTGCTGGGCTCATTCACTTCTCCAATCCAGATCCTAAGGGAACCTGACTCTAACACTTAAAGAGTGGAATGGCCACAAAAACCAGTGAAATCCAAGACTCTGAAAACGGATACACTAACATGGGAAAATATCACGCTAGCCAGGGAGAGAAAGAATTCCTTTCTGCAGACCCAATTTGGGCCCTGAAGCCTCTGACACTTCAAGTGGGTAGTATGCACAGGGGAGAGTCACCTGGTGGATGCTGGGGAAATAATTACAAACAAAATCTCCTACCAACCCACCAAACATCTCCACAGAAGAAGAGTGAGACAAGTTTTCTTACTGAATAACCGTTAAGCCAGACTGGCTTAATCTGTTGAATTTCTATATACTAATAATGAAAGCTCAGAGAGAGAAATTCAAGAAGCAATTCCATTTACCACTGCATCAAAAGGAAAAATATACCTATGAATAAACCTTCCTAAGGAGACAAAAGACCTGTATTCTGAAAACTATAAGGTGCTGATGAAAAAAATTTAAGAAGACATAAGCAGATGGAAAGATTTACCATGCTTGTGGATTAGAAGAATCAATACTGTCAAAATGACTATACTACCCAAGGCAATCTATAGATTCAATACAATCCCTATCAAACTACCAATGACATTTCTCACAGATGCAGGACAAAAAAATCTCAAAATCTGTATGGAGACATGAAAGACCCCAAATAGCCAAAGCAATCTTGAAAAAGAAAACCAGAGCTGGAGGAATCAGGCTTCCTGACTTCAGACTACACTACAAAGCTACACTCATCAAGACAGTATAATACTGGCACAAAAAATAGAAATATGGATCAATGGAAGAGGATGGAAAACCCAGAATAAGTCCATACACCTGTAATCAATTAATCTATGACAAAGGAGGCAACAGGACTTGCCTCTCCAACAAACGGTGCTGGGAAAACTGGAGAGCCCGATGTAAAAGTATGAAATTAGATTGTTCCTTAACTCCATACACAAAAATAAGCTCTAAATGGTAGAGACCTAAGTGTCAGGGCACCAAAATTCAGATTTTCAGCTTGTTTTGGAGACTGACCAAAGGTGACAGCAGCTGGTCAGGGCACAGCCTCCTAGTCCTCACCACCTGCTGGGCTCATTCACTTCTCCAATCCAGATCCTAAGGGAACCTGACTCTAACACTTAAAGAGTGGAATGGCCACAAAAACCAGTGAAATCCAAGACTCTGAAAACGGATACACTAACATGGGAAAATATCACGCTAGCCAGGGAGAGAAAGAATTCCTTTCTGCAGACCCAATTTGGGCCCTGAAGCCTCTGACACTTCAAGTGGGTAGTATGCACAGGGGAGAGTCACCTGGTGGATGCTGGGGAAATAATTACAAACAAAATCTCCTACCAACCCACCAAACATCTCCACAGAAGAAGAGTGAGACAAGTTTTCTTACTGAATAACCGTTAAGCCAGACTGGCTTAATCTGTTGAATTTCTATATACTAATAATGAAAGCTCAGAGAGAGAAATTCAAGAAGCAATTCCATTTACCACTGCATCAAAAGGAAAAATATACCTATGAATAAACCTTCCTAAGGAGACAAAAGACCTGTATTCTGAAAACTATAAGGTGCTGATGAAAAAAATTTAAGAAGACATAAGCAGATGGAAAGATTTACCATGCTTGTGGATTAGAAGAATCAATACTGTCAAAATGACTATACTACCCAAGGCAATCTATAGATTCAATACAATCCCTATCAAACTACCAATGACATTTCTCACAGATGCAGGACAAAAAAATCTCAAAATCTGTATGGAGACATGAAAGACCCCAAATAGCCAAAGCAATCTTGAAAAAGAAAACCAGAGCTGGAGGAATCAGGCTTCCTGACTTCAGACTACACTACAAAGCTACACTCATCAAGACAGTATAATACTGGCACAAAAAATAGAAATATGGATCAATGGAAGAGGATGGAAAACCCAGAATAAGTCCATACACCTGTAATCAATTAATCTATGACAAAGGAGGCAACAGGACTTGCCTCTCCAACAAACGGTGCTGGGAAAACTGGAGAGCCCGATGTAAAAGTATGAAATTAGATTGTTCCTTAACTCCATACACAAAAATAAGCTCTAAATGGTAGAGACCTAAGTGTCAGACCTGACACTATAAGACTCTTAGACGAAAACATAAGCAGAACATTCTCTGACATAAATCACAGCAAAATCTTTTATAATCCATCTCCCAAAATAATGGAAATAAAAGTAAAAATAAACATGAGAACTACTTAAAAGCTTTTTCACAGCAAAGGAAACAATAAGCAAAAAGACAACCCACGGACTGAGAGAAAATACTTGCAAATGATGTGACTGATAAGGGATTAGTCTCCAAAATTTTCAGTTTATGACACTTAATAGCATCAAAACAACCAACCTATTCAAAAAATGGACAGAAGACCTGAACAGACATCCTCTAAAGAGGACATACAGATGCCAACAGGCACATGAAAAGATGTTCAAAATCACTAGTTATTAGAGAAATGCAAATTAAAACTACAATGAGATGCCACCTGACACTGGTCAGAATGGTTATCATCAAAAAATCCACAACGACAAATGCTGGAGAGGGTGTGGAGAGAAGGGCACCCTCCTGCACTGTTGGTGGGAATGTAAATTGGCACAGCCACTATGGAAACTGTGTGGAGGTTCCTTAAAAAGCTAAACATAGGGCTTCTCTGGTGGTCCAGTGGGTAAGGACACCGCCTTGCACTGCAAGGGGCGCCTGTTAGATCCCTGGCCTGGGAAGATCCTGTGTGCTGCGGAGCAACTGGACCAGTGTGTCCAATTATAGGCCAGTGCTCTGGAGTGCTTATGCCCAGAGCCAGTGCTTAGCAACGAGAGAGGCCACTGCAATGGGAGGCCCACACAGGCCAAAGAATAAAGATGGATGAAAATAAATAAATACATAAAAAACAATAAAAGAGACCAAAATTTAAAACAAAACAAAACAAAAAAACTGAACACACAGCTACCATATCGTCTTGCAATCCCACTCCTGGGCATGTATTCAGAGGAAAACATGGCCTGAAGAGATACATGCTCCCCAATGTTCACTGCAGCACTGTTTACAATAGCTAAGACATGGAAACAATCTAAATGTCCATCGACAGAGGAATGCATAAAGATGTGGTATATATACACAATAGAACATTACTCCATCATTAAAAAGAATGAAATAAAGCTATTTGCAGCAACATGGATGGACCTAGAGTGTCATACTGAGTGAAGTCAGAGAAGGCAAAATATATGATATCTTTTATATGTGGATTCTAAAAAGAAATGAAACAAATGAACTTACTTACAAAACAGAAAGACACACACAGACTCAGAAACTAACTCATTAAAAAAAAATGAAAATGAATCCATAGGTGCAGGAGTCAGGGATGGTTAAGGACTTTGGGACACACTGCTATATTTAAAATGGATAACCAACAAAAATCTATTGTTATAGCACATGGGACTCTGTTCAATGTTATGTGCCAGCCTGGACAGCAGAGGGGTTTGGGGAAGAATGGATACATGTATATGAATAGCTGAGTCCCTTCACTGTTCACCTGAAACTATCACAACAGTGTTAATCAGCTATATCACAATACAAAATGTTTTTGGTGTTAAAAAATATATATGTGTTTGTGTGTATGTGTGTGTGTGTATTTTTTTTAAAAAAGATGATAATGATGAAGAAGCTACCAGAAAATGGGAAGGATTCAATACCTTCATAACTTCTTCCAGGTACCGTGTTGAACTTCCATTGGCATATGCAGTTTGTACAACACCAAGACTTAAAGCTTCGCCAATCTACACAAAAACAAGGATAATTCTCTTGAAATCAAAAATAAAGACCCTAAAAAAGCAAACCAATAAACAGAGTTCCTAAAGGATGACAAAATTCCCAACCCATTCAGCCATGCCTTAGTTTTATGCAATAAACAACTCACAGAAAATTGACATATATGCCAGAAAAAAAGCTAAATACTTCTGAGTATTATTTAAAGCAATTCTACAAAGAACTCTTTTTTTAAATCACCTGATTTTCTTCACATCACTCCATGGATTATGATGTATAGGCTGCAGGTGTGGACAAATGTACAGATCTTTGTAGCATCATGTAGAGTATTTTCAGCCCTAAAAATTCTGTGCTCCATCTAGTCATCCCTCAGTGTCCACTGCTCCCCAACCCCTTGCTAGCAGAAAATTGTCCATCGACAGAGGAATGCATAAAGATGTGGTATATATACACAATAGAACATTACTCCATCATTAAAAAGAATGAAATAAAGCTATTTGCAGCAACATGGATGGACCTAGAGTGTCATACTGAGTGAAGTCAGAGAAGGCAAAATATATGATATCTTTTATATGTGGATTCTAAAAAGAAATGAAACAAATGAACTTACTTACAAAACAGAAAGACACACACAGACTCAGAAACTAACTCATTAAAAAAAAATGAAAATGAATCCATAGGTGCAGGAGTCAGGGATGGTTAAGGACTTTGGGACACACTGCTATATTTAAAATGGATAACCAACAAAAATCTATTGTTATAGCACATGGGACTCTGTTCAATGTTATGTGCCAGCCTGGACAGCAGAGGGGTTTGGGGAAGAATGGATACATGTATATGAATAGCTGAGTCCCTTCACTGTTCACCTGAAACTATCACAACAGTGTTAATCAGCTATATCACAATACAAAATGTTTTTGGTGTTAAAAAATATATATGTGTTTGTGTGTATGTGTGTGTGTGTATTTTTTTTAAAAAAGATGATAATGATGAAGAAGCTACCAGAAAATGGGAAGGATTCAATACCTTCATAACTTCTTCCAGGTACCGTGTTGAACTTCCATTGGCATATGCAGTTTGTACAACACCAAGACTTAAAGCTTCGCCAATCTACACAAAAACAAGGATAATTCTCTTGAAATCAAAAATAAAGACCCTAAAAAAGCAAACCAATAAACAGAGTTCCTAAAGGATGACAAAATTCCCAACCCATTCAGCCATGCCTTAGTTTTATGCAATAAACAACTCACAGAAAATTGACATATATGCCAGAAAAAAAGCTAAATACTTCTGAGTATTATTTAAAGCAATTCTACAAAGAACTCTTTTTTTAAATCACCTGATTTTCTTCACATCACTCCATGGATTATGATGTATAGGCTGCAGGTGTGGACAAATGTACAGATCTTTGTAGCATCATGTAGAGTATTTTCAGCCCTAAAAATTCTGTGCTCCATCTAGTCATCCCTCAGTGTCCACTGCTCCCCAACCCCTTGCAACCACTGATCTTTTACCTGTCACCACAGTTCTGTGGCTTTTTTGCAGAATATCCTACAGTTGGACCCATACTAATAGACACTGCCTACTCAGATTAACTTCTTTCACTTAGTAATACACATTCACATTTCCTCCTTGTTTTCTCATGGCCTGACAGCTTTTTTTAAATTGTCGACTAATACTCCACTGACTGGATGAACCAAATATTTTCACCTATGAACGACATCTCAGTTGCTACGGAAACCTTTTACAGAAACCTGTGGTTTCTTTTGGCGGGGGGCGGGGGCAGGTTGGGAATGGGGGGTGGGGCAGGTGCACCACTTCTATTGGTCTTTCATTTATCTGTTTTCATCCATCTTTGTTCTTTGGCCCGTGTGGGCCTCCCATTGCAGTGGCCTCTGTTGTACATGCACTCCAGAGTTCTGGCTCAGTAATTGGACACATCGATCCAGCCGCTCCGCAGCACGTGGGATCTTCCCAGGCCAGGGATCGAACCGGGGCCCCTTACACTGCAAGGCAGTGTCCTTATCCACTGGACCACCAGGGAAGCCCAACATGTGATTTCTTGATCTCTTTCTCTGTAGTTTTTAATAAAAGTGTACACTGAATTCTTAAAGTATATCTTTTTCAGATTGTGATCATTATCATTACATTTTATACTTAAAGCTAACCTGAGACTTCCAAAAGAGCATAACAAACCTCGCATCACTAAGCTTACCATAATCATAATAAGTAAATCCCTCAGAGGAGATTTTTTGATAGAAATTTGAGGCTCTGGGGAATGATGTTCAGGAGAAACCTCATTAAAATGTTAGTTACGGGACGTCCCTGGGTTAACACCCGAGATTTCACTGCACGGGGTGTGGGCTGGATCCCCTGGTTGGAAGCTAAACACCAAATGTCCCACAGTTCGCACCCACTCACCCCAAAAAAAGACAGCTGTGAAGAAACCAGAACTTTATAAAGCTCCAAATCATGAAGCTTCTCCCTCTGGGTTCCAAAACTGGAGCCTAATGTTGAAACGACTGGAATGGCCATTTCTTTTTGTGATATGAGGAACTTCCCATGAATCATGCCTCTGAGACGTCCAAGTGCAGCCTGATACAGAACAGTTCCCCCAGTGGGTCATGTCTGAAAGGGTGGTCAGCCCCACACCATACCTCCAACAGGAGCTCTTTAAGGAAACTGCTGATGAGGGTGGCTATCTTGTCTCCGTCTATGAGATGAAACTGACCATCTGCATCATGGTAGTAGTAGATGATTCTGTCTGCATCTCCATCAAAGGAACAGCATCTTTCACTGGGCTTCATTTCAATTCCTGGCAGAGAATAATTAAAAATGCATTCAGTCCAAGAAAGGAGGGCACAATCAATGTAAAAAGTTTCAAGTTTTCCTCTGACACTAGTTACAAGGGAAAATTTTTCTCTCTTAGGTATTGATGGTAAGTGATCTGTTGTGACGTGGAAGCATGATCACTATGACTTTAAGAGGTGTTTAAAATTATCTTTCCAAGACGTAAGCAATATTAAACATGTGCTAGGTAAACAAAGCTTGTTTTCAAGGTTTACTAAAACCAAACTTTAGCTGAACAAAGTTTCTCCCAATTTGTGAACCGAAGCCCAGTTGAAAGGAACAAATGCCTTTACACCTGTAGATGAAGAGCCATTACTATCCTTGAATGATCAAGCAGAGGGTATAATCAAATACAAATGACTGGAGTGTTTTGTCAATGAGGAGTGTCCTGGTCATTTCTCCTGTCTAAGGTTCTACATAAACATGAATTGTTTCTGAATGTGAATGGATGTTAACAGCTTCAAAAAAAAAAAAGGATGAGGATTCATTTAAATGGAATTAAAACAACATAAAAAAAATTATCCTTCCAAATAAAAAATAGCATTTTAACCTTTAAATAGTAAACAGGCTTACTGGTATTTTTACGGGGTAAATTCTTTCACAGCTAAATGAAAAAGGAGCATTCAAAATCTAAGCAAAAACCCATGAAACAAAATTTCATTTTACAAGCCAGTGCTTTGACAACACAGATTGCCACAGTGTTTTGAAAGCTACAATCAAATTGAAATGTCCCTAGGACCACAATGTTCATCCTTATATAAAAAATAATCGGCAGCAAATGAGGTACGTGCTTTAATTTTGAAAAAATTGACTTTTAGTTGTTCACAACATCAGAAGCACTGGTAATTCAGAGCAAGAAAACCGTAAGTGGTAACATCAGTGGCTTGTGTAATTTGCATAAAGTTTGCTGAAGTCTTAGCAACTGTCACATCAAATTTTAGAGAATGTGACTGTTCCTTTACCATGACAGCAGTAGACGGACAAACCCACCTGAGACCTACAGAATCAGACACTCTGGCGTACAGCCTAGGAATCTATGGGATCACCAGCCTGCCAGGTGATCCTGACGCCTGAAAGCTTAAGAATCACTGCTCTACAATCTACGTCCTGACTTTGCCTTCTACACCAGACTTCCTGCCTGCTGTGAGGAGTCGTGTGACTCTCAGGCCCAAGCAGCCAGTGTCCTGCATGGCAGCCACAAGGGGAAGAGGCCCAGATGTCTACCAGCAGGCCCAGGACCGGCTGCACGACTCTCTCTTGGCCACCTCTGCCTGTGAGAGACTGGTTTCAGAAAATGCATATTTGGCATACCCTGTGGGGGTTTCTGATGACTTTTCACAAAGTCGGCCCCACACAAATGATTGAGTTTCCTTGGGTCCCATCGTTGAACAGCTGAACTGACAGCCCCTGGGAGAAGTGGTGGTTCATTTCTCTCAGCTTCAGGGCCCCTATGCCGCTGGCACAGTCAACCTTAAGTGTTCTGTGGTCATTTCCACCAGAAGGCCTAAAAAGCAAGAAATGGAAAAATTTTTCAATTTTTTCTCCTGTCTAAGGTTCTACATAAACATGAATTGTTTCTGAATGTGAATGGATGTTAACAGCTTCAAAAAAAAAAAAGGATGAGGATTCATTTAAATGGAATTAAAACAACATAAAAAAAATTATCCTTCCAAATAAAAAATAGCATTTTAACCTTTAAATAGTAAACAGGCTTACTGGTATTTTTACGGGGTAAATTCTTTCACAGCTAAATGAAAAAGGAGCATTCAAAATCTAAGCAAAAACCCATGAAACAAAATTTCATTTTACAAGCCAGTGCTTTGACAACACAGATTGCCACAGTGTTTTGAAAGCTACAATCAAATTGAAATGTCCCTAGGACCACAATGTTCATCCTTATATAAAAAATAATCGGCAGCAAATGAGGTACGTGCTTTAATTTTGAAAAAATTGACTTTTAGTTGTTCACAACATCAGAAGCACTGGTAATTCAGAGCAAGAAAACCGTAAGTGGTAACATCAGTGGCTTGTGTAATTTGCATAAAGTTTGCTGAAGTCTTAGCAACTGTCACATCAAATTTTAGAGAATGTGACTGTTCCTTTACCATGACAGCAGTAGACGGACAAACCCACCTGAGACCTACAGAATCAGACACTCTGGCGTACAGCCTAGGAATCTATGGGATCACCAGCCTGCCAGGTGATCCTGACGCCTGAAAGCTTAAGAATCACTGCTCTACAATCTACGTCCTGACTTTGCCTTCTACACCAGACTTCCTGCCTGCTGTGAGGAGTCGTGTGACTCTCAGGCCCAAGCAGCCAGTGTCCTGCATGGCAGCCACAAGGGGAAGAGGCCCAGATGTCTACCAGCAGGCCCAGGACCGGCTGCACGACTCTCTCTTGGCCACCTCTGCCTGTGAGAGACTGGTTTCAGAAAATGCATATTTGGCATACCCTGTGGGGGTTTCTGATGACTTTTCACAAAGTCGGCCCCACACAAATGATTGAGTTTCCCTTGGGTCCCATCGTTGAACAGCTGAACTGACAGCCCCTGGGAGAAGTGGTGGTTCATTTCTCTCAGCTTCAGGGCCCCTATGCCGTTGGCACAGTCAACCTTAAGTGTTCTGTGGTCATTTCCACCGCAGAAGGCCTAAAAAGCAAGAGACATATGAACGAAAAATTTCAAGTGACCAAACTGAAGCATAAAACACCTGTATGTTAACATCTTCCATTATTTCAGTTAACTCATCTCTTTTAATCCAGGAAACAAAAGGGTATACACATTCAGATGAAAACTGTCAAAGACCAAAGTAAAATTTTAAAACGCCTGTTTCTGGTCACAGACATTGGAATAGTTTCACAGACTGAATAAATTACAGAGATGAAGCTCTATTACAATTTAGCTTCATTAAGCAAAGTCCCTTATAGTCTGTATTACAAGGCAGTCATTCAAATGCGGGCGTTGTGCACAGATGAATAAGCAGTAATAACATCCATCATTCTCTTCAAAGTGTGTTACACCACTAGGCATGTCTTTTTTTTTTTTATTCCTGGCAGTCTCCTATCTTATTCACCCTCGCCCTAGAATTTAAGTTCTAAGAGAGCTAGGACCTGGTTTTGGTTAACAATGCCTGACAATAACATATGCTCGACACTGGCTGATCAAATAAATTATACCTCTCAAATCTCATTCAGGTTTACAAAGCTAATACATTTTGAAGAAAGGCTTTCTTAACAGCAGATGCTTCAAGTATCATGCCAATAGCACCTATACCAACTGTAAGAGCAAATTCATCTGCAGGAACAGTTACAGTAACTCCCCCAGTGAGCTCAGAATGAGACAGACTGGCACCTGTGACCCTTCGCTGCAGTGCATGCACCTGGACAAATGTCTCTCCAGCAACAAAATACAAAGAAACTGTAAAGGACTATCAATAACTGCGCATGCACTGGGGCAAATTACAGAGAAAAAAAACAACCCACCAGCTGCTACTGCTGAAGAGCCAGGAGAAAAGCAGGGTACTGCACATGCCCTCTGCACTCAAGGGATGGACAAACCACCTAAGCCCACACCCAGGAAACACCCACTGCCTCCTATGGAGAGAACCACCTCAGCCTCTCCTCAGGAAGCAAGCAAGGGAATCAGTTGTTCTTCCTCACTCCTGCTGCAGCAGGGGTCCCAATAAAGCCCTCCCTGAATTTGCCTGACTTCTTACCAATTTCTACTGATCAAGAAGGCCAAGAACCCTGGTCTGTAACAAGAACATACTATGTGCCCTGCCAAGTAAACGCCCACACAGTTAGCCGGGTACCAGGGCCAGACCTTGCAGAGCCCTGGAAAGAAAGAGGAGATAGGCTGGACGTTTGGAAAAGGAAGAGGAGTAGCAAATACCTAAATAAACTGTTCAACTGATAATCTTTTAACCGCTCAAACTCTTATGAACATTCGAGAGACGTTCACCTGTTTGGTAAGTTCCAGAAAGGCCATGGACAGTTTCTCATAGTAACCTTCTACAGTTGCCTTTCCATACTGGCCGTTGGTATTTCGACAGTACACCATGTAGTGCAGCTGGGGCGTCGTCAACAAGCCATAGTCTGTCATAGGAATACAAAAAGCCACTTACCGCATTTCTTAACAAAAAAAAAGTTTACGTCTCACACTGTGTGAATTTCAGGGTGATAAATCTCTTCAAAAAAAAAGATATCAGAAAATACAATTTTTAAACAACTCAGAAACATGCATAAACATCCATTCAAGTCATTATAACTGCAGATCACACTGTGATACTGTGACTTATAATAAGAATTATTCAACTGATCTGTCACCATTTCTGGCAGAGGCTCTACATAGGCATCTTTTGTTATGTTAATGATGTGACTTTCAGAAAGTCTTGGAAACCTTAGGGATGGGGGCTGACTGCCAGGGAAACAACCACAGGGTTAGAGGTCTGAAATTAACAGTCCTCCTTGCCCCCACCCTCCCAACCTCCTCCCTAACCCCAGGAGGAGAGAACGGAGGGACAAGAGACTGAGTTCAAACACCAATGGCCAAAGATCTAACCAATCCTGCCTGTGTAAGGAGGCCTCCATAAAAATTCTAAAGGATGGGGTAGCAGGATGGTAACCTGGTGTAGACTGAGGTGCCCAGAAGGCATGCACGCAGCACACTCCTCGCCACATAAATTCTCTACCACCTGTCTGTTCTCAGTTACACTCTGTATAATAAACTGGTACTACAGCAATAAAATGTTTCCCTGAGTTCTACTGTTGTCAGTCGCTCAGTTGCATCTGACTCTTTGCAAGCCCCTGGACTGCAGCACGCCAGGCTTTTCTGTCTTTCACCGTCTCCTACAGCTTGCTCAAACTCATGTCCATCGACTCAGTGATGCCACCCAACCACCTCATCCTCTGTTGTCCCCTTCTCCTCAGCCTTCTTCTTTCCCAGCATCAGGGTCTTTTCCCAACTCTCTGCATCGTAGGCTGGACGTTTGGAAAAGGAAGAGGAGTAGCAAATACCTAAATAAACTGTTCAACTGATAATCTTTTAACCGCTCAAACTCTTATGAACATTCGAGAGACGTTCACCTGTTTGGTAAGTTCCAGAAAGGCCATGGACAGTTTCTCATAGTAACCTTCTACAGTTGCCTTTCCATACTGGCCGTTGGTATTTCGACAGTACACCATGTAGTGCAGCTGGGGCGTCGTCAACAAGCCATAGTCTGTCATAGGAATACAAAAAGCCACTTACCGCATTTCTTAACAAAAAAAAAGTTTACGTCTCACACTGTGTGAATTTCAGGGTGATAAATCTCTTCAAAAAAAAAGATATCAGAAAATACAATTTTTAAACAACTCAGAAACATGCATAAACATCCATTCAAGTCATTATAACTGCAGATCACACTGTGATACTGTGACTTATAATAAGAATTATTCAACTGATCTGTCACCATTTCTGGCAGAGGCTCTACATAGGCATCTTTTGTTATGTTAATGATGTGACTTTCAGAAAGTCTTGGAAACCTTAGGGATGGGGGCTGACTGCCAGGGAAACAACCACAGGGTTAGAGGTCTGAAATTAACAGTCCTCCTTGCCCCCACCCTCCCAACCTCCTCCCTAACCCCAGGGAGGAGAGAACGGAGGGACAAGAGACTGAGTTCAAACACCAATGGCCAAAGATCTAACCAATCCTGCCTGTGTAAGGAGGCCTCCATAAAAATTCTAAAGGATGGGGTAGCAGGATGGTAACCTGGTGTAGACTGAGGTGCCCAGAAGGCATGCACGCAGCACACTCCTCGCCACATAAATTCTCTACCACC
This sequence comes from Tragulus kanchil, assembly GCA_022376925.1. NCBI lineage: Eukaryota > Metazoa > Chordata > Mammalia > Artiodactyla > Tragulidae > Tragulus > Tragulus kanchil. The sequence continues at coordinate 184,359,077 of JAIOJX010000026.1, forward strand.
TGTCTGTTCTCAGTTACACTCTGTATAATAAACTGGTACTACAGCAATAAAATGTTTCCCTGAGTTCTACTGTTGTCAGTCGCTCAGTTGCATCTGACTCTTTGCAAGCCCCTGGACTGCAGCACGCCAGGCTTTTCTGTCTTTCACCGTCTCCTACAGCTTGCTCAAACTCATGTCCATCGACTCAGTGATGCCACCCAACCACCTCATCCTCTGTTGTCCCCTTCTCCTCAGCCTTCTTCTTTCCCAGCATCAGGGTCTTTTCCAGTGAGTCAACTCTCTGCATCCTAACTTTGGAGTTTAAGCTTCACCATCACTCCTGCCAATGAATATTCAGCACTGGTTTCCTTTAGAACTGACTAGTTCGATCTCTTTGGTGTGCAAGGGACTCTCAAAGAGTCTTCTTCAACACCACAGTTCAGAAGCATTCTTTGGTGCTTAGCCTTTTGGTACAACTCTCACATCCACACATGACTAATGGAAAAACCACAGCTTTGACTATACAGACCTTTGTTGACAAAGTATCTCTGCTTTTTAATATGCTCTCTAGATTTGTCACAGCTTTTCTTCCAAGGAGCACCTGTCTTTTAAACTTCATGACTGCAGTCACTGTCCAAAGTGATTTTGGACCCCAAGAAAATTACATCTGTCACTGTTTCCATTATTCCCCCAACTATTTGCCATGATGGGACCGGACACCATGATCTTAGTTTTTTGAATGCTGAGTTTTAAGCTAGATTTTTCACTCTCCTCTTTTACCATCATCATGAGGGTCTTTAGTTCCTCTTTGCTTTCTGCTATTAGGGTGGTATCATCTACATATCTGAGGTTGTTTGATATTTCTCTCCAGGCCATCTTGATTCCAGCTTGTGATTTATCCAGCCCAGCATTCTGCATGATGCACTCCACATACAAGTTAAATAAGCTGGGTGACAATACAGAGCCTTGATGCACTCCTTTCCCAATTTGAAACCAGTCCGTTGTCCCGTGTCCTGTTCCAACTGTTGCTTCTTGACCTGCACACAGGTTTCTCAGGAGGCACGTAAGGCAGGGTCTGGTATTCCCATCTCTAAAAAATTTCCAGTTTGTTGTGATCAAAGGCTTTAGCGTAGTCAATGAAGTAGAAGTAGATGTTTTTCTGGAATTCCCTTGCTTTTTCTATAATCCAGTGCATGCTGGCAATTTGATCTCTGGTTCCTCTGCCTTTTCTATATCCAGCTTGCACATCTGGAAGTTCATGGTTCATGTACTATTGAAGTTTAGCTTGGAGGATTTTCAGCATGACCTTGGCAACATGTGAAATGAGTGCAATTGTAGGGTAGTTTGAACATTCTTTGCCATTGCCCTTCTTTGGGACTGTAATGAAAACTGACCTTTCCCAGCACTGTGGCCACCGCTAAGTTTTCCAAATTTGCTGGCATAGAGTGCAGCACTTAACAGCATCATCTTTGCAGATCTGAAATAGCTCAGCTGGAATTCCATCACCTCCAAGATCCAGTAATGCTCCTAAGGCCCACCTGACTTCACACTCCAAGATATGTGGTTCTAGGTAAGTGATCATACCATTGTGGTTATCTCAGTCATTAAGATCTTTTCTGAATTCCATCTAAACAAATTAAGGATCTCAAGAAGAGGTTGGTCGGAAGCCCAGGTGACTGGCATCTGAAGGCAGGGAAGGGCGAGGGGAGTTACTGCAGTCACTGTCCAAAGTGATTTTGGACCCCAAAAATTACATCTGTCACTGTTTCCATTATTCCCCCAACTATTTGCCATGATGGGACCGGACACCATGATCTTAGTTTTTTGAATGCTGAGTTTTAAGCTAGATTTTTCACTCTCCTCTTTTACCATCATCATGAGGGTCTTTAGTTCCTCTTTGCTTTCTGCTATTAGGGTGGTATCATCTACATATCTGAGGTTGTTTGATATTTCTCTCCAGGCCATCTTGATTCCAGCTTGTGATTTATCCAGCCCAGCATTCTGCATGATGCACTCCACATACAAGTTAAATAAGCTGGGTGACAATACAGAGCCTTGATGCACTCCTTTCCCAATTTGAAACCAGTCCGTTGTCCCGTGTCCTGTTCCAACTGTTGCTTCTTGACCTGCACACAGGTTTCTCAGGAGGCACGTAAGGCAGGGTCTGGTATTCCCATCTCTAAAAAATTTCCAGTTTGTTGTGATCAAAGGCTTTAGCGTAGTCAATGAAGTAGAAGTAGATGTTTTTCTGGAATTCCCTTGCTTTTTCTATAATCCAGTGCATGCTGGCAATTTGATCTCTGGTTCCTCTGCCTTTTCTATATCCAGCTTGCACATCTGGAAGTTCATGGTTCATGTACTATTGAAGTTTAGCTTGGAGGATTTTCAGCATGACCTTGGCAACATGTGAAATGAGTGCAATTGTAGGGTAGTTTGAACATTCTTTGCCATTGCCCTTCTTTGGGACTGTAATGAAAACTGACCTTTCCCAGCACTGTGGCCACCGCTAAGTTTTCCAAATTTGCTGGCATAGAGTGCAGCACTTAACAGCATCATCTTTGCAGATCTGAAATAGCTCAGCTGGAATTCCATCACCTCCAATATTCAGTAATGCTCCTAAGGCCCACCTGACTTCACACTCCAAGATATGTGGTTCTAGGTAAGTGATCATACCATTGTGGTTATCTCAGTCATTAAGATCTTTTCTGAATTCCATCTAAACAAATTAAGGATCTCAAGAAGAGGTTGGTCGGAAGCCCAGGTGACTGGCATCTGAAGGCAGGGAAGGGCGAGGTTTGTGGCACCGAGCCCTTAACCTGCGGGATGTGGCCTCCATGTGGATCGTGTCAGAATTAATCATTTGGTGGTTGAAAAGAGCACACATTGGACACACATTCAGTTCTAAAATATGAACAACTGATGACAGCAAAACAAATCACTTAGTATAGATCAATGGCAATGAACAAAAGTAATAACTGAATTCTATATTCAGTAACATTATAAGTAATGTAATTCAGATGAACCCTCCTCTTAGAAACAACCGAAAAAAGGGCTTCCCTGGTGATCCAGTGGTAAGGACACCGCCTTGCAGTGCAAGGGGCACCAGGTCGATCGCTGGCTTGTGAAGATCCCAAGTACCGCGGAGCAGCTAGACCAATGTGTCCAATTACCAAACCGGAGCTCAGGAGCGCATGCGCCCAGAGCCAGTGCTCTGCAACAACAGATGCCACTGTGATGGGAGGCCCACATGGGCCAAAGAACAAAAGATGGATGAAAACAGATAAATGAAAGACCAATAGAAGTGGCCCACCCGCCGCCCCCCTCCCTCACTAACCCACTCCCCCAAAATAAATATGATGACCCTTTAAAAAAGAAAAAAAAGAAACAACCAAAAAAGAAGGATAAGAGATTTTTATCTCTTTTCAAAAATAATTCCAGTACCAACATTACAAAGGAATTAGGCCAAAGTTAAGTGAAGAGAGAATTCCAGGATGGACGATTAGGGAAGTCAGTTTTGCTCTGAGGGCATTCCTCTCAGCTAGGAGTTGAGCAATGGTTCTCTGCATAGAAGGTCCAGGATGGTACCGATCTAGTACTTCCCAAAAACTGACCTTTCCCAGCACTGTGGCCACCGCTAAGCAAATTGCTGGCAGGCACTTAACAGCATCATCTTTGCAGATCTGAAATAGCTCAGCTGGAATTCCATCACCTCCAATATTCAGTAATGCTCCTAAGGCCCACCTGACTTCACACTCCAAGATATGTGGTTCTAGGTAAGTGATCATACCATTGTGGTTATCTCAGTCATTAAGATCTTTTCTGAATTCCATCTAAACAAATTAAGGATCTCAAGAAGAGGTTGGTCGGAAGCCCAGGTGACTGGCATCTGAAGGCAGGGAAGGGCGAGGTTTGTGGCACCGAGCCCTTAACCTGCGGGATGTGGCCTCCATGTGGATCGTGTCAGAATTAATCATTTGGTGGTTGAAAAGAGCACACATTGGACACACATTCAGTTCTAAAATATGAACAACTGATGACAGCAAAACAAATCACTTAGTATAGATCAATGGCAATGAACAAAAGTAATAACTGAATTCTATATTCAGTAACATTATAAGTAATGTAATTCAGATGAACCCTCCTCTTAGAAACAACCGAAAAAGGGCTTCCCTGGTGATCCAGTGGTAAGGACACCGCCTTGCAGTGCAAGGGGCACCAGGTCGATCGCTGGCTTGTGAAGATCCCAAGTACCGCGGAGCAGCTAGACCAATGTGTCCAATTACCAAACCGGAGCTCAGGAGCGCATGCGCCCAGAGCCAGTGCTCTGCAACAACAGATGCCACTGTGATGGGAGGCCCACATGGGCCAAAGAACAAAAGATGGATGAAAACAGATAAATGAAAGACCAATAGAAGTGGCCCACCCGCCGCCCCCCTCCCTCACTAACCCACTCCCCCAAAATAAATATGATGACCCTTTAAAAAAGAAAAAAAAGAAACAACCAAAAAAGAAGGATAAGAGATTTTTATCTCTTTTCAAAAATAATTCCAGTACCAACATTACAAAGGAATTAGGCCAAAGTTAAGTGAAGAGAGAATTCCAGGATGGACGATTAGGGAAGTCAGTTTTGCTCTGAGGGCATTCCTCTCAGCTAGGAGTTGAGCAATGGTTCTCTGCATAGAAGGTCCACCTGACCTAAGATGTGTAACCTGCCTCAAGCGCCTAAGGACTAGTCTTCAAACCACAATGTACATTACACACCCCAATGTTCACTGTAGCACTATGTACAACAGCCAAGACACGAAGCAAACTAAATATCCACTGACAGAGGAATGCATACAGAAGACATGGCCCATTTTTACAATGGAGTATTACTTGGCCATAAGAAAGACTGGAATAATGCCATTTGTAGCAACTTGGATGGATCTAGCGATTATCATACTAAGTGAAGTCAAAGACATATGATATCACTCATGTGTGGAATCTAATTTTTAAAAAATGATGCAAATAAATTTATTTACAAAACAGAAACAGATTCACAGACTTCAAAAACAATTTTATAGGGGAAACACAGAGGGAAGGGATAAATTAGAAGGTTGGCACTACTTTATACACACTGCTATTTATAAAATAGACAATCAACAGGGACCTACTGTATGTATAGCACTGGGAACACTATTCAGTATTCTATAATAACCTACATGGCAGAAACTACACAAAATGATCACATGGCTCACAGCTCTGTGTAATTCAATGAAACTAAGCGCCATGCCGTGTGAGACCACCCAGGGTGGAAGGGTCATAGCTGAGAGTCCTAACAAAAGGCAGTTCACAGGACAAGGGAATGGCAAACCACTTCAGCAGTCTTGCTTTCATAACCCCATCAACAGTATGAAAAGGCAAAAAGATATGACACTGAAAGATGAACCTCCCAGGTCAGTAGGTGTCCAATATGCTACTGAGGAAGAGCGGAGAAATAGCTCCAGAAGGAATGAAGAGGGTGAGCCAAAGAGGGAATAGCACCCAGTTGTGGATGTGTCTGGTGGTGAAAGTGAAGTCTGATGCTACAGAGAAAATACAAAATAGGAACCTACAATGTTAGGTCCACGAATCAAGGCAAACTGGAAGTGATCAGAGAGATGGCAAGAATGAACTTTTCAAAAATAATTCCAGTACCAACATTACAAAGGAATTAGGCCAAAGTTAAGTGAAGAGAGAATTCCAGGATGGACGATTAGGGAAGTCAGTTTTGCTCTGAGGGCATTCCTCTCAGCTAGGAGTTGAGCAATGGTTCTCTGCATAGAAGGTCCACCTGACCTAAGATGTGTAACCTGCCTCAAGCGCCTAAGGACTAGTCTTCAAACCACAATGTACATTACACACCCCAATGTTCACTGTAGCACTATGTACAACAGCCAAGACACGAAGCAAACTAAATATCCACTGACAGAGGAATGCATACAGAAGACATGGCCCATTTTTACAATGGAGTATTACTTGGCCATAAGAAAGACTGGAATAATGCCATTTGTAGCAACTTGGATGGATCTAGCGATTATCATACTAAGTGAAGTCAAAGACATATGATATCACTCATGTGTGGAATCTAATTTTTAAAAAATGATGCAAATAAATTTATTTACAAAACAGAAACAGATTCACAGACTTCAAAAACAATTTTATAGGGGAAACACAGAGGGAAGGGATAAATTAGAAGGTTGGCACTACTTTATACACACTGCTATTTATAAAATAGACAATCAACAGGGACCTACTGTATGTATAGCACTGGGAACACTATTCAGTATTCTATAATAACCTACATGGCAGAAACTACACAAAATGATCACATGGCTCACAGCTCTGTGTAATTCAATGAAACTAAGCGCCATGCCGTGTGAGACCACCCAGGGTGGAAGGGTCATAGCTGAGAGTCCTAACAAAAGGCAGTTCACAGGACAAGGGAATGGCAAACCACTTCAGCAGTCTTGCTTTCATAACCCCATCAACAGTATGAAAAGGCAAAAAGATATGACACTGAAAGATGAACCTCCCAGGTCAGTAGGTGTCCAATATGCTACTGAGGAAGAGCGGAGAAATAGCTCCAGAAGGAATGAAGAGGGTGAGCCAAAGAGGGAATAGCACCCAGTTGTGGATGTGTCTGGTGGTGAAAGTGAAGTCTGATGCTACAGAGAAAATACAAAATAGGAACCTACAATGTTAGGTCCACGAATCAAGGCAAACTGGAAGTGATCAGAGAGATGGCAAGAATGAACACTGACATTTTAGCAATCAGTGCACTAAAATGGACAGGAAAAGGTGAATTTAATTCAGATGACCATTATATCTACTATTGTGGGCAAGAACCCCTTAGAAGAAATGGAGTAGCCCTCACAGTAAACAAGTGTTCAAATGCAGTACTTGGGTGCAATCTCAGAAACGACAGAATGATCTCAGTTCATTTCCAAGGCAAACCACTCAACACCATCGTAATTCAAGTCTATGCCCCAACCACTAATGCTAAGTTGAACAGTTCTATGAAAACCTACAAAACCTTCTAGAACTAACACTCATAAAAACATGTCCTTTTCATCACAGGGATCTGGAAAGTAAAAGTAGAAAGTCAAGAGATACCTGGAGTAACAGGCAAGCTTGGCCTTGGAATTCAAAACGAGGCAGGGAAAGGCTAACAGTTTTGCCAAGAGAATGCAATGGTCATAGCAAACATCCTCTTCCAACAACACAAGAGACGGATCTACGCATGGATATCACCAGATAGTTAATACCAAAATCAGGCTGTTTATTATTTTGCAGCCAAACATGGAGACGCTCTACAGAGTTAGCAAAAAATAAGACTTGGAGCTGACTGTGGCTCAGATCATAAACTCCTTTATTGCAAAATTCAGACTTAAATTGAAGAAAGTACGGAAAACCATTAGGTCACTCAGGTATGACTTGAATCAAATCCTTTATGATTATACAGTGAAGTGACAATTCAAGGAATTAGATCTCATAGACAGAGTTCCTGAAGAACTATGGAGGAAGGTTTGTAACATTTTATAGGAGGCAGTGACCAAAACCATCCCAATGAAAAAGAAATGCAAGAAGGCAAAATGGTTATCCTGAGGAGGCCTCACAAATAGCTAAGACAAGAAGAAAAGAGAAAGGCAAAGACGAAAAGGAAAGATATACCCATCTGAATGCAAAGTTCCAGAGAACAGCAAGGAGAGATAAAGCTTTCTTAGAACAATGCAAACAAACAAGAGGAAACCAACAGAACGAGAAAGATTAGAGATATTTTCAAGAAAATCAGAGATACCAAGGTAACATTTTATGCAAAGATAGGCACAATAAAGGACAGAAACAGTATGGCCCTAACAGAAGCAGAAAATATTAAGAGGTGGCAAGAATACACAGAACTGTACAAAAAAGATCTTTTTTTCTTTTTTTAAAGATTTATTTATTTCTTTATTTATTTGAGGGGGGTGGGGTGGGGAGGGAGGGGAGCAGGCGGGCCACTTCTATTGGTCTTTCATTTGTCCATTTTCACCCATCTTTGTTCTTTGGCCCGTGTGGGCCTCCCATCACAGTGGCCTCTGGCTGCACCAATGTGTCCAATTACCGAGTTGGACCTCTGGAGCGCATGCGCCCAGAGCCTGTGCTCTGCGACAACAGAGGCCACTGCGACGGGAGGCCCACACGGGCCAAAGAACAAAGATGGATGAAAATAGATAAAGACCAATAGAAGTAGCCCACTGCCCCACTCCCTCCCCAACCCCCCCCCACCCCCCAAAAACAAAGCATTCCAGCAAATCTGGAAAACTCTGCAGTGGTCACAGGACTGGAAAAGGTCAGTTTTCATTCTAATCCCAAAGAAGGGCAATGCCAAAGAATGTTCAAACTACCAAACAACTGCACTCATTTCACATGCTAGCAAGGTAATGCTCAATATTTTTCTAGCTCGGCTTCAACAATGCACGAACTGAGAACTGCCAGGTGTACAAGCTAGATTTAGAAAAGGCAGAGGAAACACAGATTAAATTGCTAACATCCATCGGTACACAGAAAAGTCAAGGAAATTCCAGAAAAACATTTACTTCTTCATTGACTACACTAAAGCCTTTGACTGGGTGAATCACAACAACCTGGAAAATTCTTAAATATATGGGAACACTAGAGTACCTTACTCACCTCTGAAAAATCTGTATGCAGGTCAAGAAGCAAAACTTAGATCTGGACATGGAACAACTGACTGGTTCAAAATTAGGAAAGGAGTACAATAAAACTATATATTGTCACCCTGCTTATTTAACTTAATTAAACCAATAAAAGAGGCCAATATTAAAAAAAAAAAAAAAAGATTACTGGGAGAAATATCAACAGTTTCAGATGAGAAAATGACACTACCCTAATGCCAGAAAGTGAAGAGTAACTAAAAAGCCTCTTGATGAAGGTCAAAGAGTGAAACAATGACAGACTTAATTTTCTTGGGCTCCAATATCACTGTGGACGGTGACTGCAGCCATGAAATTAACAGACACTTGTTCCTTGGAAGAAAAGTTGTGACAAACCTAGAGAGCAAATTTTAAAGTATAGAGATGCTATTTTTTTTTAAATTTTGGCCTCCTTTATTGGTTTTTTATTTATTTTCATCAATCTTTATTCCTTGGCCTATGTGGGCCTCCCATTGCAGTGGCCTCTCTTGTTGTAGAGCACTAGCTCTGGACGCATGTGCTCCAGAGTGCCGGCTCATAACTAAACACACCAGTCCAGTCACTCCATGGCATGTGGGATCTTCCCTGGCCAGGGATCGAACCAGTGCCCCTTGCACTTGCAAGGTAGACTCTACCCAGTAGACCATCAGGAAAGCCTGAGATGTTATTTTTGCCAAGAGAAGTCCATACAGTGAAAGCTACAGTTTTTCCAGTGTCATGTACAGATGTGAGAGGTGGACTAAAAGACGGCTGAGTGTTGAAGAATTTATATTCTCAAACTGTGATGCTGGAGAAGACTCTTGAGTCCCCTGGACCGCAAGGAGATCAATTCAGTCAATCATGAAGGAAATAAACACTGACTATTCATTGGAAGGACTGATGACAAAGCTCCAATACTTTGGCCACCTGATGAAAAGATCCAACTTGTTGGAAAAAGACCCCGATGCTGGGAAAGACTGAAGATAGGAGCAAAAGAGGGCAACAGAAGATGAGACAGTTGGATGGTAGCATCAACTCAATGGATATGAGTTTAAGCGAGATCTGGGAAATGGTGAAGGACAGGGAAGCCTAGCATGCTGCACTCCATGGGACTGCAAATAGTTCAACATGACTGAGTGACTGAACAACAACTTTGTCTAAGTGTTCAGAATCACTTTCTATACACCTGAAATAATATTATGTTGTAAATCAATTATACTCCTATATAAAATAAAAACTAAAAAAAAAGTAAAATGAATACCCTTTAGTGCAGGGTTTCCCAGGTTGCTCAGTGGTAAAGTGTCCATCTGCTAATGCTGGAGATCCAGGTTCCATCCCTGGGTCATGAAGATTCCCTGGAGAAGGAAACAGCAAGCCCCTGCAGTATTCTTGTCTAGATAACCCATGAACAGAGGAGCCTGGCAGGCTACAAACCATGGGGATGCAACAGAGTCAGACAGGAATTAGCAACTAAACAGCAAGTCTGCAGGCCAATAGAGTGAGTCAGAAGTGAATCAGCCCCCAGGGCCTCCTTCCTGGAAAGCTGTCTGCATGGAGCAGAGCAGAGGGGGAAAGCCCATCGCTGAAGAGCTGTGACAAAAAGCACAGATGCAGCTGCAGCTATGCAGTAAAGACACTCATCCAGAAATGAGGCAGAAGAATGAAAGCAAGAAGGAAAGCCCACTTAGGAGAGAGAGAAGAGGAGCCGGTGAACAGTACAGAGCTGGGGCCAAGGACGCAAAAGAGAGAGAAAGGGAGAGGTCACTGTGGACAGTGGCCAAGACGTCAACTGAAAAAAAAAAAATTTAAAACATGCATTCTGAAAGTTATTTGTGGATCACAGATCCCTTTGAGTATCTGAAAGCTACAACTCCTCTCTCTGGATAAGCACATGTGCAGATAAAACAATGCGCTGCATCCAGAGGTGCAGATAAAACCTGTAGGAAGCCCTATGGAGCATGCTGGAAAAAAGATTTTGAAAGGGACTGATGACAAAGCTCCAATACTTTGGCCACCTGATGAAAAGATCCAACTTGTTGGAAAAAGACCCGATGCTGGGAAAGACTGAAGATAGGAGCAAAGGGCAACAGAAGATGAGACAGTTGGATGGTAGCATCAACTCAATGGATATGAGTTTAAGCGAGATCTGGGAAATGGTGAAGGACAGGGAAGCCTAGCATGCTGCACTCCATGGGACTGCAAATAGTTCAACATGACTGAGTGACTGAACAACAACTTTGTCTAAGTGTTCAGAATCACTTTCTATACACCTGAAATAATATTATGTTGTAAATCAATTATACTCCTATATAAAATAAAAACTAAAAAAAAAGTAAAATGAATACCCTTTAGTGCAGGGTTTCCCAGGTTGCTCAGTGGTAAAGTGTCCATCTGCTAATGCTGGAGATCCAGGTTCCATCCCTGGGTCATGAAGATTCCCTGGAGAAGGAAACAGCAAGCCCCTGCAGTATTCTTGTCTAGATAACCCATGAACAGAGGAGCCTGGCAGGCTACAAACCATGGGGATGCAACAGAGTCAGACAGGAATTAGCAACTAAACAGCAAGTCTGCAGGCCAATAGAGTGAGTCAGAAGTGAATCAGCCCCCAGGGCCTCCTTCCTGGAAAGCTGTCTGCATGGAGCAGAGCAGAGGGGGAAAGCCCATCGCTGAAGAGCTGTGACAAAAAGCACAGATGCAGCTGCAGCTATGCAGTAAAGACACTCATCCAGAAATGAGGCAGAAGAATGAAAGCAAGAAGGAAAGCCCACTTAGGAGAGAGAGAAGAGGAGCCGGTGAACAGTACAGAGCTGGGGCCAAGGACGCAAAAGAGAGAGAAAGGGAGAGGTCACTGTGGACAGTGGCCAAGACGTCAACTGAAAAAAAAAAAATTTAAAACATGCATTCTGAAAGTTATTTGTGGATCACAGATCCCTTTGAGTATCTGAAAGCTACAACTCCTCTCTCTGGATAAGCACATGTGCAGATAAAAACAATGCGCTGCATCCAGAGGTCCCCAGATTTCAGCAGCTTAACCACACACTCTGTAGGGAAGCCCTGGCCCCAGGTGAATTCCTGCTTTATCATGGATGAGTGTGGGCGGAGACATTTCCCTGGAGAGCCTGGAATGGAGCCTCACCACCACTAGGTTTATTAGGAACTAGGTGAGCCTGGAAGAGGCCAGTTTCACTGGGAATTGAGGGAAAACACAGAAGGCTGAGGGAATAAAGAAAATACCTCTAAATGACAGAGATCTGACACCAGGAAAATCCACCTCCCAGCACAGTGAAGTCATTACCCTCACAAGGTACACAATCCATGAGAGAAGAGGATTCCAGCCTGTTTAATGCTTCTTCATTTGATAATATATGAAAAACCACCAGTCAAAATCATGAGTACAAGTAGAAGACCATCATTTGACCTGTTACAGCTGATTCCACATGTGATCAGCTATTAAGGAATACCACCTGCCATTAACAAAAACTCCCCAGAATGAACATCTTCAAGTAACTTATATCAGTAAATTCAGCTTTACAAAAGGAAGATCAGCGTTGCCTAAAGATAATCTCCTACAGGTAAAATGTAATATGCATGCCTAGAAAATTTTAAGAAAAAAATTTTAACTTAAAAATCTACTTGTCTAGGGGCTTCCCTGGTGGTCCAGTGGGTAAAGAGTCCACCTTGCAGTGCAAGGGGCACTGATTCGATCCCTGACCCGGGAAGATTCTACGCACGGCGGAGCAGCTGGACCAGTGTGTCTAATCATGAGCCAGTGCTCTGGAGTGCATGCGACCTAAGTCAGTGCTCTGCAACGACAGAGGCTGCTGTAACTGGAGGCCCACACAGGCCAAAGAATAAAGATGGATGAAAATAAATAAAAGAGGCTAAAATTAAAAAAAAAAAAAAAAAACTACTCGTCTATATCTAGAAGTTCACTTTAACTTTATTTTAAATTTTTCTAAATTATACACATATTCACTTTGAGATTTTTTTTTAAAGATTAATTTACAAGTAAGAACAATACATACCATGGAATTGAGCTCCTAAAACCGTCACGCCATCTATTACAGACTGTGAAAGTTTCTCACTGCTGGGCCTAGAAAAGAAAAGGAAGAAAATATTACATCCCATCCTGAGGCCAACTGACATGCCAATTCTGAATGCAAATGCGGAAATTCTGAACTACAAATTTCAGAATAATAAGTCCACTGTATTTGAACTAAATAATACCTGCTAAGCCTAAAAACTGAAAAGAAACATGAGTGAAGTATAAGCATTTTCCAGTAACCTTTCTGAATATGTTTCTTGGAAAGAGTTTTGGCTGTTAAATGAATTTAGGAAATAGATAAAAATTTTAACAGTAACTGTAACACTAATTACCCCTACACTCAAATAGCTTTTCACGTGTGACAATAACGAAACATTTAGTGCCTGAAAACAGTAAAAAGTAAATACACACGGAGTGTGTGCAACCCAAGGCTGGGTATTAAACCACCAAGGACAGAGAATCTAGTTTTCATTTTAAAAAGTCAGAATAAATTATTTTTTATCTGAAAATAAAGCAGATCAATACATATAGTTGGGCTTCCCTGGTGGCTCAGTGGTAGAGTTCGCCTGCCAGTGTAGGAGACACGGGTTTGATCCCTGATCCGGGAAGATCCCACATGCTGTGGAGCAACTAAGCCCGTGAGCCACAACTATGGAGCCCGTGCTCTAGAGCCGCAGAGCTGCAACTATTGAGCCCATGTGCCGCAACTACTGAAGCCTGTGTGCCCTAGAGCCCGAGTTCCACAACAAGAAAAGTCTGCAACAAGAGGCCTGCTCACCTCAACTAGAGAGTAGCCGCCACTCCCTGCAACTAGACAAAAGCCTGCAGCAGCAGTGAAAACCCAGATTAGCCAAAAATAAATATAAACTTGAAAAAACAAATACATATAGCTGCTTTATAGAATAAGAATTTCTATATCATTTAAACTAGTTAACGGGTAAGAGGCAAACACACATGGATGGATTTACTGTGAGGTGGTAATTTGCTTTAGAACACAAATCACTTTGATATTCGTTACCTATAAATGCATAATTAATGGTGTTTGGAAGTCCCTCTGGTGACACATTAAGATGAAACACTTAAAGTGGAAAGGTAAAATGATAAGCCATTTGAAGACTGAGTAGAAATTTCCTTTAGAATCAATCTCTGGCTAGAACCAGACCTTATGCTAAAGAGAATGCTTCTGTTTTAATCTAACATTTTTATAATAACACCTTTCTGTAAAGGAAGGCAAGAGCTGCCAAATGTGACAAATATGTAGAAATAATACAGATGGTTAAGGCAAAATTTCCAATAAATAAGCACAAACTTCAGTCATGAGGAAAATGCATAGATATTTACACTGAACACTAATTACGGGGCTGTTAAATGAATTTAGGAAATAGATAAAAATTTTAACAGTAACTGTAACACTAATTACCCCTACAAAATAGCTTTTCACGTGTGACAATAACGAAACATTTAGTGCCTGAAAACAGTAAAAAGTAAATACACACGGAGTGTGTGCAACCCAAGGCTGGGTATTAAACCACCAAGGACAGAGAATCTAGTTTTCATTTTAAAAAGTCAGAATAAATTATTTTTTATCTGAAAATAAAGCAGATCAATACATATAGTTGGGCTTCCCTGGTGGCTCAGTGGTAGAGTTCGCCTGCCAGTGTAGGAGACACGGGTTTGATCCCTGATCCGGGAAGATCCCACATGCTGTGGAGCAACTAAGCCCGTGAGCCACAACTATGGAGCCCGTGCTCTAGAGCCGCAGAGCTGCAACTATTGAGCCCATGTGCCGCAACTACTGAAGCCTGTGTGCCCTAGAGCCCGAGTTCCACAACAAGAAAAGTCTGCAACAAGAGGCCTGCTCACCTCAACTAGAGAGTAGCCGCCACTCCCTGCAACTAGACAAAAGCCTGCAGCAGCAGTGAAAACCCAGATTAGCCAAAAATAAATATAAACTTGAAAAAACAAATACATATAGCTGCTTTATAGAATAAGAATTTCTATATCATTTAAACTAGTTAACGGGTAAGAGGCAAACACACATGGATGGATTTACTGTGAGGTGGTAATTTGCTTTAGAACACAAATCACTTTGATATTCGTTACCTATAAATGCATAATTAATGGTGTTTGGAAGTCCCTCTGGTGACACATTAAGATGAAACACTTAAAGTGGAAAGGTAAAATGATAAGCCATTTGAAGACTGAGTAGAAATTTCCTTTAGAATCAATCTCTGGCTAGAACCAGACCTTATGCTAAAGAGAATGCTTCTGTTTTAATCTAACATTTTTATAATAACACCTTTCTGTAAAGGAAGGCAAGAGCTGCCAAATGTGACAAATATGTAGAAATAATACAGATGGTTAAGGATTTCCAATGAACTTCAGCAGAGGAAAATGCATGAACCAACAATAACACAGGTTATTCAGTCAGTCTCTAAAACTTAACACGTTACAATCACACGTTCTTACTCTACAGGGGAAAAGCATAAGCCTACAGAAGTAAACGGGTGGGAGACACTTGCTAAGTGCTTTGCTTGTGCCAGGAAACAAGTGTGTCGCCTACATTATCTCATGTAATCTTCAGGAAGGCCTGGATGATGGAGGCTCATCATCAATACTGTACAGGTGAGCAACAGTACTCTCCAAAAGGCTGACCTGTTCAGCTCATACAGTAAGCGTGAGAGCTGGGGCTTGGACACTGAGCCCAAGCTGCAGCAGTGACTTAACTCCTATTTCCTACTCAAGAGACGAGGAGGAACCTCTCAGGCTGGTTCTATTCCACTTGATTCTTTCAATTGGGCCTGAGTGCTAAAACTGATGCAACCATCTATACATGGTGTTCCCAAAGCAGCTTTCACAGTGGCTGTGACGGGCACCTGGTATCTCTACCAATCACCACAAAGGCATCTTGGTGCAAATCCACAGCCGCCTTCTCACAGATGTCCAGCAGCACTCTCGGCAAATCTTGTCCCTCAGTGTTTGCTAAACAGGTAGCGAGTTCCTCCCAGGACGCAGTCAACATTTCACCCAAAGGATCCACCAATTTTACACCATTGTCTTCCTAAAAAAAACGTAGTAATAATAATAATAAGCCATCTGTGCACAGTCCTGAGGGTGAGGTCAGGAAGTAAACCCAAGCTGTTTTTCCCCCAACAAAAGACAGTGATGGCTGGGTGGTTTCACTGGTGACCACCACTGGAGGCCAGGAGCTGGACCAGGTGCTGCACATATACCACCTCATAAATCCTAACAACACATGTTATCAATCTTAACTGATCCTCCTATGGTTACTTCAATCTAACTGAGAAAACTGAGATTCAGAGCAAGTAATCTGCTTATATTCACACAGCAAGGAAGTGTCAGTGCTGACATTAACACATCAAGCTTTCTGACTCTTGTGTCCCACAGCCACTGGGCCACACTGGTTTTCTAAAAAGAAGGGCTGCCAAATGTGACAAATATGTAGAAATAATACAGATGGTTAAGGATTTCCAATGAACTTCAGCAGAGGAAAATGCATGAACCAACAATAACACAGGTTATTCAGTCAGTCTCTAAAACTTAACACGTTACAATCACACGTTCTTACTCTACAGGGAAAAGCATAAGCCTACAGAAGTAAACGGGTGGGAGACACTTGCTAAGTTCTTTGCTTGTGCCAGGAAACAAGTGTGTCGCCTACATTATCTCATGTAATCTTCAGGAAGGCCTGGATGATGGAGGCTCATCATCAATACTGTACAGGTGAGCAACAGTACTCTCCAAAAGGCTGACCTGTTCAGCTCATACAGTAAGCGTGAGAGCTGGGGCTTGGACACTGAGCCCAAGCTGCAGCAGTGACTTAACTCCTATTTCCTACTCAAGAGACGAGGAGGAACCTCTCAGGCTGGTTCTATTCCACTTGATTCTTTCAATTGGGCCTGAGTGCTAAAACTGATGCAACCATCTATACATGGTGTTCCCAAAGCAGCTTTCACAGTGGCTGTGACGGGCACCTGGTATCTCTACCAATCACCACAAAGGCATCTTGGTGCAAATCCACAGCCGCCTTCTCACAGATGTCCAGCAGCACTCTCGGCAAATCTTGTCCCTCAGTGTTTGCTAAACAGGTAGCGAGTTCCTCCCAGGACGCAGTCAACATTTCACCCAAAGGATCCACCAATTTTACACCATTGTCTTCCTAAAAAAAACGTAGTAATAATAATAATAAGCCATCTGTGCACAGTCCTGAGGGTGAGGTCAGGAAGTAAACCCAAGCTGTTTTTCCCCCAACAAAAGACAGTGATGGCTGGGTGGTTTCACTGGTGACCACCACTGGAGGCCAGGAGCTGGACCAGGTGCTGCACATATACCACCTCATAAATCCTAACAACACATGTTATCAATCTTAACTGATCCTCCTATGGTTACTTCAATCTAACTGAGAAAACTGAGATTCAGAGCAAGTAATCTGCTTATATTCACACAGCAAGGAAGTGTCAGTGCTGACATTAACACATCAAGCTTTCTGACTCTTGTGTCCCACAGCCACTGGGCCACACTGGTTTTCTAAAAGGCTGTCATCCGTGCATTCACCATCAATTAACTGATGAGGCACAGCTGCAGCCGACCCAGGTCCCCGGCTGATCCGTCTCACTATGCCTGGACTCAAAAGAACATACTGGAGGGAAATAGCTCAGAACTGTTTCAAGAAGTGTTTCTGGAATTAAAAATAAGTTTGGAGCTCTGCCCACAAATTATTAAACAACTGCGGTGATTTAGACATTTAAACACACATTCATAGTGATTCATATTTAGAAGCTGAATAAGCAATACGGTTTTTTTGGGTGATGGGGGAGGTGTGGGAAGAAAAGGTTACAATCCATCACTAACCACTTTAATTTGCTTTCATTTTCTGCTGATTTAGTAACAAGGCAAAAGGTTCATGTCCTAGCAATCAAGCAGAAGCGCATTATTTAAACCATCTATTAGTGAGTTACAGGCCAGTACAGAATAAGACAATTAAATTGTGTCAAAGGAATACTTTAAAAACTTATTTGTCATAAATACTAGACTCGTCAGGCCTGATCAATATTCTCTCCAATTTTCACTTCTGGATCCCTGAAGTCACGTGCTGAGCTGTTCACTAAGAGCAGGAGGCTATTCCCTAGCTACAGAAAAGCTGTCTGAAAGTTTTCAACATGTGCTAAGTCTTGTAAAAATTCTGTCCCCTCCCCCTGCAGCTTGCCTCCAATCTCTTTAATCTCTGCTACATTAACAGAGGCAACACTTTTTATTACTGATGCTGTCTCAATACAACTAAGTTGGAAGGACATTCTGTTATTTCTCAATATGGACACACTCCAACATACAATCATCTCATTTCACTCGATCTACACCCTCTGAAGAGTCATAAGCTAAATGACCACTTGTGAAAAGAAAAAGAATTTGTTCAAAATCAAAGGCCTATAACAAGGAGAAAGCACAGTACTAGAATTAGAATTTATATTTTGGGTCAATGTGCTCAGAAACTAAGGTTTTGTCTTGCAAATAAAAGTTTTTCTTATTAGAGCACTAAAGGCATTACCTCAGGATTATGTGACGCTGTTACCATGACTCCGATGGTAGATTTTGTCTGCTTTGACCTCAGGACAGCTAACAATCCCATTCGAAACATGACATGATCAAGATGTTCTGCTTTCGTTCGAAATCCAGCAGTCCCATACTGAAGAATGAGTCCATCAGGTTTGGCATGTAATGCTGACTGCTTTGTAATAGCATCTAAATCCATGTCTAAAAAATAAAGGAATATTTTCCGGGTATACCAAAGGACCATTTGCTTCAAAACTGCCATCCCAAACTAATACATCTGCCTCATTCTGAACCTCTGCCAAAGAATCCTATGCTTGACAGAGAACAGAGTAGTACAATATGTCCTGGGGGGTTAGCAGTACCTGTTTTGTCCACTTCAGGACAGAAATCACATTGTCCCTCAAAATTCCTGGACACAAGGCAAACTTTATATGGACTACTCCCAACTAAAATGAAGATTCCAGAGCACAACAAAAGACCTAGAATAACCAAAGCACTCTTGAGACGAACAAAACTGGAGGCATCACACTCCCTGCTTTCAAAGTACACTACAGAGCTACAGTAATCAAAATAGTATGGTACTGGCATAAAAACAGACACAGAAACAGATGGAATAGAATAAGAGTGCCTAGAAATAAACCCACACATATGACTCACAAAATCCTACATGATCAGGGATCATCTCATTTTACAACTGAGAAATCTTAATTCTGGGTCTTGGCTAAACTACATAAATTTTACATGAGGAGCTACTGACGAACTGAGGCCTAAGATCCCATTCTCAAGTAGACCTGGGCTGCACAAGCAAAATATCTCGGAATTCTGTGAAGTTCTGCTATTCCTCCCTGGCTACAGAGACCGATTCCCAAAGGAAAAGGAAGAAGGAATGCCTCCCCTCTAAGACTACCCATACCTCCTCAAACATGGGGTAGATTTTTGTGTTTTCCTGAGGATCCCAACACACTTCTAAATTGAGCTCTGAAACCAGCAACATCTTCCTTTTACCTTTAATTTTAAAAGTCAAACATCAGCTCTTAGCCCACTAGTACTTCCTTCTCCAACTTTTACTGAAACTTGGAGCTTCCCACCTCAGCTCTTTGTACTACTCACTCCCTGGGTCTGTGCCATTCCCAATTAGTTCAAGAGATGGTCAACGGTCCAGCTACCAGTCTATCTTGCTTTTTCATTGTGCTTCCTTGCTTCAATGAACAACAGTTAAATGCTTTTTTCCAGCTGAAAGAGACTGGCATTCAGGAAACCAATTTTTTGGCCCAGCGTGATCAAATCTATTTTTCAAGCATCAAGACATTAAAACACTTTATTAAAACTTAAACCAGTTATGTCCAAAAGTCTTAAAAAAAAAAAAAAGTCTAAAAATGCTTCCACTATTTCATCCGTTGTATGTCCTAAAACTACTTTTGGTTTAAGTATGCGAAGGCTTTTTGTTTTTTTGTTGTTGTTGTTTTTTGTTTGTTTTTAAGTTTTGGCCTCTTTTATTGTTTTTGGTTTTGTTTTTCTATTTATTTATTTTCATCCATCTTTATTCTTTGGCCTGTATGGGCCTCCCATGGCAGTGGCCTCTCTCGTTGCAGAGCACTAGCTCGTAATTGGACACACCGGTCCAGTAGCTCTGCGGCAATTGGGATCCTCCCGCGCCAGCGATCGAACCCGCTAGACCACCAGGGAAGCCCTATGCGAAGGTTTTTTTTTTACTTAAAGTACTGTCAGGTTCAAACTGTGACACTCAAAAAATCTAAAAACAGCCCCCTTCCCTCCATTCAGTCTCCAGCACCCTGTTAGTTCCCGTCTCCCCGCGGCCCCCAAATCTCCCCTACGGTTCCAGGCACCCAGCCCCGAGGGTCCGCATTTAGGTGATGGACAGAACCCCTCCCCCAGCTCCACACCCTCGGGCCCGCGCCTCCAGCCCGCTGCCAAGTCGCAGAGGCGAGTAGGTGTGTCCTGGGCGGCCGGCTGGTCCGTCAGCCAGCCAGCCCACTAACCGGCGGTCGGCCGAACCCCTGCGCACCGCAACGTCCCTTTCTCGCCGCTAAGCTTGGAGGCCAGGCCCCGCTCACCACGGCCGAGACACTGCCCTCACCTCCACCGCACGGACCACCTCTCTCGCAGCGGCGCTGGGACCCGACTGGGACACTCCGAAACCGAAGACGTGGCTCTGCGTGGCTTCCGGTCCGTCGCCCCGCCCTTCAGCCAATCACCACGAGGGGTGGCTCGCTGGCCCCGCCCCACCTCGCCGGTCACGCGCGGCTCGCGCCTGCGGAACTGCGGATCCGCGTTGCGAGAGAGTTTGGGGCTGTTTCCTTTGAATGACCAGGAAGGATGAGGCCCCTGCGGTGGCCCAAGGGTTGGGGCTGAGGGTCGCGGGCCCTCAGAGCACTGCGACCGGCCCAAACGTAGCCCCTGACTCCAAATTCGGGTCTCAGAGGGTGGCAGGCCCACGTTCCTGGGAAATAGGGGTTTCAAGTGGTTCTGGATAGGGGGTACCAGCCCCGATATAGGGCTTCTAACAAAGGGGTCCCGCCCCCAGTGACAGCTACTTGGCTTCCAGCATCCCCCTCTGTATTCTCGAGGTTCATTCTTCTCCCAAACGTTTGATTCTGGGACACCTTCTTGGGCTGCTCCTCCCTCTCCATCCCCACCGCCCTCCCACCAGCTCGCATTAAACGTCATTTTATGTATTTACCTGTAAGACCCCCTCACTAAGCCAGGAGCCCTGGAGGGCAGAAGCCAGGTGGATGCAAATCGTCGGGATTCACAGATGCCGTCCGGGTCCACTGTGGCTCCCGAGAGAGGCGAAAGGCCTACGCGGTAGGGGTCCGTAGCGCAGAGGCGGGGGGGAGTCAACTGGCAAGGAGCGCGGCGGGGCTGGGAGACCCCACAGCAGGGGGACCCTAAGCCCCGCCCCGCCAGCACTGCGGGCCTCCAGCGCCGCAGTGGCCAGCTCCGCCCAAGCCCCACACCTGGGTGGGATTTGCAACCTGGGCCCCTCGCCCTTCCCAGAATTCAAGCTTGCAGTGTCTGCAGCTGGTGTTTGCCAGCCATCTGCAACGGGATAATTCAGAACACTTGTTGCAAGTCCAGATTCCTGGATCCAGATCGGAAGCGGGGGTTGGGAGAAAAGGGCATCAAAATTTTAACGACATATCTTGGGAGATGTGAATACTAGATCTGGGGTCAAGAGATAAAGCGAAGGAGTTTAAGTGTCCGGGTTTTTTGGGCCCTAGCTCTCAGTGCGTAATAGCGCTCTTACAAAACTGCTACTAATCAAAGCGAGCTTGCGGGAAATTTCTCTGGACACCGCCAACCAACTTCGACAAACCCAGCATCCCTGGGCCTTTCCAGTGTTCCTGGCAGGTTGATTTCGAGTCAGCATGTCCGCTTCAATGAAGGAATGCCTTCAACTTCAGCTGCTGGAGATGGAAATGCTACTTTCTATGTTTCCTAACCAAGGGGAAGTAAAACTGGAAGATGTCAATGCCCTGACGAATATAAAGAGATACTTGAAGGCACAAGGAGGCGCTGCCACCAAAAAATTTTGAATCGGGTCCAGATAGGGCTGGCAGGCCCACGTTCCTGGGAAATAGGGGTTTCAAGTGGTTCTGGATAGGGGGTACCAGCCCCGATATAGGGCTTCTAACAAAGGGGTCCCGCCCCCAGTGACAGCTACTTGGCTTCCAGCATCCCCCTCTGTATTCTCGAGGTTCATTCTTCTCCCAAACGTTTGATTCTGGGACACCTTCTTGGGCTGCTCCTCCCTCTCCATCCCCACCGCCCTCCCACCAGCTCGCATTAAACGTCATTTTATGTATTTACCTGTAAGACCCCCTCACTAAGCCAGGAGCCCTGGAGGGCAGAAGCCAGGTGGATGCAAATCGTCGGGATTCACAGATGCCGTCCGGGTCCACTGTGGCTCCCGAGAGAGGCGAAAGGCCTACGCGGTAGGGGTCCGTAGCGCAGAGGCGGGGGGGAGTCAACTGGCAAGGAGCGCGGCGGGGCTGGGAGACCCCACAGCAGGGGGACCCTAAGCCCCGCCCCGCCAGCACTGCGGGCCTCCAGCGCCGCAGTGGCCAGCTCCGCCCAAGCCCCACACCTGGGTGGGATTTGCAACCTGGGCCCCTCGCCCTTCCCAGAATTCAAGCTTGCAGTGTCTGCAGCTGGTGTTTGCCAGCCATCTGCAACGGGATAATTCAGAACACTTGTTGCAAGTCCAGATTCCTGGATCCAGATCGGAAGCGGGGGTTGGGAGAAAAGGGCATCAAAATTTTAACGACATATCTTGGGAGATGTGAATACTAGATCTGGGGGTCAAGAGATAAAGCGAAGGAGTTTAAGTGTCCGGGTTTTTGGCCGTAGCTCTCAGTGCGTAATAGCGCTCTTACAAAACTGCTACTAATCAAAGCGAGCTTGCGGGAAATTTCTCTGGACACCGCCAACCAACTTCGACAAACCCAGCATCCCTGGGCCTTTCCAGTGTTCCTGGCAGGTTGATTTCGAGTCAGCATGTCCGCTTCAATGAAGGAATGCCTTCAACTTCAGCTGCTGGAGATGGAAATGCTACTTTCTATGTTTCCTAACCAAGGGGAAGTAAAACTGGAAGATGTCAATGCCCTGACGAATATAAAGAGATACTTGGAAGGCACAAGGGAGGCGCTGCCACCCAAAATCGAATTTGTGATCACCCTGCAGATCGAGGAGCCCCAGGTAGGTGCCCTGAATTGTTTTCATTGTTGCCAGGTTCTCGGTTTTTGTTGAAAACAGTTGAAAGGCGAGCTGCCTCTCCAGGAAGCAAATAGACATATTCCAGGTGCATATTTCCTTTACTTGTTTGGAAGCAAAATATGAGATGTAAGTTGTCTTCAGTAAAGATCTTGAATTTCACATACATATGTTCCCCTTTTAAACCAATATGCCTCGTGTTTTTCTTAAACACATTTGGCAGTCTTACACTGCCCTTATTCTGTCTCTCATCCAGTTTTTTTAACCAGTCCTCCTCTTGTAGTATGGACTATCTTGTACGTATGATTTTCCCAGATCTAAATATTGTCTTTGGAAAACCTGGCTTTTTAAGGAGTGAAAGACTGTTTCTTTGGTGGCACCATGACCGTGAAAGCAAATATAGGTAGAAAATCTAAAATCCTGAAAATGAACTCACCTTCATCCTCTGATCCATTTTCCTCTAGCAGTTTTACCAGCTGGTAGCAAGCCCAGGTAGCAAGTGGCCCAGGCACTTGAGAACCAGGGTGTTAGGTATTTCCTATTCAGCCTCCGGTCTCCATTCTTTCAGAGACTCCCCGGCTTCCCAGGCTGCATGCAGCCCCTATGGTCACACATTTCATTGGATCCCTGGACGCTTGCATGGCAGTGCTTGTCACTTTTGCAGTGAAATACTTGCTGTGTGTCATGATTTGTTTAATATCTGCCTCCTTCACTAGGCTCTAGACTTCCTGAAGCACAGAACCACTGTCTAGCTTCTTCACTTCTTTGTTTCAGCATAAGGTACCTGACACATGGTAGGTGTTTGGTGAACCTTGGAAGGAAGGAATGCTTGTCCATATGTAAAACTGTCTTTGTAAAATCGTGCAGTGTCCGCACACAGCTGACTCACAGCGAAGCAAAAGGCTTGACTCACTATTGGTCAACTTTCTATGTTTTCCTAACCAAGGGAAGTAAAACTGGAAGATGTCAATGCCCTGACGAATATAAAGAGATACTTGAAGGCACAAGGAGGCGCTGCCACCCAAAATCGAATTTGTGATCACCCTGCAGATCGAGGAGCCCCAGGTAGGTGCCCTGAATTGTTTTCATTGTTGCCAGGTTCTCGGTTTTGTTGAAAACAGTTGAAAGGCGAGCTGCCTCCAGGAAGCAAATAGACATATTCCAGGTGCATATTTCCTTTACTTGTTTGGAAGCAAAATATGAGATGTAAGTTGTCTTCAGTAAAGATCTTGAATTTCACATACATATGTTCCCCTTTTAAACCAATATGCCTCGTGTTTTTCTTAAACACATTTGGCAGTCTTACACTGCCCTTATTCTGTCTCTCATCCAGTTTTTTTAACCAGTCCTCCTCTTGTAGTATGGACTATCTTGTACGTATGATTTTCCCAGATCTAAATATTGTCTTTGGAAAACCTGGCTTTTTAAGGAGTGAAAGACTGTTTCTTTGGTGGCACCATGACCGTGAAAGCAAATATAGGTAGAAAATCTAAAATCCTGAAAATGAACTCACCTTCATCCTCTGATCCATTTTCCTCTAGCAGTTTTACCAGCTGGTAGCAAGCCCAGGTAGCAAGTGGCCCAGGCACTTGAGAACCAGGGTGTTAGGTATTTCCTATTCAGCCTCCGGTCTCCATTCTTTCAGAGACTCCCCGGCTTCCCAGGCTGCATGCAGCCCCTATGGTCACACATTTCATTGGATCCCTGGACGCTTGCATGGCAGTGCTTGTCACTTTTGCAGTGAAATACTTGCTGTGTGTCATGATTTGTTTAATATCTGCCTCCTTCACTAGGCTCTAGACTTCCTGAAGCACAGAACCACTGTCTAGCTTCTTCACTTCTTTGTTTCAGCATAAGGTACCTGACACATGGTAGGTGTTTGGTGAACCTTGGAAGGAAGGAATGCTTGTCCATATGTAAAACTGTCTTTGTAAAATCGTGCAGTGTCCGGCACACAGCTGACTCACAGCGAAGCAGTAACTATGGCTGATACCTTGATCAGACTCATGCAGTGCCTATTGGTCAACTAGCTTATGTAATTTCATGGTCCTTAATTTGATCTGATTTTCATTTTAAGGTGAAAATTGACTTGCAAGTTACCATGCCACACAGCTACCCTTATGCAGCACTGCAGCTGTTTGCACGGTCCCCCGAGCTCGACAGACAGCAGCAGCTGCTTCTCAACAGAGGTCTCACGTCTCACGCCGGGACCTTCGATCCAGGCGAGCTCTGTGTGTGCGCAGCCATCCAGTGGTTACGGGACAACAGTGCCACCTACTTCATGAACAGAAAGCTAGTGGATGAACCGTCGACATGTGCAAAGCCAGTCAAGAGCACCTTCCTCCGAATGTGGATCTACAGTCACCATATATATCAGCAGGACCTACGGAAAAAGATCCTAGAGGTTGGGAAGAGGCTGGACGTGACTGGATTTTGCATGACGGGAAAGCCTGGGATCATCTGCGTGGAGGGTTTCAAAGAGCACTGTGAGGAATTCTGGCACACAATTAGGTATCCCAACTGGAAACACATTTCCTGTAAGCATGCTGAGAGCATTGAAACAGAAGGAGATGGGGAAGACCTGCGCCTTTTCCATTCTTTCGAAGAATTACTCCTTGAGGCCCACGGTGACTACGGCTTGAGGAATGACTATCACATGAATCTGGGCCAGTTCTTAGGATTTCTCAAAAAACACAAAAGTGAGCATGTTTTCCAGATATTATTCGGTATCGAAAGCAAAAGTTCTGACTCCTAGGAAGCTATGAAGAGCTATGCTTGTAATTTCACCACGTTATATTTCTATTAATAAGACCAAAATAAAAGGACCAGTTACTATTTGTGTAGCATCGTCTGTGGGGAAGGTAGCTCCAGCATTTTTCCTGGTAGTGATACACACATACGCCTTTTACCTTTGTAATAGTGCGATGGCGATGTTACCTCTGCGTTCTTGTGTCAATGGAAAACTATTTCATGGTAAATTAATAAAAGCCAGTCAGTTTAACCAGTGAAACTAATTTGATTAGTATTCGCCCGGTAGCATGTCACTGGTGCCTAAATTGGTCAACTAGCCCTGAAAATTGGCTGATACCTTGATCAGACTCATGCAGTGCATATTGGTCAACTAGCTTATGTAATTTCATGGTCCTTAATTTGATCTGATTTTCATTTTAAGGTGAAAATTGACTTGCAAGTTACCATGCCACACAGCTACCCTTATGCAGCACTGCAGCTGTTTGCACGGTCCCCCGAGCTCGACAGACAGCAGCAGCTGCTTCTCAACAGAGGTCTCACGTCTCACGCCGGGACCTTCGATCCAGGCGAGCTCTGTGTGTGCGCAGCCATCCAGTGGTTACGGGACAACAGTGCCACCTACTTCATGAACAGAAAGCTAGTGGATGAACCGTCGACATGTGCAAAGCCAGTCAAGAGCACCTTCCTCCGAATGTGGATCTACAGTCACCATATATATCAGCAGGACCTACGGAAAAAGATCCTAGAGGTTGGGAAGAGGCTGGACGTGACTGGATTTTGCATGACGGGAAAGCCTGGGATCATCTGCGTGGAGGGTTTCAAAGAGCACTGTGAGGAATTCTGGCACACAATTAGGTATCCCAACTGGAAACACATTTCCTGTAAGCATGCTGAGAGCATTGAAACAGAAGGAGATGGGGAAGACCTGCGCCTTTTCCATTCTTTCGAAGAATTACTCCTTGAGGCCCACGGTGACTACGGCTTGAGGAATGACTATCACATGAATCTGGGCCAGTTCTTAGGATTTCTCAAAAAACACAAAAGTGAGCATGTTTTCCAGATATTATTCGGTATCGAAAGCAAAAGTTCTGACTCCTAGGAAGCTATGAAGAGCTATGCTTGTAATTTCACTACGTTATATTTCTATTAATAAGACCAAAATAAAAGGACCAGTTGCTATTTGTGTAGCATCGTCTGTGGGGAAGGTAGCTCCAGCATTTTTCCCTGGTAGTGATACACACATACGCCTTTTACCTTTGTAATAGTGCGATGGCGATGTTACCTCTGCGTTCTTGTGTCAATGGAAAACTATTTCATGGTAAATTAATAAAAGCCAGTCAGTTTAACCAGTGAAACTAATTTGATTAAGATGGAGTTCAAAGCCCAGGTGAATGGCAGTGATCTAATCGAAGCTCTGAACTCAAATATTTTTCTGTAACTAGCAGGGAGGTGACACCAGACATTTTTCTAAGTCAAGTTGAAAATGAGAACAAAGACCACACATTTACCACATTTCTTACTTTCACTTAAACTCTTCTATTTGGGTTTTTTTTCTTTTAAGTAAAACCAAATGCTGTCATAGTGATTACATCAGTTGATTAACAATATTAAGGATCAGGTACCAATATTCTTAGTTGGGTGGTTCCCCACAGAATCAGATACAGTTTCCTGTCCACCCAGTGTTCCCAGATAGTGCACTGGGGTCTTTGTTCTTGTGCCAGTTTCCATTGCCCTGAGAGGCGAAGGCACGAGGAAGGGCCAGTGAGGAGGGCCCTTCACCACCACCTTCCTAGAGATGAGAGGTGGTGCCACTGCCATCTCTTCCAAAAATTTCAAGCTCCACAAACTTCACCAGCCTTCTTCAAAATGAGAGTTTATTTTAATGAAAATACACCTTGTTTAAGCAGCTCTTGCCAAACCTTTTTATTAAAAGGATGTACGCCTTCCCAGGAACGTGTGGGACTCTCACCTGCCATGCAGAACATTCATGAGCTGTCTCTACGCTGCTTTCTCTAATTTCCTGGTCTCTACAACTGCCCTTTTCCAGGGAGCATTCTATGCTCCTGCTGGGTCCCAGACACCCCACTGATATCCTGGTCCCCTGAGGACACCAAAGCTGGGAGCTGAGATTCAGTGACATGGAGGGAATGCCTCATTCCCCATCACAGGATGCTGTTAGATGCCAAAATTGCTGCATGTGCTGGCGGCGCATAAAGGATCTTTGATGAAACAGGCCATTTTGGTGTCTGGTTTCCCTGTGTCTAGGATGCAGACACGTGCCCTTGGGCAGCACCAGGACATGACGAATAGCAGACCCTGCACTAAGCCGACTCTCCTGACCGTGAGGCCTAGGAACAGTGTCCACCCTGTCCTTCCTGCACTCTACTCAGCTCATCAGAGCTGAGTTTCCTTCAATAAAAGCCAGTCAGTTTAACCAGTGAAACTAATTTGATTAAGATGGAGTTCAAAGCCCAGGTGAATGGCAGTGATCTAATCGAAGCTCTGAACTCAAATATTTTTCTGTAACTAGCAGGGAGGTGACACCAGACATTTTTCTAAGTCAAGTTGAAAATGAGAACAAAGACCACACATTTACCACATTTCTTACTTTCACTTAAACTCTTCTATTTGGGTTTTTTTTCTTTTAAGTAAAACCAAATGCTGTCATAGTGATTACATCAGTTGATTAACAATATTAAGGATCAGGTACCAATATTCTTAGTTGGGTGGTTCCCCACAGAATCAGATACAGTTTCCTGTCCACCCAGTGTTCCGCAGATAGTGCACTGGGGTCTTTGTTCTTGTGCCAGTTTCCATTGCCCTGAGAGGCGAAGGCACGAGGAAGGGCCAGTGAGGAGGGCCCTTCACCACCACCTTCCTAGAGATGAGAGGTGGTGCCACTGCCATCTCTTCCAAAAATTTCAAGCTCCACAAACTTCACCAGCCTTCTTCAAAATGAGAGTTTATTTTAATGAAAATACACCTTGTTTAAGCAGCTCTTGCCAAACCTTTTTATTAAAAGGATGTACGCCTTCCCAGGAACGTGTGGGACTCTCACCTGCCATGCAGAACATTCATGAGCTGTCTCTACGCTGCTTTCTCTAATTTCCTGGTCTCTACAACTGCCCTTTTCCAGGGAGCATTCTATGCTCCTGCTGGGTCCCAGACACCCCACTGATATCCTGGTCCCCTGAGGACACCAAAGCTGGGAGCTGAGATTCAGTGACATGGAGGGAATGCCTCATTCCCCATCACAGGATGCTGTTAGATGCCAAAATTGCTGCATGTGCTGGCGGCGCATAAAGGATCTTTGATGAAACAGGCCATTTTGGTGTCTGGTTTCCCTGTGTCTAGGATGCAGACACGTGCCCTTGGGCAGCACCAGGACATGACGAATAGCAGACCCTGCACTAAGCCGACTCTCCTGACCGTGAGGCCTAGGAACAGTGTCCACCCTGTCCTTCCTGCACTCTACTCAGCTCATCAGAGCTGAGTTTCCTTTCAGGGTGCAACTCAGACCCTCACACAAAGACTCTTGTTGTGGGCCTGCCTTGCCCGCTCCTCCAGCTCACTCATTTGTGTGTGTGTGTTTTTTTTTTTTTTTAATTCTTTTTTTTTTTAATTTAAAAAAAATTATTACAGTTTTGTTGTTCACAGACATGTATGTTCCCAGATCAGTCATATGCATATCCCTGATCCCCTCCCCCCTCCTAATCCCTCCGGCTTTGCACAGGGCTGGAACTCAAGCTGGGCCTCATTTTCCCCATGTACACAGGGAAGAAATAGGACTGACATTGCCAAAAATCATTTCTCAGTCTTTACCAGGACTGAAAACAACACAGCATAGGAGTCAACTTCCCATGTCATCTCCCCACAGTCATCAAGAAGTACAATTAGCACTGACAAGTTTTCAGGCCCTAAATAGATGTTAACTTCATTAACATTTTTCCCTTTGAATTGAGACAGTAATAGGTGTCATGCGCCTAATATGTGCCTAAGCAACTCAGAGAGGGTTTTCTGTGATTAAATGAGCAAAAGTAGTCACAGAAAGGTAAGTTTAAACAATATGGGGTTTCTCTGGTGGTCCAGTAGGTAGAGTCCGCCTTGCAGTGTTCCACCCCTAGCCTGGGAAGATCCCACGTGCCACGGAGCGGCTGGACCAGTGTGTCCAATTAGGAGCCAGCGCTCTGGAGCGCATGCGCGCAAAGCTGGTACTCTGCAGCGAGAGGGGCCGCTGCAATGGTAGGCCCGCAGGAGCCAAAGAGTAAAGATGGATGAAAATAAATGAATCAAAGACCAATAAAAAGAGGCCAAAATTTAAAAAAATGAAAAAAGTCATTTACATAACTCTAAGGAAGGGAATTCTGGTTTTTGAACACTTCACTGCTTCTGGAGCTATTGCCGATGATAATTTTTGAGAACCTACTTTGACATGTCCAGTAGGAGTTTGCACTCATGCTTTCTTCCTATCAGAAGCACTAATATGGTTGTTCAGTTTCCAAGTCCTGTCCTACTCTTTGCAACCCTACTGGGCTGCAGCACAGCCAGGCTTACCTGTCCTCCACCCTGTCCCAGAGTTTGTCCAGGTTCATGTCCATTGAATCGGTGATGCCATCCAATCATCTCAGAAGCATGAATAATAGCCATTAATAATAGTAATGTAAACTTTATTGAAAATACATATATGTAATGATAATTCAAAGCTCAGCTTTGTATGTGTTATAGAGCAGATACACTGCTGGTGTGTCTTCCCAGTCAGATAAGAGCAGGTACCTCCTTACACATACATACAAACACTTACACTGGGAAAACGCCCCTTCTCTGGGAGGAGAAGTGACTGGAATCGAGCTGGCAGTCTCCTAGACAGATAGTTTTGAACTCTTGCTGCTTGAATCCCTAATGCCACTCTGCTTCCTGGACAATGGAATTCTCAGTTGGCCAAAATCTCACTTTGAGTTATTAATATCTAACGTTTGCCCCCCATTTTTCTTGAGAGTCAGAATCAGCCTCTGTTGCTTGTAATCAAGAATCCTGATATTGTGTACAAATATTTTTAAATGTTTATTTGGAAAGAATGCTCATGATAAATGCTTATATCTTTTTAAAGCATACTGAATTAAATCAGTATTTCTTCGAGTATGTTCTCTACTTTTCATTCCTTGTCAGTTTGTTCTGTTAGGCTAAGGGCGGAAGATACTTGTATAATGGACTGAAGAGTGGGCCCACACGAGGACTTCAAAAACATCACTATATTAAAGCAGAAATTGTTGCCTGTGAACTTGGGTTTCTATATATGATTGCTTACATGCCATCTGTTTGGACAACTTGAGAAGGCTTTGAAAGAACCTATCTGAGGTCTTCATATAACCCTCTTGAACAATGCAGTTTTCCTTCACTATCTTTTTTTACCTCAAGCAGTCCAGTAATATGTAAAAGGAATTGGTATTTTCTGAAAAAAACATGGGCTTTGCTCAAAAAATCTTGGTTTTATACAGAATCCTGATTTACTCAAAACTCTTAGCACTGATCTACCTCACAAGGTTCAGATGGTAGAACCATTTTTCACTGCAACCTGGATTAGCTGGAGAGACCTTTTTTAAGATTTACTTATTTCTTTCTTTTGGGGTGGGTGGGAGGGAGGGAAGCAGGCGGCCACTTCTATTGGTCTTTTCCCTACTGGGCTGCAGCACAGCCAGGCTTACCTGTCCTCCACCCTGTCCCAGAGTTTGTCCAGGTTCATGTCCATTGAATCGGTGATGCCATCCAATCATCTCAGAAGCATGAATAATAGCCATTAATAATAGTAATGTAAACTTTATTGAAAATACATATATGTAATGATAATTCAAAGCTCAGCTTTGTATGTGTTATAGAGCAGATACACTGCTGGTGTGTCTTCCCAGTCAGATAAGAGCAGGTACCTCCTTACACATACATACAAACACTTACACTGGGAAAACGCCCCTTCTCTGGGAGGAGAAGTGACTGGAATCGAGCTGGCAGTCTCCTAGACAGATAGTTTTGAACTCTTGCTGCTTGAATCCCTAATGCCACTCTGCTTCCTGGACAATGGAATTCTCAGTTGGCCAAAATCTCACTTTGAGTTATTAATATCTAACGTTTGCCCCCCATTTTTCTTGAGAGTCAGAATCAGCCTCTGTTGCTTGTAATCAAGAATCCTGATATTGTGTACAAATATTTTTAAATGTTTATTTGGAAAGAATGCTCATGATAAATGCTTATATCTTTTTAAAGCATACTGAATTAAATCAGTATTTCTTCGAGTATGTTCTCTACTTTTCATTCCTTGTCAGTTTGTTCTGTTAGGCAAAGGGGCGGAAGATACTTGTATAATGGACTGAAGAGTGGGCCCACACGAGGACTTCAAAAACATCACTATATTAAAGCAGAAATTGTTGCCTGTGAACTTGGGTTTCTATATATGATTGCTTACATGCCATCTGTTTGGACAACTTGAGAAGGCTTTGAAAGAACCTATCTGAGGTCTTCATATAACCCTCTTGAACAATGCAGTTTTCCTTCACTATCTTTTTTTACCTCAAGCAGTCCAGTAATATGTAAAAGGAATTGGTATTTTCTGAAAAAAACATGGGCTTTGCTCAAAAAATCTTGGTTTTATACAGAATCCTGATTTACTCAAAACTCTTAGCACTGATCTACCTCACAAGGTTCAGATGGTAGAACCATTTTTCACTGCAACCTGGATTAGCTGGAGAGACCTTTTTTTTTTAAGATTTACTTATTTCTTTCTTTTGGGGGGGTGGGGTGGGGAGGGAGGGAAGCAGGCGGGCCACTTCTATTGGTCTTTCATTTGTCTATTTTCATCCATCTTTCTTCTTTGGCCCATGTGGGCCTCCCATCACGGTGGCGTCTGTTGTCACAGAGCACCGGCTCTGGGCGCATGCGCTCCAGAGCTCCAGCTCGGTAATTGGACACATCGGTCCAGCCGATCCATGGCACGTGGGATCTTCCCAGGCCAGGGATCGAACAGGCGCCCCTTGCACTGCAAGGCAGTGTCCTTACCCACTGGACCACCAGGGAAGACCCGAAACCTTTTTTTCTCTCTCAAATCTAGAAGTATTTGGATTAACCCATAAGTAGGCTTGCACACTGCACATAGAGTCCAAAGATAAGGCCACCAAACACTGAGACTCCTTGTTAGTTGTAGGCAGAATAGACCACACAATTTGCTCTTCACAATGGCTGGATTATTACAATATACACCAAAGAACTGGACCACCACAAAGTTGGCTGATGTAGCAGGCTCTTGTACTTTCAGGGGAATTATCTTCTACTCTCTAGCATGAAGTTATCTTAGCAGGTATCCAGAGAAGCTCATAACACCTGTGCTTCAGGTCTTATGGGCATATACCATTGTCAGTGTGTTAGTCCAGCATGATGCCCTGGACAACAGTGAGATGATCAAGGTCTGGTATCAAGAATTATATAATGGTGCACAGGAAGTTAATGGAACACTCAGAGAAGACAAAATTTAATGTTGCTTACTGTTATAGGTGCCCTCTCTTTACTGGAAAAAAGAAAAAATAAAAAAACACTGACAAAATTAAGATCCACCTACTGACTTGCTCCAAGAAAGAGAACTTGTTTGACAACAATTACAGTTAGAATTACCATCTGATTAATGAACATAATGCTGTCACTCTTAAAGCCCTATCTGACTCTTGCACATTCCAAAGATCATTTAAGCCTGGATGTGGTAAGAACCACACCTGTGCTTGTTTTAAAGTTTTTGATAGTAGGACTGGGCAAGTCATTCAGTACTCCTGGCAGAATAACTCTTACTCTATGCATCATGGATCCTATGTGGGGATGTTGCCTTAGATGATGAAGAAATCAATTCTAACTTTCACTGGGAAGATAACTAGACCATGGGTTCATTTCTATAGCATACACTTTGTCCCACAGACCACAATGGCTTCAGAAATTTGTATTTGTTCAGAGCTATTTACCAGAGGATTTCTGAAATGCCTAGTGGTTATCTTCCTGTAATACATTGTTATCCTAGTAAATGTAGCCTCAAAGGTAGATTTTGGAAACATCTGTGAGATTACAGAGTTCTTCACCTTAGGGATCTTTCATTCTTATCTGTGCAGGTAAGTTTAATGAGGACCTTGACACAGTCTTGGTGGCTCTGAACAGGCTTTCCTGCTGTTCGTGTTATACATACCACATGGGCTGCCCTCATTTTTTGGCATAAGCCACCCTGATATTCAGCTGGGCTTCCCAGGTGACGCTAGTGGTCAAGTACCTATCTACAGTGCAGGAGACATGGGTTCGATCCATGAATTGGGAAGATCCTTTGGAGGAGGGCATGGCAACCCACTGCAGTATTCTTGCCTGGAAAGTCTCATGGTCAGAGGAGTTTTGTGGGCTGCAGTCAATGGGGTTGCAAAAGAATCAGATACAACTGAAGTGACTTAGCACACAACCTGATGTTCAGTTGATATGACTGCTGTGGCTAATTGGCTGTATATACCAGTGTCCAATATTCTTGATCAAAACCTAGTATCCTAGTGCTTGTCCTAGTTGTTCAATTTTTTCAGCATCAGTTCAGGTTGTGGGATCCTGTGACTTACTGGTGACAACCAAATATTTTTGTAGGCCAAACTATTCTGATTACATTGTGCCTGGTTCCTACACTTTGTCTCCAGTTATTAATTGCTGCAAAGTGCTGCTTTTTAAGTCTCTAGCAGACCCAATATTCTGATGTTTCTATTGAAATAAGGAGTCCATTTTAATTATACCATTTCCTAGCTTATTGAGAAAGGTCATTAAAATGCTTTTCATATCCTCAACAAAATATTAGCCAAATTCTGCAATGCATTAAATAAATCATACACCATGATCAAGTGGGATTTATTCCAGGGATGAAAAGATGGTTCGACATCAGAACATCAATCAATGTGATACACCCATATTACCACATGAAGGGTATAAATCATGTGATAATTTCAAATAGATGCAGAAAAAGCATGTGATAAAATTCAATATCTATTAAAAACTCTCAACAAACTGGGTATCAAGGAAATATATCTCTACATAATAAAGGTACACATGACAAGCCTACAGCTAACATTATACTCAATGGGAAAAACCTGAACGCTTTTACTCTAAGATCAGTAACAAGACAAGGATACCTACTCTTATCACTTTCATTCAACAAAGTAC
The DNA here is from genome assembly GCA_022376925.1 of Tragulus kanchil. NCBI lineage: Eukaryota > Metazoa > Chordata > Mammalia > Artiodactyla > Tragulidae > Tragulus > Tragulus kanchil. The sequence goes on from JAIOJX010000026.1 coordinate 184,394,060, forward strand.
TAGAAATCCTAGCCAGAGGCAAGATAAAGAAATAAAAGATGTCCAAATTGGAAAATAAAAAGTAAAACTGTCTCTATAGGCAGATGACATGATATTAAATACAGAAAACCCTAAAGACTGTACAAAAAACTTAGAACAAATAATGAAATTTAGTAAAGTAGCAGGGTACATAAATCAGTACACAAATTCTGTTGTATTTCTGTACATTAATAATAAATTACCAGAAACAGAAATCAGGAAAACAGTCCCATTTACAACTGTATTGAAAAGAACAAAATATCTTAGAATAAATTTTTTTTTTTTTAATTTTGGTGCATGCTCTCCAGAGCACTGGCTCCTAACTGGACATACTGGTCTGGCCGCTCTGCAGCACATGGAACCTTCCTGAGCCAGGGATTGAAGCAGTGCCCCCTGCACTGCAAGGCAGACTCTCTACCCAGTGGACCACCAGGAAGCCCCATAGAATCAATTTAACTAAAGAGGCAGAAGACCTATACACTGAGAACTATGACACTGATGAAAGAAACCAAAGATAGTATCCTAGTGCTTGTCCTAGTTGTTCAATTTTTTCAGCATCAGTTCAGGTTGTGGGATCCTGTGATTTACTGGTGACAACCAAATATTTTTGTAGGCCAAACTATTCTGATTACATTGTGCCTGGTTCCTACACTTTGTCTCCAGTTATTAATTGCTGCAAAGTGCTGCTTTTTAAGTCTCTAGCAGACCCAATATTCTGATGTTTCTATTGAAATAAGGAGTCCATTTTAATTATACCATTTCCTAGCTTATTGAGAAAGGTCATTAAAATGCTTTTCATATCCTCAACAAAATATTAGCCAAATTCTGCAATGCATTAAATAAATCATACACCATGATCAAGTGGGATTTATTCCAGGGATGAAAAGATGGTTCGACATCAGAACATCAATCAATGTGATACACCCATATTACCACATGAAGGGTATAAATCATGTGATAATTTCAAATAGATGCAGAAAAAGCATGTGATAAAATTCAATATCTATTAAAAACTCTCAACAAACTGGGTATCAAGGAAATATATCTCTACATAATAAAGGTACACATGACAAGCCTACAGCTAACATTATACTCAATGGGAAAAACCTGAACGCTTTTACTCTAAGATCAGTAACAAGACAAGGATACCTACTCTTATCACTTTCATTCAACAAAGTACTAGAAATCCTAGCCAGAGGCAAGATAAAGAAATAAAAGATGTCCAAATTGGAAAATAAAAAGTAAAACTGTCTCTATAGGCAGATGACATGATATTAAATACAGAAAACCCTAAAGACTGTACAAAAAACTTAGAACAAATAATGAAATTTAGTAAAGTAGCAGGGTACATAAATCAGTACACAAATTCTGTTGTATTTCTGTACATTAATAATAAATTACCAGAAACAGAAATCAGGAAAACAGTCCCATTTACAACTGTATTGAAAAGAACAAAATATCTTAGAATAAATTTTTTTTTTTTTAATTTTGGTGCATGCTCTCCAGAGCACTGGCTCCTAACTGGACATACTGGTCTGGCCGCTCTGCAGCACATGGAACCTTCCTGAGCCAGGGATTGAAGCAGTGCCCCCTGCACTGCAAGGCAGACTCTCTACCCAGTGGACCACCAGGGAAGCCCCCATAGAATCAATTTAACTAAAGAGGCAGAAGACCTATACACTGAGAACTATGACACTGATGAAAGAAACCAAAGATGACACAAATAAATGGAAAGATATAATATGCTCATAAATTGGAAAAAGTAACATTGTCTATACTACCCAAAGCAATCTACAGATTCAATGAAATCCCTATCAAAATTCCAATGGCATTGTTCACTGATAAGAGAGCAAACAATCCTAACATTCATACAGCATAATAAAAGTCCCTGAATAACCAAAGCACTCCTGGGAAGAACAAACCTGGAGGCATTACACTCCCTAATTTCAAAGAACACTACAAAGCTACAATAATCAAAACTGTATGGGGGGAAATCCTGACAGTCCAGTAGTTAAGAATCGACATTGTGACACAGGGGACACAGGTTTGATCTCCTGTTGGGAAACTAAGATCCCACATACTGCAGAGAAACTAAGCTTGGGCACCACAATGACTGAGCCTGTGTGCCACAATTAGAGAATTTATGTGCTGCAACTACTAAAGCCCATGCGCTCTGAAGCCTAATTGCCACAGAGACCCCGCATGATGCAACTAATGAAGTCCCAATGCCAAACTAGAGAGTCCATGGGCCCCAACAAACCATCCCACATGATGCAATGATTATCCTGTGTGCTGCAACTAAGACCTGATGAAGCCAAGTATGTAAATAAACAAAACAGAATGGTATTGGCATAAAAAGAGAGAGATCAATGGAACAAAATAAGAGAGGCCAGAAATAAATCCACACAAACATGATCATTTCACATATAACACAGGAGCCGAGAATATATACAATAGAAAAGGACAGTTTTCTCAATAAATCAGGAAAACAGTCCCATTTGAAAAGAACAAAATATCTTAGAATAAATTTTTTTTTATTTTGGTGCATGCCTCCAGAGCACTGGCTCCTAACTGGACATACTGGTCTGGCGCTCTGCAGCACATGGAACCTTCCTGAGCCAGGGATTGAAGCAGTGCCCCCTGCACTGCAAGGCAGACTCTCTACCCAGTGGACCACCAGGAAGCCCCCATAGAATCAATTTAACTAAAGAGGCAGAAGACCTATACACTGAGAACTATGACACTGATGAAAGAAACCAAAGATGACACAAATAAATGGAAAGATATAATATGCTCATAAATTGGAAAAAGTAACATTGTCTATACTACCCAAAGCAATCTACAGATTCAATGAAATCCCTATCAAAATTCCAATGGCATTGTTCACTGATAAGAGAGCAAACAATCCTAACATTCATACAGCATAATAAAAGTCCCTGAATAACCAAAGCACTCCTGGGAAGAACAAACCTGGAGGCATTACACTCCCTAATTTCAAAGAACACTACAAAGCTACAATAATCAAAACTGTATGGGGGGAAATCCTGACAGTCCAGTAGTTAAGAATCGACATTGTGACACAGGGGACACAGGTTTGATCTCCTGTTGGGAAACTAAGATCCCACATACTGCAGAGAAACTAAGCTTGGGCACCACAATGACTGAGCCTGTGTGCCACAATTAGAGAATTTATGTGCTGCAACTACTAAAGCCCATGCGCTCTGAAGCCTAATTGCCACAGAGACCCCGCATGATGCAACTAATGAAGTCCCAATGCCAAACTAGAGAGTCCATGGGCCCCAACAAACCATCCCACATGATGCAATGATTATCCTGTGTGCTGCAACTAAGACCTGATGAAGCCAAGTATGTAAATAAACAAAACAGAATGGTATTGGCATAAAAAGAGAGAGATCAATGGAACAAAATAAGAGAGGCCAGAAATAAATCCACACAAACATGATCATTTCACATATAACACAGGAGCCGAGAATATATACAACAGCAAAAGGACAGTTTTCTCAATAAATTAGGAAAACTGGAGAGCCATTCAAAAGAAAAAAACTAGATCACTATGTTATACTATACACAATACTAACTGAAAATAGATTAAAGACTTGAATGAAAGACCTGAAACAATAAAACTAGAAGAAAACAGGTGATATGCTCTTTAACACTGATTCTGGCAATGATTTTTTTGGGTTTGACAATGGAGGCAGAGGCAAAGAAAGAAAAAATAACAAAGTGGGACTATATCAAACTAAAAAACTCCTGCGCAGGAAAGAAAACCAACAGAATGAAAAGGCAACCTGCTGAATGGGAGAAAATATCTGCAAATTATATATCTGATAAGGGACTAATACTCAAAACATATAAAGAATTCATTAACTCATTAGCAAAAAAGAATCTAATTTTAAAATGGGTAGAGAATCTGAATACAGTTTTTCAATGAAGACATGTGGATGGCTAACATGTACTTAAAAAGATATTCAACACCACTAATCATCAGGGAAATGCAAACCAAAAGTACAATGAGATAATACATGTTAGAATGGCTATAATAAAAAACACAAGAAATAACAAATGTTGGTCAGAATGTGCAGAAAAGGGAACCTCTGTGCCCTGCTAGTGGGAATGTAAACTGGAACAATCATTATGGAAACAGTACAAGCTTTCTAGAAAAAGTAAAAATAAAACCCACCAAATGATCCAGCAATCCCATTTCCCAGTATTTGTCTGAAGAAAATAAAGACTAATTTGCTGCCCTATTGCAGCATATGTACCATAACCAAGACACGTAAACAGTTAAGTATGGAAGATGAATGGACAAAGAAAACACACACTTATTAAAGCAGATCAGAACCCCATGATGCAACTAATGAAGTCCCAATGCCAAACTAGAGAGTCCATGGGCCCCAACAAACCATCCCACATGATGCAATGATTATCCTGTGTGCTGCAACTAAGACCTGATGAAGCCAAGTATGTAAATAAACAAAACAGAATGGTATTGGCATAAAAAGAGAGAGATCAATGGAACAAAATAAGAGAGGCCAGAAATAAATCCACACAAACATGATCATTTCACATATAACACAGGAGCCGAGAATATATACAACAGCAAAAGGACAGTTTTCTCAATAAATTAGGAAAACTGGAGAGCCATTCAAAAGAAAAAAACTAGATCACTATGTTATACTATACACAAAAACTAACTGAAAATAGATTAAAGACTTGAATGAAAGACCTGAAACAATAAAACTAGAAGAAAACAGGTGATATGCTCTTTAACACTGATTCTGGCAATGATTTTTTTGGGTTTGACAATGGAGGCAGAGGCAAAGAAAGAAAAAATAACAAAGTGGGACTATATCAAACTAAAAAACTCCTGCGCAGGAAAGAAAACCAACAGAATGAAAAGGCAACCTGCTGAATGGGAGAAAATATCTGCAAATTATATATCTGATAAGGGACTAATACTCAAAACATATAAAGAATTCATTAACTCATTAGCAAAAAAGAATCTAATTTTAAAATGGGTAGAGAATCTGAATACAGTTTTTCAATGAAGACATGTGGATGGCTAACATGTACTTAAAAAGATATTCAACACCACTAATCATCAGGGAAATGCAAACCAAAAGTACAATGAGATAATACATGTTAGAATGGCTATAATAAAAAACACAAGAAATAACAAATGTTGGTCAGAATGTGCAGAAAAGGGAACCTCTGTGCCCTGCTAGTGGGAATGTAAACTGGAACAATCATTATGGAAACAGTACAAGCTTTCTAGAAAAAGTAAAAATAAAACCCACCAAATGATCCAGCAATCCCATTTCCCAGTATTTGTCTGAAGAAAATAAAGACTAATTTGCTGCCCTATTGCAGCAATATGTACCATAACCAAGACACGTAAACAGTTAAGTATGGAAGATGAATGGACAAAGAAAACACACACTGTAAAAAAGAATAAAATCTTATCACTAGCAACAACAGGGACAGACCTTGGGGCATTATGCAAAATGAAAAAAGTCAGGGAAAGAGATACACACTATGATTGCATGTATATATGGAATCTAAAAAAAAAGTTCTTAGATAAAAACAGACTGGTCATTGCCAGAGGTAGGGGATGGAGGAGTGGGCAAAATGGGTCAAAAAGAATGAATTTTTAGTTATAAAATAAGTCATGGGAATATAATACAATATAGTTAATAATATAGTATTGTATATTTGAAAGCTGCTAAGAGTTATTACAAGAAAAACATGTTTGTAACTAGGTATGGTGATTTATTGAGGTGACCATTTTGCCATATATACAAATACCACATTACCTTATATGTAGGAAACATATATTATACCTCAATTTATTTTATTTTTTTAATTTGGCCTCTTTTATTGGTCTTTCATTTATTAAATTCATCTTTGTCCTTAGGTCTGTGTGGGCCTCCCATTGCAATGGCCTCTTTCGTTGCAGAGCGCCAGCTCTGAGTGCATGCCAGTGCCCCCTGCACTGTAAGAACTCTCTACCCACTGAACAACCAGGGAAGCCCCCCCAATTTTAAAAAATGCTTTTTATTAATGCTACTAATTCCTTCATCAATCTATATCTCAAGACCCTAATGAAAGGAGGGTCACCAATAGGTCCTCTTGGGAAACTTAGGGGATCATTAGGGTTAAGATGGTTAGACTGCACATTGCAAATCCACTCCCATAATCCCATCTTTGTCAATCTTTGAATCTCTTTGTATTATCTCAAGGAACGTTTGTGTTCTCAATTTCATTCCAAGTGCATCATTATCAAGTCTACTAACTGAACCAATCCATAAAGTCTCTTCCAGCTGCTCAAGGCAGCACATGAAACGCAGGATCTGTGGCCTTCAATCAGGTTGCCTATCCATCAAGTGTGGGGCAATCCCCAGCCATCAAGTCGGCCCAGTCCCAAGTTACGTTTCCATCCTCAGAACAACATTTTTAGGATTCTATATTTTCCTCAGATTTTGCCAACGTGTAGGAGCAAAGTCTAGACTTCTTTGGGTGGGAGTCTCCTCCCCCTGGGCTTGCCTTTTTCAACTGCAGCCACCACAGCTCCTCTCCAAGCCGATCTCTAAATGATGCCTGTGTAGCTCATGAGATGTCACAAAGGAGGAGCAGAAGGAAGTGGAGTGAGGCGCCAGGCTCTTCACAAGGCAAAACTCTGAAATGCATTAGATAAAACAGACTGGTCATTGCCAGAGGTAGGGGATGGGCAATGGGTCAAAATGATTTTAGTTATAAAATAAGTCATGGGAATATAATACAATATAGTTAATAATATAGTATTGTATATTTGAAAGCTGCTAAGAGTTATTACAAGAAAAACATGTTTGTAACTAGGTATGGTGATTTATTGAGGTGACCATTTTGCCATATATACAAATACCACATTACCTTATATGTAGGAAACATATATTATACCTCAATTTATTTTATTTTTTTAATTTGGCCTCTTTTATTGGTCTTTCATTTATTAAATTCATCTTTGTCCTTAGGTCTGTGTGGGCCTCCCATTGCAATGGCCTCTTTCGTTGCAGAGCGCCAGCTCTGAGTGCATGCCAGTGCCCCCTGCACTGTAAGAACTCTCTACCCACTGAACAACCAGGGAAGCCCCCCCAATTTTAAAAAATGCTTTTTATTAATGCTACTAATTCCTTCATCAATCTATATCTCAAGACCCTAATGAAAGGAGGGTCACCAATAGGTCCTCTTGGGAAACTTAGGGGATCATTAGGGTTAAGATGGTTAGACTGCACATTGCAAATCCACTCCCATAATCCCATCTTTGTCAATCTTTGAATCTCTTTGTATTATCTCAAGGAACGTTTGTGTTCTCAATTTCATTCCAAGTGCATCATTATCAAGTCTACTAACTGAACCAATCCATAAAGTCTCTTCCAGCTGCTCAAGGCAGCACATGAAACGCAGGATCTGTGGCCTTCAATCAGGTTGCCTATCCATCAAGTGTGGGGCAATCCCCAGCCATCAAGTCGGCCCAGTCCCAAGTTACGTTTCCATCCTCAGAACAACATTTTTAGGATTCTATATTTTCCTCAGATTTTGCCAACGTGTAGGAGCAAAGTCTAGACTTCTTTGGGTGGGAGTCTCCTCCCCCTGGGCTTGCCTTTTTCAACTGCAGCCACCACAGCTCCTCTCCAAGCCGATCTCTAAATGATGCCTGTGGAGGTCATGAGATGTCACAAAGGAGGAGCAGAAGGAAGTGGAGTGAGGCGCTCCAGGCTCTTCACACAAGGCACTAACAACCTCCATGCAGGGGGAGGTCCCACACTGATGAGCAAGGAAGAACTTGCCAACTGTCCTGGTTTGCCTGGCGGTGAGGGGTTTCCTGAGATGCATGATGGTCAGAATTCAAACCTAGTTTAGGATATCACAAGTCCACCAGATCCCCTTACCCAGAGAGCCCCAGCCCAAATCTACATCCTCCTGTGTCCTGGTCAATACTCTTCATTCACAGAAGAGGCCCAGTGAGGCTGTGAATGCAACTCCTGTTAAAATCTGGCAACTAGCAGGGTGAAGTAATGACTGGGGGCTTCTGTTAATTCAGTCTCAGAGTGAGTAACGCAGAAGAAACTCTTAGCAAAAACTGTGTTTCCTAGTGTTTATACAATGACTTGAGCTGAGAATTTAAGCCTCTGAGTCTAAATGATTTCTTTTTGAATCCATCTCTGTAGAAGTAACTAGCCTATTCCAGAGTCCTGGGTTTCTTCACTTCATACTGTTACGTGGCAGCATCCACTTACCAGCCAAAACCTTCCAATCCTCAGATAATGCAATCCACCCATTTCTTTCTTCATGTTTGTATTTAGCAGGGGGAGATCTCAAAGATATCTTGTTACATCAATTTTTATTAACTCTGCACTTTTTTTTTTTTTTTACCATTTTTATTCAGGTCTTTAATCCATCTGAAGCCTTCTTTTTTATGTAGTGTGAGGTAGGGTTCCAGTTTTCATTTTTTCCATGTGATAGGTCAGCTGTCCCAATCCTGTTACTGAGCATCGTGTTGATTTTTTGCTATCTTTGTAACTAATAGATTCAGGAGGTCAGTCTGTGACCTGTCCTATTACATGTTTCTCATGACTTTGCAAAGTGAGAAACATACAGACCAAAGTGTATGCAAATTAAATATCTAGATGCTGGAGGCTTAGTGTGAACAAAATAAAGTAAAAAACCAGGGACTTCCCTGGTGGTCCAGTGGATAAGACTCTGTGCTTTCAATGTAGGAACTCTGGGTTCTATCCTTGGTTAGAACCCACACGCCACAACTAAAAAGATCCCAACCACAAGAAGATCCCACATTCCACAGTGGAAATAGAAGACTACTGAGAGCTACAACTGAGCACAATATATAAATAATAAAAATTTAAAATTAAATTTTAAAAATAATGTAAAAATATCCCAATACTTTTCACATTCTGGATATGCAGGTTTCAATAAAATATATGAGCATGAATTCCACTTGTTCCTTCTTTTCATCAGACCATAGAAATTACTCCTGTGTCTCACTTTATTTTGTTTCTATTCAACAGTGCTATTCTAACTGTACTCTACCAAATACAGAACAGACTGTGGAGAAAGGTAAACATGGATTCAGAGTCCCCCTCCTTCACTAACGAGTTCTGTGGACTTGGCACATTAAACTGTCTACTTGATATCGGAAGTATTGGGACTTTCTTAAGTAAGATAAGGTATACAAGACTACATGGTACCTGGTGAGTAATCATCCGAAGTTTGTTTCAGTATATTTCTCTGAGGACAAGGTAGTCAGTCATTCATCACAGTATACAGCAAATATGACTAAATATTAAATGAATGAAGTTCATAGTGATATTAGTTCTTACAATAATTTTAAAATTCTAAATTCTCTATCATATAACTGCCAAGACCTAGAAATTTCATTTTAAAGTATGACAATATTTTAAGAAAAAAAGACAATTACTTTATAATTTTATTCGTTTGCTTTCTCTAATGCTTTAATAAATTTTTGCATAGGTAAATACATTTAGTTAGAGCTACAAGACAACATGAAAACTAGACATGAAACAGGCATTCTGGATCTTTTTGAAATAACTATATTGAGGAAATTCTTGACTAAACGTTACCCCTACTCCTTCTACTAAAACAGCTTTCAATGAAATCATTTATCACTACAGTTTACTTTGAACATTTTCTTATACTCCTTGAAAGTCTTACCTCAAAAACAAAACAGTCTCCATATAATTCTATAAATAAATAGTAAATGTTATTGCACCTGAGTTTAGGAATTTTAACTTGCCTCCACTGGTTTGATTATTAATTTCTAAGTAAAACCTGAAATTAACAATTCATTTCTAGGCTGTAACTACTGATAGAAATTAGAACATTTTAATACCTGATGTAAAATGAATTTCTGATGTTGGGGAAGTGGTTACAAAATTTTCTCCAAAGTCAGAGGAAAGTGAGTTTGCTGTTTAACACAATGAGCTCTTAATTACCTGAGCTCCTCAAGGGGACACTAGTAGGTCACTCGTTTGGGAACCCAGCTTGCCTGGACTCTGGAGATGTCTGTCTGGAGATGCTGACTCCACAGGCAGCCCTTTCTCAGGATGCTCATCCATTCTCTCAGCTCTGCCCACTTCTCAGGCTGTGCTCGGAAGGCACCAACCTCAGGACAGGGCCATGGTCTGCAAGGGCCCAGCCACAATGTGCAGGGGGGAAAGGACAAGGCATTTGGTCAACCCCCCTTCTTCACTAACGAGTTCTGTGGACTTGGCACATTAAACTGTCTACTTGATATCGGAAGTATTGGGACTTTCTTAAGTAAGATAAGGTATACAAGACTACATGGTACCTGGTGAGTAATCATCCGAAGTTTGTTTCAGTATATTTCTCTGAGGACAAGGTAGTCAGTCATTCATCACAGTATACAGCAAATATGACTAAATATTAAATGAATGAAGTTCATAGTGATATTAGTTCTTACAATAATTTTAAAATTCTAAATTCTCTATCATATAACTGCCAAGACCTAGAAATTTCATTTTAAAGTATGACAATATTTTAAGAAAAAAAGACAATTACTTTATAATTTTATTCGCTTTGCTTTCTCTAATGCTTTAATAAATTTTTGCATAGGTAAATACATTTAGTTAGAGCTACAAGACAACATGAAAACTAGACATGAAACAGGCATTCTGGATCTTTTTGAAATAACTATATTGAGGAAATTCTTGACTAAACGTTACCCCTACTCCTTCTACTAAAACAGCTTTCAATGAAATCATTTATCACTACAGTTTACTTTGAACATTTTCTTATACTCCTTGAAAGTCTTACCTCAAAAACAAAACAGTCTCCATATAATTCTATAAATAAATAGTAAATGTTATTGCACCTGAGTTTAGGAATTTTAACTTGCCTCCACTGGTTTGATTATTAATTTCTAAGTAAAACCTGAAATTAACAATTCATTTCTAGGCTGTAACTACTGATAGAAATTAGAACATTTTAATACCTGATGTAAAATGAATTTCTGATGTTGGGGAAGTGGTTACAAAATTTTCTCCAAAGTCAGAGGAAAGTGAGTTTGCTGTTTAACACAATGAGCTCTTAATTACCTGAGCTCCTCAAGGGGACACTAGTAGGTCACTCGTTTGGGAACCCAGCTTGCCTGGACTCTGGAGATGTCTGTCTGGAGATGCTGACTCCACAGGCAGCCCTTTCTCAGGATGCTCATCCATTCTCTCAGCTCTGCCCACTTCTCAGGCTGTGCTCGGCGGAAGGCACCAACCTCAGGACAGGGCCATGGTCTGCAAGGGCCCAGCCACAATGTGCAGGGCGGAAAGGACAAGGCATTTGGTCAAGGTGCTTTAAGAACATATTTCTGATGGAGGACCATGGTGATAAGGAGATGGAACCAAACATTTAAGGCTGCACAAGGCATTGTAAACAGCAATGATATTTCTTAGAAATATTAGGATTCAGTTGCATCAAAAGAACAGATGTAATCCAGGAGTGGAATAAAAATACCTGAGGAGTTATTTTTTTCTAGGCAACAAAGTTAAATGTTATTTCTGTTTTCAGCAAAAGTTCATCTGTGTCTAAGTTCATTTTAATCTTTTTCCTTTTTATAAAAGTCAATTTTTAATAAAAAAGCGAGCAACAACAGAATTATAGATTTTAACACTGATCATATCAATTTATTACTAATTTTGGACTTCCCCTTAGTTCCTTATATAAAAATGATGGGTTTCTCAGTAGTAGTTACAATAGCTTTTAAAGAGAACTTGGGCAAAGTAAGTGAGATAGAAACCATAAATAACCAGAAAGTAAATGAAGCAAATTGTCCAATGAGATTTTCACCTTGAAGTATATTAATGTTCTTCTGGGAACTTTTAGATTGTTAAAGTAAAATTATCTTAATCTAGCATATTATGAATCATTATAAAAGATTTCAATCTTTGAAAATTATGAAAGACTTCAAGACCTCATTAATGGAGTTAGAAATGTCAGCTATTAGGCTACTAGTCAAGTTTGGTCTGTATTTTCTGGGCCTCTTCAGGCCAAGAATAGCAATCAGGTAGAATCTGGTCATAATCAGTGCTATACATCTGAGAGCGGACAAATGCTTCCTTGTTTGGGGGTTCAGGATAAACTGTGGCTGTCTTTTCCTGGTATGCATCTTTCACAATCTAGAAATAAGAAAAGAATAGTAATTATTTTAATGAATAGAGGTGATGATGAGCACATGAGAAATGCTTTATCTGTTCTATTGACAGATGAATGGATAAAGATGTGGTACATATACACAACGGACTACGAGTCAGAGGAAAGTGAGTTTGCTGTTTAACACAATGAGCTCTTAATTACCTGAGCTCCTCAAGGGGACACTAGTAGGTCACTCGTTTGGGAACCCAGCTTGCCTGGACTCTGGAGATGTCTGTCTGGAGATGCTGACTCCACAGGCAGCCCTTTCTCAGGATGCTCATCCATTCTCTCAGCTCTGCCCACTTCTCAGGCTGTGCTCGGAAGGCACCAACCTCAGGACAGGGCCATGGTCTGCAAGGGCCCAGCCACAATGTGCAGGGCGGAAAGGACAAGGCATTTGGTCAAGGTGCTTTAAGAACATATTTCTGATGGAGGACCATGGTGATAAGGAGATGGAACCAAACATTTAAGGCTGCACAAGGCATTGTAAACAGCAATGATATTTCTTAGAAATATTAGGATTCAGTTGCATCAAAAGAACAGATGTAATCCAGGAGTGGAATAAAAATACCTGAGGAGTTATTTTTTTCTAGGCAACAAAGTTAAATGTTATTTCTGTTTTCAGCAAAAGTTCATCTGTGTCTAAGTTCATTTTAATCTTTTTCCTTTTTATAAAAGTCAATTTTTAATAAAGCGAGCAACAACAGAATTATAGATTTTAACACTGATCATATCAATTTATTACTAATTTTGGACTTCCCCTTAGTTCCTTATATAAAAATGATGGGTTTCTCAGTAGTAGTTACAATAGCTTTTAAAGAGAACTTGGGCAAAGTAAGTGAGATAGAAACCATAAATAACCAGAAAGTAAATGAAGCAAATTGTCCAATGAGATTTTCACCTTGAAGTATATTAATGTTCTTCTGGGAACTTTTAGATTGTTAAAGTAAAATTATCTTAATCTAGCATATTATGAATCATTATAAAAGATTTCAATCTTTGAAAATTATGAAAGACTTCAAGACCTCATTAATGGAGTTAGAAATGTCAGCTATTAGGCTACTAGTCAAGTTTGGTCTGTATTTTCTGGGCCTCTTCAGGCCAAGAATAGCAATCAGGTAGAATCTGGTCATAATCAGTGCTATACATCTGAGAGCGGACAAATGCTTCCTTGTTTGGGGGTTCAGGATAAACTGTGGCTGTCTTTTCCTGGTATGCATCTTTCACAATCTAGAAATAAGAAAAGAATAGTAATTATTTTAATGAATAGAGGTGATGATGAGCACATGAGAAATGCTTTATCTGTTCTATTGACAGATGAATGGATAAAGATGTGGTACATATACACAACGGACTACGACCCAGCCATAAAGAAGGATGAAACACCATTGTAGCAACATGGATACAACTAGAGAGATAATCATACTAAGTGAAGTCAGAAAGAGAAAGGCAAACACCATATGATGTCAACTACATGCAGAATCCAAAATATGACACAAATGCACCTACCTAGGAAACAGAAACAGACTCATGGATATAGAGAACAGACTTGTGGTTGCCAAGGGGGAGGACATTAAGGTGGGGAGGATGAAGTGGGAGGTTGAGGTTAGTGGAAGTAAGCTATTATCAGTATTTATATAGGACAGATAACAGCAAGGTCCTACTGTAGAGCACAGGGAATTATATTCAATATCCACAATCTGATTATATTCCAATATTCACACAAAGGAATATAAAAAGAACGTATATATATATATGTATGTGTGTGTATACATATATATAACTGAATTGCTTTGCTGTACAGCAGACATTTGGAGAAGGAAGTGGCAACCCATTCTAGTATTCTTTCCTGAAGAATCCCATAGACAGAGGAGTCTGGTGGGCTACAGTCCATGAGGTCACAAATAGGTGGACACAACCGAGCAATGAAGCATGCACACACAGCAGAAATTAATACAATATTGTCTGTCAACTATACCTCAACAAAAAAAGAAAATTTTTAATCTGTTTCAACAGATTAAAATAATTCACATCTTGTCTGTTTCCCAAAACTTAAGTGTACAATAAGAAATACACACAATCACAAAGCTAAAAGTGAAAATGCAAGCACATCAACAAGAGGAGACTTCAAGACCTCATTAATGGAGTTAGAAATGTCAGCTATTAGGCTACTAGTCAAGTTTGGTCTGTATTTTCTGGGCCTCTTCAGGCCAAGAATAGCAATCAGGTAGAATCTGGTCATAATCAGTGCTATACATCTGAGAGCGGACAAATGCTTCCTTGTTTGGGGGTTCAGGATAAACTGTGGCTGTCTTTTCCTGGTATGCATCTTTCACAATCTAGAAATAAGAAAAGAATAGTAATTATTTTAATGAATAGAGGTGATGATGAGCACATGAGAAATGCTTTATCTGTTCTATTGACAGATGAATGGATAAAGATGTGGTACATATACACAACGGACTACGACCCAGCCATAAAGAAGGATGAAACACCATTGTAGCAACATGGATACAACTAGAGAGATAATCATACTAAGTGAAGTCAGAAAGAGAAAGGCAAACACCATATGATGTCAACTACATGCAGAATCCAAAATATGACACAAATGCACCTACCTAGGAAACAGAAACAGACTCATGGATATAGAGAACAGACTTGTGGTTGCCAAGGGGGAGGACATTAAGGTGGGGAGGATGAAGTGGGAGGTTGAGGTTAGTGGAAGTAAGCTATTATCAGTATTTATATAGGACAGATAACAGCAAGGTCCTACTGTAGAGCACGGGGAATTATATTCAATATCCACAATCTGATTATATTCCAATATTCACACAAAGGAATATAAAAAGAACGTATATATATATATGTATGTGTGTGTATACATATATATAACTGAATTGCTTTGCTGTACAGCAGACATTTGGAGAAGGAAGTGGCAACCCATTCTAGTATTCTTTCCTGAAGAATCCCATAGACAGAGGAGTCTGGTGGGCTACAGTCCATGAGGTCACAAATAGGTGGACACAACCGAGCAATGAAGCATGCACACACAGCAGAAATTAATACAATATTGTCTGTCAACTATACCTCAACAAAAAAAGAAAATTTTTAATCTGTTTCAACAGATTAAAATAATTCACATCTTGTCTGTTTCCCAAAACTTAAGTGTACAATAAGAAAAACACACAATCACAAAGCTAAAAGTGAAAATGCAAGCACATTAACAAGAGGAGACTGTGATATCAGCAACGAGGGAAGTGTGACTACTGGAGGCTTACTCATGGATGACCTTTCCAGAATTTCTCAGATAGGTCAGTCTTCAAAGCCTTGAAATGATCCGACCTATAGTTAACCTGAACTCAATACCTTAAACTCCCTGCTGAGTTTGAACAATCCCAATTCAGACCACAGATTCCTACAGAATCTCTTTCTTCAATCCCAAGGTTAGGGTCACCCTAACCCTAATCTGTGGGGCTCTGGAGACAGTCTCCACGCTCCTTGCCTCACTCAGTGCCAGAGAATCTTGTCCCCATGTCTGTGTACAGTCCCCATTCTTGTCTCCGATCCGGGTGACCCTCAGTGCTGGCTTTCTCCTTTCATGGCTCTCTCTTGCCCTGTCATGCTTTTCCTAAGCTTAGGAAAAGTACACGTAGTTGCACATTGTGCTTTTATTCTTTAAAATTTTTTTCACCAAAAAACTTTCCTCTCAAGTCAATTTCCCACAAGTCAATCTCAAACCTTCCCCTCCCATTAAGTATCCATTTGATTCTCACCACTCTGCTGAGAAAATTCCAACTAATCGGAGAAAACAATTTCAAGTTCAAATTTTACCATCTCAAACTCCTTCCTCCATGTTTTCAAACATTTTCCCCTGCGTTCTTTGAGAAAAATGGATTCCACTGTCAAAATTAATCACTCCATACCTACTC
The DNA here is from genome assembly GCA_022376925.1 of Tragulus kanchil. Taxonomy (NCBI): domain Eukaryota; kingdom Metazoa; phylum Chordata; class Mammalia; order Artiodactyla; family Tragulidae; genus Tragulus; species Tragulus kanchil. Next base: position 184,410,247 of record JAIOJX010000026.1, read on the forward strand.
TTTAATTCACTTAATTTTTTAAGAAAGTAATCCTTAAGGAACTATTTGTATGACAGACTTATTTGAATAAGTGTGATTTTGAAGAATATTAGAATGATCAAGTATCTCTTCTCATGTAAAATTATGTATTTCTGAAAAATTAAAAGTTATAAAGACTGTGCTATGTTATAGGTAAATGCTTATAAAAAAAAAAAACCAGGGATCAAAAGTATGTGAATATATGTTTATATGTTATTACGATGATGTCAAAAAAGATAGCAATCCAATGAAACAAGCAAACACCCAAAATGATGACATGCTTGTGTTAGAAAAGTAGAATATCAAGTATTTTCCTCTTTATGATGTGGTGTTACTGTGTGGGTTTTTTTTTTTTTTTTCTGGCCACTTCTACTGGTCTTTCATTCATTTCCATCTTTTGTTCTTTGGCCTGTGTGGGCGTCCCATTGCAGTGGCCTCTGTTGTCGCAGAGCACCAGCTCTGGGTGCATGTGCTCCAGAGCTCCAGGCTTGGTTAGTTGGACACATCGGTCCAGCTGCTCCGCAGCACGTGGGATCTTCCCAGGCCAGGGATTGAACCTGTGCCCCTTGCACTGCAAGGCGGTGTCCTTACCCACTGGACCACCAGAGAAGCCTGGTGTTACTATGTTTTTAACAGATATTCTTGAGTTACAATTCACTGACCACAAGATTCTACCATTTTAAGCATCAATCCAATTACCCTAGTAAATTCAAACTGTTACGCAACTCTTACCCCATCCAGTTTCAGAACATTTCCATCACCACCACCCCCAAATAATCCCCCTGTGCCTGTTTTGCAAAAGCTGTATTGCTTTTATAATAAAATGTTCTGCTTCATTCCCAACACAGACTCTGTGGAAACCCCTCTTTTTGTGCTCCCAGGACACACTGTACTGATGATGTTCTCTGTTAGTGAAATCTTCACTCTCTCCTTGTCAATGGCAGGCTCTCTGGAGAGTGGCTTATATTGTATTCCGTTCCTAACTCTCCCTGACTTCTCAACTTCTTGTACGACTGGGATCGCGTTTGTCGAAGTTTGTGAATGCTTCCTAAGTACTAAATAAAATTCTTTCTCTGTTCTTCTCACTAGGATTTGGTTCTGTCGTTCACAGCTTCTACTCCCCATCCTGAAATAGTGTCTTCTCTAGTTTCTAATGGGCAGCTCAGTTCTGAGTCTTCTTAACATCCTGACTACTTCCCTTTTCAACCGGTTTCTTTCTGTCTCTGGTAAGAAGCATAAACTGTGTTCTGTCCTCAGGTTCGTGGTGTTTTCCGTTTCCACTCGCTCTGCTGGTGACCTCGGCACGGGGAGAGCTGCCCGTCACTGGGAGAGCTGCCCGTCACCATGCGTGGCTGACCTTCCTCCCGGAAGCTGAGCCTCTGTCCTGGCTTCCCACCATCTGCCTAGGCACTCAGCTTTCTCTCCCCTTTCCAGGTATAGCATTTCAGTCCTTTGTATTTTCCTGCTGCCCTCCACGGTCTTACTTTCTTGACTCTGATCCTATGCTACTCCTTTTCATTGAAATCTTCAGAAGGAACTTCAAATGACAATGTGATGTTCAGTGTATTAATAATTCAAACTCTTAGGAGTTTAAAACTAGTAGAGACAAATTAGGAGAAACCATGAGCTTCCATAAACAGATAACCGAGCAGAGTATCTTTTGGAGGATTACTTGGTTTTTGAAGCAACTACCTTCAATCGACAAAATAAATCATGACATATGAATCCGAAACGGGGCTGTTTTGATAAACCTGGTAATAATTTGATGTTCAGCCAGAAGCAATTTTGCCTCCAAGTGGACACCTGGCAATGTCCGCAGACACTTTCAGTTGTCCCGCCTGCAGCAGAGGCTACCAGCATCTGGTGAATAAGGACGAGGGATGCTACTAAACATCCTATAATGCCCAAGACAGCCCAACAAAGAGTTACCCAGAGTCATGCGCAAAGGGCTGAGCTTGAGGAGCTCTAGCTTCAACATATGACTACTATTGTGGGCTGAAGTATCTTACCCCAAAAAGTTGATGCCTTAACCTCTAGTACCTCAGGATGGGACTGTATTTGAAGACAGGGCCTTTAGGGAGAAAATTAAGTTAAAATGACACTGTTTGCTGACTGGTGTTCTTATAAGAAGAGAAAATTTGGACACACGGAGACCCCAAGGATGTGCATACCCAGAGGAAAGGTCACATGAGGATCCAGGGAGAAGCTGGTCATCAACAAGCTAGGAGGCCTCTAAAGCAACCAGACCCGCCAACCCCCCACCCCGTCTTAGATTTCCATCCTCCAGAACGGCGAGACAATAAATTTGTTTCTTTAAGGCACCCACTGGGTAGCAGTTTGTTATGGCAGCCCTAGTTGATGAATACAACTTCCCTACTAAAAAGCCAATTTCTTTCTCATCTTAGTTATGGAAAATTTAGGTTCTTCTTGGCTAGTTCCCTGAAAAGCTCATCTGCCACCTCAACCGCTTTTGAGTTCTCTGTTCTCACTGTTTTGCTTCCTGCTCAGTTTAATCAACGGTGATTTTAAGATGTCACATATCACCGAGATGTGGGTAAGACAGGTGGCTTAAGGTCTAACTGAAACTCTACCATATCTGCAATATTGTGGTGACTATCAGTGTCATATAGAAAACACCAACCAAAAAAAGGTGTAGTTGGAGAACCTTAGCTGAAATGAAACATTGATGATTTAAATTACAGGAGAGACTCCTTTTCATTGAATCTTCAGAAGGAACTTCAAATGACAATGTGATGTTCAGTGTATTAATAATTCAAACTCTTAGGAGTTTAAAACTAGTAGAGACAAATTAGGAGAAACCATGAGCTTCCATAAACAGATAACCGAGCAGAGTATCTTTTGGAGGATTACTTGGTTTTTGAAGCAACTACCTTCAATCGACAAAATAAATCATGACATATGAATCCGAAACGGGGCTGTTTTGATAAACCTGGTAATAATTTGATGTTCAGCCAGAAGCAATTTTGCCTCCAAGTGGACACCTGGCAATGTCCGCAGACACTTTCAGTTGTCCCGCCTGCAGCAGAGGCTACCAGCATCTGGTGAATAAGGACGAGGGATGCTACTAAACATCCTATAATGCCCAAGACAGCCCAACAAAGAGTTACCCAGAGTCATGCGCAAAGGGCTGAGCTTGAGGAGCTCTAGCTTCAACATATGACTACTATTGTGGGCTGAAGTATCTTACCCCAAAAAGTTGATGCCTTAACCTCTAGTACCTCAGGATGGGACTGTATTTGAAGACAGGGCCTTTAGGGAGAAAATTAAGTTAAAATGACACTGTTTGCTGACTGGTGTTCTTATAAGAAGAGAAAATTTGGACACACGGAGACCCCAAGGATGTGCATACCCAGAGGAAAGGTCACATGAGGATCCAGGGAGAAGCTGGTCATCAACAAGCTAGGAGGCCTCTAAAGCAACCAGACCCGCCAACCCCCCACCCCGTCTTAGATTTCCATCCTCCAGAACGGCGAGACAATAAATTTGTTTCTTTAAGGCACCCACTGGGTAGCAGTTTGTTATGGCAGCCCTAGTTGATGAATACAACTTCCCTACTAAAAAGCCAATTTCTTTCTCATCTTAGTTATGGAAAATTTAGGTTCTTCTTGGCTAGTTCCCTGAAAAGCTCATCTGCCACCTCAACCGCTTTTGAGTTCTCTGTTCTCACTGTTTTGCTTCCTGCTCAGTTTAATCAACGGTGATTTTTAAGATGTCACATATCACCGAGATGTGGGTAAGACAGGTGGCTTAAGGTCTAACTGAAACTCTACCATATCTGCAATATTGTGGTGACTATCAGTGTCATATAGAAAACACCAACCAAAAAAAGGTGTAGTTGGAGAACCTTAGCTGAAATGAAACCTTGATGATTTAAATTACAGGAGAGAAAACGAAGGGTAGGGGAATTAAAGAGTGTACACATGCCTAAGGATCAAACACACTTCCCATGCTCTGCTGACGTACCATGCTTCTTCATTTCTCTGACTTCTGACATGGTAGGTAGGCACAGATATTTCAAGGAAGTGTATTTTTTACTACATAAACATTCACACAGGCATAAAAGGAAGGAAACGCAGTGAGGCTTGAAGCAGAGTGGTTTTACCTTTTCTGCGATTTGCAGGGAAACGTCTCTAATGGTGTCCAAAGGAGGATAAAGCCGGCCCTCCTCCAAGTGTTTATCTGATACTTGCTGAGCTATGACCTTTTAAAAAAAAGAAAGACAGAAAAACATATCATACCATACAATGGGATAGTTATGAGGATAATCGGGACTGGTCATGGTTAAGAGCAGATCACATGAATGCCACTGTCCAGCTGCATCTCTCCCTTTCTCAGTGGAAAACTCTGTGTGTGTGTGTGTGTGCTCAGAGACTGTGGGTAAGATAATCAGTGAAAACAATGGGGACAAGCATCTCGGTTTCCTCTTAACCCAGTTCTTCCGCAATATCGTAAAATGCTGGCGGCTTTCTGATTTGTTGCTCTCTGCAGACCAGGGGAAGAGGAGTCGGGAGCACAGAGGATGAGAGAAGTGAGGGGAAAGGACCAGAAAGCAGAGGAGCAGAGGCTGGTCAGGCCTCACTCCCAGCTTACACACTCTCACATGGGAGGTGGGGAGGAGGCTCAGAAGGCTATTTCTGAGCTACACTGCAGGTGGGATATTAGTTTTACACAGATGCTGGATTATCTGAACCACCCTAACCGGCCTCAGCACTGGCTGTTCCACACCATTCCTTATGTGTCAAGGAAATATTTCTAGATGTAAAAATATGCTACGAGGGTAGCTCTTAGGTTAAATGTTCTTATCACACACACACACACACACACACACACACACACACACACTAATAGTAATAACAGAGGATGGGAAAAACTTCTGGAGGTAATAGATTTGTTTATGGACTGTGGTGATGGTTCAAAAGGTGTAAAATTATCTCTAAACTTAACAAGTTGTAAGATATGTGATTTTTTGTCAACTGTATCTCAGTAAAAGAGCTTAAAAACAAGACAAGTTGACATCATGAGTTTCCTGATGAGATGCGCTGAGAAGGATCTGATTATTAGGTCAACCTAAACCAAACCCTATAACCACATAACCTGAATCATGACAAGCGCTACAAAAACCGACTGGCCTGTTACTCTTCAAAATGCCATTGCAGAAAAAAGAAAAGAAAGGCTGAAATGTTCTTGCATATGAAAAAGTACTCTAGAGGCTATAAAGGTCATTTTTAAAAATGAGTAACTGGCAAAACTTAAATTTGGATTATACATTGGAGAGTATTATATGAAGAATAAAATTAGCTGGGTTTTCAGTTATCCAGTGACTTACACGAATCAAACTCTCCTGCAGGTGCTGCTGTCAGGGAGGAATCCCCTCGAGAGCCCTCTGGGCGGACATCGGCAGGGGCGGGACAGGTGACTGAGGAGGAGGGGTGTGAGGGCAGGAGGCGCAGGTCTGCCTCCCACGTGTGAACAGGAGAGAGGAGACTGTTTGAGGCTGCTGTACAGACTGCCTGGGACCAGGAAAACTAAACCCAGGGAGGATCAGAGGTCCAGGAAGCCGTCCATAGGGCTGAGAGGGCCAAAAATCTCTTGGCGATATAAAAATATGCAGGAATATTCTTTGGAGTTGGCGCCAGTCCATGAGATTTCTAGTTACATAAGAGGCAACTAGCATTTTGATAATAATCCTGACAGTTATGAGATTTGGAGTGAGCAAACAAAACATTCACCTAGATCTCCTACAGGCTACTTTAGTTAACTACAAAATATAGACAGGAACGCTCTCTTTGCGCCCTCTAGAGGCTGTGGAAAATTCTGAAAGAGAAGGGAATACCAGACCATTTTATCTGCTTCCTGAGAAACCAGTACACAGGTCAGGAAGCAACAGTGAGAACCAGACATGAAACACGGACTGGTTCAAAATGGAGAAAGGAATATATCAAGGCTCTATATTGTCACCCTGTTTATATAACTTCTATGCGGAGTACATCATGCGGAGTACATCATGCGAAATGCCAGGCTGGGTAAAGCACAAGTTGGAATCAAGACTGTTGAGGGAAATAGCGACAACTTCAGATATGCAGATGATACCACTCTAATGGCAGAAAGCAAAGAGGAACGAAAGAGCCTCTTGATGAGGGTAAAAGAGGAGAGCGAAAAAGCTGGCTTAAAACTTAACATTCAAAAACTAAGATCATGGCATCCAGTCCCATCACTTCATGGCAAATAGGTGAGAGAAAAACGGAAACAGAGTCAGATTTTATTTTCTTGGGTTTCAAAATCACTGTGGACAAAGACTGAAGCCATGAAATTAAAAGGCACTTGCATTTTGGAAGAAAAGCTACAACAAACCTAGACAGCATATTAAAAAGCAGAGCTATCACTTTGCTGACGGAGGTCTGTATAGTCAGAGCTATCTATGGTTTTTCTGTTACTCCTGTACAGAGAAGTCATCAAAAGACCCAAGGACAAGGTGGGACTTAAGCCATGACCTGAAGATAGGCTTAGACAGGGAGAGAAGGAATCTTTTCCGGGCAGGATGATACACAGGCAGTTACATGGCTGTTCTTACGCATCATGCGTTTCATGGCTTGGGGATGAGGAAGGATAAAAAGAATGTCCGTCTTCTTTAAGATTCCGTGCCTGCTTAGAAAGGGGGTGTCAAACAGAAATAGGGATGTTGAGGGTGAGAGGCAATGAAAAACAGTTTTCAACATTTGTGTTTAAGGAAATAGCAGGCACTTTGGTGGAAATCCCCATTGGGTCATTGAGACACACAGATTCGGCCCCTTTGAGGATGAAAATAATGGAAATAAGAGAAAGGGTGAGATCTCTGAAGGCAGAAATTAAAAGGAAAGAGGAAAGTGAGGACTGGAAAACGAATGCTGGGGAGAAGCTCAGGATGTTAACTAGAACCTACAGTATAGCACAGGAAACTACTAATTGCCCTGGATGAGATCTGAAGGAAACCCAAAAAATAGGGGGTATATGTATACATAGAGCTGATTCACTTTGATATACAGCAGAAACTAAAATATCAGAAAGCAACTATACTCCAATAATTTTTTTTTTAAAGAACTTGAAACCAAAAAGATAAAAAAGGAACTTCAAAGGGACAGACAAAAAAAACACTGACATGGCAAGAAAAACAGGAATATTGTGTTGACGTCTAAGAGGAAAATGATGAAAAGGCCAGAAGATTCATCCCAAGAGACCACTAGCTAGGACCAGAGTAACACCAGTGGCCTCACTGCATCTTACTGTTTTCCTTCAAAGGTGTTTGGGAGTGATTATTATTTTTCCTAGAAAGATTTAGTGGAAAGAGTTTCTTCATAAAATATGTCACTAGAGGGTGCTGTAGCTATTTAGGAAAGAAAACACTGGCTACTCCAAGTGAAAGATCATCTTTCTTCCTGTGATGTGTCTGCTATAAAAGAAAATAACTACATTTTCCCTCATGTAAGAACAACTTTGAAAAGCTCTCAGTAATTAGACATCTACTTGCGCTTAGCAAAATTTTTTGAGTCAAGGAAGCTCTGAGACAGTAGCCATCATGCTTCTGATGCAGTGAGAAAGACGCTGAGCATGAGAGCTGACAGAACTCTGTTCTCACAGAATGATGCCGAGTGTGAAACCCCACAATTAGGTTCCTTGAGATCACACCAATAACATAAACATCTTTCATGGAGGGAAAGAAAAGCCTGTATGTATGATGAAAACATGTGAACATTAATCCGTTTTGATTTGGTTCGGTTTAGCTAGCATGTTGTGCAGTGGTTTAATTTGAAGAGAAGAAACTCACTCAATTTTCTCCTTCATGAACTGCATAAAGGAGAACATATCAACATATCTTCCAATGTATCAACCAGATCCACATTCTGATCATCAAGAGCTCATGATGTCACAAATGTAGGTCTAACCACTGTGTCATTCCCCTGAGGCCAGGGAGGCAAGGGAAAGTGATGGGAGCCTGGAATTCCCATTACCTCTGGTGCCAGAAGTAATAAAGTCCTCTGGCTCTGACCTAAGCGCTCTGGATCTTTTGCTGGCCTTGTATCTGCGGCAGGCTGACTTCTCATCTGTGAGTAAGCTGCAATTTCAGACCCTTCACAGTTTCAAACAATAGCGCAACATAGCATCCCTCCTGGGGTATATGTATAATAGAGCTGATACTGATTTAAAACTTTGATATACAGCAGAAACTAAAATATCAGAAAGCAACTATACTCCAATAATTTTTTTAAAGAACTTGAAACCAAAAAGATAAAAAAGGAACTTCAAAGGGACAGACAAAAAAAACACTGACATGGCAAGAAAAACAGGAATATTGTGTTGACGTCTAAGAGGAAAATGATGAAAAGGCCAGAAGATTCATCCCAAGAGACCACTAGCTAGGACCAGAGTAACACCAGTGGCCTCACTGCATCTTACTGTTTTCCTTCAAAGGTGTTTGGGAGTGATTATTATTTTTCCTAGAAAGATTTAGTGGAAAGAGTTTCTTCATAAAATATGTCACTAGAGGGTGCTGTAGCTATTTAGGAAAGAAAACACTGGCTACTCCAAGTGAAAGATCATCTTTCTTCCTGTGATGTGTCTGCTATAAAAGAAAATAACTACATTTTCCCTCATGTAAGAACAACTTTGAAAAGCTCTCAGTAATTAGACATCTACTTGCGCTTAGCAAAATTTTTTGAGTCAAGGAAGCTCTGAGACAGTAGCCATCATGCTTCTGATGCAGTGAGAAAGACGCTGAGCATGAGAGCTGACAGAACTCTGTTCTCACAGAATGATGCCGAGTGTGAAACCCCACAATTAGGTTCCTTGAGATCACACCAATAACATAAACATCTTTCATGGAGGGAAAGAAAAGCCTGTATGTATGATGAAAACATGTGAACATTAATCCGTTTTGATTTGGTTCGGTTTAGCTAGCATGTTGTGCAGTGGTTTAATTTGAAGAGAAGAAACTCACTCAATTTTCTCCTTCATGAACTGCATAAAGGAGAACATATCAACATATCTTCCAATGTATCAACCAGATCCACATTCTGATCATCAAGAGCTCATGATGTCACAAATGTAGGTCTAACCACTGTGTCATTCCCCTGAGGCCAGGGAGGCAAGGGAAAGTGATGGGAGCCTGGAATTCCCATTACCTCTGGTGCCAGAAGTAATAAAGTCCTCTGGCTCTGACCTAAGCGCTCTGGATCTTTTGCTGGCCTTGTATCTGCGGCAGGCTGACTTCTCATCTGTGAGTAAGCTGCAATTTCAGACCCTTCACAGTTTCAAACAATAGCGCAACATAGCATCCCTCCTGGGCCCGCTGTGAGGTGGTCTCTTGAGTCTTCCCTGAAGGCCCACAGAAGAGCTCATTTCTATCCTTTTAATGACTTTGCAAACACTGAACTCTCTCTTTTAATTTCTTCTTTGCTGAAAACACTAGAGCAGTTGCTGTATTCTGTACTGAACCCTGAATGATAAACATTTCTTCACTACAGCAAACCAGACTGTTGTTTTAAAACTTCAAAACGCCATCATTTAGGAAGGCTCTCCATGGAGAAATATTTACTGCTTATTCCATGATTTGGAAACAAAGTTTTTTTTAAAGGTTCCTTTTCTTGTACCCTGTTGGTGGGAATGCAAATTGGTGCAGTCACTGTGAAAAACAGTATGGAGGTTTCTCAAAAAGCTAAAAGTGGAACTACCATCTGACTAAGCAATTCCACTCCTGGGTGTGTATGTATATATGTGTGTATATGTATATATGTATGTGTGTGTGTGTGTATGTGTATGTATATATATATATATCTCTAGACAAAACTATAATTTTAAAAGAATACATGGGCCCCTATATTCATAGCAGCATTATTTACAACTGCTAAGATACGGAAGCAACCTAAGCGTTCATCAAAAGGTGAACGGAAAAAGATGTGGCATATACTTACAATGGAATACTACTCAGCTATAAAAAAGAATAAAAATTTGCCATTTGCAGCAACATGAATGGACTTAGAGTGCATTATGCTAAGTGAAATAAGTCAGACAGAGAAAGACAAATACTGTATAATATCACTTACTGTGGACTCTGAAAAGTGTAACAAAATGGTGAATGTGACAAAGGAGAAGAAGACTCGCAGATACAGAGAACAAACTAGTAGCTACCAGTGGGGAGAGTGAGGAGGGGAGCGGCAAGATGGGGTAGAGAATTAAGAGGCACAAACTACTACGTATAAAATAAGCTACAAGGGCATCGTGTATAGCACGATGAATACAGCCAATATTTTAAAACAGCCATATGTGGATATAACATCTGATAATCGTAGATCACTTATACCATATCGTACATCGATTGTATTTTAATTTTTTTTTTAAACTTGGTGTGGAAATGAGAAAACACCTCTTTTAATTTCTCTTTATTTATTTATTTATTTTTTGGGGGGGGAGGGGTGGGCGGGCCACTTCTATTGGTCTTTCATTTATCTATTTTCATCCATTCTTGTTCTTTGGCCTGTGTGGGCGTCCCAACGCAGTGGCCTCTGTTGTCACAGAGCACCGGCTCCGGGCGCACACGCCCCAGAGCTCCGGCTTGGTAATTGGACACATCGATTCAGCTGCTCCGCAGCACGTGGGATCTTCCCAGGCCAGAGATGGAACCGGTGCCCTTTGCACTGCAAGGCGGTGTCCTTACCCACTTGACTACCAGGGAAGCCCTGTACTTTAACTTTAAAATGGCTCCTTCTAAGGGATCAGAACATAGTCTTTCTGTTGGCTACTGAAGAACAATCTCTGCTAGTGACTCGATGTGAGCTCACAACCCACCCAATGGGAAAGATTTGATTTTCACGGACTTTACATTTTCTAGGCAGTGAGCAGAAGCACTAAATAAATAAAACAGCAGACAGCCTACAACGAGCTGATTTGAGATTACATAGCAGCATTATTTACAACTGCTAAGATACGGAAGCAACCTAAGCGTTCATCAAAGGTGAACGGAAAAGATGTGGCATATACTTACAATGGAATACTACTCAGCTATAAAAGAATAAAAATTTGCCATTTGCAGCAACATGAATGGACTTAGAGTGCATTATGCTAAGTGAAATAAGTCAGACAGAGAAAGACAAATACTGTATAATATCACTTACTGTGGACTCTGAAAAGTGTAACAAAATGGTGAATGTGACAAAGGAGAAGAAGACTCGCAGATACAGAGAACAAACTAGTAGCTACCAGTGGGGAGAGTGAGGAGGGGAGCGGCAAGATGGGGTAGAGAATTAAGAGGCACAAACTACTACGTATAAAATAAGCTACAAGGGCATCGTGTATAGCACGATGAATACAGCCAATATTTTAAAACAGCCATATGTGGATATAACATCTGATAATCGTAGATCACTTATACCATATCGTACATCGATTGTATTTTAATTTTTTTTTTAAACTTGGTGTGGAAATGAGAAAACACCTCTTTTAATTTCTCTTTATTTATTTATTTATTTTTTGGGTGGGGAGGGTTGGGGAGGGAGGGGGGCGGGCAGGCCACTTCTACTGGTCTTTCATTTATCTATTTTCATCCATTCTTGTTCTTTGGCCTGTGTGGGCGTCCCAACGCAGTGGCCTCTGTTGTCACAGAGCACCGGCTCCGGGCGCACACGCCCCAGAGCTCCGGCTTGGTAATTGGACACATCGATTCAGCTGCTCCGCAGCACGTGGGATCTTCCCAGGCCAGAGATGGAACCGGTGCCCTTTGCACTGCAAGGCGGTGTCCTTACCCACTTGACTACCAGGGAAGCCCTGTACTTTAACTTTAAAATGGCTCCTTCTAAGGGATCAGAACATAGTCTTTCTGTTGGCTACTGAAGAACAATCTCTGCTAGTGACTCGATGTGAGCTCACAACCCACCCAATGGGAAAGATTTGATTTTCTACGGACTTTACATTTTCTAGGCAGTGAGCAGAAGCACTAAATAAATAAAACAGCAGACAGCCTACAACGAGCTGATTTGAGATTACATAGCCTCAACAAACAAACAGTATTTTACAATACCTCAGCAGTGGTGAGAAAGATCTTATCCGTGATATGCCTCAGTCCACACACCACGACACCAAGAGCAACTCCGGGAAACACGTAGGAATTGTTGCCTTGGCCAGGATAAAGGGTCTGCCCACTTGGAAGGGTGACTGGATCAAAAGGACTGCCACTGGCAAAGATGGCGCGACCCTGCAACAGACACATGACTGTGCAAAAGAGCATCACACAGATGGACGCTACGAGACGAGTGCAAACATTAAGTATTTAGAAAGAAGTCTGTTTTCCCATTGGCTCCCTAATAAGTGAGCAAGCCGTCATGATGTTGGCAGTGAGTTCTGCAGGGGGTGCTTCTTTTCCCTATCTTCCTCTCCACTCCTAGGAGAAGCATGCAAAGCACAGGTGGTCCCAAGACCACCACCCTGCTGATGGCAGTGGTCCAATGCACAAGGCCATCACCATCTCTAGCTTAGAGGCTTCCACTTACAGGCTTCTGAAGACAAAAATGATAGCTTAGTGTTTGAGTCTTGGAAAGGATGACATTTTAGGTTAGAGTAAGGGGTCAGCAAGCTTCAGTGTAATCACTGGGACGAATTTTACATATTTCTATTTTGTAAAGAATTACCTGGAAAATTATATAGGAAAAAAATGTACTAGCACAAGTGGGATTAGCCAATAAGAATAAGATTAAATTATCAATAATTGTAAAAAATTGTCTTTATTTTTTTTCCTAGTCTTAATACTGAGTTAGTCAAAGAGTTCATACAAAAAAAAATCCAAACAAACTTTATGATCGACCCAATATTTTGCCATAATGTTTTTGAGGAACCTCGTGTATTACAGGATTTAAGATGGCATGAACTCAGGGCTAGTCAAGTGCTAAATTCCAGACTTCCAGTCAAAGTGGGGGAGGGGGTCTGTCTAATCTGGGAGGCGACATAGATGAAATCACAACCCACCCAATGGGAAAGATTTGATTTTCTACGGACTTTACATTTTCTAGGCAGTGAGCAGAAGCACTAAATAAATAAAACAGCAGACAGCCTACAACGAGCTGATTTGAGATTACATAGCCTCAACAAACAAACAGTATTTTACAATACCTCAGCAGTGGTGAGAAAGATCTTATCCGTGATATGCCTCAGTCCACACACCACGACACCAAGAGCAACTCCGGGAAACACGTAGGAATTGTTGCCTTGGCCAGGATAAAGGGTCTGCCCACTTGGAAGGGTGACTGGATCAAAAGGACTGCCACTGGCAAAGATGGCGCGACCCTGCAACAGACACATGACTGTGCAAAAGAGCATCACACAGATGGACGCTACGAGACGAGTGCAAACATTAAGTATTTAGAAAGAAGTCTGTTTTCCCATTGGCTCCCTAATAAGTGAGCAAGCCGTCATGATGTTGGCAGTGAGTTCTGCAGGGGGTGCTTCTTTTCCCTATCTTCCTCTCCACTCCTAGGAGAAGCATGCAAAGCACAGGTGGTCCCAAGACCACCACCCTGCTGATGGCAGTGGTCCAATGCACAAGGCCATCACCATCTCTAGCTTAGAGGCTTCCACTTACAGGCTTCTGAAGACAAAAATGATAGCTTAGTGTTTGAGTCTTGGAAAGGATGACATTTTAGGTTAGAGTAAGGGGTCAGCAAGCTTCAGTGTAATCACTGGGACGAATTTTACATATTTCTATTTTGTAAAGAATTACCTGGAAAATTATATAGGAAAAAAATGTACTAGCACAAGTGGGATTAGCCAATAAGAATAAGATTAAATTATCAATAATTGTAAAAAATTGTCTTTATTTTTTTTCCTAGTCTTAATACTGAGTTAGTCAAAGAGTTCATACAAAAAAAAATCCAAACAAACTTTATGATCGACCCAATATTTTGCCATAATGTTTTTGAGGAACCTCGTGTATTACAGGATTTAAGATGGCATGAACTCAGGGCTAGTCAAGTGCTAAATTCCAGACTTCCAGTCAAAGTGGGGGAGGGGGTCTGTCTAATCTGGGAGGCGACATAGATGAAAATACTCAAGCTTCTAAAATAGGGATAGGAAATCCTCAATAAATAAAACATCACAATCTAAGAAATGCCCTTGAAAAGTCGAAAAATCCACTAAATCCCCAAAGCATAGCTTAAACGGTAGTAGACTGAATTATAAATTTCAGATTATAATTATAAACTGATAAATTATCAATTATAAATTTCAGATATATACATCAAGAGTCTAAATCCATTATGATATTAATAATATTATATTTACATTCATTTCTGACAAATGTCACACCATACTTTTCTATAAAGGTAAAGTATAATATGATTCAACCTTATTTAGCATACAAAAAGAGGACAACTGACAAAAAAAAAAATAGAAATTCTCATCTAGGTGTTTATTAGACACCTGTCACGTTTTGCAAAAAATTAGGTTTTGTTTTCAGACAAGTCTGATACCTTCAGCTGTATTTAGCAGATTGTTCTATTACATGCAAATTTCTAAAGTAAATTATCATTTTTATATATGATATACATATCTGATACTCATATTATTTGATATGTATCTTTGAAAATTTAATTCGAGAAAGAGTCCTGCACATCACACACACATTCCTGCAACATTATATACACATTCCTGTCCTTCACTCCTCCTCCTGCCTTTGACTCTGCCAACACTGTATCTTATGGAGGAATGGTATTAAATGTGCGTGCGCACTCAGCCACGTCCAACTCTTTGTGATCCTATGGACTGCAGCCCCCTAAGCTCCTCTGTCCATGGGATTTCCCAGGCAAAAATACTATGGTGGGTTGCCATTTCCTCCTCTAGAGGATCTTCCCAACCCACAGATCGAACCTGTATCTCCTGCAGGTAGATTCTTCAGCACTGAGCCAGTTGGGAAGCCCATGGTAATAAACAAATGATAGCTCAATATTCTGATCTAGTAGACTGTCAATATGGAGAAGGAAACCTCTCCATAAAATTTTTCAGCATTCAATAATCTTTCTGTATTTTTTACATTTTCCTAATGACTTTTCACCTGTGCCTGCAGCAGTAGATATACAGACTCAGCAACAGGAAGGCCCTTTCTTGTTCCATAATCCTTTCACTGATGAAGGATGGGGAAGCCTGGCTCACCACAGCCCACAGGGTCATAAAGAGTTGGACACCACAGAGTGACTGAACTGAACTGAATCCTTTCACTCAACCCATGTTTTCAGCTTCAAAATGACTTTTAATTTTATGTATAGCAACAAAGAGCATTTAGGCTAAATCCTAAAAAAGAGTTTGGGCTGTTTATATCAGATACATTGAAACTTAAAAACACAACGATATAAATTTGGCTGATTTTGTTTACATCTATTATAGGTGAATCTATCAACTTTTGAGGCCTACTGGAATAGGCCAAAACACAATAATTATTTAAGCACTTATTTATTATGTACCTATTATGTGCAATACACCATGCTAAGATTTTGTTATTGGGTTTTTTTTCCCCTCCTTTAAGGATCTGAGGATTGAGTTATGAGCCAAAATTCCCAATCTAGAGATGGGATAAAACTTTAAATTATTTAGGACACTGATGCCATCCCAAACAAGAGAAATAAACAATGGAGGAGCTCCCTGGCAAAGTTTCATTAATTCTAGAAATAAGCAATTAAGGACACAATATTAAAGAAGTAAGGTCATCCAGTTTTATTTATGCATTGAATTTGATTTACGTTGAGTGCTCTGTCTTATTTAGCTTTCATAGTTCATTTTAGATTTTTTCCAAATAACAGTGATATATATATATATATGTGACTCAACCTCTGTTTTGTTGTAATGACACCATTAAGTCTTTGAAGGGGCAAACGGGCTCTCGGCAACATGGTGGTCAAGTATATATTAATAAAAACAGAGGACAAAGTAAGGCACATTTTTGGAAACAGTGAAGTACTAAAGCTTTGAGGATGCCTATCCCATCTTGGCTGGCTGTCAAAATAACTGCCCAAATGCTCCACCCATGGCATCAAAACCCAAACCCCGGAACAGTCAGCAGCGGAAAAATAAGGCTGTGGTTTTACACTGTATGCTTCAGTGTTTGGGAATAGCTAGTTAAAAGCTATTTTAATAAGCATCTAGGATCAAGCTTTTTCTCTCAACTTTAATGTTTAAATCTTAGATACTTCTAAAGCACTTAAGGAAAACTATCAATCAAACATTACCAAGTTTATTCTGTTTTACCAAAGAACAGAATTTGTACAACATTCTAAAAAGGGGTTATGGTTCTTATCCTTCCCGACCTGTTCACTTTTCTTTATGGTCTTGACTGTCAAAGGTTAACCGGTAGCCACCTTAGACCCCTGGGCTTCGCTAGAAAGAATCATAATCTGACTATAAAAATGTCAGTTACATGTTTCACTTTACCTCGGTCAGTTTATAGCACTGCTCCGCAGTACACTCTGCTTTGCTAGTTGGATTACTCAAGGCAAAGATAATTGGCCGCTCATTGAAGGCTGCCATGTCTTTGAGAATTTGTTCTGAGAAAGCACCACCAATTGCAGCAACTCCTAACAGAGAAACGAGAAATCAGGAAAGAGGACTATCATTGGTTACTCAATCCAACGCCTTCCACCTCAAACAACGAGACAGGTCAATACATTTTGTAATCCTCCCTAAACAAAATATAGAGTATCTGTATTAAAGAGACAAAGAGATGCCTGTTAATGCCAATAACCTTTAAGGTTACACATCTTCAGGTATCTATGAAAAAAGCCACAGCTTTACCATTTGACTCACAAACAGATTTAGTGACCAGTCACTATGAATTCTGATCATAGGCATTTTTATCAGGGAATAAATGTGTCTAATACATGGCATGGGCTTCCCTGGTGGCTCAGCTGGTAAAGAATCCGCCTGAAATGCAGCACACCTGAATTTGATCCTTTTCCAGATCCCCTGGAGAAGGAAATGGCAATCCACTCCAATATTCATGCCTGGTGGATCCTCACGGACAGAGGAGCCTGTATCTCTATGTAAATGATTCTAGAAGTATATTTCAGTCTCTTAGGCTGTAGAGTAACCATGTTTTATAATCCACTGCTAACACTAAAGTCAGTTATCTGATTCAGTGATAAAACTGAAGTATGACTCATTGAAAGAATCGGAACAGAAGAACAAAAAAGCAATTAGCACAATGAAAATTTTAAATAGTAAGATTCCTGACAGAACACATTTTATAAAAAACAACAATGACGCCTTACTACAGTCCCTGTAATGAAGTAAATTATTTGTTTTTATTATGGTTTTCATCGTTATTCTCAATATGGTCATCTGTTTCACAGGAGTTTCCAGAAATGGAATGTAATACCAAGTAAGGGCTGACATTAGATACACACAAAATAAAGGATATAGAGCTTCAAAATTTTGAGGTTTTTTTCAACCACAAGTTTGCCCACATTAAATATCTTTCTGTGTACACGCAGTCTGTAAGCTACTGCGTTGTCTGCTATGAAGAAGATAAAGACGTGAAATTCTGGTCCCTGTTTTCAGTCTTTCTCAACCTTGGCCCCATCAGCATTCTGGGCTGGACAATTCCTTGTTGAAGGGCTTTCCTGGGTATGGAGGATGTGGAGCAGTATCCCATAGTCTCCATGCACTAACATCAGCAGCCCTGATCACCCCTTCTCTTTCCAGCTGCGAGAGAGAAGAAATGCCTCCGGACATTGCCAAAGGTTTCCTTTCAGGGCCCAATGGCCCCATGTGCGAACCACTGTCTATCTGGAGTAACTGGCCTGGCAAAGGGCCGGCTGGACGTGCCAGGTATGGACGGGCTGACAGCATTACCAGAGGGAACCTTCCCCTTCAGCTGGGATCATCAGTGAGACTAAGAAGGCGGCACTGATTCAAAAATCTAGGTGTCTAGGGGATACAGCTGCTTCGGGGCATGGGTAGTTTTGTTTGTGATTTCCAAAGGTCAGAATTTCAAAAAGCTAAAGAATATTTCAAAAACCAGCACCTAGAAGACTTCCCTGGTGGGACAGTGAACAGGAATCCATTGCCAAGGCAGGGGGCATGGGTTGGATCTCTGGTCTAGGAGGATCCCACATGCCATGGGGCAACTCATCCTATGGGCCACAGCCGCTGAAGACCACACGCCCCACAGCCTATGCTTTCCAACAGGCAAAGCTACTGCAAGGAGAAGCCTGTGCACTACAACGGGCCCCGCAAGCAACGAAGATCCAACACCCAAAAAAATCTATCAGTATCACAGGAAGCAAAAAAAATTAGCACAATGAAAATTTTAAATAGTAAGATTCCTGACAGAACACATTTTATAAAACAACAATGACGCCTTACTACAGTCCCTGTAATGAAGTAAATTATTTGTTTTTATTATGGTTTTCATCGTTATTCTCAATATGGTCATCTGTTTCACAGGAGTTTCCAGAAATGGAATGTAATACCAAGTAAGGGCTGACATTAGATACACACAAAATAAAGGATATAGAGCTTCAAAATTTTGAGGTTTTTTTCAACCACAAGTTTGCCCACATTAAATATCTTTCTGTGTACACGCAGTCTGTAAGCTACTGCGTTGTCTGCTATGAAGAAGATAAAGACGTGAAATTCTGGTCCCTGTTTTCAGTCTTTCTCAACCTTGGCCCCATCAGCATTCTGGGCTGGACAATTCCTTGTTGAAGGGCTTTCCTGGGTATGGAGGATGTGGAGCAGTATCCCATAGTCTCCATGCACTAACATCAGCAGCCCTGATCACCCCTTCTCTTTCCAGCTGCGAGAGAGAAGAAATGCCTCCGGACATTGCCAAAGGTTTCCTTTCAGGGCCCAATGGCCCCATGTGCGAACCACTGTCTATCTGGAGTAACTGGCCTGGCAAAGGGCCGGCTGGACGTGCCAGGTATGGACGGGCTGACAGCATTACCAGAGGGAACCTTCCCCTTCAGCTGGGATCATCAGTGAGACTAAGAAGGCGGCACTGATTCAAAAATCTAGGTGTCTAGGGGATACAGCTGCTTCGGGGCATGGGTAGTTTTGTTTGTGATTTCCAAAGGTCAGAATTTCAAAAAGCTAAAGAATATTTCAAAAACCAGCACCTAGAAGACTTCCCTGGTGGGACAGTGAACAGGAATCCATTGCCAAGGCAGGGGGCATGGGTTGGATCTCTGGTCTAGGAGGATCCCACATGCCATGGGGCAACTCATCCTATGGGCCACAGCCGCTGAAGACCACACGCCCCACAGCCTATGCTTTCCAACAGGCAAAGCTACTGCAAGGAGAAGCCTGTGCACTACAACTGGAGAAAGCCCTCATGCAAGCAACGAAGATCCAGTACAACCCAAAATAAAATAAATGAGTAACTGTGTTAAAAAGTCAACAGTAAGAAAATGAATCAGGCCCTCACTGGGTGGGGACAGGGTTTACGACAGAGAGGAAGAAGCCAAAACTTACCAATGAGGGCAGTAGGTTTTATATCTTGAACGATGGCTTCTAGAGTCTTCATTTCTTCATGTTCATGGGCAAATTCCTCTTTCTCCTGTGTTAAGGCAGCACGTCCCTAAGCAGAACAAATAAGAAGGAATGATAAATCTGCCAAATGTACGAGAATCAAAGCAGAATATTACACATATTAGCAGTACTTATACTTATACTTAACATGTTATGCATTATGTCTTCCAGCTGTTCTTAAAGTCTCCTCCCCAATGATCAGACTATTATTACACTGACTCCCGTAACAAAGATTTGTTTCTCAGTGTTCTAGGCAATAAAGGCATGACAGTGAACAAAATAAAACCTTCCCTTATTATTTAATATTTAAAATCCTAACTCTATAGACACTCTATATATGAAAGCTTTAATAACATAAAAAAAATGTTCCCCAGAAAATACCATCTACAGATGCTGGAGAAAGAACATTGGCCTCAGGCTCAGAATAGCAGAGTTCTTAGGCCCTTTCACTCACTCACAACCCAGAGGCCCTTCCACTCACTCATGATCCTGAGGCCCTTTCACTCATTCATGACTTTGGGCAAGTCCACTGGTACTTCCACGGATGCTGGTTTCTCCATCTAGAAAATGGTCTGGTTTGGTGATGATGACAGTGTAATGAAAATGAACCTGATCTGAGCTTTACAAAGCCAACTGAGTGCCAGACACATCTGAGGAAAATGAGATTCCTTGGCCCTGCAGCCAGATACTTTAATTCAAGTCCAGGGTAAGACCCTGGCATCCATGAGCATTTTTTTCAAGCTTCTCAGATGATTCAAGTGATTAGCCACTTTTGAGCATCACTTCACTAAAGGATTTATCAAATCTCCATCATTTTTATAAGATATGAAGATGTGATCTGATTTCAAAAAAATATAAAATGATGAGTTCTAAAGAAGGAACACTACAGAATAATGTAAAAGCAGAGATCTCCAGTACTGATCTTCTGACTGGCAATCTGAGCTATCATGAAAAGTATTTAATATGGCTTAAATCCCCTAAGTTTCCTGGAATGAGAAGCACATCATAAGAAGGTAGATAAACATTATAGGAAAAGATGTATGCTTATGCTTTTATCATGAACATCTTACTTTATTAATCATAGAAACAGCACTGGCAGCTCCTGGCCATTCAAGACAGAACTTGGCCAGAAGACATCTGTCTAGCAAGAAGCATAAATTACCTACAGCCTCAACCCCAAAGGTTTAATTCTTGGTTGAGACTTAGGAATGCAGAGAACACTGAAAGAAAGCCAGGAATCATGCATTCCAGCATCACCATGGGGCTCAACTTGCCAAGAAGGGAAGAATCAAAAGACAAGAATCAAGATCTCCCAAGTTTTTCATTTTCAAAGAAGGAAAGCATGCAGTGTTCAAATAAAGACAGTGAACAAAATAAAACCTTCCCTTATTATTTAATATTTAAAATCCTAACTCTATAGACACTCTATATATGAAAGCTTTAATAACATAAAAAAAATGTTCCCCAGAAAATACCATCTACAGATGCTGGAGAAAGAACATTGGCCTCAGGCTCAGAATAGCAGAGTTCTTAGGCCCTTTCACTCACTCACAACCCAGAGGCCCTTCCACTCACTCATGATCCTGAGGCCCTTTCACTCATTCATGACTTTGGGCAAGTCCACTGGTACTTCCACGGATGCTGGTTTCTCCATCTAGAAAATGGTCTGGTTTGGTGATGATGACAGTGTAATGAAAATGAACCTGATCTGAGCTTTACAAAGCCAACTGAGTGCCAGACACATCTGAGGAAAATGAGATTCCTTGGCCCTGCAGCCAGATACTTTAATTCAAGTCCAGGGTAAGACCCTGGCATCCATGAGCATTTTTTTCAAGCTTCTCAGATGATTCAAGTGATTAGCCACTTTTGAGCATCACTTCACTAAAGGATTTATCAAATCTCCATCATTTTTATAAGATATGAAGATGTGATCTGATTTCAAAAAAATATAAAATGATGAGTTCTAAAGAAGGAACACTACAGAATAATGTAAAAGCAGAGATCTCCAGTACTGATCTTCTGACTGGCA
This sequence comes from Tragulus kanchil, assembly GCA_022376925.1. Lineage (NCBI taxonomy): Eukaryota > Metazoa > Chordata > Mammalia > Artiodactyla > Tragulidae > Tragulus > Tragulus kanchil. The sequence goes on from JAIOJX010000026.1 coordinate 184,431,851, forward strand.
ATCTGAGCTATCATGAAAAGTATTTAATATGGCTTAAATCCCCTAAGTTTCCTGGAATGAGAAGCACATCATAAGAAGGTAGATAAACATTATAGGAAAAGATGTATGCTTATGCTTTTATCATGAACATCTTACTTTATTAATCATAGAAACAGCACTGGCAGCTCCTGGCCATTCAAGACAGAACTTGGCCAGAAGACATCTGTCTAGCAAGAAGCATAAATTACCTACAGCCTCAACCCCAAAGGTTTAATTCTTGGTTGAGACTTAGGAATGCAGAGAACACTGAAAGAAAGCCAGGAATCATGCATTCCAGCATCACCATGGGGCTCAACTTGCCAAGAAGGGAAGAATCAAAAGACAAGAATCAAGATCTCCCAAGTATTTTCTATACCATTTTCAAAGTTGATGTCATGATCTGGTTTAAACTGAAAAACTAATGGAATGTGACCTTCTCTGGATTTGTAATATTCAGGGAAACGTCTTTTCCTTTGGATTTCTATCTTCTGTATCAATGGCTCACTTTTCTCTCTTCGAAATCCAATTTGGAATCTATCTTCTTTACACTAAATACCTCAGCTGGTGGTGGATACAGATTTTCTTTTTCTGTTCAGTCTCCCTTCTCAGGACCCCTTGCTGAAATGCTTTTGTGCCTTAATTTGGCACTTTTTATTTTAGGTACTCCAATTCTATGGTGTTTCTCTTTTTAGGAGTCTCTAATGATACCAAAGGTACTACGGATCCCTGAGAATTTCTTTTAAATAATATTCTTTCTTTGGTCTCTGCCAACCCTCCTTGCTTTGTGCTGATTCTTAGTATAGAAGATACAACTGGACTGAAGTACTATCTTTTTCAAAAGTACGTATGTGCTGATGGCGGGCAGGAAGGTGGCAAACTGTCAAGATTTAGAGTTAGCATTTCATTTCCCAGGAGAGATATAAAAAGTCAACTGTACACTGCCACAGATAAATATGTATTCCTTTCTATGCACAGGTAGTAGGGGAACTCTTGAATCCATACCTGCTTAGACAACCTGCCCCATTTGACTGGCCTGACTCTGTCTCCATTAGTTTCTCAGAGTCGAGTCTAGCCCTTCTTTACCTAAAGACAGAACCGTCCTAGAACACTATCAGTAATGTTTCAATTGCAGTGTACGTGTGTGCATTTGCTAAAGAACTCAGAGCTGGGTTTTATCATCTCAGAATAGATTAAAAGAAGAGGAATGATGTGACAAAGGTATTTTCAACATTAGACCATATAAAGGGGTGCGGACTGGACATAATTGAAGATACTAAGTGGTTAACTACATCAATATTTGATTTTGTATTGTTGAAAATCAATATCCATAATTTTCCAACAGTCTATAAGACTCATAATCTTCTGCCTCTGCTCTTTTTAATACCTATACACGTGTGTATACACACATACACACACACACACACACATATATGATACTCTACAAGAAATGGAGAGGAAGGAGGGAGAAAAGCAAGCCAGATACTTTTCACCAAGCTTCAACGCTTCTTAGGAGTTAGAATTTTTTGTTTTAAAAAAAACCACAGTGTATGAAATATATCAACCATCATTCAAGGTGGTGAGAGTATCACTGGCTAAAATTCTGATAAGACCACAGGAGAAAGGAAAACTTTTTCTAAACACTATGAGTTTCAAACCCTAGACCTAAAGATTAAACTCTCAGGAAGGAAATAACTATATTGTCCAAACGATGCTTACAACACAGAAAATACTTCTATTCACTATCTCTGTCTTACAGGAATCAAACACTGAACTGTAACTACAAAGAAAAAAAATAGTTTTAATAATTGAAGATAGAAAAATGTAAAACAGAACAAAATAAAAGGTAAAATCAAAACAAAATACTATAGTCCTATTCTGGGTTAGATGAAGTTTACCCTTCATGATATCTATTTACACCCCATTTTTGGAGTTTTCTGCCTTAGCATTAATTTGGCTCATTAGTGAAAGTCAAAGGTATTTATTTAAGGAAGAGATCAAGTCTGGATTGATTTCCTTTGTGCTTTGTCCTCCTTAAAAAATGGTCCAGGGCTTCCCTGGTGGCCCAGTAGGTAAGGAGTCTGCCTTGCAGTGCAAGGGGCACCGGTTTGATCCCTGGCCTGGAAAGATCCCACATGCTGCAGAGCAGCTGGACCGATTGTGTCCAATTGCAAGCCAGTACTCTGAAGCGCATGTGCCCAGAGCTGGTGCTCTGAAACGAGAGGCCACTGCAATGGGAGGCCCACACAGGCCAAAGAGTAAAGATGTATGAAAATAAATAAATTAATTAAAAAATAGCCAGTGAAGGTGGCCAAAATAAAAAAAAAAGGTCCAAATTATCATTGTGAAATGAAAACACTACTCATGTGGGTAAAGCTCCTTTTTTGCTCCTTTCTTTACTGTATTTATTGGCTGTTTAATTTTCATTTTGGAAAGATTTATTTTAAATCAAGTATTGGTTTGTTAATACTAAAATGTACTAATATTAGTTGTCTAGATAGATATGTCAACTCTTTCTTGCTATAAGATACTAAACTATTTGAGGATGATCAGGGACCAAATAATCCATTTCAATCAGTCTTACCGATACTGATGAATTATTTAAAATACTGACATTATTACACATATGGATGTGAAGTAAATGACAGAAAATACTACAGATGTTATGCTGAAAATGAACACAGAAAATATGCTAGAATAATAACTGTCTAGTCTGATGATGATAAACTCCATAAATGCACGAAACTCACAGGGATAGTTTTTAGTTTTCTATTTTATGTCTTTAAACACTGAACTGTAACTACAAAGAAAAAAATAGTTTTAATAATTGAAGATAGAAAAATGTAAAACAGAACAAAATAAAAGGTAAAATCAAAACAAAATACTATAGTCCTATTCTGGGTTAGATGAAGTTTACCCTTCATGATATCTATTTACACCCCATTTTTGGAGTTTTCTGCCTTAGCATTAATTTGGCTCATTAGTGAAAGTCAAAGGTATTTATTTAAGGAAGAGATCAAGTCTGGATTGATTTCCTTTGTGCTTTGTCCTCCTTAAAAAATGGTCCAGGGCTTCCCTGGTGGCCCAGTAGGTAAGGAGTCTGCCTTGCAGTGCAAGGGGCACCGGTTTGATCCCTGGCCTGGAAAGATCCCACATGCTGCAGAGCAGCTGGACCGATTGTGTCCAATTGCAAGCCAGTACTCTGAAGCGCATGTGCCCAGAGCTGGTGCTCTGAAACGAGAGGCCACTGCAATGGGAGGCCCACACAGGCCAAAGAGTAAAGATGTATGAAAATAAATAAATTAATTAAAAAATAGCCAGTGAAGGTGGCCAAAATAAAAAAAAAAGGTCCAAATTATCATTGTGAAATGAAAACACTACTCATGTGGGTAAAGCTCCTTTTTTGCTCCTTTCTTTACTGTATTTATTGGCTGTTTAATTTTCATTTTGGAAAGATTTATTTTAAATCAAGTATTGGTTTGTTAATACTAAAATGTACTAATATTAGTTGTCTAGATAGATATGTCAACTCTTTCTTGCTATAAGATACTAAACTATTTGAGGATGATCAGGGACCAAATAATCCATTTCAATCAGTCTTACCGATACTGATGAATTATTTAAAATACTGACATTATTACACATATGGATGTGAAGTAAATGACAGAAAATACTACAGATGTTATGCTGAAAATGAACACAGAAAATATGCTAGAATAATAACTGTCTAGTCTGATGATGATAAACTCCATAAATGCACGAAACTCACAGGGATAGTTTTTAGTTTTCTATTTTATGTCTTTAAAGACTGAAGCAGGTTGACTTATACAAATTCTTATTTAACACATTGAGATAATTTTTATGTATTACAAACAGCTGCATTATAAGTTAATGAAATTAATGAAATGATTATTATTGGTTCTCAAGAGAGGCTGTAAGGTGGTCCAGTGGGAAAAGACACCACCTTGCAGTGCAAGGGGCGCCGGTTCGATCCCTGGCCTGGGAAGATTCCACATGCTGCGGAGCAGCTGGACCGATGTGTCCAATTACTGAGCCGGAGGTCTGGAGTGCATGTGCCCAGAGCAGGCGCTCTGCGACAACAGAGGCCACTGCGATGGGAGGCCCACACGGGCCAAAGAACAAAGATGGATGAAAATAGACAAATGAAAGACCAATAGAAGCGGCCTGTCCGCCCCCCTCCCTCCCCACCCTACTCCCCCCAAAATAAAAATAAATAAATAAATAAAAATTTTAAAAAACCATGAAGGATAAAGGAAAACAAGCACAAAAATATCATGTAAAATTGAGAGCCAGATTATATGATTTAGTAGTCACTCTAAGATTTAATAATTCTGCCACAAAAATCAACATAATAATTTTCACTGTTAAAAAAAAAATAAATAAATAATTTTCACTGTTTAAGAACATGAAAGAAAAAAGTGATGAACTGAAGCTTCATATGTTTTTCATATGAATAGTGTTAAACTATTAAATATATAACAATCTTTTAAAACATAACTTTATTTATGTTGGCCAAGCAGAATATATGCAACTCTTTCTTGCTATAAGATACTAAACTATTTGAGGATGATCAGGGACCAAATAATCCATTTCAATCAGTCTTACCGATACTGATGAATTATTTAAAATACTGACATTATTACACATATGGATGTGAAGTAAATGACAGAAAATACTACAGATGTTATGCTGAAAATGAACACAGAAAATATGCTAGAATAATAACTGTCTAGTCTGATGATGATAAACTCCATAAATGCACGAAACTCACAGGGATAGTTTTTAGTTTTCTATTTTATGTCTTTAAAGACTGAAGCAGGTTGACTTATACAAATTCTTATTTAACACATTGAGATAATTTTTATGTATTACAAACAGCTGCATTATAAGTTAATGAAATTAATGAAATGATTATTATTGGTTCTCAAGAGAGGCTGTAAGGTGGTCCAGTGGGAAAAGACACCACCTTGCAGTGCAAGGGGCGCCGGTTCGATCCCTGGCCTGGGAAGATTCCACATGCTGCGGAGCAGCTGGACCGATGTGTCCAATTACTGAGCCGGAGGTCTGGAGTGCATGTGCCCAGAGCAGGCGCTCTGCGACAACAGAGGCCACTGCGATGGGAGGCCCACACGGGCCAAAGAACAAAGATGGATGAAAATAGACAAATGAAAGACCAATAGAAGCGGCCTGTCCGCCCCCCTCCCTCCCCACCCTACTCCCCCCAAAATAAAAATAAATAAATAAATAAAAATTTTAAAAAACCATGAAGGATAAAGGAAAACAAGCACAAAAATATCATGTAAAATTGAGAGCCAGATTATATGATTTAGTAGTCACTCTAAGATTTAATAATTCTGCCACAAAAATCAACATAATAATTTTCACTGTTAAAAAAAAAATAAATAAATAATTTTCACTGTTTAAGAACATGAAAGAAAAAAGTGATGAACTGAAGCTTCATATGTTTTTCATATGAATAGTGTTAAACTATTAAATATATAACAATCTTTTAAAACATAACTTTATTTATGTTGGCCAAGCAGAATATATGCAGGTCTTTACTTTGGCAAGAAAAGACATGAAGTAAGAGTGACTGATTCGGTCTAGGCTACAACTGCACAGTTATTCCAAATCCTAGTCATGCTCTAATCCATGTTATTTTAAGCACTGTAATCCATGGAATTTGGAGTCTCAGTTCAGTAAGTCTACGTTAAAATTACTTGAGATGCTAAAATCTATGAATAGTCATGAAGATTTTTCACTGAAATGTCATTAGAAGTCGCAAAAGTAAACTACAATCATGGGCTTTCACCTTTTTGATCGTTGAATTTATTGCACCCCTAAGTACGGCACAGTCTGCATAGCTTTTTCCATGGCACCCACTACATACACGTGGATGACCCCCAGATCTCCATCTCTGGGAGTCCAAACCCTTTTTGAGCATAGGTCTTTGTCTCTCCAACTACCAAGAGGACATCTCCATCTGAGGTCTTCACAGACACCTTTAACTTGCTTATGTCCAAAATGAGTATCATTATCTTTCCCTTAAACTGGCCTATTCTTTATTCCTTTCTTTAAAAAACATACAAACAATAATGACCATGTCACTTATCTAGAAACCCAAGAAGTCCTGCAAAATTCTGTCCTCTTCTTCTCCCTCTGTATTTAATTGGTCACCAAGTATACCAATCCTATTTCCTAAATAGCTACAGAATTAAACATCTTTCACTTACCCATTAGTCACTGCTTTATTTCAGGCTCCAATTACCTTAGACCTGTATTAATGCAACAGCTTTGTAAGTAATTTCTCTTCCTCAGTTTCGCCTCATTTCAGTTCACCCTTCACAATGCCATCAACAGTAAGAGCCTAAAAACTGCTCAAGTTCAGGACTTAGAAGAACCTTTATTACTTGTCACGCGATTCCTTTCAGCCCTAATCCCTAATTGTCTCTTCTCTCAAAATATTTTCTTTGGCAAATGCTCTTATTCTGCCTGGAAGGCAATCACTCATTGTTTCATTCATTAAAAATATACTTATTGTCAATAACTAGACACTAGTGGGTTGTGAAGATGTAAGAGGCAGAAGACAGGATTCTTAGCCTCAATCAAGACGTCAGAGTGGGGGCTTCCCTGGTGGTCCAGTGGGTAAAGAGTCTGCCTTGCAGTTCAAGGGGCGCCAGTTCGATCCCTGGCCTGGGAAGATCCCACGTGCTGTGGAGCGGCTAGACTGGTGTGTCCAATTATAAGCCAGTGCTCTGGAGCGCATGCATCTGGAACTGGTGCTCTACGATGAGAAAGACCACTGAGATGGGAGGCCCACACAGGCCAAAGAATAAAGATGGATGAAAATAAATAAATAAGCAGCCAATAAAAGAAGTCAAAATTAAAAAAAAAAAATATGTCAGAGTGAACTTGCCATTCAACTTCCCTTGTTTCAGTTGTGCATATAAGAAGCTGAAGATGTCCATGGAGACTCTATATCAACTCCTAACTCTTTCTCTCAAACTCAACTGGAGAAACACCTTGTCTGGGAAACATTCTCACCCTGCTATTCTCCTTAGTGTGGTGGGAGCACCAGCTCCTGTGTGCCCCTGGCACCAAGACGTATTTCTATAACACTGTCACCTGGAGTTGTAACTCTTGGTCTACTTGAGTTCTTCCCACGAGGCTAGGAGGCTCTTGAGATAGAGGGCCTTACTGTGTCCCCACAATCAGCACAATACCTGAGTGACCCATGAATTCACACAGTAAATATTCCTACTTTGTGAAAGGATATGTCATGTGGCCACAGTGTACAATTTTTTTACAGTTATGCCGATTTCTTAAAGCAATAGCCATTTTTAAGCTGAGAAATGTATAACTTGGTTTCTTATATACTATAACCAATTACACCATTATTATTTATTGTTAATAAACGCATTATTATTTGATCCTCAGGAGATGTGGTAAAGGTACTTTCTGTCTTATTTCACAGCTTTATACATACTCATTTGCTACAAAAATAATGAACATACTTTTGCTTCATTTAAAATAACTGGATAAATATAAAACAGCTTTCCAGAAAGTTTGCACAGATTCACATGCTTCTGTACTAAATTCCTGGAGACACTGTCTATCACTGTTTTTTTTTAAAATTCACCTCCATGTGGAAGGGGGATTTAGAAGTGCTTTCTCTAGCCATTCAAGGAAGAGGCAGTGATGTGCACGGACAGCAGCAGTAGTAATAAAGCCTGATACGTGTGTCATGGTCACCTGTCTACTCTTAACTAGTTCTCACAATAACCCTAGGAAGTAGGTAGTAGTATCTCTACTAAGGCTGGGAGACAACCTCAAGGAAGTTAATGGTGAACTACAAACCACCACATGCACACTCCATCACGTGTCTCAGACTCTTTGTGATCCCAATGACTGTAGCCTGCCAGGCTCCTCTGTCCACGGGATTTCCCAGGGAAGAATACTGGGGTGGGTGGCCATTTCTGCCTCCAGGGAATCCTCCCAATCCATGTCTCCTGCATCTCCTGCATTGGCAGACAGATTCTTTACCTCTGAGCCACCTGGGAATCCAGCACATTACCATTCATTAACTTCTCTCAAACTCAACTGGAGAAACACCTTGTCTGGGAAACATTCTCACCCTGCTATTCTCCTTAGTGTGGTGGGAGCACCAGCTCCTGTGTGCCCCTGGCACCAAGACGTATTTCTATAACACTGTCACCTGGAGTTGTAACTCTTGGTCTACTTGAGTTCTTCCCACGAGGCTAGGAGGCTCTTGAGATAGAGGGCCTTACTGTGTCCCCACAATCAGCACAATACCTGAGTGACCCATGAATTCACACAGTAAATATTCCTACTTTGTGAAAGGATATGTCATGTGGCCACAGTGTACAATTTTTTTACAGTTATGCCGATTTCTTAAAGCAATAGCCATTTTTAAGCTGAGAAATGTATAACTTGGTTTCTTATATACTATAACCAATTACACCATTATTATTTATTGTTAATAAACGCATTATTATTTGATCCTCAGGAGATGTGGTAAAGGTACTTTCTGTCTTGTTTCACAGCTTTATACATACTCATTTGCTACAAAAATAATGAACATACTTTTGCTTCATTTAAAATAACTGGATAAATATAAAACAGCTTTCCAGAAAGTTTGCACAGATTCACATGCTTCTGTACTAAATTCCTGGAGACACTGTCTATCACTGTTTTTTTTTAAAATTCACCTCCATGTGGAAGGGGGATTTAGAAGTGCTTTCTCTAGCCATTCAAGGAAGAGGCAGTGATGTGCACGGACAGCAGCAGTAGTAATAAAGCCTGATACGTGTGTCATGGTCACCTGTCTACTCTTAACTAGTTCTCACAATAACCCTAGGAAGTAGGTAGTAGTATCTCTACTAAGGCTGGGAGACAACCTCAAGGAAGTTAATGGTGAACTACAAACCACCACATGCACACTCCATCACGTGTCTCAGACTCTTTGTGATCCCAATGACTGTAGCCTGCCAGGCTCCTCTGTCCACGGGATTTCCCAGGGAAGAATACTGGGGTGGGTGGCCATTTCTGCCTCCAGGGAATCCTCCCAATCCATGTCTCCTGCATCTCCTGCATTGGCAGACAGATTCTTTACCTCTGAGCCACCTGGGAATCCAGCACATTACCATTCATACTTTCAAGACTCTAGTTGAAAGTGACAGGTAAAAGAGCAGCTATTTCCATTTTTTCCCTCCTTCTTTCCTAGCTAGTGTATAACTTGACAAACAGCCCTCAGTGAAAGGAGCTGGACCTAAGTGTTTTACCTGTATCAGTCTCAAACTGCCTCACGTGGAAGCTAAGCTGAGTCATGGGACAGACAACCCATGGATCTGTGAGGAGACCACCCACACCACAGACAGAATACCTGCATTACTGCTAGACTTGGTCATTTGTGAGCAATGGCCACTCTTTTTAACACAGTGTTGGGGGTGGGGTAGGAGGAAGTAGTAGTTGCTTTAGAGATGGGCCTCCAGAATGGCATATTAATTAAAATACTGTATCTGGGTAAAAATGATAAACTCCTACCTTAACTATTAATCCTTTTGAGTCAACCAACCATATCTTCTTTATGGCTTGCTCCTTTGGTAAGCCTTCTTTTCCATGGCCATAACAATCAGGTGTGCGATCCCTAAGGCAGCCTGAAAAACAAAAACGTTTAACGTGTTTTTACATAATCTCTTCTCAAGAGTTATATTTTACCTCATTTTGTCCCTCTTAATAAGCAAGTACAAAATGGTTCTATCCACTGACCCAATATGTTGGCCTGATATTTAGCCACAGACAAACCAGTGATATCCTTGGTTTTTGGTATCTTAATCTGGTTCATACAACTAAGATTTCCACCAGTAAGAAAATACCGAACAGTGATGTGCACGGACAGCAGCAGAGGTAATAAAGCCTTATACGGGTGTCTTGGTCACCTGTCTACTCTTAACTAGTTCTCACAATAACCTGAGGAAGTAGGTAGTAGTATCTCTACTAAGGCTGGGAGACAACCTCAAGGAAGTTAATGGTGAACTACAAACCACCACATGCACACTCCATCACGTGTCTCAGACTCTTTGTGATCCCAATGACTGTAGCCTGCCAGGCTCCTCTGTCCACGGGATTTCCCAGGGAAGAATACTGGGGTGGGTGGCCATTTCTGCCTCCAGGGAATCCTCCCAATCCATGTCTCCTGCATCTCCTGCATTGGCAGACAGATTCTTTACCTCTGAGCCACCTGGGAATCCAGCACATTACCATTCATACTTTCAAGACTCTAGTTGAAAGTGACAGGTAAAAGAGCAGCTATTTCCATTTTTTCCCTCCTTCTTTCCTAGCTAGTGTATAACTTGACAAACAGCCCTCAGTGAAAGGAGCTGGACCTAAGTGTTTTACCTGTATCAGTCTCAAACTGCCTCACGTGGAAGCTAAGCTGAGTCATGGGACAGACAACCCATGGATCTGTGAGGAGACCACCCACACCACAGACAGAATACCTGCATTACTGCTAGACTTGGTCATTTGTGAGCAATGGCCACTCTTTTTAACACAGTGTTGGGGGTGGGGTAGGAGGAAGTAGTAGTTGCTTTAGAGATGGGCCTCCAGAATGGCATATTAATTAAAATACTGTATCTGGGTAAAAATGATAAACTCCTACCTTAACTATTAATCCTTTTGAGTCAACCAACCATATCTTCTTTATGGCTTGCTCCTTTGGTAAGCCTTCTTTTTCCATGGCCATAACAATCAGGTGTGCGATCCCTAAGGCAGCCTGAAAAACAAAAACGTTTAACGTGTTTTTACATAATCTCTTCTCAAGAGTTATATTTTACCTCATTTTGTCCCTCTTAATAAGCAAGTACAAAATGGTTCTATCCACTGACCCAATATGTTGGCCTGATATTTAGCCACAGACAAACCAGTGATATCCTTGGTTTTTGGTATCTTAATCTGGTTCATACAACTAAGATTTCCACCAGTAAGAAAATACCGAACTTAAAACACTGAACAGTTCACCCTGGCTTATGGGTCTGTACTGCTTATTGTTCTGCTAATTGAATTTGAAGAATGAAGCCCGGTCATTTGGATGGGAACTTCACCAATTAGGCAATAAAACAGAACACATAAGATGTGTGTTCTCAAGCATTTATTTACTCTCTTAATTTGGACAAAGAAAGTACTGTGAGATTTCTTATAAGATTAAAGGAATCAACTCCTTTGGTATATGATAAATTTGGTGATGCTCTGTGAAATTTCCAAAACCTTTTCAGGGACAAAGACGGGCCAGTTTTGGATCATTCAACCATGAATACCTCTTTCCTGCTGAGTACTAAGAACCGGCCTGTAGCATTCAACAAAAACCCTCTGGAAATTTAAGGACATTTACTAAAATTAAGTACAGCATGAAAAAATTCACAGAAATAAAAAACCCTCAAATCTTAATGAGTTGTCCTTTAACCTTGGTTGTTATTGTGATGTGAAGATAAATTTGTGACTTACACTGTGAAAACATTCACATGCTTACAACTTGGCATGTAAGGTTTAACTTCATGTATTTTGCTTCAAGAACAAGTAAAATCAAACCCAACACAGTATATATAGTTTCTGCCAGTGTAATATATTTATTCACAGTCATATTAAATTTGAAAGTTTAAGGCCTCTTAAATGGATATAGCCACAAAGTATTTTCCCACCTACTACGTTGGGTAATTTTAAAAAGATTTTGGCAGTTTTCTCACAAGAAGCTCAAACTAAACTGACATTTTAATTTCTGTTCTGGGAATGAATTACAATATTATGACTGAGTCTAATTTCTTCTTTCAAATGATTAACTCATAGAGTAAGAGAACAGAAAACAGCACTATTTTGTATTGCTGCCATCTCCTTTCAACAATTTAAAATGTTTTAGTTCTTTTGCATGTGAATGGTTATAACACATGATGAATCTCCAAAATATTTTTTTCGAAAAAGCTTGTCTACAGTTATACATGTACATATTGAATTGTGAGTCAAATTAAGAAAATTTTGGTATGTTACACGGGAGGATACTAAAAGTCAGCATCAGCTATCATAGCTTAAACACTTAAAGGTTTCTGTATATAATGAATCATACAATGGAAAGTTTTGGCTCCTGCGTGGCACCTTAAATCTGCCCAACAAAAACCCATGGCAACATCAGGAAATCTTTTTTTTTTTTTTTTTTAAGATTTATTTATTTATTTATTTTGGGCGGGGGTCGGGTTGGGGAGGGAGGGGAGCGGGCAGGCCACTTCTATTGGTCTTTCATTTCTCTATTTTCATCCCTTTGTTCTTTGGCTCCTGTGGGCCTCCCATCGCGGTGGCGTCTGTCGTTGCAGAGCGCCGGCTCTGGGCGCATGCGCTCCAGAGTTCCGGCTCGGTCATTGGACACATCGGTCCAGCCGCTCCGCGTCACGTGGGATCTTCCCAGGCCAGGGATCGAACCGGCTTCCCTTGCACTGCAAGGCGGTGTCCTTACCCACTGGACCACCAGGGGAAGCCCAACATCAAGAAATCTTACAGACTGAAAGTTGTGAAAAATACCTCTATGCTTCTAAAGTCTCCTGTGAAAAATTAGTAAGTCTCAAAACTTACTTTAAATAATCTTTCAATAAAAGCTATAGTTTCAATAAACTAAAAATTTGATCAACTATTTCAAACTCCAAATTCATGAGTCATTAGAATGAATGTTACATTCACTAGTTTAGGAGAACGTAAGCACTCCATGACGCAGGTACCTCTCCAGCTCCTTGAAAGAGAATTGTCTGATCCGACAGCTTGTTCTTGGTTATTCGAAGGGCTGCAAGGATGCCTGCGACTGCCACAGATGCCGTTCCTGCAACAAGAAAGAAACACTCTGCGTGATCCTCACGTGGGGGCTGCTGTACGTCTGAATCCCAAGTCTCAAAACAATACTCGCACCTTGAAATCATCCCACAGCAGGTTAACTGGTTCAGAAGGGGAACCTGCAGCTGTCTGATCCCACGCTTGCCTCTGACGTGAAATGCTCAGGCTACTGACATCAGTTTTTTAAGACAGCAACTTACTACTGCTGAAAACTTTCCAAAAAAGGGAGGTTCTAGGGCTGAATTTGGTGATGTGATGACTAAGAACCTGGGGCTTGAAATTCTGGAGAGGACATGGAAAAACGGGAACCCTCCTACATTGTTGGTCTGTAGGAAACAGGATGGAGGCTCCGCAGAAAACTAAAAATAGAATTACCACATGATCCAACACTGCCACTCCTGAGTACATATCCAGACAGAACTATAATTCAGCAAGATACATGTACCCCTAAGCTCCTACCAGCACTGTTGACAATAGCCAAAATATGGAAAACAACCTAAGCATCCGTCAATCAATGAGTGGATACAGTAGATGGGGTAGGCATGTACCTATGTATGTGTGTGTGTGTCTATATTATAGAATACTACCCAGACACTAAAAAGAACAAGATAATGTCATTTTTAGCAACATGGATGCAACTAGAGATTATCACACTAAGTGAAGATAAGAGAAAGACAAATACCATGTGACAGCACTTGTATGTAGAATCTAAAATAGGAGAGAGATGAACCTATCAATGAAACAGTAATGGACTCACAAACATAGAAAACAAGTTGCTAAGGGAAAGGGAATTGGGGGAGGAGCAAGTAGGAGGTTGGGGTCAGCAAATGTAATCTTTTATACACAGAATAGTGAGATCCTACTGTACAGCACAGAGAACTGTATTCAGTATCCTAGGATAACCTATAATGGAAAAAAGTATTTTAAAATAAAATGTATATATCAATTATACTAATTGAATCACTCTTCTGTAGAGCAGCAGTTAGCACAACACTGGAAATCAACTATACTTAAATTACAATTTAATTAATTAGTTAAAAGGAACATGGGGTTTGGATTCTCAGGTGGATTTGCAGCTCAACCTGTTTACTAGCCAGATGAATTTAGAGAAATCACTGCATGTATCATGCTCCTTAGCTGCAAAATAATTCAATTTATGAGATAAAAAGTACTAAGTGGCTATTAGAAAATTTAACTGTTTTTATTTTCAACTGGAAAAAACTAACAGTAAATAGCAATGAAAATCTGAGGTTAGTTCAGTCTTCAATCAGTTTCCTGGTGATGGTGGTGGTTTAGTCGCTAAGCTGTCCTCAACGTTTCTTGACCCCATGGACTGTAGTCCACCAGGCTCCTTTGTCCATGGGATCCCAGGCATGAAGACTGGAGTGGGTATAAAACCCAGGTCTCTACTGTCATGTGTGGAAAAGATAGCTATTGTCATTGTGCTAGGGGAATAGGAGTACCTACAACCACTTGGGGCGATGGTCTGGAGGGATGGGAGAGGGGGAACTGGGTGGGGGGAGGGTCCAGGGATATGCATATGAATGATCTGGGAACATACATGTAAAAAATAAAAATTAAAATTAAAAAAAAAACAAACCCAGGTCTCTTGCTTGGGCAGGCGGATTCTTTACCACTGGGCCACCTGGGAAGTCCTAATCAGCTTCCTACCATGATAAATCATTGGTGAAACCCAAAGATACAAGACTAAATTAATGTAAAATTCATTTGGGACAAAAACTGAGATTTCATCAGCATCCTGCCTCAGGGTAGTAGAAACTTCACGAGTTCTAATTTTATTACTTTGCCATTTAAGCTTTCACAGATCACAGAGCAGTTCTTTTGCTTTGAACATAATTACACGTTTCAGTTTCTTCATGGCTCACATTTGAAATAAAACTCAACAGTTTTCTGTGGCACTTCCCAGCTGTATCTACAATTTACTCCTCCAAAGTAACATTCTACCTACAATTCCTAGATCACTCAGCTGGGTAGTAAAGCCCAGTGGAACTTTAAATGCCCTCATTTGGTTAAAAACAAAAAAAAACATGGCTTAGAATCAGCCTGATGAATGACACAATGATGAAATGTTAAGTATGCCGAGAACACAAGATGCATCAAACATTTCACCATCAGGAGATCTGTTCTTTCCAATCTTCCATTTTTTTGTTTCTTTTTTACAGAATTTAGTAGTTACAAATAAGATCACAATAAATGATAATTACTGAAGACCTGTGTGTCTCTTGCACGTTTTTTTTAATTTAGGAACAGAAAACTTAAATGCTTATAATGTTGAGACACTATACAACAAATTATGAATTGCAAAAAGTCAGAGAGTACACAAAGGCTACTCCTCTACATATTAGTTACAATAAAAGCCTGAGTAAAAATAACACTGATCTATGTACGAAAGATAGGATTAGAATGATACTCTTCTCTCACACATTGAGATAGACTTGCAACTTCCCTGGTGGTCTAGTGATCACAAATCCATGCTTCCAGTGCAGGGGGCAAGGGTTCTATTCCTGACTGAGGAACTAAAATCTCACATGCCACGCAGCACAGCCAAAAAAATACTTCAAAAATTTTAAAAAGAGATAGATTCACACTAGAGTGAATCACCATTCTGATGTACTCTTACAAATTTTTTCTATACCTGATATATACAAATTCAAGAATATTTTAATTTATAAAAAACATCTCATGGCATGCTTATTACTTTAACATATATTTATCACTTAAAATATTTTGTGACTATCTTCCCATATCAATAATATATTTTAAAATATTATTTTAGATAGTTATAATATTGCATAGTATGAACATGTCACACTTTATTTAACCAAATCTATATTTTTGGATATTTAAAGAGTTCTTATTTTTGCCATAAATATAACAGTGCAATAAATATCTTTATCTGAGCAAACATTTTTCCAAAAAGGACATACAGATAGCCAACAGGTACATGAAATGGTGCTCAACATCCCTAACCATCAGAGAAATGCCACTCAAATCTAGAATAAATAATCACTTCATGAACTATCACATGTTTGAATGGCAGTTATCAAAGAGACAAGGGATCCGCCTGTAGTTTGCTACAGCATGTGTTTCCCAAATTGCAATTCCTCTTCTATTCTTGAATAAACTTTATTTCTGGTAATGCTGGTGTACTGTTGGTGGGAATGAAAATTGTAGCCACTATGGAAAACAGTATGGAGTATCCTCAGAATATTAAAACTAAAATTACCATATGATCCAGCAATTCTACTTCTGGGTATTTATCTGCAGGAAACCAAATCACTGACTTGAAAAAAATACATGCACTCCTAAGATCGCTGCAGCATTATTTACAATTGCCAAGACATGGAAACAACCCAAGTGCACACGGATGAATGGACAAAGAAAATGTAAAGTAGATACTTAGGTGAATATTATTCAACCACTAAAACTTGAGGTCACTGTGCTAAGTAAAATAAGTCAGACAGAGAAAGATAAATATAGTATGATCTTATTTACATGTGGAATCCAAAACAAAAACAAAAACCAAACTTATAGATACAAAAACAGATTGGTGGGGGTTGTCCAAAATGGGTGAAGGGGGCTGAAAAGGCACAAACTTTCATTTACGAGACAAATAAGTTTAGGGAATGTAATGTACCTCAATATGGCATTATTATAGTTAATACTATGCTGTACATTGAACGTTGGCACAAAAGTAGATCTTAAAAGCTCTGATTGGCTGATCTCACAGCCAAGTTTTCTCAGTGCCCTGACTTTACCTACCCGAAATGACTGCCCCTTCAACTCTCAGAAGTCTGTCTCTTTATTTATTTTTTTTTTACTTTTGGCAATTCTGGATTTTCACTGCTGCCACAGGCTTTTCTCTAGTTGCAGGGAGTGGGAGCTACTCTCTACTTGAGGTGAGCGTGCTTCTTGTTGTAGTGCCTTCTCTTGTGGAACTCGGGCTCTAGGGCACACAGGCTTCAGTAGCTGTGGCATACGGGCTCAACAGTTGCAGCTCCGAGACACTGGAGCACAGGCTCCATAGTTGCGGCTCACAGGCTTAGCTGCTCCACAGCATGTGGGATCTTCCCAGATCAGGGATTGAACCCATCTCCTGCATTGGCAGGCGAACTCTTCACCACTGAGCTACCAGGGAAGCCCAGAGGTCTGTCTATTATAAAAAGCATATTGCTGAGTTTTCCCCCTTTTTATCCTGCTGACTGTTACTTTAATAGACTCCTGGTGTCTCCATTGTTTCAACCTCATTTACTGAATCTGAGTTGTCTTCCAATCTCCCACTGTCTCAGCATCTCTGGTCCTGACTCCACAAAGATATGTCATGTAAGAAGGATCCATGAAAAGCATGTATCCACATGAAAGGAGACCTCCTGATCTAAGACCTTCCCAGAAGCTGGGCGTCCTGAGATGAAGTGGCCTCTGGAGTTGCTAGATCTGCACCCTATCTTAGGGCCTCGCTGGTAGCTCAGCTGGTAAAGAATCCACCTGCAACACAGAAGGCGCCCGGTTTGATTTCCGGGGCGAGAAGATTCCCTGGAGAAGGGACAGGCTACCAACTCTAGTATTTTTTTCCTGGAGAATTCCATGGCTGGTCCATGGGTATCAAAGCGTCAGAGCAACTTCACTTCACCCTATCTTAACCCTCTGTTCTGAGCCGGGAAGGACTGAAGGATATCACAACCTTCAGAGATCAGCAGTAGCAGTGTGACAATGGAGCATTTTGATTCAGCTGATGGAAATGACAGCTTGGTATTCTCCAGACTCTGCTCTTTTCCAGGAAAAAGAGGATATGAACAGTTCTCTTGTATGTTTTCAGGATGTATTTCTTTCCTGCATTATTTTAAAAAACTATGCTGTACATTGAACGTTGGCACAAAAGTAGATCTTAAAAGCTCTGATTGGCTGATCTCACAGCCAAGTTTTCTCAGTGCCCTGACTTTACCTACCCGAAATGACTGCCCCTTCAACTCTCAGAAGTCTGTCTCTTTATTTATTTTTTTTTTACTTTTGGCAATTCTGGATTTTCACTGCTGCCACAGGCTTTTCTCTAGTTGCAGGGAGTGGGAGCTACTCTCTACTTGAGGTGAGCGTGCTTCTTGTTGTAGTGCCTTCTCTTGTGGAACTCGGGCTCTAGGGCACACAGGCTTCAGTAGCTGTGGCATACGGGCTCAACAGTTGCAGCTCCGAGACACTGGAGCACAGGCTCCATAGTTGCGGCTCACAGGCTTAGCTGCTCCACAGCATGTGGGATCTTCCCAGATCAGGGATTGAACCCATCTCCTGCATTGGCAGGCGAACTCTTCACCACTGAGCTACCAGGGAAGCCCAGAGGTCTGTCTATTATAAAAAGCATATTGCTGAGTTTTCCCCCTTTTTATCCTGCTGACTGTTACTTTAATAGACTCCTGGTGTCTCCATTGTTTCAACCTCATTTACTGAATCTGAGTTGTCTTCCAATCTCCCACTGTCTCAGCATCTCTGGTCCTGACTCCACAAAGATATGTCATGTAAGAAGGATCCATGAAAAGCATGTATCCACATGAAAGGAGACCTCCTGATCTAAGACCTTCCCAGAAGCTGGGCGTCCTGAGATGAAGTGGCCTCTGGAGTTGCTAGATCTGCACCCTATCTTAGGGCCTCGCTGGTAGCTCAGCTGGTAAAGAATCCACCTGCAACACAGAAGGCGCCCGGTTTGATTTCCGGGTCGAGAAGATTCCCTGGAGAAGGGACAGGCTACCAACTCTAGTATTTTTTTCCTGGAGAATTCCATGGCTGGTCCATGGGTATCAAAGCGTCAGAGCAACTTCACTTCACCCTATCTTAACCCTCTGTTCTGAGCCGGGAAGGACTGAAGGATATCACAACCTTCAGAGATCAGCAGTAGCAGTGTGACAATGGAGCATTTTGATTCAGCTGATGGAAATGACAGCTTGGTATTCTCCAGACTCTGCTCTTTTCCAGGAAAAAGAGGATATGAACAGTTCTCTTGTATGTTTTCAGGATGTATTTCTTTCCTGCATTATTTTACAATACAGTTGCAATGGGTTACTGGAAAAAACTGACTCAAAAATCATAGTGAGGAAAAACACAGCTACAAGATCAAAACCAGGGAAAACCTGAGATATGGCTAAGCAGAAACAGGTCCATACAGAGTTATAAAACTTCTGTTCAAATTTGAATATGATCTGGAGAAGAAAAAGCAAACAGACATAAAGTTTATCCCATAGCTTACACTGTTTATGAGGAAAAAGCTTATAATTCAGGAAAGAAAAAAGCTTTTCATTGGCACCCAGATCAAAAAGAAATCCAAAAAATTCCATAATTCTAATGATTTTTTAGGCTCAGTTTATTAAAAGTCTTTCTTGGCCATAGATAAAAAATTAAAATTATAGGGAAGAGTAATTTGAATAATTCTTTAAATGATCCAACATACATATTTTCTTCAGTTGAGAATTTTAAAGTTAAGCTAAAATATATATACTAATATTCTATGGCCAAATATTTTATAGTTCTGGTATTTCCATAACTCTTCATGTCTTTTTTTCATGATCTCAGAAGATATGGTATTCTTCATATTCTTATAAAATGACTCATTTTCCTCTACTATTATTTCTTTTTGTTTCCAACTCTAGAACCGTCACACTCCTGTATTGTAAATATTTCCCACTTCACTGCCTCTTTTTCCCTCAGTTCATATCTTTTCCATCCTGAAACACACACATGCGTGCACACACACACACACACACACACACACACACACAATTCTATTGGCGATATGATCATGTGGCTCATCCAGTTATTTCTCCTTTAGGCAAAGTGGTTTTCTGGGCCTAGATCAACTTGGGCTCAGGTCTTGGTTCGGTGACTTATAAATGCATGATTACAGGCAAGTGTTTTAATCTCTTTGGGCTTAGTTACATCATCTGTAAATGGGGATAATAATAGTACTTATCCCACAGGAATATTGGGAAGCATAAATGCATTCAGTAAGTGCTCCATAAATCATCAATATTATTAATAATTATTAGCCATATATGTCTTTCTTTTGTTAACTGTATTGATTGACCTGTTTTTTTTTAAGTTTAGCATGCCTCATTTGTGTTCACAAAATTAATCCTTCTCTTCAACAAACCTACCATAAACATTGTAATAAGGCAAAACTGGAAACAGTTTTTGTAATATAGAAATATACTGGAACTTCCTGGGTGAAAAAAGTTCTGATCACAATAAAAAAGAATTTGTAACTCTGCGTGGAGATGGTTGTTAACTAAACTTATTGTGGTGATCATTTAGCAATATATAAGTGTATCAAGCCATTATATTGTACACCTAAAACTAATACAATGTTATATCTCAATTATATCTCAAGGTTTATAATAAATATATAAACTAGCCAAATATTCTTATATATTTATTTCACATACCTTCATTTCCTGAGGATGAATTTCTGAAACTAGAAATCTTAAATCAAAGATCTGTCTATTATTAAGGTTTCTGACACATGTTGCCCAACGTACAAGAGCCTTCATTTTTCAAAAAACATCATTAACAGCTGGGATTAGAAGAACAATCTTTGCCAGCTTCACAGAGAAAATGAGCATCTCATTTGATGTTTAATATGCTTTAAAACTTGGTGAAAAATTTTGAATAATTCTTTAAATGATCCAACATACATATTTTCTTCAGTTGAGAATTTTAAAGTTAAGCTAAAATATATATACTAATATTCTATGGCCAAATATTTTATAGTTCTGGTATTTCCATAACTCTTCATGTCTTTTTTTCATGATCTCAGAAGATATGGTATTCTTCATATTCTTATAAAATGACTCATTTTCCTCTACTATTATTTCTTTTTGTTTCCAACTCTAGAACCGTCACACTCCTGTATTGTAAATATTTCCCACTTCACTGCCTCTTTTTCCCTCAGTTCATATCTTTTCCATCCTGAAACACACACATGCGTGCACACACACACACACACACACACACACACACACAATTCTATTGGCGATATGATCATGTGGCTCATCCAGTTATTTCTCCTTTAGGCAAAGTGGTTTTCTGGGCCTAGATCAACTTGGGCTCAGGTCTTGGTTCGGTGACTTATAAATGCATGATTACAGGCAAGTGTTTTAATCTCTTTGGGCTTAGTTACATCATCTGTAAATGGGGATAATAATAGTACTTATCCCACAGGAATATTGGGAAGCATAAATGCATTCAGTAAGTGCTCCATAAATCATCAATATTATTAATAATTATTAGCCATATATGTCTTTCTTTTGTTAACTGTATTGATTGACCTGTTTTTTTTTAAGTTTAGCATGCCTCATTTGTGTTCACAAAATTAATCCTTCTCTTCAACAAACCTACCATAAACATTGTAATAAGGCAAAACTGGAAACAGTTTTTGTAATATAGAAATATACTGGAACTTCCTGGGTGAAAAAAGTTCTGATCACAATAAAAAAGAATTTGTAACTCTGCGTGGAGATGGTTGTTAACTAAACTTATTGTGGTGATCATTTAGCAATATATAAGTGTATCAAGCCATTATATTGTACACCTAAAACTAATACAATGTTATATCTCAATTATATCTCAAGGTTTATAATAAATATATAAACTAGCCAAATATTCTTATATATTTATTTCACATACCTTCATTTCCTGAGGATGAATTTCTGAAACTAGAAATCTTAAATCAAAGATCTGTCTATTATTAAGGTTTCTGACACATGTTGCCCAACGTACAAGAGCCTTCATTTTTCAAAAAACATCATTAACAGCTGGGATTAGAAGAACAATCTTTGCCAGCTTCACAGAGAAAATGAGCATCTCATTTGATGTTTAATATGCTTTTTAAAACTTGGTGCAATTAAACTTTAAATGTGTTTTCAGGCCAATGGTATTACTTTTTTTATGAAGTGTCTGTTCAACCATGTCTGATTTTGACCTTTTCAATTATCAAAGCATTTGGTATAAGATTACCTTATTTTTAAAAAATCTCAACAACTAAACTAGTTTATTATGGCAAAAATTTCTATGTAAAATACTGAGAAATGTCAAGTTAAAACATAGCTATGCAGAGAGGGTTTTATGGGAAGAAAAATCTCTTTTTTGTAGATGATTTTAAATAATCAGAGGATGAGACTTTATTATTTTCATCTGAATTTGTTGGTCTCTATTAAATCTCCATTTTTAACAGATCTAATTTGCACATTTTTTCTAGTTAGCAATAATTTACAAATAGAATACATTAAGGTCTAAATAAATTTTGAACTGAAATATCTATCATTTAACATTATATAGTAAAATTTAAGAGTTTTTAAAAAATCAAATACTTTTCATAAAGTGCCAATAAATTTCAATAACACATCTGTTAAGAAAGAAGTTCCCTCAAGGGTCCAATGTAAAAGCACTTATTTACATGGTCAGTCTGTAATAGTTACATAATTATTTTTATTGGCACTAGAACGCAATTTCTATGCAAACAGAGCAAAGTATTACATTTGTGGGAAAAATGGTAATAACATAAGGTTAAAAAGACAAAATAGAAACATACAGGGAAGATGCATCACTAACGACACTATTTCGGCAGGAAGAAAGCACAAAATACTTTGTGGTCATTTCTAGTCAGAATCTCAGTAACTTAGTGAAAGTTGTCTCTAGCTAGAGACTAGTCCCATTTTCTCAAACCTAACTTTGTGTTGGCTAAAGCAGTGGACACTAAAACTCCTACATGGAGACAGGAAGACTTTGTCTGTGCATAATGTATTTTAGGACTGAGGAATCGGGATGAAAAACTAGTTAGTTAACGCCTCCACAGGGGTGACCTGCTGTGGAGAATACTCTGCAGCAGATTCTGGGGGTAACTCCACATGCAGCTTTCTTGGCCTTGGAGTGGCATCTGTCTCATATTTCCTGTGCTCCTGACATGAATTCTGAGGCAGTCCAAGGTCTGACTCCTAAATCCTTGACCACAGTTGACAGAAATGCTGACCCTAATTCTTTTTTTTTATTATTTCTTTTTAAAAAATTTATTATTTTTGTTTATTTGCATTGGTTTCTTTTTTTTTTTTTTTTTGAGTTGAGGCATGTGGGATCTAGTTCCCTAACCAAGGATCGAACCCGGGCCCCAGCACTGGGAGCTCAAAGTCTTAGCTACTGGGCCACCAGGGAAGTCCTAACCCTAATTCTTAATTGTTCATTTTGTCTGATGACTTGGACTCATCATTCTCCTTCTTAACCCAAACCTTGATACCTATTAATTCTGCAAAATGATTCAAAATTATGCAGTACTGGTCTTTTTTTTTTTTAATTTTATTTATTTATCTTTTGGGGTGTGGGGTGGGGAGGGAGGGGGATGGGCGGGCCACTTCTATTGATCTTTCATTTCTCTATTTTCATCCACCTTTGTTCTTTGGCTCCTGTGGGCCTCCCATCGCGGTGGCCTCTGTCGTCGCAGAGCGCCGGCTCTGGGCGCACGCACGCCAGAGCTCCGGCTCGGTAATTGGACACATCGGTCCAGCCGCTCCGCGGCACATGGAATCTTCCCAGGCTAGGGATAGAACTGGCGCCCCTTGCACTGCAAGGCAGTGTCCTTACCCACTGGACCACCAGGGGAAGCCCTGCAGTACTGGTCTTTAACCTCTGCACAGACATTTCTCTACACAAACCAAACCAGGTTTGGTTTCCAAAAAACTAAAAGATATAGAATATTAAAGAAAGACAGGATAGGGTAGGTTTGTTCAGCAGTTAAACTAACTGGTGGCTGCTTTAGAGGCAACTACAAAATGAACTGGTGAGTGCCTCAGAGACACTGATCTATAACGCCTCTGTCTGTGGCATCAAAGGCACTCTAT
Organism: Tragulus kanchil; assembly: GCA_022376925.1. Taxonomy (NCBI): domain Eukaryota; kingdom Metazoa; phylum Chordata; class Mammalia; order Artiodactyla; family Tragulidae; genus Tragulus; species Tragulus kanchil. The sequence goes on from JAIOJX010000026.1 coordinate 184,455,664, forward strand.
CACTACAAACGGCATCTTCACGTTGGGGTTGCACACATTAAAATTAGACTGTCATCATTTCCCCTCTGCAATCCCCAACATATTCACTTCTCATAAATAAACACTCAAAACATGAACACAAAAAGAAGGAAACCGAAATAACATAAGCATCTTTGTAAAAAAAAAAAAAAAGACAATAAATAACATCATTGATATCACAAAGGATTTTAGGAAAAGAAATATCAGACCAATTATGTTAATGTGCTTCAAAATGTAAAGAGAGGGGTTTCCCCGGTGGTCCAGTGGGTAAGGACACCACCTTGCAGTGCAGGGGACGTCGGTTCGATCCCTGGCCTGGGAAGATCCCACGTACCATGGAGCAGCTGGACTAATGTGTCCAACTACCACACCAGGGCTCTGGAGCGAGAGAAGCCACTGCGATGGGAGGTCCACACAGGCCAAGGAACAAAGATGGATGAAAACTAAATAAATGAAAGACCAATAGAAGCAGCCAAAACAAAAATGTAAAGAGACTTTATATTAACATAGCTATGTTATACCAAAAAACTTGAGTAGAGTAAGTTTTAAAAATTATATTTATAAATTATATTTCAGTTGCTAGAGTATTTGCACAGACAACTATTTTGTTTGCAATATCAACTCTATGAGTGAAATATTAATATACTCATTTTATCTTTAAACTTTTCTTTGACCCCATCATTTCCAACAGCATTCACTTATTCCCCTTTAGCTGCCTTCTTCCTATCTTGAGTATCATCTTGGTTCTTACTGCCACTCAGAACTAATTCTTCTTAGAAGAACTACATTGGAATAACTCACTCATCATGATTTGTAACCTCCTACCTTTCCAGTTCTTTATTCAATTATCCCCACCTATTTTTTAACTTTATGAGAATCTAGACCCTTTTGCCCTATCTACCCATCCTCATATCTTCACTTCCTTCTCTTAACGCTGAAAATCAGGATAAGTGATGAGATGAGGAAGAGGTATCAGAAATTCATGGAAAGAAGACCACAGAAAGAAGGTTAAGGTGAGGAAATAAGAGTATGGGGAGACTGAGTATGAGATAACTTTGAGATATAATTAGAGGAAATTTAGAATAACCAGATGGGTATATGGACCTAGAATTCAAAGAAGTCTGAGCTAGAGACATAAATAGGCCAGTGAAATGTGTGGCCTTGGAGTATATGCCCAACATATAATATAGAACAAAGAGAACAGCGCCTGGCACCCAGGATTGAAATGTTCTATTATTTAATAGCTAGTCAGCAAAGGATGACTCTGGGGGTTGGGGGGAGAAGAAGGTGAAAATTCAAAAAAGTATGAAGAAAGTTAGCTAGGGCCTGTGACATACAATTTAGCAGAAGAGAGTATTTCAAGGAAGAAAGTGAGGTCAACAATGTTAGATACTGCTGAGAATACAAGTAAAGGCAACTGAAAAATGTTCACTGAGATTAGCCAGGTCAAATGGAAGTCTATGTGTGATCTTCTTTTACGCTGTCAGAAATCATTATGGTCTTCTTCCTTTGGCTCTCTGCCTATGCCTTTATTCTACTTGTACTTTGAGAAACAGAAAGAGTAAGATTCTCACTGGAAGGTTTTGGATCTGGGGAGGTGGGCTGGGGGAGTGGACCTAGACAGAGGTGCAAAACAAGGCTTAAAGAAAAACAAAATGAGTAACTTAGACAAAAGCAGGGGGCCCCCACACCTACTATCAAAGACAAACAGCAGAATCTGGTACATACTGTATACCAAGGCAGCTTAGAAACTGGCTGACTGAGATGAAGACTGAAGAGAGAAGTATATACACTCTGTTTTAAACAACAAATAATGTATTTTCATTGTTTGTTCAGCCATAACCACTGGGGATTTTATCAGATTCTAGCGCATTCATTCTCCAGCTCATGCATAATATGGTACATTCTAAAGTCACAGAGTGCTTTTCTCAAATACGTAAACTCCAATGAGGAATAATGTGTAAAATCATCAAGCATCATTCTTGGTATTTAATAGGTATCTGGTTCATATTAATTGAATTTGAACCCTTATAAAATTATGCACTAATATGAAGACATATTGTTTTTGACCCACATATGCAGTAAAAATTTGATTACCTTGGATATCATCATTGAATGTGCAGTACCGATTCTGATATTTTTTCAGGAGCCGAAATGCATTTATATTGGCAAAATCTTCAAATTGAATAAGGCAGTTCATGCCATACCTATGGGACAAAATATTCACATTAGAAGAGATTAATGAAATAATGTTTAAAAATAAATCTTTAAAATTAGCCTATAGAAAAGGCAAAATATTATTTTCCTTTAAAGATCCTGTCTTGTTCTTGAGTACAAATGTGGCAATACAGCAAATTTAAGTTCAGAAAATTGGATGACTCTGGGGGTTGGGGGGAGAAGAAGGTGAAAATTCAAAAAAGTATGAAGAAAGTTAGCTAGGGCCTGTGACATACAATTTAGCAGAAGAGAGTATTTCAAGGAAGAAAGTGAGGTCAACAATGTTAGATACTGCTGAGAATACAAGTAAAGGCAACTGAAAAATGTTCACTGAGATTAGCCAGGTCAAATGGAAGTCTATGTGTGATCTTCTTTTACGCTGTCAGAAATCATTATGGTCTTCTTCCTTTGGCTCTCTGCCTATGCCTTTATTCTACTTGTACTTTGAGAAACAGAAAGAGTAAGATTCTCACTGGAAGGTTTTGGATCTGGGGAGGTGGGCTGGGGGAGTGGACCTAGACAGAGGTGCAAAACAAGGCTTAAAGAAAAACAAAATGAGTAACTTAGACAAAAGCAGGGGCCCACACACCTACTATCAAAGACAAACAGCAGAATCTGGTACATACTGTATACCAAGGCAGCTTAGAAACTGGCTGACTGAGATGAAGACTGAAGAGAGAAGTATATACACTCTGTTTTAAACAACAAATAATGTATTTTCATTGTTTGTTCAGCCATAACCACTGGGGATTTTATCAGATTCTAGCGCATTCATTCTCCAGCTCATGCATAATATGGTACATTCTAAAGTCACAGAGTGCTTTTCTCAAATACGTAAACTCCAATGAGGAATAATGTGTAAAATCATCAAGCATCATTCTTGGTATTTAATAGGTATCTGGTTCATATTAATTGAATTTGAACCCTTATAAAATTATGCACTAATATGAAGACATATTGTTTTTGACCCACATATGCAGTAAAAATTTGATTACCTTGGATATCATCATTGAATGTGCAGTACCGATTCTGATATTTTTTCAGGAGCCGAAATGCATTTATATTGGCAAAATCTTCAAATTGAATAAGGCAGTTCATGCCATACCTATGGGACAAAATATTCACATTAGAAGAGATTAATGAAATAATGTTTAAAAATAAATCTTTAAAATTAGCCTATAGAAAAGGCAAAATATTATTTTCCTTTAAAGATCCTGTCTTGTTCTTGAGTACAAATGTGGCAATACAGCATAAGTTCAGTAAATATTTACTCCATGCTTACTACAGAAAAAGCATTGAACTGGCATTATGACAAATTACAAACATGACAAAAATATGGTACCTGCAGTCAAGGAATTTAATAATTGAGACTAAGACATCTGAAACATACAGAAGTGCATGGAAAATAGTATAAAAGTCATATAAACAAGGGATAACAGATGCTGAGAAGACAGGTATGACTCCTGACTGGGCTCACAAACCAGGTGGCAAATGAACTGAATTTTAATCACATCATGATTTCAAAAGAAATGTAGTGTTCCACAGGCTGAGTAACTAGCAGAAGCAATGTAACTGAAGTGAAACTTGAGAAACAAAACAATCATTCACAAAACAGCGCGAAGCCCTACTTAGCCAAAATGCCATGCCTGGTACATGTAACGGTGAAGTGAAAGACAAGGTCAGAATTTTATGTTAGAAACCATAAAAATTCTTACCCAAGATTCTGGTGTTTGTTCTATAGCCATAGGCAAACATGGAAAAGCTCTGAGCTTCAAAGTCCACAGGAGAGATTTTTATTTCTGAAATTAATTTACTTGTTTGACTATTTTTATGATCATCCATAGCCTAGTCACCCAAGGCAAGGAAAATTACCACCACTGATACTCCAAGTACCTGAGAACTGCCATAGAAAGCCTTACAGGCAGGAACACCTTTGCTAGGTGTTTTAGAGAGGTAGGTCTCCAGTCTTGGCTGGACTCCCACTGTCACTCTATTTGTGATTCCTTTTATTTGTCCTTGGTCAGCTTCCACTCCTTTTGTGCCCAAAGACTACTTGCAATCTGAGCCAATCTTTTAAAATCCTGTCCTCTTCACTTGTCACCTACTTCCTGGCATAATGAGCACATAGTACATTATCACCCTTAACTATGTTCCCCCACAGCACCTCACATCTCTACTTAGCACTACTCTTCAGTCAACAAGGGGCTCCTCCTCCTCCTCCAGGTAACGCACCACCTGTGCCCACATTCTCACTCCTTCTTTCTCAATTAGCTCCCACTCATTTGTCTGGACAAGTCCCTTCCCCTTTATCGATGACTGATTCTGAGCTTCTCACTAGAGGGAGAAAGTTTTCTCTTGACCCCAAGCTTTCCAGTCCTTTCCATTTAATGTACATGAAGTATTTAGTTTACAGTTTACATTATCTCTCCAACCTCTGTCATTTACTTTTTGCCCTCATGACTCTACTAAAATTGCTGCTCTAAAATTAAAATGCTTCTGAACTAAAAAAATCCAAGGAACATTGTTTTCAATCCTTAACTGACCTGAGCTCTTTGCTGAATTGCCACTAATTCTGTTTCTTTTTTCTTGAAACTCTATTCCCTAGGCTTCTGTGATATCCTGCCTTCCTGTGCCTTCTCCAGAACCACTGATCATTTCTTCTTTCTCCCTTAAGGAATTCTTAGCATTCAAACATTGGCATTTCCCATGACTCTTTCCTTAGTCCACAGCATGGTATGATCCTAACAGACACAATCCTACTCATAGCTTAATCACCAGCTACATACAGTGACTCCCAAATGTGTGTTTCTAGTCTAATCCTGTGAACTTCAAACTTGCAACTTTATCACCTGGCTTATTTCACTTGAATAGACTTCAAATTGAAAAGTACAAAATTTAACTTATTATATTCCCAAAGTACCTATTAAATACTCAGCAAACATACGTTGGATGAAAATAATTATAAATACTTCCTCATTTGAGCCCAAGATACAGTTTTATAGATAAGGAAAGCCTTGGTGTCTGGTAAGCTGGAGAAGGGAGATTTGCATTCAGCTCTGCCAGATAATATGGAAGAGCCTGACATTTAAAGCAAACTTCAGGGCTTCCCTTGTGGCTCAGTGGATAAGGACCCATCTGCGAATGCAGGAGACACAAGTTCGATCCCTGAACCAGGAAGATCCCATATACCGCAGAGCAACTAAACCCACACATCAACAAAGACCCAGCACAGCCATAAATAAATAAAAGTTTAAAAATAAATAAATAAAGCAAACTTTAAATCCATGATTGATTCCTTTCTGTTATACTGTATGTTATTATATATACCTTTAAGCATGTACCTTTGAATAATGCCAAGTTCTAAAACTAAAAATAAGGGGCCATATAACAGACAAGTTTTGTAAAATTTAATCAGGAAAACTAGTGCAAAGCCTGAATAGGTTTTAGAAGCTAATTTTATTGCAAACCAACTGCTAATAAAAAGCTGCTAAGCACAAATTTGGTTTTACAATGTTCATTACAGTCCAACCATTTTACGGTGAAGTCCATCTTCTAAAAACTTAAACCAACACCTTCTTATAAATCACCTACTATATTTCCAACTCAAATCACTTATTGAAACTCAATCATCTTCACAGAACATTTTCAAAGCTAAGCAGACTCTTGACTCTCAACCTCAACAATTTTTTCTATGATGAAAAACATACACCTCCATGTCTCAGAGATCAAAAGATTACAGCTGTTTTACTTTACTGTTATTTATTTTTTAACCCATTATATTCATTTAACTACTATTTCGATAATTTCTACTATTTAAATACTATAGTGATCAAAGAAATTATTCTTGCTCCTACCAGGACTGCAAAAGTCTATTGATATTTCAGTTTCCCCTTGTTTCCCTCAAGCAGTTGACACAGAGCCACCAAATTTTTATAACAACTTCCTCCAGCTACTTCCTTGCTCAAAATTCAGAGTGGAATTCTCTGATGACTACACCCAAATTCCTTAAACTTGAGGATCTATAATTAAATATTATTTTTCCCATCGCCTTTTCTCTCCTGTACTGCAGGGTAAGACCCTTCCCATGCACCACTTTTCTCCTCTCTCAAACATGCCATGTCCTCCTCCTCACATCTTTTTTTTTCTTTAATTTTTATTGGAGTATAGTTGCTTTACAATGTTGTGTTAGTTCTGTTGTACAGTGAAATGAATCCATGATAAGCGTATGTATTAATACATCCCCTCTTTCTCCTTTGATTTCCTCATTTTCATTACCACAGAGCAGCAGTAGAGCTCCCCCATGTCTTTATTAAGGCACTGCCATTGTAAATCACTGTTACTCTTGAATTAATAAATATTTTCTATTCATCAATTACGTTGGGTGTAAAAATGCTGATGTGTAGATATCTCATCTACTAAAGGGTTCTTAAGAGATGTAAAACTTTCCAACAGTATTACTTCAGTAGAGAAAAGATCAAGGGAATATAAAATGTAAGCAAAGATTTATTTCATTCAATAAGAATAAATTACTGCTTAGTAATCTGCACTGCTGAATACTATGGCCATCAGTGGCTTTGAATGTTGCATCAGAGTAGTGCTCAATCAGGCAATCATGCTCAGTCCTGTCCGACTCTGCGATCCTGTGGACTGAAGCCCGCCAGACTCCTCAGTTCATGGACTTTTCCAGCCAAGAATATTGCATCAGAGTAGGCTTTGCCTTTTATTTGCTCAAATTCCAGAAGCTTTATTATTTTCATTTTTCAAACTAGTTCAAAAAAGTATAATCTTTCCATTATTTAAATAGACATGACTTTTTCTAGTCTTTATGAGTCTTCTATTTAGCAAAGAAACTAAATCAAGTTCATGTTACTTTTTAAAGAGTTGGCACCAAATAGGTTATAGAAGTTTTCAGTATCAGTAGTTTCTATTAAAAAAATAAGTATAAAATCTTTTATCAAAAGATTATAAATAGCAGTTTTTCCTTGTTTCCCTCAAGCAGTTGACACAGAGCCACCAAATTTTATAACAACTTCCTCCAGCTACTTCCTTGCTCAAAATTCAGAGTGGAATTCTCTGATGACTACACCCAAATTCCTTAAACTTGAGGATCTATAATTAAATATTATTTTTCCCATCGCCTTTTCTCTCCTGTACTGCAGGGTAAGACCCTTCCCATGCACCACTTTTCTCCTCTCTCAAACATGCCATGTCCTCCTCCTCACATCTTTTTTTTTCTTTAATTTTTATTGGAGTATAGTTGCTTTACAATGTTGTGTTAGTTCTGTTGTACAGTGAAATGAATCCATGATAAGCGTATGTATTAATACATCCCCTCTTTCTCCTTTGATTTCCTCATTTTCATTACCACAGAGCAGCAGTAGAGCTCCCCCATGTCTTTATTAAGGCACTGCCATTGTAAATCACTGTTACTCTTGAATTAATAAATATTTTCTATTCATCAATTACGTTGGGTGTAAAAATGCTGATGTGTAGATATCTCATCTACTAAAGGGTTCTTAAGAGATGTAAAACTTTCCAACAGTATTACTTCAGTAGAGAAAAGATCAAGGGAATATAAAATGTAAGCAAAGATTTATTTCATTCAATAAGAATAAATTACTGCTTAGTAATCTGCACTGCTGAATACTATGGCCATCAGTGGCTTTGAATGTTGCATCAGAGTAGTGCTCAATCAGGCAATCATGCTCAGTCCTGTCCGACTCTGCGATCCTGTGGACTGAAGCCCGCCAGACTCCTCAGTTCATGGACTTTTCCAGCCAAGAATATTGCATCAGAGTAGGCTTTGCCTTTTATTTGCTCAAATTCCAGAAGCTTTATTATTTTCATTTTTCAAACTAGTTCAAAAAAGTATAATCTTTCCATTATTTAAATAGACATGACTTTTTCTAGTCTTTATGAGTCTTCTATTTAGCAAAGAAACTAAATCAAGTTCATGTTACTTTTTAAAGAGTTGGCACCAAATAGGTTATAGAAGTTTTCAGTATCAGTAGTTTCTATTAATAGAAGTAAAAGGATTAGTCTAGTCAAACCAAGATTTTTCAAAGAACTCATTTAGTATTATAAAACATAAACATATGTTACTCTTTTGGATAAATTCCCAAATACAAGCAGCAGTTTAAACCATCTTTAATTATGTAAGTTACAGTTTACTCAGTTTTTCTTCATATTCATTTGCCCCTCTTCTGAAACTATATTCTACAGTTACCTAAGAAAACACATTCCTATAAAACTATTTTTTTCCATCAGCATTTTAAAATTCTGTTCCTTATTCTTTCTTCTTTTCTTTCTTCCAAAATCAGTTTGGTAATGTTAATTATGTGCTCAGAAGACTTTCTACAGTAGCCCTTTAGGTCTTCAAGAGAACTAATATTTTAGTCCAAATAAGCAGCATTAGAAAATTCCCATATGAGCAAATAAGACTAACAAGATACGAATTAATAAGAAGTTAACAGTCTAATGGTTCCACTGACAGTATCTTATTGATAAAATTTCCAGTACTCTCCACACTTCCCCTAGACCTGTCTTCCCTGTCTTCCACCAACTCCTTTCCCAGTACACAATCTGTTCTTCATTTGGTCATTCCTTTCCTTCAAGTTAATTCTTCCTAGCTTCACCTCTGTATTCTCACACAAGTTACTTCAGCTGGATGTCCCCGTAGGGAAACCAAGGAGGATTCTCTGGGATTCCTGGGCACAAAAGTCTTCCTGTCTCTCATTTCTTGATTGTAAAGAATAGCCTTCAAACTCCATCAACTTCCCTGAGTTCCAAAGGGCACTTTTCACTTCTTGTTAATATTATGCCTATAATTCAAAGACAGTCTGAGGACTTTCCTGGTGGCTCACTGGTAAAGAATCCACCTGTCAATGCAGGAGATACAAGTTTGATCCCTGATCCAAGAGGATCTCACATGCCATGGAGCAACTAAACCCATGTGCCACAATAATTGAGCCTGTGCTCTAGAATCTGGAAGCCGCAACTACTGAAGCCCACATGCCCTAGGGCCCATGCTCCACAACAAGATAAGGCACCACAACAAGAAAAGCCACTGCAACAAGAGGCCTGTGCACTGCAATTACAGAGTAGCCCCTATTCATCACAACTAGAGAAAAGCCCACAGAGCAAAAACCAACACAACCAAAAATAAATACATAAAATTATTGTAAAAACAGAAGTCTCAAAACATCACATCCTGATATCACAAAGCTATATAATGCCATTTGAAAAAACTCTTTAGCTATCCTGATTAAAAATTACTAGGGCGTTACTGCTGGCTCAGACAGTAAAGATTCTGTCTGCAATGCAGGAAACCCAGGTTCAATCCCTGAGTTTGATCCATCCTGGGTCAGGAAGATCCCCTGGAGGAGGAAATGGCAACCCATTCCAATAGTCTTGCCTAAAAAATTCCATGGACAGAGGAGCCCAGTGGGCTATAGTTCATGGGGTCACAGAGAGGCAGCCATGACTGAGCTACTAACACACAAAAGTTAAGAGTGGGTAAAAGTGTCTCCATGGTTATAAACTGTTACCTTAGGGGAAAAAAAAAAAAAAAAAAAAACACCTTAGCAGAGAAGCAAAGTTTGTGGTAGCAACTGATTACCCCAAACATTAAGTATCAGTCAAGGATCATCCGGGGCTCATGATGGCTCCTTCCCCACTTCTCTGCTTTCTAAGCAGCCCTTCAGACAGTAAAGGCAGGATGTTTTCAGACAGTGTCTTCCTATGGTTTGTTCCTGATGTGTCATGTACTGTGGTCCAGCAGCTCCAGATGCTCTGTTATAATGTTCTGAAGCCCCAGAACCTTGTGGTTACAGAATGTGAGGGGGGAATCAGAGCCTTCTCAGTTCTATTCCCGGACCTACTACTTACTTGGCCCCGTGGTTTGGGGCTGTTTCCAATTTCTCTGTGGTTAAAATGAAATCCCCACAATATGGTTTGCCTTCAGTGTTTAGGACACAATGTGGTCAGGCTATAAATTTATAATGTTTCTAAGTGAAATTTGGGAATAGGCATAGGCAGTAAAGAAGTACACGAGATACCTTGTCATTTTACAGAAGGATATTTTAGATTTTGTTCCTTGGAGAAGACCGCCTACCAGTTTTCATTTCAGGAATTTTCTCTACCTGGTAGTTAACTCTGATTTGAGTCCTAAAGATTTAGAGAGGCATCCTGAATTCATTCTGTGATACAAGCATCTTGCATCATATAATGAAAGAAAGCCATAGAAAGGATATTTTGTTCCAGATTGAACCCGCCTTGTCACTATGAAATTATAAGCAGTGGAACACAAGGACGCTAGCCAGTTGGATTCTACATGACTATGAAAAGAACCTACTATTTCATGATCAAAATATCACATAAAACAGTAGGTGTACACATGGCTTTAGAAGTTCACAGAAATACCACCCATAAAATTAATGTGCAAAAACTGCAGAGAACTTTCTCTCGTGGCACTGTTAAATTAGACAAAACCCTTATTAGAGTTGACAGCACTTACTAAGTCCCAGACATAGTGGTCCACACTATATGGGAATTATCTCATTTAACTCTCTCAGCCACTCAATGAGGAAGGCAGTTATTATCCATTTTACAGATGAAGAAACTGGAGCTCAGAGGGATTTGGGCCACTGTTGAGTTCATGCTGCTGATAGCTGGTATGATCTGGGCTGAACCACAGGGCCCACGGTTTTAACTGCTTTATATGCTGGCTTCCACAGAGCACCAGTGTCAGCATCAAGTAAGTGCTTTCTTTAGAAAGAAAGGGACTGCACTGATAAAATAGGGAGCTACAATTTTATCATTAAAAAACTAACATTTTAACATAATGCATTTGCATGCATTTAGTACAGGAGGTTATTTTTGTATTAGAAAGTGTATGGGCACTTTCTAAACATTAGTTTAGAAACATTAGTTTTTCTTTGAAAAACATTAGTTTTTCTTTGATTACAAACTATCAAGAAGTCATTGTAACCAGGTTGACTAAGCATATTTTGATTTAATCTTTTTTTTTTTTTTTTTAGGATTTATCACCTGAGGCGAAGAGCTGATTCTATGGAAAAGACCCTGATATTGGAAAAGATCGACGGCAGGAGGAGAAGGGGTGACAGAGGATGAGATGGTTGGATGGCATCATCAACTCAATGGATATGACTCTGAGCAAACAATGGGATATAGCAAAGAACAGGGGAGCCTGGTGTGCTGCAGTTCACAGGGAAGCAGAGTTGGACATGACTCAGTGACTGAACAATGAACAGTTATGAATGTCACATCATAAGCATTCAATATCCAAAGCATTTTAGCTTTGATGGGCACCTTATAGACAAAGGTATTCCAAATTACTCATTTTCAATAATGCAACTGAGCAACTTGAGTAACAAACAGAAAACATGGATCTTGCTCTCAAAATGCTGATGGTCTCATTGGGAAGATAAAAGATACAAGTAGATAATTTATAGAGGGTTCAAGTTAAAAGCAAAATCAGTAGTACACCAAGAGATCACTACAGGATTTAGGGAAGACAATATGAATTAGGTTGAGCCTTAAACTAGGCCCTTGGGTAACATGCCAGTGAGAAAGAGAGTGAAGTGGGGAATAAAACTACAGAGGACTCAGTTTGTGCTGAAGGGCCCTGAGGACAGTAGTTTGAGGAACTTCAGAAGATCAACACCGCTGCTGAGTTTCAGATTATGAATAGTCCTGAATGCTAGGATAAATTGTTTGAAGTTGACTGAAGTTCTTTTTTTTTGAAAGCAAGGATTTTTTTTTTTTTTTTTTGCCTCTTAAGTCATTTAGTTTTCATCCATCTTTGTTCTTCAGCCTGTGTGAGCCTCCCATTGCAGTGGCCTCTCTTGTTGTAGAGCACCGGTTCTGGGCACATGTGCCCCAGTGTGCAATCGGACACAGTGTGCCCCATGTGCCCGGCCTGCAATCGGACACACCGGCCCAGTCGCTCCTCAACACACAGGATCTTCCCAGGCTAGGGATTGAACCAGTGCCCCCTTCACTGCAAGGCAAACTCGTTACCCACTGGACCACCAGGGAAGCCCCCGAAGTTCTCTTTGGCTAACAATTATTCAAGTTTAATTGTTCCTTGTCGGTAAGAATTAGAACAGAAATGTATTCACTCCTTTGTTACCCTACTGTAATTCGGCTCCAGTTCCTACCACTTCATTTCTGTATTATTTTCTAACACTTAGATAATAGTTGTCACTTCTCTTATCATTTTTTTTGTTATATTTTCTGGTACCTAATTATTCTCTGTGATACTGGAAATTATAAACATTTCTTTCCTACTATAATCATTCTTGTATCAAGCTCACCCATTCTTGGGGATTCACTAATCATCTTTAGGTGAATAACTTCTAAATCTATAATCTCTGTTGCTAATCCTTCAAAGAAACTCCAACTCTATGTTGTCAATATGACAGGAAGAATAACATGCAGAAATGTTATATTATGAACTGTTTTTTAATGAGGAATAAATACATATATGATAATATTTTAGTATGTTGTCAATCATTCTTACTGTTAGAGTATCAGAAGTATGGATAGTATCAAAAAATTCACAACTTTTTAACATTAAGGATAAACAATGAATCATCAACAAAATGGAATTATTTTCTTTGGTCGTTATCCATGTCTCAGAAAACAATAGAAGGATTTGTTAAAACTTAAGTTCCTTAAAATTCAACAAATTCTGAAACTGAATTTATAACTAAAATTTATATTTAGTATATCTTACTCAAAACATTTCAGAATTACATCTTGCTTCCAAAATCAGTGAAATCATTTCTCTAATGATTCTAATTTAATATACATATATTCAACTCCTAGAAATTCTGAAGTTTTTTCCTTACACAAGAATATCAAAATACTATAGACAGGGCTTCCTGGTGGTCCAGTGGGTAAGGACACTGCCTTGCAGTGCAAGGCGCCAGTTCGATCCCTGGCCTGGGAACATTGGGGGTGCCGATGCAATCGGACACAGTGTGCCCCATGTGCCCGGCCTGCAATCGGACACACCGGCCCAGTCGCTCCTCAACACACAGGATCTTCCCAGGCTAGGGATTGAACCAGTGCCCCCTTCACTGCAAGGCAAACTCGTTACCCACTGGACCACCAGGGAAGCCCCCGAAGTTCTCTTTGGCTAACAATTATTCAAGTTTAATTGTTCCTTGTCGGTAAGAATTAGAACAGAAATGTATTCACTCCTTTGTTACCCTACTGTAATTCGGCTCCAGTTCCTACCACTTCATTTCTGTATTATTTTCTAACACTTAGATAATAGTTGTCACTTCTCTTATCATTTTTTTTGTTATATTTTCTGGTACCTAATTATTCTCTGTGATACTGGAAATTATAAACATTTCTTTCCTACTATAATCATTCTTGTATCAAGCTCACCCATTCTTGGGGATTCACTAATCATCTTTAGGTGAATAACTTCTAAATCTATAATCTCTGTTGCTAATCCTTCAAAGAAACTCCAACTCTATGTTGTCAATATGACAGGAAGAATAACATGCAGAAATGTTATATTATGAACTGTTTTTTAATGAGGAATAAATACATATATGATAATATTTTAGTATGTTGTCAATCATTCTTACTGTTAGAGTATCAGAAGTATGGATAGTATCAAAAAATTCACAACTTTTAACATTAAGGATAAAAAATGAATCATCAACAAAATGGAATTATTTTCTTTGGTCGTTATCCATGTCTCAGAAAACAATAGAAGGATTTGTTAAAACTTAAGTTCCTTAAAATTCAACAAATTCTGAAACTGAATTTATAACTAAAATTTATATTTAGTATATCTTACTCAAAACATTTCAGAATTACATCTTGCTTCCAAAATCAGTGAAATCATTTCTCTAATGATTCTAATTTAATATACATATATTCAACTCCTAGAAATTCTGAAGTTTTTTCCTTACACAAGAATATCAAAATACTATAGACAGGGCTTCCCTGGTGGTCCAGTGGGTAAGGACACTGCCTTGCAGTGCAAGGGGCGCCAGTTCGATCCCTGGCCTGGGAACATCCTGTGTGCCGTGGAGCGGCTGGACCGATGTGTCCAATTACCAAGCCGGAGCTCTGGCGCGCATTCACGCAGACCCAGTGCGCTGCGACGACAGAGACCACTGCGATGGGAGGCCCACACGGGCCAAGGAACAAAGATGGATGAAAACAGATAAATGAAAGACCAATAGAAGTGGCCTGCCTGCCCCCTCCCTCCCCCCCCCCAAAAATACTATAGGCAATTTCTATTTAGTGTTATACCTTATACACTAGCAGTCAAGTTCTATTATGCCTTCTTCTCACATACTTTTCATAGTATTTGTTATTCTTTCTGGTCTAAGTGCCTCAACTCAAGTCTAGGTTTTTCGGACCACGTCACTGTAATAGTTGGACCACATTACTGTAATAATACCACCATCTCTTGGCTAGACTCCTTGCTTTTATTTCCCTATAGAAACCGGTTTACACGGTAAGAAAAAAAATTGTGTTCATCCTTTTTTTTTTTGTTTTTTTTTTTTTGTTTTTTTTTTTTTAATGCTAAGCATGCATTGTGAAGAACACAAACTCAGTTGGCTTTTTTTTAAATTTTGGCCTCTTTTATGGTTGTTTATTTCTTTATTTTCATCCGTCTTTATTCTTTGGCCTGTGTGGGCCTCCCATCACAGTGGCCTCTCTTGTTGCAGAGCACCAGTTCTGGGTGCATGTGCTTCAGAGTGCTGGCTTGCAATTAGACACACCAATCTAGCCACTCCATATCAAAAATTCACAACTTTTAACATTAAGGATAAACAATGAATCATCAACAAAATGGAATTATTTTCTTTGGTCGTTATCCATGTCTCAGAAAACAATAGAAGGATTTGTTAAAACTTAAGTTCCTTAAAATTCAACAAATTCTGAAACTGAATTTATAACTAAAATTTATATTTAGTATATCTTACTCAAAACATTTCAGAATTACATCTTGCTTCCAAAATCAGTGAAATCATTTCTCTAATGATTCTAATTTAATATACATATATTCAACTCCTAGAAATTCTGAAGTTTTTTCCTTACACAAGAATATCAAAATACTATAGACAGGGCTTCCCTGGTGGTCCAGTGGGTAAGGACACTGCCTTGCAGTGCAAGGCGCCAGTTCGATCCCTGGCCTGGGAACATCCTGTGTGCCGTGGGCGGCTGGACCGATGTGTCCAATTACCAAGCCGGAGCTCTGGCGCGCATTCACGCAGACCCAGTGCGCTGCGACGACAGAGACCACTGCGATGGGAGGCCCACACGGGCCAAGGAACAAAGATGGATGAAAACAGATAAATGAAAGACCAATAGAAGTGGCCTGCCTGCCCCCTCCCCCCCCAAAAATACTATAGGCAATTTCTATTTAGTGTTATACCTTATACACTAGCAGTCAAGTTCTATTATGCCTTCTTCTCACATACTTTTCATAGTATTTGTTATTCTTTCTGGTCTAAGTGCCTCAACTCAAGTCTAGGTTTTTCGGACCACGTCACTGTAATAGTTGGACCACATTACTGTAATAATACCACCATCTCTTGGCTAGACTCCTTGCTTTTATTTCCCTATAGAAACCGGTTTACACGGTAAGAAAAAAAATTGTGTTCATCCTATTTTTTTTTGTTTTTTTTTTTTTGTTTTTTTTTTTTTAATGCTAAGCATGCATTGTGAAGAACACAAACTCAGTTGGCTTTTTTTTAAATTTTGGCCTCTTTTATGGTTGTTTATTTCTTTATTTTCATCCGTCTTTATTCTTTGGCCTGTGTGGGCCTCCCATCACAGTGGCCTCTCTTGTTGCAGAGCACCAGTTCTGGGTGCATGTGCTTCAGAGTGCTGGCTTGCAATTAGACACACCAATCTAGCCACTCCATAGCGTGTGAGATCTTCCCAGGCCAGGGATTGAACCAGTACCCCTTGCACTGCAAGGAGGACTCTCTACCCACTGGACCACCAGGGAAGTCTTGTTCATCCCATTTTAAAGCAGGTCTGCGGGGCTTCCCTGGTGGTCCAGTGGGTAGGGACACCGCCTTGCAGTGCAAGGGGCGCCGGTTCGATCCCTGGCCTGGGAAGATCCCACGTGCCGCGGAGCGGCTGGACGGATGTGTCCAATTACCGAGCTGGAGCTCCGGGGCGCAAGCGCCCAGAGCCGGCGCTCTGCGACAACAGAGGCCACCGTGATGGGAGGCCCACAAGAGCCGAAGAACAAAGACAGATGAAAATAGAGAAATGAAAGACCAATAGAAGTGGCCCACCCACTCCCCTCCCTCCCCAACCCGCCCCCCTCAAAATAAATAAATAAATAAATGTTTAAAGCAGGTTTGTTATCTAAACTTATATCTCCTTATTCTCAAAAAGAAATCTTATCCTTCCTTTCTTCCCTTATTTACTCATTTGTTAAATAATATACCAAGCATCTACTCATGCTAATCCTCAGTCATGCAGTGATGTCCAATTCTTTGTGACCCCATGAACTGTAGCCTGCCAGGCTTCCCTGTCCATGGAATTCTCCAGGCGAGAATGCTAGAGTGGGTTTTTCCATTTCCTCCTCCAGAGGAGCAGCTACTAGGGATAAAGAATTGTTCTAGGTGCTGTTGACACATTCCTGCCCTCATAGAGTTTATAATCTTATTGCAGGAGTAGGAGATTGTAAGTAGGAGATTATAATGTAGTGTGATAAGTGCTGTAATATAGGAAATTCAGGATTTCAAAACAGATCAGAGGCACCTACCAAGAATTAAGAGGATTAGCAAAGGCTTTCTGGAAGAAGTCAAAGGCTGAAGGCTGAATAGGAGCTTATCAAGTTAAGAGGAAGGGGAAGAATTTACGAGGAATAGGGAACATGCTCAAAGGCCCAAAGTGAAATAAATTAATGGCATATTTCAAGAATCGAAATAAATTAAACATGATTAAATCATAAAGTCTGACAGAAAAAGAGACAAGAATTAAGCAGGGGGAGATTACACAGGTTCTCTAACCTGTGGTAAGGGTTTGGATCTGATCCTATTAATAGGATAGGACATTAAACAGGAGAGCAACATGGTCAATTTACATTTTAGACAAACTCTGTCTGATCAGGGTGAAGAATGGTATAAAGAGGGGCAGGACCAGGGCTTCCCCTGGTGGTCCAGTGGGTAAGGACACCGCCTTGCAGTGCAAGGGGCGCCGGTTCGAGCCCTGGCCTGGGAAGATCCCACGTGCCAAGGAGCAGCTGGACCAATGTGTCCAATTACCGAGCCGGAGCTCTGGAGCACATGCGCCCAGAGCCGGAGCTCTGTGACAACAGAGGCCACTGCCATGGGAGGCCCACAGGAGCCAAAGAACAAAGACGGATGAAAATAGAGAAATGAAAGACCAATAGAAGTGGCCCGCCTGCTCCCCTCCCTCCCCAACCCAACCCTCGCCCAAAAATAAATAAATAAATAAATCTTTAAAAAAAAAAAAAAAAAAAGAGGGGCAGGACCAGATGTAGGAAGCTTTCTGAAGAGGCTGCCACTAAATACCAGGCCTGCATCTGGGGTGAGACTGGGGATGGGGAGAACCACGTGACTTTGAGAAACATTCAGCAGACAGAAGAGACTCAAGAGAAGAAGCAGGTACTGTATATCATGAGTTCCGCTTTGGATACCCTGCTTTGCAGCAACCTCAGAGGTGTGCAAGCAGTTGAAGTTGTTGTGAAAAGTTAAGGTGTGTGATTTCAGGATGTCAGGATTTGAGCAGCTGCTCCTGAAGATAAGGTCCATGATGCAGCCATAAGTGGGAGTCTAAAGTGGTATGGGTCACAGGTCATTAGAAATGAAGATCCTAAGAACAAGAAAGTCCCCCAAAGCATCATGCACATGGAAATGAAAGTCAATGGAGAGCAAGGCTTTGAAAACGGGTAAAAATTAGAGGTGGGTAGAAGAGAGAGATAAGATAAACCCAACTGACACAAACTTCAAAGACAGTGGGGAGAAGCTTACATAAGGATGAAGGAAGAACAGTCTGAAAGGGACAGGGGGTGAAGGTACTGATCTCACCTCCTAACCCTAAAATACTCTGTGGACCAGCAAGCTCTATTTGAAAGCACTGAAGTTCAATGTTTGTTCAGTGGCTAAGACTCCACACTCCTAATGCAGAGGACCCAGGTTTGATCCCTGGTCAGGGAACTAGATCCCACATGTCATAACTAAGACCTGGCACAGCCAAATAAATAAAAATAAAATTCTTAAAAAAAAGAAAGAAAGATTGGAAGAGTGGAGGTCTTAAATAAAAGCCATAATTCAGGAAAGCAGGAAGGTAAAGGAAACATCCAGTATTAAGTTAGCGAGCCGTAGCAAGAAACAGGTTTCCGAAGGCAGAGTGAAAGTTTTGGACAATGACAGATTTTACCTTCTTGGGCTCCAAAATCACTGGTGACAGTGACTTCAGCCATGAAATTAAAAGATGCTCCTTGGAAGAAAAGCTATGACAAAGCTAGCCAATGTATTAAAAAGTGGAGACATCACTTTGCCTACAAAGGTCTGTATAGTCAAAGCTGTGGTTTTTCCAGTAGTCATGTATGGATGTGAGAAATGGACCATAAAGAAGGCTGAGTGCTGAAGAACTGATACTTCTGAACTGTGGTGCTGGAGAAGACTCTTGAGTCCCTTGGACAGCAGGAAATCAAACCAGTCAATCCTAAAGGAAATCAACCCTGAATACTGACTGGAAGGACTGAAGATAAAGCTGAAGCTCCAATACTTTGGTCACCTGATTCGAAGAGTCAACTCAGTAGAAAAGACCCGGATGCTGGGAAAGATTGAAGGTAAAAGGAGAAGTGGGGGACAGAGGATGAGATGGTTAGATATCATCACCGACTCAATGGACATGAATTTGAGCAAATTCAGAAAGATAGTGAAGGACACAGGAATCTGGCGAGCTGCACTCCCATCGGGTCCCAGAGTCAGACATGACTTAGTGACTGAACAACAACAATGTCCAGAGGCCATATGATGTGCAAAGGTGGAATGAGAGGAGGTAGGTTTTGAAAACGGGAAAATTTAAGAAGAGAGAGATAAGATAAACCCAACTGACACAAACTTCAAAGACAGTGGGAGAAGCTTACATAAGGATGAAGGAAGAACAGTCTGAAAGGGACAGGGGGTGAAGGTACTGATCTCACCTCCTAACCCTAAAATACTCTGTGGACCAGCAAGCTCTATTTGAAAGCACTGAAGTTCAATGTTTGTTCAGTGGCTAAGACTCCACACTCCTAATGCAGAGGACCCAGGTTTGATCCCTGGTCAGGGAACTAGATCCCACATGTCATAACTAAGACCTGGCACAGCCAAATAAATAAAAATAAAATTCTTAAAAAAAAGAAAGAAAGATTGGAAGAGTGGAGGTCTTAAATAAAAGCCATAATTCAGGAAAGCAGGAAGGTAAAGGAAACATCCAGTATTAAGTTAGCGAGCCGTAGCAAGAAACAGGTTTCCGAAGGCAGAGTGAAAGTTTTGGACAATGACAGATTTTACCTTCTTGGGCTCCAAAATCACTGGTGACAGTGACTTCAGCCATGAAATTAAAAGATGCTCCTTGGAAGAAAAGCTATGACAAAGCTAGCCAATGTATTAAAAAGTGGAGACATCACTTTGCCTACAAAGGTCTGTATAGTCAAAGCTGTGGTTTTTCCAGTAGTCATGTATGGATGTGAGAAATGGACCATAAAGAAGGCTGAGTGCTGAAGAACTGATACTTCTGAACTGTGGTGCTGGAGAAGACTCTTGCGAGTCCCTTGGACAGCAGGAAATCAAACCAGTCAATCCTAAAGGAAATCAACCCTGAATACTGACTGGAAGGACTGAAGATAAAGCTGAAGCTCCAATACTTTGGTCACCTGATTCGAAGAGTCAACTCAGTAGAAAAGACCCGGATGCTGGGAAAGATTGAAGGTAAAAGGAGAAGTGGGGGACAGAGGATGAGATGGTTAGATATCATCACCGACTCAATGGACATGAATTTGAGCAAATTCAGAAAGATAGTGAAGGACACAGGAATCTGGCGAGCTGCACTCCCATCGGGTCCCAGAGTCAGACATGACTTAGTGACTGAACAACAACAATGTCCAGAGGCCATATGATGTGCAAAGGTGGAATGAGAGGAGGTGGGTTTATGGCAAGGTGAAAGTCGAATCCTGGTATCTATGAGTCGAGCAGCACAGACTCAAATCCCCAGGGCAGCTCTGACTCTAACGAACAGATCTCTGCTTCAACAGGCCACTGTGTTTTGATCCTCCATTTCTAGTGTGAATGCATTCCCATACCCAGAATGTCTTTATATAAAAGATGCAGAAATTTAGAAAATGCTTTTATAAACTGTCTGCAAACTTACCATAGAGATTTAAAAGTCTCCTTAAATGCATGTTCCAGTAAATACCTTACCCCCAACCTCAATCATGTCATTTATTTCTGCAGTTTGAATCACTAAATCTGTCTGTCTCCTTCCCAATTTAGTTCAGATTAAATTGTTTATTTCTAAAAGCCAACAACTTCCACAAAACACTAGGAATCAAGTATTGAGCAGCAAAGAGAACTGTATGTGATTTTGCTGCAGATTATCAGAGTCATAAAAGTTTCAAGCTATAAAAGTCCATGGAGACCATTTAACAACAAGGAATGCCCATGAAGGTTGTTAAATAAAACCCAGGATTACAGGAGCAGACACTAGTGAATATAGATACCTAAGAAAAAAGTCAGAAAGCCTAAGTACAGCAGCGAACTTATGATACCAGGAGACTTTCTGATGTAGGAAAATAACTCATTTCAGACTATACAAAAATAGAATATATTTTCACAGATATGTATAAGATATGTTTAAGAATTTATATATTCAAATTAATATGAATACCATCCTTCTGAGTGTCCACTTTCACATTATTTATTTATCCAATGACGCTGCAAAGTGTTCAACCATTTTCAAAGTGAAAAATCAGTTCTATTACTCTATCTTTCTATCTTATAGGCAATTTTCTTCCTTCTTTGCTAACTAACAATTGAAAAAAATCTGAAGAAATATTTGTGAACAAGAACTAGATCCAAATACTGACTTGGATCAATATTCTTTTTCTGTCTGTTCTTAAGAATCACTGTTAGTCTCAAAGGATTTTATTTAAATGCCATCATTGTGATATTTAAAAGAATTGCTATAGGTTCTAAAGACAATGTTCAAAGAGGCGATCCAAAAGTACCATGAATATTAGCAGTAATCATTGTACAGAGTTCCAGGGTGTTACCTGAAAAGAGATAATGCTCATTTTAACTTTGTTAAAAAAAAAGAACAATCAATCATGCCATTTATAGTGAAACCTCAAAACCAATTTAAAAATAAAAAGGGGGCTTCTCTGGTGGTCCAGTGGGTAAGGACACCGCCTTGCAGTGCAAGGGGCACCGGTTCAATCCTTGGCTTGGGAAGATCCCACATGCCGCGGAGCGGCTGGACTGATGTGTCCAATTACCAAGCCAGAGCTCTGGAGCGCATGCGCCCAGAGCCGGTATTCTGCGACAACAGAGGCCACTGCAATGGGAGGCCCACACGGGCCAAAGAACAAAGATGGATGAAAATGGACAAATGAAAGGTCAATAGAAGTGGCCCACCTGCTCCCCTCCCTCCCCACCCCACCCTCACCAAAATAAATAAATAAATCTTTTAAAAATAAATAAATAAATAAAAAGGACTTTGCATGTACCACTACTTAAAAGATGATATCCATTCTTATGCCAAATTTAACACGAGGAATCTATGCAGAATATTCAATAAAAATCTGAGCATGGTATGTCTGGAAACAGCTGAAGGCACAAATCCAACGTAAAGTACAAATCCTGCCTCTCTGGCACAATCATCTGGACTAATGTCCAAGTTTGAAAACTAACCATTTTCCATAACTAGAACCCCCTACCAATAATGTGCCCTGAAGTATTGTGTATTTATATTTTCATATTAATAGTATTTCTTGTGGGACTATTATTGCCCAATACTAACAAAAATTCCAAAAATATCATGTTTCACACTTTATTAATAAGTTCTTTTCTTCCCACTTTCTGTGGATCCTCATGAACTAAACCATCATACGTTCCAGCAATCCTTAAGGTCTTAAGGCCAAACTAGTTAAGATTGTTTTATTGGCACCTGTGGACTTTCTGTGGCCTTTTTCCTTAAAACCTTTTTATGAACTAGATCCAAATACTGACTTGGATCAATATTCTTTTTCTGTCTGTTCTTAAGAATCACTGTTAGTCTCAAAGGATTTTATTTAAATGCCATCATTGTGATATTTAAAAGAATTGCTATAGGTTCTAAAGACAATGTTCAAAGAGGCGATCCAAAAGTACCATGAATATTAGCAGTAATCATTGTACAGAGTTCCAGGGTGTTACCTGAAAAGAGATAATGCTCATTTTAACTTTGTTAAAAAAGAACAATCAATCATGCCATTTATAGTGAAACCTCAAAACCAATTTAAAAATAAAAAGGGGGCTTCTCTGGTGGTCCAGTGGGTAAGGACACCGCCTTGCAGTGCAAGGGGCACCGGTTCAATCCTTGGCTTGGGAAGATCCCACATGCCGCGGAGCGGCTGGACTGATGTGTCCAATTACCAAGCCAGAGCTCTGGAGCGCATGCGCCCAGAGCCGGTATTCTGCGACAACAGAGGCCACTGCAATGGGAGGCCCACACGGGCCAAAGAACAAAGATGGATGAAAATGGACAAATGAAAGGTCAATAGAAGTGGCCCACCTGCTCCCCTCCCTCCCCACCCCACCCTCACCAAAATAAATAAATAAATCTTTTAAAAATAAATAAATAAATAAAAAGGACTTTGCATGTACCACTACTTAAAAGATGATATCCATTCTTATGCCATTGAACACGAGGAATCTATGCAGAATATTCAATAAAAATCTGAGCATGGTATGTCTGGAAACAGCTGAAGGCACAAATCCAACGTAAAGTACAAATCCTGCCTCTCTGGCACAATCATCTGGACTAATGTCCAAGTTTGAAAACTAACCATTTTCCATAACTAGAACCCCCTACCAATAATGTGCCCTGAAGTATTGTGTATTTATATTTTCATATTAATAGTATTTCTTGTGGGACTATTATTGCCCAATACTAACAAAAATTCCAAAAATATCATGTTTCACACTTTATTAATAAGTTCTTTTCTTCCCACTTTCTGTGGATCCTCATGAACTAAACCATCATACGTTCCAGCAATCCTTAAGGTCTTAAGGCCAAACTAGTTAAGATTGTTTTTATTGGCACCTGTGTGGGTACATTTACCTGCATGCCACTGCCTTTTTTTCCCCTTAAAATAGCTCAATAATTTGCTTAAGTGATCTAAAAGCTAACATACTAAAATTAGAATACTATTGTGGAGTCCTTACTTAATTCTGAACTATTCTTAGGGACAAAACCTGACATAGACCTAAGAACTGTTTTGACCTTCTTCTGCATTAAGTCCTTTTTAAATGACTGACACTTCTTTGAATTAACAAGTACACTCATATTTCAGTCTTAAGTATCCAAGAATGCAACTCTTTCTCTGCCAGACTGACGTATTTCCAGAACCTGATTTTGGACAAGGGTGTAGGGAAGTATGACAACTTATCATTTGTAAACTAATAATTTTATTCTGGTATCATTGAGAAATACAAGCCAACACAAAGGACTTCTGTGCCTAAAATAGCACTTACTGAAAAATAACATTTAAAATAAAGCTAATAATCCAATGCACTTAGAATCTACCTGTGTTTGAGTTCTGCCTCTTCATTTACAAACTCAGTCTTTTGGGTCAAATTATGTTTTTCCACTACCTTTCCGAGAACTCCTTTTGCAATTCTAAATCAATAAAAAGAATTGAAAAAACATACTTAACAGAGGTCATTAACAACACAAACCTCTATGCAAACTATCCAACTTTTGAAAAATTGGACTCTGTTACAAATTTGATTAGTGAAAGATAAGGAAATAAAAATCAGAAATTTTGTTCCCCACATAGTCCAGATGAGAACAGTGGTAGCCTCTCTGATTAGATTTCTTTATAAAACTATTATTACTAATGAGGTAGGCATACATGGCAAGATATCTACATTTTGCATTGTCCAAATAGGAGCATTTTGATACACTTGTTTTTCATAGATGTGCAAGAAACAAATAACCTCTGAAAAAGTAATTAGAATTCACATGTGTAAGAAACAGAATCCCATTCTTTTACAACAGTAAATGGGTATGTTTCACACTTTATTAATAAGTTCTTTTCTTCCCACTTTCTGTGGATCCTCATGAACTAAACCATCATACGTTCCAGCAATCCTTAAGGTCTTAAGGCCAAACTAGTTAAGATTGTTTTTATTGGCACCTGTGTGGGTACATTTACCTGCATGCCACTGCCTTTTTCCCTTAAAATAGCTCAATAATTTGCTTAAGTGATCTAAAAGCTAACATACTAAAATTAGAATACTATTGTGGAGTCCTTACTTAATTCTGAACTATTCTTAGGGACAAAACCTGACATAGACCTAAGAACTGTTTTGACCTTCTTCTGCATTAAGTCCTTTTTAAATGACTGACACTTCTTTGAATTAACAAGTACACTCATATTTCAGTCTTAAGTATCCAAGAATGCAACTCTTTCTCTGCCAGACTGACGTATTTCCAGAACCTGATTTTGGACAAGGGTGTAGGGAAGTATGACAACTTATCATTTGTAAACTAATAATTTTATTCTGGTATCATTGAGAAATACAAGCCAACACAAAGGACTTCTGTGCCTAAAATAGCACTTACTGAAAAATAACATTTAAAATAAAGCTAATAATCCAATGCACTTAGAATCTACCTGTGTTTGAGTTCTGCCTCTTCATTTACAAACTCAGTCTTTTGGGTCAAATTATGTTTTTCCACTACCTTTCCGAGAACTCCTTTTGCAATTCTAAATCAATAAAAAGAATTGAAAAAACATACTTAACAGAGGTCATTAACAACACAAACCTCTATGCAAACTATCCAACTTTTGAAAAATTGGACTCTGTTACAAATTTGATTAGTGAAAGATAAGGAAATAAAAATCAGAAATTTTGTTCCCCACATAGTCCAGATGAGAACAGTGGTAGCCTCTCTGATTAGATTTCTTTATAAAACTATTATTACTAATGAGGTAGGCATACATGGCAAGATATCTACATTTTGCATTGTCCAAATAGGAGCATTTTGATACACTTGTTTTTCATAGATGTGCAAGAAACAAATAACCTCTGAAAAAAAGTAATTAGAATTCACATGTGTAAGAAAAACAGAATCCCATTCTTACTTCTGAGCAACAGTAAATGGATAAAGTCAAGAGAGGGCTTCCCACGTGGCTCAGTGGTAAAGAATCTACCTGCCACCACAGGAGAAGTCAAAGATTTGACCCCTGGATCGCGAAGATCCCCTGGAGGAGGAAATGGTAACCCCCTCCAGGATTCTTTTTTTTTTTTTTTAAAGATTTATTTATTTATTTATTTATTGGGCGGGAATCGAGTTGGGGAGGGAGGGGATGGGGCGGGCCACTTCTATTGGTCTTTCGTTTCTCTATTTTCATCCGTCTTTGTTCTTTGGCTCCTGTGGGCCTCACATTGCGGTGGCGTCTGTCGTTGCAGAGCGCCGGCTCTGGGCGCATGCGCCCCAGAGCTCCGGCTCGGCAATTGGACACATCGGTCCAGCCGCTCCGCGGCACGTGGGATCTTCCCAGGCCAGGGCTCGAACCGGCGCCCCTTGCACTGCAAGGCGGTGTCCCCACCCACTGGACCACCAGGGGAAGCCCCTTCCAGGATTCTTGACTGAAGAATTTCATGAACAGAGGAGCCTGGTGGGCTACAGTCTATGAGGGTCACAAAAAGTTTCACATGCCTGAGCACCTGAGTATGCCCATTGCAAAGTCAAGAGAAATAATCACTCAATTTCTCACATCTTTGTTTTATATATATGTATACAGACAAATATTATATATATGTGATTCACTTCACCACTGAAAATTCACTGGAGACCATTTGGAAAATAGAAACTCAGATAGATGATATCTGATAACCTTTTAAAATAAACTAATAGGTTCCACATTCTCCTCATGCAGTCTTAATTGACCAATGCAAATGATGACTCTTCTTTATTGTTTCTCATACTCCATTAGGTTTTCTACTATGCGATGAAACTGCCAAAAGTTAGGACATTCTTTAGAAAGGAGAAAAATACAGAAATTGACTGGAAAACCTAAATACTAAAATAGTAAATAACAAAATCCATAACGTCACCTCAATAAATGAAATGGAACGGTGATAGATTTTTTTTTTTTTTGGTCAGAGTAAGACTTTTTCTGTGTCTTGTTGCCTTTAAAATCACCTTTAATGACATAGGATAATAAGCACTCACTTTAAGTGTTCAATTTGACTAGCTTTAATAAACGTATACCCAACAAACTGCCTCTACAAGTAAGACACGGACTATTCACAACATTCCAAAAGGCACTCTTGTAGCCCATTCTAATCAACGCTAAGCCCAGTAACAGCCCCAGACAACCACTTATCTACTTTTCATTGCCATAGACTAGCTTTGCCTTTTCCAGAAATGGAAGTATATACAAGAAATTTTTTGTATTTAGTTTCTGTTGTTCAGCTTGATTTTTGGAGATTCATCCATGCTATTACATAAATTGACAGTTCTTTTTTATTGTTTAATACTTTTCCATAATATGGCTATACCACAATTTGGATATATTATGATATACGGACACTTGGTTGATCACAGTTTAGGGATCTTACAAATAAAACTAACACAAAAATTTTAAAGTTTTAAATTTCCTCTTCTGAAAATACTGGGTTGGCCAAAAAGTTCATTTGGATTTTTCCATAAAACGTTACAGAAAAATTCCAATGAACTTTTATGCCAAACCAATACCAAGGAATGGAATTCCTTGGTTGCATTGTTGTTGTTGTTCAGTCACTAAGCCATGACTTTGTGACCCTATCAACTGCAGTATGCCAGGCTTCCCTGTCCTTCACTATCTCCTTAAGTTTGCTCAAATTCACGTCCACTGAATCGGTGATGCCATCCCACCATCTCATCCTCTGCTGCCCCCTGCTCCTTCTGCCATTAATCTTTCCTAGCATCAGGGTCTTTTCCAATAAGTCAGCTCTTTGCAATGGATGGCCAAAGTACTAGAGCTTCAGCTTCAGCATTAGTCCTTCCACTGAACATTTGGGGCTGATTTCCCTTAGGCTGACTGCTTTGATCTCCTTGCTTCCCAAGGGACTCTCAAGAGCCTTTTCCAGTACCATGATTCAAAAGTCAATTTTTCAGCACTCAGTCTTCTTTATAACCCAATTCTCATGTCTGTACACGACTACCGGGAAAACCTTGGTAGTATGCTAGATATATAAAAATGTAAAGGCTGAACAGTTTTCTAGAGTGATTCTGCCACTTGTCACTCCCACCAGCAACGTGTAAGAGTGCCTGCCAGTTGTTGGAAATGATCACCAACACTACTTGGCATCATTTGTTTAAATTCTAGCCGTCTAATGGATATGATAGAACTTCTCATTGGATTTTAATGTGTATTTCCTGGATGATTAATGAGTTTACATGTGCTTAATGAATTTTGTGGTCTTGCTTCAAATCATCAGCCCATTGAAAAAAATCAAGATCTTTATCTTGAGCTATAGGAGTATTTTTTTTTTTATTATATTCTGGGTAGAAGACATTTCATCAGATGTACATACTACACATTTTCCCCCCAATCTTTGCCTTGCCTTATCATTTCCTGAACAGTATCACTTGAAGAACACTGCTTTTATTAATAATTTTTTTAATTAATTAATTAATTAATTTTTTTTACATGTATGTTCCCAGATCATTCATATGCATATCCTTGGACCCTCCCCCCACCCAGTTCCCCCCCTCCCATCCCTCCAGACCATCGCTCCAAGTGGTTGTAGGTACCCCTATTCCCCTAGCACAATGACAATAGCTATCTTTTCCACACATGACAGTATAGGTTTCCATGTTACTCCTCCATGCCTCCCTCCCACTGTGCTTTTATTAATAATTTTAAGTTCAATGTAAAACCTTTTATCTTATGTTTTTTCTTATGAATTATGCTTTCTATAAAAGAACCACTATCTCCTTAAGTTTGCTCAAATTCACGTCCACTGAATCGGTGATGCCATCCCACCATCTCATCCTCTGCTGCCCCCTGCTCCTTCTGCCATTAATCTTTCCTAGCATCAGGGTCTTTTCCAATAAGTCAGCTCTTTGCAATGGATGGCCAAAGTACTAGAGCTTCAGCTTCAGCATTAGTCCTTCCACTGAACATTTGGGGCTGATTTCCCTTAGGCTGACTGCTTTGATCTCCTTGCTTCCCAAGGGACTCTCAAGAGCCTTTTCCAGTACCATGATTCAAAAGTCAATTTTTCAGCACTCAGTCTTCTTTATAACCCAATTCTCATGTCTGTACACGACTACCGGGAAAACCTTGGTAGTATGCTAGATATATAAAAATGTAAAGGCTGAACAGTTTTCTAGAGTGATTCTGCCACTTGTCACTCCCACCAGCAACGTGTAAGAGTGCCTGCCAGTTGTTGGAAATGATCACCAACACTACTTGGCATCATTTGTTTAAATTCTAGCCGTCTAATGGATATGATAGAACTTCTCATTGGATTTTAATGTGTATTTCCTGGATGATTAATGAGTTTACATGTGCTTAA
Organism: Tragulus kanchil; assembly: GCA_022376925.1. Taxonomy (NCBI): domain Eukaryota; kingdom Metazoa; phylum Chordata; class Mammalia; order Artiodactyla; family Tragulidae; genus Tragulus; species Tragulus kanchil. The sequence goes on from JAIOJX010000026.1 coordinate 184,484,709, forward strand.
TGAATTTTGTGGTCTTGCTTCAAATCATCAGCCCATTGAAAAAAATCAAGATCTTTATCTTGAGCTATAGGAGTATTTTTTTTTTTATTATATTCTGGGTAGAAGACATTTCATCAGATGTACATACTACACATTTTCCCCCCAATCTTTGCCTTGCCTTATCATTTCCTGAACAGTATCACTTGAAGAACACTGCTTTTATTAATAATTTTTTTAATTAATTAATTAATTAATTTTTTTTACATGTATGTTCCCAGATCATTCATATGCATATCCTTGGACCCTCCCCCCACCCAGTTCCCCCCCTCCCATCCCTCCAGACCATCGCTCCAAGTGGTTGTAGGTACCCCTATTCCCCTAGCACAATGACAATAGCTATCTTTTCCACACATGACAGTATAGGCTTCCATGTTACTCCCTCCATGCCTCCCTCCCACTGTGCTTTTATTAATAATTTTAAGTTCAATGTAAAACCTTTTATCTTATGTTTTTTCTTATGAATTATGCTTTCTATAAGAAATATTTGCCAAACACAGAGGCACAAATATTTTCTCCTAATTTTTAAGTGTTTTATAGTGTTAGCATCATGTTTAAGTCTACCACCCACTTTGAGTTCATTTTTGTGGGGTAGGAGGTAAGAGTTGAGACTCATATTTTTCCCTTACAGATACCTAATTGTTTCAAGACTATTTTTTGAAAGCACTAACCTAATTCTACTGCATTATGTCGATATGTCATCAAGAATCAAATAAACATCTTCACATGGGTCTCTTTCTGGATTTTTTAATTCTTTGACCTATTCAGTTTTAATGTTCTATTGCCTAATACCAATATCAGGCTATCATTGTATATTACAGATTCATAATAAGTTTTAGAATAAAGGAGTATACATTCTACAACTTTATTCTTTTTTTCAATTTTTTTGGCTATTCTAAGTCCTTTATATTTCATAAACATTTTAAACCATTTTAAAAATTTCTGTGAGGTTGATATACTTTTAAAAACTAGATTTATGCTTTTGTGTCATAAAACTTTGTAACAAAGGATTTCAGTGAACTGGTATGGATCGTCCTTGAATGGATGATTTTTTCTGTAGATACGATGCCTTGCACGTGGAAGTTAAATTTTAGATGCCTACCTACTCTTTCACTACTGAATACCCACAAATATATTAAGAAAACATTTTAACCCTAAAGAAAATCATTAGAGAAGATTCACTAACATCCACGTGCTCCCCTACACAATTTTGTGAAATATTAACATGTGCCATATTTATTATATTTCAGATCACAAAAACGTCACACATGACTTGAAACTCCCTATGCCCCTCCTTGATCCTACTTCCTTTGCCCAACTTGATCATTATCATCACCATGCATGTTACACTTTTCCTACAAGTGTATAATATTCAAAAGCAAACATTAGATCACTTTTAAGCTCAATATGCATTAATAACTGTATATGAATCCGATGGATGTTGAACAGCATCTGATTCTTATGAAATGACATTAGGGTGCCATTATTAGGAACTCAGGCTGAGGTAAGAAGTCTTTTGGAATTTGTTTCTCAGTTCTCTGATTCTTATACTCACGTGGACACAAACATTATCTCATAATATTTCTATGGACTGTAAAATACAGCAATCTCTCTCTTTATATATGGCACAAATGATCAATTCTATTGTTTTCCTTTTTTTTTTTTCTGCTTCTAAGTCATCTGTTTTCATTCACCTTTATTCTTTGGCCTGTGTGGGCCTCCCACTGCAGTGGCCACTCTCATTGCAGAGCACTGGCTCTGGGCACACGTGCTCCAGAGTGCTGGCTGGTAATTGGACACATCGGCCCAGCCGCTGCACAGCACGTGGGATCTTCCCAGGCCAGGGATGGAACCAGTGCCCCTTGCGCCGCACGGTGGACTCTTTATACACTGGACCACCAGGGAAGACCCCAATTCTATTGTTAGTAGACATTTAGATTGCTTGCAGTTTTTCACTACTACAAATAATGCCGTTGTGAAAATTTCTGTACATGTCTCCTTACTAAGGAGCTTCTCTGGGATGCAAGAGCTGTGCAGTAGGTCATGATAATCTTAAATATATTGCCAGATGTTTTATGGATTTTACTCCTATAGGCAGTGGAAGTGGACACTTTCAGCACAAGGTGTACAAAAAAGATCTTAATGAACTAGATTACTACAATGGTGTGGTCAGTCACCCAGAGTCAGACATTCTGGAGTGTGAAGTCAAATGGGCCTTAGGAAGCACTGCTGTTAATAAAGCTAGTGGTTGGGATGGAATTGCAGTAAAACTATTCAAAACGCTAAAGCATGATACCATCACACTTCTGCATTCAATTTGTCACCAAATCTGGAAGACTCAGTAGTGGCCACAGGACTGGAAAAAGTCAATCCTTATCCCAATCCCCAAGAAGAGTAGCACTGAAGAATGTGCCAGCCATCACATAATGGCACACATCTCCCATGGTAGAAAGGTCATGCTTAAATTCTTGCATGCTAGACTTCAGTGTTATGTGAACCATGAACTTCTATATGTCAAAGCTGGGTTTAGAACAGGAAGAGGAACTAGGGGTCAAATTGCCAACATTTCCTGGATCATAGAGAAAGCAAGGGAATTTCAGAAAAATATCTACCTCTGTTTCATCGACTATGCTAAAGCCTTTATGTGGATCATGATTAACTGTGGAAAGCTCTTACAGAGACAGGAATACCAGACCAATCTTACCTGTCTCCTGAGAAACCTGTATGCAGGTCAAGAAGCAAGAGTCAGAACCCTGTATGGAACAACTGACTGCTTCAAGATCAAGAAAGGAGTATGACAGGGCTATCTGCTGTCACCCTATTTGTTCAACCTATACACTGAGCACATCATGAGAAATGCAGGGCTGGAAATGGAATTAAACCAAATGACACAAGGCTGGCTCTGGGCACACGTGCTCCACTGGCTCCAGCCGCTGCACCGTGGGATCTTCCCAGGCCAGGGATGGAACCAGTGCCCCTTGCGCCGCACGGTGGACTCTTTATACACTGGACCACCAGGGAAGACCCCAATTCTATTGTTAGTAGACATTTAGATTGCTTGCAGTTTTCACTACTACAAATAATGCCGTTGTGAAAATTTCTGTACATGTCTCCTTACTAAGGAGCTTCTCTGGGATGCAAGAGCTGTGCAGTAGGTCATGATAATCTTAAATATATTGCCAGATGTTTTATGGATTTTTACTCCTATAGGCAGTGGAAGTGGACACTTTCAGCACAAGGTGTACAAAAAAGATCTTAATGAACTAGATTACTACAATGGTGTGGTCAGTCACCCAGAGTCAGACATTCTGGAGTGTGAAGTCAAATGGGCCTTAGGAAGCACTGCTGTTAATAAAGCTAGTGGTTGGGATGGAATTGCAGTAAAACTATTCAAAACGCTAAAGCATGATACCATCACACTTCTGCATTCAATTTGTCACCAAATCTGGAAGACTCAGTAGTGGCCACAGGACTGGAAAAAGTCAATCCTTATCCCAATCCCCAAGAAGAGTAGCACTGAAGAATGTGCCAGCCATCACATAATGGCACACATCTCCCATGGTAGAAAGGTCATGCTTAAATTCTTGCATGCTAGACTTCAGTGTTATGTGAACCATGAACTTCTATATGTCAAAGCTGGGTTTAGAACAGGAAGAGGAACTAGGGGTCAAATTGCCAACATTTCCTGGATCATAGAGAAAGCAAGGGAATTTCAGAAAAATATCTACCTCTGTTTCATCGACTATGCTAAAGCCTTTATGTGGATCATGATTAACTGTGGAAAGCTCTTACAGAGACAGGAATACCAGACCAATCTTACCTGTCTCCTGAGAAACCTGCAGGTCAAGAAGCAACACTTAGAAACCTGTACAGAAAAACTGATTGGTTCAAGATCGAGAAAGGAGTATGACAGGGCTATCTGCTGTCACCCTGTTTGTTTAACCTATACCCTGAGCACATCATGAGAAATGCAGGGCTGGATGAATTACAAGCTGGAATCAAGGTAGGCAGGAGACACATCAACAACCTCAGATATGCGGATGATACCACTCTAATGGAAGAAGGTGAAGAGGAACTACCTGAGGAGAGTGAAGGAAGAGAGTGAAAGCGTGGACTTAAAATTAAATATTAAAAAAACTAAGATCATGGTGTATGGCCCCATTATTTCATGGCAAATAGAAGGGGAAAGGTGAAAGTAGTGACAGATATCCTCTTCTTGGGTTCCAAAAATCACTGTGGATGGTGACTGCAGCCATGAAATCAGAAGACAATTATTTCTTGGCAGGAAAGTCATGACAAACCTAGACAGGTTTGTGTTGAAAAGCAGAGACATTACTCCGCCAATAATGGTTCGTGTAGTCAAGGGTCTTCCCAGTGGTCATGTAAAGCTGTGAGAGCTAGACCATAAAGACAGCAAAGCACCAAAGAATTGTTGCCTTCAAACTGCGGTGCTAGAGAGGATTCTTGAAAGTCCCTTGGAAAGCAAGGAGATCAAATCACTCGATCTTAAGGGAAATCGACCCTGAATAGTCATTGGAAGGACTGTGCTGAACTGAAGCTCCAGAATTTGACTCACTGGAAAACTCCCTGATGCTGCGAAAGATTGAGGGCAGAAGAAGAGGGCATCAGAGAATGAGATGGCTGAATGGCATCACCAATGCAATGGACATGAACTTGGGCAAACTCTGGGAGGTGATGAGGGACAGGGCAGTCTGGTGTGCTTCAGTCCATGGGGTCACAAAGCAAAGGAAGAGGAACTAGGGGTCAAATTGCCAACATTTCCTGGATCATAGAGAAAGCAAGGGAATTTCAGAAAAATATCTACCTCTGTTTCATCGACTATGCTAAAGCCTTTATGTGGATCATGATTAACTGTGGAAAGCTCTTACAGAGACAGGAATACCAGACCAATCTTACCTGTCTCCTGAGAAACCTGCAGGTCAAGAAGCAACACTTAGAAACCTGTACAGAAAAACTGATTGGTTCAAGATCGAGAAAGGAGTATGACAGGGCTATCTGCTGTCACCCTGTTTGTTTAACCTATACCCTGAGCACATCATGAGAAATGCAGGGCTGGATGAATTACAAGCTGGAATCAAGGTAGGCAGGAGACACATCAACAACCTCAGATATGCGGATGATACCACTCTAATGGAAGAAGGTGAAGAGGAACTACCTGAGGAGAGTGAAGGAAGAGAGTGAAAGCGTGGACTTAAAATTAAATATTAAAAAAACTAAGATCATGGTGTATGGCCCCATTATTTCATGGCAAATAGAAGGGGAAAGGTGAAAGTAGTGACAGATATCCTCTTCTTGGGTTCCAAAAATCACTGTGGATGGTGACTGCAGCCATGAAATCAGAAGACAATTATTTCTTGGCAGGAAAGTCATGACAAACCTAGACAGGTTTGTGTTGAAAAGCAGAGACATTACTCCGCCAATAATGGTTCGTGTAGTCAAGGGTCTTCCCAGTGGTCATGTAAAGCTGTGAGAGCTAGACCATAAAGACAGCAAAGCACCAAAGAATTGTTGCCTTCAAACTGCGGTGCTAGAGAGGATTCTTGAAAGTCCCTTGGAAAGCAAGGAGATCAAATCACTCGATCTTAAGGGAAATCGACCCTGAATAGTCATTGGAAGGACTGTGCTGAACTGAAGCTCCAGAATTTGACTCACTGGAAAACTCCCTGATGCTGCGAAAGATTGAGGGCAGAAGAAGAGGGCATCAGAGAATGAGATGGCTGAATGGCATCACCAATGCAATGGACATGAACTTGGGCAAACTCTGGGAGGTGATGAGGGACAGGGCAGTCTGGTGTGCTTCAGTCCATGGGGTCACAAAGAGTCGGACACAACTGGGCAACTGAACAATAACAGGCAGTGGATATATTCATCTATGACCTCCCACGCATTTGGCCTTGTCAGATTTAAATACTGTTGCCCATCTGATGGGTGTGAAATGGCATCTGTATCTGTGAAGTGGCAGAGTGATATTAGGCAGTCACGGAAACGTGCTGCTTGGACTACCCCTCCAGACAGAACTTGCCTAGGAGTCCAGCTAGACAACTGCCTCCAGCCACAATGCTGGAAGATGGGCTGCAGCGTTCCTTCCAAACCCATGGTCTTCCCAGGGAGCCCCCAGTCAATGTCTGAGTGGAGCAGCAGGACTGGGGGCTGCTGTTTCCACTCAACGTGGAGCTCATCTAACAAGTGCTCTCTGTTTGGCAGCTCCTGATGAGTTGGCTGAGACTTTGTCAGGTATATATTACAGTCTGAGGCGTTCTCTGCCCAGTTCTGCTTCCAGATGTGCACTGGTTTGAAGACCTTCCCTGCCTGATCCTTCTCCCTCCCAGTTTCACGGCATTAACCCCAGGATACTCCTCATAGCTCAACCTCATCTTAGGAACTGATTCATGGAACACTCCAACTGATATCATTTCTTTTTAATTCTGGCCTCTTTTGATGGTTATTTATTTATTTATTTTCACCCATTTTTATTCTTTGGCCTGTGTGGGCCTCCCATTACAGTCGCCCCTCTCATTGCAGAGCACTGGCTCCAGGCATACACGCTCCAGAGAGCTGGCTCACAATTGGACACACGGGTCCAGCCGCTCTGCGGCACACAGGATCCTCCCGGGCCAGGGATCGAACCAGAGCCCCTTGCACTGCAAGGTGGACTCTCCACCCACTGGACTACCAGGGAAGCCCTTGCCATCTGGTATCTTGATGGGGTAGATCCTAGCCCAACCTCTTTTGAATTAAAATGCTTGAGTTTGTATCCCAGCTCTACTTATTATTATCTCTGGACATTGGGCAGGCTATTTAATTTCTCTACACCTCAGTTTCTTCATGTCTAAAATGGGAATAATAATAGTACCCACCTGAAAGGTGTGATTAAATTACTAAAAGCTGCTGGAACAATCTATAACACATAATAAGCATTCACTTATTGTTTGCTCAGTGTGATTTTCTTATCTATCACAAGAGCTGTGATTAGGCATGGGAATATATGAAACCATAACTGAGTAATCAATGATCTGGTAACATTTATTGGTCCTTTCCTTAGATACATGGATATATTTATATAGGTGTTACTCTAGCACGTGGGTGAAAATTTTTATCTCAAATAAAATTTTCAGTGATATAAATAGTTCCAGTCTAATTCTCTTGGTCAATGATTAATCTATATCCTAAAACCTGTTCCTCTATTTGTGTTTTGATTTTTCTTACTTATAATAAAATACATGTAAAAATAACAGTAAAGAATACAAACTGTAAACTTGAGAGACAATCTTGGGAGGCTTTGATTAAATGCCTTCTCTACCATAAACAGTATCATATGTCTGGATTTCATAGTCCACAAATCTTGAGACTGTTGTATTAGTTTACTAAGGGGAAATATTAAGAATTAGTCAAACAATATAAATTATTTGCAAATTAATACAGAAGTAAAAACATAGCTGATACTCCTTTTTAAGCTGGCTATTCCCCCCTAAAATTATTCTTCTAGAAACATACGAGTTCCCCCTTTTATCATCAATAATTTTCTAAAATTCACAGTAATTAAAGGCCAAAATGAAATCTATATATGAAGAAAGATCAACGAAGAAGTGTAATGACTAAGGTATTTTTCCTGCATTCTTTTTTTTTTTTTTTTTGGCGGAGGCGGGCGGGTTGGGGAGAGAAGGGGGCAGGCGGGCCACTTCTATTGGTCTTTCATTTATCTGTTTTCATCTATCTTTGTTCTTTGGCCCGTGTGGGCATCCCATCGCAGTGGCCTCTGTTGTCGCAGAGCGCCGTCCCTGGACGCATGCGCTCCAGAGCTCCGGCTCCGTAATCGGACACATTGGTCCAGCCGCTCCGTGGCACGTGGGATCTTCCCAGGCCAGGGATTGAACCCACGCCCCTTGCATTGCAAGGCGGTGTCCTTACCCACTGGATCACCAGGGAAGCCCTCTTCCTGCATTCTTGTCCTTAGAAACCAGGTGAATGAGAATTTGGAGAAACATTAAGTCTTTAACAATGACCCACTTACGTATTAATTGTAATGAGATTCTATTCCCTATCTTTGGTTTTAAAACTAGCCGTCTGGCCAAATGTAAACTTTTGGAATAAGTAGATGCTTGGAAAGATAAAAGTCTCCATTAACTTTCTGAAATACATTTTTATCTCAAATAAAATTTTCAGTGATATAAATAGTTCCAGTCTAATTCTCTTGGTCAATGATTAATCTATATCCTAAAACCTGTTCCTCTATTTGTGTTTTGATTTTTCTTACTTATAATAAAATACATGTAAAAATAACAGTAAAGAATACAAACTGTAAACTTGAGAGACAATCTTGGGAGGCTTTGATTAAATGCCTTCTCTACCATAAACAGTATCATATGTCTGGATTTCATAGTCCACAAATCTTGAGACTGTTGTATTAGTTTACTAAGGGGAAATATTAAGAATTAGTCAAACAATATAAATTATTTGCAAATTAATACAGAAGTAAAAACATAGCTGATACTCCTTTTTAAGCTGGCTATTCCCCCCTAAAATTATTCTTCTAGAAACATACGAGTTCCCCCTTTTATCATCAATAATTTTCTAAAATTCACAGTAATTAAAGGCCAAAATGAAATCTATATATGAAGAAAGATCAACGAAGAAGTGTAATGACTAAGGTATTTTTCCTGCATTCTTTTTTTTTTTTTTTTTGGCGGAGGCGGGCGGGTTGGGGAGAGAAGGGGGCAGGCGGGCCACTTCTATTGGTCTTTCATTTATCTGTTTTCATCTATCTTTGTTCTTTGGCCCGTGTGGGCATCCCATCGCAGTGGCCTCTGTTGTCGCAGAGCGCCGTCCCTGGACGCATGCGCTCCAGAGCTCCGGCTCCGTAATCGGACACATTGGTCCAGCCGCTCCGTGGCACGTGGGATCTTCCCAGGCCAGGGATTGAACCCACGCCCCTTGCATTGCAAGGCGGTGTCCTTACCCACTGGATCACCAGGGAAGCCCTCTTCCTGCATTCTTGTCCTTAGAAACCAGGTGAATGAGAATTTGGAGAAACATTAAGTCTTTAACAATGACCCACTTACGTATTAATTGTAATGAGATTCTATTCCCTATCTTTGGTTTTAAAACTAGCCGTCTGGCCAAATGTAAACTTTTGGAATAAGTAGATGCTTGGAAAGATAAAAGTCTCCATTAACTTTCTGAAATACATTTTTCTGTCTCATTCCAAAATTCTGTATTTTTCCAATAGCAAGAAAAATAATCTCTATATTGTTCCAAAACCCTGGATGAAATAGATACCCAGAAGTCCAAACCTACACACATCATATTCCCATACTTTATCCATCCAGTGGAACAAAAAACCAAGACAATGAATCAGAAAAGAGAGCTGGGCTCCCCTCCTGGCTCAGTAGTAAAGAATTCGCCTGTCAATGCAGGATACACGGGTTCAATCCCTGGTCTGGGAAGATCGCACATGCTGCAAAGCAACTAAACCCATGAGCCACAACTACTGAGCCCATGCTCTGGAGTTCTGGAACTGCAACGACTGAAGCCCACAGGCCCTAAAGACTGGGCTCTGCAGCAAGAGAAGCCACAGCAATAACGATCCCGTGTGCCGCAACTAAAGGGTAGCCCCTGCTTGCTGCAACTAGAGAAAAGTCCATGGAGCAACAAACACCCAACACAGCCAAAAATACGTAAGTCAATAAGTAATTAAAAAACAAGGAAACAAACCGCAAAAATAATATTCAAAAAAAGATTTAAAAAATAGTGCTGGAACAGTTGGCAGAAACAGAGATGTACTATTCTGTCATTTGTAAAATGAGTGATATTACCACACTTCAATTGATTTGCATAATAAACCCCTATTGAGTTTTCTAAGGCATATATACTATTAAAATATCCTCTTAACCAAGCTATACCCACTTTTGCATACTATAACTTATCTTCTAAATTAAAATTCTTCACTTCTTTTCGTACTCCCAAAACTCCAAAAAGGATCAGGTTCCAGATTTCCAGGTGAATGATCAAAATCCCTTTTCTCTCTAAAATTCCCTCCAGAAATTTTTTTTTTTAAAAAAGCTTAGTATTTATGCAGGACAAATCTCATTTGACCATTACACTTTCCTCTCCCAAACTGATCACTACTGACAATTTATAGACATAGCTGTATAAATGCATCAAGCTTTTTCTTCTAAAGATGACTCTAGCCAATTGTAAGAGAATTGCTACATAGCAGTTTAGATGAAGAAAGGAGAATATATACAAGAGTACTTCATATTCCTATCTCTAGGGTCCTTTTACTCTATCTGATGAGTTGGTTTAATGATGTTTATGTTTTTAAATGTCGTGCTTACTGCCTATATTCTGCTTATAAAGCTGATTTTTTTTTTTTTACTTGAAGTTAGAACCCCCTGTGGCTACAACTGAGTCACACAGACTTTGCAACTGGTTTTCTGAAAGATGCTTAAATCACAAGCACATGTGGCATAAAGAAGCCCTTGCTCTTTTTGCTCATGTGAACTGGATTAGTCACTCTGTTTTCCCATAAACAGATAACAATAACATTTTGTGGATTCTGTGGTATCCGGGGACAAGAGTAAGGTTTATATTTTTAAAATTAAGAGGAAGGAACTTTTTTAAGAAAAAAAGAATACAGATTCAGAGCAGGGCTGTTAGTAAGCAAAAACAACCCTGTGCAAGCAACCAATAGCCCCTCAAAATAAAGGCAAAAGATACAAAGCTACAGTATGCAATTCTAAAATGTTTCAAATTATCGCTTTTAAAAAGAAGATATAAAAAAAGAAAGTTTTAAAATTTCTAATGAGCTAATCTTCTGCAAAATCACAGCTAAATATAAACAGTGAGTAAATAAGAAGAGACCCTATTTTTTTCTAGTGTGGATTCATAAGAACCTTGGTTTAAAGACTGTTCTTCGAGTTTTTCACCATTATCAATTTTTAACAAAATGTTTAGAAGCTATAAAACAATCGACCATTTTGAGTGAAAACTCATGTATTCAACAAAAATCCTCCAAACTTTCCTATTCTACAATCAAAAGTAATATTCTATGATTGCAAAACAGTTTTCCTTTGATGATGAAGCATTTTTTATCCTAAAAGTGTAGAGATTTTAAATAAGAGCTTGACTTTTGCCTTCTATTCAACTGTCCTAAAATATTCAGGTGATTGATTTCACAGTGCCGAATCAGGTAAAGTCACTAGGATTTTTGGAAGAAGATTTTATGTCTGCTGACAAGAATCCATTTCACGTTCTGTGTTATGGAATGAAAGTGATACGGTCTCTGCTGCTTCAGTTACGTAGTCTTCTGCCAAGGCTTTCTCACTGGACTCCCGTGTGTGCCCTAGTGACCTTATTTGGTGGACTGACTGCTGACCCTTCATGTCAGGCATCTTATTTTTCACAATGAAGAAAAGAGGGGGAAATTTTCAATGGAAAAATTTTAATCCTCACCTTGCTTGATTCACTGCTGTCTTTGGCTCTATTAAACCTTTTCTGAAACGTTAATCCTGAGCCTCACTGCTAAATTCCCAACATCTGTCTCCTTTCCTCAGTTGTGCTAAGCATATTCAAATACTGGTGTTTCCCAATCCCCTGCTAACACTGCAATATGGAGAAGGAGAACATAAAGTTCGTTTATGCTTACTACCTGACTTTTTAAAAAAAAATTTGGGGGGGTAAACCACTTTTAGAATCGTTATTAAATTTGTTACAATATTGCTTCTGTTTTCTGCTTTTCTTTTTGGCCCCAAGGCATGTGGAATCTTAGCTCACAGACCAGGAATTAAACCTGCATCCCCTGCATTAGAAGGCAGTCTTAACACCGGGGAAGTTCCACTACCTTTTTAAATTTCCATTTGGATTTCTTTTATGATACTGAGAAGTGTTCAGGTGCGCAATTTAATTAAAAAGGAAGAAGAGATGGTAAGTACATTTTTTTGAATTTATCAACTGCAAAAGTTCTACGTTTTAACAGATATCTATTAACTAACTACCATTGTAAAGGGACTAATTCTAAAACCATCTAACATGTTAACAATTCTTTAGCTCTACAAGAAACCGTTAAGAAAGTAAAGATTTTTAGAATGAATTCTAGAGCATTAAGTCTTAGGATAGGGGATCATCTATTTTCAAATAAGCTAAACCCCACCTCAAAAAAAATACTTAAGAGATGAACTCTTTTAGAGGAAAAATGCAGCAATAAACATTCTCTCCAATATAACTTTTAATAGATTTTGTGAACTAAATAACTACAATAAGCCAGCCTATTTACACTGTCTTTTGTAAACAGGGTATTTATATTCTTAAATTCACTCACAGTAAAAGCCAAGATGTGTAATGCCTACCATTTAACTACTACAATTTTTTTTTAAATGATGGGAGAAGTCCAATGGTTTTTGGACTCTGAGTACAAATCTTCCAATTGGCTTAGCTCTCACATTTTAATCAGAATCAACCAGTAATTCTACATTAGCAGCAAACACACCTGCAAACCAATGTTCATGTGCCTGAGACAGTATGTTACCTCTGGGTCATGGAAGATCGAAGGCTCAGCTGGTCTGTGGCAGAACAGTTAGAAGACTGTGGAATTTAAAGTAATATGAGAGGAAAGGATTCATACAGGACATAAGGCAAGGTCACAGTCTGGACTGTCAAACTACAACTGGAAACAAACCTAAGACTTAAGAGTTTTAACTCGGTGTGCCCCAAAGCTTCCTCTTCTTGGACCTCCTGCCACCTGTATCCCAGACTTCTGAATCTAGTGTCAAGATGTCCAGTCTGACACACAAATAGCTTGAAAGCTGGCACTTAAGTCATTACAAGGAAAAAGATGAACAAATTCAAAACTATTAACTCCTTTCTTAGACGAACACTGCTGTCCCGAGAACTGCAGAGACAACCCAGTAAACACAGAGAATCCCAGCCTACCAGAAAAGGAAGACCAGGAGCAAGCCTCCAACTGGAGCCCAAAAACCATACTCAGCTCTCAACAAAAAATTACAAGGCATGATAAAAGGTAAAAAAAATGCAAGCATCATAACGAGATTCAGATGTGACAAAGATTTTGAGATAATCAGACCAGGAACCTAAAACAACCATAGTTAATATGCTAAAAGGTCGAACAGAAAAAGTAGAAAACATACGCAACAACATATAGGTAATGGAAGCTGTGAAAAAGAAATGCTTGAAATGAAAATCACAGTAACACAAATAGGCTCATCAGTAAACTAGATATGGAGAAGGAAAGAATTCATGATAATGAAAAAGTGTCGACAGAAACTTTACACACTGAAATGTAGACAGAGAAAAGGAAAACAACAGTCAAGCAGTGTGGGATAATTACAAAAGGTGTAACATGCACATAATAGATGCATCAGAAGAAAAAGAAAGAATGGACAAACACTGTCTTTTGTAAACAGGGTATTTATATTCTTAAATTCACTCACAGTAAAAGCCAAGATGTGTAATGCCTACCATTTAACTACTACAATTTTTTAAATGATGGGAGAAGTCCAATGGTTTTTGGACTCTGAGTACAAATCTTCCAATTGGCTTAGCTCTCACATTTTAATCAGAATCAACCAGTAATTCTACATTAGCAGCAAACACACCTGCAAACCAATGTTCATGTGCCTGAGACAGTATGTTACCTCTGGGTCATGGAAGATCGAAGGCTCAGCTGGTCTGTGGCAGAACAGTTAGAAGACTGTGGAATTTAAAGTAATATGAGAGGAAAGGATTCATACAGGACATAAGGCAAGGTCACAGTCTGGACTGTCAAACTACAACTGGAAACAAACCTAAGACTTAAGAGTTTTAACTCGGTGTGCCCCAAAGCTTCCTCTTCTTGGACCTCCTGCCACCTGTATCCCAGACTTCTGAATCTAGTGTCAAGATGTCCAGTCTGACACACAAATAGCTTGAAAGCTGGCACTTAAGTCATTACAAGGAAAAAGATGAACAAATTCAAAACTATTAACTCCTTTCTTAGACGAACACTGCTGTCCCGAGAACTGCAGAGACAACCCAGTAAACACAGAGAATCCCAGCCTACCAGAAAAGGAAGACCAGGAGCAAGCCTCCAACTGGAGCCCAAAAACCATACTCAGCTCTCAACAAAAAATTACAAGGCATGATAAAAGGTAAAAAAAATGCAAGCATCATAACGAGATTCAGATGTGACAAAGATTTTGAGATAATCAGACCAGGAACCTAAAACAACCATAGTTAATATGCTAAAAGGTCGAACAGAAAAAGTAGAAAACATACGCAACAACATATAGGTAATGGAAGCTGTGAAAAAGAAATGCTTGAAATGAAAATCACAGTAACACAAATAGGCTCATCAGTAAACTAGATATGGAGAAGGAAAGAATTCATGATAATGAAAAAGTGTCGACAGAAACTTTACACACTGAAATGTAGACAGAGAAAAGGAAAACAACAGTCAAGCAGTGTGGGATAATTACAAAAGGTGTAACATGCACATAATAGATGCATCAGAAGAAAAAGAAAGAATGGAAGAGAGGAAATATTTGAATTATTAATGGCTGAAAATTTTACAAAACTAGTAACAGATACTAAACCACAGATTTAGGAAATTCAGTGAACACCAAGTAGGATAAAAAAGTTTAAAAAATGCACTTATACTTAACGTATATAATACTCAAACCACAGGAAATCAGTAATAAAGAGAAAACTTTGAAGAAAGCTGGGTTGGGAGTGTGTTAAGGGGGATGAAATGCCTTACCTACAGACAAAGAAGCTTAAGGATTACATCAGATTTCTCTCCAGAAACAATGCAAGCAAGGATAAAGTAGAAAATAGGTTTATGTTATGTTTAAGTCATTGATTTATGGAACCATCTCCCTCTACTGGACTGGGAGTGCTTTGAAGATGGAAACAATGTCTCATCCTGTTTATTCATATTTATGCTCTGAGTGCCTAGCAGAGCCTAGGAGATCTTCAAGATATGTTAAATTGAAGAGCTTAGACACTTGAAATAAATAAACGTGATTTTATGTTAAAAAAAAGAATAAAGTAGGGTGAAATATTTAAAGTATTGAAAGAAAAAAAACCCTGTTCACCTAGATCTGTATCTGGAAAGATTATCCTTCAGAACAGAAGGAGAAATAAAGACTTTCTCAGACAAAAACTGAAGGAATTTATCACCAGTAGACCTGTCTTCCAAGAAACATTAAAAGAAGTTCTTTGGAGAGAAGGAAAATGATGTAGGTCAGGAACTCAGATCTACATAAAAAAAGGAAAAACTGCAGAGAAGAAATAACTGGAAAGTAAAAGAAAATCTCTTTTCTTTGTCTTAATTGATCTGAAAGGTAACAGTGTATTCAAAATAACAGCAGGAATGGGGCTTCCCTGGTGGTTCAGTGGGTAAATAGTCCACTTTGCAAGTGCGAGGGCACCCGGGTTTAATCCCTGGCCGGGGATGATCCTACATGCTGCTGAACAGCTGAACCGATGTGTCCAATTATAAGCCAGCGCTCTGGAGCACACGTGCCCAGAGCCGGTGCTCTGCAACGAGAGGGGCCACTGTAATGGGAGGTCCACACAGGCCAAAGAATAAAAATGGGTGAAAATAAAGAAATACAAAACCAATAAAAGAGGCCAAAGTTTAAAATAATAATAATAATAGCAGAAATGTATTAGGTAATGATAGCTCTGGATAGGTGAAATGAAAGACAGCAATGTAATAAGGGATGGCTGGAGAAGTGGGAATATTCTAAGGTACCTACACATGATGTGATACAGTGACTTCAAAGTGGACTAGTATTAGTTTCAAACATTCATTACGAGTTCTGGGGCTACCACTAAAATTTTTTAAAAGAAGTATAATTGATATGGTTTTCCCAGTAGTCATGTATGGATGTGAGAACTGGACCATAAAGAAGGCTGAGTGCTGAAGAATTGATGCCTTTGAACTTTGGTGTTGGAGAAGGCTCCTGAGAGTCCCTTGGACTGCAAGGAGATCAAACCAGTCAATCCTAAAGGAACTCAACCCTGAATATTCATTGGAAGGACTGATGCTGAAGCTGAAGAAGCTCCGCTTGGACTGAATGAAGAAAAAGAATAAACGAAAAAAAGGATTTTATTTTAAAAAAAAGAATAAAGTAGGGTGAAATATTTAAAGTATTGAAAGAAAAACCCTGTTCACCTAGATCTGTATCTGGAAAGATTATCCTTCAGAACAGAAGGAGAAATAAAGACTTTCTCAGACAAAAACTGAAGGAATTTATCACCAGTAGACCTGTCTTCCAAGAAACATTAAAAGAAGTTCTTTGGAGAGAAGGAAAATGATGTAGGTCAGGAACTCAGATCTACATAAAAAAAGGAAAAACTGCAGAGAAGAAATAACTGGAAAGTAAAAGAAAATCTCTTTTCTTTGTCTTAATTGATCTGAAAGGTAACAGTGTATTCAAAATAACAGCAGGAATGGGGCTTCCCTGGTGGTTCAGTGGGTAAATAGTCCACTTTGCAAGTGCGAGGGGCACCGGTTCAATCCCTGGCCGGGGATGATCCTACATGCTGCTGAACAGCTGAACCGATGTGTCCAATTATAAGCCAGCGCTCTGGAGCACACGTGCCCAGAGCCGGTGCTCTGCAACGAGAGGGGCCACTGTAATGGGAGGTCCACACAGGCCAAAGAATAAAAATGGGTGAAAATAAAGAAATACAAAACCAATAAAAGAGGCCAAAGTTTAAAATAATAATAATAATAGCAGAAATGTATTAGGTAATGATAGCTCTGGATAGGTGAAATGAAAGACAGCAATGTAATAAGGGATGGCTGGAGAAGTGGGAATATTCTAAGGTACCTACACATGATGTGATACAGTGACTTCAAAGTGGACTAGTATTAGTTTCAAACATTCATTACGAGTTCTGGGGCTACCACTAAAATTTTTTAAAAGAAGTATAATTGATATGGTTTTCCCAGTAGTCATGTATGGATGTGAGAACTGGACCATAAAGAAGGCTGAGTGCTGAAGAATTGATGCCTTTGAACTTTGGTGTTGGAGAAGGCTCCTGAGAGTCCCTTGGACTGCAAGGAGATCAAACCAGTCAATCCTAAAGGAACTCAACCCTGAATATTCATTGGAAGGACTGATGTTGAAGTTGAAGCTCCAATACTCTGGCTACCTGATGTGAAGAGACGAATCTTTGGAAAAGACCCTGATGCTGGGGAAAATAGAAGGCAAAAGGAGAAGGGGTCAACAGAGGAGGAGATGATTGGATGGCGCCACTGAGTCAATGGACATGAGTTTGAGCAGGCTCCCGAAGATGGTAAAGAACAGGGAAGCCTGAGGTGCTGCAGTCCAGGAGTTTTCAAAGAGTTGAATATGACTGAGTGACTGAACTGAACTGATAATTGATATACTAATAGAAGAGAGAAAATGAATGTATGTTAGTACCAATTTCCTTGTCTACTAATTAACTCCATGGGTTTTCTTTACTTGTAGTAATTAGGTGTATCTAAAAGAGCTCTACATAGTTCAAGTTTTGGTTCTTCTTCTTCTCTTTTAGATGCTCATGTTTTGGCAAGATGATAAGTAAGTTCAACAACCAAACAGAAAAAGTTGCCCACAGCTGTGAAAGAACTGATCCAACAACCACACTGCCTAAAGACCTGGAAGTGTGACAGAATTACTATAACTCTTGCCTCACCATGAACATACACGTGGGTATTAGCTGATATAACAACTCTGGGCAGAGGAGTCTGATACTAATAATTAAAATATATCTCCAGTACCCAGAACAACATCTAGCATATAGCAAATACTTATCATTTATCAAATGAATAAACTGATACTACAAGGAAGAATATTTGATACCTATTAAGGAGTAATAGTTTTAAAATATTATTTGTCAACCTGTTTTAACAACCATCTCACAAATAAAATGAAGTCTCCTGTACTGGTGTGCATTTCTGAAATCTAACTTTGCAGAAGTATTTAAGAGTATGCCTGGGAAAGATCTTACATCTGGCACATTAAAAGGTGTTAGGCCAGGTGTCTCAAGTCCTTAAACACAAAACACTCACTTGTGAAAAAATACTTTGAAAGCTTTCCAAATACATATGCAGATTTAGGCAGCCTTACCCCATGATTAAAGCCAATTTCATGGAAATTTAATATAACTTTACAAAATATCAAGGGATGATGGTGAATCAAAATGAACAAAGTGAGCAAATCTGTCCCTAATTTTAATTTCATATGGTTTGGCACTTAAGAAAAAGAACAGTGAATACTAAACTATCCTTTGTACAAAAGCCAGAAGAGAAAGTGAGACAGGTCTCCTCTGACAACTCATCTTCCCTACACTACTTATTAGGTACACAATTTCCTATATTCCCTTATAGTACTCAACTCATTTCTATTACAGGGCTTATTGAAAATGCCTATTTATTTATCTCACTGTCCAAACTAGACTGAATTCTCTAACAGCAGTTAGCAAAATAAATGCCTGGCACAAATAGGTGCTTGATGTGTTTACTGAATGAACAGATAATTCAAGGTACCCTACATATTTCCTCCAATTAAGTTTGCAGAAATCATTAATATGATGGAAGATAGCTGGAGAAGATGGAGCTAATTTCTCTCACTGTACCAGTCAATAATATTTGATATTTGCTTTTATTCCTTTATCATTTATTCACTTTTCAATATATCAATATTGCTTTACCAAGAGACAAGTTTAACTTAGCTGTGAAAGAACTGATCCAACAACCACACTGCCTAAAGACCTGGAAGTGTGACAGAATTACTATAACTCTTGCCTCACCATGAACATACACGTGGGTATTAGCTGATATAACAACTCTGGGCAGAGGAGTCTGATACTAATAATTAAAATATATCTCCAGTACCCAGAACAACATCTAGCATATAGCAAATACTTATCATTTATCAAATGAATAAACTGATACTACAAGGAAGAATATTTGATACCTATTAAGGAGTAATAGTTTTAAAATATTATTTGTCAACCTGTTTTAACAACCATCTCACAAATAAAATGAAGTCTCCTGTACTGGTGTGCATTTCTGAAATCTAACTTTGCAGAAGTATTTAAGAGTATGCCTGGGAAAGATCTTACATCTGGCACATTAAAAGGTGTTAGGCCAGGTGTCTCAAGTCCTTAAACACAAAACACTCACTTGTGAAAAAATACTTTGAAAGCTTTCCAAATACATATGCAGATTTAGGCAGCCTTACCCCATGATTAAAGCCAATTTCATGGAAATTTAATATAACTTTACAAAATATCAAGGGATGATGGTGAATCAAAATGAACAAAGTGAGCAAATCTGTCCCTAATTTTAATTTCATATGGTTTGGCACTTAAGAAAAAGAACAGTGAATACTAAACTATCCTTTGTACAAAAGCCAGAAGAGAAAGTGAGACAGGTCTCCTCTGACAACTCATCTTCCCTACACTACTTATTAGGTACACAATTTCCTATATTCCCTTATAGTACTCAACTCATTTCTATTACAGGGCTTATTGAAAATGCCTATTTATTTATCTCACTGTCCAAACTAGACTGAATTCTCTAACAGCAGTTAGCAAAATAAATGCCTGGCACAAATAGGTGCTTGATGTGTTTACTGAATGAACAGATAATTCAAGGTACCCTACATATTTCCTCCAATTAAGTTTGCAGAAATCATTAATATGATGGAAGATAGCTGGAGAAGATGGAGCTAATTTCTCTCACTGTACCAGTCAATAATATTTGATATTTGCTTTTATTCCTTTATCATTTATTCACTTTTCAATATATCAATATTGCTTTACCAAGAGAAAAAGTTTAACTTAGCTGTAAAAATATTGGTTTGACTCTGAACCTACACTGAAATTCATATAAAATCCTATTTGGTTATGACATGCTTTTTCCCCCTACTATACCATTATGTTGCTAAAACCTACTAAATTTAAATAGCTATCTTTCTATCTGAAGATGTCTGGGAAAATTCTTTACCTCTCTAGGTTGGCATTCCAACATTTAAAATTCCAAACATCAATGATTTTCTTGCTTGTTGAATAATGATGCATAGTGTAAATCAATATATAATGGCAAACAATGCATAGTAGGGGTATGAAGTAATTCTAAAGAAAAATCAAAAATAGGTTCCATTCTTTTTCAGGTTTTACAAAAATAATACAAGAATTTCTAGTTAAGGTGACACACACATGTGCTCAGTCCCTTAGTCATGTTCGAGTCTTTGAGACCCCATGCAGTGTAGCCTGCCGGCCCCTCTGTCCATGAAATTTTCCAGCTAAGAATACTGGAGCAGATTGCCATTTTCTACTCTAGGTGATCTCCCCAACCCAGGGATCGAACCTGAGTCTCCTGTGTATTCTGCACTGGCAGGTAGGTTCTTCACCACTACACCAGGTGGGAAGCCCTATATATGTCAACCTTTAAGTCAGTATTAAATTCAGGGACAAAAGGCAAAAGAACGTGGTGACTTTTAGTGCTTTAGGTGGATCAAGTCATATAAAGCAGAATATAATTTCAGAAGAAATATATTTTGCGTTTACAGTTTAATATACATAATTGTGGGATGTAGTTGCTTGTTTGTCTTTTCTTAACATCAGAATGTAAAGAATGAAAAAAATGGGAATGGGAATACAGTTTATTCTAAAACTGACTGATACAACAACCTGAACCACCATGGTATAATATGTAGTTAACTGTTAATGAAAATGTTTTCTAAGTTAGGGACTGTTCAAAACCAAGTGGATGGGTTTCTTCCGTTTTGCTCTTTCACCTGCAACAGACGGCAGGAACACTTTCATTCTTGTTAACTACCAGCTAAATCTTAATGTGAACTATTTAGAAACCACAAATTAATTGAATGCATTCAATAAACATTTACTGAGTGTTTCCTAGGAGTAAGGCTCTAGGGATATAGCAGTGAAACAAACAGACAAAAATACTCACCCTTTTATGGGAGACAGATAATAAGAATAAATAAATTATATAAACATGTTATAAGATGACATGCAGAACTACGATAAAATAAAGCAGAGAAAGACAGAGAAAACCAGCCAGCATGAGGGGGTACAATTTAAAACAGAATAATGCAGAGCAAACTTCATTAGAGTGTGACGAGTAAAGACTTAAAAGGAAGAAAGAGAAAGGAAGACAGAAAGCCTGTATATTCAAGAGAACAGTAAGAGCAAAGAACCCAGGGGGCTTCCCTGGTGGTCCAGTGGGTAAGGACACCGCCTTGCAGTGCAAGGGGCGCCGGTTCGATCCCTGGCCTGGGAAGATCCCATGTGCCGCAGAGTGGCTGGATAGATGTGTCCAATTACCCAGCCGGAGCTCTGGTGCGCATGCACCCAGAGCCGGTGCTCTGAGACAAC
Organism: Tragulus kanchil; assembly: GCA_022376925.1. NCBI lineage: Eukaryota > Metazoa > Chordata > Mammalia > Artiodactyla > Tragulidae > Tragulus > Tragulus kanchil. The sequence goes on from JAIOJX010000026.1 coordinate 184,506,156, forward strand.
AAAGGCCACCGCGATGGGAGGCCCACACGGGCCAAAGAACAAAGATGGATGAAAACAGATAAATGAAAGACAATAGAAGTGGCCCGCCTGCCCCGCTCCCTCCCCAACCCATCCCCCACCCCCAAAATGTTATCCTCATAATATCAATAAAATAATTAAAAAAAAAAAAAAGAACCCAGGGAGAAGTGTACCTGAAGTGTACATGAAATAGCATGATTTGGAATTCCCACAAATAAAAATTCTACTGAGTTCACACAAATATTCTATTTGCTTATTATTCAAATACCACAAAATATCATCAAACTATTTTGTTTATTTAAGGAAGTTATAATGTTTAGGGAAAGAGGAAAATGCCAGGGTTTCAAACAAACTGACCTAGCTTTCCTAACTGCTTTTTTCTAGTTGTTAGGGCAGTGCTTATCCATGTGGGTACACGCTTAACATTCAGTTCGGAGTTTAGAGTTACTGTGATTTCTGTTATTTTCACCATTATACCCAAAGCTGCATTTATAAGTTATCTGAAACTTTACTGAAGCTAAATCTTAATGTGAACTATTTAGAAACCACAAATTAATTGAATGCATTCAATAAACATTTACTGAGTGTTTCCTAGGAGTAAGGCTCTAGGGATATAGCAGTGAAACAAACAGACAAAAATACTCACCCTTTTATGGGAGACAGATAATAAGAATAAATAAATTATATAAACATGTTATAAGATGACATGCAGAACTACGATAAAATAAAGCAGAGAAAGACAGAGAAAACCAGCCAGCATGAGGGGGTACAATTTAAAACAGAATAATGCAGAGCAAACTTCATTAGAGTGTGACGAGTAAAGACTTAAAAGGAAGAAAGAGAAAGGAAGACAGAAAGCCTGTATATTCAAGAGAACAGTAAGAGCAAAGAACCCAGGGGGCTTCCCTGGTGGTCCAGTGGGTAAGGACACCGCCTTGCAGTGCAAGGGGCGCCGGTTCGATCCCTGGCCTGGGAAGATCCCATGTGCCGCAGAGTGGCTGGATAGATGTGTCCAATTACCCAGCCGGAGCTCTGGTGCGCATGCACCCAGAGCCGGTGCTCTGAGACAACAAAGGCCACCGCGATGGGAGGCCCACACGGGCCAAAGAACAAAGATGGATGAAAACAGATAAATGAAAGACAATAGAAGTGGCCCGCCTGCCCCGCTCCCTCCCCAACCCATCCCCCACCCCCAAAATGTTATCCTCATAATATCAATAAAATAATTAAAAAAAAAAAAAAGAACCCAGGGAGAAGTGTACCTGAAGTGTACATGAAATAGCATGATTTGGAATTCCCACAAATAAAAATTCTACTGAGTTCACACAAATATTCTATTTGCTTATTATTCAAATACCACAAAATATCATCAAACTATTTTGTTTATTTAAGGAAGTTATAATGTTTAGGGAAAGAGGAAAATGCCAGGGTTTCAAACAAACTGACCTAGCTTTCCTAACTGCTTTTTTCTAGTTGTTAGGGCAGTGCTTATCCATGTGGGTACACGCTTAACATTCAGTTCGGAGTTTAGAGTTACTGTGATTTCTGTTATTTTCACCATTATACCCAAAGCTGCATTTATAAGTTATCTGAACTCAGAACGGACAACAGAAGCTATGTTATTTGCACTTGCCATATTTGGATAATATTTCTTTAATCAGACAGGAATGTAGCATGTTGACTAAAGAGTATGGACTCTGGAGCCAGACTGTCTGGATTTGAATATCAGGCCTGTTACTTTCCAGTTAGATAGCTATAGAATTTTACTTAATTTCTCTATGCCTCTGTTTTCTTATTTAAAAAATGGGTCAAATAATTATAAGAATGCTATAGGCCTATTTCAAAGATGAAAAGAAAGTAAAAGCACTGAGAAGAGAGGTTGTTACATACCCTAAAAATATACCAGCTGTCACTGTAGTTGTTGTTACTGCTACTAATAATGATGGAAGAATCTCGTGGGGTTTTTGATGTGTCATAACCAAAATAAGGAAGAATTATAATTCTTTATTTTATTTTATTTTGGTCATGCTGTGTGGTATGTGGTATCTTAGTTCCCTGACCAGGAATCAAACTGATGCACTGTGAGTATGGAGTCTGAACCATTGGACTGTCATGGACATCCCAAAGACTCTAATTTTTAATCTTTGTCCTCTCTCAGTGGTAAAAGTCATTCTTGAACTTCTAAGATTCAAATCCATGATAATATTTGAATGTATACAAGCATTGCTCTTGTATTTAAATAGTGTTAAATATCAAGAAAACAAATAATACATTCAAATCAACTCACCTGAGAATATTTGTTAGAAGAAAATATGCCTTTTAATACTTAGTATTTGTGAGTACATGAAATAGCATGATTTGGAATTCCCACAAATAAAAATTCTACTGAGTTCACACAAATATTCTATTTGCTTATTATTCAAATACCACAAAATATCATCAAACTATTTTGTTTATTTAAGGAAGTTATAATGTTTAGGGAAAGAGGAAAATGCCAGGGTTTCAAACAAACTGACCTAGCTTTCCTAACTGCTTTTTTCTAGTTGTTAGGGCAGTGCTTATCCATGTGGGTACACGCTTAACATTCAGTTCGGAGTTTAGAGTTACTGTGATTTCTGTTATTTTCACCATTATACCCAAAGCTGCATTTATAAGTTATCTGAACTCAGAACGGACAACAGAAGCTATGTTATTTGCACTTGCCATATTTGGATAATATTTCTTTAATCAGACAGGAATGTAGCATGTTGACTAAAGAGTATGGACTCTGGAGCCAGACTGTCTGGATTTGAATATCAGGCCTGTTACTTTCCAGTTAGATAGCTATAGAATTTTACTTAATTTCTCTATGCCTCTGTTTTCTTATTTAAAAAATGGGTCAAATAATTATAAGAATGCTATAGGCCTATTTCAAAGATGAAAAGAAAGTAAAAGCACTGAGAAGAGAGGTTGTTACATACCCTAAAAATATACCAGCTGTCACTGTAGTTGTTGTTACTGCTACTAATAATGATGGAAGAATCTCGTGGGGTTTTTGATGTGTCATAACCAAAATAAGGAAGAATTATAATTCTTTATTTTATTTTATTTTGGTCATGCTGTGTGGTATGTGGTATCTTAGTTCCCTGACCAGGAATCAAACTGATGCACTGTGAGTATGGAGTCTGAACCATTGGACTGTCATGGACATCCCAAAGACTCTAATTTTTAATCTTTGTCCTCTCTCAGTGGTAAAAGTCATTCTTGAACTTCTAAGATTCAAATCCATGATAATATTTGAATGTATACAAGCATTCGCTCTTGTATTTAAATAGTGTTAAATATCAAGAAAACAAATAATACATTCAAATCAACTCACCTGAGAATATTTGTTAGAAGAAAATATGCCTTTTAATACTTAGTATTTGTGAGTATTCAGTAGTAAGTAAAAGGTATAGTTAGAAGCACATTCTTTTGTATTTTATATCACTTAAAAAATACAAACTAGTGATAAACCAAAGGCCAGGGTAGCTATTCCAGGGAAATTCACAAAGCATAAAATATACAGGAAAGTGTACATTTATATTAATATTTTCCTTTTAGTCTCAGGGTGCTTTCTGTGTCTATATCAGCAGCCCCTATGAAATAACAGCAGATCACTGTGAGTTACAACACGAGTATCCTGGCAGTAAAAGCAGTTTAAAATGAATTAACATCAAATTGCATTGAAAAGTGAAAGTTACTATATTCAATTGCAGTATTATTGAGCTCTTATTATTTCAAACACTTTACATGAACTGAATATTTCATTTAAACATAGAAATAAGAAAATATTTTAGTCCCTAACAGTAAATGACATTTTATGAATCTTTAAAAAGCTTAGTCACTTAAAGTCATCATCTATAAAAACTTTACTAACCATCTTTTTACTGTAGTTAGAAAAAAATCCACCTAACGTTAAATTTACTATCTTAGCCATTTTTAAGTGTATGGTTCAATAATCTCACTGTATTTCCAGTGCTTGGCAACAGATACCTGGAAACTTCTTAAACCTGAAAGCTTAGACTCTATACTCTTTGAACACTAATTTCTCTTCTCCTGCCCCCAGCCCTTGGCAACAACCTTTCCACTTTCTGGTCTTATGATGTTGACTACTTCAGACACCTCATAGGAAGATACTCAAACACTAACAACTTCTTATGGGCAAAATTATGGGCAAAATACTAAAGCATACTAAAGCATGTTTTACTGAAAGCAGAGATTCAGTGCCTAGCATTTTTAACCTGAGCAAGAAATGTTTCCTAAAATGAATTGAAATTAATTTTGCCTGAAAAAGCATGTGAGCAGAGGCTGAGACAAGAGAGAAGGACACTATCACTCTAGGTCTGCTGCCAGGTTACTCATTTCACTGCGTTTGTCCTCATTCTAGGTATTTCCAAAGACCCTCTCTGGGGAATCTCGTAGGGGTCCAGTGGTTGGGACTCAGTGCTTTCACTGCCAGGGCCCAGGTTCAGTCCCTGGCTAGGGAATTATGATCCTGCACAGTGCAGACAAAAAATTAAAAATAAAGACCTGTCATAGAAAATCTGCTGTATGAAACCGTTCAAAGAAATTTTAAAAAAGCAATAAACAAAGACCATAGACTTCATACAAATTCTCCAAGGTCAGTTTTATCACGAATACCATTAAAATGAACTAAATGGTTTCATTATTCTCTTGCATTAACATAAAGCATCACTTTATTTACTCCCTGTGCACATATGAGCCCACCAGGTTCCTCTGTCCATGGGACTCTCCATGAATACTGGAGTGGGCTGCCATGGCTTCATTCACAGGATCCTCCTGACCCAAGGATCAAACCTGTGTCTCTTATGTCTCCTACATTGGCAAGAAGTTCCTTACCACTAGTGCCACCTGGGAAGCCTCTATTATCTAGATTGGCATAGTCCACAGATTGAAGTTGATTTATAAAAGACAAGCAAGAATTAAATAATCAGAAACAATGAGGCAAGAAGGAGCAATATGCACAAAGGTGGGACAGACATGATGTACACATGCAACTAAAACTAGCTCTTTCATGAATTGTACAAAGGATTCATGGAGGGTGATGGGTGGCGAGAGAGGAAGACCAAGTGCAAGGACCAGGTCAGAAAAGGATTTACACATGGAAGGTGACACAGGTTTAAAAAGGGGTGAAGACAGCTGCATGAAGACTTGTTACTATGACGCGAAATTTACGGAAGGGTTCTTTCTGTACAGTGATAAAGACAGAAAGTGGTCAAGGTCTAGGGAAGAAGAGTTATGGTGACAGACACGGAGTCAGGGCATGGATCAAGGACATAACAGCAGAAATGTCGCATGGGTTTGGTAATGAACCTGTTCATGAGATAAACACACAAGAAAACTTTGGGGGTGTCAAAAAAGATGCTCATGAAGAGGAAATTACCTATCTCTGCTTTAGGATATAATCAAATAGTACTGATGGAGATGTTTAAAAACTGAGGGAAAAGGAGAAAGTCAAGAACTGGTCTAGTTGATTAGCATAAATGGTTTATGCAAACACAAATCTCATTCTTAATCTTTGCACAGTTAACAGCTTTTAGAGTCTTTCTATCACTCTTTAACTGTGGAAGTAATTCTTATCATGAACTTTCTTTTAAATATATTGTACTATACTACAGCACAGGAAAGTAGGGGATTCCCTGGTGGCTCAGACAATAAAGCAATGAGGGACACCTGGGTCAATCCCTAGGTTAGGAAGATCTTCTGGAGGAGGAAATGGCAACTCTAGCATTCCTGCCTGGAGAATCCCTATGGACAGAGGAGCCTAGCAGGCTACAGTCCACAAGGTAGCAAAGAGACTGACACGGCTGAGTGACTAAGCACAGCACAGCACATAGGAAAAGTAATGCAAGACAAATAAAAGACCTTTTGTGAAATGTTTTTCTCTTGAACTGATCCCTCTGCCAACTGTTTCTTGCTAAAATAAACTTTGGGCGGCAAGGAAATGTTAAAGTTTATGCAGAACAACATAGTTTAAAACAATGAATGAGTTGATTCTTCTGGGTCAAGTATAATTAAATAATCAGAAACAATGAGGCAAGAAGGAGCAATATGCACAAAGGTGGGACAGACATGATGTACACATGCAACTAAAACTAGCTCTTTCATGAATTGTACAAAGGATTCATGGAGGGTGATGGGTGGCGAGAGAGGAAGACCAAGTGCAAGGACCAGGTCAGAAAAGGATTTACACATGGAAGGTGACACAGGTTTAAAAAGGGGTGAAGACAGCTGCATGAAGACTTGTTACTATGACGCGAAATTTACGGAAGGGTTCTTTCTGTACAGTGATAAAGACAGAAAGTGGTCAAGGTCTAGGGAAGAAGAGTTATGGTGACAGACACGGAGTCAGGGCATGGATCAAGGACATAACAGCAGAAATGTCGCATGGGTTTGGTAATGAACCTGTTCATGAGATAAACACACAAGAAAACTTTGGGGGTGTCAAAAAAGATGCTCATGAAGAGGAAATTACCTATCTCTGCTTTAGGATATAATCAAATAGTACTGATGGAGATGTTTAAAAACTGAGGGAAAAGGAGAAAGTCAAGAACTGGTCTAGTTGATTAGCATAAATGGTTTATGCAAACACAAATCTCATTCTTAATCTTTGCACAGTTAACAGCTTTTAGAGTCTTTCTATCACTCTTTAACTGTGGAAGTAATTCTTATCATGAACTTTCTTTTAAATATATTGTACTATACTACAGCACAGGGAAAGTAGGGGATTCCCTGGTGGCTCAGACAATAAAGCAATGAGGGACACCTGGGTCAATCCCTAGGTTAGGAAGATCTTCTGGAGGAGGAAATGGCAACTCTAGCATTCCTGCCTGGAGAATCCCTATGGACAGAGGAGCCTAGCAGGCTACAGTCCACAAGGTAGCAAAGAGACTGACACGGCTGAGTGACTAAGCACAGCACAGCACATAGGAAAAGTAATGCAAGACAAATAAAAGACCTTTTGTGAAATGTTTTTCTCTTGAACTGATCCCTCTGCCAACTGTTTCTTGCTAAAATAAACTTTGGGCGGCAAGGAAATGTTAAAGTTTATGCAGAACAACATAGTTTAAAACAATGAATGAGTTGATTCTTCTGGGTCAAGTATAATTAAATGATGTGATCAACATTTTCAACTGACTTACAAAGATCACAGATATTCTGAAATCACTCAGTTTTGTGAAGCAGATCCAGCACTGAATGTTGAAACAGAATACAGCCTTTTTAGTACTTCAATAAAATCCTAAAGTTGGAACACTTTTGAGAATGTTTAATTATAATCCACCCTTTCATTTAAGACAGAAGTCTATACACTTACGTGCATTTGGGTACGCACTTTTCAAAGCCCGGGCTTTACTGATCACATGTTTCTGAGATATGGTCTTTGTAGTTGGATTTCTAAACTTCCTGAGTTGAGACTAAGATTCCACACTACAGTGAACTTACTGCAATAAGAAATGCCCCTCTGTGAGGACACAGAAGAAATGGACTTTGACCTATTCCAGGCGACCCCACTCCACCCTATACTTGAAATGACTGAGCCTTTTTTTATGTCGAGATTTCTATAATCCCAGTCTCACCACACTGACTAACAAATTTAACAGCTGTTTGTTATGCTTCCTACTTGCAAAGGTGGCAGTCTTTACACATACGTTGTAGGATGTGGAATTGTTCTAACTAAAAGATGTGAAAAAAAGTGGGTCACCATCTGTGGATACCACAAAGAAAAACAGTCTAAAGAATTAATCACTACATCATGGTTAAGTCAGAATTGCGGCAAGCTGTGTTAATTCTGGCTTGCTTTACAATTTGCGAAATGAAAATAACAGTCAAGTGATGGAAAACTGAAATAGCCAGAATGTAATCATCTTGGTAATATGAATGATCATTTTATTATTATGTCTTGATTATGGCAAATTTTACACCAATTTTGATTTATGGAAACATGGGAATCCTTGACTGACCTAACGGGGGGCCACACTGTGAGTTCCTAGCAGGCTACAGTCCACAAGGTAGCAAAGAGACTGACACGGCTGAGTGACTAAGCACAGCACAGCACATAGGAAAAGTAATGCAAGACAAATAAAAGACCTTTTGTGAAATGTTTTTCTCTTGAACTGATCCCTCTGCCAACTGTTTCTTGCTAACATAAACTTTGGGCAAGGAAATGTTAAAGTTTATGCAGAACAACATAGTTTAAAACAATGAATGAGTTGATTCTTCTGGGTCAAGTATAATTAAATGATGTGATCAACATTTTCAACTGACTTACAAAGATCACAGATATTCTGAAATCACTCAGTTTTGTGAAGCAGATCCAGCACTGAATGTTGAAACAGAATACAGCCTTTTTAGTACTTCAATAAAATCCTAAAGTTGGAACACTTTTGAGAATGTTTAATTATAATCCACCCTTTCATTTAAGACAGAAGTCTATACACTTACGTGCATTTGGGTACGCACTTTTCAAAGCCCGGGCTTTACTGATCACATGTTTCTGAGATATGGTCTTTGTAGTTGGATTTCTAAACTTCCTGAGTTGAGACTAAGATTCCACACTACAGTGAACTTACTGCAATAAGAAATGCCCCTCTGTGAGGACACAGAAGAAATGGACTTTGACCTATTCCAGGCGACCCCACTCCACCCTATACTTGAAATGACTGAGCCTTTTTTTATGTCGAGATTTCTATAATCCCAGTCTCACCACACTGACTAACAAATTTAACAGCTGTTTGTTATGCTTCCTACTTGCAAAGGTGGCAGTCTTTACACATACGTTGTAGGATGTGGAATTGTTCTAACTAAAAGATGTGAAAAAAAGTGGGTCACCATCTGTGGATACCACAAAGAAAAACAGTCTAAAGAATTAATCACTACATCATGGTTAAGTCAGAATTGCGGCAAGCTGTGTTAATTCTGGCTTGCTTTACAATTTGCGAAATGAAAATAACAGTCAAGTGATGGAAAACTGAAATAGCCAGAATGTAATCATCTTGGTAATATGAATGATCATTTTATTATTATGTCTTGATTATGGCAAATTTTACACCAATTTTGTTACAGTTTTAAATAACAGAACTTGGAAATCTATCAACTCAAAAAATATCTACTATCAGCTTGCATTAAATGTAGTTATTATTTTATGTAACATACCAACTTCAGTACTTATGTTTAGTCCCTCAAGAAATAGTCTATTCATAAGATCTCAGAATATCAGGTATTCATCACTCACAACATCTTTCTGGCTCTCCTTCTACATGAAAATGATGCTAGTAACTCATCAAAAGTAAGGCATGTTTAACATTTAATTTCCTACTCATAGTGAAAGATTTGTATTAGTGCACTCATATTTTCATGTGTGGCCTCCCTATGAGTATAGTTCAAGTCAGTTCAACAAGTGTTAATGTATATCTCTTCTGTATCAGGCATTAATACAGGAACTTGCTCATAAAATGAAAAAAGTTTTAATCCCTGTCCTTGGGGAACATATATTCTAGTGGATGAGATACACAATTAGCAATAAATGTAATAAATAAATGATGCAATCTACAGAAGTAACATACAGTTATATCATAAGGGATTCCCTTGATGGTCCAGTGGTTAAGACTCTGCCTTCCAATGTAAGGGGTGCAGGTGTGATCCCTAGTCTGGGAGCTAAGACCCCACATGTCTTGTGGCCAAGAACCAAAACATAAAACAGAAGCAGTAATGTAACAAATACAATAAAGACTTTAAAAATGGTCTACATAAAAAAAAAAATCTGAAAAAAAAAGAAAAAGTCAAGCCAACCAATAGTATCAGGAGAGCCAGGGCTTGTGAAAAGGCTGGGCTGATTTCAGTTATTCTCTGGGGGAATAAGCATAAGCCTCAGAAGAAAGTAAGATTTCAACAAATACTGACAAACCAAGTTACCCAAGTAGATTTCAGGGAGGTAAGGTGATGGGGGGAGGCAGAGAGGGAGTGGTGGGGTGGTGGTGGGTGGGGTGGAGAAGTGGAGGATATTTCAGAGAGAAGGTCGAGCAAGAGCATATGTTTGCAGGTGGGAACATGCCCTGGAGTCCAATGACAGGGCAGGTAGGGCAGAGTGTGCACAGGGCGTCAGGGAGGTCAGGACCGGCCAGCATGGAGACTGGGACTATTACTGAGATGTGCTGACCATCAGCAATAATGTTAGGTCAAGATACCACACTAACTGCAAATTAGATTCCATACTTCCTGGAGAATAAAAGAGTCCTTTTAATTTCTGATGGTACCCCAACCAGCCTTCTGACTTTGCTTCCTTCATTCCCTTTTTTCCTTCAACATCTTTAATCTCCAATAAGATCTATCTCGTTCAATCAAGGTTACACTATTTCCCCATCAAACCCAGCCATACAGTCTTTAAAAATAAAAACTAAACTGCTTTCATATGTGCATACCTGCTCTATCTGTTTACAAATAAGGAGGGCAGGAAAAGAAGATTACAAAGGGAGAAAGGGAAAGATTACAACTTTATTGTGACCTACATTGTTACTCATAGCGGTTTTTCACTTTTGTTTTCAAATTAATTGACAAATGCAACTGAAGAAACCTATAGTGTTCCCTTTTTAAATATCACCAATGAGGAGATGTATTCATTAATTTTTTTCTAATTTATTACATTTTTTGCAAATTTAGTATACATAATATAAATGGAAAACAAGATAGACAAGCTTTTAAGAAGTTGGGCCGTGCTTCCCTGTTGGCTCAGTGGTAAAGAATCCTGCCAAGGCAGGAGACAGGGGCTCACTCCCTGGTCTGGGGGGACCCCACATGGTGTGGAGCATCTAAGCCTGTGCGCCACAACTACTGAGGCTGTACTCTAGAGCCTGGGAACCAAAATGACTGAGCCCAAATGCTGCAACTACTGAAGCCTGTGCACCCTGGAGGCCACAACAAGAGAGGCTACCACAATGAGAGGTCCACTAGCAATGAAGACCCAGCACAGCCGAAAATAATAGATAAATAAGTTGGGCTTCGCTTAGCTAAATCAAAGTCAGAAGGAAGAAGAAAGAAAGGAAGCATGGCATACAAACTGTCAAGCTACAATGATTATCTTTAATATAATACTTTAGCTTTAATAAACTCAGATAAAAAATTAAGGATTCCTCTATATAGACCTCAATCCTTGATAAAAAAGCAAAAGACACGTAATAATGGACACAACAGGAATTTAATGAAATACTTTTCTTCTTTTGGGAAAATATAAACTAAAAAATAAATGTCTCTCTGTAATTAAAATTAAAAACATTAGTTTACTACAGGCAGAGCCACTTCACTGGAAAACTATGATTCTCTAGCTTATGACAGGAAATCACCTTTCCTTCAGATACGTGGCACAGTAGTTCCACAACGGTTGGCTTCAACATTTAAGTAATGCTTTCAACAGAAGCTATTATACTCACTGTGTGATACAGTGTACTGTGGGACAGTGAGAAAAAAGTAATCCCTTGATAATAAAGTTCTTTTTCTGATAAAACTCAGTCAATTAAGGAAAATAGGGCACAATAAAGAAGTACATACATAAGACTCACACAAATAAAATAAAACCAGTGTAAAAAAATTTACATCGTAAAATAAGTTAAAAAAAATTTACATCCACATTAAATGAATGCTAGAATTAATGCGATTAGAATTAACGTTTAGAATAAAAGAGGATTAGGAAAGAAAAGCATCTGAAAGAAAAGAGTTGTCAACTATATTCAGAAAGAGATAATAAATTTGACTCCTTCCTCTAAGTCAAACCGGTTTCTTCAAGGCTGGACTGGAATATGGGCAAAGATACAAAACTAATATTAAAATACTGAAGTACTGAATTGGCCATAAGTTTGTTCAGGTTTTGGTGAGATTTTATGGAAAAATCCAAACAAATTTTTTGGCCAACCCAATATATGTCCACCTTAAATCTTTTAGGGAATAAAAATGTATATACAGTCACACATACCTACACATAATGCATACCGATAGATTTCTAATACTTACATGACCAATCTTTTTCATTTACTTGAAAAAAAGTGGAAAGTTATAAATAGAAATAGCTGGCACCTCAAGAAAAATATGGCTATAGTTAAAGTGTGAATCTGCTCTTTATTTGGATGGAAAAATGGAAAAGAAATCTGAGCCATAAGTCTGATTTGAGTCATGTTCCTTAGTAATGTGGCTGCTGATTTTTCTCATATTGACAGACATTCTTTCCACTTGGTTTTTTCTTTTTTTTTTTTCAAACAGATTACATCACCTTTGGACCACAAGGAAGAATAGCAGGTGGTATCCCATAGACACATGTGTTTTTATTACATTTCTTATGAAAACCAAACTAACTTATGCTGATCAAAGTGACAGGTGGAATCCAAAGGGCTTGAAAGATTTACAGATAAAATCATCTAAGCTATAAATATACACATTCATCTAAAAAAAGGATCACACATAAGAGGCAATGACTGGAACAGGTGGAAGAAGGCAGCACAGAAAGTAAGCCATGAAATTAACTGCAGCAGAGGTGGCAGAAAGAAGGGAAGCGTTAAGGCCCTTTCCCTAAGGAGCTACCAAAGATTCAGTGTAGAATGGTGGAGAAATTACTGAACCGCAGCCCTGTGTAACAATGAACACCATATTAACTTGGATATCTGATGATGTCTATAAAGAGAGAGAGTACTATAATAATCATAATCATAATGATAATAATCATATCTAGTAAATCTGGCAACGATAATCAAGGGCTATATGTATTAATCCTTTGAAATCTAATATGTGACCTCTGAGAATTTTGACCAAATTAATAACCTCTCTGAAAAATCTGGTGTGTCTCAGACACACTGTCAAGGCTTTGGTACAATGCTGAATTAGTAAAGAAAGCATTGTTTTATGAAAACACCATTATCACACCCTGAAGAAAGATTTATTTCTCTGAAGTGTTAAGTGACAGAGAGTAATAGAATTTGTGATGTAGCCAAGCTTGAGGTCTAGATACGATAATCATCTTTGCTTCTATTCCTGGCACTTCTAAGTGATTTTTTTTATGTTAACCATTTAAAGAGGAACAGAAAACAGTCACTGACAAATAGTTTCTATTACTTTCATTAAAAAATTTAATGCTAGGATTTTTAAAGCTCTAGTGAGGTACTTCTTTTTTCCCTCATTTAGTTATTAACTATCAATGAAATTCTGAAGAATTTTAGGCAGGAGAGCTGAAGCTGTTATTGCTTTTCTTAACTGTCAGAGGCAACTGATTCTGGAAAATAACAGCTACTTCAAGAAGTACAACCACAAAACAAACACCATATATTTAAGGAGTGCCTGGAAGTAGTGATTTTTATATGTGCTGGGTAGTATGTAAGAAGTATAAGAACTTTAATATTTCTTGAAATTAAATCACATGAAAAGGACTTATTTAGAATACCAGACTTCATTTGTATCTGTCATTTTAAGCTATATAAACAAATCAAATTGAATCATTTATCTGACAGATATTTACTGAGTACTTATCACATGCTAGGTAATGTCTTAAAAACCAGGGACATGGCAGTGAAGAAAAGAATACCTCCACTGCATGAAATTTACAGTGTAGGGACATAGGCAGAATATAAATAATTAAATACAAATATATCAGATACTGATAAATGCAGGAAGAAGAAAAATGAGTTGGAGGTAAAATTACTGAACCGCAGCCCTGTGTAACAATGAACACCATATTAACTTGGATATCTGATGATGTCTATAAAGAGAGAGAGTACTATAATAATCATAATCATAATGATAATAATCATATCTAGTAAATCTGGCAACGATAATCAAGGGCTATATGTATTAATCCTTTGAAATCTAATATGTGACCTCTGAGAATTTTGACCAAATTAATAACCTCTCTGAAAAATCTGGTGTGTCTCAGACACACTGTCAAGGCTTTGGTACAATGCTGAATTAGTAAAGAAAGCATTGTTTTATGAAAACACCATTATCACACCCTGAAGAAAGATTTATTTCTCTGAAGTGTTAAGTGACAGAGAGTAATAGAATTTGTGATGTAGCCAAGCTTGAGGTCTAGATACGATAATCATCTTTGCTTCTATTCCTGGCACTTCTAAGTGATTTTTTTTATGTTAACCATTTAAAGAGGAACAGAAAACAGTCACTGACAAATAGTTTCTATTACTTTCATTAAAAAATTTAATGCTAGGATTTTTAAAGCTCTAGTGAGGTACTTCTTTTTTCCCTCATTTAGTTATTAACTATCAATGAAATTCTGAAGAATTTTAGGCAGGAGAGCTGAAGCTGTTATTGCTTTTCTTAACTGTCAGAGGCAACTGATTCTGGAAAATAACAGCTACTTCAAGAAGTACAACCACAAAACAAACACCATATATTTAAGGAGTGCCTGGAAGTAGTGATTTTTATATGTGCTGGGTAGTATGTAAGAAGTATAAGAACTTTAATATTTCTTGAAATTAAATCACATGAAAAGGACTTATTTAGAATACCAGACTTCATTTGTATCTGTCATTTTAAGCTATATAAACAAATCAAATTGAATCATTTATCTGACAGATATTTACTGAGTACTTATCACATGCTAGGTAATGTCTTAAAAACCAGGGACATGGCAGTGAAGAAAAGAATACCTCCACTCGCATGAAATTTACAGTGTAGGGACATAGGCAGAATATAAATAATTAAATACAAATATATCAGATACTGATAAATGCAGGGAAGAAGAAAAATGAGTTGGAGGTAAAATTATAAATAAGTTGGTCAAGGAAGCCCTCACTAATAAATATTTGAAGAAATTGTATTTTATTTTATATTATTATTTCTCTGTCTCTGGGGTAGAGGATCTTAGCTCCCCAACCAGGGATGTATTCTGGGCCCTGGCAGTGAAAGCGCTCAAGTTCTAACCACTATACTGCCAGGGAATTCCCCTGAGGAGCTTTAAATATCTCTTTAAAGGAGGCAAGAGAGCCTGGCATGTGGAAAATTGGGCAAGGTGAGAGTGGGGAGGATTTTGAGGAGAAGAAATGACAAGTCTTGGGGCACTAGCATGCCTGACTTTACTTAAAAAAATAACAAACAACCAATCAGAACGTTCAGGGCCTTTTCCTGCTATTACAAGGACTTACGTTTAAATCTGCAGGGCTTCGCTGGCTCAGAAGGTAAAGAATCTGTCTACAATAAAGGAGGCCTGGGTTTTATCCCTCGATCAGGAAGATCTGCCAGAGAAGGGAATGGCAACCCACTCCAGTATTCTTGCTTGGAGAATTCCATGGACAGAGAAGCCTTAGTGGGCTACAGTCCACGGGGCTACACACAGTCAGACACGACTGAAAGACTAGCACTTTCACACTTTTCACTTTTCATTTTAATTCTGCATGACACGACAAGCCCTTGAGGATTCTGAGCAGAGAAATTACCTAACTTACAAAGATTTTAGCTTCTGTGCTGAGCACAGATGAAGGGACAATGAGGGAAGAAGCAGTCAAACTAGTTATGAGACTATGGCAATAATCAGAGAGAAAATAAGGGAAGAAATAATAGAGGCAATGAGAAGTGGCTAGATTCTGGATTCTCTCTGAAGTTTAAGCTAAGTTTTGTAGGGGGTATGGGTACGGAGTGGTAACATGAATGATTTTCACCTCAGGAATAGGACGAGTGGGGCTGTCATTTACTGAGGTGGGAAATCCTACAGCAGGAGCAGGGGTAGAGGAGGCAGGAGGTCAGGAGTCCAGTTCTAGACTTCTCCATATATTCTGTCCTAATCTATAGAAAACTGGAATTAAAATCAAATATATCAGATACTATAAATCGAAGTGAGTTGGAGGTAAAATTATAAATAAGTTGGTCAAGGAAGCCCTCACTAATAAATATTTGAAGAAATTGTATTTTATTTTATATTATTATTTCTCTGTCTCTGGGGTAGAGGATCTTAGCTCCCCAACCAGGGATGTATTCTGGGCCCTGGCAGTGAAAGCGCTCAAGTTCTAACCACTATACTGCCAGGGAATTCCCCTGAGGAGCTTTAAATATCTCTTTAAAGGAGGCAAGAGAGCCTGGCATGTGGAAAATTGGGCAAGGTGAGAGTGGGGAGGATTTTGAGGAGAAGAAATGACAAGTCTTGGGGCACTAGCATGCCTGACTTTACTTAAAAAAATAACAAACAACCAATCAGAACGTTCAGGGCCTTTTCCTGCTATTACAAGGACTTACGTTTAAATCTGCAGGGCTTCGCTGGCTCAGAAGGTAAAGAATCTGTCTACAATAAAGGAGGCCTGGGTTTTATCCCTCGATCAGGAAGATCTGCCAGAGAAGGGAATGGCAACCCACTCCAGTATTCTTGCTTGGAGAATTCCATGGACAGAGAAGCCTTAGTGGGCTACAGTCCACGGGGCTACACACAGTCAGACACGACTGAAAGACTAGCACTTTCACACTTTTCACTTTTCATTTTAATTCTGCATGACACGACAAGCCCTTGAGGATTCTGAGCAGAGAAATTACCTAACTTACAAAGATTTTAGCTTCTGTGCTGAGCACAGATGAAGGGACAATGAGGGAAGAAGCAGTCAAACTAGTTATGAGACTATGGCAATAATCAGAGAGAAAATAAGGGAAGAAATAATAGAGGCAATGAGAAGTGGCTAGATTCTGGATTCTCTCTGAAGTTTAAGCTAAGTTTTGTAGGGGGTATGGGTACGGAGTGGTAACATGAATGATTTTCACCTCAGGAATAGGACGAGTGGGGCTGTCATTTACTGAGGTGGGAAATCCTACAGCAGGAGCAGGGGTAGAGGAGGCAGGAGGTCAGGAGTCCAGTTCTAGACTTCTCCATATATTCTGTCCATTATAGATCTATGTCAAGGAGGAAGTCAACTATGATTCTGGAATTCAAAAAGGTACCGACTCGAAACACAGATCCGGGAGTCATAGATATAAAGATGAGTGACCAGAGGCGGTCACCAAGGGAGTGAAGATAAACAGTGCCAAGGAACGCGCCAAGTCCTTAAGTGCGGTAAGGTACAGAAGTCAAGGGGATGGAAAGAAAGAAGCCAAGGGAAGTATGAAGGAGCAACCAGTGAAATAGGAAGAAAGCAGGGAGAGTGTGCTATTCTGGAAACAAAGGAAAGAAAACCATGTAATAAAAATGTTCAGTGAACATATGTGGGCATAGAAACTATATCCTATTCAGTTTTCTTTTCCCCCCACAATCGCACTGCTATTTTTAATTTTTATATTTATTTTCATCCATCTTTTACTTTTGGCCTGTGTGGGCCTCCCATTGCAGTGGCCTCTCTGATTGCATGCGCTCCAGAGTGCTGGCTCGTAAGTGGACACACCGGTCCAGCCGCTCCGTGGCACATGGGATCTTCCAAGGCCAGGGATGGAACCAGTGCCCCCTGCACTACAAAGCAGACTCTCCACCCACTGGACCACCAGGGAAGCCCCAGTATTGTTTTCTTAATCAATATTCTCAAGGGTACAATTAAAACGCCAACTGATAAAATCACTGAAAAGGAAAGTTCTAGGGAAACAGACCTGTGGGGCTCAGCCACAGAAGATGCTACTTAGTATCTGCTCTAATCAATCAGTATTTCCAGATTCAGTTTTCTACTGTTTATGAATTTACCTAACTATAATCAAACACCTCATATGAATTTGAAACAAAAGTATCAGGCCTAAAAAAGTATCACGACTTTGACAACTGACTTTATAGATCATATCTAATAACTTGCCTGTCATAAATTAAGTCACTTCCTATTTCTCAGTCCAATTTCCTGTTTCTTGAGAAGGCTTGGCCATCTCAGCCCAGAGAGGGAAAACTGTGAAAAGCTGCTGTGGTTCCAGAGCTCCCCACGGGGCCAGAGGAAGGTGTCCTGTGTGCATCCCAGCTCAGTCTTTCCCTGCCCTCTTTGTATCCCTTCCATGGGGGCTGATCTCTAGGTCATTTCTTATAAGCCTCTTGAAGACTCAAGTTTGTTTCCAAATGTTTCCCAGGTAACCTGATCTGTGACAGATGATACCAGGAGTGGTCTGAGAAAGCAGGTGATAAGATGAGGCTGTGGAGTTGGATCCCTAGTTGCCTGGCTGGCAAGGAGGACCCCAAGCCCAGTGGAACACAGAGGAGTCCTGGCACAAGGCAGCTGTCCAGCTGTGAAAGCTCTTGCCAGGAGTAGGTTGGGCACCAGCAAAAGGGAACAGTTTGGCTGGAATGATGTTTGAGAAACAAAAGAGAAATAATAACTACAAGGACAATGGGAAAAGAATATGAAAGACTAAGGGCAATACATGTATAATTGATTTACTTTGCTCTATACCTGAAACTAACTCAACACTTAAATCAATTATTTGCGTGTGTATATTTGTTAATCGCTCAGTCATGTCTGACTCTTTGAGACTCATGGACTGTAGCTCTCCCTCAGGCTCCTCTGTCCATGGAGTTCTCCAGGCAAGAATACTAGATTGAGTTGCCATTTCCTTCTCCAGGGGGATCTTCCTGACCCAGGGATCAAACCCGGGGGGTTCTCCTGCACTGCGGGAAGATTCCTTACCTTCTGAGTCACCAGGGAAGCCCAAATCAATTATATACCAATAAAAGTTTTAAAAAGGAAAAGAATGCATTTGGAAATTTGAAAGAAAAAAAACTAAAGGCAAGAAATGACCAATGTGAAAGCTAGAGGAACTCTGATAGATATGAAAATGTTCCCAGGTCTTATAGCTTTTGTGCAGAGAAAGCTAATGACCAGGAACATTAGCTTTAATGTTAGATTACTCATTAGTCAAAAACTCCCAAACCTCCAGGCATGAGAGATATGCTAATCAGGATTTTGACTGGAAAAGAACAGGATCCTGACACATGGGATGAGATATGTTGTTCAATGCCTCCCAAAATCTTGAATTCTCAAATTCCCTGGCACTATCTGAACCCATATAAGTGGCCCTGCCTCTTCTTTCTTGGGAATAAAGTAGTAGAGGCTTCTCCCCAATAAGGCAACTTGTGCCTCCCTAACCCTCCATCTGTCCACCCTCACCTTCTTCCCAGACACCCAGGTCTTATATAACTAGGGTTATATCACAACATAACCCACTTGGGATATATGAGGTCTGATAAAGGAAGAAAGAAAGAGGCTGTCTGAGGAAGGAGCTGCAAGATCTAGCAAGTTTACATTAGCAAGGAGAGTAAATCTAAGATTAAATTCTGAGGCTGTCTGATCAAAGAGGTTGGAATTTAACATCAGATAAGGGAGAGTTTATCCATTTGAGGGCACCATCATGAGATGTAAGACTTACAACCAGAAAGAATCTCAGGAAATGTACACACTCGCTACTAGGATGGTTCCTAAAAACAAGGATAAAGCAATAGCCCATGCTGAATATGGCTGAGTGCCAGAAATGCTGCAGCAGGGGGCAGAAGGGGGAGCACAGGCTCAAAGAGTACCTTCTGGGGTGCACGTGCTACATGAGGCCAGCACCCCCTCTGATGGAGAAGTTCCCCAGGAAGACTTAGAAAACAGAGCACTTACGTACATTCTGGGGTACACATGCTGCATGAGGCTAGAACCCCCTCAGATGGAGATGTTCCCCAGGAAGACCCAGGAAACACACCACTTTAAATTTTTTAAAAAAGCCATAATGGATGGCATGGTGGTAAGACATGGTTCTGTGTGGTTGTGCTCTTCTGAAGGCCAGAAGTGACAGAGGGAAGGTACTTATAAAATCTGATTCATCAACAGCAATGGAAATAACAGAACCAGGGGAAGATCAGAAGCCACCAGAAGCCAGGTGTGCACAATTGTCCTGAGAGTGGCAAGGCTGGTGTGCAGGGTGTGCTGACCCACAGAGAGCTACTGGCATCATTAATATGGCATCCCTAGAGGCAAATAAGAAGCTAACAAGGTTACTATTGAAGATGATCATTCAAAAGAAATCTAAGAAGTATGAGCACAAAGTGGAGAGTAGTTGTCCCAATAATGTCCGAGTCATTGGCTCAGTTTCCAAATCTTCACTAATTTTTGGACCCAGACGCACTGATTGAAGAAGCCTAGCCTCCAGAGCGAAGGACCACGTAACATCATATAAGGATTCAAGGTAATGATTCCCCTAACCATCCAATGTGACCAACCGCCCTTTATTCTGGCCACTGTGCACTGGGGAGAGGGATTACCTGAACATTTCTAAGGCAAAGAGTTAATAGTGACACCAAGAGACCTGAAGCACCAATATGATGTCCCTCCATGTTAGAAACATATAGAACCCAGTAATATATGGAGCCCTAGCCAAGGTCTAGCTGATATTGGGGGCCCTGGGACCACAGACCCACGTGGTGGTGACTTCCTCAGTCTCACAAACAGAATCAAGACAGACAATACTTGGTGACTACTACAATACCTGTATCAGGTCTTTGGCCTATGCACTAAGAAATGTAACTGTGGCGAAAGCCAAAAGGAAGAAATTACAACTGACCCAAGCCAACCCAACCCCAACAAGACAGTAGATTAAAAAACCAACATAATATTGGTTGGGAAGTAGGGAAAGGAAAATTACCTTTCCCTAAGGGTCTAAATAAATACCATGCAAGTGTGGTCCTAAGCCTATTGGCATGATAACACTGCAGTTCAACTTCTCCTTTATCCATTTCTTTTTCTTGGATTCCAAGTGTACTCCTTAATAACTTCATATCAGAAACTGATTCATGGTTAAGTCAACAGACATTTTCCATCTTGAATGTAAATTATATTTCCTTTGTAAATAACTTTGGCCATATTTTCAGGATTACTTCCCAATTTAATTTGGTAGCGGTACATTTCATTTCTAGAAAACTTACTTTTCCCAAAGTAGACTTATGCTAGAAAGTATCTTTGTCTGTGGTTGTCTTCTCTGGGAAGGGCCCAGAAGTATATAATTCCTGGTTTATAGGCAGTCTCTGCATTTTAAATTATTTTTGACTCTTCTCAATCCCCATTTTCTTATTAGAGATCTTAGGTAACCTTTCAATTCAACATTAAAAATAAAAGATTTTCTGATTAAAGATTGAGACAGCTCATTCAAAATTAGCTTTTCATCCGGAAAGCTTTTCACTGATTATGGAATTATTTCTCTTTTATTTCTACGGAATTATTTTTCTTTTTATTTGAACAGCATAAGTATATACGCCATACATTTCTCTTTTTATTTCAATAGCATTTAAGTATATAGGCCATACATGCTATATTTGTAACTTGACAATTTCTCTGTAAGTATATTGAAATTATCTATATAAAGATAAATTTCAATTATACAAATAAAAACAAATATGTTGAGAATTTCCTTTTCTTTTAAACAGGCTGGTAGTATTCTCTATGCAATCTCTTTATTAATTTGCTGCTACCTACAAAGTTACACATAATCTCAAACCCTTACTTAAATTTGACAGGGTTGAAATTTAAAATTAAATATGAAAAACTTCTAGCAATTAACTGTACCAATAAATCTTGAATTTAAATTTTAGAGTATCTCCACTATTTCTATGAGTAAGTACAATTTAATTAAATAAGTTAAGTAATAATAGTAAATAAATCAGGCATGGATTTTAAAAATGTCCATACTAACTGGCAAATGTACTTTGCACTAAAAACTTGGGTAGTAAGAGATTCAAAATATTCTAAATATTGTACGAGCTGATGAAAGCACTTTCTGCTGTTGAATTAAACTTCTTCAAATTTAACCTTATAATAAAAGGAAACCAGAAGTATGTCTGTGTTTACAATTGATGCCAGAGCTGAGTTCATTTCTATGAAAAACCAAAGCAACATACGTGTTATTAAACAGCCTATGGTTTCCGTGGCCACATGGAACAAGCGGACGACTGTTGTGACACAGTTCTCCCAGGACCTGTCGTTAATGGTGGTCAAAGTCTCTGCTCTGAAGGGACAAACAGAAAATTTTCTAATAGCCCTTGGTCCACAATTAAATGAAATATTAAGTGAAATACTGTATTGCATCTTAGCAAAATACAAGTTGGTCAAACATGGAAAACTTTCTTTGACTCTTCTCAATATTTCTTAATAGAGATCTTAGGTAACCTTTCAATTCAACATTAAAAATAAAAGATTTTCTGATTAAAGATTGAGACAGCTCATTCAAAATTAGCTTTTCATCCGGAAAGCTTTTCACTGATTATGGAATTATTTCTCTTTTATTTCTACGGAATTATTTTTCTTTTTATTTGAACAGCATAAGTATATACGCCATACATTTCTCTTTTTATTTCAATAGCATTTAAGTATATAGGCCATACATGCTATATTTGTAACTTGACAATTTCTCTGTAAGTATATTGAAATTATCTATATAAAGATAAA
Organism: Tragulus kanchil; assembly: GCA_022376925.1. Classification (NCBI taxonomy): domain Eukaryota; kingdom Metazoa; phylum Chordata; class Mammalia; order Artiodactyla; family Tragulidae; genus Tragulus; species Tragulus kanchil. The sequence continues at coordinate 184,528,559 of JAIOJX010000026.1, forward strand.
TTTCAATTATACAAATAAAAACAAATATGTTGAGAATTTCCTTTTCTTTTAAACAGGCTGGTAGTATTCTCTATGCAATCTCTTTATTAATTTGCTGCTACCTACAAAGTTACACATAATCTCAAACCCTTACTTAAATTTGACAGGGTTGAAATTTAAAATTAAATATGAAAAACTTCTAGCAATTAACTGTACCAATAAATCTTGAATTTAAATTTTAGAGTATCTCCACTATTTCTATGAGTAAGTACAATTTAATTAAATAAGTTAAGTAATAATAGTAAATAAATCAGGCATGGATTTTAAAAATGTCCATACTAACTGGCAAATGTACTTTGCACTAAAAACTTGGGTAGTAAGAGATTCAAAATATTCTAAATATTGTACGAGCTGATGAAAGCACTTTCTGCTGTTGAATTAAACTTCTTCAAATTTAACCTTATAATAAAAGGAAACCAGAAGTATGTCTGTGTTTACAATTGATGCCAGAGCTGAGTTCATTTCTATGAAAAACCAAAGCAACATACGTGTTATTAAACAGCCTATGGTTTCCGTGGCCACATGGAACAAGCGGGACGACTGTTGTGACACAGTTCTCCCAGGACCTGTCGTTAATGGTGGTCAAAGTCTCTGCTCTGAAGGGTCAAACAGAAAATTTTCTAATAGCCCTTGGTCCACAATTAAATGAAATATTAAGTGAAATACTGTATTGCATCTTAGCAAAATACAGTAGACTTAATCAGAGATTCATGGATCTGGTTCCTTTCTGGACCCTATAGATTGGACTAACGCATGCTCACTTCTTCCTCTGTCTCTCCTGCCATGAAGAGTCAGATTCACCCAGAAAAATGATGGAAGACCAGATTCTAACAGCAGCCAGAAACACAGTATGGACTGTCAATAAGCACGAAAAGGCTTACTCAGGTAATTTAGTCACTGGCCACTGCCTCATTCACCATAATTATGAATCCCAAGCCACAGAATCTTATGTTTCTTGTAAGAAGAAGTATCTTCAGCGATAGCAACACAAACAACCTTTGGAGGGATAGACACATGACGTTATCATTTGGTCAGCAACATTTATGAGGAGATCACTCAAATCACTTCTAATTATTAAACATATTGTACCAACTTGAACATTTTCATATTTTATTATGTTAGATTAAGTTTTTCAAATTCAACTTAAATATAGATAAAATAAGGATTATACATACTTGACAGAAACTGCCTCCATGAATTCATCCAAAAAACCATCATACTCAGGACCTCTCACTCTTCTCTGCCGTAGTCCAATGTATAATGGATCTTTGAGTAACTCCTATTTTTAAAAAAATTACTGTAAATATACAAATAACTAAAGGCAAGTAATTTACTCTTTCTGAGTGAGCCTCAGTTTTCTCATCTATATAATAAGAGTAGAAATTTAAATAAAATCTAGCTATACTGATTCAGAATTAACCTACAGAGTTATTATTTAGCATTATATATATCTACAGTGTTTATAAAAACAGAAAATATAATTACTAAACATTAAAAGCATTCTTGCATTTTAACTGTTATTCTTATGTCTTATTCTTGAGGGAAAAAAAGGTATTACAATCTCTCAACTGTGCAAAATTCAGATTTTACATGCAAAGTTTAACATACAGAAAAATAATAAAGTTTTAAAAATATCATATTAGCTTAGGAAATGGAAATACAGCAATTCCTTTCTGAGATCTATTTTCTGTTTCTGAAAGAAAAATCTTCAACATTTTGATTATACCTTTAATATGATTGTTGATGGCTGTTAAAAATAATTTTTTCAGCCTTAAATAAAATTTTCCTTAAACTTTCAAAACTTTACATAGTTTAAATTTTTCCCAAAACTAATAGATATCAGACAACATTACTCTGTTCAAGCTTTAGAATAGGCAATTTTATTAAATCAGTTATTAATTGAGGTATAATTTATATACAGTAATATGCACACATTTATAACAAAAGATCCCAGTAAACGAGGAACAGAAAGGAACTTCCTCAACCTAGTAAAGAGCATCTGTGAAAAACCCACAACTAACAACTCCTAAGAATGGAAATAAGACAAGGATATTTACTCTACTTCTGTGAAACAATATATATACTAGAGATCCTAGCCATTATAATAAGACAAGAAAAAGAAGAAACAGGAATACAGATCAGAAAGGAAGAAGCAAACAGCTTTTATTTGCACACACATGATCATATATGTGGAAGTACTAAGGATTCTACACAAGAAATCCACTAGAAAAAATGTAAGATATAGGGTCAATGTAAGATATAAGGTCAATTTACACAGATCAAATGTTTACCTATATACTAGTAATGAACAGTTGAAAATGCAATAAAATACACAACTCCACTTGTAATAGCCCTCCAGAACATGAAATTCATAGGGACATATTTAACAAAATATGTCTCAGGCCTATATACTAGAAACTACAAAAATATTGCTGAAAGAAATTACAAACTTTTTACAGGTTGGGAAAGAATGGCAATCTATCTGATAAAAAAAGAAAAAATTGGGCTTCCCTGGTGGTCCAGTGGGTAAGGACACCACCTTGCAGTGCATGGGGCGCCGATTCGATCCCTGGCCTGGGAAGATCCCACTTGCAGCGGAGCGGCTGGACCGATGTGTCCGATTACGGGGCCGGAGCTCTGGAGCGCATGCGTCCAGGGCTGGTGCTCTGCGACAACAGAGGCCACTGCAATGGGAGGCCCACACAGGCCAAAGAACAAAGATGGATGAAAATAGATAAATGAAAGACCAATAGAAGTGGCCTGCCCGCCCCTCTCCCTCCCCAACCCGAGCCCCCCCCCAAAATATAAAAAATAAAAAAGAAAAAATTGACTAAACTATCATCTTCAGTAATCTAGAAAAGAGAAAAAAGTACTTAATGAACTTGTTAATCTGACTAAAAAGGTTTTTAGGCATAATGTCGAATGTGTAAATTAGCTGTATACTAAAGTTAAAATGGATAAGAACTATAGAAGGAAATGTTCAATAGGTAAGAAAAATTTAAACATAATAGGAAAGACACAAAGCTTGTTGGTAATAGATTTCCAAAGTAAAAACAAGGCCTGCAGTCAAAGATCAAATTAAGTGTGTGACTGTAACAACTCTTTTGAGAACCTGTGAATGATTTAAACTGGAACCTGAGAAACCACTTTGCCTAGTTCAGTGGGGCTGGTCCCAAAGTACTCTGATGTGTTAGCCAATATAGAGAGAAGGCCTGTTTTGAAACGAACTTTGAAGAGGGCCTTTATCTAATAGACTAGACTATAATCTGATATACAGAAAGCCTAAAAATGTAAGGATACTGTACTACTTGGATTAGTTGACACAGAGACACTTCAAAATGAAAATATTTCACTGGGTCTTCAACTTTCCACAGGCAAGAAGTATACTGAGAATATTATTCAGGATGCATGCAACAGAGCTACTTCTTATGAAAAAGGAAGAATATCCCAGAGGACAGAAACAAAAGCCCAGACATCAGAACCAAAAGCCTAGGAGAACAATGAGTTACAGAACCACATTCTGAGGAAACAAGACTGGGCGTGATTCAAAGAACATTCCCTGTCCCCCAAGTAGGTGGCCTGGCAACACATCGAGTGGGAATTTGGAATTGCTATGTCATGTAATTCCTAGTCCTGCCACTCTGGATGGGAGTTAATTGTGGTTTTTCTGTCCTTGCCTTTCACTCTATGTCTGGTATGTATCCCACTTGCAGCGGAGCGGCTGGACCGATGTGTCCGATTACGGGGCCGGAGCTCTGGAGCGCATGCGTCCAGGGCTGGTGCTCTGCGACAACAGAGGCCACTGCAATGGGAGGCCCACACAGGCCAAAGAACAAAGATGGATGAAAATAAACAAATGAAAGACCAATAGAAGTGGCCAAAAAAAAAAAAAGAAAAAAGAAAAAATTGACTAAACTATCATCTTCAGTAATCTAGAAAAGAGAAAAAAGTACTTAATGAACTTGTTAATCTGACTAAAAAGGTTTTTAGGCATAATGTCGAATGTGTAAATTAGCTGTATACTAAAGTTAAAATGGATAAGAACTATAGAAGGAAATGTTCAATAGGTAAGAAAAATTTAAACATAATAGGAAAGACACAAAGCTTGTTGGTAATAGATTTCCAAAGTAAAAACAAGGCCTGCAGTCAAAGATCAAATTAAGTGTGTGACTGTAACAACTCTTTTGAGAACCTGTGAATGATTTAAACTGGAACCTGAGAAACCACTTTGCCTAGTTCAGTGGGGCTGGTCCCAAAGTACTCTGATGTGTTAGCCAATATAGAGAGAAGGCCTGTTTTGAAACGAACTTTGAAGAGGGCCTTTATCTAATAGACTAGACTATAATCTGATATACAGAAAGCCTAAAAAAATGTAAGGATACTGTACTACTTGGATTAGTTGACACAGAGACACTTCAAAATGAAAATATTTCACTGGGTCTTCAACTTTCCACAGGCAAGAAGTATACTGAGAATATTATTCAGGATGCATGCAACAGAGCTACTTCTTATGAAAAAGGAAGAATATCCCAGAGGACAGAAACAAAAGCCCAGACATCAGAACCAAAAGCCTAGGAGAACAATGAGTTACAGAACCACATTCTGAGGAAACAAGACTGGGCGTGATTCAAAGAACATTCCCTGTCCCCCAAGTAGGTGGCCTGGCAACACATCGAGTGGGAATTTGGAATTGCTATGTCATGTAATTCCTAGTCCTGCCACTCTGGATGGGAGTTAATTGTGGTTTTTCTGTCCTTGCCTTTCACTCTATGTCTGGTATGTGGGAACAGATAAGACCAGTCACACACAGTGGAGCAAAACACAAGAATCTTCATTTGCATCTAGACCTGATTTAGTTGACAGGATCCTGAATTTTGGGCCTGCTGTTGTTACTGGGATGACATTTTTGGAAACCTAGGATGGAGATGAGCACATTTTACTTGCAGAGTGTAAACAATGTGTGAAGAATGAGAATCTATATGTCCCAAGTATGCAAGCCTCCCTAGCCATCCCGGGAACTCATGAATATTAATAAAATAGTAATTATTTTAAGTCATTAAGTTTATTTAGTTTGTTATAAATATAAAAATGATTTTGCAAGTATAGTTACGTTAAGAAGGTTAAACCATTTGAATTTCTTGCGTTGAAATTTGCTTAAAGCCAATAGAAATTATAACCCTCATGTCTTAGTGTAATTACTTATAGCATTGTCTTTCATTGCAAAACTGCTCTGGTTTGGCCAATACATTACTTTGGTCATCTCACTTATAATGTACTACACAACCATGAGATAAGGCTTTCTGGCTAGTTGTAAGTTAACACATCAAATCATAAAAATGAATTTCACATGAAATGTAGAACCTGAAACTGAGTGCTGTTGTAAAGCCCGGCTGTTCCTTGAGGTCTAAACACTTTAAACAAGCTACCGGCATTCTTCTGAACAGCTGATGCTGAAGTGCCACTGTACTACTTGGATTAGTTGACACAGAGACACTTCAAAATGAAAATATTTCACTGGGTCTTCAACTTTCCACAGGCAAGAAGTATACTGAGAATATTATTCAGGATGCATGCAACAGAGCTACTTCTTATGAAAAAGGAAGAATATCCCAGAGGACAGAAACAAAAGCCCAGACATCAGAACCAAAAGCCTAGGAGAACAATGAGTTACAGAACCACATTCTGAGGAAACAAGACTGGGCGTGATTCAAAGAACATTCCCTGTCCCCCAAGTAGGTGGCCTGGCAACACATCGAGTGGGAATTTGGAATTGCTATGTCATGTAATTCCTAGTCCTGCCACTCTGGATGGGAGTTAATTGTGGTTTTTCTGTCCTTGCCTTTCACTCTATGTCTGGTATGTGGGAACAGATAAGACCAGTCACACACAGTGGAGCAAAACACAAGAATCTTCATTTGCATCTAGACCTGATTTAGTTGACAGGATCCTGAATTTTGGGCCTGCTGTTGTTACTGGGATGACATTTTTGGAAACCTAGGATGGAGATGAGCACATTTTACTTGCAGAGTGTAAACAATGTGTGAAGAATGAGAATCTATATGTCCCAAGTATGCAAGCCTCCCTAGCCATCCCGGGAACTCATGAATATTAATAAAATAGTAATTATTTTAAGTCATTAAGTTTATTTAGTTTGTTATAAATATAAACATGATTTTGCAAGTATAGTTACGTTAAGAAGGTTAAACCATTTGAATTTCTTGCGTTGAAATTTGCTTAAAGCCAATAGAAATTATAACCCTCATGTCTTAGTGTAATTACTTATAGCATTGTCTTTCATTGCAAAACTGCTCTGGTTTGGCCAATACATTACTTTGGTCATCTCACTTATAATGTACTACACAACCATGAGATAAGGCTTTCTGGCTAGTTGTAAGTTAACACATCAAATCATAAAAATGAATTTCACATGAAATGTAGAACCTGAAACTGAGTGCTGTTGTAAAGCCCGGCTGTTCCTTGAGGTCTAAACACTTTAAACAAGCTACCGGCATTCTTCTGAACAGCTGATGCTGAAGTGCCACTGAGTGACTAGTGGCTGCCAGAACTAAAATACTTTCTCCATGTCTGTGATATATTTGGACTTCCATAATGTGAATTAGAAAAAGAATACAATTGAGAAAAGATGTCACACGTTTCCCCTCTTTTTACCCTCATTCTTTCCCATGCTAATAAAGTATATCATAAAGAAGTCTGACCACAGTGAAGTGTCAATTATGAAGATTAATGAACAAGATAAAGCTTTTCAATTAAATCAGGAAGTTATAAAATTCTTCTAGCCATAATGTTTCTGTCAAAATTAACTATTTAAAAAATATTCATGATAATTAAGGCTTCAATAATAAGTGCATTTCTGGAGAGTTGGCTGACCAAAAAATAATGTTTACATAAAGCAATTTAACAAGATTACCCTAGTTTGATAATGGCTCCATAGACCAAGTATCCTGGCACAGCAGTACCATTAATTTGTTGTGTTATTTGCAGCCAAGAGTAAACCCTTAAAAGATGTTTGTTGGAAAATAAATGAAATGAAATGTTTGGTATTAAGCAAACACTTCAAAAGATTAGACCTTCATCACATACAATGCATCTGTTGTTCACTGAAGACTTACAAAGACCTAGAAGCAGGTGAGAAGGAAAAAACCTAGGGAGAGTAGAGCATATGGAAACATAAGAGAGTTCCAAAGAGGAGATAAGGATATACATTGGTAAAGTCAATTATCTTACTTCTGAGCATTGTCAATTAAGGATATACAGTAATCACTGAAGTTTAAGTTTTTTTATAAATATAAATGATTTTGCAAGTATAGTTACGTTAAGAAGGTTAAACCATTTGAATTTCTTGCGTTGAAATTTGCTTAAAGCCAATAGAAATTATAACCCTCATGTCTTAGTGTAATTACTTATAGCATTGTCTTTCATTGCAAAACTGCTCTGGTTTGGCCAGTACATTACTTTGGTCATCTCACTTATAATGTACTACACAACCATGAGATAAGGCTTTCTGGCTAGTTGTAAGTTAACACATCAAATCAAAAATGAATTTCACATGAAATGTAGAACCTGAAACTGAGTGCTGTTGTAAAGCCCGGCTGTTCCTTGAGGTCTAAACACTTTAAACAAGCTACCGGCATTCTTCTGAACAGCTGATGCTGAAGTGCCACTGAGTGACTAGTGGCTGCCAGAACTAAAATACTTTCTCCATGTCTGTGATATATTTGGACTTCCATAATGTGAATTAGAAAAGAATACAATTGAGAAAAGATGTCACACGTTTCCCCTCTTTTTACCCTCATTCTTTCCCATGCTAATAAAGTATATCATAAAGAAGTCTGACCACAGTGAAGTGTCAATTATGAAGATTAATGAACAAGATAAAGCTTTTCAATTAAATCAGGAAGTTATAAAATTCTTCTAGCCATAATGTTTCTGTCAAAATTAACTATTTAAAAAATATTCATGATAATTAAGGCTTCAATAATAAGTGCATTTCTGGAGAGTTGGCTGACCAAAAAATAATGTTTACATAAAGCAATTTAACAAGATTACCCTAGTTTGATAATGGCTCCATAGACCAAGTATCCTGGCACAGCAGTACCATTAATTTGTTGTGTTATTTGCAGCCAAGAGTAAACCCTTAAAAGATGTTTGTTGGAAAATAAATGAAATGAAATGTTTGGTATTAAGCAAACACTTCAAAAAAAGATTAGACCTTCATCACATACAATGCATCTGTTGTTCACTGAAGACTTACAAAGACCTAGAAGCAGGTGAGAAGGAAAAAACCTAGGGAGAGTAGAGCATATGGAAACATAAGAGAGTTCCAAAGAGGAGATAAGGATATACATTGGTAAAGTCAATTATCTTACTTCTGAGCATTGTCAATTCTGGAACCATGGAAATTTTTATTTGAAGTTAACAGTAATCACTGTTAATTTTCACCTTGTTTGTATCTCTCACATTTCTACCTTTCTCATCTAAAATTTCTGAGAATTACAAAATATTTTCTTACATTTTAAACAAACAAATAGTATCTCCTATCAGAAAATCTGAGAGCACTGAAATATAAAATCAAAACCAAAGAAGGGGCTTCCCCTGGTGGTCCAGTGGGTAAGGACACCGCCTTGCAGTGCAAGGGGCGCCGGGTCGATCCCTGGCCTGGGAAGATCCCACGTGCCGCGGAGCGGCTGGACCGATGTGTCCAATCACCGAGCCGGACCTCTAGAGCGCATGCGCCCAGAGCCGGTGCTCTGCAACGACAGACACCACCGCGATGGGAGGCCCACAGGAGCCAAAGAACAAAGACGGATGAAAATAGAGAAATGAAAGACCAATAGAAGTGGCCCGCCTGCTACCCTCCCTCCCCAACCCGACCCCCGCCCAAAATAAATAAATAAATAAATAGAAACAAAGAAAACCAAGAAGCTCTTCCCATTCAGAACTACTTACCACTAGCACCTTGATGCAAATTCTTCTGGGTCCTTCTCTACATCTATGCATGTACACTATTATCTGTCCAAATTGGGGTCGATATCGACTGTTTTCTAATCCCTTTCCACATGAGAGTATATTGTGAACAGTTTTCAAGTTACTCATTAGATGAACATTTTTAAAATTTGTGATCAGAATTGGAATTTTACCTTCCTAGAGAGTATGAACAAATTTGTAATCCCCATACCCCACTGACATATACAGCAATAAATATGTCATTTTGTGGCAGCCAAAAGAAGGTTTATCTTTCCACATATATATGTGTGCACATATATGAAATATAAATGTGAAATACACAATAAAACAGCGCTTCCCTTGGTGGTCCAGTGGGTAAGGACACCGCCTTGCAGTGCAAGGGGCGCTGGGTCGATCCCTGGCCTCGGAAGATCCCACGTGCCTCGGAGCGGCTGGACCAATGTGTCCAATTACCGAGCCGGAGCTCTGGAGCGCATGCGCCCAGAGCCGGCGCTCTGCGACAGCAGAGGCCACCGCGATGGGAGGCCCACAGGAGCCAGAGAACAAAGACGAATGAAAATAGAGAAATGAAAGACCAATAGAAGTGGCCTGCCTGCTCCCCTCCCTCCCCAACCACCGCCCAAAATAAATAAATAAATAAATAGAAACAAAGAAAACCAAGAAGCTCTTCCCATTCAGAACTACTTACCACTAGCACCTTGATGCAAATTCTTCTGGGTCCTTCTCTACATCTATGCATGTACACTATTATCTGTCCAAATTGGGGTCGATATCGACTGTTTTCTAATCCCTTTCCACATGAGAGTATATTGTGAACAGTTTTCAAGTTACTCATTAGATGAACATTTTTAAAATTTGTGATCAGAATTGGAATTTTACCTTCCTAGAGAGTATGAACAAATTTGTAATCCCCATACCCCACTGACATATACAGCAATAAATATGTCATTTTGTGGCAGCCAAAAGAAGGTTTATCTTTCCACATATATATGTGTGCACATATATGAAATATAAATGTGAAATACACAATAAAACAGCGCTTCCCTTGGTGGTCCAGTGGGTAAGGACACCGCCTTGCAGTGCAAGGGGCGCTGGGTCGATCCCTGGTCTGGGAAGATCCCACGTGCCGCGGAGCGGCTGGACCGATGTGTCCGATTACCGAGCTGGAGCTCTAGAGCGCATGCACCCAGAGCCGGCGCTCTGCGACAGCAGAGGCCACCGCCATGGGAGGCCCACAGGAGCCAAAGAACAAAGACAGATGAAAATGGAGAAATCAAAGGCCAATAGAAGTGGCCCGCCTGCTCCTCTCCCTCCCCAACCCGACCCCCGCCCAAAATAAAATAAATAAATAAATCTTAAAAAAAAAAAAAATACACAATAAAACATGTATAGCTATGTCCTCAAGTAGTGTTCTCCTGTATTACTTTTCTAATATCATTAAACATTTTTCATAAGTTTATTGACCATTTTCATGTCTTCATTTTAAAATCACCTCTAACCACGTGTCCTTAGGCAATTTGTATATTTCACATTTAACATTTGTTTACTGACTTAAAAGTTTTCTCTGAATACTAAGAACATTTAAAATTTTTATCGTCCATAAATATTATCAATATTCCCCTTTTCAGCATTTATTTTTAGATTAAGTTTATGATATAAAGATAATCATACTCTATATTGCTATTTACTCATTATTTTCAAATAAAAACCCAAATTCAGTAAAGAAATTATATAAAATTTTTGTTGTTTTGTCAGTTCATGTCATCAATGTGATTAAGCAATCTAAGTGCCAATGATCAGTAAGAGTCTAAAGCAATATACTTAAAATGTCAGCATGCATATGAGCTGGCATAAATGTTAAAAAGCTGTGGGAACAAAAATGAGCAAAATTTGACTGTGATTCAGTAAGTCTGGATTAGAGCCCAGGATTCTGCCATCTTACCACATCTGCTCATTAATTCTGAACTGAGCCACTTAAATTATTAAGTTAATTCTATTTCCCTGAAAGTTCCTGTCTCAGGTAAAATTTTTTCTATTTTAGTTCATGTAACAGGCATTTCTAAAATATATTCCAAATTTCAAGGAATTCCTGAAAGTTATTGTGCATAAAAAACCAAACTGCAAACCCCATCCCCTTTCCAAAGGCACTGGTGGTGTGCTTCAGAAAACAGATGAATAAATCCTTGATATAATCCCTTGTCATCCTAATTTAGAGAGGCTGAGAGAAAAGAGGAGACCATAAAGAAGTAACCATGTGACATCATAAACCAAGTTAGGTAATGAGGCACTATCGTCTCTCCTCTGACTAATGACTGGTACTCACTCAAATGCAGGATCACTTGTGTGAAGCGGCAAGAGTAATATGAAAAGACACAGATAACAAGCGAGGCGGGTGGAGGGAGAAATATGACAACCTAGCTGGGACCGTGTGGTAGAAGAAGAATGGCATGCTTCTCCCCACAAGCCTGTAAATATGTGGCCTTATGTGGCATAAGAGACACTGTAGATGTGATGAAGGGTGAGCTTCCTTAAAAGGGAAAGAACCTTTCCTGGCTGTAGTCAGAAAAAGGAATGTGATGACAAAGCAGGGTCAGAGCAACACTACATTGTTAGCTTTGAAAATGGATAAAGGGGACCACAAAGCAAGGAACAGATGTAGTCTCTAAAAGCTGGAAAAGACAAGGCTGTGGAACTCAGCCTTGCGGACATCTTCAATGATGTCAGCCTTTTAAGACTTGTGCTCTATACAGAACTATAAGTTAATATACTTGTGTGGTTTTAATTCACTAAATTTGTAATAATTTGGTAGTGATAGAAACCTAACACCAGCCACATTCTAATGCCAACACCGACTTCTGTACATGAGCTCAAAAATACACGATAGGTACATATAACATTAAATGTATGCTCTCTCCAGCTCAGGTGCTTCGTGCCAAACATGAAGAGCTCTTTCTAGAACACAAGCAGGAATCCCCTCCTTCAACTTTGTGACTTTTAAGTTTCAATAATGATTCTAGATCTTTATACAGTGTACACATGACCTGAAGGCCAGACTAAATGCAAAACTAGAATCAGAAAAGTTGAGACCTGGAGCAATGGTCTAATAAACAGAGACTAACTACGTAGATACAATATTCTCCTACTAATACTGCCCAGAGCCTCCTGAAGACTGACCGTGTGTTACAGGCTCAAAGTCCAAATGACTTAATTCCTTGGATGGTAGATCCCTTGTTCAGAAAACAGATGAATAAATCCTTGATATAATCCCTTGTCATCCTAATTTAGAGAGGCTGAGAGAAAAGAGGAGACCATAAAGAAGTAACCATGTGACATCATAAACCAAGTTAGGTAATGAGGCACTATCGTCTCTCCTCTGACTAATGACTGGTACTCACTCAAATGCAGGATCACTTGTGTGAAGCGGCAAGAGTAATATGAAAAGACACAGATAACAAGCGAGGCGGGTGGAGGGAGAAATATGACAACCTAGCTGGGACCGTGTGGTAGAAGAAGAATGGCATGCTTCTCCCCACAAGCCTGTAAATATGTGGCCTTATGTGGCATAAGAGACACTGTAGATGTGATGAAGGGTGAGCTTCCTTAAAAGGGAAAGAACCTTTCCTGGCTGTAGTCAGAAAAAGGAATGTGATGACAAAGCAGGGTCAGAGCAACACTACATTGTTAGCTTTGAAAATGGATAAAGGGGACCACAAAGCAAGGAACAGATGTAGTCTCTAAAAGCTGGAAAAGACAAGGCTGTGGAACTCAGCCTTGCGGACATCTTCAATGATGTCAGCCTTTTAAGACTTGTGCTCTATACAGAACTATAAGTTAATATACTTGTGTGGTTTTAATTCACTAAATTTGTAATAATTTGGTAGTGATAGAAACCTAACACCAGCCACATTCTAATGCCAACACCGACTTCTGTACATGAGCTCAAAAATACACGATAGGTACATATAACATTAAATGTATGCTCTCTCCAGCTCAGGTGCTTCGTGCCAAACATGAAGAGCTCTTTCTAGAACACAAGCAGGAATCCCCTCCTTCAACTTTGTGACTTTTAAGTTTCAATAATGATTCTAGATCTTTATACAGTGTACACATGACCTGAAGGCCAGACTAAATGCAAAACTAGAATCAGAAAAGTTGAGACCTGGAGCAATGGTCTAATAAACAGAGACTAACTACGTAGATACAATATTCTCCTACTAATACTGCCCAGAGCCTCCTGAAGACTGACCGTGTGTTACAGGCTCAAGTCCAAATCCCAGAATCTCAGAACATGACTGTAATTGCAGACAAGGTCTTTAAAACAATAATAAAGTTAAATGGAGTCATTAGGGTGGGCCCTAATCCAACATGATTGGTGCTCTTCTAAGAAAAATATTAAGACACAGATACACAGACACAGAGAGGAAATATTATGTATACACACTGAAGGAAGACAAACCAAGGAGAGAGACCTTAGAAGAAACTGACTGTTAAAACCTTGGTCATGGACTTTTAGCCTTTAGAACTATGGAAAAAATTTCTACTGGTCAAGCCACCCAGTTTATGGTACTTTAACAGCAGCCCTAACAAACATATACTGTGTGATACATGTAGCCAGTTTTTAAGACTTAATAACACATGGAAGGGCACTGAGGGGCCACAAGGAACACTTACTTACATTTTTAGTAGAATATCAAGCTTTGATATTGGCCACTTACTCAGGACAAATAATAAATACTACTTCTATAAAAAGATCTGGCAACAACAGCAAAAATAAGAAAGCATGGGATCCTCTTAAAGGATGACTTACTTCAGGTAAAAGATAAGAATACTAAAAAGCAGACATCACTTTGTGGACAAAGGTCCAAACAGTCAAAACTATGGTTTTCCTAATCATGTATGAATGTAATAGCTGGATCATAAAGAAAGCTGAGTGCCAAATAATTGATGCTTTCAAACTGTGGTGTTGTAGAAGACTCTTAAGAGTCCCTCAGACATAAGAAGATCAAACCAGTCAATTCCTAAAGGAAATCAACCCTGAATATTCATTGCAAGAACTAATGCTGAAGCTGAAGCTCTAACAACTTCGGCTACCTGATGCAAAGAGCCAGCTCTTTGGAAAAGACCCTGATGCTGGGAAAGATTGAAGGCAGGAGGAGAAGGGAACGACAGAGGATGAGATGGTTGGATGGCATCACTAACTCAATGGACACGAATTTGAGCAAACTCCAGGACACAGTGAAGGATAGGAAAGCCTGGTGTACTGCAGCCCACAGGGTGGCAGAGTCAGATATGACTTAGCAACTAAACAACAATATGTGGTACTTATCTAAAGCAAGTATTAACAACATAAAGGGAGAAAACGACAGTAAGGCAATTTAACACCCCACTTATACCAAAAGACAGGTCATCTACAGAAAAGCAGTAAGAAATCACTGCCCTTACACAATACATTAGACCAGATGTACTTAATAGATCTGTAAAACATTCCAGCCAAAAACAGCATAATGCATATTTCTTATCAAGTGCACATGGAACATTCTTAGGACAGATCATATGTTAGACCACAAAATAAGCCACAGTAAATTTAAGAAAACTGAAATCATACCAAGCATATTTTCTAATCACAATGCTATGAATCCAGAAATCAACTACAGGAAAAAATGCAAAAATGCAAACACGTGGAGGCTAAAAAATATGCTACTAAACAACCAATGGATCACTGAAGGAAGCAAAGAAGACACCAAAAATTACCTGGACAGAAATGAAAATAAAAATGCAATGATCAAAAATCTGTGGAACGTACCAAAAGCAGTTCTAAGATGGAAGTTTATAACTGATACCAAAGCCAGGCAAAGACATCACAAAAAAAGAGAAAATTATAGGCCAATTTCACTGATGAATCTAGATGCCAAAATCCTCAACAAAATCCTAGCAAACAGAATTCAGCAACACATCAAAAAGCTCATTCATCACGATCAAGTTGGGTTCATCCCAGGCATGCAAGGATTCTTCAACATCCGCAAATCAATGTGATACACCATATCAACAAATTGAAAGACAAAAATCACATGATCATCTCAATAGATGCAGAAAAAGCCTTTGACAAAGTACAGCATCCATTTATGATAAAAACTCTTCAAAAAATGGGCATAGAAGGAACTTATCTTAACATAGTGGAAGCCATATATGAGAAGCCCACAGCAAACATTATCCTCAATGGTGAAAAACTCAAAGCACTTCCTCTAAGATCAGGAACAAGACAAGGGTGTCCACTTTCACCACTCTTATTCAACATAGTCCTGGAAGTTCTAGCAATAGCAATAAGAGAAGAGAAAGAAATCAAAGGAATCCAAATTGGAAAAGAAGAAGTCAAAACTCTCTCTATTTGCAGATGACATGATATTATACATAGAAAATCCCAAAGACACTATTACAAAACTACTAGAGTTAATCAGCGAATTCAGCAAAATCGCAGGATACAAAATCAATATACAGAAATCACTGGCATTCCTATACACAAACAATGAAAAATCAGAAAATGAAATCAAAGAGGCAATCCCCTTCACCATGGCAACCAAAAGAATCAAATACCTAGGAATAAACTAGCCAAAGAAACAAAAGAACTGTACACAGAAAATTACAAGACACTCATGAGAGACATTAAAGAAGAGTTAAACAGATGGAGAAATATTCCATGTTCCTGGGTCGGAAAGAAAAACATTACAAGCAAGTAAAGCGATCCCTATCAAACTTCAATAACATTCTTAGGACAGATCATATGTTAGACCACAAAATAAGCCACAGTAAATTTAAGAAAACTGAAATCATACCAAGCATATTTTCTAATCACAATGCTATGAATCCAGAAATCAACTACAGGAAAAATGCAAAAATGCAAACACGTGGAGGCTAAAAAATATGCTACTAAACAACCAATGGATCACTGAAGGAAGCAAAGAAGACACCAAAAATTACCTGGACAGAAATGAAAATAAAAATGCAATGATCAAAAATCTGTGGAACGTACCAAAAGCAGTTCTAAGATGGAAGTTTATAACTGATACCAAAGCCAGGCAAAGACATCACAAAAAAAGAGAAAATTATAGGCCAATTTCACTGATGAATCTAGATGCCAAAATCCTCAACAAAATCCTAGCAAACAGAATTCAGCAACACATCAAAAAGCTCATTCATCACGATCAAGTTGGGTTCATCCCAGGCATGCAAGGATTCTTCAACATCCGCAAATCAATCAATGTGATACACCATATCAACAAATTGAAAGACAAAAATCACATGATCATCTCAATAGATGCAGAAAAAGCCTTTGACAAAGTACAGCATCCATTTATGATAAAAACTCTTCAAAAAATGGGCATAGAAGGAACTTATCTTAACATAGTGGAAGCCATATATGAGAAGCCCACAGCAAACATTATCCTCAATGGTGAAAAACTCAAAGCACTTCCTCTAAGATCAGGAACAAGACAAGGGTGTCCACTTTCACCACTCTTATTCAACATAGTCCTGGAAGTTCTAGCAATAGCAATAAGAGAAGAGAAAGAAATCAAAGGAATCCAAATTGGAAAAGAAGAAGTCAAAACTCTCTCTATTTGCAGATGACATGATATTATACATAGAAAATCCCAAAGACACTATTACAAAACTACTAGAGTTAATCAGCGAATTCAGCAAAATCGCAGGATACAAAATCAATATACAGAAATCACTGGCATTCCTATACACAAACAATGAAAAATCAGAAAATGAAATCAAAGAGGCAATCCCCTTCACCATGGCAACCAAAAGAATCAAATACCTAGGAATAAACTAGCCAAAGAAACAAAAGAACTGTACACAGAAAATTACAAGACACTCATGAGAGACATTAAAGAAGAGTTAAACAGATGGAGAAATATTCCATGTTCCTGGGTCGGGAGAATCAATATTGTGAAAATGACCATACTACCAAATGTCATCTATAGATTCAATGCGATCCCTATCAAACTTCCAATAACATTCTTCACAGAACTAGACCAACAAATAACACAGTTCATATGGAAACACAAAAGACCTCGAATAGCCAAAGCAATCCTGAGGAAGAAGAATGGAGCTGGGGGGATCAGCCTCCCCAACTTCAGACTCTACTACAAAGCAACAGTCATCAAGACAGTATGGTACTGGCACAAAAACAGAAATATCGACCAATAGAACAAGATCGAGAACCCAGAGATAAAGTCACGCACCTATGGGTACCTTATTTTTGACAAAGGAGGCGAACATATAAAATGGGACAAAGACAGCCTCTTCAACAAATGGTGCTGGGAAAATTGGACAGCTACATGCAAGAAAATGAAGTTGGAACATACCCTGACACCATACACAAAGATCAACTCAAAATGGATTAAAGACTTAAATGTAAGGCCAGAAACCATCAAACTCTTAGAGAAGAATATAGGCAAAACCCTCAAGGACATCAATCAAAGCAAGATTTTCTCTGACCCACCTACTAGAATAGTAGAACTAAAAAGACAAATGAACATGTGGGACCTAATGAAACTTAAAAGCTTTTGTATAGCTAAAGAAATTACAAAAAAGCTGAACAGACAGCCCATAGAGTGGGAGAAAATCATAGCAAATGAAACAACAGACAAAGAATTAATCTCCAAAATCTACAAGCAACTCAGACAACTCAGCACTGGAAAAACGAACAACCCAATCAAAAAATGGGAAAAGAAGAAGTCAAACTCTCTCTATTTGCAGATGACATGATATTATACATAGAAAATCCCAAAGACACTATTACAAAACTACTAGAGCTAATCAGGAATTCAGCAAAATCGCGGATACAAAATCAATATACAGAAATCACTGGCATTCCTATACACAAACAATGAAAAATCAGAAAATGAAATCAAAGAGGCAATCCCCTTCACCATGGCAACCAAAAGAATCAAATACCTAGGAATAAACTAGCCAAAGAAACAAAAGAACTGTACACAGAAAATTACAAGACACTCATGAGAGACATTAAAGAAGAGTTAAACAGATGGAGAAATATTCCATGTTCCTGGGTCGGGAGAATCAATATTGTGAAAATGACCATACTACCAAATGTCATCTATAGATTCAATGCGATCCCTATCAAACTTCCAATAACATTCTTCACAGAACTAGACCAACAAATAACACAGTTCATATGGAAACACAAAAGACCTCGAATAGCCAAAGCAATCCTGAGGAAGAAGAATGGAGCTGGGGGGATCAGCCTCCCCAACTTCAGACTCTACTACAAAGCAACAGTCATCAAGACAGTATGGTACTGGCACAAAAACAGAAATATCGACCAATAGAACAAGATCGAGAACCCAGAGATAAAGTCACGCACCTATGGGTACCTTATTTTTGACAAAGGAGGCGAACATATAAAATGGGACAAAGACAGCCTCTTCAACAAATGGTGCTGGGAAAATTGGACAGCTACATGCAAGAAAATGAAGTTGGAACATACCCTGACACCATACACAAAGATCAACTCAAAATGGATTAAAGACTTAAATGTAAGGCCAGAAACCATCAAACTCTTAGAGAAGAATATAGGCAAAACCCTCAAGGACATCAATCAAAGCAAGATTTTCTCTGACCCACCTACTAGAATAGTAGAACTAAAAAGACAAATGAACATGTGGGACCTAATGAAACTTAAAAGCTTTTGTATAGCTAAAGAAATTACAAAAAAGCTGAACAGACAGCCCATAGAGTGGGAGAAAATCATAGCAAATGAAACAACAGACAAAGAATTAATCTCCAAAATCTACAAGCAACTCAGACAACTCAGCACTGGAAAAACGAACAACCCAATCAAAAAATGGGAAAAGGACCTAAACAGACACCTCTTCAATGATGACATACAGATGGCCCAAAAACACATGAAACGATGCTCAACTTCACTAATAATTAGAGAAATGCAAATCAAAACTACAATGAGATATCACCTCACACCCGTCAGAATGGCCATCATCCACAAATCGACAGACAATAAATGCTGGAGAGGCTGTGGAGAAAAGGGAACACTCCTGCATTGCTGGTGGGAGTGTAAATTGATACAGCCTCTATGGAAGACAGTCTGGAGATTTCTTAAAAAACTAAAAATAGAAGCACCATATGACCCAGCAATCCCACTCTTAGGCTTATACCCTGACGAAATCAAAACTGAAAGAAGCACCTGTACCCCAATGTTCATTGCAGCTCTCTATACAATAGCTAGAACATGGAAGGAACCTAGATGCCCATCGACGAACGAATGGATCCAAAAGCTCTGGTACATATATACAATGGAGTACTACACAGCTGTAAAGAGAAATGCAGAAGAATCAGCCCTAATGAGGTGGCTGGATCTAGAACGTATCATCAAAAGTGAAGTCAGTCAGAAAGAGAAGGACAAATACAGTATATTAACACATATATATGGAATCTAGTAGGATGGTGATGATGGCACATGCAGTGAAGCGACAGAAAGACAGACATGGACAGTGGACATATGGACATTGTGGGGAAGGAACAGAGGGTGGGAGGCGTAAAGGAAGTAGCATGAAGGCCTGTACTACCATAAGCTCTAGTCATTGCTCTGTGAGAAAAGGGGATCCTTCAGGGGTGCTGTGTGATGGTCGGGAGGGGTGGGAAGGGGGGGATATACATATGACTAATCTGGGAACATACATATCTGTAAACAACAAAACTCTGTAAAAGTTAAAAGCTTTTGTACAGCAAAAGAAATTACAAAAAAGCTGAACAGACAGCCCACAGAGTGGGAGAAAATCATAGCAAATGAAACAACAGACAAAGAATTAATCTCCAAAATCTACAAGCAACTCAGACAACTCAGCACTGGAAAAACGAACAACCCAATCAAAAAATGGGAAAAGGACCTAAACAGACACCTCTTCAATGATGACATACAGATGGCCCAAAAACACATGAAACGATGCTCAACTTCACTAATAATTAGAGAAATGCAAATCAAAACTACAATGAGATATCACCTCACACCCGTCAGAATGGCCATCATCCACAAATCGACAGACAATAAATGCTGGAGAGGCTGTGGAGAAAAGGGAACACTCCTGCATTGCTGGTGGGAGTGTAAATTGATACAGCCTCTATGGAAGACAGTCTGGAGATTTCTTAAAAAACTAAAAATAGAAGCACCATATGACCCAGCAATCCCACTCTTAGGCTTATACCCTGACGAAATCAAAACTGAAAGAAGCACCTGTACCCCAATGTTCATTGCAGCTCTCTATACAATAGCTAGAACATGGAAGGAACCTAGATGCCCATCGACGAACGAATGGATCCAAAAGCTCTGGTACATATATACAATGGAGTACTACACAGCTGTAAAGAGAAATGCAGAAGAATCAGCCCTAATGAGGTGGCTGGATCTAGAACGTATCATCAAAAGTGAAGTCAGTCAGAAAGAGAAGGACAAATACAGTATATTAACACATATATATGGAATCTAGTAGGATGGTGATGATGGCACATGCAGTGAAGCGACAGAAAGACAGACATGGACAGTGGACATATGGACATTGTGGGGAAGGAACAGAGGGTGGGAGGCGTAAAGGAAGTAGCATGAAGGCCTGTACTACCATAAGCTCTAGTCATTGCTCTGTGAGAAAAGGGGATCCTTCAGGGGTGCTGTGTGATGGTCGGGAGGGGTGGGAAGGGGGGGATATACATATGACTAATCTAAGAACATACATATCTGTAAACAACAAAACTCTGTAAAAGTTAAAAGTAAAATAAAGGTTTAAAAAAAAAGAGAGAGAGAAAAAAAAAACTTTGTAAAAGCAAAAAAGCAAAAGAAAAAAAAAAAAAAAAGGAAACAATAAAAATCTCACATAAATGACCTTATACCCAAAGGAGCTAGAACAAGAAGAAGAAAACTTCCCAAAGTTAGTAGAATAAAAGAAATTATATAGATCAGAGCAGAAATAAGTTAAATAGAATCTTTAAAAAGAAATCTATGAAATTATGAGCTGGTTCTTTGAAAAGGTAAACAGACTCATCAAGAAAACCTTTAGCCAGACTCATCAAGAAAAAAGGGAGAAGGCCCAAGCTAATAAAGTGAGAAATGAAAAAGGAGAAGTTTAAATGGACGCCACAGAAATACAAAGGATCATTTTGCTGTTGTTTAGTTTCCCAGTTGTGTCTGACTCTTTGTGACCTCATGGACCGCAGCATGTCAAGCTTCTCTGTCCCTCACTAGCTCCCAAAGTTTGTCCAGGTTCATGTCCACTGCATTGCTGATGTCATCTAACCATCTTATCCTCTGATTCCCTCTTTGCCTTTCTGCCCTCAATCTTTCCCAGCATCAGGGACTTCTCCAATGAGTCAGCTGTTTGTGTCAGATGACCAAAATACTGGAGCTTCAGCTTTAGCATCAGTCTTTCCAATGAATATTCAGGGCTGATGTCCTTTCAGATTGACTGGTTTGATCTCCTTGCTATCCAAGGGACTTTCAGGAGTCTTCTCTAGCACCACAGTTTAAAGAGAAGAAAATCAGAATGAGGTGGTAGGATCTAGAATCTATCATGAAAAGTGAAGTCAGTCAGAAAGAGAAGGACAAATACAGTATATTAACACATATATATGGAATCTAGTAGGATGGTGATGATGGCACATGCAGTGAAGCGACAGAAAGACAGACATGGACAGTGGACATATGGACATTGTGGGGAAGGAACAGAGGGTGGGAGGCGTAAAGGAAGTAGCATGAAGGCCTGTACTACCATAAGCTCTAGTCATTGCTCTGTGAGAAAAGGGGATCCTTCGGGGGTGCTGTGTGATGGTGGGGAGGGGGGGGAAGGGGGGGATATACATATGACTAATCTAAGAACATACATATCTGTAAACAACAAAACTCTGTAAAAGTTAAAAGTAAAATAAAGGTTTAAAAAAAAAGAGAGAGAGAAAAAAAAAACTTTGTAAAAGCAAAAAAGCAAAAGAAAAAAAAAAAAAAAAGGAAACAATAAAAATCTCACATAAATGACCTTATACCCAAAGGAGCTAGAACAAGAAGAAGAAAACTTCCCAAAGTTAGTAGAATAAAAGAAATTATATAGATCAGAGCAGAAATAAGTTAAATAGAATCTTTAAAAAGAAATCTATGAAATTATGAGCTGGTTCTTTGAAAAGGTAAACAGACTCATCAAGAAAACCTTTAGCCAGACTCATCAAGAAAAAAGGGAGAAGGCCCAAGCTAATAAAGTGAGAAATGAAAAAGGAGAAGTTTAAATGGACGCCACAGAAATACAAAGGATCATTTTGCTGTTGTTTAGTTTCCCAGTTGTGTCTGACTCTTTGTGACCTCATGGACCGCAGCATGTCAAGCTTCTCTGTCCCTCACTAGCTCCCAAAGTTTGTCCAGGTTCATGTCCACTGCATTGCTGATGTCATCTAACCATCTTATCCTCTGATTCCCTCTTTTCTTTCTGCCCTCAATCTTTCCCAGCATCAGGGACTTCTCCAATGAGTCAGCTGTTTGTGTCAGATGACCAAAATACTGGAGCTTCAGCTTTAGCATCAGTCTTTCCAATGAATATTCAGGGCTGATGTCCTTTCAGATTGACTGGTTTGATCTCCTTGCTATCCAAGGGACTTTCAGGAGTCTTCTCTAGCACCACAGTTTGAAAGCATCAATTCTTTGGCACTATGCCTTCTTTATGGTCCACCTCTCACAACAGTACATGACCAGTGGGAAGACCACAGCCTTGACTATCAGATGTTTGTCAGCAAAATAGTGTCTCTGTTTTCAACACAATGTCTAGGTTTGTCATAGCTTTCCTTATAACGGTTCATAAGAGACTACAATAAACAAATAAAATAGATATCTCAGAAGAAATGAATAAATTTCTAGATGTATAATCTCCCAACACTGAAGCAGGAATAGAAAATGTGAACAGACCTAATACTAGCAGTAAAACTGAATCAGTAATTTAAAATTCCCAACAAACAAATGTCTAGGATAAGATGACTTCAAAGGTAAATTCTACCAAACATTACGAAAAGACTTAACAACATTTCTCTACAAACTGTTCCAAAAAACTGCAGAGGAAGGAAAACTTCAAAACTCCCTCTGTAAAGCCAGCATCAGTCTCATACCAAAATCAGACAAAGATATCACAAAAAAGGAAATTACCAGCCAATATCACTGATGAACACAGATACAAAAATCGTCAACAAAATACTAGCAATCCAAATCTAACAATACACCAGAAGGATCATACACCATATTTAAGTTCATCTCAGAGATGCAAAGATTCTTCAATTTCTGCATACCAGTATGATAACTACATTACCAAAATGCAGAATAAAAACCATATAATCATCTCAATAGATGCAGAAAAAGGTTTTGATAAAATTGAATACTCATTTACCATAAAAATCCTCCAGAAAGTAGCCATACAGGGAACATACCTCAATATAGTAAAGGCCATAGATAACAAACCATAGCTGACATCATTCTCAATGGTAAAAAGCAGAGAGCATTTCCTGTAAGATCAAGAACATGACAAGGGTATCCACTCTCACTACTTTTATTCAACATAATTTTGGAAGTCCTTGCCATGGCAATCAGACAAGAAATAAAAGGAATCCAAATTGGAAAGGAAGTAAACTGTCACTGTTCATAAATTACATGATAATATACATAGGAAATCCTAAAAATTCTACCAGAAAACTCTTAGAGATCATCAATGAATTCAGTAAAGTTGCAGGATACAAAATCAACACACACAAATATCTTGCATACTTACACACTAACAACAAAAGATCAGAAAGAGAAATTGAAGAAACAATCTCATTTATCATTGAATCAAAAAGAAGAAAATACCTAGGAATAAACCTATCTAAAGAGGGCTTCCCTGGTGGCTCACAGGGCAGGGTAAGGAATGGGGAACTGGGTTCCTCTCTGGGTCGGGAAGATCCCCTGGAGAAGGGAACAGCTCTCCACTCCAGTGTTCCTGCCTGGAGAATTCCATGGACAGAGGAGCCCAGCAGGCAACAGTACTCAAGGTCACAAAGAGTCAGATATGACTGAGTGACTTTCATTTCACTTAAAGGAGGCAAAAGCAAGAAAGATGTAAGACACTGATGAAAGAAATTGAAAATGACATAAACAGATGGAAATATATAACCTGTTCATGGACTGGAGGAATTAATACTGTTAAAATGACCATACCACCAAGGCAATGCATAGATTCAGTGCCATCTCTATCAAAAATACCATGGACATTTTTCACAGAACTAGAACAAATAATTTAAAAATTTCTATGGAAACACAAAAGAGCTCCAACAGCCAAAACAACCTTGAGCAAGAACAGAGCTGGAGGAATCCTTGACTTCAGACTGTATTCAACACTGTAATAATTGAAACAGCATGATACTGGCACAAAAGCTGATGCATAAATCAACTGAATGTAACAGAGAGCTCAGAAATAAACCCACACACTTATGGTCAATTAATCTATGACAAAGGAGGCAAGAATATGAAACAGAGAAAAGACAGTCTGTTCAATAAGTGGTGCTGGGAAAACTGAGCTATATGTAAGAATGAGGTTAGAACATTTCTACAAATCAGAAAAGGGTTTTGATAAAATTGAATACTCATTTACCATAAAAATCCTCCAGAAAGTAGCCATACAGGGAACATACCTCAATATAGTAAAGGCCATAGATAACAAACCATAGCTGACATCATTCTCAATGGTAAAAAGCAGAGAGCATTTCCTGTAAGATCAAGAACATGACAAGGGTATCCACTCTCACTACTTTTATTCAACATAATTTTGGAAGTCCTTGCCATGGCAATCAGACAAGAAATAAAAGGAATCCAAATTGGAAAGGAAGTAAACTGTCACTGTTCATAAATTACATGATAATATACATAGGAAATCCTAAAAATTCTACCAGAAAACTCTTAGAGATCATCAATGAATTCAGTAAAGTTGCAGGATACAAAATCAACACACACAAATATCTTGCATACTTACACACTAACAACAAAAGATCAGAAAGAGAAATTGAAGAAACAATCTCATTTATCATTGAATCAAAAAGAAGAAAATACCTAGGAATAAACCTATCTAAAGAGGGCTTCCCTGGTGGCTCACAGGGCAGGGTAAGGAATGGGGAACTGGGTTCCTCTCTGGGTCGGGAAGATCCCCTGGAGAAGGGAACAGCTCTCCACTCCAGTGTTCCTGCCTGGAGAATTCCATGGACAGAGGAGCCCAGCAGGCAACAGTACTCAAGGTCACAAAGAGTCAGATATGACTGAGTGACTTTCATTTCACTTAAAGGAGGCAAAAGCAAGAAAGATGTAAGACACTGATGAAAGAAATTGAAAATGACATAAACAGATGGAAATATATAACCTGTTCATGGACTGGAGGAATTAATACTGTTAAAATGACCATACCACCAAGGCAATGCATAGATTCAGTGCCATCTCTATCAAAAATACCATGGACATTTTTCACAGAACTAGAACAAATAATTTAAAAATTTCTATGGAAACACAAAAGAGCTCCAACAGCCAAAACAACCTTGAGCAAGAACAGAGCTGGAGGAATCCTTGACTTCAGACTGTATTCAACACTGTAATAATTGAAACAGCATGATACTGGCACAAAAGCTGATGCATAAATCAACTGAATGTAACAGAGAGCTCAGAAATAAACCCACACACTTATGGTCAATTAATCTATGACAAAGGAGGCAAGAATATGAAACAGAGAAAAGACAGTCTGTTCAATAAGTGGTGCTGGGAAAACTGAGCAGCTATATGTAAAAGAATGAGGTTAGAACATTCTCTAACATTATACACAAAAATACAATCAAAATGGATTCAAGACCTAAATATAAGACTGGAACTTATAAAATCCCCTAGAAGGAAATGTATCTGGAACACTCTTTGATATAAACCACAACAATATTTTTTTGAGTCTATCTGCTAAAGCAAAGGAAGCAAAAGCAAAAATAAACGGGATCTAATTAAACTTAGCTTTTTCGCAGGAAAGGAAAGTATCAACAAAATGAAATGATCATCTACTGAATGGGAGAAAATACTTGCAAATGATATAACCAATAACGGGTTAATATCCAAGATATATAGACAGCTTATATCAAAAAAACAAATAACAATTAAAAATGGACATAAGGGCTTCCCTGGTGGACCAGCAGGTAAAGAGTCCACTTTGAAATGCAAGGGACACCGGTTCGATCCCTGGCCCGGGAAGATCCCACGTGCTGTGGAGCCACTGGACCAGTGTGCCCAATTATGAGCCAGCACTCTGGAATGCAAATGCCCAGAGCCAGTGCTCTGCAACATGAGAGGCCACTGCAATGGGAGGCCCACACAGGCCAAGAGTAGAGATGGATGAAAATAAATGAATAAAAAATCAATAAAATAGGTCAAAATTTTTTTAAAAAATGGACAGAAGAAATGAATAGACATTTTTCCAAAGAAGACATACAGATGGCCAACAGACACATGAAAAGACGTTTAACATCACTAATCATAAGAGAAATGCAAATTAAAGCAATGGGATATCACCTCACACCTCTCAGAACGGCTACCATCAAAAAGACTGCAAATCACAGATGTTGACAAGGATACGGAGAAAAGTGAACCCTCATACACTGTTGGTGAGACTGCAAATTGGTGCAGTCACTGTGGAAAACAGTATGAAACATTCTCAAAAAACTAAAAACAGAATTACCATATGACCTCATAATTACACTCTGGGTATATATCCAAAGAAAACAAAAACACTTAATTGAAAAGATACAAGCACCTCAATTTCATAGCAGCATCATTTGTGACTGCCAAGATCTGGAAGCAACTTAGAGGTCACACACACACACACAGTGAAATACTACTCAGCCATAAAAAAAGAATGAACTTTTTTTTTGATGAAAATATGAATGGACTTGCAGAGTATAATGCTAATGTGAAGTTTGACAGAGAAAGACAAATACTGTATAAATGTTAAACCCTACCATGTAAATGTTCCAAAAATAAAAACAAAAGGAACCTTTAATGTAAAAGGCAACATCACTCAGATAAAAAAAGTATCAAACTAGTGCTTATCAGTGGGAAGCCAATGTTTTGATAAACAAGAAAGGATAAATTAAAGGTAAAATGTGATTAAAAATTAAAAAAATAAAAAAAAAGTTTTACCGGGAAATATAATTTGGTTAAATACAGGAAACGGGAGTACAATATTGTGATATAACAAAAAAATTAAAATGAAAATATAGATCATCTAAAATTTGTGAAATTGTTAAAAAATTAAACTAATACTAAAACAAATTGAAACATTATAACACTAAACTTAAAATCAATGAACATTAACCAAAGGTATTTGGCAAAAGACATTTTCTAAGAAAAAAAAGTTCTAGCAATTTAGTCCTACCCACAGGCATCTAAGAAACCAGCCCCAAACCCCCATCTAACCTGCATTCCTCTGTCGGGGACTACAAAAATAAAGGGGTTAAGAAACAAAAGTCAAAGAAGGAAAGAAGTCATACAGATCAGAGCAAAAATAAATGAAACAGTGACTAAAAAAGAAAAGACCAATGAAATTAACAGCTTTGTAAAGGTAAACATAATTAATAAACCTTTAGGTTAACCTTTAGTTAAGCTCAAACAAAAGAGAAATGGTCCAAATATATAAAATCAGAAATGAAAGATGAGAAGTTAAAAAGACATCACAGAAATACAAACAATCGTGAGAGATTACTATCAATAATCATATGCCAATAAAATAGACAGCCTATTTGAAATGGAGAAATTCTTAGAAATTTATATCTCATGAAAATGAGTCAGAAATACAAAATACAAACAACTTAATACAAGTAATGAAATTGAATCAGTAATAATGATAGTAAATCCCAACAAACGAACATCCAGGATCATGAGACTTCACAGGAAAATTCTACAAGACATTTAAAGAAAAGTTAACACTCATCCATCTCAAACTTTTCCCAAAAAACTAGAAGAGAAAGGAATCCTTCCAATCTCATTCTACAAGGCCACTATCACCCTGATATAAAAGTATCAAACAAGGATGTCACACACAAAAAAGAAAATTAAAGTCCAATGTCTTTGATGAACATAGAAACAAAAATCCTAAACTAAAATATCAGCAAAACAAATTCAACAAAACTTAAAAGAATCAAACACCATAATCAAGTGGGATTTATTCCAGGAATATAAATATGGTTCAATATCAGCAAATCAGTGATGTAACACATCATTGTGAGATACCACATTAACAAATTGAACAATAAAAATCATATGATCATCTCCACAAATGTCAAAATGCCTTTTAACAAAATGTAACATCCAATAATGATAAAAAATTGTCAACACTCTGGGTATATATCCAAAGAAAACAAAACACTTAATTGAAAAGATACAAGCACCTCAATTTCATAGCAGCATCATTTGTGACTGCCAAGATCTGGAAGCAACTTAGAGGTCACACACACACACAGTGAAATACTACTCAGCCATAAAAAAAGAATGAACTTTTTTTTTGATGAAAATATGAATGGACTTGCAGAGTATAATGCTAATGTGAAGTTTGACAGAGAAAGACAAATACTGTATAAAGTTATCTACATGTGTGATCTCAAAAATAAAACAAACTAGTGAACATAATGTAAAAGAAACAGACTCAGATATAGAGAACAAACTAGTGCTTATCAGTGGGGAGAGCAGGTGTGAGTGACAAGAGAAGGATAGGAGATTAAGAGGTGAAAACTGTGATGTATTATATAAACAAGTTACAAGGATATACTGTACATCACAGGAAACAGAGCCAATATTTTATATAACAACTATAAATGGAATATAGCCTTTAAAGATTGTGAAATTGTGAATTACTATGCTATACACTTGAAACATATAACACTCACTTAAAAATAAGAACAAAATCCTAAGGTACTTGGCAAAAGCATTTCTAAGAAGAAAGTTCATAGCAATTTATGTCTACCACAGGAAGTAAGAAAATCTCAAACCATCTAACCTTATACCTCAAGGAACTACAAAAGAAGAAAAAACAAAAGTCAAAGAAGGAAAGAAGCAAGGGATATCAGCAAAAAACCTCTCAGAACGGCTACCATCAAAAGAAAGCAAATCACAGATGTTGAAAAGGGAAATACATAAAATGAACCCTCATACACTGTTGGTGAGACTGCAAATTGGTGCAGTCACTGGGGAAAAAAAGTATGAAACTTTCTCAAAAACTAAAATGAGAATTACCATATGACCTCAAAAATTACAAACTGGGTTATATCAAAGAAATCAATAACATTAATTGAAAAGATAGAAGCCCTAATTTAAATAGGAGCATCTTTGTGACTGCCAAGATCTGGAACAATTGGGGTCACACAAAACAAAACACAGTGAAATACTACTCAGCCATGAAAATGAATGAACTTTTGATGAAAATATGAATGGACATCCAGGAAATCAAGGGAAGTTTCACAGAAAATTCAAATACTGTATAAATGTTAACACTCATCCATCTCAAACTGTTCCAAAAACTAGAAGAGAAAGGAATCCTTCCAATCTCATTCTACAAGGCCACTATCACCCTGATATAAAAGTATCAAACAAGGATGTCACACACAAAAAAGAAAATTAAAGTCCAATGTCTTTGATGAACATAGAAACAAAAATCCTAAACTAAAATATCAGCAAAACAAATTCAACAAAACTTAAAAGAATCAAACACCATAATCAAGTGGGATTTATTCCAGGAATATAAATATGGTTCAATATCAGCAAATCAGTGATGTAACACATCATTGTGAGATACCACATTAACAAATTGAACAATAAAAATCATATGATCATCTCCACAAATGTCAAAATGCCTTTTAACAAAATGTAACATCCAATAATGATAAAAAATTGTCAACACAGTGGGTATACAGAGAACACACCTCAACATGATAAAGATCTTATTTGATGATGACATTTCAGACCTAGTTTGATATTTGCATGCAACTTTTAAAAAATCTATCTTATCTGACCATTGTTTTTCATCTCTATTTCAGAAAATTCTACCTTTAATGTCTAGTACCTATCATCCACATGTGCATCCTCAAGTCACTTCAGTTGTACCCAGCTCCTAGCAACCCCATGGACTACAGCCTGCCAGGTTCCTCTGTCCGTGGGATTCTCCAGGCAAGAATACTGAAGTGGGTTATTATGCCCTCCTCCAAGTGATCTTCCCAACCCATGTCTTTTATGTCTTCTGCAATAACAGGCAGGGTTCTTTACCATTAGCCCCACCTGGGAAGCCCATCTATCACCCACAACTAATCCAAATATTAGCAAGTACAGATGAGCAAAAATATGTGCTAGTTAATATATAACTTTAAGATTCTATCCAGGCAGGAAAGAGAAATGCTAAACTTCAAATAATCTACTGCAGACTTTTAGAACACAATTCCAGAATGAGCAAATTTAGTAAATTCTTTCAGGATTAGTTCCTGTCTAGTATATAACATAATGATTTTTTAAAAGTGACTATGACACCCTAAGGGCTTCCCTGGTAGCTCAGCTGGTAAAGAATCTGCCTGCAAAGCAGGAGACTGCAGTTCAATTCCTGGGTTGGGAAGATCCCCTGGAAAAGGGAAAGGCTATCCACTCCAGTATTCTTGGGCTTCCCTAGGGGCTCAGACAGTAAAGAATCTGCCTGCAATGTGGGAGACCTGGGTTCAATCCCTGTGTTGGGAAGATCCCCTGAAGGAGAGCAACCCACTCCAGTATTCTTGCCTGGAGAATCCCCATGGATAGAGGAGCCTGGCGGGCTACAGTCCATGGGGTCACAAAGAGTCGAAAGCAACTGAGTCACTAAGCACAGAACAGTACATGATACCCTGAAGTAAATCATATACTCTACAGAATAATGATGTGAGTGTTCATTAAAGGATAATAAAACACTAAAGAAGCTGGCAAAAGATTATTCATATTATAGAAAAGAGGAAGGGAAACATGAAAGACAAACAATTTTCTTGTAAGAGTCAGGGAAGGGTTTGAGAAGAGAGAAAGAACCAAAGAGAAAAAAGATGAATTTCATGAGGTTCCTAAAATAATCTTACAATGCAGGAATGGCACTACTTTTTAAGGTGTACAGCTGTTACAGACTCAAAGTGGTTACCTCATTTTCCGTTCCCACGTCCAGCATAACAGGCAAACACTGTTGAGGGTTCATCCCTCCACACGCTGTATACAGGGCCAGTTTACCCACAGGGATGCCCATTCCATTACAGCCAAGGTCTCCCAAGCCAAGAATACGTTCTCCATCAGTCACCACAATGGCCTTGAAGAAAAAGGAAAAATATCTCCTAATAGATGTTTGCAAACTCTGGGGTATAGTTCCTAGACTCTGTTTCTGAAGTTAATACGTATGCAATGAAATACTAAGTTGTCAAAAACATAAATGGAATATACATGGAAAAGATTTTCTATAATCATTAAGTATAAAAGAGTGGGGAAAACAAGTCTGATACATGTAGTTTAAATGTACTTTTTAAAATACCCTTGTATGATTAATTTAGTTCTTGAAAAAAAGGTAAGACATGCCCGTTAAGATTCAAACAACTCAAAAAACTTAGTCTTCAATCAGGAGGAGTAGGTGGGCAAAGTACATGTAAATAAAAGTTCAAATTGGGAACTGAAGTAAAACTTACAATAGCTCTGACGCTAATCATATCCACGTTTAGCACCATTAGAGGAGAGTCCATGATTAAACAGTGCATAAATGCTAAGCAGTCTCCAATGCTCTGATCTTTAGTTTATGTATCCTCCTAATTTCACAACGATGCTGATTCATCCTGTTAAACTCTATGACACTGGACATTGTTCTACCATATCCAAAATATGCCAAGCACAGCTCCTGCTACTCTAACCTGCTAGTAGAGTACCACTAGAAAATGTATTTTGTTTATTTCTTTTTTTTTTTTTAAGATTTATTTATTTATTTTGGGCAGGGGTCGGGCTGGGGAGGGAGGGGAGCGGGTGGGCCACTTCTATTGGTCTTTCATTTCTCTATTTTCATCCAGCTTTGTTCTTTGGCTCCTGTGGGCCTCCCGTCACGGTGGCCTCTGTTATTGCAGAGCTCCGGCTCTGGGCACACGCGCTCCAGAGCTTCGGCTCGGTAATTGGACACATGGGTCCAGCCGCTCCGCAGCACGTGGGATCTTCCCAGGCCAGGGATGGAACCGGTGCCCCTTACACTGCAAGGCGGTGTCCTTACCTACCGGACCACCAGGGGAAGCCCCTATTTTGTTTATTTCTAATCATCTTGAATATCTGTGAAGCATACATTTTAAACATATGGAGGTTTTAATTCTAAGTAACTTGTTATGTTTATTGAAATTAATGTATCTATCATCTTTATTCTGTGAGTCATGGCCATTATATGAATTTAAGCAAAACCAATTTTGTAAGACAAAATTTATTAGATTTTTCTACAAACTACTATACTTGTCATATCCATGGAACCTAGAATACAATGTCAGTTATTTGATCTTGGATAAACTGATGAATTAAAGCTTCCTTTTCTTATGTATAAAAGCAGGAGTAATAAAGGTACTTTTGAGAGGAGAGACATAAAATTAGAAACCAACTGTGTTTTGCTGACCACTGTACACCAACACCTAGCACAGCATGTGGCACACGTTAGACAATCAATAAGCATTAGTCAACTGAATAAATCTATGATTTAATACAATGAAACCATACTAAATAAGAACAAACCACAGTACCTGGTATATTACTAATGCTCAAAAAACCTGGTAACAATACTATTATTACCTTAAATACTAATGTACAGAATCACAGCACTTTAGAAGTAAGGGGTAATTTGGAAGATATTCAGTCTATCCTTATTTTATAGACAGGAGAAATGAAATAATTTGCTTAAGGTGATTAACCTGGTTAGTATCAAAGGCCAGGATGTAAGTGCTTATTTTTCTACTGCACAGTAATGCAGAATACATACAAAATTTTTTGAGGTCTTTTCATTAGTTTTCTATTCACCTGTATTATGCAGACCTTAAAGAACTGCCTTAAAAGTAACTACATTGGGGAGGTGGGTGAAAATTATCTTTGCATGTTCCATAAAGCTGATCTTTGTCAAATTTCCCATGTCTCATTACAAAGGGTTGATATGTCAGGCTGTATTGAGGAGGCAACTTGAGACACCAGCAGTCAGTTCCCACCACCACCAGGGACTACTGTGTAACCCACGTGGGCCTTCCTTTCCTTCGCAATTATCAAGATACTAAATACATGAGTTATTCCAGATGCAATGTCTCACTTGGAAAGCAACCAAATTTCAGATACAACTGTTACTCTGTTTTCATTAGCTCTCTCTCCCAGAGGGAAGTCACATGAAACACTTCAGGTCACCATGATAAAGGAAATGAATTAACAGATTTTTGTGTTTTTGTTTTTTTTGCCTACCTTGATTCTTCTAAGTAGATGATTAAACACTGTAGAAACAGGAGTTTCTTTACAGAAATTCACATGCTACTTCAACATTTTTTCAACACTTATCATCACTTATAATGACTACGAAATACTAAGAAATTTGACAGAAATAATGGAGAAACTTAGCATCTAAATGGCATCAATAAAATTAATCCACTATACAAAAATCAAAGGGAGATAAATAGAAAAGCTAGAGAATGCTACCACTACCTAGTTTTGTGAAAAGGGTCAGTACACCAAGAGACAGGAAAATCAACAAATGCGGAAAAATGTGGTAACTAACTTACCTTGATGACATCTTCTGGCCATGAGTTAAGAACAGATGCAATATGCCCTCGATCATGGATACTAATAAAGAGACCTCTGAGAGAACCAAAAAAAGGAGTTAAAAAAATGAAAAAAATTTGTGATTTACTTCAGAACTGTCAAGCTATCAGGAACGTTTAAAAAATTTTTCAAATCCATTTAATATTTCTCCATTTTTATCAATAATTTTAATCAGATCCATTAAATACATCTCCATTTTATCAATAATTTTTACCAAAATTATTTCCTTAAACAGATAAGGCACAGGAATCTTTTAAGTAAGACTATTACTCACTTATAACATTATTATTACTTATTCTATTTGTATAAGACAATATATTGACATCTATTAAACAACATATTGGCATCTACAATAAAGGAACGTTCATTCTTCCAACATACATTCTTAAATGCTTTAATTAAATAAATATTCACAATTTTTATACATAGAGAATTTAAACAGAATTACCATTTCTACTCATAGATTCATTTAGTCTTCACTGACGATAATACATGTAAAAACACTTTGAAAAACACCATGAAGCATATGTAAACCCTTTTACCACCACCACCAGGGACTACTGTGTAACCCACGTGGGCCTTCCTTTCCTTCGCAATTATCAAGATACTAAATACATGAGTTATTCCAGATGCAATGTCTCACTTGGAAAGCAACCAAATTTCAGATACAACTGTTACTCTGTTTTCATTAGCTCTCTCTCCCAGAGGGAAGTCACATGAAACACTTCAGGTCACCATGATAAAGGAAATGAATTAACAGATTTTTGTGTTTTTGTTTTTTTTGCCTACCTTGATTCTTCTAAGTAGATGATTAAACACTGTAGAAACAGGAGTTTCTTTACAGAAATTCACATGCTACTTCAACATTTTTTCAACACTTATCATCACTTATAATGACTACGAAATACTAAGAAATTTGACAGAAATAATGGAGAAACTTAGCATCTAAATGGCATCAATAAAATTAATCCACTATACAAAAATCAAAGGGAGATAAATAGAAAAGCTAGAGAATGCTACCACTACCTAGTTTTGTGAAAAGGGTCAGTACACCAAGAGACAGGAAAATCAACAAATGCGGAAAAATGTGGTAACTAACTTACCTTGATGACATCTTCTGGCCATGAGTTAAGAACAGATGCAATATGCCCTCGATCATGGATACTAATAAAGAGACCTCTGAGAGAACCAAAAAAAGGAGTTAAAAAAATGAAAAAAATTTGTGATTTACTTCAGAACTGTCAAGCTATCAGGAACGTTTAAAAAATTTTTCAAATCCATTTAATATTTCTCCATTTTTATCAATAATTTTAATCAGATCCATTAAATACATCTCCATTTTATCAATAATTTTTACCAAAATTATTTCCTTAAACAGATAAGGCACAGGAATCTTTTAAGTAAGACTATTACTCACTTATAACATTATTATTACTTATTCTATTTGTATAAGACAATATATTGACATCTATTAAACAACATATTGGCATCTACAATAAAGGAACGTTCATTCTTCCAACATACATTCTTAAATGCTTTAATTAAATAAATATTCACAATTTTTATACATAGAGAATTTAAACAGAATTACCATTTCTACTCATAGATTCATTTAGTCTTCACTGACGATAATACATGTAAAAACACTTTGAAAAACAGCATGAAGCATATGTACACAAGCATTTTCACTGTATATTCCATAATTACAAATTCACAGTGTGAAGACAGGACTACCAACAGGAGTGGACTAAACTGACAGACACATGCTGAGCAGGTCTTGCCTGTGGGAAATAGGGTTTCCTATGAAACCCTGAAACTGAGATTCCCTCACACCGAGTTTATGATTAATCCTTCTATCCAAAGCTTTATTCTTTCTTGTCCCCTCTATCCTCAATACCGTGCTTGCTAATTGAACACCAGTCAGAGTCAGATGCTATAATTAATGTTGTTGATAACACTGTTAATGTACTAAATCGCTGTTGTTGATAACATCACTGATGTATTAAAACTGCTACTAGAGATAACATAATTCACATACAAACTTGGGTTGTTTCTCCAAGGCAAGATGAGCTAATAGACCCCTGAGCCACAGACCACCAGGCCAGCAAATCCCAAACAGAAGCATCCTGATCCCTAAAACTACAGTTAAGAAATGTAGTTAAATGTAGGACAATGACTGATTCCAGCTTCTTTGTTCTTCCCCTTTAAAAATACCCCCAACTCAACGACTAAGCTTGTCCCCCACTCCTTTGTTTGACTTCCTAAATAAACCCTGACTTTGCGGCATAATTCTGCTGCCAGAGTTGAGTTTCCATTGATTGGTTCATTTGTGGTTTCAGTTGTTTGCAACTCTGTGCTTCAGACTCAATTTGAACTCTCAGTCATTAACACTGCTCTCCTACAGCCCCCCAATTCCCATGACAGCTTAATGAAGAACTTTAAAAATGAAAATAAAAAATGTGTATGTCATAATGTTGCAGCAAAAACAGAAAATAAAAAATGTGTGTATGTCTTAATGTTGCAGCAAAAACAGAAATGTGCCTTTGGCACATACCAGTCAAACAGGCCTGCAAGAGCTAAACAATCTTGGCTATTTAGCTGTTACTACTAACAAACACTTGTAGCTGGACTTGTCCTTCAGGAAGCTATTAATAAAAACTCTCTGGCTCCATATAGATTATACTCTGTACCCGGCATTCTTCTCCCCTTACACTCTCTCGTACCATTCTTGTATCATTTCAAAAAGGTCACAGGTTGATAACTTCAGGGACACCAGACCTGGCTACTGAATTGCCTGATGTTAGCTGTGGCCATTTTGACACTTTGCAAAACAAAACTTGCAAGATCTTCATTGCTTTGAGCCTTAACACCCACCAGCAAACTATAACCCAGGGATATAAATTTCTATGCCCAAGAAGTGGGGAGGGCACAGTCTTTAAGGTACTAGCCTGCTGTGCATTCCACTTTGCCAGGCAAAGATAAAGCCATTTTTCTATTTCTTTCAAACTGTTTTCATATTTTTATTTGGCACCGGTGGACAAGGGCTGAAGACTTTGGCAACATTAACCTCACTTAAAAGTTTTGCTGTAGTATCATTAAATACAACTCAAATGCAGAGACGCACACATAACAACTGTAAACCCTCACTTTCAGTGTCATGTCCACAGGGGAGATTTTCAAATGTCTATTCTCCACTGAGACCACTCCTTTGAGCCCCAAACTGTAAATCTAACTCCATGCCTAAGCCCTCTCATCATTCAGGCCTCAACTCAAACGTGAGTTCCTCAGACAGCCCTTCTCTGACAACAGAAGTCCAAGCATCTCCACCCGAATATTTTCACCATCATGATCATAATACTTCTAAGTATCTTAAGCCCCCTTACCTATTTTCTTACGTTGTAACGGTGTCTCCTCCCTGCCACCACCACCCCAACTCCCCCCACCCCAGGACACATATACACACAGAGAACAGTTCCTTAAGTACAGAGATTCTGTTTTGCTCCTATTTATAAGCCTGATGCCTGTAACTGTGCTGGCACATAGTGTGTGTCCAACAACATGTGCCGACATCAGTGCTGAAAAAATAAGCCTTCCTAATTCAAAAAAGAAAAAGTGTTTAAGTACAGAAAACATGAAGTAAACTCAGACTTACACCGACTTAAGTAATCCAAAATTATATTATGATACTAAGTGCCACAGGCAGATTACTGATGACCACCTGATTCAACAAAAACATTAATTTACTAAGTTAGCCTATGTAGCTGGACTTGTCCTTCAGGAAGCTATTAATAAAAACTCTCTGGCTCCATATAGATTATACTCTGTACCCGGCATTCTTCTCCCCTTACACTCTCTCGTACCATTCTTGTATCATTTCAAAAAGGTCACAGGTTGATAACTTCAGGGACACCAGACCTGGCTACTGAATTGCCTGATGTTAGCTGTGGCCATTTTGACACTTTGCAAAACAAAACTTGCAAGATCTTCATTGCTTTGAGCCTTAACACCCACCAGCAAACTATAACCCAGGGATATAAATTTCTATGCCCAAGAAGTGGGGAGGGCACAGTCTTTAAGGTACTAGCCTGCTGTGCATTCCACTTTGCCAGGCAAAGATAAAGCCATTTTTCTATTTCTTTCAAACTGTTTTCATATTTTTATTTGGCACCGGTGGACAAGGGCTGAAGACTTTGGCAACATTAACCTCACTTAAAAGTTTTGCTGTAGTATCATTAAATACAACTCAAATGCAGAGACGCACACATAACAACTGTAAACCCTCACTTTCAGTGTCATGTCCACAGGGGAGATTTTCAAATGTCTATTCTCCACTGAGACCACTCCTTTGAGCCCCAAACTGTAAATCTAACTCCATGCCTAAGCCCTCTCATCATTCAGGCCTCAACTCAAACGTGAGTTCCTCAGACAGCCCTTCTCTGACAACAGAAGTCCAAGCATCTCCACCCGAATATTTTCACCATCATGATCATAATACTTCTAAGTATCTTAAGCCCCCTTACCTATTTTCTTACGTTGTAACGGTGTCTCCTCCCTGCCACCACCACCCCAACTCCCCCCACCCCAGGACACATATACACACAGAGAACAGTTCCTTAAGTACAGAGATTCTGTTTTGCTCCTATTTATAAGCCTGATGCCTGTAACTGTGCTGGCACATAGTGTGTGTCCAACAACATGTGCCGACATCAGTGCTGAAAAAATAAGCCTTCCTAATTCAAAAAAGAAAAAGTGTTTAAGTACAGAAAACATGAAGTAAACTCAGACTTACACCGACTTAAGTAATCCAAAATTATATTATGATACTAAGTGCCACAGGCAGATTACTGATGACCACCTGATTCAACAAAAACATTAATTTACTAAGTTGGCACTAAATTATATCCTTTCCTGTTTACTTTTTGCTGTTTCATATGAATTTACTTTGCTTCTCCAAGACGATTATAAGCTCATTATAAGTTATATATTTCTTTTGGATCTCTCTCATATCCAAGTATGCAACCAACAGGATCCCAATAAATAACTGTCACATTTAAATGAAATATATTTGGGCTTTTTAAAGAAGGCAATTTTGTTGAATTATCTAAGATGTTCTTGGCAATGTACATTAAATAATGTTCCTTGGGAACTTGTTAGCTAGCCAGGGTTTTCTAAGTAACACTGGTCTCTGGAAACGGCATCTTTGTTTTAAACAAGAGGAACAATGAATATATTAAAATCTGCATCATTTACATGCCCAAGTTTACTACATAAATATATGAGTACAACCTCAGTGGAAGAGTTATTTGGACACCTGTAATCTCTTGCACTTAGCAGATTCATTTATGCAAAAGTGCTTACTCTTGGTGAGAGCTCAATAAATGAAGAATCTGTAATGTCCTACCAAAGTCAAGCATTTTGATAGAATAACTTGTGAAACATCCTGGAATGTCTCCTTGATGACAAACTTAGTGAGATATCCAAAAGTGTGTCAGCACAGAAATGACTCATGCTTCCTGGTATAAAACTGGACAGGAAACTTAATTTCAACATATATAAATATACATGCATTTATAAAATGAAAAGTTTAGATAAGAAAATTATTTATCAATGATATTTTTAAATGAATGGAATTAGAATACACACATTTTCTTGGTCCAAGTTATTCCTCATCAATTTGTT
The DNA here is from genome assembly GCA_022376925.1 of Tragulus kanchil. Lineage (NCBI taxonomy): Eukaryota > Metazoa > Chordata > Mammalia > Artiodactyla > Tragulidae > Tragulus > Tragulus kanchil. The sequence continues at coordinate 184,568,169 of JAIOJX010000026.1, forward strand.
TGAAATATTTAATCTTTATTCAAAGTATATTAATCATGTCAATTAAAATATTTATACTATTGTGTCTATTTCATGTTAGAACTGAGATAATTTTTAAATGTGGATCATTTTCTCATACATACAGTTCAAACTTTTCTCATAACCTCTGATATTGTACATATGCCACTCTCAACAGATTTGCTAGATAATACTCTTACTTCATGTTGTCTCACATAACATCTCTAATGAAATTTATTTCATATCAAAATAGAGTTCATTTTCTAACATGCAAGTTTCTATGGTAATCAGACTTATGCTATTTTCTTATGGAAATGGGTTTATGAGTCTTCTGTTCCTGATCCAGAAGAGAAAGCAATCATTCTACAGTTTTCAATAATTACCCTCCCTTGCAGAAGCTGAAGAAAATTAGACCCTGAGTATGGATTAGTGAGCCTCAGTCAACTTTAAATGAAATATATTTGGGCTTTTTAAAGAAGGCAATTTTGTTGAATTATCTAAGATGTTCTTGGCAATGTACATTAAATAATGTTCCTTGGGAACTTGTTAGCTAGCCAGGGTTTTCTAAGTAACACTGGTCTCTGGAAACGGCATCTTTGTTTTAAACAAGAGGAACAATGAATATATTAAAATCTGCATCATTTACATGCCCAAGTTTACTACATAAATATATGAGTACAACCTCAGTGGAAGAGTTATTTGGACACCTGTAATCTCTTGCACTTAGCAGATTCATTTATGCAAAAGTGCTTACTCTTGGTGAGAGCTCAATAAATGAAGAATCTGTAATGTCCTACCAAAGTCAAGCATTTTGATAGAATAACTTGTGAAACATCCTGGAATGTCTCCTTGATGACAAACTTAGTGAGATATCCAAAAGTGTGTCAGCACAGAAATGACTCATGCTTCCTGGTATAAAACTGGACAGGAAACTTAATTTCAACATATATAAATATACATGCATTTATAAAATGAAAAGTTTAGATAAGAAAATTATTTATCAATGATATTTTTAAATGAATGGAATTAGAATACACACATTTTCTTGGTCCAAGTTATTCCTCATCAATTTGTTTGAAATATTTAATCTTTATTCAAAGTATATTAATCATGTCAATTAAAATATTTATACTATTGTGTCTATTTCATGTTAGAACTGAGATAATTTTTAAATGTGGATCATTTTCTCATACATACAGTTCAAACTTTTCTCATAACCTCTGATATTGTACATATGCCACTCTCAACAGATTTGCTAGATAATACTCTTACTTCATGTTGTCTCACATAACATCTCTAATGAAATTTATTTCATATCAAAATAGAGTTCATTTTCTAACATGCAAGTTTCTATGGTAATCAGACTTATGCTATTTTCTTATGGAAATGGGTTTATGAGTCTTCTGTTCCTGATCCAGAAGAGAAAGCAATCATTCTACAGTTTTCAATAATTACCCTCCCTTGCAGAAGCTGAAGAAAATTAGACCCTGTAATTTTCACAAAATCTGAGTATGGATTAGTGAGCCTCAGTCATTAACCTAAATTAGAGTTACACCAGTAGGTCTGGGCTAATGAGGAAAAAACGTACCAAAAAAAGCTAAGTTCAGGTAAAACCTAAGTCTGAAGATCATGAAAGACCTAAGATAAAGATGCAGAGTTAAGAGTTATATGCCTAGAGTTGAAAAGAATCGATTACTGAAGGAGAAAGAAGAGGTCAAAAGAGGAAATATTACAGATCAGTATCTATCCCAGAAGAATAGAATAACTAAGAAGAGTGCTTGAGGAAAAAAAATCTAATAGGTAAGACAACCAGTGCTTCTGAAGCCACAGGAGGTCAAGGCAAAACAATGTTAAAAAGGCTTGGATCAAGAAAACATAGAGATGATCAATAAGCACATAAAACAATGCTCATCATCGTTAATTATCAAAGAAATGCAAATTAAAACTTCAATGAGGGCTTCCCTGGTGGTCCAGTAAACAGTCCACCTTGTAGTGCAAGGGGCATGGGTTCCATCCCTGGCCCAGGAAGATCTCACGTGCTACAGAGCAGCTGGACTGGTGTGTCCAATTATGAGCTAACACTCTGGAGCACATGCGCACAGAGCCAGTGCTCTGCAGTGAGAGAGGCCACTGCAATGGGAGGCCCACACATGCCAAAGAATAAAAAGATGGACGAAAATAAATATAAATAGAAGAGGCATGATGGGAAAAAGGGGAAAAAAAGTGGAAAAAAGAAAAAAAAGAGTCTATAGAAATAAATGACAACAAAGATCAGAAAAAGTGAAATTAAAAGAAACAACGACAACAACGAGGTACTGCAGACAGGTCATGTTGAACCATTTTCTCATACATACAGTTCAAACGTTTCTCATAACCTCTGATATTGTACATATGCCACTCTCAACAGATTTGCTAGATAATACTCTTACTTCATGTTGTCTCACATAACATCTCTAATGAAATTTATTTCATATCAAAATAGAGTTCATTTTCTAACATGCAAGTTTCTATGGTAATCAGACTTATGCTATTTTCTTATGGAAATGGGTTTATGAGTCTTCTGTTCCTGATCCAGAAGAGAAAGCAATCATTCTACAGTTTTCAATAATTACCCTCCCTTGCAGAAGCTGAAGAAAATTAGACCCTGTAATTTTCACAAAATCTGAGTATGGATTAGTGAGCCTCAGTCATTAACCTAAATTAGAGTTACACCAGTAGGTCTGGGCTAATGAGGAAAAAACGTACCAAAAAAAGCTAAGTTCAGGTAAAACCTAAGTCTGAAGATCATGAAAGACCTAAGATAAAGATGCAGAGTTAAGAGTTATATGCCTAGAGTTGAAAAGAATCGATTACTGAAGGAGAAAGAAGAGGTCAAAAGAGGAAATATTACAGATCAGTATCTATCCCAGAAGAATAGAATAACTAAGAAGAGTGCTTGAGGAAAAAAAATCTAATAGGTAAGACAACCAGTGCTTCTGAAGCCACAGGAGGTCAAGGCAAAACAATGTTAAAAAGGCTTGGATCAAGAAAACATAGAGATGATCAATAAGCACATAAAACAATGCTCATCATCGTTAATTATCAAAGAAATGCAAATTAAAACTTCAATGAGGGCTTCCCTGGTGGTCCAGTAAACAGTCCACCTTGTAGTGCAAGGGGCATGGGTTCCATCCCTGGCCCAGGAAGATCTCACGTGCTACAGAGCAGCTGGACTGGTGTGTCCAATTATGAGCTAACACTCTGGAGCACATGCGCACAGAGCCAGTGCTCTGCAGTGAGAGAGGCCACTGCAATGGGAGGCCCACACATGCCAAAGAATAAAAAGATGGACGAAAATAAATATAAATAGAAGAGGCATGATGGGAAAAAGGGGAAAAAAAGTGGAAAAAAGAAAAAAAAGAGTCTATAGAAATAAATGACAACAAAGATCAGAAAAAGTGAAATTAAAAGAAACAACGACAACAACGAGGTACTGCAGACAGGTCAGAATAGCCATCATTGTAAAGTCTACAATAACATGCAAAGAGTGTGGAGAAAAGGGAACCCTCCTACATTGTTGGTGGGAATATAAGTTGGTGCAGCCACTAGGGAAAACAGTACAGAGGTTCCTCAGAAAACTAAAACTAGAAATGCCATACAGTCCAGCATCCCATTCCTGGGCATATACCCAGATAAAACTATAATTTGAAAAGACACAAGCACCCCTATTATTTACAATAGCATTAGTCACGACAGCCAAGATATGGAAAGAACCCAAATGTCCACTGACAGATAAATGGACAAAAAAAGTTGTGGTAGGGCTTCCCCTGGTGGTCCAGTGGGTAAGGACGCCGCCTTGCAGTGCAAGGGGCACCGGTTCGATCCCTGGCCTGGGAAGATTCCACGTGCCGCGGAGTGGCTAGATCTATGTGCCCAATTACCAAGCCGGAGCTCTGGGGCGCATGCGCCCAGAGCCAGCGCTCAGCAACGACAGACGCCACCACGATGGGAGGTCCACAGGTGCCAAAGAACAAAGGACAGATGAAAATAAGAGAAATGAAAGACCAATAGAAGTGGCCCGCCCGCTCCCCTCCCTCCCCAACCCGACCCCCGTCCAAAATAAATAAATAAATAAATCTTAAAAAAAAAAAAAAAAGTTGTGGTATACACAAACACACATGCACGCAGGCTTTCCAGGTCGTGCAGTGGTAGAATCCGCCTGCCAGTGCAGGAGACACAAGAGACATGGGTTCAGTCCCTGAATCAGGAAGATCCTCTGGAGGAGGAAATGGCAACCCATTCCCATATTCTTACCTGGAAAATTCCATGAGCAGAGGAGCCTGGTGGGCTACAGTTCAAGGGGTTGCAAAAAAGTCAGCCACAATTGAGCATACACAGACAATACACAAACACACACACAAATACTACTCAGCCTTAAAAAAAGAGTGAAATAATGCCATTTGCAGCAACATGGATGGGCCTAGAGATGATCATACTAAACAAAATAAATCAGAAAGAGAAAGACAAATACCATATGATACCACTTACATGTGTAATCTAAAATACAACACAAATGAACATATTTACATACCAGACTCACAGACATAAAGAACAGACTTGTAGTTTTCAAAGGGAAAGGGTTGGGGGAGGGAAGGATAGGGAAGCTGGGATTAGCAGATATAAATTATTATATATAGAATGGATAAACAAGGTCTTACTATATTGAACAGGGAACCATATTCAATATTCTATGATAAATCATAATGAAAAAGAATATGAAAAAAATGTACTTATAAGTGAATCACTCTGCTGTAGTAGAAATTAACACAACACTGTAAACCAACTATATAGTCAACACTTTTTTAAAAGGCATGGATCAATATTACTCTTAGAAGATTCCTTTTAAGCATATATATTTTTTTGTATATTATCAAAAAATAATTTTTTCCTGAACTATTTGCAAGCTAAGTAGCCAATACGATGCTCCATCATAACCAAATAATTAAGTGTATTACAAACAAAAATATTCTCCTACATAATTAGAATTATAATCAGAGAATTAACACTGATATAGTGCTATCATGAGAACTTCAGACACCATTCACATTTCACCATTCCTCCTTCAAAACAATAGAGTCCAGTGCAAAATCCTGCACTGAATTTAGTTGTCATGTTCCTTGGTCTTCTGTAATCTGAAACATTTTCTGTCTTCCTTTAACTTCCATGACCTTAATACTTTCCAAGCTGCAAGTAAGTATTTTTGTAAACTGTTCTACGATCTGTGTTTAACTGGTGTTTGCTCATGATCCACTTCAGACGATCCACCTTTCAAAAGGGCATCCCAGAAGCGATTCGAGCTTCTTCTCCTTGCATCCCTGTAGGTGGCATCATTCCTGCTTTGTCCCATTACTGATGATGTTCCCTTTGATCACTTTTTTTTTTCTAATTTTATTTTACTTTTTACTTTTAGAGAATTTTGCTGTTTACAGATATGTATGATCCCAAATTAGTCATATGTATATCCGCCCCCTCCAGGCCATTGCACAGCGCCCCTGCAGAATCCTTTGATTACTTTTGATTAATGTGATCTTTTTTCCCTTTGTAATGAACAATTATTTTATGGTATCTTCAAAACTGAAAAAAACTGTTCCTCCATTCAACTTAAAATTTACTCCTATCAGTGTGAACTTGTGTTCATTATTTTATTCAAAAGGTTCTAATCTGTTGCAAACATTATTTATTTAATGCTTAAAATGTCCCAAAATTGGTCTTTGAGAGCCTCTTTAAGCTGGTTTCTATGTCCTTTCGACACTTCCCCATCATCCTTTGAGCACTTCCTTACTTAATGTTGCAGGATGTTCCAAGCTCATCTTTTGCTTATCCTGGTCCACTCCTAGAATCAGCAATTTCTCTAAGGAGTTCTGTTTCTTTTTGGCAGAGAAGAGCATTGAGATCTGAGTGCTAGGTCTGCTCCTTGTTACCTGGGGTATTGCTTCTGACCAATCAACTCACTGGATGGAATTAGAGAACAGATGAGTGTACATACACATACTTCTTATATGTTTACACAACGATATATTTATAATATATAAATTTATTTATAATATAAAATATAATTTATAATATATGAGTATCAGTCACTCAGTCGTATCTAATTCCTTGTAACCTAAAGGACTGTAGCCCTCCAGGCTCCTCTGTTCATGGAATTCTCCCAGCAAGAATACTGAAGTGGGTTGCCATTTCCTTCTCCAGGGGATCTCCCCAACCTAGAGATGGAACCTGGGTCTCCCACATTGCAGGTGGATTCTTTACTGTTTGATCCATCAGGAAAGCCCATATACCACATATATACACATATTTTTTTTTCTATAACTATACATTCACCTATCTGTACATTCAGTTTACTTCAGCTCAGTTCAGTTGCTCAGTTGTGTCCAATTCTTTGTGACCCCATGGACTGCAGCATGCCTGGCTTCCCTGTCTGTCCTCCACCATCTCCTGGAGTTCGCTCAACTCATGCCCACCGACTCAGTGATGCCATCCAGCAATCTCATCCTGTCGCCCCCTTCTCCTTTAGCCTTCTATTTTCCCAGCATCAGGGTCTTTCCCAATGAGTCAGCTCTTGGCTTCAGATGGCCAAAATATTGGAACTTCAGCTTCAGCTTCAGTTCTTCCAATGAATATTCAGGGCTGATTTCCTTTAGAACTGACTGGTTTAATCATGCAGTCCAAGGGACTCTCAAGACTGTTCTCCCACACCACAGTTCAAAGGCATCGATTCTTTGGTGCTCAGCCTTCTTTATGGTTCAGCTCTCATTTGCAACCATAAATTCATACCAGTACCTCCAACTGCAACATCCCCACAGGATTCATGCTTAATGTGTTCTTCCCTTGGTTTTTCATTTATGACAACCTTCTCCTAGAGTGAGAAACCGACCTCCCATTGTGCTTCATGTGTTTCCTTACTTGATCAGCCCTCTTTTATGAAATCAATCTTGCCTCCCGCCCTGCGTACACACTCACTTCCTTCACTGAGATTCCAGGCTCAGAATCAGGCAGTCCTCCGCAAAGGGCCCTCTCTGCCCTGCTGGGGCTCTGACACCTGGCACTGAACCACTCTCCTACCCAGATCCTTCCCTTCTTCTGGCTGGCTCACACCTGAACTAGGCTGCCCTCTTACATGAGTGCTCGCGACCCTGCCCAGGCCCCAACACCCTTTACTGCCCTCCCCTCCACCCTTTTAATCAGAGACAAGAGGAGCATGAAGCGGAGAGAGAGAGGGTGCAGCCCGAAGGCTGCTGTCATTGTTGAGGAACACAAAAAAGCTAGTGATGTACATGCAAAAAGAAGTTACAATTATCCATGGCTGCTGGGGAAATACCAACCTAGATCCCATTTATACGGAAGAAGGATTTTTATTCCTACGTGTGCATGCATGCAAAACGGCTTCAGTCATGTCTGACCCTTTGCGACCCTGTGGACTGTAGCCCACCAGGCTCCTCTATCCGTGGGATTCTCCAGGCAAGAACGCTAGAGTGGGTTTCTATGCCCTCCTACAGGGGAACTTCCTAACCAGGGATCTAGTCAAGGTCTACTGCATTGATGGCAGATTCTTTTCCTATCTGAGCCACCAGGAGGAAGCCCTTTTATTCTTTTGCTTGTTAGCATAATTACAGAAATTAGTTTCTTACCTTTCACTTTTGTTTGTTATTGTTTTCCATTTATTTATAGTAAAACAAGTTGATTTTTTTATCAGATGTCTTACATTTCTGTTAAATACATAAAGTATTCCTTCATCAATCACGTATTTTAGTTTTTCCTCTAGGTTTAGTCCAGTTCTTTTTTTTCTAGTTTGTTAATATTTTAAAAATTTGACTGTTTATTAATTTATTTTTGGCTGTACTGGACCTTTGTTGTTATACGGGTTTTTCTGTAGTTGCGACAAGTAGGCGCTACTTCTAGTTGTGGTACACAGGCATCTCACTGGGATGGCTTCTCTTGTTGCAAAACACGGACTCTAGGGCACACTGGCTCAGTAATTTGGGCTCTTGGGCTCTAGAGTTTGGGCTCAGTAGTTGTGGTGCATGGGCTTAGTTGCCCTGTGGCATGTGGGATCGTCCTGGACCAGGGATCAAATCCATGTCTCCTGCACTGGCAGGAAAACTCTTTACCACCAAGTCATGAGGGAAGCCTGGTCTAGTTCTTCAAATCTATCTGAAATGTCAGTATGGTCTCTGGTATGAGGGTCTAAAAATCCATGTCACACTTCCCCAAATATGACCACTTCTGTTCTAACGGCCCTTTGACCTCATTAAAATGTCTGGTCTTTTGGTCCCTGCTTTTAGTTTTAGCAGTCTATGCTGACTGAACTACCTTTTTTATTCAGCTAGATTTTATCTTTTCTGCCACCCATTCTTCACTCCCTGGCCTTTTTCTCTTTCCATCACACCCTTGCAGAAAACCTCCAAATCTAATGCAATCTGTCTGCCTCTTCTTTTCCTCTAGCCCTGCTGCAGAGTGCTGCTTGCGAAGGATGCTCAACTGGGTGTGTCAGATCCACTAACACCTCACGGTCTCCCCATCCTCAGCCAGGTCCTCACTGAGCGTGACTCCCTCGAGTACCTTCGACTGATTATTCTGAGACTGACCACAAACACTGCTTTGTCATCCCCCAGGGTCCCCTGTCCCCACCACCAGACACTCTCATCAGGCTCACACACCATTTTTCACTCAGAAGACAAAATTAGAATTTTCAGATTTAAGCCCTCCATCTAGAAACTTCCTCCTATTATCACTATTTGTCAGTGAACAAGGTCTCAATATCTCTACCCTCAAGGAGAGTTTGTCCTCACGCGGCCACTCTTGGCCCACTTCCTGGTCTGTTTCACCATCTCTTGTTTCTGCTTTAGCCTGCTGGCACCCTCCAGGCCAGAAACAATTGTCTTTTTCACTCTCGTGCCTGGTGAGGGCCTCGGACCCTACTTTAGTCCCATGCTTGGACTCATTTTCAAGGTTCACTTTGCTTCAGCTTCTGCAGAATATCTGATCTGTCAGCTTTATCTCCCATTTTTGCTCCCATCCTTTCCTCTTGGCATTTGCTCAACTAGTTCAGCCTGAGAACAATCCCGTTTCCAACTCTGGATCGTCTTTAAACGATTCCTTTAGGCCTCCTTCCAATGCTCCCAGCTCCTCTTCCCTGCTAGGCCAGCTCCTAATTGCTTATCAGAGACCATGCAAGTGTTGGGCCTCCTCTTGGAAATATTTCCTGACCGACACTCAGGCTGAGCTGGAATGTCTCTGTAATCCCACAGGCCCTTGCTGCTTTCCTGTAACATAACATTTGTCATATAATTTTTCACTTTCCTATATGTCTGTCCTATCAGATTATGAACTCTTGCAGTCAAGGATTCTGTATTTCTGACAGGGCAAAAAAAAGAGAAGGAAACAGGGACCTTAGAATGTAAGTAAGGAGAGAAGACAAAAGTAGTTCAGATATGATTCTAGCACTAGCCAACCCAATGGTGGGGAAAACATTATAGCCCAAAATGTGCACTGGAGAACACTCAGGTGCTATGTGGTCAATGTATATAATTTTGGGAGGTCTTCTAAAAATGACAAGGCAAAGGAACAGACAGAAGAAACCACAATTTATGGGGAAAGTCTCATATGCTCATTCTAGGACTTGGAGCACTTGCTGCTAACAGATCTGCCGTTTGACATGTTAACCTGGGGGGAAAAGATTTTAATGACAGCAAAAGACTTAAGAAATAATAAGAGAACCAATTGACAGCTCAGAACAACTAAGTCTGAGGAAAAAATCACAAATCACGTCAATAAATAAGGTGATTTAAGCACCTCGGGCTTCATTCTGGTTTAACTTAGAAAACTTGGATGAAGCAGACAGTAGTTAGGAGGGACCTAGTGGAAAGGTCAGGGGCCAGTGGAAGGTGGCAGTTTTCTGACTGAACACCAATTTATGATAGAAGTAAAACATTTTTAATTAAAGTCAGAAGATAAAGGTAGATTTCCAATTTCCTCTGGTCACCTACATCCAAAAGTGAGGGTTTTGAGTTATTTTTATTTATTTATTTATTAATTTTTTAAACTTCTTTTTTCCTGTGGGCCACTTCTATTGGTTTTTTATTTATTTACATCCATCTTTGTCCTTTGGCCCGTGCGCGCCTCCCAACGCAGTCGCCTCTCTCATTGCAGAGTACTGGCTCTGGGCGCGTGCACCCCGGAACTCTGGCTCGATAGTTGGACACATCGGTCCAGCCACTCCGCGGCATGTGAGATCTTCTCAGGCCAGGGATCGAACAGGTGCCCTTTGCACTGTAAGGCAGTGTCCTTACCCACTGGACCACCAGGGACACCCTATTTTTATTTTTTGATATAACATCCGATCATTGCTATCATGCATGACATTTTTCACTGCATTACTATTTGTCTTTGCTCTGCAATGATAATGTTGTGAATTCATTTTGTTAATTGCAGATAATATTTAAAGGTCTATTTTTAGTCTCAATCTTCCTGAAGAGTGAAAATTAGTCTGGTGGGCAAATTTCTAAGATGGTCCCAAGATTTCCCATCTTCCTGATGTTCACATCCTGAATCATTCCCAGGACTGTACATGGATTGTACTCTTAGTGGATGACATCAGACAGTACTGTTGGCCTGCAGATAAGAAGGTTATGCAGGTGGGTCTATACTCTTACAAATATCTTTAAAAGAGAATTTCTCCAGCTGCTCACAGAAGACCAAGTCAGAGGTTCAAGGAATGAGGAGGACTCCATGCACTGCTGTGAACTTAGAGGATGCCAAGTGGCAAGGAACAGAGCTACTTCCAGCAGCAGAGAAGAGTCCTGGCTGGCAGCCAGCACAGAAACAGGGACCTCAATCCTACAACAACAAGGAACTGAATTCTGCAATCAAGAGTCAGCTTGGGACTTCCCTGGTGGTCCAGTGGGTAAGGACACCGCCTTGCAGTGCAAGGGGCGCCGGTTCGATCCCTGGCCTGGGAAGATCCCACGTGCCGCGGAGCGGCTGGACCCATGTGTCCAATCACCGAGCCGGAGCTCTGGCGCGCGTGCGCCCTGAGCCAGTGCTCTGCGACGACAGAGGCCACCGCGATGCAAGGCCCACAGGAGCCAAAGAACAAAGACGGATGAAAATAGAGAAATGAAAAGACCAATAGAAGTGGCCCGCCCGTCCCCCTCCCTCCCCACCCTACCCCCCAAAAGATAAATAAAATAAAATAAACGTTTAAAAAAAAAACAAAAAGAATGCTTCATCAAGCATAACAATGGACTGCTTTTCCTTCTGTTCAGTCCATCAGTACAAACTGGTAATACTGTGATTATTACAAATGTAGTGTGAATAAAAATATTTTTAAGAATATGACACGGCTTCCCTGGTGGTCCAGCAGGTAAAGAGTCCACCATGCAGTGCAAGGGGCACTGGTTCAATCCCTGGCCCAGGAAGATCCCATGTGCCACAGTGTGGCTGGATCAGTGTATCCAATTAGGAGCCAGCACTCTGGAGTGCATGCATCCTGAGACGGTGCTCTGCAATGAGAGAGGCCACTGCAATGGGAGGCCCACACAGGCCAAAGAATAAAAAGATCCATGAAAATAAATATAAATGAAAAAGAGGCATGATGAAGAAAAAGAAAAACAAATATGACAGGTTTTTCTATATAAGCCATACCAACGAACCTGAACTGGCAGGTCCCTGTATATAGATTGCTAGTGCCCTTCCCATAGAGGATGCTGGTTCAGTCATTTCATAAAATGTAACTTGTCTATTCTCTATTATTTAGGAAATACATGTATTTTGGCCTTATATTTAAGTATTTACATCTTATAGGAGCAAGACAAGCATATCCTATGTTGAATGCTCAGTCAATGAAAAAAAAGAGTTCAATTATTCATATCCTAAGAAAGGAAGTTCTTATTTGTTGCAAAATGTCATATCAGGAAAGTGCAAGAATACCTACTAATAGTAGAAGTGAGAGCCATAGAGAACAATGTTAATTATAGTCATTGGAGAGGAAGGAGTGTGTTCTTTCTTAGGTAAAAACCTGGCAGTAATCATATCAAAATTTCTATATATTTTTCAATCATATTAATAAAATTTAAAGTGATAATAGAGAAACTTTTAAAGGATTTTAAAAGGACAGCAAATATGATTCAATGTTTTAAAATAAAATCCCTAAAGAAAAGTTTTGAAAGGATGTAGCAGAGAAGACATAAGGAGAAAAGGACAAAAGTTTTTAAGTGTTTTTAAAAATATTTAAGTTTGGGGCTTCTCTGGTGGTCCAGTGGGTAAAGAGTTCACCTTGCAGTGTAAGGGGCACCAGTTCGATCCCTGGCCTGGGAAGATCCTGCATGCTGCAAAGTGGCTGGACTGATGCGTCCAACTACCGAGCCGGAGCTCTGGAGTGCATGCGCCCAGCGCCAGTGCTCTGTGACGAGAGAGGTCACTGCGATGGGAGGCCTACACAGGCCAAAGGACAGTACTTATTTTTAAAACTTCAATCAAGAATAAAAACTTACAAGTGACTCAGGTTTGCATTTGTAAAAGTTGATTTGCTGTCGCTGAAATTATGTCCAACTCTTTATGACCTATGGACTGTAGCATACCAGGCTTCCCTGCCCTTCAACTTCTCCCGGAGCTTGTTCAAACTCATGTCCATTGATTTAGTGATTCCATCCAACCATCTTGCCCTCTGTCATCCCTTTCTCCTTCCACCTTCAATCTTTCCCAGCATCAGGGTCTTTTCCAATGAGTCACTTCTTCCCATCGGGTGGCCAAAGTATTGGAACTTCAGCATCAGTCCTTCCAATGAATATTCAGGGCTGATTTCCTTTATGATTGACTTTTTTGTTTGATTTCCTTAAAAACAGTCTCAATATTATAGGCAAATTGCTAGTGCCCTTCCCATAGAGGATGCTGGTTCAGTCATTTCATAAAATGTAACTTGTCTATTCTCTATTATTTAGGAAATACATGTATTTTGGCCTTATATTTAAGTATTTACATCTTATAGGAGCAAGACAAGCATATCCTATGTTGAATGCTCAGTCAATGAAAAAAAAGAGTTCAATTATTCATATCCTAAGAAAGGAAGTTCTTATTTGTTGCAAAATGTCATATCAGGAAAGTGCAAGAATACCTACTAATAGTAGAAGTGAGAGCCATAGAGAACAATGTTAATTATAGTCATTGGAGAGGAAGGAGTGTGTTCTTTCTTAGGTAAAAACCTGGCAGTAATCATATCAAAATTTCTATATATTTTTCAATCATATTAATAAAATTTAAAGTGATAATAGAGAAACTTTTAAAGGATTTTAAAAGGACAGCAAATATGATTCAATGTTTTAAAATAAAATCCCTAAAGAAAAAGTTTTGAAAGGATGTAGCAGAGAAGACATAAGGAGAAAAGGACAAAAGTTTTTAAGTGTTTTTAAAAATATTTAAGTTTGGGGCTTCTCTGGTGGTCCAGTGGGTAATGGCACCACCATGCAATGCAAGGGGTGCCAGTTCGATCCCTGGCCTGGGAAGATCCTGCATGCTGCAAAGTGGCTGGACTGATGCGTCCAACTACCGAGCCGGAGCTCTGGAGTGCATGCGCCCAGCGCCAGTGCTCTGTGACGAGAGAGGTCACTGCGATGGGAGGCCTACACAGGCCAAAGGACAGTACTTATTTTTAAAACTTCAATCAAGAATAAAAACTTACAAGTGACTCAGGTTTGCATTTGTAAAAGTTGATTTGCTGTCGCTGAAATTATGTCCAACTCTTTATGACCTATGGACTGTAGCATACCAGGCTTCCCTGCCCTTCAACTTCTCCCGGAGCTTGTTCAAACTCATGTCCATTGATTTAGTGATTCCATCCAACCATCTTGCCCTCTGTCATCCCTTTCTCCTTCCACCTTCAATCTTTCCCAGCATCAGGGTCTTTTCCAATGAGTCACTTCTTCCCATCGGGTGGCCAAAGTATTGGAACTTCAGCATCAGTCCTTCCAATGAATATTCAGGGCTGATTTCCTTTATGATTGACTGGTTTGATTTCCTTACAGTCCAATGGAGTCACAAGAGTCTTCTCCATAGTTCAAAAGCATCAGTGCTCAGCCTTCTTTATGGTCCAGCTCTCACATCCGTGATGGACCTTTGTTGGCAAAATGATGTCACTGTTTTTCAATATGCTGTCTAGGTTTGTCATAGCTTTTCTTCCCAGGAGCAAGCATCTTTTAATTTCACAGTTGCAGTGATTTTCATCTGCAGTGATTTTGGAGTCAAAGAAAATAAAGTCTATCACTCTTTCCATCGTTTGTCCACCTATTTGCCATGAAGTGATGGGACCAGATACCACAATCACATTTTTTGAGTTTTAGGCCAGTTTTTTCACTCTCCTCTTTCACCTTCATCAAGAGGCTTTTTATTTCCTCTTCACTTTGTGTCGTAAAGGTGGTGTCATCTGCATACCTGAGGTTATTGATATTTCTTCCCACAATCTTGATTCCAGCTTGTGCTTCATCCAGACATGCATTTGGCATGATGTACTCTGTAAGTTAAATAAGCATGGTGGCAATATACAGCTCTGATGTACTCCTTTCCCAATTTTGAACAAGTCCATTGTTCCATGCCCGGTTCTAATGATTGCTTCTTGAGCTGCACACAGATTTCTCAGGAGGCAGGTAAGGTGGTCTGGTATTCCCATCTCTTTCAGCTTTCGATGGTTTGTTGTGATCCACACAGTCAAAGGCTTTAGAGTAATGAAGCAGAAGTAGATGTTTTTCTAGAATTCTCTTGCTTTTTCTATGATCCAATGGATGTTGATAATTTGATCTCTGATTCCTCTGCCTTTTCTAAATCCAGCCTCTACATTTGGAAGTACTCAGTTCATGTACTGATGAAGCCTGGCTTGGAGAATTTTGCACATTACCTTGCTAGCATGTGAAATGAGCGCAACTGTGCGGAAGTTTGAACATTCTTTGACATTGCCCTTCTTTGAGACTGGAATGAAAACTGACCTTTTTCCAGTCTGGTGGCCACTACCGAGTTTTCCAAATTTGCTGGCATATTGAGTGTAGCATTTTAACAGCATAAACTTGTAGAATTTGAAATAGCTCAGCTGGAATTCCATTACTCCCACTAACTTTGTTTGTAGTGATAATTCCTAAGACCCACTTGACTTCACACTCCAGGATGCCTGGTTCTAGGTGAGTGACCACACCATTTTTATTGAATATTACTAGGTCAGCCAAAAAATTCATTTAGGTTGGTTGACTCAATAAAATGTGTTGGTTTAAGAAAATCATAAGAGTATGTGTTTAGTTTTCTGTGGCATTAAAAATTAAGGAAATAAAGCAGCTAACAACCAGGTCTTTCAGTCTGTACTACCATTATTCCAAGATATTATTAGATGGTGAGAAGAAAATATACCAGAAATTCTACAATTTAACTTTGCAGGAAAAGAAAGGCAACCATACCTACCTTAAAATCCAATCCCTTACGTTACATTTGCTTCTTCTAAACTCCCTTTTGTAAAAAAAAAAAAAAACAGCAGCAAAGACACAAAACATATTTGATAGGATAGTCTAAAATCCTTTAAATATAACATACTAGTGAGGAAAATCCAAAATATCCAGAGCCATGAAACAGAAGCCAAAATGAGAATAGATAAACATGAAAGTCATAGAATGGTAGATTCCTATACACAAAAACAATCGCATTAGTACCAATTGCTTGCCAAGGATTTATCTGATTCATTCTGTTTGATTTCTCAGGAGGCAGGTAAGGTGGTCTGGTATTCCCATCTCTTTCAGCTTTCGATGGTTTGTTGTGATCCACACAGTCAAAGGCTTTAGAGTAATGAAGCAGAAGTAGATGTTTTTCTAGAATTCTCTTGCTTTTTCTATGATCCAATGGATGTTGATAATTTGATCTCTGATTCCTCTGCCTTTTCTAAATCCAGCCTCTACATTTGGAAGTACTCAGTTCATGTACTGATGAAGCCTGGCTTGGAGAATTTTGCACATTACCTTGCTAGCATGTGAAATGAGCGCAACTGTGCGGAAGTTTGAACATTCTTTGACATTGCCCTTCTTTGAGACTGGAATGAAAACTGACCTTTTTCCAGTCTGGTGGCCACTACCGAGTTTTCCAAATTTGCTGGCATATTGAGTGTAGCATTTTAACAGCATAAACTTGTAGAATTTGAAATAGCTCAGCTGGAATTCCATTACTCCCACTAACTTTGTTTGTAGTGATAATTCCTAAGACCCACTTGACTTCACACTCCAGGATGCCTGGTTCTAGGTGAGTGACCACACCATTTTTATTGAATATTACTAGGTCAGCCAAAAAATTCATTTAGGTTGGTTGACTCAATAAAATGTGTTGGTTTAAGAAAATCATAAGAGTATGTGTTTAGTTTTCTGTGGCATTAAAAATTAAGGAAATAAAGCAGCTAACAACCAGGTCTTTCAGTCTGTACTACCATTATTCCAAGATATTATTAGATGGTGAGAAGAAAATATACCAGAAATTCTACAATTTAACTTTGCAGGAAAAAGAAAGGCAACCATACCTACCTTAAAATCCAATCCCTTACGTTACATTTGCTTCTTCTAAACTCCCTTTTGTAAAAAAAAAAAAAAACAGCAGCAAAGACACAAAACATATTTGATAGGATAGTCTAAAATCCTTTAAATATAACATACTAGTGAGGAAAATCCAAAATATCCAGAGCCATGAAACAGAAGCCAAAATGAGAATAGATAAACATGAAAGTCATAGAATGGTAGATTCCTATACACAAAAACAATCGCATTAGTACCAATTGCTTGCCAAGGATTTATCTGATTCATTCTGTTTGAATTAGCAAATTCTATTAGAATAGAATAATCTCTCAGTCTCACATCTAAGCTGGTATCTCAGGCTTCCTTCAAAAATTACAAACAGCAATGAAGGAAAGGAGAAAAAAAAAGCACTTTTCTTCTCACTGTTATGGGAAAATGCATATGTCCTATCAAACATTCATTGGCAATGGAAGGACAAATTACTTGATTTCTATGGAATGAGAGTTACATCCAAGGCCAATATAAACTGACTATGCAATGGCATTGAAGGGTGGAAATAACAGAGACACTTGATGGAAGTTTCCTAGAGACACTTAATGATGGAAGTGCTTGAAAACAATGCGACTTCTTCCCATGCAAGATGTCAAAGGCACAAAGGACAAGAAAAGTGAAGAAAACAAGGATACAGAAGAATTCAATTACTTCTCCACACATAACACTTTACTCAGACCATTAAGATTCGTCCTAATATTTACATGAAATTTACCCAATCAGGCTCACGATGTGTAAAATCTTAAGCGAATCTCAACATGAATGTAACTACTTTCATGAATCATGCTGTTGTTGCAGTAAACCAACTAAAATTTATCCTAATTCTTTTATTCTCATTTCTTTGATAAACAGCACTTTTGGATAATAAGAGCTTCTTAGATGAAGCTTTGTTTTCAGGTTCCTTTCAAATGGCTAATAAAGTAAACCCCACGGCCTAAACTCTGGGCCTATTTATCCAGAAGTCGTTCCTTTTGCTACTCTTTGCCTTAGAAGTCTGTATTCTTGCAGAGGAGTTTACGTAAACCTAAAACTAATGATCAAACTATTCACCCAGTTAGTCCCACTTCCTTCTCTTATACTGAAGAAAACAAGAAGAGATTTTTATGCATATGCAGAGGATCGTAAGAATAGAACTTTATTAATCTAAAAATATTGCTATGCACAGGTATTGTCAATAGGTAGTCTCCCCACCCCCACTCTTATAGAGAAATAAAATTTATCAGTAGAGAAATGTAAGCCACATGGGCAGACTACGTATACTGCCAAAGCACAGTTCAAGCACATGCCTTTGACGTGAGGCCACTTGATACCAAGCAGGACCCTGTGGGGCTCCGGGGCACAAAGCCTTTCAGTGCCTCTCCAGCCGACAGTCAGGAACACAGTACAGCCTCAGGGCAGGGTCCTGGTTCCCATCAAGGGATACACACAGTATCTCTGAGCTGTTTTACAGATACTGAAACCCCCACTAGATGGGATAAGTTAACAGTTAACAACAGCATGCTGCTCACCAGCACACAGAACCCAGACTGGCTGGAACCAGAAGATCGATGATGCTAACTACCACTTACCTCACTATCAACTAATCAGAAGGCTGCCATGAGCTGATCAAACCCTCTCCAAACCATTACCTAAGGCCCCTCACTAATCCCTCCAGTGGGGACACACAGTTCTGAAGGCATTAGACCACTGTCACCCCCTTTGCCTGACAAAGTAATAAAGCTATTCTTTCCTATGTCACTCAAAACTCTTGCCTCTGAGATTTAATTTGGTGTCAAGGTACAGAGATCAGATTCAGCTTCAACTTTTTCAAAGAATTTTCCAGGGGAGGTTGCCACTTCCAGGGGCTAAGAAACTGATCTTCCAATCCTACTTTATAAACCAAACAATGCCCATTTACCCTCACATTAAGATCATCCCTCTACAAATTCAAATTTATACTATCACTGGAAATCTGTCACACTTCCTTTAAGTTAAATGTAAGTGAGAAATATGCTTTCAAACAGCATAAACTATATCATATCAATAAGACTTCGGAGAAATTAAAGGGTAAAATTAAATGTAGGGTTCTCAAGCTACTTCTTTTGGAGTGTTGCGCCTAATTCCAATTCTGTCTAGTTAGGGGACCCATCCATGATTTTTCCAGAACTATTAAGTATTTCTAGATATACTGGATAAAACCTACAGGTTAAAACTCTAAACATAATTCCATTTAAAATGATAGGTCTGGGCTTCCCTGGTGGTCCAGTGGGTAAGGACACCACCTTGCTGTGCAAAATGAAAGGTCTATCATCTAATGAGGCATTAGAATTTTATCAAGTTTTTAAAATATTTATTATTCCGATAATAGTTAATCCCACTATTTTATGGAATATTTCATATTTTTCTACAGCTTTGTCTAAAAGGTAAAAGCATTACCAACCATACAAATTTGTTTTCAGCAACAGGCATTTTTATTTATGATTAAATATGTATAAAGTTTGAACATGATATCTAGCAAAATTAACAAATTTTATTAATTATGTATATTTCTTTTTTTTTTTTTTTTTGGCCACTTCTATTGGTCTTTCATTTATCTATTTTCATCCATCTTTGCTCTCTGGCCTGAGTGGGCCTCCCATCGCAGTGGTCTCTGTCGCTGCAGAGCACTGGCCCTGGGCGCACATGCTCCAGAGCCCTGGCATGGCAGTTGGACACATTGATCCAGCCACTCTGCATGCAGCACATGGGATCCTCCCAGGCCAGGGATCGAACCAGCGCCCCCTGCACTGCAAGGTGGTGTCCTCACCCACTGGACCACCAGAGAAGCCCTAATTATGTATATTTCTTATCTAATTTGTTTTTGAAGTCCAACACCAGAATTTAATATAGGCACTCCATTCCTTCCTTTAATGAAAGTTTTTATATTTCAAGTTAAGAAGGGCAAAAGGTGCACAGCTTTTCAAAATTCTCTTAAAGAGTTAACAAGCAAAACAGTATGGTGATCATGGATCTCCAGTAATAAACATAACCTTGAAGTTTCACTGATGATGACAGATGTGCTATTTTAGCGTTACCCAGATGAAGCCAAAGTTCAATATTACATTTAATATTTATTCTCCATTGTGACTGATTACAGAATTGAAGAAAATTCTAAAATCAGTTGAATGACACACCAAGATACCTCAGTAAGGGACTGGCAATGATTTTACAATAAAAGAAATATACTTTTCACTGTATTTAAGATGAAACATGAATTTTGAAAATTACTTTTTACTATTTCTAGACCATTCTTATTCAGGGTTTCTCTTTTCCATATATTGTGAATAGAATTCTCTCAGTGGTGGAGTTTATACATGGCATATTTGTAACATGACATGAAGCAATAGAAAAAAATTAAGTTTTTGTCAAGAATGTTTCTTCAGAAATGGGAAAGAAAGAATTAGGAATTATAGACTTGAGAATATGGTTACTGGAAATATTTAAACTTATTCTAATGTCCTGCTTTTCTAGGAGGTGCAGTGGTAAAGAATCCACCTGCCAATGCAGGAGACTTAGGAGATGTAGGTTCGATCCCTGGGTTAGGATGATTCTCTTGAGGAGGAAATGGCAATCCACTCCGGTATTCCTGCCTGGAGAATCCCATGGACAGAGGAGCTTGGTAGGCTACAGTCTATGGGGTCACAACACAACTGAAGTGATCGAGTATGCATATATGCTAATGGTTGGCAGTATACTGGCAATCAAAACAATATAATCTTTTAAGCTCCCAAATACTTAACTAACAAATTAGTTTAAAGGAAAAAGCAATAGGTTGACGAACAATCACTTGAAAGGAAACATATGAAGCCTAACGATCTCAGCCATCAGCTCCCTCAAGATCTTGCTAATTAACTATGTCACATGTTCACAGCTGGAAAAACAAAGGAATTGGTGCACAGAAAGCATCAAAACAAAACAAAGACTGAAATGATGGCTTTAGGTTTTATTCTTGGGTATCTTTCCTTTAAAGATACAGTTAATTTTTTTTTTTTTTTTGGCCACTTCTATTGGTCTTTCATTTATTTATTCTTTGGCCTGTGTGGGCCTCCCATCGCAGTGATCCCTCTTGCTGCAGAGCACAGGCTCTGGGCTCATGTGCTCCAGAGCTCCGGTTCAATAGTTGGACACATCAGTCCCCAGGCCAGGGATCCAATCAGCGCCCCTTGAACTGCAAGGCGGTGTCCTTACACACTGGACCACCAGGGAAGCCTGGTATTTTCCCTTTAAAACCAAAAACTAGAATCGATCAATTGATACATATTTTCATTACATTAATAAAGGTTTGAGGCAGTAACCAATACAAGCTATACATTCAGAGATGAAATCATTCAAGTTACAGAAAAATGACAATGAACACAGGGATCTAGAAGACTGGCAGACATCACTCTGGCTTTTTCTTTCTGGGGTACAGGAAGCCACCCGACTCCAGCTGGTGCGTTGGCTTAGTCACTAAGTCATGTCTGACTCTTGCAACCCCATGGACCATAGGTCCATCAGGTTCCTCTATCCATGGGATTTCTTAGGCAAGAATACTGGAGTGTGCTGCCATTTCCTTCTCCACCCTACCCTGGAGGGGGTAGAGAGTGAAGAATTCAAATAAGATGCTATATTTTTTAAGAGAACATGGGCTTTTCATTTATCCTGGAAAGAACATCAGGGCTAATTACTATCTAAAACTTGCACTTGTAAGACATGCTCATTAAGGAAAATACAATTTGGTGGGGCAGGCGAAGAGACAGGAGAAAGATGAACTAAGGAAAACCACTGCAACTAACTGAAAACCACAGCCAGAGTCCAAGAATGAATATGGAATCAGTGTTCAAATCTAATATAAGGAAGCATAGCACTGAAACTGGGAGAGAAAAAACACAGGTAGTCCTTAAATTTTGAGAGAAATTTATCATATGAGTCTTATTTATTATAAAGGACATTGTTTTCAACAGAAGTTTTAAGACAAAATATAGAAGAATCTTCTCTATTTGGCATTTTTCCTCATATGGACCCTAATAAAAGCAGAATACAATGTTAAATTATGAATGCATTCAAGCCAGGTTAAATAAATCAAAGCTAAACTTCATTCATCAGTTTGTTATATTGTAAAAGTATCAAACTGGGAGGTCTATTCTCTACTCGGTAATCATCCACCTATTAGTTGGGGCTGTATGGGAGGAGGGAAGGTTTTATACAAAGTTAAGGTGAGAGTCAGCAGACACTTGCATGACAGAAATCCTCCATATGTGAAAGGTTTCTTAAAATGGCTCAGCCAGCTTAATACATAAGTGAGCCTTCGTGCAACTTACTCATCTGTTTTCCAACCACAAGGAATTCCTCCCATCATACTCATTGGTGGTTTTCTCTGGGTAAGGAATGACCAGTCTCCTCTGAGATCATTTTGTATTCTTTATTGGGGTCAGGGTATGCATCTCTTTCTAAATAAAAGCAAGAAGGCTGTTCTATACTTATATATACCCTTTGGGATTGCTTGTGTTGGTGTTACAAACTTAAATGAATACAGTGTTCCAATTACTTCTTTATTTATATTACTAATAAAGTGTATTTCATTAGTACAACTGTTCCCATTATTTATGAACTCTGTGCTCTACTCTGTTACATGAGAAATAATGAAGGGTAAAAAGTAAAAAACCACATTACCATGTCCAAGACTTTAAGTCACATGTTAGGAATGTCTAATAACTACAAGACAATAAATTAAAAGCTAAATTTTGTATAAAAATAGTCTTTGCAAAAAAGAGTATGCAACATCAGTATCTCATTTGTCTTACTGGAAAAATTAATGAGTTCATCTTCTCATGTGAAAGAAAGAGAACTCCTGCTACCACTAGATTTTTCTTCTGGGTGAGTGCTTCCTTGAGAAACTTAACAGAGTTTAAATTATTACTTGTACTTAACATTTTCCATCTGTTTTCAGAAATACCTGTACCAAATATACTGTTAATAAAGCAGGATAATATATAAATTTTCTTTGTGTTCAATGAATACACATAAGCACATATACTTGGTAATTTTTTACAGGTCTTGATTTGCTAGAAATATTTTCATCAGTTACATTTATAATATAATACATAATTTACATTTGCATATAGCTTTTCCAGAAATCTTCTAATCCCAAAAATATAGTTTCACTTGATGATTCATGTGAAACCCATTTCTTCCCATTCTTATATTTTGCTAAGTACATTTTAAAACATTTTAATTAATTATGTTACAGTTGTAACTGCTATTTAGTTTAACTAAATGGCAATACTTAGAAAAACAAATTTCTGCTTCATAAGTTAAGAATTTCATATTTGAGAAATGCAACTACATCTGAACTTAAGATAAACTAGTTGCTAATTTCTGCTGTACACGTGTCAAAAGATAGGCTTAAGAAAGATCATCTTGGGACCTCCCTGGCAGTCTAATTCCTCCCTGGTTAAGAATCTGCACTTCCACTGCAGAGATCATGGTTTCTGTCCCTAGTTGGAGAACTAAGATCCTGCATGCTGTGCAGTGTAGTCAATACATAAATAAAGGATCTTATTTAAATACAGAAAAAATATTCATTTTATAGATGAGGAAACTAAAGATTAGGGAATTTATGTTACAGACCTCTCAAAACCACAGAGTTAATAAGACACAATAAAGAGATTCATATGAAGCCTCTTCCAGTCCAAGACACATACTAGGCTGGCAATATTTATTCAGACCTTATTGCCCATTTATCCACTCAACAAAGACTGTGCTAGCTCTGCTAGGTTCTGGGATAGTAGTGAAGGATACAGAGTCACTACCCTAGGGGAAAAACAGACAGAAAAGAAAGTCAGTTACTATAGGCTGTAGTTAGTGTGATACAGGCTGTTAAAGCACCCAGGGGTGGGAGGACACTCAATTTGGGGTGCAGAGGAGGATGTGAAGAGGAGGGAAGAGGTAACCATGAGGACAGAGAGGCAGCCAAGGGCACCCCATTGCAAAAGTCCTTGAAGGCCATGCTAAGAAGTTCAGATTCTTATGATAAGGGAAATGAGGAGACACTGAATGATTTTAGTCACAACAGTGACATAAGTAGGCACCCCTTTTTGAAAACTCACTCTCTTCTGCAATGAGAAGAGCCTAATCTAAGAGAATGGCAGTGGGACTGAATGGGCGAGACAGATCCAACAGATAATTATGAGGGAAAATCAACAAAGTAGGTACAAAACAGGAAAGGAAGAGTTTGGTTAAAATTCTGAGTATCTCCAACATATCCAGTTGAGGTGACTGAGTGGATGGTATAACACTTTCCAAAGTTAAGAAACCGGGGGGGGGGTACTTCCCAGTGGTCTAGGGGTTAAGTCTCCAGACTTCCAATGTGGGGGTGGGGGAGGTTCCACGTTCAAACCCTGGTAAAGGAACTATGTCCTGCATGCCACAACTAAGACCTGGCACAGCCAAATAAATTAAAAAACAAACAAACAAAAACAAAAGAAATGAAACTTGAAACTTGGAGGACTGAAAAAGTAGGCTGGGAAGTAAGAGAAGAGAAAGAAAATAGGATCTAGACGAAAACAGTGGGGAGCACTGACATTTTAGTAGGTGGGGAGACTCACTCCACTTAATTGTATAGACCAAAAAAATGAAGTCCATTGAAGAGCAGAAATGGATTCAGAGCCTCTTAATGGAGTCATTAAGCCCCTGGATTCCTAGGGGAAATGGAAAGAAATATATGAGATAAGGAGAATCGGGCAGAGTGTTTACATTCTCACAACCACAAGGGTGAGATGAGCCAAGGACACAGCTGGAGTTCAACTCTGTGGAGGAGAAGATCCAGCTGAGATGGAGCCACGCCGGCAGAGTTACGGAACTCCAACCCCAGATTAATAATACTTTAATTTAAAAAATACATGCACAGAAAGGAAATGAATAAGATGGAGTAGCTATATAAAACACAGCCTAGTTGGCTCTTCCTTGAGGGGGAAGAATAGCTTGGTTCAGGACAGATTTGTGCAATGAACCTAGGACGAGACCACAGGAGAACTGATTTGGGTTATAAATAAAATGAACTGTACTAAATTTGCAAGCTTGAGAAATTCTTATATACAGCAGATCTTCTTATCTCTGCTAATGTTTTTTAGGGTCAGTGTGAACACACTATGGTATCCTATATCCGAGTTACCTCACCCACAGCCATCCCTGCAGACCTGAGAGACGGTGGAGTTCCTCCCCTGGGAGTTGGTTACTGCTATCGGCATCTGGGTTAGCTTACAACAGCCTTGCTGGTTTCCTTGCTCCACAGTCTAAGAGGATCAAGCCCAATCAAAGTGTCTGGGTTGATGGAGAGGGACCAAATGGGGTCCTCCCATTTTCATTCTAGTCCACCAGTTCCAATCTTCCAACCACATTAACAGGAAGAATAATTTTTTAAAGCTTATACTGATGCTGTTAATCCTCTGTTTCAAATACCTCAATGGCTCCCCGAATGGGTTAAGAATAAAAATGAAATGCTACCATGACCCGCAAGACCTGCATGTGACTTCCAGACCTTTTGAACGTGCTATTTCCTTTGCCTCAAATGGATTTATTTCCCTAGTTTCCACAAACCAATTCTTCATCCTTCAGGTGTCAGCTTAAATATCATCTACTCAGAGACATATCCCTAGCTACGCCATGAAAAGAAATCCCCTCATTTTTTTTCATCACTGTCATCTGTCCATTTCCTTCATAACCCAAGCTGTACTCACATCTTTCTTTGCTCACCTGAATATTATAGGCAGGTCTCATTTTATTCTGCTTCACATGCCTTTTTTTTTTTCCAAAATAGATTGAAGGTTTTGTGGCAACATTTTGCTGAGCAAGTCTGTCAACACCATTTTTTCCAATAGAATCTGCTCACTTCATGTCTCTGTGTCATACACTGGTAATTCTCCCAGTATTTTAAACCTTTTCATATTTGTTACAGTGCTTTGTGGTCACTGATCTTTGATGTTACTCTTGCAAAAAGACTCCAACTGACTGAAGGCTCAGATGACGGTTAGAATTTTTAGCAATAAACTATTTTAAAATTAAGGTATGCACTTTAGCTTTTTTAGACACAATAATATTACACAACTTAACAGGCTATGGAACAGTGTGAACATAACTTTTATATGCACTGGGGAACCAAAAATATTTATGTGATGCAGTTTATTGTGATATTTGCATTGCTATGGTAAACTATAAAATGGTAGTATCTCCAAGGTATGCTTTCACCTGTAAATTCCACAAATGCAGGAAACCTGTCTTTTATTTACCCATGCTCAGTAAAGTGCCTGGCATGCAGTGGACACAATATATTTCTGTTAAAGAAAGGACAAAGAGAAGAAATCATGAATATAGAGAATCAGCAAAGTAGTTTTGAAGACTTGGCTGAGTTGGAAAAAAAAACCAAGCAAGGACCTTCTAGAAGCACTTGAGCGATCAACAATGCTATTTGCTATTTGACAATTTTTAAAATTATGTTTAAATGTTAAATTATTATCATTAACTTAATAAGTGTTAGAAAGTGCTTAAAGTGAAATCATATTTGAACAATATTCCTATGGAATATCTATTAGAATTATGTCTTCTAGAAAGCAATAGATGAAATTCTTTACCATATAAAAACTCCATTATCTGGGAGAAAAATCTTAGGAACACAATATATAAATTTAGCTTTCGAAAATCAGAACATGTATTAGTCAATGAGGAAAAGCCCAAGAAGCTACAGGTTAACAACTCAAATCCAAGACAGAACATGTAATCAGAAAGAGACTCAACATTGGTCTAGGAGGATATGATGATTAATATTATATGTCAAATTGCATAGGTATGATATCCAGATAATTGGGTCAAACATTAGTCTAGATACTTCTAGAAAGGTAAGTTTTATTTATTTATTTATTTTTTCACTTTTAAACATTTATTTTATTTATTTATCTTTTTGGGGGGTAGAGTGGGGAGGGAGGGGGATGGGCGGGTCACTTCTATTGGTCTTTCATTTCTCTATTTCATCCGTCTTTGTTCTTGGCTCCTGTGGGCCTCCAATCGCGTGGCCTCTGTCATCGCAGAGCACTTGCTCTGGGCGCATGCTCCAGAGCTCCGGCTCAAAAAGGGCAGCACCCTTGGCTTCTGGTTTATACTTTTATATGTTTTAGCAATAAACTATTTTAAAATTAAGGTATGCACTTTAGCTTTTTTAGACACAATAATATTACACAACTTAACAGGCTATGGAACAGTGTGAACATAACTTTTATATGCACTGGGGAACCAAAAATATTTATGTGATGCAGTTTATTGTGATATTTGCATTGCTATGGTAAACTATAAAATGGTAGTATCTCCAAGGTATGCTTTCACCTGTAAATTCCACAAATGCAGGAAACCTGTCTTTTATTTACCCATGCTCAGTAAAGTGCCTGGCATGCAGTGGACACAATATATTTCTGTTAAAGAAAGGACAAAGAGAAGAAATCATGAATATAGAGAATCAGCAAAGTAGTTTTGAAGACTTGGCTGAGTTGGAAAAAAAAACCAAGCAAGGACCTTCTAGAAGCACTTGAGCGATCAACAATGCTATTTGCTATTTGACAATTTTTAAAATTATGTTTAAATGTTAAATTATTATCATTAACTTAATAAGTGTTAGAAAGTGCTTAAAGTGAAATCATATTTGAACAATATTCCTATGGAATATCTATTAGAATTATGTCTTCTAGAAAGCAATAGATGAAATTCTTTACCATATAAAAACTCCATTATCTGGGAGAAAAATCTTAGGAACACAATATATAAATTTAGCTTTCGAAAATCAGAACATGTATTAGTCAATGAGGAAAAGCCCAAGAAGCTACAGGTTAACAACTCAAATCCAAGACAGAACATGTAATCAGAAAGAGACTCAACATTGGTCTAGGAGGATATGATGATTAATATTATATGTCAAATTGCATAGGTATGATATCCAGATAATTGGGTCAAACATTAGTCTAGATACTTCTAGAAAGGTAAGTTTTATTTATTTATTTATTTTTTCACTTTTAAACATTTATTTTATTTATTTATCTTTTTGGGGGGTAGAGTGGGGAGGGAGGGGGATGGGCGGGTCACTTCTATTGGTCTTTCATTTCTCTATTTCCATCCGTCTTTGTTCTTCGGCTCCTGTGGGCCTCCAATCGCGGTGGCCTCTGTCATCGCAGAGCACTTGCTCTGGGCGCATGCGCTCCAGAGCTCCGGCTCAATAATTGGACACATCAGTCCAGCCACTCCGCTGCACGTGGGATCTTCCCAGGCCAGGGATCGAACCGGCGCCCCTTGCACTGCAAGGCGGTGTCCTTACCCGCTGGACCACCAGGGGAAGCCCAAAAGGTAAGTTTTAGATGAGTTAGTGGTGGTAGTTTAGTTACTAGGTTGTGTCTAACTCTTGTGATTCCATGGTCTATAGCCTATCAGGCTTCTATGTCCATGGAATTCTTCATGCAAGAACACTGGAGTGGGTTGTCATTTTCTTCTCCAAGAAATTGTCCTGACCCAGGGATTGAACCTGGGTATCCTGTGCTGCAGGTGAATTCTTTACCAACTGAGCCACTAGGGAAGTCCAATTTTTATTTTTTATTTTTATTTATTTTTGTGTGTGGGTTAAGTTTTATTGAGGGCATAATTAGGTCTGCAGGAGGCAAGTCCAAATTTTAGATGAGAATTATCATTTAAATCAGTAGACTTTGAATAAGGCAGATTACCTTCCATGATGGGGATGGGCCTCCTCCAATCATTTGAAGACTTTACAAAAGGTTTGTATGTCCTTCCCCAAAGAAGAGAGAATTCTGCCAGCAAGAGGACTTTTGAAGTCAATTGTCGCATTCATTCTCTCCTGGATCTCCAGCCTGGAGGTGTACCCTGAGGATTTTAGACTTGCCAGATTCCACAGCTGTGTGAGCCAATCCCTTAAAATAAATATCTCTCCATACTTACACACACACACACACAACACTGGTTCTCTTTCTCTAGAAAACTCTAGTATGGAGAACGACAATGTAGAAAAATGAGTTCGAGCCCCAACCCTGGTACTTACAACTTGGTACTGAGCTTCCTTGGAATGACTGTTTTAAATTATAAAATGAATAGATTTTAAAAACCAACAGCTACCAAATGTTTATGCATCCATCTCTACATACACCACACTCACCTACTATTCTCAAATAAATGTGAACTGGAAATGCTCATAAAACTTGAGATAAGCTCCTCTTTATTTATTTTAAAACTAGTATGATCATGCCAATTAATTAAGTTAAAATGAGTAGATGTTGTTCTGACAGTTAAAGTCCAAAGTATTTTCCATGGTAGAAAACATTGGAAAGAATCCTAAGGTAATAATGAATTCATCAAACGGATGGCATTTATTTGGCACACTGTCAGTAAAAAATTAACTTCTTCCATTAGGGAAATAACACACATATATATTTTCAGCTTTTAAAATAAATTACCTCATTTCATAATGAAAATGCTTTATTTCACAAAAAAGCACTCATTTTGTAAAATATGATACCCTCCCAAATTATAAATGTCATTCATTCAGCCACCAGAATAATAAGACTAAATCTACATCGATAAATGAAAATTTTCTTTACTTAAGAAGAAATGAAACTCGGTAACTTTCATAATCTATTTAACATCGATAATTACATAATTTGGAATCCTAATATTTTATAAATTTTACTACAGAAAATATAAAATATCATTATAAAATAAATAGTAAGAACGTGAAATTGACAACTTAAATCAGTAGACTTTGAATAAGGCAGATTACCTTCCATGATGGGGATGGGCCTCCTCCAATCATTTGAAGACTTTACAAAAGGTTTGTATGTCCTTCCCCAAAGAAGAGAGAATTCTGCCAGCAAGAGGACTTTTGAAGTCAATTGTCGCATTCATTCTCTCCTGGATCTCCAGCCTGGAGGTGTACCCTGAGGATTTTAGACTTGCCAGATTCCACAGCTGTGTGAGCCAATCCCTTAAAATAAATATCTCTCCATACTTACACACACACACACACAACACTGGTTCTCTTTCTCTAGAAAACTCTAGTATGGAGAACGACAATGTAGAAAAATGAGTTCGAGCCCCAACCCTGGTACTTACAACTTGGTACTGAGCTTCCTTGGAATGACTGTTTTAAATTATAAAATGAATAGATTTTAAAAACCAACAGCTACCAAATGTTTATGCATCCATCTCTACATACACCACACTCACCTACTATTCTCAAATAAATGTGAACTGGAAATGCTCATAAAACTTGAGATAAGCTCCTCTTTATTTATTTTAAAACTAGTATGATCATGCCAATTAATTAAGTTAAAATGAGTAGATGTTGTTCTGACAGTTAAAGTCCAAAGTATTTTCCATGGTAGAAAACATTGGAAAGAATCCTAAGGTAATAATGAATTCATCAAACGGATGGCATTTATTTGGCACACTGTCAGTAAAAAATTAACTTCTTCCATTAGGGAAATAACACACATATATATTTTCAGCTTTTAAAATAAATTACCTCATTTCATAATGAAAATGCTTTATTTCACAAAAAAGCACTCATTTTGTAAAATATGATACCCTCCCAAATTATAAATGTCATTCATTCAGCCACCAGAATAATAAGACTAAATCTACATCGATAAATGAAAATTTTCTTTACTTAAGAAGAAATGAAACTCGGTAACTTTCATAATCTATTTAACATCGATAATTACATAATTTGGAATCCTAATATTTTATAAATTTTACTACAGAAAATATAAAATATCATTATAAAATAAATAGTAAGAACGTGAAATTGACAACTTCAATCATGACTTTACTTCAGAGTTGAAATTCAGGCTATAAAATTACCTAGGTATAAAATATTGATGTTTTTAGAGACCTATGAAATAATTCTTAGACAATACTAAATAGAGATTATTTTGTCATGAAAATAGATCTTTTGATTTTCAGAAGCATACCTAAGAAGCATGTAGGAAATTCTGGGAAGAATAATAGCAAACTCTAGTCTGGCTATTTCTCCTCAACTACTGAAGGGAGGTTGGTGGAGAGGGGATGAGGGGTGAGGTAAAGCATTGCCTCCTGGAAAATTCTTTTAAATAACTCCTCTACTAGCTAAAACTAGCTAACTAATTTTAAGACTAAGTTAAACTAAGTAACTAAGCTAAATAAAATATACAAAAATAACAACAGCATACACAGAAAAAGTCTGAAAAAAAAAAAACTACAAAAAAGAAAAAATCAGATGAGAAGTAATTACTTCAAGTGAGAAAATGTCAGCCTCAAACATTTATCCATTCAAATTGGAGAAATGTTAAAACCAAAACAGGACACAGCTGTGTAAAGTGGCACGAGCTTGTGTGAGTGCCTGGGAAGGGGAAGGAATTTGATGATCATCAAATCACCTCAAACATGTTTAAAATCCTTCTTATTTGAAAACTTTTTTTTTTTTTAATTTTGGCCTCTTTTATTGTTTGTTTATTTATTTATTTTCACCCATCTTTATTCTTTGGCCTGTGTGGGCCTCCCATTGCAGTGGTCTGTCTCACTGCAAAGCACCGGCTCTGGGAACACGCGCTCCAGGAGTGCTGGCTCGTAATTGGACGCATTGGTCCAGCCGCTCCACGGCACGCGGGATCTTCCTGGGCCAGGGATCAAACCCGTGCCCCTTGCTCTTCACCCAGTGGACCATTAGAGAAATCCTAAAAACCTATTATTTTTAATAAATCCTAATATTTTATAAATTTTACTACAGAAAATATAAAATATCATTATAAAATAAATAGTAAGAACGTGAAATTGACAACTTCAATCATGACTTTACTTCAGAGTTGAAATTCAGGCTATAAAATTACCTAGGTATAAAATATTGATGTTTTTAGAGACCTATGAAATAATTCTTAGACAATACTAAATAGAGATTATTTTGTCATGAAAATAGATCTTTTGATTTTCAGAAGCATACCTAAGAAGCATGTAGGAAATTCTGGGAAGAATAATAGCAAACTCTAGTCTGGCTATTTCTCCTCAACTACTGAAGGGAGGTTGGTGGAGAGGGGATGAGGGGTGAGGTAAAGCATTGCCTCCTGGAAAATTCTTTTAAATAACTCCTCTACTAGCTAAAACTAGCTAACTAATTTTAAGACTAAGTTAAACTAAGTAACTAAGCTAAATAAAATATACAAAAATAACAACAGCATACACAGAAAAAGTCTGAAAAAAAAAAAACTACAAAAAAGAAAAAATCAGATGAGAAGTAATTACTTCAAGTGAGAAAATGTCAGCCTCAAACATTTATCCATTCAAATTGGAGAAATGTTAAAACCAAAACAGGACACAGCTGTGTAAAGTGGCACGAGCTTGTGTGAGTGCCTGGGAAGGGGAAGGAATTTGATGATCATCAAATCACCTCAAACATGTTTAAAATCCTTCTTATTTGAAAACTTTTTTTTTTTTTAATTTTGGCCTCTTTTATTGTTTGTTTATTTATTTATTTTCACCCATCTTTATTCTTTGGCCTGTGTGGGCCTCCCATTGCAGTGGTCTGTCTCACTGCAAAGCACCGGCTCTGGGAACACGCGCTCCAGGAGTGCTGGCTCGTAATTGGACGCATTGGTCCAGCCGCTCCACGGCACGCGGGATCTTCCTGGGCCAGGGATCAAACCCGTGCCCCTTGCTCTTCACCCAGTGGACCATTAGAGAAATCCTAAAAACCTATTATTTTTAATAAATCCTAAAACTGTGATTTAAAGTTGCTATTGAAAACTTTCTGAATTAGAAATAGAAAGCAAGGCTATTTAAAATGATGTGTGGATTAGTTGTGAGATGTTTCAAATAACTGCAATTTTCTTCCTTAGGCTGCTCTTTTAAAAATTCACAGAATTTTCTAGTTAAAGTGACCTTAGAATTCAACTATTTTAGAATCACATCCAAAGCAAGAATCTCACATTATAAGATGTATGAGCAATGATTATTCAAACCACATGAAAGTCTATTCCGATGTCAGATAAATTATCAAAAAAGCTCCATTTATACTGCCTATAAATCTACATCTCTGGAAGAACTTCTATAAACTGATTTAAGTTTTACATTTTGAGGCTTTTCCATGCAAGTATATTCTCTTTTTAACAGGAAAATCTTCTATAAACTGATTTAAGTTTTACATTTTGAGGCTTTTTCATGCAAGTATATTCTCTTTTTCACAGGAAAATCTTCCAATTAACTGAAGACCATGTCCCTTTCAAATCTTGTCTTTAAGGCTACATACATATTTCTATTTCCCCCAACTCTTTCTCATATAACGAGTTTTTAATAAGTCACTGTCTTGGACACTCTTCTTTGGCTATATCTGTTTGCCAACATCCCTTCAAAAAATATGAAATCCGGGCTTCCCTGGTGGTCCAATGGGTAAAGAGTCTGCCTTGCAGTGCAAGGGGCACTGGTTCGATCCCTGGCCTGGGAAGATCCCACATGCCGTGGAGCGGCTGGACCATTGTGTCCAATTATAAACCAGTGCTGGAGTGAGAGGCCACTGCAATGGGAGGCCCACACATGCCAAAGAATGAAGATGGATGAAAATAAATAAATAAAAGACCAATAAAAAAGGCCAAAATTTTAAAAATATATATATGAAATCTAAAACTAAACACAATATTCAGATGTGATCTGGGAAGGATCATTTATTGCCTCCCTTTAAAAAACTATTTATTTTTCATAATGAAGACTGGCATATACAATCCTCCTTTAAAAACACACAATAGGGCTTCCCTGATGGTCCGGCAGGTAAGTGCAGTGCAAGGGGTGGTGCAATGCAAGGGGTGCCAGTTCGATCCCTAGCCCAGGAAGATCCCACATGCCACAGAGTGGCTGGACCAGTATGTCCAATTGGGAGTCAGCACTCTGGAGCGCATGCACCCGGAGCCAGTGCTCTGCAGTGGGAAAGGCCACTGCAATGAGAGGTTCGCACAGGCCAAAGAATAAAGATGGACGAAAATAAACAATTAAAAAAAAAAAAGGCAATAAAAGAGGTCAAAAATTAAAAAAAAAAAAAAAAACACACAATAATAACCAAATTAATACACTTCCACAAATACTATCTGAGACAAAACTTGGTAAGTTTTCACAATTTTCCATACGCTATGTGTAAACTTAAATCAAAATACCTGGGTGGGGCTTCCCTGGCGGCCCAGAGAGTAAAGAGTCTGCCTTGCAGTGCAAGGGGCACGGGTTCGATCCCTGGCCTGGGAAGATCCCATGTGCCGCGAAGCAGCTGGACTAGTGTGTCCAATTATGAGCCAGCTCTCTGGGGCACATGCGCCCAGAGCCGGAGCTCTGCAACATGATGGTCACTGCGATGGTAAGCCCACACAGGCCAAAGAATAAAGATGGATGAAAAAATCAATAAAAAAGAGGCCAAAATTTAAAACAAAACAAAACAGAACACCTGGGTGTACCACACAGGTTGTAGCAAAGTTATTTTTGGATGCTACACTTAAATGTCCATTCAAGTTTTCCACGCATAAAGTCTCCAGCTGAATATGGAGATTCAATGAACTGTTGCATTATACTTTTTAAGTGTAACATAACACTTTTACCTTTTACAGTAAAAGGTAAGTTTCACTGCCTTGCAACACAGTTATATGTCTAGGCATACATTTAGACAATCGTTAGATCCTAATGTGAAAAAATAATCATGCCTACCTACATTCTTTCCATTCTTCAAATTTTTCATAGTTATGGCATTACTTAGGAAAGAAGATAGTTTGGTATTTTAAAAATATATATATGAAATCTAAAACTAAACACAATATTCAGATGTGATCTGGGAAGGATCATTTATTGCCTCCCTTTAAAAAACTATTTATTTTTCATAATGAAGACTGGCATATACAATCCTCCTTTAAAAACACACAATAGGGCTTCCCTGATGGTCCGGCAGGTAAGTGCAGTGCAAGGGGTGGTGCAATGCAAGGGGTGCCAGTTCGATCCCTAGCCCAGGAAGATCCCACATGCCACAGAGTGGCTGGACCAGTATGTCCAATTGGGAGTCAGCACTCTGGAGCGCATGCACCCGGAGCCAGTGCTCTGCAGTGGGAAAGGCCACTGCAATGAGAGGTTCGCACAGGCCAAAGAATAAAGATGGACGAAAATAAACAATTAAAAAAAAAAAAGGCAATAAAAGAGGTCAAAAATTAAAAAAAAAAAAAAAAACACACAATAATAACCAAATTAATACACTTCCACAAATACTATCTGAGACAAAACTTGGTAAGTTTTCACAATTTTCCATACGCTATGTGTAAACTTAAATCAAAATACCTGGGTGGGGCTTCCCTGGCGGCCCAGAGAGTAAAGAGTCTGCCTTGCAGTGCAAGGGGCACGGGTTCGATCCCTGGCCTGGGAAGATCCCATGTGCCGCGAAGCAGCTGGACCGGTGTGTCCAATTACAAGCCAGCTCTCTGGAGCACATGCGCCCAGAGCCGGAGCTCTGCAACATGATGGTCACTGCGATGGTAAGCCCACACAGGCCAAAGAATAAAGATGGATGAAAAAATCAATAAAAAAGAGGCCAAAATTTAAAACAAAACAAAACAGAACACCTGGGTGTACCACACAGGTTGTAGCAAAGTTATTTTTGGATGCTACACTTAAATGTCCATTCAAGTTTTCCACGCATAAAGTCTCCAGCTGAATATGGAGATTCAATGAACTGTTGCATTATACTTTTTAAGTGTAACATAACACTTTTACCTTTTACAGTAAAAGGTAAGTTTCACTGCCTTGCAACACAGTTATATGTCTAGGCATACATTTAGACAATCGTTAGATCCTAATGTGAAAAAATAATCATGCCTACCTACATTCTTTCCATTCTTCAAATTTTTCATAGTTATGGCATTACTTAGGAAAGAAGATAGTTTGGTATTTTAAGTTAATTCTGGGCACATACTGAATTTCCAGTATTTAAGCTACAGGCTACTCTAACTCACTCCTATTGACACAAATTGACACATATAATACATTTTCATAAATACGGCATTTACTCTGCACAGCAAAAGAGTCAATTTCATTTAATTAGTAAGTCCTCTGAATCTCCATAATAAATCAACTTTGTTCAAATAATTCTCTCTAAAAAATCCAATATGAGGTAACAGTTAAAAGACTTGAACAAGTCCAAGTATTCCAATAACTTGTTTTACATTTTTGGAAAATAATTCCACCATGTAGTGCTTTTTAAAAAGATGCAAATACTAGGCCTATGTCATGGGAAAAGAAACAAATGAACAAAAGAATATTTGGGAATAAGCATAAATCTAAATCAAAAGTGTACTGACATAGGCAAAGGCTAAAAAGCTTATTATATTAGATATTAACATTTAAATATTCACTTTTCTAGAAGCATTGAAAAATTGTTCTCCTAAACACCAACTATTTCAATTTCTAGAGGCTCTAAAATAATAAAACTGTTGAAACAGAAAATTCCAATAAAACCAGAAATAAAAATTACAAACTAAGCCAGAATTATAAACCAAAAATAGTCACTGGTTCTCAAAAGTTCCTTAAGTATTCCTAAAAATTCTGAAGTGGCTTAACAGAAGAAAGCCAAGTTCAATTGAGAATAGTCCTGATCCACCTGGGCAGCTCAGTATCTAGGACTGCTTACAGATTGGAACCTTCTCTGATCCCTTCCCAGAAATTCCTAAGCGCTGGAAGTGAGATGACCTAGGAGAGCACGAGATGTCTATTAACCTCAGGGCACTGATCAAGTGTGATGTGTTGACATCACAATGGATCACAACCAACCAGAATGTCCTTTGAAAAATGGAAAGATTCAATGAACTGTTGCATTACACTTTTAAGTGTAACATAACACTTTTACCTTTACAGTAAAGGTAAGTTTCACTGCCTTGCAACACAGTTATATGTCTAGGCATACATTTAGACAATCGTTAGATCCTAATGTGAAAAAATAATCATGCCTACCTACATTCTTTCCATTCTTCAAATTTTTCATAGTTATGGCATTACTTAGGAAAGAAGATAGTTTGGTATTTTAAGTTAATTCTGGGCACATACTGAATTTCCAGTATTTAAGCTACAGGCTACTCTAACTCACTCCTATTGACACAAATTGACACATATAATACATTTTCATAAATACGGCATTTACTCTGCACAGCAAAAGAGTCAATTTCATTTAATTAGTAAGTCCTCTGAATCTCCATAATAAATCAACTTTGTTCAAATAATTCTCTCTAAAAAATCCAATATGAGGTAACAGTTAAAAGACTTGAACAAGTCCAAGTATTCCAATAACTTGTTTTACATTTTTGGAAAATAATTCCACCATGTAGTGCTTTTTAAAAAGATGCAAATACTAGGCCTATGTCATGGGAAAAGAAACAAATGAACAAAAGAATATTTGGGAATAAGCATAAATCTAAATCAAAAGTGTACTGACATAGGCAAAGGCTAAAAAGCTTATTATATTAGATATTAACATTTAAATATTCACTTTTCTAGAAGCATTGAAAAATTGTTCTCCTAAACACCAACTATTTCAATTTCTAGAGGCTCTAAAATAATAAAACTGTTGAAACAGAAAATTCCAATAAAACCAGAAATAAAAATTACAAACTAAGCCAGAATTATAAACCAAAAATAGTCACTGGTTCTCAAAAGTTCCTTAAGTATTCCTAAAAATTCTGAAGTGGCTTAACAGAAGAAAGCCAAGTTCAATTGAGAATAGTCCTGATCCACCTGGGCAGCTCAGTATCTAGGACTGCTTACAGATTGGAACCTTCTCTGATCCCTTCCCAGAAATTCCCTAAGCGCTGGAAGTGAGATGACCTAGGAGAGCACGAGATGTCTATTAACCTCAGGGCACTGATCAAGTGTGATGTGTTGACATCACAATGGATCACAACCAACCAGATCACAAGAAATAAAACTATTCAAAGTACCACAGCCTCGGGGATGAAGCATTTAACTCCCAGCTATTAAAACTGACTGTGAAATCATATTTACCATAAGCAATTTAAGCTCTCCTTAATTTATAATTCATTACTGAGTTACTGAAATGTGTGTTAGTCACTCAGTCGTGTTCAAATCTTTGCAGCCCCATGTACTGCAGTCTACCAGGCTCCTTTGTCCATGAGATACTCCTGGCAAGAATACTGGAGTGGGTTTCCATTTCCTTTTCCACTATTCATTTGAAGTTATTCTATTTATTAAATCTGTAGCATATGAAAGTATGCTTGGGTTAAAGGAGTATTAGCTTTCAGAAGGTTTCTTTTTACGTTTATTCCTTTTAAGCATTTTTTCTTACAGCTATTTCATAAAATAAGTAGCAATTCAAAACCAACACCCTCACCCAATAAGACTATAAAATTTGCTGACCTCTTGGCATATCTGCAGAAACTACATTTCCACTGTGATAACCATAGTTTAATCATGGTCACATTCATGACCACTTCTGTATTACTAGGTAGACATCCTCCTAAGAAATTACACAAGAGGTAACAAAGAAAGCTTAGTCCCCACAATTTAAATAACAAATTTATTTTTTGTAGTGTGTATATGTTAACCTCAAACTCCTAATTTATTATATTGGTTTACGGGTCTTTAAAATTGCTAATGCTAGTTAATAAATTGTCCCAAGTAGAAAACTACATTTTATATGTTTATAATAAGCTTTTCTTCTTAGTTTTAGTGTGGCAGGCTTTTTTATGTCATGGATTAGTGCTGTACGAAGACATACGCTTTTTTATTTGTCTCTTTTCATAGTTCATTTTACAAAATAAATAACAAATATTATACTTCAAGTTTTTTTTGGAATTCCAAAGGAAATCTATTTACAAATAAACGGTAAATACAGAAAACCTATCTTAGTATTTTGTTTTGGTTCATCTTGGGACTTTTTTCTACGTATTTAATAATTTTCTGGGGAAAAATAAAGCAAAATATCTTACTGATTCTCTTGGAAAATCAGTCTTTTTAATAATGTTCATCACTGTCAAAATCAAAATATGTACTATTTGTGCAGAATATAAAATGTAAGAGTTAAAATACTAGGTTCCCTAAATAAATCATCTATTAGTTCCAGGTCTATACATTTAATTGTTATTAGGCAACCCCCCGCAATCTGGAATTGTCAAAGACATTTAAAACTCAGCATGTCCCTACAGATGCCCAATAGGCACATAAAAAGATGCTCAACTGGGCTTACCTGGTGGTCCAGTGGGTAAAGAGTCTACCTTGCAGTGCAAGGGGAGCCCAGTTTGATCCCTGACATGGAAAGATCCCATATGCTGTGGAGCGGCTGGACCGGTTGAGCCAGTGCTCTGGAGCGCATGTGCCCAGAGCCGGTGCTCTGCAACAAGAGAGGTCACTGCGATGGGAGGCCCACACAGGCCAAAGAATTAAGATGGATGAAGATGAAAATAAATAAATAAAGGACCAATAAAAAAAGCCAAAATTAAAAAAAAAAAAAAGGAACCACTTGCTAACATAGGGGACACAGGGTTGATCCCTGGTCTGGGAAGATCTCAAAGAAAAAAAAAAAGGATGTTCAACTTCACTTATTACTAGAGAAATGGAAATCAAAATTCTGTGTGGGCTCAAAAGTTCATCTGGGTTTTTCTGTAACATCTTGAAGAAAAACCTGAATGAACTTTTGTGCCATCTCAAAACGAAATATCACCTCACGCCAGTCTGAATGGCCATTTAAAGAGTCTACAAATAATAAATGCTGGAGAGGTTGTGGAGAAAAGGAACCCTCCTAAACTGCTGGTAGGAATGTACATTGGTGCAGTCACTATGGAATTCCTTAAAATAGAAAACAAAAGTACCTATTAAAAGAAAACTACATTTTATATGTTTATAATAAGCTTTTCTTCTTAGTTTTAGTGTGGCAGGCTTTTTATGTCATGGATTAGTGCTGTCGAAGACATACGCTTTTTTATTTGTCTCTTTTCATAGTTCATTTTACAAAATAAATAACAAATATTATACTTCAAGTTTTTTTTGGAATTCCAAAGGAAATCTATTTACAAATAAACGGTAAATACAGAAAACCTATCTTAGTATTTTGTTTTGGTTCATCTTGGGACTTTTTTCTACGTATTTAATAATTTTCTGGGGAAAAATAAAGCAAAATATCTTACTGATTCTCTTGGAAAATCAGTCTTTTTAATAATGTTCATCACTGTCAAAATCAAAATATGTACTATTTGTGCAGAATATAAAATGTAAGAGTTAAAATACTAGGTTCCCTAAATAAATCATCTATTAGTTCCAGGTCTATACATTTAATTGTTATTAGGCAACCCCCCGCAATCTGGAATTGTCAAAGACATTTAAAACTCAGCATGTCCCTACAGATGCCCAATAGGCACATAAAAAGATGCTCAACTGGGCTTACCTGGTGGTCCAGTGGGTAAAGAGTCTACCTTGCAGTGCAAGGGGAGCCCAGTTTGATCCCTGACATGGAAAGATCCCATATGCTGTGGAGCGGCTGGACCGGTTGAGCCAGTGCTCTGGAGCGCATGTGCCCAGAGCCGGTGCTCTGCAACAAGAGAGGTCACTGCGATGGGAGGCCCACACAGGCCAAAGAATTAAGATGGATGAAGATGAAAATAAATAAATAAAGGACCAATAAAAAAAGCCAAAATTAAAAAAAAAAAAAAGGAACCACTTGCTAACATAGGGGACACAGGGTTGATCCCTGGTCTGGGAAGATCTCAAAGAAAAAAAAAAAGGATGTTCAACTTCACTTATTACTAGAGAAATGGAAATCAAAATTCTGTGTGGGCTCAAAAGTTCATCTGGGTTTTTCTGTAACATCTTGAAGAAAAACCTGAATGAACTTTTGTGCCATCTCAAAACGAAATATCACCTCACGCCAGTCTGAATGGCCATTTAAAGAGTCTACAAATAATAAATGCTGGAGAGGTTGTGGAGAAAAGGGAACCCTCCTAAACTGCTGGTAGGAATGTACATTGGTGCAGTCACTATGGAATTCCTTAAAAATAGAAAACAGAAAATAGTTACCCTATGATCAAGCCGTCCCACCCCTGGGCATGCATCCAGACAAAACTATAATTCAAAAAGATACTCCTATGTTCACAGCAGCACTATTTACAACAGTCAACACATGTAAGCAACCTGTGTCCATTAACAGATGAATGGCTAAAGATCATGTGGTACATATATACAATGGAATACTACTTGGCTATAAAAATGAATGAAATAATGTCATTTGCAGCAACATGGATGAACCTAGAGATTATACTAAGTGAATTAAGTCAGACAGAGAAAGATAAATATCATGTCACTTCTATGTGGAATCTAAAAAAAATGACATAAATAAAGTTATTTATAAAATACAAACAGACTCATGGATATATAAAACAAACTCATGGTTACCAAAGGGGAAAGAAATAAATTAGGAGTTGAAATTTGCAGATATAAACTACCATATACAAAATAAAATAAACAAGGT
The DNA here is from genome assembly GCA_022376925.1 of Tragulus kanchil. Lineage (NCBI taxonomy): Eukaryota > Metazoa > Chordata > Mammalia > Artiodactyla > Tragulidae > Tragulus > Tragulus kanchil. The sequence continues at coordinate 184,609,332 of JAIOJX010000026.1, forward strand.
CATACTTATAGCATTGGGAACAATACTCAATAACCTGTAATAAACCATAATGAAAGAGAATGTGAATTATATATATTATACTTTAATAAAAAAAACAAAATAAAGAGGGCTTTCCTGGTGGTCCAGTGGAGGGAGGCCACTGCAGTGGGAGGCCCATGTGGGCCAAAGAGTAAGGATGGATGAAGATAAATAAATAAGAAGCCAAGAAAAAGAGGCCAAAATTTAAACATCATTCAAAAAAATTAAAATAAAATAAAAAGCCTAGGAAAAAAACATATTCAACATGTCCCAAAAAGAACTTTCTACCTCCCTTACAAACATATTTGATCATTTTGAAACTCAGTGATTGATATATCATCCATCTAGTCATTAAGAAATCCAGGAGTTAATCTGTAAACAAAAAAACTCTGTAAAAGCAAAAAAGCGAAAAAAAAAAAAAATCCAGGAGTTACAGTAATACCAGTTGTAATAACCACCACTTGGGAAAATTTATTTTGTGCCAAGATTAGGTTAAGTATATTATCTATAATTATAATTCTTCTCATCCCCAAAAAACTTGCAAACATGTATTAATCTGAGAACTGTTACAATAAAGAATCCCATTTAATTTTAATTAATTTAGGTTTCTTTTGATTAATTTGAGCACTGAATGCTTTTCACCTTATTTTCAGCCAATCAATTAATGATACTAAGTTGCATCAGACTACAGAAATTTTTTTAAAAAACCTATCATCAACAAACTGTTGTATTAGCTCATTCTTTTTTGCCAAAATATTATCAGCAATGTACAGTATAAAGATGACTAGTTGAAAGACATATAGAAAGTGTTTAAAGTTGTATGGTCTATATTTAATCAAAATTTTATTCCTCACAGCCTGATTCATTGGAATGAAGTTAATTTCTTTAGGATCTATTATTTATGAGAATTTACCTGTTAGAACAGTATGCTTAAAACAGTAGGAGAGATAAAGGACATAGCAATACTTTATGCTTTTATTTGTGAGTGGATGAATACAGTAATGTTAAATTACTATTTCTATGTAAAAATCCATATATTGATAGTAATTCAGCAGCAACCAGAAAGTAAGCTTATATAAACTACCATATACAAAATAAAATAAACAAGGTCATACTTATAGCATTGGGAACAATACTCAATAACCTGTAATAAACCATAATGAAAGAGAATGTGAATTATATATATTATACTTTAATAAAAAAAACAAAATAAAGAGGGCTTTCCTGGTGGTCCAGTGGAGGGAGGCCACTGCAGTGGGAGGCCCATGTGGGCCAAAGAGTAAGGATGGATGAAGATAAATAAATAAGAAGCCAAGAAAAAGAGGCCAAAATTTAAACATCATTCAAAAAAATTAAAATAAAATAAAAAGCCTAGGAAAAAAACATATTCAACATGTCCCAAAAAGAACTTTCTACCTCCCTTACAAACATATTTGATCATTTTGAAACTCAGTGATTGATATATCATCCATCTAGTCATTAAGAAATCCAGGAGTTAATCTGTAAACAAAAAAACTCTGTAAAAGCAAAAAAGCGAAAAAAAAAAAAAATCCAGGAGTTACAGTAATACCAGTTGTAATAACCACCACTTGGGAAAATTTATTTTGTGCCAAGATTAGGTTAAGTATATTATCTATAATTATAATTCTTCTCATCCCCAAAAAACTTGCAAACATGTATTAATCTGAGAACTGTTACAATAAAGAATCCCATTTAATTTTAATTAATTTAGGTTTCTTTTGATTAATTTGAGCACTGAATGCTTTTCACCTTATTTTCAGCCAATCAATTAATGATACTAAGTTGCATCAGACTACAGAAATTTTTTTAAAAAACCTATCATCAACAAACTGTTGTATTAGCTCATTCTTTTTTGCCAAAATATTATCAGCAATGTACAGTATAAAGATGACTAGTTGAAAGACATATAGAAAGTGTTTAAAGTTGTATGGTCTATATTTAATCAAAATTTTATTCCTCACAGCCTGATTCATTGGAATGAAGTTAATTTCTTTAGGATCTATTATTTATGAGAATTTACCTGTTAGAACAGTATGCTTAAAACAGTAGGAGAGATAAAGGACATAGCAATACTTTATGCTTTTATTTGTGAGTGGATGAATACAGTAATGTTAAATTACTATTTCTATGTAAAAATCCATATATTGATAGTAATTCAGCAGCAACCAGAAAGTAAGCTTATACAGCTTGGGAAATACAAGAATAATTTATAAAATATTATTTCTTCTCTGTAGATGCTTAAGTCTAGCTGCAACTAAATTAACAGTTAAATGACAACAAAAGAAATCAAGAGGGAAAAAACTGAGCTTGTAGATGAACAGACCATTGGTTACCAGAAGTGGAAGATGGGGGATGGGGAGAAGTGGGTGAAGAAGATCAAAAGTCACAAACTTTCAGTTATAAAATAAATAAGGCCTGGCAACTACAGTTAATAATACTGCTTTACATACTTGAAAGCTGCTAAGAGAGTGTATCTTCATAGTTCTCATCACAAGACAAAGGTATTTTGGAACTATTTATTGTGATGGATGTCAGCTAGATTTACTGTGGTGATAATTTCACACTACATACAAATACTGAATCAATATTATATCATATGCTAGAAACTAATATATGTCAACTAAACCTTAATTTGAAAACTTAAATGAATTAAATTAAACAAGAAACTGAGTACTTTCATATAACATTCAAAATATTAAAAATAGGAACATGATTGACTGCCAAAGGCATGGTAAAGTGATATGTAGCTAATAAGAACTCATAGGAAAGGGAGCTGATTCTTGGAAAACGCAGTGTAAAGTATAGCAGGTAGAAATATTTCCAAAGAAGTTATGTAAAATTGCTTAGCTGTTCTTTACATGTACACCTGCATTATCAATTTGCACAAGTTTCCTTTAAAAACAATTTCACAGACTAAAACTAAGTTAAGTAACACAGTAGGATCAGCATTCTGCAAATTATAAAAAAAGAACTGTCTTTAGCTTCCAAAAATGACACCTTAGTCCACAAATAAGCCATGATGAGGTATGCTGACATAAGTCAACTGCACTATCAACTTCTGAAAATTCTGTAAAAATTGAATGTTACGGGAAAAAGATAATCTATGCAAGGTCAACAACAGCCTTAAAAATCATTATCCACAACACCTTGAAAAATCCACACAATATACCCATGCCAAAGAGAAAAGAAATTCCGTACAATACCAATACATGAATATTCCAGCATCATACCTCAAGAAAAAATGGTGGAAGTAGAGTTAAACATATAAAAATTTATTTTTTGGAGGTCTAACCAGATTTTAATGCTATATTCAAAATGAAAAATAAATATCTAGCCACATAAAGTATCATTTCATTAAGATGAACTAATAAAGATAAGAGCAAAAGATATACTTGTTTGCAATTGTATTAAGCTCAGTACTTGTACTGTTAATGCTTAACTTTCACTAATTATGTTCGTAACTGCTACCACCAAACCCACAAACTAAATATAATAAGGGGCATAATCCTCCTGTTTAGTTTCTAAATGTCTTAGAATAACTACTGCTGCAGGTGGAAAGGCTGAAAAGGCATTTGTCAATGTGACTTAAAAAAACAGTCTACAATGTAAAGCAGCTATACCCTAGCAAAAATTAATTTAAAAAAATAATCTAGATGCTAAACGATACCCGAAAGATCTAACATTTTTCAAACACAATCATAATTTCTTTTCTAATCACATATAACATCTAAATACATGCCTCATAACATATTTCCAAACAGGTTTCTTTTCTTCTAATCATAAGAGAAGACTCGAGAATTGTTCAGATACAGAACTGAGGGAGGGGGTGGATCAAGATAGTGGAGCAGATGACCCTAAACTCACCTACTCCGTGGTACACCAAAATTATAACTACTTAAAGAGAAGCTATCTATGAGGACAACCTAAGGTCTAGCAGAAAAGATTTTTCACAACTAAAGATATACAAAGAAGGAACCACAATGAAATAGATAGATAGAAGAGGTAAAGACATGGTTTAGTTAGGACCCCACATGCCTGAGCTGGCAACCCACAAACAGGATATCACGACCACATAGGTCCTCCCCAAGGAACAAGGGCTCTGAGCCCCATGTTGGGCTCCCCAGCCTGGGGATCCTGTACCCAAAGATGAGCTCCTAGAACATCTGGCTTTGAAAACCAGTGGAGCTGAGAGAACAGGAGAGATACAGGAACCAGAGACTCCTCTTTAAATGGCGAGAACATAATCTCACAAGTTGAGTCCAAGCACAAAGGCAGTGATTTGAAAGGTATCTATGTAAGACCACTTGATCACACAAAGCCTTCCAGAGAGACAGGAGGCAGCTAGGACTCCCCTGGGGTTGGGGCTCTCACTGTACCACGCTGATACAGATGCTGGCAAGCACCATCTAGGAATTCTCCCTCAAGTCTATCAACCCTGGGGGCCTGCCCCAGCCACCACTGTACCCACAGCAACCACACATGGCTGGGCAGGGGGCATCCCACCTACCAGCATGCCCACAGCAGCTGGCCCCACCATAACAGAAGGGCACATGCAACCCACACAGGGAGCACTCCTAGAGTATTCAGCTCTAGTGACCAGAGGGGAGGGCACTGCCGGGCCTCAAAGAATGTCTCCTACATAAGACCACTTTTTTATAAGACTAGGAGACATAACAAACCTAAGTACACAGACATAAAAAGAGAATTAGATAAAATGAGGAGACAAATATGTTTCAACTGAAAGAACAAGATAAAAAACAGTCTACAATGTAAAGCAGCTATACCTAGAAAAAAAAATTTTAGATGCTAAACGATACGAAAGATCTAACATTTTTCAAACACAATCATAATTTCTTTTCTAATCACATATAACATCTAAATACATGCCTCATAACATATTTCCAAACAGGTTTCTTTTCTTCTAATCATAAGAGAAGACTCGAGAATTGTTCAGATACAGAACTGAGGGAGGGGGTGGATCAAGATAGTGGAGCAGATGACCCTAAACTCACCTACTCCGTGGTACACCAAAATTATAACTACTTAAAGAGAAGCTATCTATGAGGACAACCTAAGGTCTAGCAGAAAAGATTTTTCACAACTAAAGATATACAAAGAAGGAACCACAATGAAATAGATAGATAGAAGAGGTAAAGACATGGTTTAGTTAGGACCCCACATGCCTGAGCTGGCAACCCACAAACAGGATATCACGACCACATAGGTCCTCCCAAGGAACAAGGGCTCTGAGCCCCATGTTGGGCTCCCCAGCCTGGGGATCCTGTACCCAAAGATGAGCTCCTAGAACATCTGGCTTTGAAAACCAGTGGAGCTGAGAGAACAGGAGAGATACAGGAACCAGAGACTCCTCTTTAAATGGCGAGAACATAATCTCACAAGTTGAGTCCAAGCACAAAGGCAGTGATTTGAAAGGTATCTATGTAAGACCACTTGATCACACAAAGCCTTCCAGAGAGACAGGAGGCAGCTAGGACTCCCCTGGGGTTGGGGCTCTCACTGTACCACGCTGATACAGATGCTGGCAAGCACCATCTAGGAATTCTCCCTCAAGTCTATCAACCCTGGGGGCCTGCCCCAGCCACCACTGTACCCACAGCAACCACACATGGCTGGGCAGGGGGCATCCCACCTACCAGCATGCCCACAGCAGCTGGCCCCACCATAACAGAAGGGCACATGCAACCCACACAGGGAGCACTCCTAGAGTATTCAGCTCTAGTGACCAGAGGGGAGGGCACTGCCGGGCCTCAAAGAATGTCTCCTACATAAGACCACTTTTTTATAAGACTAGGAGACATAACAAACCTAAGTACACAGACATAAAAAGAGAATTAGATAAAATGAGGAGACAAATATGTTTCAACTGAAAGAACAAGACAAAACATCAGAAAATGAATTAAATGAAACAGAGATAATACACCTAATAAAGAATTCAAGGTAATGTTCATAAAGATACGCACCAAATTCAGAAGAAGAATGGATGAAAACTGAGAATTTTAACAAAGAGTTAAAAAAATGTTAACAATGAACAAATCAGAGTTGAAGAATGCAATACTGAAAGAAAAATACACTAGAAGAAAGAGATTAGATGGTACAGAAGATTAACAGTTGATTAGATGATTCAGAAGAATGAAGCAGTGATCCAGGAGACAGACTAACAATCACCCAAGATATGTACAAATGCTATATCCATAAGGGGTCAATATCTAAAATAAATTAAGATGTATTAACTCCACAATCAGCAGGGAAATGCAAATCAAAACCACAATGAGATACCACCTCACACCTATCAGAATGGCTATTATCAAAAAGACAACAAATAACAAGTACTGGTGAGAATGTGGAGAAAAGGGAACACTCTGCACAGTTCCAAGGCAGGAACCCTCCTGCCTTACAGTTAGTAAGACTGTAAACTGCTATAGCCAGTATGGAAAATAGTATGGAGGAACCCCAAAAAATTAAAAATGGAACTACCAGATGATCCAGCTATTTCACTTCTGGGTGCATATCCAAAGAAAACAAAAACACTAATTCAAAAAGATACATGCACCTCTATGTTCACTGCAGCAGTATTTACAACAGCCAAGATATGGAAGAAAGCTAAGTCTACTGATAGATGAATACATAAAAAGATGTGACATAAATATACACATATGCACACACACACACACACACGCATTATATATATGGTCATATATATATATATACACATATAATGGAATATTACTCATAAAAAGGATGAAATCTTGTCATTTGGAACAACATGGGTGGATCTAAGGTACTATGTTGAGTGAAATAAGTCACAGAAAGACAACTACCATACAATCTCACATATATATTGAATCTAAAAACAAAATAAAAAGAAAACAGACTCATACATACAAAGAACAAAGAGGTGATTATCAAAGGTGAGCAGAGTGAGAGACTGGGCAAAACAAGTGAAGAGGATTAAGAGATACAATCTTCCCGTTATAAAATAAGTCACAGGGATATAGTACACAGCATAAAGAATACGGCCAATAATACTGTAATAACTTTGTATGGGGACAGATAGTTACTAGATAACTTATTGTGATGATCACTTTGCGAAGTATTTAAATGTCAAATCACTCTGTTCTGTTACTTACCTGAAACTAAAATAACACTGCATATCAAATACTATTTCAATAAAAATATCTTCAAAATCATCAAAAATTCAACAAAATATACACATTAAAAATCAACATGAACCAGGGATGTGCATATGAATGATCTGGGAACACACATGTCGGTGAACAACAAAACTCTGTAAAATCTTTAAAATAAAGAATTAAAAATTGGGCTTCCCCCGGTGGTCCAGTGGGTAAGGACACCGCCTTGCAGTGCAAGGGGTGCGGATTTGATCCCTGGCCTGGGAAGATCCCACGTGCGTGGAGCAGCTGGACCGATGTTTCCAATTACCGAGCCGGAGCTCCGGAGCGCATGCACCCAGAGCCGGCGCTCTGCGACAACAGCCGCCACCGCGATGGGAGGCCCACAGAGCCAAAGAACAAAGATGGATGAAAATGGAGAAATGAAAGACCAACAGAAGTGGCCCGTCCGCTCCCCTCCCTCCCCAATCCGACCCCCGCCCAAAATAAATAAATCAATCTTTAAAAAAAAAAAAAAAAAAGAATTAAAAATTAAAAAAAAAAATCAACATGATAGAAAACTGCCATAAAGAGATCATTTAAAAATAGCTATAGAGGTTTTACTTTCTATTAAGTAAAGTATCCCTTTACTTAAATTTCAAATGATGCAGAAAAGTTGACAGAATATTATATGTCACCTAGAATCAGTATTTGTGACCATTTTGCTACAAATGCTCTGCTACATCTCACTCCATCTCTCCCTCTCGCTTTCCCTTCCTACTTATTTTTCCACCTATCTACCTTGTGCTTGTGCTTAGTCATGCAGTCGTGTCCGACACTTTGTGACCTCATGGACTGAAGTCACAAGACTCCCCTGTCTGTAGGGATTCTCCAGGCAAGAATACTGGAGTGGGTTGCCACCTCCTCCTTCAGGGGATATTCTCACAGGGATCAAACCCAGGTCTCCCGCACTGCAGGTGGATTATCTGACATCTGAGCCACCAGGGAAGCCCTACATACCTACCTACTTATATATGCACCTATAACCTGATAGGTGAAGAACAGTTTATCTAGTATGATCCCTTTTATAAGGAAAACAGTATGTATTTGTATGTATGATATCAAGATTTTTGCTATGAAGACATTAGGTATTCTTTTTTTTTTTTAATATTTATTATTTATTTATTTTGTTGGGGGCGGGTTGGGGCAGGAGGGAGGCGGGCAGGCCACTTCTATTGGTCTTTCATTTGTCTCTTTTCATCCATCCTCGTTCTTTGGCCTGTGTGAGCCTCCCATCACAGTGGCCTCTGTTGTCACAGAGCACTGGCTCTTGGTGCATGTGCTCCAGAGCTCCAGCTCGGTAATTGGACACATGGGTCCAGCTGCTCTGTGGCACGTGGGATCTTCCCAGGCCAGGGATCGAACCAGAGCCCCTTGCAGTGCAAAGTGGTATCCTTACCCACTGGACCACCAGGGAAGCCCGACATTAGGTTTTCTTAAAATACTTCTTCCTTCTGTATATTTCCTCATTTTTTCAATATTGAACATGTATTTTTGATTAAAAAGAAAATACATATATACTCAAAAAAGAATTATTCATCATAATACAGTTACCAGCTCTTATTTTTTGTATGAAAAAATTATTCACTGTTAAAACAGCCATTATATAAAAATGCAACATAGATATGTGCTATTAATGTAGTTTAGTAGCCCATCTACAATTAATTCTTCTCTTTACGTAATGGATAATGTGGATAATTCTTTTCTTTATACAAAAGATGATACAGCACAAGTGTGCAAAATATTATCGCTACATCAATATACCTTCATGAAATCTACTTTCAGATTTTATCTCTGAAATACTCATTTCAATGACAGTACTTAGAGTAGGCTTTTATATTTGTCATAGAAACTTATAAACATTTCTTTTTATCTTTAAATTCAGAACCACAAGCAGCACATATATATTCAATTTGGGCATTTATTGTTGCTGCTGTTGAACACAGTAAATTTATTTATTTCAATTGTTCCTTGTTGCAAAAGAATTTAAAGTAATATAACAAAGTAACGCTATGGTTCTTAAAAATTATATTTTGTATTGTATATATCTTTAAAGATGATTACAATTTCACTTTGGGCTTCCCTGGTGGCTCAGATGGTAAAGAATCTGCCTGCAATGCAGGAGTCCTGGGTTCAAACCCTGGTTTGGAAAGATTCCCTGGAGAAGGCAAAGACGACCACTTCAGTATTCTTGCCTGGAGAATTCCATGGCTTGTCCATAGAGTCACAAAGAGTCAGACATGACTGAGCGATGTTCACTTTCACAATTTCACTTAAAGGAAATCAACAAAAGAGTCAGTGTAATGCCAACTCTGAATTTAGGGAAAAATGTACTCCTTGGCTTCTTTGGTAAAGAACCTGCCTGCCAATGCAGGACACTCGGGTTCCATCCCGAGGACAGGAAGATAACCTGGAGAAGGAAATGGCAACCCACTCCAGTATTCTTGCCTGGAAAATCCAAACTTTGATTCCATTTCATAACTGTTTTAATTATTGCAAAAACTTGACAACAAATAAAGACACAAACTCTATTTAAAATAAAAGTTTACATACCTTGGCTTCAAAAATGCTAAACTATATTGTTGGCAGGCTAGACCCACGGTGGGAGTATAAACGATAGGCATGAATTTCTCAATGTCAGACATCAGCACTTTATAAAAGAGCTTTTCATTTCTATCTTGAAGATTCATTAAGAGAAGATACCTGTGGAAAGTAGACATAATTAGTTCTATATTCCAACAAAGTCATAAAATATACTTAGAAATGTCTAGATACTTAAGAAATGTCTAAATAGATACTTAGAAACGTCTAAATGTTTGCAAAAACATACACTGGTTCAAAACTGCAAAAAGAGTACGATAAGGCTGTATACTGTCATCTTGTTCACTGAAATTATATGCGGAGTATATGATGCAAAATCATGGGCTGGATAAATAACAAGAATCAAGACTGTTGGGAGAAATATCAGCAACCTCAAATATGCAGATGATACCCCTCTAACGGCAGAAATGGAATAGGAACTAAAGAGCCTCTTGATGAGGGTGAAAGAGGAGAGTGAAAAAGCTAGCTTGAAACTCAACATGCAAAAAACCAAGATCATGGCATCTGGTCCCCCATCACTTCATGGCAAATAGATGGGGAAAAAGTAGAAGCAGTGATAGATTTTATTTTGGGGGGCTCCCAGATTACTATGGACAGTGATGACAGCCATGAAATTAAAAGACGCTTGCTCCTTGGAAGGAAAAGTACGGCAAATCTAGACAGCATATTAAAAAGCAAAGACATCCATTTGCTGACAAAGGGTCAATACAGACAAAGCTATGGTTTTTCCAGGTTATGTACAGATGTGAGAGCTGGACCATAAACAAGGCTGAGCACTCAAGATCTGATGATTTCAAATTCAGGTGCTAGAGAAGACTCTTGAGAGTACCTTGGACAGCAAAGAGAACAAATCAGTCAATTCTAAAGGAAAGCAATCCTGAATATTAGGACTGATGCTAAAGCTGAAGCTCCAAAACATTAGCCACCTGATGAAAAGAGCTAACTCACTGGAAAAAGACCCTGATGCTAGGAAAGACTGAGGGCAGGAGGAGAAGGGGCAGCAGAGGATGAGACGGTTAAATAGCATCACTGACTCAATGGACATGAATTTGAGCAAACTCTTGGAGATGGTGAAGGACAGGGAAGCCTGGTGTGCTGCAGTCAAGTGGGTAGCAAATAATTGGACACAACTTAGTGACTAAACACATACAGCATTTTTTAGGTCACAAAGAAAACATCTGATCAGAAAAGACTTTCGAGGTATTCCTGAGACTTGCCTGGAGAGTCCCCCTTTCAATGAAGGGGACGTGGGTTCAGTCCCTAGTTAGGACGGTGAGCCCCACATGCCATGTGACAACCAAGCTCACACACTGCAACTAGAGGGCCCTTGTGCTCTAGAGCCCATGCTCCACAAGAGAGGCCTGAACACTACAAGCAGAGAAAGCCCATGCGCCACAACAAAGAGCTCAAGCACCACAACAATGACCCAGTGCAGTCAAAATAATAATAAAATAAAAAAATGAGATCAGGTTGCAGATTAAAAAAATAACAAAGCACTTCTAATCATCTGAAAAAATGAAGAATCATAAACTGGAGCTGGTGTCATTCAAACATTAAAATCAGTGCTAAAATAGCACAGCTTTATTTAATATCTGAAAATTTTATCCCTATTTTAAAATGAAAGACAAATGAAAATACCACCACAGAAAAAGTTTAAACAGTAACTTAACTTAATGAATAGAAAGACTTCAGCCTTTAATTTGCAGTACAGAATAGCCAGAGGAAATGACAGCAGAAAATGATTAAGGAATGTTAACAGTGATCCCAAAAGTGCTAAAGTAAGCAAGTTCAAGGGACTTTTCTGATTATTTTTATAAAATGGTCTTTTTCTCTCTAGAGGCATTTCTGATCCAGAATTATCTTTCTAAATATCAACCTTATCACATTATTTGTAATCTTCAATGGTTTATAGAATAAAACTCAAACCGTTTGGTACAACTTAAAAGAATCTTGCAAAATTGTCCTTAATAGCCTTACCAGCCTTCTGGATTAATTCTCATTCTCTGGAATAGTTGAAAATGCATAGCATTTGGAGTCAGAGACATAGGAACTCTAATGCTTGACCAATAGATGAGATATTCCAACTCCAAAAATTAACAATTGGGAAGAAGATGATGACTTTCAGAAGATGATGCTAACACAGATCTAGCCATGTGGAAGTCATCATTGCTAAGTCAAAGATCTATTCTCGGACCTTATCTTAGTTTAATTTTTAGGACATGTGACACAAGTGGTATTCCTTACAGCTCCATACACTCTCTTTAACTGAATTCCAATTCATGGGATTCTCTCGGTCTTCCTATTTCACTGATCACTCCTTTTTTCTTTCTTTGCTGTTTTATCCTTGGCTCCGAAGGCTCTCCTCTAGCACTCATCTCTAATATATTAAGAGGTTATGTTGGTTTTACTTCTGTGCTATGTTGCTTCAGTCATATTCAACTCTTTGAGACGCTATGACAGTGGCCCAGAAAGTTCTCTGTCCATGGGATTCTCCAGTCAGGAATACTGGAGTGGGCCGCCATGCCCTCCTCCAGGGAATCTTCCCGACCCTGGGGTCAAACCTGCATCTTCTGTTTGGCAGGCAGATTCTTTGCCACTGAGCCACCTGGGAAGCCCCCAAAGTGACCCACTGCCAAATTCCTACTTTCTGTCCCTGTGGCGTTACACTCTGCTGGCCTCGAAGTGTTTATTCCAAAGGGAGGAATGTCTCACTGGGAGACGATGATTCCAACAAACTGCATGTTAGGACTGCTACTGGCCACTTTGGGTACCACATGCCTCTAAATTAACAGGCAAAAGAAGAGAAGTTACTGTGCTGGCTGGAGTGATGGATCCTGATTTCAAGGGGAAATAGCACTACCATTCCATAATGAAGATAAGGAAAAGGAGGTCAGGAATACAGGCAATCCTTTAGGAGTTGCCCATGGTTAAACTCAATGGAAAACTACAACACCCAATTCGACAGGACTGCTAATGGCCCAGACCTTCAGAATTAAAATTTGTCTTCCTCTACCAGGAAAAATCAAGCCTTACCAGCCTTCTGGATTAATTCTCATTCTCTGGAATAGTTGAAAATGCATAGCATTTGGAGTCAGAGACATAGGAACTCTAATGCTTGACCAATAGATGAGATATTCCAACTCCAAAAATTAACAATTGGGAAGAAGATGATGACTTTCAGAAGATGATGCTAACACAGATCTAGCCATGTGGAAGTCATCATTGCTAAGTCAAAGATCTATTCTCGGACCTTATCTTAGTTTAATTTTTAGGACATGTGACACAAGTGGTATTCCTTACAGCTCCATACACTCTCTTTAACTGAATTCCAATTCATGGGATTCTCTCGGTCTTCCTATTTCACTGATCACTCCTTTTTTCTTTCTTTGCTGTTTTATCCTTGGCTCCGAAGGCTCTCCTCTAGCACTCATCTCTAATATATTAAGAGGTTATGTTGGTTTTACTTCTGTGCTATGTTGCTTCAGTCATATTCAACTCTTTGAGACGCTATGACAGTGGCCCAGAAAGTTCTCTGTCCATGGGATTCTCCAGTCAGGAATACTGGAGTGGGCCGCCATGCCCTCCTCCAGGGAATCTTCCCGACCCTGGGGTCAAACCTGCATCTTCTGTTTGGCAGGCAGATTCTTTGCCACTGAGCCACCTGGGAAGCCCCCAAAGTGACCCACTGCCAAATTCCTACTTTCTGTCCCTGTGGCGTTACACTCTGCTGGCCTCGAAGTGTTTATTCCAAAGGGAGGAATGTCTCACTGGGAGACGATGATTCCAACAAACTGCATGTTAGGACTGCTACTGGCCACTTTGGGTACCACATGCCTCTAAATTAACAGGCAAAAGAAGAGAAGTTACTGTGCTGGCTGGAGTGATGGATCCTGATTTCAAGGGGAAATAGCACTACCATTCCATAATGAAGATAAGGAAAAGGAGGTCAGGAATACAGGCAATCCTTTAGGAGTTGCCCATGGTTAAACTCAATGGAAAACTACAACACCCAATTCCGACAGGAGTGCTAATGGCCCAGACCTTCAGAATTAAAATTTGTCTTCCTCTACCAGGTAAAGAATCAAGACTGGCTGAAGTACTTACTGAAGGCAAGGGAAATGTGAAACAGGCAGGAGAAGAAGATAGTCAAAAATACCAAATGTGATAATGTGACCAGTTACAGAAATAAGGCATGCAGTTATCATGAACATTTCTTCCTAACTGTGCTATGAAAATGTTTGTGTATATATATACATATAGGTTTGTTTATATGTAAATATTTTTATATGCAAAGATACATAACCAAATATAATTTTTTCCTCTCTTATCCCTTTATCTTGTAACATAAGATGTACTGACTTTATATCATACTATTTAAATAGAGCTGATCCTCGAACAATGTGGGGGTTAGGGGTGCCACCCTAACACAGTCAAAAATCCACATAAGGGCTTCCCTGGTGGTCCAGTGGTTAAGGACACCGCCTTGCAGTGCAAGGGGCATCAGTTCGATCCCTGGACTGGGAATATTCTATGTGCCGCGGAGCGGCTGGACCGATGTGTCCAACTACCGAGCTGGAGTTCTGGAGCACATGCACCCAGAGCTGGTGCTCTGCAGTGACAGAGGCCACCATGATGGGAGGCTCACACAGGCCCAAGAACAAAGATGGATGAAAACAGATAAATGAAAGACCAATAGAAGTGGCCAGAATAAAAAAAAAAAGATTCCACCTAAAAATCCACATACACCTTATAGTTGGCCCTCTACATCTGTCGTTCTAATCCAAGGATTCAATCAACTACAGATTGCATAAACACTGTAGTATGTATTTCTTGAGAAAAACCCACATGCAGGGGACTCATAATTCAACAAATTTAAGGGTCAAATGTGCTGTTAACTCTGCACTTTTTAGAGAAATATAAATTTGGGTACCACATGCCTCTAAATTAACAGGCAAAAGAAGAGAAGTTACTGTGCTGGCTGGAGTGATGGATCCTGATTTCAAGGGGAAATAGCACTACCATTCCATAATGAAGATAAGGAAAAGGAGGTCAGGAATACAGGCAATCCTTTAGGAGTTGCCCATGGTTAAACTCAATGGAAAACTACAACACCCAATTCCGACAGGAGTGCTAATGGCCCAGACCTTCAGAATTAAAATTTGTCTTCCTCTACCAGGTAAAGAATCAAGACTGGCTGAAGTACTTACTGAAGGCAAGGGAAATGTGAAACAGGCAGGAGAAGAAGATAGTCAAAAATACCAAATGTGATAATGTGACCAGTTACAGAAATAAGGCATGCAGTTATCATGAACATTTCTTCCTAACTGTGCTATGAAAATGTTTGTGTATATATATACATATAGGTTTGTTTATATGTAAATATTTTTATATGCAAAGATACATAAACAAATATAATTTTTTCCTCTCTTATCCCTTTATCTTGTAACATAAGATGTACTGACTTTATATCATACTATTTAAATAGAGCTGATCCTCGAACAATGTGGGGGTTAGGGGTGCCACCCTAACACAGTCAAAAATCCACATATAGGGCTTCCCTGGTGGTCCAGTGGTTAAGGACACCGCCTTGCAGTGCAAGGGGCATCAGTTCGATCCCTGGACTGGGAATATTCTATGTGCCGCGGAGCGGCTGGACCGATGTGTCCAACTACCGAGCTGGAGTTCTGGAGCACATGCACCCAGAGCTGGTGCTCTGCAGTGACAGAGGCCACCATGATGGGAGGCTCACACAGGCCCAAGAACAAAGATGGATGAAAACAGATAAATGAAAGACCAATAGAAGTGGCCAGAATAAAAAAAAAAAGATTCCACCTAAAAATCCACATACACCTTATAGTTGGCCCTCTACATCTGTCGTTCTAATCCAAGGATTCAATCAACTACAGATTGCATAAACACTGTAGTATGTATTTCTTGAGAAAAACCCACATGCAGGGGACTCATAATTCAAATCTATGTGATTCAAGGGTCAAGTGTGCTGTTAACTCTGCATCATAGAATTAAAGTTAAAAAGATATCAAGGAGAAAAGTAAACATCACTCAAGGCTTTTACACCCTCTTTTAGGTTAAGTGGTAGTATGTTTTTGGTTTGTCCTGCGCTAGTTCTATCATGCTTGGCAGAAATAGAACTGTTTTTACTGTCTCTATGCAGAGATTAAGTTTAGTTTAAGGAGACACGCATGGCTGCCAAGTTGAAAAGCAGAGGTTATATGTCAATGTGGCTGGGACACAGTGTCCAGATATTTGGTCCACTGTTCTGGACTTTTCTGTGAAGGTGGTTTAGGATGAGATTCACATTTAAGTTGATGTACTCTGAATAAAGCAGAGTAGCCTCCATAATTTGAGTGAGCCTAACCAAATCATTCAAAATCTTAATGGAACAAAGACTGGCCTTCCCTCCCATCCCTCAGCAAAAAAATAATCCTGCTAGCAGACAGCCTTTGAGCTTGAACCAAAACTCTTCCCTGGGGCTCCACCTAGCCAGTCTACTAGAAGATTTAGGACTGATCAAGCCTCCATAATTACTTGAGTTATTTACAATCAAAATCAATCAATAGACCCCTCCCTCCTTCTCTTTCTCATTATGTATAGAGATGCACACACACACGTATACATTCATGCACATACATAAAGACACAAAAGCATCCTGTTGGTTCTATATATCTGGAGAACCCTGACTATTATGAAGACTTACTAGATACTGGGTTATCTCTCTCTTCTAACCTTCACACCAATATTTTCAAATAACTTACTCTCTTCAACCCAGAAATGGAAAATCTGGGCTTTAGGTGAATTTAGCACCTTACCGGTCTTCCCTAGAGGCTCTCAAACAGTTAAGAATCTGCCTGTAATGCAGGAACTGAAGGAGATGCAGGTTCAATCCCTGGGTTAGGAAAGATCCCCTAGGGGAGGAAATGGTAACCCACTCTAGTATTCTTGCCTGGGAAATCCTATGGATGGAACAGTCTGGCACACTACCGACCATGGTTTCACAAAGAGTCAGACACATCTGAAGCAACTTAGCATGCACATACACCATACCTTAATACAAAAAGGCTAAGCCAAAAGCAAATAGCAAGGCACATGTAATGGTCACAGCAGTGGGTATAATGGCTTACTCGAGAATCTACTGCTAGTGAGGTACAGCTGGAATTTCAACTTAAGGACAGCTAATTCCAAAGGTAGGGAACAATGCTACCTTTATCTTTGTACAAACACGAAAACAGGGTTCTGAACAAAGCAACTTAAATTCTCAATAGTGTGGGAACTACCCTTGGAAACTGAAAAAGGGCACTTTCACCTATAATGTACTTAACATCTGATTTAAGGCCCCTTTCACCTAGCCTGGAGTGCCATTTTCTGGTAAGTCACTTTGATAGCAACAAGAAGAGAAGTCATCTCTCTGAGGACACAGTTTAGAAAAGAAAATCGTTATCTTCTTCAGATGTTCCTACAAAGGGTAAATTTTATACAAACATCACTGTATCTACAGGCAAATCTTCCTCAAAGCTGACTATTTCGAAAGCTTTAAATGTTTAAACTTTCTCATCTAATAAGAAATAAACTAGACAACTGCCTCAGAGAAAAACAAAAAAAAAATCATCTTTGGAAACGTGTTACCTGTCAAAATCAGAGTCCAGACGCTCGAAATTCTTAAGTATTCGAAGGACCTGGATATCCTGACTGATGAAAGAGGGAGGCAACAGTCCATGAATGTTCAATTGCTGCCTCTCTTCCAGGGTAAAAGCCAGGTCCTACAGAGGAAAGGAAAACACAGTAATTTGAGGGGGTGGGGGTAAAGGACAAAAATGCATATCTACATACCAATGAAATCAACAAATATATGGAACTGAAAACTCAGACCATCTGGTATCCATCCAAGTATGGCCATGGAGAAAATCATGGGATCTTGCTACACCTCAATTTCCGCATTCCGCACCTTTATATATTAGGGTAATATCATCAGATCTATGTCACTTAGATATCGTTAGGATAATATCACATAATGGATAGGAGGAAATTATAGGAAGACATGTAAGTGAAAGAAGATATAATCATCAGTATTAGTATCATTAAATATAGAAATGAACAGTAGCTATTATAAGAGATTTTAAAATGATGAGCATGAGGAGGTCACCTATGATCTGCTGTGTTTCTATTGGGCTGGCCAAAAAGTTTGTTGGGGTCTTTCTGTTACAACACGCAAAAAGCCGAATGAGCTTTTTGGACAACCCAATAAGTATTAGATAGGGCAGAGACGTCATATCTATGATGCCAAGGTACCCTTTCCAGCACTTCTCTCCCAAGCTACCTCCTGTTTCTCTTACACACTCCTAGGTACACAAAACTTCTCACCACTGCCTGGGCACACCACACACCTTTATCCTTCCACAATACCACGGTCAACAAAGTCTTTCTTCCCTGCTTCTCTCTTTCCAAGCCATACCTTAAATGCCCCTTCCTCTCTAAAGCCTTTCCAGTCTCAGCCAGTAAGTCCATCAGAGCCTTAGTATTATACCTCATTAATTGCTTACATGAACCCTGACTGTATAAAACAAGAGTATTTCAAACTATGAGGCTCAAAAAACAAGCAAACCAAATAGAATTGATGAGTGGATACAAAAACCCAGAATAAGCCAAAGAGACTGGCTGGGACAGAATATGACAGGATGTGGAATAGCAACCCACTCCAGTGCTCTTGCCTGGAGAATTCCATGGACAGAGGAGCCTGGCGGGCTACAGTCCATGGGTGGCAGAGCTGGATATGACTGAGTGACTAACACACACACAAAGCAGAGAAACCGCAACAGTCATGGTCACCCTAGAAGACCAGTCACCCTAGACGACTCGGGTGAGCAGTGTCCCTGCAGGGGACTCTCCCTCAAGATACTGAAGTCCAAGAGGCTTGTTCAACTAGACTGTGACTGCTCTGGGTCTGCCCCAACATGAAAATGCGTGGGTTTCCTCGATGTGCTACTGTCACAGCTGGTGTTCATTTCCAAGATGTTTTGCTCCAGTGGCAGCCGTTCCCTTCAGTGCAAGAGTCTCCACTGCTACACGGCTGATCGTGGCTCCTCTGGATTCTAATTTACATGGACAGTAGCAGGATGGCACCCCTCTGAGAGGATACCCCCCCCCCTGTTTTGTGTCCAGTCCAGTGCCCCCTTCTGGACATCTGGAGCATAACAGACCAGCACAGCCTCTCTGTCCTCTCCCTGGATCCCAGCCAGCACCAGGAGACCCCATGGTATTGCTAGAACCTTCCAGGCCATTTCTGTTTTATTTGTGGTCTGTGTCCCCACCAGAATGCAAACTCCATGAGGTCAGGGAATTTTAGCTGATTTATTCCACTCCAAAAATCCCTATTGCTCAGAATACTAACCAACCTAATCAGACCTCAGTAATGTGCCACATAAAATAGAAAGTTTTAAATATTTTAGACATTTACATTAAATTTTTAAAACATTAAAACTTCTGCTTGGAACACTGATTAGCCTATTAAGCCAGATAAAATTACATCTCAATTTTAAAGTAACCAGAAAGGGATGTTTCTGTGAAAAAGGAAAAAAATGTACAATACAAGTCTCAGCCAGTAAGTCCATCAGAGCCTTAGTATTATACCTCATTAATTGCTTACATGAACCCTGACTGTATAAAACAAGAGTATTTCAAACTATGAGGCTCAAAAAACAAGCAAACCAAATAGAATTGATGAGTGGATACAAAAACCCAGAATAAGCCAAAGAGACTGGCTGGGACAGAATATGACAGGATGTGGAATAGCAACCCACTCCAGTGCTCTTGCCTGGAGAATTCCATGGACAGAGGAGCCTGGCGGGCTACAGTCCATGGGTGGCAGAGCTGGATATGACTGAGTGACTAACACACACACAAAGCAGAGAAACCGCAACAGTCATGGTCACCCTAGAAGACCAGTCACCCTAGACGACTCGGGTGAGCAGTGTCCCTGCAGGGGACTCTCCCTCAAGATACTGAAGTCCAAGAGGCTTGTTCAACTAGACTGTGACTGCTCTGGGTCTGCCCCAACATGAAAATGCGTGGGTTTCCTCGATGTGCTACTGTCACAGCTGGTGTTCATTTCCAAGATGTTTTGCTCCAGTGGCAGCCGTTCCCTTCAGTGCAAGAGTCTCCACTGCTACACGGCTGATCGTGGCTCCTCTGGATTCTAATTTACATGGACAGTAGCAGGATGGCACCCCTCTGAGAGGATACCCCCCCCCCCGTTTTTTTTACGGTCCAGTGCCCCCTTCTGGACATCTGGAGCATAACAGACCAGCACAGCCTCTCTGTCCTCTCCCTGGATCCCAGCCAGCACCAGGAGACCCCATGGTATTGCTAGAACCTTCCAGGCCATTTCTGTTTTATTTGTGGTCTGTGTCCCCACCAGAATGCAAACTCCATGAGGTCAGGGAATTTTAGCTGATTTATTCCACTCCAAAAATCCCTATTGCTCAGAATACTAACCAACCTAATCAGACCTCAGTAATGTGCCACATAAAATAGAAAGTTTTAAATATTTTAGACATTTACATTAAATTTTTAAAACATTAAAACTTCTGCTTGGAACACTGATTAGCCTATTAAGCCAGATAAAATTACATCTCAATTTTAAAGTAACCAGAAAGGGATGTTTCTGTGAAAAAAAGGAATGTACAAAATGGAAGGCACAGTTCACCAGCTAAAGATACAACTTATAATAAAGATATAAAGCAAAATGCCAGGAAAATAAATTCTAAAATTAAAGCACAGCATATACAGTCATGTATTTGTTTAAAAAAAAAAAGCCTCAATAGATTTTTCTCTAGCTCGAAATAAAAGCTTCTAAGTTGGGGCTTCCCTGGTGGTCCAGTGGGTAAAGAGTCTGCCTTGCAGTGCAAGGGGCATGGGTTCCATCCTTCGCCTGGGAAGATCCCACGTGCCGCAGAGTGGCTGGACCATTGTGTCCAATTAAGAGACAGCGCTCTGGAGTGCATGCGCCCAGAGCCAGTGCTCTACACCAAGAGAGGCCCCGGCAATGGGAGGCCCACACAGGCCAAAGAATAAAGATGGATGCAAACAAATAAATAAATTTTAAAAATTTTATATATATATATAAACTTGAAAATTAAAAATGGGGGGAAAGGGCTTCCCTGGTGGTCCAGTGGGTAAGGACACCACCTTGCAGTGCAAGGGGTGCCGGTTCAATCCCTGGCCTGGGAAGATCCCACGTGCCGCGGAGCAGCTGGACCCATGTGTCCAACTACCAAGCTGGAGCTCTGGAGCGCATGCGCCCAAAGCCAGCGCTCTGTGACAGTAGAGGCCACCGCGATGGGAGGCCCACAAGAGCCAAAGAACAAAGATGGATGAAAATAGACAAATGAAAAGACCAATAGAAGTGGCCCGCCCGCTCCCCTCCCTCCCCAACCCGCCCCCCCAAAAAATAAATAAATAAATATTTTTTTAAAAAATGGGGGGAAAAAGTTGGGCTAAAATTAAAGTTTCAAAAACATATGAATATATGTGAAGAACCAGCAAACTTCTGGATGTTATGTCCCTGAAAATCTGCCTGCAAAAATATTAATCAAAATACTGATATTCTGAGAATAAGGCTCTTGTGAGATTTGTACCATAAAGACAGCTGAGCAGCAAAGAATGGATGCCTTCAAACTAAAGACTCTTGAGAGTCCCTTGGACTGCAAGGAAATAAAAGCAGCCAATCTTAAGGGAAATCAACCCTGAACATTCATTGGGAAGACTGATGCTGAAGCAGAAGCAGAAGCTCCAATACTTTGGCCACCTGATGTGAAAAGATGACTCATTGGAAAAGACCCTATTGCTGAGAAAGGAGAAGAAGGGGACAATAGAGTATGAGATGGCATCATCAACTCAACGGACATGAGTTTGAGCAAGCTCCAGGAGATGGTGAAGGAGAGGGAAGCCTGACCTGCTGCAGTTCATAGGGTCGCAAAGAATCAGACATAAGTTAGTGACTGAACAACAACAACATATGCTTGTTCTTTTGCTTTATAAGGGCACTAATTCATTTACTGGTGCCATTAATAGTCTTTTTACAGGAATTTTTCAACATCTGGTCTGAAACAATTCCTCACTCTAACAAGTCTGCCATACCTTAATCCATGTAACCAATAATGCCATATGGATATCTCTTGACATTCTTTGATATTTAATAACTACAAACTACCATACATTGTTAGTCAAATTTTCCAAGACACACTCAAGTGCCAATTCAACTCTTAAGAAACCACTGGAACTTAGGAATTTGAAACACCAGGCTGAGTTAAAAAGTCAAATTCCTATGACTAGATTCAAACTACTATTCTTTATGAAAATTTTTAATGAATATAGGAACTTCCCTGGTTGTTCAGTGATTAAAAATCCACCTTCGAATGCAGGGATACGAGTTCAATCTCTGGTCAAGGAACTAAGGTCCCACATGCCGCAGGGCAACGGAGCCAAGTACAGCAACTACTGAAGCTGCACCACAACCAGAGAGTCTGCGCTGCAACGCAGATCCCACATGCCACAACTGAGACACACCACAGCCAAAGAAATTTTTTAAAAAGTTAATATGTAAACTTCAATCTTAAAACCCCTGAAGAATTCTAAATATATAAGGCAGTTTTAAGAATGTCACATTAGTTGCGATTCCTACCAACCAGTAGCTTTCCAAAAAGTACTCAGAGAAACAGTAAGTTGAATACTGAGCAATATAATAAATACATCTTGCTATTTCATTTTTTCATACTAACAGGGACTCTCTATTAATATGTTAATACAGATACATTTTGGAGAAATTTATGAACAGGATGGTTATGTCTAAAACTTGACAGTGACACATCAGCTTAATGTATTCTTCCTACTAAAAAGCTGAGATAACATACCTGTCTCAAAGAATTTTTCTAGTTCTCCTGCAGGGCCAACAAAGGACGGTGTATCCAAAGTATAGGTGCAGGTTCTAACTTTCACATGACTTCAATGAGTCTTTCATGTAGTTCAAAAGCTTAGCTATACCTATATTAGGTTTCCAGACCACTGATGATTCTAATTCCCTAAGAGCATTCTCATACAGTCGAGGTCCAACCCCAGTTTTATTCTTTTCTATTACTTTCCTTACTTCTTTAAAAACCTTTTGGACTAGATCCCTAGACAGCAGAATGGTATGTGTTTTCACTTCTGAGGGCAGCAAACAGCACAACTATTCTTCTGGACTCTAATAATTAATCTATGTATAACTTCTTGAGAAAACTGAGACTACCAAGCCAAAATGAAAACAAAATTCCTGGCATAACAGGAGACTCATATTAGAAACCATGTTTGCACAGAGCAAACATAACTGAGAAAGAAACTTTGTCCTGAGTAATTTATTAGAGACTATTGCCACAAGAACAGAGCAAATGAGAGCTACATTCCAGGCTAATGATCTTCACTGTTTCCAATGAACTTTAGTAAGTTGCCTTTTTCCAGATAAGGAATAAAAACAATCAAGATGAGTGGCAAAAGGGAAAACACTATGTAAATTACAAAAATATTTAACACAATCTATACCCATATGGTATTTCATTGTGACAAAAGAATGCATTAGTTTTAATGTCTGAAGCCATAATCATGTTAGGGCAGAGGTATTTGTCTATTTTATTCAACCCGTAAATCCCTAGTTTCCAGTATAACACCTGCCACTTTATAGGCGATCAACAAAAACTGTGTTGAATTAACATATTAATCATTAATAAATCATTAATTAATGATTTTCTCTAATTACACAATTGCTGTTATATGTTTTGGAGAAGACAAAGCAGAAAACTGAAGAAGGGAGGCTTTTAAAAGTAGAAAAGTTAGGTGGAAAGTAATGATCGCAAAAAAAACCCAGAAACTAAGCTACATCGGTACACAAGACTATTGCTAAATAGTATTAAAACAAAAAAAAAACTGAAACAAGAAACATAGATGAACCTTGCACGCATTATGCCAGACTCAAAAAGGCTATAAACTGCATGATTTCATTCATTTCACACTCTGGAAGAGGCAAAATTATAAGGGTCAAAAAAAATCAGCAGTTCTCAGGGTTCTACGTGAAGAGTTGACTACTAGGGAGCCGGCAGCACAAGGGCATTGTTTTCGACGTGGGGCGCTTTTCGTGATTGTGGTACTGGTTACACACCACTGCATGCTTCTCAAAACTAACACAAGCGTACACCCAAAACAGTGAATATCACTGTGCTAAATTTTATTAAGTTCTATAAAAAGTCAATTCAGCAGCTAATCTGCTACTTATTTGAAAATACAGTTAATTTCTTAGCAACTTAATATATTAGTGCACAAACAGCACAACTATTCTTCTGGACTCTAATAATTAATCTATGTATAACTTCTTGAGAAAACTGAGACTACCAAGCCAAAATGAAAACAAAATTCCTGGCATAACAGGAGACTCATATTAGAAACCATGTTTGCACAGAGCAAACATAACTGAGAAAGAAACTTTGTCCTGAGTAATTTATTAGAGACTATTGCCACAAGAACAGAGCAAATGAGAGCTACATTCCAGGCTAATGATCTTCACTGTTTCCAATGAACTTTAGTAAGTTGCCTTTTTCCAGATAAGGAATAAAAACAATCAAGATGAGTGGCAAAAGGGAAAACACTATGTAAATTACAAAAATATTTAACACAATCTATACCCATATGGTATTTCATTGTGACAAAAGAATGCATTAGTTTTAATGTCTGAAGCCATAATCATGTTAGGGCAGAGGTATTTGTCTATTTTATTCAACCCGTAAATCCCTAGTTTCCAGTATAACACCTGCCACTTTATAGGCGATCAACAAAAACTGTGTTGAATTAACATATTAATCATTAATAAATCATTAATTAATGATTTTCTCTAATTACACAATTGCTGTTATATGTTTTGGAGAAGACAAAGCAGAAAACTGAAGAAGGGAGGCTTTTAAAAGTAGAAAAGTTAGGTGGAAAGTAATGATCGCAAAAAAAACCCAGAAACTAAGCTACATCGGTACACAAGACTATTGCTAAATAGTATTAAAACAAAAAAAAAACTGAAACAAGAAACATAGATGAACCTTGCACGCATTATGCCAGACTCAAAAAGGCTATAAACTGCATGATTTCATTCATTTCACACTCTGGAAGAGGCAAAATTATAAGGGTCAAAAAAAATCAGCAGTTCTCAGGGTTCTACGTGAAGAGTTGACTACTAGGGAGCCGGCAGCACAAGGGCATTGTTTTCGACGTGGGGCGCTTTTCGTGATTGTGGTACTGGTTACACACCACTGCATGCTTCTCAAAACTAACACAAGCGTACACCCAAAACAGTGAATATCACTGTGCTAAATTTTATTAAGTTCTATAAAAAGTCAATTCAGCAGCTAATCTGCTACTTATTTGAAAATACAGTTAAAAGTTTGCTTAGCAACTTACGAATATATTTCCCAGGTCAAATTTTAAAATATTATTTTAAATCTCATGTGTTTTTGAATGCTTTATCAAATTTTCTTCATCATGTATTATTTCAACTGAACTACATAAAGATTTGGTAAATATAACATCACATATTATATGGCATATCTGTTCTAAAAGGTATAATGAAAAAATGGTTTAAGGGGATTTCCCTGGTAGTCCAATACCTAAGACTCCAAGCTCTCAGTGCAGGGGCCCTACGTTCCATTCCTGGTCAGGGATGCCACATCCTACACCTAAGTGTTCACATGCTATAACTAAAGAAAGATCACACATGTTGCAATTAAAGAGCTTGAATTTTAAACATAACAATTTCAAACTCAGTAACACAGTTTATGTGTATATGTCATATCTACAAAATAATAAGTGATACTAGACACTTGCCCCAGTTGCCTTTCACTGAATGGTTCTTTACACCCAAGTCTTTAGAGTGATGAAAACTGTTCTTTGAAATTGCAATTACAACACAGATAATAACCTTTAAAATTGTGTGGATGGTACACAATCTCCGCTTTTCAAAAAAACCATCAGAGAGATGGAATATATATTTCCCAAGTAAAGTCTATATTGGAAAAATAATCATATGAAGATGATTATCTTTAATGTATTCAGCTATGCAGTCAAATTCTGGTGATAGTCTCCTTTAAGAGGCAGAAAAATCACTTCTTAAAATCAATAATATATTACATCTTTAAGAAAAAATATTTGGCTTTGTTATATAGAAATTAATTTTTATAGATATCTGATATAAAGTAATTTAAACAGATATAAGTAATGATTATAAAAATATATCTAAAATATAGTTGGCCCTAGACAGTCTAAAACTTGTAAGAAAATATCATAATCATACAACACCCCAAACTTACTTCATCTAGGTATTACAGGATATAAGCAAGTAAAACCACACTGTACTTTAAGTGATTTTTGCTTTTTTTTTAACTTCATGCCACAAGCTTTTTTTTAGTTATTTTTTATTTTCATCCATCTTCATCCCTTGGCATGTGTGGGCCTTCCATCGCAGAGGCCTCTCTCGTTGCAGAGCACGGGCTCTGGGCACATGCGCTCAGAGCACCGGCTCACAATTGGACACACCGAACCAGCGACTCCGCAGCACGTGAGATCTTCCAGGGCCAGGGATTGAACCAGTGTCCCTTGCACTACAAGGCGGACTCCCCACCCACTGGACCACCAGGGAAGCCCTCACTTAATTTAAAAAAAAAAAAGAAAGGGCACCTCTACTAACAGAGCAACTGAATTTTTAAAATATCAGATGAGAGGTTTAATTAGTTTATCGTACTTAAAAGTCAGAACTTTAAAGATTCCTTTTAAGGCTGAAAACTGTTAACCATCAATCTCAAAACTAAAATTAGTAAGGTTTCAAAATCCTTTCAGCAGGATGGAGTGCTATTATTCTTAAAGAAGTTTTAGGGCAAACTTCACAAATGTTGGGTTTCCCATGGCTCAGACAGTAAAGATTCTGCCTGCAGTGCAGCAGACCTGGGTTACCCTTGGTGGAGAAGATCCCTGGAGAGAATGGTTCTTTACACCCAAGTCTTTAGAGTGATGAAAACTGTTCTTTGAAATTGCAATTACAACACAGATAATAACCTTTAAAATTGTGTGGATGGTACACAATCTCCGCTTTTCAAAAAAACCATCAGAGAGATGGAATATATATTTCCCAAGTAAAGTCTATATTGGAAAAATAATCATATGAAGATGATTATCTTTAATGTATTCAGCTATGCAGTCAAATTCTGGTGATAGTCTCCTTTAAGAGGCAGAAAAATCACTTCTTAAAATCAATAATATATTACATCTTTAAGAAAAAATATTTGGCTTTGTTATATAGAAATTAATTTTTATAGATATCTGATATAAAGTAATTTAAACAGATATAAGTAATGATTATAAAAATATATCTAAAATATAGTTGGCCCTAGACAGTCTAAAACTTGTAAGAAAATATCATAATCATACAACACCCCAAACTTACTTCATCTAGGTATTACAGGATATAAGCAAGTAAAACCACACTGTACTTTAAGTGATTTTTGCTTTTTTTTTAACTTCATGCCACAAGCTTTTTTTTAGTTATTTTTTATTTTCATCCATCTTCATCCCTTGGCATGTGTGGGCCTTCCATCGCAGAGGCCTCTCTCGTTGCAGAGCACGGGCTCTGGGCACATGCGCTCCAGAGCACCGGCTCACAATTGGACACACCGAACCAGCGACTCCGCAGCACGTGAGATCTTCCAGGGCCAGGGATTGAACCAGTGTCCCTTGCACTACAAGGCGGACTCCCCACCCACTGGACCACCAGGGAAGCCCTCACTTAATTTAAAAAAAAAAAAGAAAGGGCACCTCTACTAACAGAGCAACTGAATTTTTAAAATATCAGATGAGAGGTTTAATTAGTTTATCTTACTTAAAAGTCAGAACTTTAAAGATTCCTTTTAAGGCTGAAAATCTGTTAACCATCAATCTCAAAACTAAAATTAGTAAGGTTTCAAAATCCTTTCAGCAGGATGGAGTGCTATTATTCTTAAAGAAGTTTTAGGGCAAACTTCACAAATGTTGGGTTTCCCATGGCTCAGACAGTAAAGATTCTGCCTGCAGTGCAGCAGACCTGGGTTCGATCCTTTGGTGGAGAAGATCCCCTGGAGAAGAGAATGGCTACCCACACCAGTATTCTTGCCTGGAGAATTCCATGCACAGAGACTAACTGAGAGAGTAACACTGAAACATACATATTGTCATATGTAAAACAGTCAGCTAATGGAAAATTGCTATATAATACAGGGAGTCCAACCTGGTGTGACTATAGGCTCTGCAGGCCTACCGTCCATAGGGTCACAAAGAGTAGGACACGACTGAGTGACTAACACAAACTTCACAGGAGAGAAAAGTTTCTGTTAATAAACAGACTGGTAATACTTAATAAACTTTTTTTTTTCTTAATAAACTTTTGAAACTACCAATGTATGCAAAGGATAAAACCAAGTCTAAGATCTTGGATTAAAACACATATGGATAATCCAATTCAAATAGGTGATACCCATTGCCAGAAGAGTCTCTAGAAATCAATGCACATTTGCACTTCATTGGAAGGACTGATGCTGAAGCTGCAATACTTTGGTCACCTGATGCAAAGAGCCAACTCCTTGGAAAAGACCCTGATGCTGGGAAAGACTATAGGCAGATGAGAAGGCAGCAACAGAGGATGAGATGGCTGGATGGCATCATCAACTCAATGGACAAGAATTCGAGCAAACTCAGGGAGACAGTGGAGGACAGAGTAGCCTGGTGTGCTACAGTCCATGGGTTGCAAACAGTCAGACATGACAGTGACTGAACAACAACAACAACAATATACATATATATACACATATATATATATATACATATATATGTGTGTGTGTGTGTTTGTGTCACTGAGACAAAACACTCTAAATGTGCCTATGACAATATGCAATATGCAAAATGATTTCTCATATAGTAAACCAGAAAGATAAGGATTACAAGATAATTGTCTATTGTGCTTTTATTTGATTCCTTAACTCACTGAGGTAGCAGAACAATCAACAGAGTGATGACCTAAATGGGAAGGAAATACAAAAAAAGAGGGGATATATGAACACATATAGCTGATTCTCTTTGCTATAAGCAGAATTAACACAATACTGTGAAGCAACTATACTCCAATACTTTTAAAAAGGAATCTACATAGTATGAAAATTAGACAGCAATTCGACACATTTAGCTACCAATTAAATTACACATGAATATGTAAATATCCCTTGCCTATTCCTAAATGGTTGTCTTCTTCGAGGGCTTTCCTCCTTCTCTCCTGGTTAGGGAGGTATCTTCCAGTGTTCTCCCACAACACCATGTACTTCTATCACACAACTTTCACTTCTTCATTGTTTCTGTTCAACAGCTATTTCACCCAGAGATCTAGGTGCTTCTAAAGAATAGGCTATATGCTATTCATATTTGTATGACAGCACCTAATCCATCGTCATAATGAAGCAGTGCCTCAATCAATTCGAGATAAACAAATTGGTAAAGTACAAATATGAAACAATTTGTCAGTTTCATGTAGCTCAGTTCTGTGTAGTTCTTTTTTGGGAGGTGGGGTGGGGCGGGAGGGGGATGGGCGCGCCACTTCTATTGGTCTTTCATTTGTCTATTTTCATCCATCTTTCTTCTTTGGCCCGTGTGGGCCTCCCATCGCGGTGGCCTCTGTTGTCGCAGAGCACCGGCTCTGGGCGCATGCACTTCAGAGCTCCGGCTCGGTAATTGGACACATCGGTCCAGCCGCTCCGCAGCATGTGGGATCTTCCCAAGCCAGGGATCGAACCGGTGCCCCTTGCACTGCAAGGCGGTGTCCCCACCCACTGGACCACCAGGGAAGCCCCTGTGTAGTTCTATTTTGAACAACTAATGCATCTCATTCAAACTAAAAAGTTTTTAATATACAACAGTAATACAGAGAGCTGATGATCTGAAATCTCTCAAGTAACAACAGAGCTCTCCACACATATATTAGATTATTTAATTAAATTAATCCACTTTTTTTTTTGACCGCTTCTATTGGTCTTTCATTTATCTATTTTCATCCATCTTTGTTCTTTGGCCCGTGTGGGCCTCCCATCGCAGTGGCCTCTCTCGCCACAGAGCACCGGCTCTGGGCACATGCGCTCCAGAGCTCTGGCTCAGTAGTTGGACACATCGGTCCAGCCCCTCCACAGCACGCGGGATCTTCCCAGGCCAGGGATTGAACTGGCGCCCCCTGTACTGTAAGGCAGTATCCTTACTCACTGGACCACCAGGGAAGCCCAATTCATCCACTTTTAAGAGCTTTTTAAACTGACTTTAAATGAGGCATTCAAGATCAACTTGGTTTGACAAAAAGATATTTCCAGCTATCAGCCTAAACGCCAAAGCTTGTGGCATTTAGATTTTCTTTAAGCACCTTTATCTAAACAAGGGTTTCTCAACTCCGGCACTAGGGACATTTTGCTGTAGGTAAGTCTTCATTGTAGCCAGCTGTCTGGTATATTTTAGATACATTATAGGTTCCACTAATCCATACATTTTAAACTTACATGCCTAATTCACCAGTAATATGAATTCACGGAAACATAAATCTATTTGGATTTAGACCCAAGCCTGATTCACAAGTGGACTTTTCAGGTGGCACAGTGGTAAAGAATCCATCTGGCAATGCAGGAGATGCGGGTTCCATCCCTGAAAATCGTCATAATGAAGCAGTGCCTCAATCAATTCGAGATAAACAAATTGGTAAAGTACAAATATGAAACAATTTGTCAGTTTCATGTAGCTCAGTTCTGTGTAGTTCTTTTTTGGGAGGTGGGGTGGGGCGGGAGGGGGATGGGCGCGCCACTTCTATTGGTCTTTCATTTGTCTATTTTCATCCATCTTTCTTCTTTGGCCCGTGTGGGCCTCCCATCGCGGTGGCCTCTGTTGTCGCAGAGCACCGGCTCTGGGCGCATGCACTTCAGAGCTCCGGCTCGGTAATTGGACACATCGGTCCAGCCGCTCCGCAGCATGTGGGATCTTCCCAAGCCAGGGATCGAACCGGTGCCCCTTGCACTGCAAGGCGGTGTCCCCACCCACTGGACCACCAGGGAAGCCCCTGTGTAGTTCTATTTTGAACAACTAATGCATCTCATTCAAACTAAAAAGTTTTTAATATACAACAGTAATACAGAGAGCTGATGATCTGAAATCTCTCAAGTAACAACAGAGCTCTCCACACATATATTAGATTATTTAATTAAATTAATCCACTTTTTTTTTTGACCGCTTCTATTGGTCTTTCATTTATCTATTTTCATCCATCTTTGTTCTTTGGCCCGTGTGGGCCTCCCATCGCAGTGGCCTCTCTCGCCACAGAGCACCGGCTCTGGGCACATGCGCTCCAGAGCTCTGGCTCAGTAGTTGGACACATCGGTCCAGCCCCTCCACAGCACGCGGGATCTTCCCAGGCCAGGGATTGAACTGGCGCCCCCTGTACTGTAAGGCAGTATCCTTACTCACTGGACCACCAGGGAAGCCCAATTCATCCACTTTTAAGAGCTTTTTAAACTGACTTTAAATGAGGCATTCAAGATCAACTTGGTTTGACAAAAAGATATTTCCAGCTATCAGCCTAAACGCCAAAGCTTGTGGCATTTAGATTTTCTTTAAGCACCTTTATCTAAACAAGGGTTTCTCAACTCCGGCACTAGGGACATTTTGCTGTAGGTAAGTCTTCATTGTAGCCAGCTGTCTGGTATATTTTAGATACATTATAGGTTCCACTAATCCATACATTTTAAACTTACATGCCTAATTCACCAGTAATATGAATTCACGGAAACATAAATCTATTTGGATTTAGACCCAAGCCTGATTCACAAGTGGACTTTTCAGGTGGCACAGTGGTAAAGAATCCATCTGGCAATGCAGGAGATGCGGGTTCCATCCCTGAGTCAGGAAGATCCTCTGGAAGAGGCAATGGCAACCCTCTCCAGTTTTCTTGCCTGGGCAATCCCGTGGACAGAGGGGCTTGGAATACTACAGTCCATGGGGTCTCAAAGAATTGGACACAACTTAGCACACACAAAATATTGATTCACAAGTAGATATTATTTAACACTGTGATTTAGAGCAGATACTTAAAGTGTTTGAGGTTAAATGGAGACTCTTCTTAACTTCTGCATCTACTAAACATGTGAATCAAACATACAAAACACAGTCTGTGTGTATGTCATGTATGTCTCATTTGGTTGTTGAGAGGATAAAATGAGACCAGATATTTTTGCGTCCTATGTAAATGATAAAGTAGTATAAAAATGCTTGTGCTACTGACTTTTAAAATAAAACCATGAATACACAAGAGCTAAGTAAATACTGACTTTTATTCTTCATGTTCTTGGTATTGTCACAAAATTTCTGAATTTAAGAATCAATTTTTAGAGATTTCTCTGTACTTTTTGTGAAGATCCAATTTAGTTCCCTACCACAGGTTCTGAACCTAAAATCTACAGACCCGATAATCACAAATCCTCAAGAAATCAGTGGGCATAATTCAGGAGTTTTAAATATGGACATCTTTTCTCACTAATTCTGTGAAATTCAGCATAGCCTTCCATTATAAAAGAAGACAAGGGAAATATCAGTAGCTCCTGTGATTCTGTCATAAATAGAAATAAAAAATCACATATCATATCACATTATACCTGTGCCATATATCTTGAAATACCATTTATGTTTATCATCACTTTGAAATTACAGTAGTTTCAGGACCGAAATATGGTTATTTCAGAACATGAACAGGCATGCAGTCTAGTCATGTCAATGACCTTTGACGATATCTTAAAAAAAATAAAATTATACTTTATTTTTAAAATTTATTCGACTGCATCAGGCGTTAACTGTAGCACTCGGGATCTTTCCTTGTAGCACACGGACCCTCTAGTTGTGGCAAGCAGGCTCACTAGTTGTGGCAGGTGAGCTTAGTCACTCCTTGGCATGTGGGATCCTAGTTTCCCGACCGGGGATCAAACCCACACCCCCGCTGTATTGCAAGGCAGATTCTGAACCACAGGATCACTAGGAAAGTCCCTAAAATTTTTCTTTAAATTGTCCATATTTAAATACATTGTCTTTCTATTGAAGTCTTTAATAAGGAGGGATATATCTTACAACATTCCACATTTGTTTTTCAATATTCTGATATCAAATTTCACTATGATTGATTTCTTTTGTAACACTGTTTATTTCAAACACTATTCATTTTAAACCACTGACAACAGGTGAATCAAACATACAAAACACAGTCTGTGTGTATGTCATGTATGTCTCATTTGGTTGTTGAGAGGATAAAATGAGACCAGATATTTTTGCGTCCTATGTAAATGATAAAGTAGTATAAAAATGCTTGTGCTACTGACTTTTAAAATAAAACCATGAATACACAAGAGCTAAGTAAATACTGACTTTTATTCTTCATGTTCTTGGTATTGTCACAAAATTTCTGAATTTAAGAATCAATTTTTAGAGATTTCTCTGTACTTTTTGTGAAGATCCAATTTAGTTCCCTACCACAGGTTCTGAACCTAAAATCTACAGACCCGATAATCACAAATCCTCAAGAAATCAGTGGGCATAATTCAGGAGTTTTAAATATGGACATCTTTTCTCACTAATTCTGTGAAATTCAGCATAGCCTTCCATTATAAAAGAAGACAAGGGAAATATCAGTAGCTCCTGTGATTCTGTCATAAATAGAAATAAAAAATCACATATCATATCACATTATACCTGTGCCATATATCTTGAAATACCATTTATGTTTATCATCACTTTGAAATTACAGTAGTTTCAGGACCGAAATATGGTTATTTCAGAACATGAACAGGCATGCAGTCTAGTCATGTCAATGACCTTTGCGATATCTTAAAAAAATAAAATTATACTTTATTTTTAAAATTTATTCGACTGCATCAGGCGTTAACTGTAGCACTCGGGATCTTTCCTTGTAGCACACGGACCCTCTAGTTGTGGCAAGCAGGCTCACTAGTTGTGGCAGGTGAGCTTAGTCACTCCTTGGCATGTGGGATCCTAGTTTCCCGACCGGGGATCAAACCCACACCCCCGCTGTATTGCAAGGCAGATTCTGAACCACAGGATCACTAGGAAAGTCCCTAAAATTTTTCTTTAAATTGTCCATATTTAAATACATTGTCTTTCTATTGAAGTCTTTAATAAGGAGGGATATATCTTACAACATTCCACATTTGTTTTTCAATATTCTGATATCAAATTTCACTATGATTGATTTCTTTTGTAACACTGTTTATTTCAAACACTATTCATTTTAAACCACTGACCTAAGAAATCACAGACTTCACCAAAATTCCAAAGGGGACTTTGGCAAACAATATGTTAAGAACTGTCATACAGAATTATGCTTCAGTTCCCTAAAGGATGTATACTTCACATGATATTCCCAGAAATACCACAAGACGGCTTTCTCACTTCAGAGACACAGTTTAGACTTGCAGAAATATCCTGTCTCCTCTTAGAGTTACTTTATGGAAGATTATGAACCCCACTGTATTGATGCAGGTACTCCAGAGAAACACAGCCAGTAGGGTGTAAGTATGTACATCATACACATGAAGAAATTTACCATAAGAAATCGTCTCATGCAACTACAGAAGCTGACAAGTCCCTGGGCCTGAAGGTAGTAGGCTGGAGACTCAGACAGCCAATGGTGCAGGCCAAGGCCAAGTCTAAAACAAGGCTGAAGAAACCAGGAGGGCTGACAGCATACCACCAACATACTATCAGCATAGAAAAGCTATGGAAAACCTAGACAGAGCATTAAAAAGCAGAGACATCACTTTGCTGACAAACGTCCGTATAAAAGTCATGGTTTTCCCAATAGTCATGTATGAATATGAGAGCTGGATCATAAAGAAGGTTGAGCACTGAGGAATGATGCCTTTGAAAGGTGGTGTTGTGGAAGACTCTTGAGAGACGCTTGGACTGCAAGGAGATGAAACCAGTCAATCCTAAAGGAAATCAAGCCTGAGTATTCACTGGAAGGACTAATACTAAAGATGAAGCTGAATACTTTGGCCACATGATGTGAAAAGACGACTCATTGGAAAAGCCCCTGATGCTGGGAAAAGTAGAAGGCAGAAGAGGAAGGGGGCAACAGAGGACAAGATGGTTGGATGGCACCACAGACTCAACGGACATGAGTTTGAGCAAGCTCCAGGAGATGGTGTAGGACAGGGAAGCCAGGCATGCTAAAGTTCATGGGGTCAAAAGAGTCAGACACGACTGAGCACTGAACTGAACTGAACTGACAGGATGGCTCTAGTATGAAGGTCAGCGGGTGTAAAATTCAGCAAGAGCCAATAATTCAGCTCAAGTCCAAAGATAGGGAGAAAAACATGTGCCAGCCTGTAGGGAGTCTAACAAGAGGGTTTCCTCTTATTCATAGAAGGTCAGTCTTTTTGTTCTATTTAGCCCTTCAACTGATTGGATGAGGTCCACCCACCTTAGGGAGGGAAGTCTTTATTCAGTTCACCAATTCAAATGTTAATCCCAGGGCTGGCCCTGGTGGTCCAGTGGATAAGGACACCGCCTTGCAGTGCAAGGGGCACCGGTTCGATCCCTGGCCTGGGAAGATCCCACATGCCTTGGAGCGGCTGGACTGATGTGTCCAATTACCGAGCCGGAGCTCTGGAATGTATGCGCCCAGAGCTGGCGCTCTGTGACAACAGATGCCACCGCTATGGGAGGCCCGCAGGAGCCAAAGAACAAAAGATGGTTGAAAAATAGAGAAATGGAAGACCAATAGAAGTGGCCTGCCCGCTCCCCTCCCTCCCCAACCCGACCCCCACCCAAAATAAATAGATAAATAAATCTTTAAAAAAAAAAATGTTAATCCCATCCACAGACACCTTACCAGACACACTCAAAATAATATTTACAAAGCCCAGGCATCAGTGGCCCAGTCAAGTTGACACAAAATTAATCATCATACTCACCAAATATTTTTCAACAAATATGTATTAAGTGAATGCCTACAGTGATTACAGGCACTAAACCAATAGAACAGTGACCAATCATATTAATATATTAACATATTAAATGCAGTTCAAAGTTTCATGAAGTTTACATTCCAGAAAGCTTAACAGGATATTATCTGCATAGCTATACAAATAACTATAAAATAACAATGTAGTAAGTAGAGGGGAAAGAAAAGGGAAAACTTAAGATCTGATTTCATTTAGAAGGTTAAAAAAAAGAGCTCATTGAGCCTGCGTGCATGCTCAGTTGTTTCAGTCGTGTCCAACTCTCTATGACCCTAGGGAATGACATCTAAAAGACAAATAGAAGAGGAGGAGCTGACCAGGTAAAATGCTAGGGGTGGTAATGCCAGAAACAGGGACACTAACCTATTGCAGAAAAGTGTGGCTCCTTAGAGAAAGCAGAAGGAAGGAAACAGCAGCTGTGGGAAGAATGATCAAAGTGGCAAGTCCCTGTTGATGATGCAAAGTTTTAAACGTTCTTCTTTCCCTCCTGATGAGCTATGGCATTTCATGAAAATGCTACAGGGAGTTAGGAGCACTCACTCCACAGCACCTGTGGGTCCCACACTGAGGAATCCCCATTTAAGCTAGCTCAGTAAAGAAAGAGAAAATAAAGCTTCAGAACCAGTTTCAGAGCACCAGACAGCTACAGAGGGATCATCAGCCTGGGAAGAGGACTCTCAGTCTGTTTTCCACGTCTCCATCTGATTCATGCACAAACATCCAACTACACCTCTTCTCCTTATAACACCACCTCCTCTGCTCCAACCTACTAAGGATACATCACCTATATCAATGACTTTAAACATCTAAAAGTTAGTTTTATACAATATTTAAAACCACACTATCATAGAGTATTTCTAGGATATGATGGAAACCTTGGTCATATGAAAAAGCAGTTGCCTCCAAGAAAGGAAAACAGAAATAGGAGGGAAACAAATGTGTCACATTTTATATTTGGAATTTTACCAGTTTCCATAGAATAAACTTTATTACTAATATGGTCAATCCTGAAGCACAGACTGACTATGCTTTTAGACACAGAAAATCTACACAGTCAGCAAAACAAAACCAGGAGCTGACTGTGGCTCAGATCATGAACTCCTATTGCACAGGCACTAAACCAATAGAACAGTGACCAATCATATTAATATATTAACATATTAAATGCAGTTCAAAGTTTCATGAAGTTTACATTCCAGAAAGCTTAACAGGATATTATCTGCATAGCTATACAAATAACTATAAAATAACAATGTAGTAAGTAGAGGGGAAAGAAAAGGGAAAACTTAAGATCTGATTTCATTTAGAAGGTTAAAAAAAAGAGCTCATTGAGCCTGCGTGCATGCTCAGTTGTTTCAGTCGTGTCCAACTCTCTATGACCCTAGGGAATGACATCTAAAAGACAAATAGAAGAGGAGGAGCTGACCAGGTAAAATGCTAGGGGTGGTAATGCCAGAAACAGGGACACTAACCTATTGCAGAAAAGTGTGGCTCCTTAGAGAAAGCAGAAGGAAGGAAACAGCAGCTGTGGGAAGAATGATCAAAGTGGCAAGTCCCTGTTGATGATGCAAAGTTTTAAACGTTCTTCTTTCCCTCCTGATGAGCTATGGCATTTCATGAAAATGCTACAGGGAGTTAGGAGCACTCACTCCACAGCACCTGTGGGTCCCACACTGAGGAATCCCCATTTAAGCTAGCTCAGTAAAGAAAGAGAAAATAAAGCTTCAGAACCAGTTTCAGAGCACCAGACAGCTACAGAGGGATCATCAGCCTGGGAAGAGGACTCTCAGTCTGTTTTCCACGTCTCCATCTGATTCATGCACAAACATCCAACTACACCTCTTCTCCTTATAACACCACCTCCTCTGCTCCAACCTACTAAGGATACATCACCTATATCAATGACTTTAAACATCTAAAAGTTAGTTTTATACAATATTTAAAACCACACTATCATAGAGTATTTCTAGGATATGATGGAAACCTTGGTCATATGAAAAAGCAGTTGCCTCCAAGAAAGGAAAACAGAAATAGGAGGGAAACAAATGTGTCACATTTTTATATTTGGAATTTTACCAGTTTCCATAGAATAAACTTTATTACTAATATGGTCAATCCTGAAGCACAGACTGACTATGCTTTTAGACACAGAAAATCTACACAGTCAGCAAAAACAAAACCAGGAGCTGACTGTGGCTCAGATCATGAACTCCTATTGCAAAATTCAGACTTACATTGAAGAAAGTAGGGAAAATCACTAGGCCATTCAGGTATCACCTAAATCAAACCCCTTATGATTATACAGTGGAAGTTACAAATAGATTCAAAGGATTACATCTGATAGAGTTCCTGAAGAACTATGTTCAGTGGTTCATAACATTGTACAGGAGGCAGTGATCAAAACCATGCCCAAGAAGAAATGCCAAAAGACAAAATGGTTGTCTGAGAAGGATTAGCTGGGAAAAGAAGTAAAAAGAGAAAGGAAACATATACCAATCTGAATGCGGAATTCCAAAGAACAGCAAGGAGAGATAAGAAAGCCTTCTTAGGTGAACAATGCAAAGAAACAGAGGAAAAGAATAGAACGGAAAACCAGAGATCTCTTCAAGAAAATTAGAGATATCAAGGGAACATTTCATGCAAAGATGGGCACAATAAAGGACAGAATCAGTATGGACCTAACAGAAGCAGAAAATATTTTTAAAAGGTGACAAGAATACACAGGTGAACTACACAAAAAGATCTTAATGACTTGGATAACCATGACAGTGTGGTCACTCACCTAGGGCCAGACATCCTAGAGTGTGAAGTCAAGTGGGCCTCAGGAAGGAACACTAGGAACTAGGAACAAAGTTAGTGGAGGTGATGGAATTCCAGGTGAGTTATCTCAAACCCTAAAAGATGATATTGTTGAAGTTCTATGCACAACATCCACACCTCTTCTCCTTATAACACCCCCTCCTCTGCTCCAACCTACTAAGGATACATCACCTATATCAATGACTTTAAACATCTAAAAGTTAGTTTTATACAATATTTAAAACCACACTATCATAGAGTATTTCTAGGATATGATGGAAACCTTGGTCATATGAAAAAGCAGTTGCCTCCAAGAAAGGAAAACAGAAATAGGAGGGAAACAAATGTGTCACATTTTTATATTTGGAATTTTACCAGTTTCCATAGAATAAACTTTATTACTAATATGGTCAATCCTGAAGCACAGACTGACTATGCTTTTAGACACAGAAAATCTACACAGTCAGCAAAAACAAAACCAGGAGCTGACTGTGGCTCAGATCATGAACTCCTATTGCAAAATTCAGACTTACATTGAAGAAAGTAGGGAAAATCACTAGGCCATTCAGGTATCACCTAAATCAAACCCCTTATGATTATACAGTGGAAGTTACAAATAGATTCAAAGGATTACATCTGATAGAGTTCCTGAAGAACTATGTTCAGTGGTTCATAACATTGTACAGGAGGCAGTGATCAAAACCATGCCCAAGAAGAAATGCCAAAAGACAAAATGGTTGTCTGAGAAGGATTAGCTGGGAAAAGAAGTAAAAAGAGAAAGGAAACATATACCAATCTGAATGCGGAATTCCAAAGAACAGCAAGGAGAGATAAGAAAGCCTTCTTAGGTGAACAATGCAAAGAAACAGAGGAAAAGAATAGAACGGAAAACCAGAGATCTCTTCAAGAAAATTAGAGATATCAAGGGAACATTTCATGCAAAGATGGGCACAATAAAGGACAGAATCAGTATGGACCTAACAGAAGCAGAAAATATTTTTAAAAGGTGACAAGAATACACAGGTGAACTACACAAAAAGATCTTAATGACTTGGATAACCATGACAGTGTGGTCACTCACCTAGGGCCAGACATCCTAGAGTGTGAAGTCAAGTGGGCCTCAGGAAGGAACACTAGGAACTAGGAACAAAGTTAGTGGAGGTGATGGAATTCCAGGTGAGTTATCTCAAACCCTAAAAGATGATATTGTTGAAGTTCTGTACTCAATATTCCAGCAAATCTGGAAAACTCAGCATTGGCCACCGGACTGGAAAAGGTCAGTTTTCATTTCAATTCCTAAGAAGGGCAATGCCAAACAAAGTTCAAACTACTGCACAATTGCACTCATTTCACATGTTAGCAAGATCATGCTCAAAATTCTTCAAGTTAGGTTTCAACAGCATGTGAACCAAGAACTTCCAGATGTACAAGCTGGGATTTGGAAAAGGCAGAAAAATCAGAGAACAAATTGCGAACACCACTGGATCATAAAAAAAGCAAGAGAATTTCAGAAAAATATCTACTTCTGCTTCACTGACTATGTTAAAGCCTTTGACTGTGTGGATCACAACAAAACTGTGGGAAATTCTTCAAAAGATGGAAATACCAGACCACCTTACCTGCCTCCTAAGAAACCTGTATGCAGCTCAAGAAGCAATCCTTAGAACCGGGCATAGAACAATGGACTTGTTCAAAATTGGGAAAGGAGTACATCAAAATTGTATATTGTCACCATGCTTATTTAACTTATATGCAGAGTACATCATGCAAAATGTTAGCCTAGATGAAGTACAAGCTGAAGTCAAGACTGTCAGGAGAAATATCAGTAACCTCAGATATGCAGATGATACCACCCTTATGGCAGAAAGCAAAGAAGAAGAACTAAAGAGCCTCTTGATGAAAAAGGAGAGGGAAAAGGGTGGCCTAAAACTCAACATTCAGAAAACAAAAATTATGGCATCCAGTCCCATCACTTCATGGCAAATAGATGGGCAAACAATGGAAAGAGTGACGGACTTATTTTGGGGGGTTCCAAAATCACTATGGATGGTGACTGCAGCCATGAAATTAAAAGAAGCTTGCCCCTGGGAAGAAAAGCTATGACAAACCTAGACAGTGGATTAAAAAGCAGAGACATCACCTTTCTGACAAAAGTCTGTATAGTCAAAGCCATGGTTTTTCCAATAGTCACGTATACATATGAGATCTGGACCATAAAGAAGGTTGAGAGCCAAATAATTCATGCTTTCAAACCGTGGTGTTGAAGAAGGCTCTTGAGAGTCCCTATGACTCCAAGGAGATCAAATCAGTCAAACCCTGGAAAGCCGGAGGAAGGTTCAAGAGGGAGGGGATGTATGTACATCTATGGATGATTCATGATGATATACGGCAGAAACTAAGACAATTCTGTAAAGCAATTATCCTTCAATCAAAAACATTAACAAATTTTAAAAAAAAAAAAAAACAGTCAATCCTAAAGGAAATCAACCCTGAATTTTCACTGGAAGAACTTATGTTAAAGCTGAAGCTCCAATACCCTCCAAAGAGGGTTTCAAAGCAAGAATACTTGAAGCATTCTGGAGAATACTGGAGTGGCTTTCCTTCTCCAGTGGCTCTTCCCATCCCAGGCATCAAACCAGTATAACCCACATCTCCTACGCTGTATATAGATTCTTTACCACTGAGATACCTAGGAAGACCACAATAATGGTCTACATAAAGAAATTAAAAAACAGATATTGTCAGAAATTGGCAACGGCCACAAGCAAAACCGGTTAATTAAATCATCACTGCTGTGAAGATCTCAGGAAATGTCAGCCTTAACCTCTGACTCTACAAGTCACCATTTCCAACTCTTCTTTTGACTTATGTCAATGGGTCTTTCAAATTAGTAATATCCTTATGTTATTTACTAAGCTTTCTCATTTTCTCAATTCTTCAGTTGAATATTCTCATGACTTAGAAAAGCATAAATTTCCCAAGAAATTGCTGTATGAAGACAGCTTTCTCCCCTATGAGAAAGATTTGCTGAAGTCTTCTACTGTTAGTGTCTTTTTTATTTCTCTTTGCAGCAAGTCGTATGCTGTCTTTTTTTTCTTTTTATGAAGTTAGCTGCTGTGTTACTTGGTGCACAGACATTCATTACATTTATAACTTCATTCAGGATTGTACCTTTCAACATTATAAAGTATATTTTGTCTCATTTAATGCTTTTTCAATGAGGTTTACATTGTCTGATGTCAAAGCAGCCATTTCTTGCTGTTTATATTTTCTCACGTCTTTATTTTTAGTCTTTCTGTAACACTGTTTTCAATATGCAGCATAGTTTGCTTGTACTTTGTGAAACAACCTGAAAATAAATTTATTAATAGGTATAAGTCAATCTTCATATTTTTTGATGATGACCAA
This sequence comes from Tragulus kanchil, assembly GCA_022376925.1. NCBI lineage: Eukaryota > Metazoa > Chordata > Mammalia > Artiodactyla > Tragulidae > Tragulus > Tragulus kanchil. Next base: position 184,651,516 of record JAIOJX010000026.1, read on the forward strand.
TTTTCTTTCAATTTTGTATTATGTTACACTTAACATGCATAAAAATTAAATATAAGATTTTGAGTAAGAAAATAAAATATAAGATATATTAAAATACATAAAATTAAATGTAAGATTTTGAATAAGAAAAAATTTGAAGTCCTATAAAAACACTCAGTAACTAAATTTCAATCTCTTTTCAGCTCTCCATACAATAAGAAAGGACTTACTGCTTTGCTGACAGTCAATCCTAAAGGAAATCAACCCTGAATTTTCACTGGAAGAACTTATGTTAAAGCTGAAGCTCCAATACCCTCCAAAGAGGGTTTCAAAGCAAGAATACTTGAAGCATTCTGGAGAATACTGGAGTGGCTTTCCTTCTCCAGTGGCTCTTCCCATCCCAGGCATCAAACCAGTATAACCCACATCTCCTACGCTGTATATAGATTCTTTACCACTGAGATACCTAGGAAGACCACAATAATGGTCTACATAAAGAAATTAAAAAACAGATATTGTCAGAAATTGGCAACGGCCACAAGCAAAACCGGTTAATTAAATCATCACTGCTGTGAAGATCTCAGGAAATGTCAGCCTTAACCTCTGACTCTACAAGTCACCATTTCCAACTCTTCTTTTGACTTATGTCAATGGGTCTTTCAAATTAGTAATATCCTTATGTTATTTACTAAGCTTTCTCATTTTCTCAATTCTTCAGTTGAATATTCTCATGACTTAGAAAAGCATAAATTTCCCAAGAAATTGCTGTATGAAGACAGCTTTCTCCCCTATGAGAAAGATTTGCTGAAGTCTTCTACTGTTAGTGTCTTTTTTATTTCTCTTTGCAGCAAGTCGTATGCTGTCTTTTTTTTCTTTTTATGAAGTTAGCTGCTGTGTTACTTGGTGCACAGACATTCATTACATTTATAACTTCATTCAGGATTGTACCTTTCAACATTATAAAGTATATTTTGTCTCATTTAATGCTTTTTCAATGAGGTTTACATTGTCTGATGTCAAAGCAGCCATTTCTTGCTGTTTATATTTTCTCACGTCTTTATTTTTAGTCTTTCTGTAACACTGTTTTCAATATGCAGCATAGTTTGCTTGTACTTTGTGAAACAACCTGAAAATAAATTTATTAATAGGTATAAGTCAATCTTCATATTTTTTGATGATGACCAATTTTCTTTCAATTTTGTATTATGTTACACTTAACATGCATAAAAATTAAATATAAGATTTTGAGTAAGAAAATAAAATATAAGATATATTAAAATACATAAAATTAAATGTAAGATTTTGAATAAGAAAAAATTTGAAGTCCTATAAAAACACTCAGTAACTAAATTTCAATCTCTTTTCAGCTCTCCATACAATAAGAAAGGACTTACTGCTTTGCTGACTAACTAGACCTGCCATTATTAGTAACAATAATAATAGTCTCATAATTACAAGATTGTTGTTTAAAGAGATACCTCAATTTAGACTGGTAGATGGAAGAACAAAAGGAGGCTGGTCTAGGATGGCCAAGTCAAACCTGAACTTCACATACCACTCAAAGACACAAAGAGAAAGTCATTCTATAATAATCTTCCCAAATACATGAACACACTACTTAGAAAATAGGGCAGAATTTTTTTAACTTAGATTTTAAGATGGATTAAATGGATTTAATATATTTTAAAAACTGAAATAGGGGGCTTCCCTGGTAGCTCAGTGGTAAAGAGTTCACCTACCAATGCAGGAGACATGGGTTCAATCCCTGATCTGGGAAGATCCCACATGCTGTGGAGCAGCTAGGCCCATGGGCCACAACTATGGAGCCTGTGCTCTTGAGCCTTGGAGCCACAACTATTGAGCCCATGTGTTGCAACTATAAAGCCCATATGCCACAACTATTGAAGCCTGTGTGCCACAACTATTGAAGCCTCTGTGCCCTAAAGCCAGAATTCCACAACAAGAGAAGTCACCGCAACCAGCCTGCTCACCTCAACTAGAGAGTACCTTTCACTCTCTGCAAATAGAGAAGAGCCTGCATTACATTTATAACTTCATTGTGATTAACATTTAAAGTATATTTGTCTCATTTATGCTTTTCAATGAGGTTTACATTGTCTGATGTCAAAGCAGCCATTTCTTGCTGTTTATATTTTCTCACGTCTTTATTTTTAGTCTTTCTGTAACACTGTTTTCAATATGCAGCATAGTTTGCTTGTACTTTGTGAAACAACCTGAAAATAAATTTATTAATAGGTATAAGTCAATCTTCATATTTTTTGATGATGACCAATTTTCTTTCAATTTTGTATTATGTTACACTTAACATGCATAAAAATTAAATATAAGATTTTGAGTAAGAAAATAAAATATAAGATATATTAAAATACATAAAATTAAATGTAAGATTTTGAATAAGAAAAAATTTGAAGTCCTATAAAAACACTCAGTAACTAAATTTCAATCTCTTTTCAGCTCTCCATACAATAAGAAAGGACTTACTGCTTTGCTGACTAACTAGACCTGCCATTATTAGTAACAATAATAATAGTCTCATAATTACAAGATTGTTGTTTAAAGAGATACCTCAATTTAGACTGGTAGATGGAAGAACAAAAGGAGGCTGGTCTAGGATGGCCAAGTCAAACCTGAACTTCACATACCACTCAAAGACACAAAGAGAAAGTCATTCTATAATAATCTTCCCAAATACATGAACACACTACTTAGAAAATAGGGCAGAATTTTTTTAACTTAGATTTTAAGATGGATTAAATGGATTTAATATATTTTAAAAACTGAAATAGGGGGCTTCCCTGGTAGCTCAGTGGTAAAGAGTTCACCTACCAATGCAGGAGACATGGGTTCAATCCCTGATCTGGGAAGATCCCACATGCTGTGGAGCAGCTAGGCCCATGGGCCACAACTATGGAGCCTGTGCTCTTGAGCCTTGGAGCCACAACTATTGAGCCCATGTGTTGCAACTATAAAGCCCATATGCCACAACTATTGAAGCCTGTGTGCCACAACTATTGAAGCCTCTGTGCCCTAAAGCCAGAATTCCACAACAAGAGAAGTCACCGCAACCAGCCTGCTCACCTCAACTAGAGAGTACCTTTCACTCTCTGCAAATAGAGAAGAGCCTGCAGCAGCAGTGAAAATCCAGAGTAGCCAAAAATAAATAAATAAATACATTTTGTAAAAAATGAAATGGGATACTACTACAGCATACTATACATAGCAAGGCAAAGTAGTGTATTACGAAATTTTGTTTCAATTACATAGACGCATTAGTTTGCTAAAGCTGCCGTGACAAAGTACCACACTTGGTGGCTAAAACTATGGAAATTCATTTTCTCACAATTCTAGAGGCTAAAAGTCCAAGATCGAGTCTTCTGTCAGCAGGGCTATTTACAATCTGAGGCTTCTCTCACTGACTTATAGATGCCTATCTTCTCCCATTGTGTCCCGATCTCCTCTTTCATAACACCAGTCATATCGAATTAGGGTCCACCCTAAAGACCTGATTTAACTTAATTATCTCTGTAAGACCTTATCTCCAAACGCGCTTAAATTCAGAGAAACTGGGGGCTAGAACTTCAACATATAATTTTGGAGAGGACACAATTCAGCCCACAACAATATATTTATACATATATTTTGTACATACATATATGGTGAGTTACAATCAAAAAAGTTTGAAAATAGAGGACTCTGAACAAATGCTTTAAATGTATTTTAATATATTACAAGCTTTAGGGGCCCAACTCTAATGTTATCATGGAATCTTAGGCCTCCTTCAGTCTCAAGATCTTAATGAAAGAGTCTAAAATTGAACTACTGTGAGATACTCATAATGTAATCATGATGTAACTCACAGCATCATGTTCCTATAAACATGCAAGTTCTTTTTCTAATGCTCTTACTCAAGCATTACCTGATTATTAAAAATATAGTATTAGTTTGTTAGGTCTAGGGTTTGTTTATTAGCATAGAAGCTCTAATAATTACATTTCCAAGTTTCTAGAGATTATCAATTACTATACTGACTTCCCGAACTACATGATAAAACACAGAACCTTAAAGGCATAGTGTCATAGTGTCTCTCCCTGTCTTTAATTTCAAAGGCCTCAAGTATCTGAAACCAGTTTAGTTGATGTTTAACTTAGATATATCTTAGGGCCTGAGGAAAAATGTTGATGCTTTAAATTCTCTAAATTCATTTAAGGCCACAATCATCTTTTGTTTTAAAATGTACTATACTACACACACCAAGTTAAAGACAGGTGCAAAATAATATAAGTCACAAAATACTTTAAATAGCACTTTAAGAATATAAAAATCTCACTTTATATTTAGGTCCCATGTCTAAGAAAATGTCTTAATAATTTAGGCTAGCAACAATCCCAAAGTAGTCCTGCTGAATTGTAATATGTCTGCTGATCAATTCTGGGTCCACACACTGTCAATGTGCTTGTTGAGTTGGCTCAGTAACATCAAATCAATAATGATGCAAGAAATAGGCCAAACCAGGCCACCTGGAGTCTGTAACAGTATTTGATCATGTCGGTTTTGAAAACCATTGGAAAATAGTCCAAATATTGGTCTTGTCTGAGTCACTGATTCCTTCTAAGTCAAATAGATTAAAGGTTGGTTTCACACCACTGGAATCTTTAAATCTTTTATCTTTGCATTTCACCGCTCTCACACCAAAATGTTTTAACTCCCCAGGGCATACCTCCACCTTTCTCTCACACACTTCCAAGCCTTTACACACTTTGAGCAGAGTACTGAGAACCATAAAGCTTTTCTTGTTCTTTTTCACAAAGATATTCTTTAATCTCTGCCTGGCATTCTGTGACAATCTATGAAAGATGGCAAAGGTCATATGGTGTCAGTCAAGTGCACTTACAGGAATCTGAGAGTAACATGTAAATCTGTCTCAACCAGAACTAAATATAGTTTTGCTTTTTTACTATAAAACTCATAAATTCAATAGGTCACACAATCATGTTTGATTTGTTAAATCAAAAATTCAAGACAGAAAGGGGTAAAAAGTATACTAAAAATAAGCAGTTTCTAATCTTTCCAGCTATGAATTCAGACTCTATATAAAAACATTATGATAATATAAAGTAATTATCATAGTAATAAAAAACCTGTTTTATAATGTTTAATTCAAGACAAATTAATAGGTAGTCTTTAATGTCTGAGTGAATAGGTAAAACAGAAATCATATTACAATGGAAATGTAAGCACATTCAAAGCAGGCACTTCATTCATTTGCTATATGCCCTGCACCCAGAATATTACCTAGCATATAGAGGATTCTGAATAAATATTTGTTAAAATGTGAAAGAAATAAATGAAATTATCATTCTATTTTATAAAAACAATAAATGAAGCCAGTTAAGAAAACCTCACTCAAAATTTAACAACTGCTAATGAAAACAACTGGGTCTTGGTCCACTTCTTCTAGACAAAGCCTTAGAGGATCCACTCTACTATTTTGTATTTTCCATACTTGCCCCAAGGTTTTAAGGATATCAGAACACAAAACAAAAAATGTCAAAGCGATTAGTCTCTTCAACATTTTCTTTACTCCACACACTGTCAATGTGCTTGTTGAGTTGGCTCAGACATCAAATCAATAATGATGCAAGAAATAGGCCAAACCAGGCCACCTGGAGTCTGTAACAGTATTTGATCATGTCGGTTTTGAAAACCATTGGAAAATAGTCCAAATATTGGTCTTGTCTGAGTCACTGATTCCTTCTAAGTCAAATAGATTAAAGGTTGGTTTCACACCACTGGAATCTTTAAATCTTTTATCTTTGCATTTCACCGCTCTCACACCAAAATGTTTTAACTCCCCAGGGCATACCTCCACCTTTCTCTCACACACTTCCAAGCCTTTACACACTTTGAGCAGAGTACTGAGAACCATAAAGCTTTTCTTGTTCTTTTTCACAAAGATATTCTTTAATCTCTGCCTGGCATTCTGTGACAATCTATGAAAGATGGCAAAGGTCATATGGTGTCAGTCAAGTGCACTTACAGGAATCTGAGAGTAACATGTAAATCTGTCTCAACCAGAACTAAATATAGTTTTGCTTTTTTACTATAAAACTCATAAATTCAATAGGTCACACAATCATGTTTGATTTGTTAAATCAAAAATTCAAGACAGAAAGGGGTAAAAAGTATACTAAAAATAAGCAGTTTCTAATCTTTCCAGCTATGAATTCAGACTCTATATAAAAACATTATGATAATATAAAGTAATTATCATAGTAATAAAAAACCTGTTTTATAATGTTTAATTCAAGACAAATTAATAGGTAGTCTTTAATGTCTGAGTGAATAGGTAAAACAGAAATCATATTACAATGGAAATGTAAGCACATTCAAAGCAGGCACTTCATTCATTTGCTATATGCCCTGCACCCAGAATATTACCTAGCATATAGAGGATTCTGAATAAATATTTGTTAAAATGTGAAAGAAATAAATGAAATTATCATTCTATTTTATAAAAACAATAAATGAAGCCAGTTAAGAAAACCTCACTCAAAATTTAACAACTGCTAATGAAAACAACTGGGTCTTGGTCCACTTCTTCTAGACAAAGCCTTAGAGGATCCACTCTACTATTTTGTATTTTCCATACTTGCCCCAAGGTTTTAAGGATATCAGAACACAAAACAAAAAATGTCAAAGCGATTAGTCTCTTCAACATTTTCTTTACTCCACATCAGTCAGTCATGCCCTACTCTTTGCAACCCCATGGACTGTAGCCCAGCAGGCTCCTCTGTCCACGGGATTCTCCAGGCAAGAACACCGGAGTGGGTTGCCAGTCTCTCCTCCAGGGGATTTTCTTGAACCAGGGATCCAACCCAGGTCTCCTGCATAGCTGGAAGATTCATTACTGTCTGAGCCACCAGGGAAAGCCATACTCCACATCACCAGTTTTCAAAATGAATTCATCTGTCTACCCATTAGAGCACAACATTTTTTAGTTTTGTGCTATCCTGTGCTAGCAAGGCAACAGACAAATATGAAGGCATATGGCTGAACATCTTCATCATATAACTTTCACATCAGTGAGATTCCATGTTAAACACCAATTTCTCATACTGCTGAGGCAACTGCAGAGAACTATGTGTATTTGTGTGATCATTTGCTGTCGTGTCTGATTCTGTCTCTCTCCTATGGACTGTAGCCTGCCAGGCTCCTCTGTCCATGGGATTTTCCAGGCAAGAATACTGGAATGGGTTGCCATTTCTTCCGCTATAGAGAATTGTCCAGACCCAGGGATTGAACCCGTCTCCTGTGTCTCCCGCACTGGCAGGATACTTTATCACTGAGCCACCTGTGAAGCCTATATAAGGTGGAAAATTTCTGAATGATTCCTTCTGGTATAGTTTACATTGAAGAAAAAGAGGTTTCCGGTAACTTTCCTTCATAGTCATCAGCCTCGTTTCCTTCTTTCCCTACAACATATTCTACTAGGTCCTGACGTCAAGACAAACACCTACAAAAACACATGCCCAAAAGCTCATTTCTCATATTTAAAAGTTAATAAGCAAACCAAAACTGCCTTAGATAAATCACCGTCACTATCTTAGACTGGATCTAACCACCTAAAATGTTGAAGAGTGGTATCTTTGAGAGATTTACTTATAAGTCACATTACAATTTTATCTTAAAGAAATAGAAACCATATAAACACAATTTTATTATAATAGAGGCATCAACTTGTGTTTTCTACCACTGCACAAAGAAATAAAGCAAACTAATAATATGAGAAATTTTTTAAAAGTGTGATTATTTTTGAATGTAGAATTTTAACTTTGAAGAGTGCTTTGTGAAACGTTATTTTAATGTTTATTATTGAAAATTCCTGAGAAAAAGTTTGAAATACAACTGACCTAAATCAGATGCTATTCTTGAGAATTACAAACATTAAATGTTAAATTTGATGACATATAAATCAGACAAAGATAAGCATCTCATAAGCAATTTGGGCTGTGAACAGAAAGATGCTGAATCTCATAAGCGTGAAGCAGAAATGCTTCTCAAAGTGGTATGATGAAACATCGAAACCTATACTGTCATGTGTGGAAAAGATAGCTATTGTCATTGTGCTAGGGGAATAGGAGTACCTACAACCACTTGGGGCGATGGTCTGGAGGGATGGGAGGGGGGGAACTGGGTGGGGGGAGGGTTCAGGGATATGCATATGAATGATCTGGGAACATACATGTTGCTGAACAACAAAACTCTGTAAAATCTTTAAAATAAAGGAAAAAAATAAAAAGTGCTATGATGAAATCCTACCTGTAGTGACGCATACTTGAATATACAAACAGTAAGAACCAGACATGAATTACTACCAATGAAGAAAGGTTCTATTTCTCTAATTGTTTTTTTAATTCTTTCTTTATTTACCGGCTGAGTTGCATAGCTTACAGGTTTTAGTTTCCTGACCAGGGATTGAACCTGGGTTCTCAGCAGTGAAAGGGCAGAGTCCTAACCACTGGACTGACAGAGAATTCCCTTAACTTCTTTATTTTTAAATTCAGATCACATCTACAGTTAGCCTCAATTTGAACAAAGATTAAGCACCTCTCAAAAACTACCCAGCAAATAGATAAAATTTCATGGCATGGCCAGGCTTATACCAAATTCCACCTTTTCTGACTGTATACCATTACTACAATGGCATGGCAGCTTCCAAAACTGCCTAATAAATAGTATAAGAAAAAAAGAGTTGTATATTTGAGAGATTTACTTATAAGTCACATTACAATTTTATCTTAAAGAAATAGAAACCATATAAACACAATTTTATTATAATAGAGGCATCAACTTGTGTTTTCTACCACTGCACAAAGAAATAAAGCAAACTAATAATATGAGAAATTTTTTAAAAGTGTGATTATTTTTGAATGTAGAATTTTAACTTTGAAGAGTGCTTTGTGAAACGTTATTTTAATGTTTATTATTGAAAATTCCTGAGAAAAAGTTTGAAATACAACTGACCTAAATCAGATGCTATTCTTGAGAATTACAAACATTAAATGTTAAATTTGATGACATATAAATCAGACAAAGATAAGCATCTCATAAGCAATTTGGGCTGTGAACAGAAAGATGCTGAATCTCATAAGCGTGAAGCAGAAATGCTTCTCAAAGTGGTATGATGAAACATCGAAACCTATACTGTCATGTGTGGAAAAGATAGCTATTGTCATTGTGCTAGGGGAATAGGAGTACCTACAACCACTTGGGGCGATGGTCTGGAGGGATGGGAGGGGGGGAACTGGGTGGAGGGAGGGTTCAGGGATATGCATAAGAATGATCTGGGAACATACATGTTGCTGAACAACAAAACTCTGTAAAATCTTTAAAATAAAGGAAAAAAAAAAGTGCTATGATGAAATCCTACCTGTAGTGACGCATACTTGAATATACAAACAGTAAGAACCAGACATGAATTACTACCAATGAAGAAAGGTTCTATTTCTCTAATTGTTTTTTTAATTCTTTCTTTATTTACCGGCTGAGTTGCATAGCTTACAGGTTTTAGTTTCCTGACCAGGGATTGAACCTGGGTTCTCAGCAGTGAAAGGGCAGAGTCCTAACCACTGGACTGACAGAGAATTCCCTTAACTTCTTTATTTTTAAATTCAGATCACATCTACAGTTAGCCTCAATTTGAACAAAGATTAAGCACCTCTCAAAAACTACCCAGCAAATAGATAAAATTTCATGGCATGGCCAGGCTTATACCAAATTCCACCTTTTCTGACTGTATACCGTTACACAATACAATAGAATGGTATATGGAGTCCACTGGACTTTAGATTTCAATGTGAGTTTACTTTCAAGAAATTACACTAAAAAGGACAGATGTCTTAGAATAATGTTCAAACTACCACTTTAGGAGCTACCTGCTTTAGAAGTTCAGTTCTGTTTGTAAGACAAAAAAAAAATTTAAACATGGCTCATTCATTAAATACCTATTTAATGTACACTAAGCAAAATTCTTTACTAAGGATTACAACCCACTGTTCTTGGGTTTCCCTAGGGGCTTACCTGGAAAAGAATCCGCCTGCAATGTGGGAGACCTTGATTCAGTCTCTGGGTTGGGAGAGGACATGGCAACCCACTCCAGTATTCTTGCCTGAGAAATCCCATGGACAGAGGAGCCTGGCGGGCTGCAGTCCACAGGACTGCAGAGTCGGACATGACTGAGCGACTATGCACAACACACATGGCGATCAAATTCAAATAAAAAAATACAATGTAGTGAATACTGAATGACATGCTACAGAAGACTACATAAAAACAAAAATATTAAGTAATGATAACAAGGATAAATTAGGAGAGTCTTCCCTGATAAGTATTAAATCAACTACTAACATTTTAATTGTAGGAATTACACACAGACAAAAGGTATTAAGAGATTCAGCAAATATACTTTATATGGAAAACTAAATTAGGGAACTGATGAGATAAATTTGGAGAAGATACTAAACATAACAGATTGATTTTACATTCAACATAATAGGTAACACTTTAGAGGGGGGCTTCCCAGCTTAGCACAGTGGTAAAGAATCTGCCTGCCAATACAGGAGACACAAGAGATGCAAGTTCAATCCCTGGGTTAGGAAGATCCCCTAGAGAAGGAAATAATGACCCACTTCAGTATTCTTGCCTGGAGAATCCCATGGACAGAGGAGCCTGGCGGGCTGCAGTCCACAGGACTGCAGAGTCGGACATGACTGAGCGACTATGCACAACACACATGGCGATCAAATTCAAATAAAAAAATACAATGTAGTGAATACTGAATGACATGCTACAGAAGACTACATAAAACAAAAATATTAAGTAATGATAACAAGGATAAATTAGGAGAGTCTTCCCTGATAAGTATTAAATCAACTACTAACATTTTAATTGTAGGAATTACACACAGACAAAAGGTATTAAGAGATTCAGCAAATATACTTTATATGGAAAACTAAATTAGGGAACTGATGAGATAAATTTGGAGAAGATACTAAACATAACAGATTGATTTTACATTCAACATAATAGGTAACACTTTAGAGGGGGGCTTCCCAGCTTAGCACAGTGGTAAAGAATCTGCCTGCCAATACAGGAGACACAAGAGATGCAAGTTCAATCCCTGGGTTAGGAAGATCCCCTAGAGAAGGAAATAATGACCCACTTCAGTATTCTTGCCTGGAAAATTCCATGGACAGAGAAGCCTGGCGAGCTACCATCCATGGTTTGCAAAGAGTCAGACATGACTGGATACACATTCACATAATAGGGGATAATATCATACTACAAATAAATACTTGGGTAACAGAAGCAGAACATGAAGAAAATGCTACTTGATGAAGATATTTCTTTCTTATCTACATGAAGGACAGACTGTAATATTATAAATAAAGCGAGAAAAACGGTCTCAGTTACCCAAAGGTAAGGTGATGAAGGTTTATGTGGCAGAGGTGAAGAAGGCTTATTATAGCCAGGTGACAGGCTGGGGTGTCATAAGGGGAAAATCTACTAATGCTTCTTTGCAACCAAAGTTACCACAAAAACCAACAAACATTCTTGGGCTACTGGAAAACTTCAAGGCCCAGAGGTCTTCATAATAGGATCCATTGAGAATATCCTAGAGCTGTAGTTTCAATGGTTCATATGAAAGTATTCTGTTACTTTCATAAGGACCACACAACTGTCTTGGGGCTAAAGAAGAAGAGTAAAACTTACTCCATTATTCACCTCAAAGTTGGCCACCTGGATTTCAAATCCAAATTGATATGATGCAATAAAATTCAATTACAATTTCAAAAAACGTGTTAACACATTAAAGCCACCCATACCTTAAAGCCTTTGGTGGAAGATCTCTGTGATACTATTATTAAGTAGAAATTAACCCTTATTCATGAAGAGCACTGAAAAGATCTCAAGATCATAAATTCTTGATGTAAACAGTAATGGCGTAATGACTCTTGCTCAGGGACTGCCTATTCCATCCACCCACTCAAACACACACTCTCCCCAGCGACATGAGGAAATTCAAACAGCAAACAGGTTATATCACTCATGTGATTCTTGTTAAGAGACTACCCAGTATTTGATCATTAATTACAGAGGCAGGTACACATGATAGTAATAAATGGTTTTGTCACATCAAATTTTCCCCCTTTTCCCCACCTTAAATGGACCCCAACTTGCAGAATAATAAAAGGAAGAAAATACGTCTTCCCTGATAGTCCAGTGGGTAAAGAGTCTGCCTTGCAGTGCAAGGGGCACCTGTTCGATCCCTGGCCCAGGAAGATCCCACGTGCCACGGAATGGCTGGACCGGTGTGTCTAATTACGAGTCAGTGCTCTGCAGCGCATGTGCCCAGAGCCGGTGCTCTATACTACAAATAAATACTTGGGTAACAGAAGCAGAACATGAAGAAAATGCTACTTGATGAAGATATTTCTTTCTTATCTACATGAAGGACAGACTGTAATATATAAATAAAGCGAGAAAACGGTCTCAGTTACCCAAAGGTAAGGTGATGAAGGTTTATGTGGCAGAGGTGAAGAAGGCTTATTATAGCCAGGTGACAGGCTGGGGTGTCATAAGGGGAAAATCTACTAATGCTTCTTTGCAACCAAAGTTACCACAAAAACCAACAAACATTCTTGGGCTACTGGAAAACTTCAAGGCCCAGAGGTCTTCATAATAGGATCCATTGAGAATATCCTAGAGCTGTAGTTTCAATGGTTCATATGAAAGTATTCTGTTACTTTCATAAGGACCACACAACTGTCTTGGGGCTAAAGAAGAAGAGTAAAACTTACTCCATTATTCACCTCAAAGTTGGCCACCTGGATTTCAAATCCAAATTGATATGATGCAATAAAATTCAATTACAATTTCAAAAAACGTGTTAACACATTAAAGCCACCCATACCTTAAAGCCTTTGGTGGAAGATCTCTGTGATACTATTATTAAGTAGAAATTAACCCTTATTCATGAAGAGCACTGAAAAGATCTCAAGATCATAAATTCTTGATGTAAACAGTAATGGCGTAATGACTCTTGCTCAGGGACTGCCTATTCCATCCACCCACTCGAAACACACACTCTCCCCAGCGACATGAGGAAATTCAAACAGCAAACAGGTTATATCACTCATGTGATTCTTGTTAAGAGACTACCCAGTATTTGATCATTAATTACAGAGGCAGGTACACATGATAGTAATAAATGGTTTTGTCACATCAAATTTTCCCCCTTTTCCCCACCTTAAATGGACCCCAACTTGCAGAATAATAAAAGGAAGAAAATACGTCTTCCCTGGTGGTCCAGTGGGTAAAGAGTCCGCCTTGCAGTGCAAGGGGCACTGGTTCAATCTCTGGCCCGGGAAGATCCCACGTGCCACGGAATGGCTGGACCGGTGTGTCCAATTAAGAGCCAGCGCTCTGGAGCGCATGTGCCCAGAGCCAGTGCTCTGCAGCAAGAGAGGCCACTGCAATGGGAGGCCCACACAGGCCAAAGAACAAAGATAGGCAAAAATAAATAAATAAATAACCAATAGGGCTTCCCTGGTGGTCGAGTAGGTAAGGACACCGCCTTGCAGTGCAAGGGGCGCCAGATCGATCCCTGGCCTGGGAAGATTCCACGTGCTGCAAAGGAGCTGGACCGATGTGTCCAACTACCCAACCAGAGCTCTGGAGAGCGTGTGCCCAGAGCTGGTGCTCTGCGACGAGAGAGGCCACTGCGATGGGAGGCCCACACAGGCCAAAGAACAAAGATGGAAATAAAGGAAAGACCAACAGAAGGGGCCAGAAAAAAGAAAAAAAAAAAAATAAAGGAGGTCAAAATTAAAAAAAAAAAAGGTTGAGTGCCTTAAAAAAAAAGAGAAAATAATAAGCTAGCAATTAAAATAATTAAGAAAAAATGAGTAGAAAATATTTAAAACTTCATAATGCTTTATGATCAGAAATACTAAATAATCACAGATAAGTGAAAACTGCCTGTCATCAAAAACATTAAAAAGAACTCACAGGAGCTGTAATTTATTAAAATAAAGAATCACACACCTTCATATCATTAATAATGATTAACAAATTATCAGGCAGCACAATGGGGGAGGGAGTGCTGAGGCCAGTTCTTGATGGAATACAGTGTCTAGTAAAGAGAGACCCCAAATGAACCAACAGGCCTCCACACTGACGGATGGCGTTGTCCATGGACTAAATTCAAAGGAAATGTCAAAAAGCACACCCTTACACAAAGGGAACCATACACAGACAAAGCTGACTATAAAATAAGGGTGACTCCTAAGTATCTAGTGTGCCAATTTATACATTCCGAAGTGTTTTTTATTTGAGAGAAACCCTGGCTTTTTACCGGTGAAGAAAAAGTAAACAGATCTGAAAAAGGGTCTCTTGCACTGAATCGCCCTTTTAAGAAAAAAAAGAGAAGTCTCACAAAATTAATTTCCAGAAGGCCTGATTTAAAAACAAAAAAGGGACAGACAGGGCTTTTCCCACAGTCTAAGGACGGGATTCTGCACCAGGCCACGCAGTGCCCGAGGCTGCAGCCACCCACCAGGCATGCCCAGCCTCCTAACCGCGTCCCCCCAGAAACCAAGAGGCCTCGACTTTCAGGTTGTTCACGTGACCCGGCACTCTCGGAACACGTTTCCGTCCAGGCTGGACCAGTAGGGCCACCTCGCTCCAAAGCAGCCTCCAAGGATCGGCACCCGGGGTGGATCTCGTCCGTGGGAGGCAGGCACCCCGAGGCCGGGCGGGCAGCCCAACCTGCTACCTTCTCAGCCACCACCCACGCCCTTCGTGGCTGCTCCTTTCTCTGCCTCGGCTCTCACTGTTGGAGGAGCCGAGAAGTATTCAAACAAGTTACACCTTCTCGGTTCCCCAAACAAGATGCCGAGGCGCCGAGCCAACGCGCCGTCCTCCCATCGCGCTCCCGGGTACCCGCAGCCGCCGGCGGCCCCTCCGTTCCGCCAGCGCCGAGGCTCCGGGGGCGCCACGGAGGCCCTCGCCGTCCCCACGGTCGGCCAGCCCGGCTGCGTCCCGGGGCCGCCGGCGGAGGGGCGAGGCGGCGTCCGCGGAGCCGCCGGAGGCCGGCCCGAGACCGCGACTGAGACCGCGGCGGGCCGGCGGGCTTACCTTGTTGAGATGGGGGTGCCGGGTCACGGCGTAACCGCGCTGGACGGTGTGGCGGCGGCGGGGGGCTTGGGGCTCCATGGCGGGGGGCGAGCCGGCGCGGCGGGTTCCGGGCGGCGGATGCTGCCGCGACGCGGGAGCTGACGGCGGCGGCGGCGGCGGCGGCTGCAGCGCGGGGAGAGGGCCGGCGGCCGGGGGCGGGCGTGGGTGGCGAGAGGGGGTGGACGCGGCGGGAGGAGCCGGCGAGGAGCTGGTGTCCCCAGCCGGGCAGCCTGCGAGAAGCGCTGAGTCATGGCAGGAGATCAGGCGAGCGGCGAGCGAGGAGGAGGAGGAGGAACGCGAGGCCGGGGTGGCGCCGCTCTCTTCCACGCCCAGGGTCCCCCCTCGCCATCGATTTACAGTCGCAACCGTCCCAGCTCATCGCTGCGTGTGGGACGTGCTTCGCTGTCGTGCACGCCGTGCTCTCCTCGCTCCAGGACCCTACCCCCCGCCCGGCCCGGGAGGAGGATCACCCTGGGCCAGGTGGCCCGCAGCTGCATCCGCAGGGAGGTTGAGAGAGGATGGGAAAACAGAGAGCCCTGGGCGGAGGACGGCTGCCCAGGCACAGAGGGGGCCGGGGGCTCTTTGCAAAAGACCTCAACTGACCTAAGAAAACCAGACTTCATTTCTCCCTATCAGACGCTTCCAAACGCTCTATTCACAATTCTGGATGCCTGCCAGGGCCGGGGGTGCTGGAGGAAGCCAACCTTGACCCAGAAAGTCGAGGCCCGGGTAGAACTGGGAGAGAGGCCAGAGAGGAGAGTGCAGGCCTCCGGAGTCTTTCTTGGTCCTCCCTGGGGATTTTATTTTAATACCATTAAAATAAAAGCCAAGGTGCACATGTTAAAGCCCAACGAACAGCCCCATTTATCTTGCCCGTGTTGTTCCTAAAAGTTCTGGAGACCAGGATGTTGAAGCACCTCTCTTTGAATAACGATGAGTAACTCTTTAAGGGGGCAGTGTCTTCTTTGGTAAACAGAAAAGATTAGAATAAAAGATCTCCCAGCACTGGAATTCTATTGATACGTATACTGGAAGTTTCAAGGAATGTTGGAGCTGTCAGCTCACCGGCAAAAGGAGTGTCTGACCCAACACACACTGACGGCTTTCTGTGCCCCAGTTTCCTTTTCAGTTAGTAGGATGGCTAGTTTCTGCCCTGTTTCTACCTAATGATTTCATTAAAAGTTGTGTTTGGAATTCAGCATTTGCTTTTATGTCTCGCTCCAGTATTCTTGCCTGAAGAATCCCATGGACAGAGGAGCCTGGTGGGCTACAGTGCATAGGGTTTCAGAGTGGGTCAGGACTGAAGTGACTTTAGCCCAGCATAGCAGCGCTTTTGATTTTATATATCCATAAACTAGATAGTCAACAAAAGTGTTTTCTTTCTCATTATGTTACTTTTTCTTATCAGAAAGATTTGTTACAGTATTGTTTTTTGGCCACATGTATATGCACAGTTTCTTAATCCTTGTCTTTAAATGATATAGAATCAGTTGCTTTAATAGAGTGTTTTATTTGTGTCACAGAATTCTTTTGATTCCTTGCATTTTGGCAACACTTTTCACTGGGAGTCCTATAATCCATACATAATTAACCCAGCAACATCTGAGAAGACGGTATACTTTACAGAACTCACTCTCTTGAATTAACTGAGGCACATTACAATTAGCATATTTCATGGGACATGAATAACAGGCCTGGAAACAAAACACAGAACGCTGGAAAAAAAAAAAAGCGGCGAGAACAACAAAACCTTACTATAATACAGCTCTTCAGATATAAATTTAGACACATTATCTGTCTAGTCCTAGTTCTGTTATATAATATTTAGACCGAAAAATTGATATAAATATACAGTAGCCCTGAAAGTGTGTGGACTTGTTCCCAAGCCATCATTACAGACAGATTATAAGCTCCTGCCACTGTAAATAAAGTTCACACATCTCTCCCATTAGGTTTATTTCCTTCATGAAAAGAGCTCCAACCATCTAAGGATGAGGCCTAGCTGGGGAAGCCATTTTGTATATCCATGTGCAGTTCCAAGAGTACTGGAAAGAACCTATTTTAAAAAAAATTAGAATAAAAGATCTCCCAGCACTGGAATTCTATTGATACGTATACTGGAAGTTTCAAGGAATGTTGGAGCTGTCAGCTCACCGGCAAAAGGAGTGTCTGACCCAACACACACTGACGGCTTTCTGTGCCCCAGTTTCCTTTTCAGTTAGTAGGATGGCTAGTTTCTGCCCTGTTTCTACCTAATGATTTCATTAAAAGTTGTGTTTGGAATTCAGCATTTGCTTTTATGTCTCGCTCCAGTATTCTTGCCTGAAGAATCCCATGGACAGAGGAGCCTGGTGGGCTACAGTGCATAGGGTTTCAGAGTGGGTCAGGACTGAAGTGACTTTAGCCCAGCATAGCAGCGCTTTTGATTTTATATATCCATAAACTAGATAGTCAACAAAAGTGTTTTCTTTCTCATTATGTTACTTTTTCTTATCAGAAAGATTTGTTACAGTATTGTTTTTTGGCCACATGTATATGCACAGTTTCTTAATCCTTGTCTTTAAATGATATAGAATCAGTTGCTTTAATAGAGTGTTTTATTTGTGTCACAGAATTCTTTTGATTCCTTGCATTTTGGCAACACTTTTCACTGGGAGTCCTATAATCCATACATAATTAACCCAGCAACATCTGAGAAGACGGTATACTTTACAGAACTCACTCTCTTGAATTAACTGAGGCACATTACAATTAGCATATTTCATGGGACATGAATAACAGGCCTGGAAACAAAACACAGAACGCTGGAAAAAAAAAAAAAGCGGCGAGAACAACAAAACCTTACTATAATACAGCTCTTCAGATATAAATTTAGACACATTATCTGTCTAGTCCTAGTTCTGTTATATAATATTTAGACCGAAAAATTGATATAAATATACAGTAGCCCTGAAAGTGTGTGGACTTGTTCCCAAGCCATCATTACAGACAGATTATAAGCTCCTGCCACTGTAAATAAAGTTCACACATCTCTCCCATTAGGTTTATTTCCTTCATGAAAAGAGCTCCAACCATCTAAGGATGAGGCCTAGCTGGGGAAGCCATTTTGTATATCCATGTGCAGTTCCAAGAGTACTGGAAAGAACCTATTTTTACACATAAATGTCAGTGAGAACATCAACTTTTTCAATCCTTTTTAAAGATCTATAAAGTTAGGTTTTACTGAAAAAACAAATATAAAAAAACAAACACATTAGAAAATAACTTTTGCTAGAATTTTCCTTGTGAGCAACTATAGTCGCGACACACAGTTGATCAAAGAATGTGTTGATTCACAAACAAGGGACTAGAATCTTAGTTTCTGATACGTAGTGAGAATACTATGTCAAAATCATATTTTTTTTGTCCTTAATGCACAATGAACTCTAATCATATTTAAGTATGATTGTAGCATTCCTACCTAATGTCAGAAAATTCAGGAAATACCTAACAGCACATACAACATTTCAAACATAGTTTTCATGAGAAAAAAGATAATCTAATAGAAAAAAATGTAGCTGAAAAATGGTTTTTGATATTAAGTAAATGATTTTATATTTCTTCACACAAAAACACATTACTGCTGTTGTGAGGTGTACTCAGTGAAGCACCCAACTCTGCTCACGGTAGATGGAAAAGAGGTTTATTGGGCTGGCACCAGTGACCACCCACAAGAAGCTAGGTTTCCTGTGAGAGCCCTAACTGGAAGTAAAGGGCGGTTTTTAAAGGCTGGTCAAATCAATGGGGCAAGACCCTCCCCTTTGATTGAAATTGGCCACACATGCTCATTCCCTCTTACAATCAACAGAATAGTCTAGGGGCTTCTTCGTAAATTGCAGTCAGTTACAATCCATAAAGTTAACAGACAACAATCAATGCTAACAGATGAATCACTAACTAGTAACCATCAGTAAACCATTATGCATTCCCTTTTACACTGCTATGTAAAATAAGTTCCTTTTTGTAGTTGAATATCGTAACAAGCCTGGCTATTGGTTTGTTTCTGTATGAAGGAAAAACTTGACCTTTTAGGGTTCCAATTTTGAGAGTTCCAGCATTCAGTATATTAGAGAGAAGGTCTGCCATTGTGGCCAACCCTAAAAGATCAGAATCAAAAATAGACAGCTGGGGAGCTTACCTAGTGGTCCAGAGGCTAAGACTTCCCATAATCGTGGGGACCAGGTTCGATCCCTGGTCAGGAAACTAGATCCCACACGTCACAACTAAGAGTTCACGTGCTGCAACAGAGATTGAAGATCCCATGTGTTGCAACTAAGGCACGGCACAGCCAAATAAATAAATATTTGCTTAAAAGCAAGCAGCTGAATCAAAAGTGGCCAGCCCCACCCAAGGTAATCAGCAACTATGGCAAGAGTTGACTTTTTACCTACATACTGCGTTGAGAGTAAGGACTTGAGTAAGCGCTAGTGTGGAGGAGGCAACTTAACTTCTACTCCTCTTTTTTTGGGGTTGTTTTTAAAGAACACATGCAGTGCTCATTTTTTGTATGATTGTAGCATTCCTACCTAATGTCAGAAAATTCAGGAAATACCTAACAGCACATACAACATTTCAAACATAGTTTTCATGAGAAAAAAGATAATCTAATAGAAAAAAATGTAGCTGAAAAATGGTTTTTGATATTAAGTAAATGATTTTATATTTCTTCACACAAAAACACATTACTGCTGTTGTGAGGTGTACTCAGTGAAGCACCCAACTCTGCTCACGGTAGATGGAAAAGAGGTTTATTGGGCTGGCACCAGTGACCACCCACAAGAAGCTAGGTTTCCTGTGAGAGCCCTAACTGGAAGTAAAGGGCGGTTTTTAAAGGCTGGTCAAATCAATGGGGCAAGACCCTCCCCTTTGATTGAAATTGGACACATCTGCACATTCCCTTTTGCAATCAACAGAATAGTCTAGGGGCTTCTTCGTAAATTGCAGTCAGTTACAATCAATAAAGATTAATAGACAACAATCAATGCTAACAGATGAATCACTAACCAGTAACCATCAGCAAACCATTATGCATTCCCTTTTACACTGCTATGTAAAATAAGTTCCTTTTTGTAGTTGAATATCGTAACAAGCCTGGCTATTGGTTTGTTTCTGTATGAAGGAAAAACTTGACCTTTTAGGGTTCCAATTTTGAGAGTTCCAGCATTCAGTATATTAGAGAGAAGGTCTGCCATTGTGGCCAACCCTAAAAGATCAGAATCAAAAATAGACAGCTGGGGAGCTTACCTAGTGGTCCAGAGGCTAAGACTTCCCATAATCGTGGGGACCAGGTTCGATCCCTGGTCAGGAAACTAGATCCCACACGTCACAACTAAGAGTTCACGTGCTGCAACAGAGATTGAAGATCCCATGTGTTGCAACTAAGGCACGGCACAGCCAAATAAATAAATATTTGCTTAAAAGCAAGCAGCTGAATCAAAAGTGGCCAGCCCCACCCAAGGTAATCAGCAACTATGGCAAGAGTTGACTTTTTACCTACATACTGCGTTGAGAGTAAGGACTTGAGTAAGCGCTAGTGTGGAGGAGGCAACTTAACTTCTACTCCTCTTAGGTTGTTAGCTGGGTCTGAGAAAATGACATATTAACAAAATAAAAACAGTTTATTAACGAACACATGCAGTGCTCATGATCCAGGAGAAACCTGAAATGAAGAATGTCTCAAAGCAGTAGCTTAGAACTGCAGTCTATACATCATCTTTGACAAAGAATAATCAGTTGGGGGAGAAATGACAGGACAAAGGAAAGCAGTTTTAGGTTTCCGATGGCAGCAAACTGTAGGCAGATAAATACATGGGGAGAAACTAATGGAATAAGATTTGTTTGCAGATTCCTCTGTCACCTTTTGGGGTGACATCCTGACTTTACCTGGCTCTAAGGAAGCCCTGATCAAGCAAGCCATGAGTTATTGGTATTTGAATGCTAAAGTAATTGTTGAAATGCTATAGTACTTGAGTCATTTCTAGAATGTTTTAAAGAGATGTACCTTTATTTGGCTGGTGGTTTAGTCACTAAGTCATGTCTGACTCTTGTGACCCCGTGGACTGTAGCCATCCAGGCTCCTCTGTCCGTGGGATTTCCCAGGCAAGAATATTGGAGTGGGTTGCCTTTTCCTCCTCCAGGGGATCTTTCTAACCTAGGGATCTAACCCTGGTCTCCTGCATTGCAGGCGATTCTTTACCAACTGAGCCACCAGGGAAGCCCTGTACACTTATTTTAGTCTATTCAAAAAGCAAAAGTCTGTGCAAAAGCCCCATCCTCTAGGGCAGTGGTCCCCAACATTTTTGGCATCAGGGATTGGTTTCGTGGAGGACAGTTTTTCCACAGGCTGGGATGGGGGGATGGTTTTAGGATGATTCAAATGCACTAATACATTGTGCACTGTATTTCTATTATGATAACATCACCTTCACCTCAGATCATCAGGCATTAGATCCTGGAGGCTGGAGGACCCTACAGAAAGTCTTGAGCTGTGGAGAGCACAACTTTTTGCTTGAAAGAAACAGTATCTCTCTTTATCAACCCTTAAAAGCATTATCTCTACTATTAGGAATAATGTAATAGCACTTCTTTCTTATTATATATTACAACCATTCAATATATATGAAAACATATATAAAAATATGCACAGTGACTTCATCATTTTGGAATAAATCCATAGACTGAATCAGAACATGCATCAATCATTCATAGCTTAACTGTCCATTTCTACCTGAACAAGTTTTCATTAAGCATGCTAACAGTTTTGAAATGATGTAATAAAAATCTGCTTGTAGTATTTGACTGAACAACGTCTGGGAAAAAGCAGCTGACTGTTTCACCTATTTCAATGTTAGTATACTCTGGATCATATTATACATGTGTAGAAATTAAACAGTATAGACTTCCCACAAAGAGACAGTATTGAGTCTGTATCATTGCTATGTACTTGCAGAACACTTTAAACATCAGAAGTTTCAAGATGAAAAAAAAAAAAAAGAAGTTTAAAGATGGAGCACTGGAAAAGACATATACTACAGTGATGCTGAGTACTTCTCCACAACAGCTCTTAGGGATGTGAGTCAACTGGAGGTGGGGGCTTTTCAGTGAGTGACTTGGTGACATGAACTGGGTTTTTCCAATTACGTTGGCTGGGTTTACCAGTGTTTTTAGCTTTTCTATAGGAACAGAACTGCCCATTATTGCCTCTCAAGGGCGGCAATATCCTTGAGTCTGGAGAATAGAAATGTCTGTATTAACACCACTGTTAAGACCCCCACTGGAAGTCAGCAACTGAACGCAGTGTTGGTACCTGCCAGTTTCCTGAGTGGTAACAGTGGTGTACAAGGTCACCTGACCAGTCTGTGCAAAAGCCCCATCCTCTAGGGCAGTGGTCCCCAACATTTTTGGCATCAGGGATTGGTTTCGTGGAGGACAGTTTTTCCACAGGCTGGGATGGGGGGATGGTTTTAGGATGATTCAAATGCACTAATACATTGTGCACTGTATTTCTATTATGATAACATCACCTTCACCTCAGATCATCAGGCATTAGATCCTGGAGGCTGGAGGACCCTACAGAAAGTCTTGAGCTGTGGAGAGCACAACTTTTTGCTTGAAAGAAACAGTATCTCTCTTTATCAACCCTTAAAAGCATTATCTCTACTATTAGGAATAATGTAATAGCACTTCTTTCTTATTATATATTACAACCATTCAATATATATGAAAACATATATAAAAATATGCACAGTGACTTCATCATTTTGGAATAAATCCATAGACTGAATCAGAACATGCATCAATCATTCATAGCTTAACTGTCCATTTCTACCTGAACAAGTTTTCATTAAGCATGCTAACAGTTTTGAAATGATGTAATAAAAATCTGCTTGTAGTATTTGACTGAACAACGTCTGGGAAAAAGCAGCTGACTGTTTCACCTATTTCAATGTTAGTATACTCTGGATCATATTATACATGTGTAGAAATTAAACAGTATAGACTTCCCACAAAGAGACAGTATTGAGTCTGTATCATTGCTATGTACTTGCAGAACACTTTAAACATCAGAAGTTTCAAGATGAAAAAAAAAAAAAAGAAGTTTAAAGATGGAGCACTGGAAAAGACATATACTACAGTGATGCTGAGTACTTCTCCACAACAGCTCTTAGGGATGTGAGTCAACTGGAGGTGGGGGCTTTTCAGTGAGTGACTTGGTGACATGAACTGGGTTTTTCCAATTACGTTGGCTGGGTTTACCAGTGTTTTTAGCTTTTCTATAGGAACAGAACTGCCCATTATTGCCTCTCAAGGGCGGCAATATCCTTGAGTCTGGAGAATAGAAATGTCTGTATTAACACCACTGTTAAGACCCCCACTGGAAGTCAGCAACTGAACGCAGTGTTGGTACCTGCCAGTTTCCCCTGAGTGGTAACAGTGGTGTACAAAGATAAAGCTTCACCTGAAAAAAGTTAATCCAAAATAATAATATTCAAAGAAATACTCTTCTCCATCTCTGTTCTATCAAAACTTTTACATTTTCTGCTGCCTGTTTAATTCCAGGTTTATCCTCCTGTGAATCTGGTGAAATACCAAACCGAGAAGGCCTAGCCATGTTCACATTTGATGTTACAGATGCATGTAGGTAGATATATTTGATACATGAACTTCTGATACCTGCAAAGCCTTCTTGCCCCACCATCTCCGCATCCACAGAGGAGAATTACCACAGCAGTGACCTTTCCGGGATGAGCAGGGTGGGAAAACTGAGCAGACACATCTAAAGCTGAAAAGAAAGTGTGGTCCGGCCTCCTGCAACCCCTCTGGAGAGCACAGTTTAAAATTCATGGATCTAGACCAGCGATTTTCAATCTTTCTCCCATATTAGAATCCCCTGTGAAAAGTGAAAGTCGTTCAGTCATGTCCAACTCTTTGCGACCCATGGATGAGCCATGGAATTCCCAGGCAAGAATACTAGAGTGGGTAGCCTTTCCCTTCTCCAGGGAATCAAACCCAGCTCTCCTGCATTGCAGGCACATTCTTTACCATCTAAGCCATCAGAGAAGCCCTGGGGAGCCTTGACTGGGCTCAGAGTTGTTGATTTCATTGATCTGGGTGGTAACTTTAGCACCAGGAGGCTGGCCTAAGGCCCCAGATGATTCTAATTTGCAGCCAAATTAGGATTCCGGATGCCTGGTCTAGAAGAATGGTTCTTACATTTTGCATCAGAATCAGTTGCAGGGGTCCTTAAAGCAGGGCCCTACCCCCAGAGTCTCTGATTCAGTAAATTGGAGGTGGAGCTCCAAAATTTGCATTTCTAACAAGTTCCCAGGCTATGCTATTGATGGGACCATATTTTGAGAAGCAGCAGCCTAGAGCAGCACTATCCAACAGAGGTGTTATGTGAGCTTATCTATAGAGACTTCTAAGTAGCCAGGTTTGAAAAGAAAACAGCTGAAATTTACTTTCATCATATATTTGATCTAACTTGATACTATATCCAAAACATAAGTATGTCAATTTGTTATCAATGTAACATTATTAATTAATGAGTTTTTACTTTTTCTTTTGTACTAAGTCCTTGAAATCTAATGTGTACTTTATAAAAGACAGCACACATTCCAGTAAATTAAAAAAAACTTCACCTGAAAAAGTTAATCCAAAATAATAATATTCAAAGAAATACTCTTCTCCATCTCTGTTCTATCAAAACTTTTACATTTTCTGCTGCCTGTTTAATTCCAGGTTTATCCTCCTGTGAATCTGGTGAAATACCAAACCGAGAAGGCCTAGCCATGTTCACATTTGATGTTACAGATGCATGTAGGTAGATATATTTGATACATGAACTTCTGATACCTGCAAAGCCTTCTTGCCCCACCATCTCCGCATCCACAGAGGAGAATTACCACAGCAGTGACCTTTCCGGGATGAGCAGGGTGGGAAAACTGAGCAGACACATCTAAAGCTGAAAAGAAAGTGTGGTCCGGCCTCCTGCAACCCCTCTGGAGAGCACAGTTTAAAATTCATGGATCTAGACCAGCGATTTTCAATCTTTCTCCCATATTAGAATCCCCTGTGAAAAGTGAAAGTCGTTCAGTCATGTCCAACTCTTTGCGACCCATGGATGAGCCATGGAATTCCCAGGCAAGAATACTAGAGTGGGTAGCCTTTCCCTTCTCCAGGGAATCAAACCCAGCTCTCCTGCATTGCAGGCACATTCTTTACCATCTAAGCCATCAGAGAAGCCCTGGGGAGCCTTGACTGGGCTCAGAGTTGTTGATTTCATTGATCTGGGTGGTAACTTTAGCACCAGGAGGCTGGCCTAAGGCCCCAGATGATTCTAATTTGCAGCCAAATTAGGATTCCGGATGCCTGGTCTAGAAGAATGGTTCTTACATTTTGCATCAGAATCAGTTGCAGGGGTCCTTAAAGCAGGGCCCTACCCCCAGAGTCTCTGATTCAGTAAATTGGAGGTGGAGCTCCAAAATTTGCATTTCTAACAAGTTCCCAGGCTATGCTATTGATGGGACCATATTTTGAGAAGCAGCAGCCTAGAGCAGCACTATCCAACAGAGGTGTTATGTGAGCTTATCTATAGAGACTTCTAAGTAGCCAGGTTTGAAAAGAAAACAGCTGAAATTTACTTTCATCATATATTTGATCTAACTTGATACTATATCCAAAACATAAGTATGTCAATTTGTTATCAATGTAACATTATTAATTAATGAGTTTTTACTTTTTCTTTTGTACTAAGTCCTTGAAACCTAATGTGTACTTTATACAGACAGCACATGCCAATTTTATCAGAATTACTTGTTCTCTACTTAGATTTTATAAAATTTACAGTTGAAATGTAGATGATGCACATACCCAAGTTGCTGCAAACATATTTCAAGATTTTTTTTTTTTTTAAAGATTTATTTATTTATTTACTTAGGGCAGGGGTCGGGTTGGGGAGGGAGGGGAATGGGCGGGCCACTTCTATTGGTCTTTCATTTCTCTATTTTTCATTCGTCTTCGTTCCTTGGCTCCTGTGGGCCTCCCATCATGGTGGCATCTGTTGTCGCAGAGCACTGGCTCTGGGCGCATGCGCTCCAGAGCTCCGGCTCGGTGATTGGACACATCAGTCCAGCCGCTCCGCGGCACGTGGGATCTTCCCAGGCCAGGGCTCGAACCGGCGCCCCTTGCACTGCAAGGCGGTGTCCTTACCCACTGGACCACCAGGGGAAGCCCCTATTTCAAGATTTTTAAAAACTAAATTGAGTTTTATATATAAACTAAAATCAAATAAATTTCTTTTTCCCATTTGAAAAAATCTGAGACTATTTGGTCTACTGAAGGTTGACTATTAGCCTTACCTACACGGGACTGAGTCCAGTGGTTGGGACTTTGCCTTCCAATGCAAGGGATGCAGATGCAATCTCTGGTCGAGAAGCTAAGATCCCACAGGTCTTGCAGCCAAACAACCAAAGCCAAATAGGGATGGGTTTCTTACATTTTGCATCAGAATCAGTTGCAGGGTCCTTAAAGCAGGGCCCTACCCCCAGAGTCTCTGATTCAGTAAATTGGAGGTGGAGCTCCAAAATTTGCATTTCTAACAAGTTCCCAGGCTATGCTATTGATGGGACCATATTTTGAGAAGCAGCAGCCTAGAGCAGCACTATCCAACAGAGGTGTTATGTGAGCTTATCTATAGAGACTTCTAAGTAGCCAGGTTTGAAAAGAAAACAGCTGAAATTTACTTTCATCATATATTTGATCTAACTTGATACTATATCCAAAACATAAGTATGTCAATTTGTTATCAATGTAACATTATTAATTAATGAGTTTTTACTTTTTCTTTTGTACTAAGTCCTTGAAACCTAATGTGTACTTTATACAGACAGCACATGCCAATTTTATCAGAATTACTTGTTCTCTACTTAGATTTTATAAAATTTACAGTTGAAATGTAGATGATGCACATACCCAAGTTGCTGCAAACATATTTCAAGATTTTTTTTTTTTTTTAAAGATTTATTTATTTATTTACTTAGGGCAGGGGTCGGGTTGGGGAGGGAGGGGAATGGGCGGGCCACTTCTATTGGTCTTTCATTTCTCTATTTTTCATTCGTCTTCGTTCCTTGGCTCCTGTGGGCCTCCCATCATGGTGGCATCTGTTGTCGCAGAGCACTGGCTCTGGGCGCATGCGCTCCAGAGCTCCGGCTCGGTGATTGGACACATCAGTCCAGCCGCTCCGCGGCACGTGGGATCTTCCCAGGCCAGGGCTCGAACCGGCGCCCCTTGCACTGCAAGGCGGTGTCCTTACCCACTGGACCACCAGGGGAAGCCCCTATTTCAAGATTTTTAAAAACTAAATTGAGTTTTATATATAAACTAAAATCAAATAAATTTCTTTTTCCCATTTGAAAAAATCTGAGACTATTTGGTCTACTGAAGGTTGACTATTAGCCTTACCTACACGGGACTGAGTCCAGTGGTTGGGACTTTGCCTTCCAATGCAAGGGATGCAGATGCAATCTCTGGTCGAGAAGCTAAGATCCCACAGGTCTTGCAGCCAAACAACCAAAGCATAAAAGCAATATTGTAATAAATTAAATCAAGACTTTAGAAATGGTCCACATCAAAAAAAAAAAAATCTTAAAAAACAAACAAAAAATATTACCTAGCTGTTTGTATAGGCAGTTTCCATACTGGTAATGGATTGTAGTTCTAAAGTTGATAGTCAATGATTTAGAAATCATATTGCATTTTTCATAGGAATATTACAACAAATGTTTCCATGGTAACTTTAAAAGCCCTTGTGTATGCTTAGTCGTTCAGTCATGTCCAACTCAGCTACCCTTTGGATTATAGCCCCCCAAGCTCCTCTTGTCAAGGGATTTTTCAGGCAAGAATACTAGACTGAAAGTCATTGCCCTCTCCACTTAAAAGTCCATTAACATATAATGGCGAAAATATTATTTACAAAGAATAAAAGACTAATCCCTGAAGTTTTTTAAAAATGAAATATTTCTTAACAAAGTATCTGATAAGTTTGAATTCAGTGTTCCATGAGTAGAATTCTCTTTCTATATATCCTGGGAAAATAAAAGAGTAATATAAATATTTATTTCTCAGTAGATAGGAACTATATTATTTGCTTTAAAAGGCATAATCAACTATAGTCACATCTGGTTTGAAATATTATCTCACTGTATAAATAAAGGGCATTCATACAACATGTGCCAAATGCAAAATATAGTTCAGACTTTCTATACTAAAATAAGAAATAAGGCCCAGTTCTAAATTTAAATCCTCTTGGTCAAAATTCTCCAGTGGCACCCACCTCCCTCCTAGTAGAAGCCAAAGTCATTACCTGACTCTAAGGTCACATAGGAACTGCTCCAGCCCCTTTGTCTCTGTGGCTTTGTAACATTTATCTCCCCTTCTTTCCTGTTGTTCTAACTGACTGTCACTGCCTTACTTTTCCACTGGACCACCAGGGGAAGCCCCTATTTCAAGATTTTTAAAAACTAAATTGAGTTTTATATATAAACTAAAATCAAATAAATTTCTTTTTCCCATTTGAAAAAATCTGAGACTATTTGGTCTACTGAAGGTTGACTATTAGCCTTACCTACACGGGACTGAGTCCAGTGGTTGGGACTTTGCCTTCCAATGCAAGGGATGCAGATGCAATCTCTGGTCGAGAAGCTAAGATCCCACAGGTCTTGCAGCCAAACAACCAAAGCATAAAAGCAATATTGTAATAAATTAAATCAAGACTTTAGAAATGGTCCACATCAAAAAAAAAAAAATCTTAAAAAACAAACAAAAAATATTACCTAGCTGTTTGTATAGGCAGTTTCCATACTGGTAATGGATTGTAGTTCTAAAGTTGATAGTCAATGATTTAGAAATCATATTGCATTTTTCATAGGAATATTACAACAAATGTTTCCATGGTAACTTTAAAAGCCCTTGTGTATGCTTAGTCGTTCAGTCATGTCCAACTCAGCTACCCTTTGGATTATAGCCCCCCAAGCTCCTCTTGTCAAGGGATTTTTCAGGCAAGAATACTAGACTGAAAGTCATTGCCCTCTCCACTTAAAAGTCCATTAACATATAATGGCGAAAATATTATTTACAAAGAATAAAAGACTAATCCCTGAAGTTTTTTAAAAATGAAATATTTCTTAACAAAGTATCTGATAAGTTTGAATTCAGTGTTCCATGAGTAGAATTCTCTTTCTATATATCCTGGGAAAATAAAAGAGTAATATAAATATTTATTTCTCAGTAGATAGGAACTATATTATTTGCTTTAAAAGGCATAATCAACTATAGTCACATCTGGTTTGAAATATTATCTCACTGTATAAATAAAGGGCATTCATACAACATGTGCCAAATGCAAAATATAGTTCAGACTTTCTATACTAAAATAAGAAATAAGGCCCAGTTCTAAATTTAAATCCTCTTGGTCAAAATTCTCCAGTGGCACCCACCTCCCTCCTAGTAGAAGCCAAAGTCATTACCTGACTCTAAGGTCACATAGGAACTGCTCCAGCCCCTTTGTCTCTGTGGCTTTGTAACATTTATCTCCCCCCTTTTCTTTCCTGTTGTTCTAACTGACTGTCACTGCCTTACTTTTCCCCAGATAGGATAAGGACATCCCTGCCTCATGGCTTTTGCTCTTGCTGGTCTTTCTCTGGAGCACTTGTCCCCTAATATCTACACAGATTCCTTAATCTCTTCAAGTCTTTCCCCACATGTCATTTTTCAGCTGAGGCCTTCACCAACCATTCTGTGGAATACAGCAGTCACTATTCTTCCTTCACCTATCATCCTTTCTCTATGCTGCTGTGTAGTCATGTCAGTCATGTCCAACTCTGTGTGACCCCATGGACTGCAGCCCATCAGGTTCCTCTGTCCATGGGGATTCTCCAGGCAAGAATACCTGGGGTGGGTTGCCATGCCTTCCCTCCAGAGGAATCTTCCCAACCCAGAGATGGAACCCAGGTCTTCGGTATTGCAGGCAGATTACTCACCATTGAGCCATCAGGGAAATGTCATATATATGTATACATATATATGACATTTTGTATATATATATATATATATGTATATATGACAGACCCCATGGACTATAACTCCACCAGGCTTCTCCATCCATGGAAGTTTCCAGGCAAGAGTGCTAGATGTGTTGCCATTTCCTTCTCCATACCCTCTCTATGGATCTTCCTTAATTAATTATTTCATGTAACTTTTTATATTTAATATACAATTCACTTATTAGTTTATCATCTCACTACCATGAATGCTCACATGTCAACTGCATGACAATGGTGATTTTATATCTTATGGCCCTTTCTGGGAAACCCAACACTTTCATGTTCCAGTTACTAATTAATTCAGTGTTTCCATGAGTAGAATTCTCTTTCTATATATCCTGGGAAAATAAAAGAGTAATATAAATATTTATTTCTCAGTAGATAGGAACTATATTATTTGCTTTAAAAGGCATAATCAACTATAGTCACATCTGGTTTGAAATATTATCTCACTGTATAAATAAAGGGCATTCATACAACATGTGCCAAATGCAAAATATAGTTCAGACTTTCTATACTAAAATAAGAAATAAGGCCCAGTTCTAAATTTAAATCCTCTTGGTCAAAATTCTCCAGTGGCACCCACCTCCCTCCTAGTAGAAGCCAAAGTCATTACCTGACTCTAAGGTCACATAGGAACTGCTCCAGCCCCTTTGTCTCTGTGGCTTTGTAACATTTATCTCCCCCCTTTTCTTTCCTGTTGTTCTAACTGACTGTCACTGCCTTACTTTTCCCCAGATAGGATAAGGACATCCCTGCCTCATGGCTTTTGCTCTTGCTGGTCTTTCTCTGGAGCACTTGTCCCCTAATATCTACACAGATTCCTTAATCTCTTCAAGTCTTTCCCCACATGTCATTTTTCAGCTGAGGCCTTCACCAACCATTCTGTGGAATACAGCAGTCACTATTCTTCCTTCACCTATCATCCTTTCTCTATGCTGCTGTGTAGTCATGTCAGTCATGTCCAACTCTGTGTGACCCCATGGACTGCAGCCCATCAGGTTCCTCTGTCCATGGGGATTCTCCAGGCAAGAATACCTGGGGTGGGTTGCCATGCCTTCCCTCCAGAGGAATCTTCCCAACCCAGAGATGGAACCCAGGTCTTCGGTATTGCAGGCAGATTACTCACCATTGAGCCATCAGGGAAATGTCATATATATGTATACATATATATGACATTTTGTATATATATATATATATATATGTATATATGACAGACCCCATGGACTATAACTCCACCAGGCTTCTCCATCCATGGAAGTTTCCAGGCAAGAGTGCTAGATGTGTTGCCATTTCCTTCTCCATACCCTCTCTATGGATCTTCCTTAATTAATTATTTCATGTAACTTTTTATATTTAATATACAATTCACTTATTAGTTTATCATCTCACTACCATGAATGCTCACATGTCAACTGCATGACAATGGTGATTTTATATCTTATGGCCCTTTCTGGGAAACCCAACACTTTCATGTTCCAGAACTCCACATAAATAAATTTTCTAACTTACTTCAGGATCTGTTTATACATACATAATTCTCTTTCACAAATATTTTTTATCTGACTATTTCCTTTAAGTCTTCTGCATAAAGGGCATAGATCCTTTCCTCTCTGGCCAAAGATTTAGCTAGAAATAATTAATAAGCCACCAGAATTGGACATAGAAACTTCAACCTTTCAAATAATCCTTTGTTTTCAAATCTTTCTTGAAAAATGTATTTACTGAAATCAAAACTGAAAGAGGCACCTGTACCCCAATGTTCATTGCAGCTCTCTATACAATAGCCAGAACATGGAAGCAACCTAGATGTCCATCGACGAATGAATGGATACAGAAGCTCTGGTACATATATACAATGGAATACGACTCAGGTGTTAAAAGAAATGCGGAAGACTCAATCCTAATGAGGTGGCTAGCTCTAGAACCTATCATAAAAAGTGAAGTAAGTCAAAAAGAGAAAGACAAATACAGTATACTAACACACATATATGGAATCTAGCAGGACGGTCTTGATAACACACACAGTGAACTCATGGAAAAACAGACAGAGCATAGACATATGGACATTGTGGGGAAGAAATAGGGAGGGGGAGGCATGGAGACAGTAACATGGAAACCTATACTGTCACGTGTGGAAAAGATAGCTATTGTCATTGTGCTAAGGGAATAGGAGTGCCTACAATCACTTGGGGCGATGGTCTGGAGGGGTGGGAGAGGCGGAACTGGGTGGGGGGAGGGTCCAGGGATATGCATGTGACTGATCTGGGAACACATATGTTGGTGAACAACAAAACTCTGTAAAATCTTAAAATAAAGAATTTTTTTAAAAAAAAGAAAAATGTATTTACTATATTCCTATGGAATGGCATAAATTTGATTGAGACTATTCTCTGATAAATACTCATTTGGATAGTACATTTGTATATGCTTTAGTACCTTGTAAAATTATATCTACTGTCAATAAAATATTGATTTTATTAATAGCATGTATTTCCAGGTGACTCAAATGGTTAAAAAAAAATCCGCTTGCAAATGCAGAAGATGCAGGAGATGTGGGTTCAATTCCTGGCATGGGAACATTCCCTTGGAGTAGGAAATGGCAACCTATTTGTATTCTTGCCTGGGAAATCCCATAGACCAGAGAAGCCAGGTGGGCTATAGTCCATGGAATCACAAAGAGTTGGACATGACTGAGTATGTACACATACTCATTGTACTATTTAAAATGTTACATCTATTATGAATAAGACCCAGCTCAATATTTTTGCTGTGCAATGTCATTGAGCTACTATTTTACTACTTCCTTACATTTGCTTTTTTCAATCTAGATAAATGGCAAGAGTGCCAGCACCACACTGGAAGAAGAACGTGTGTGATAGGAGATTTGTTGCAGCCATTTGGAAAATACAACCTGCCAAGTAGGAGTGTGAAAATATCTATCAGACTGTTTGTTCCCATTACTGTTTTTCGATACTAGATCAGCTAAAATATGCAGTGGGTGGCACACTTGACACATACAAGTTATTGACACTGAAAAAAAATACGCATAAGGAAATAAGTTGAGAAAAACTTCTTTCAGAAAAGTAACCTAGAGGGTTACTGTCTCTAAACCATAGTCCAGTTTAGATACAGACCCCAACCCTTACTACTTCTTCAGTATATCAAAGATTTTGTAGTCACCAATGATTATTCTGAATATAAGATTTCAAAGTGCTTTATAAAACTGTTTTCAATGTGATTTAATAAGGTATACTAGGAAAAAAATGCTGTGGGGAAGAAATAGGGAGGAGGCATGGAGACAGTAACATGGAAACCTATACTGTCACGTGTGGAAAAGATAGCTATTGTCATTGTGCTAAGGGAATAGGAGTGCCTACAATCACTTGGGGCGATGGTCTGGAGGGGTGGAGAGGAGGAACTGGGTGGGGGGAGGGTCCAGGGATATGCATGTGACTGATCTGGGAACACATATGTTGGTGAACAACAAAACTCTGTAAAATCTTAAAATAAAGAATTTTTTTAAAAAAAAGAAAAATGTATTTACTATATTCCTATGGAATGGCATAAATTTGATTGAGACTATTCTCTGATAAATACTCATTTGGATAGTACATTTGTATATGCTTTAGTACCTTGTAAAATTATATCTACTGTCAATAAAATATTGATTTTATTAATAGCATGTATTTCCAGGTGACTCAAATGGTTAAAAAAAAATCCGCTTGCAAATGCAGAAGATGCAGGAGATGTGGGTTCAATTCCTGGCATGGGAACATTCCCTTGGAGTAGGAAATGGCAACCTATTTGTATTCTTGCCTGGGAAATCCCATAGACCAGAGAAGCCAGGTGGGCTATAGTCCATGGAATCACAAAGAGTTGGACATGACTGAGTATGTACACATACTCATTGTACTATTTAAAATGTTACATCTATTATGAATAAGACCCAGCTCAATATTTTTGCTGTGCAATGTCATTGAGCTACTATTTTACTACTTCCTTACATTTGCTTTTTTCAATCTAGATAAATGGCAAGAGTGCCAGCACCACACTGGAAGAAGAACGTGTGTGATAGGAGATTTGTTGCAGCCATTTGGAAAATACAACCTGCCAAGTAGGAGTGTGAAAATATCTATCAGACTGTTTGTTCCCATTACTGTTTTTCGATACTAGATCAGCTAAAATATGCAGTGGGTGGCACACTTGACACATACAAGTTATTGACACTGAAAAAAAATACGCATAAGGAAATAAGTTGAGAAAAACTTCTTTCAGAAAAGTAACCTAGAGGGTTACTGTCTCTAAACCATAGTCCAGTTTAGATACAGACCCCAACCCTTACTACTTCTTCAGTATATCAAAGATTTTGTAGTCACCAATGATTATTCTGAATATAAGATTTCAAAGTGCTTTATAAAACTGTTTTCAATGTGATTTAATAAGGTATACATTCTTTTAATACTTTGAAAAATGATAATTTGTAGAAAATGTACATATTAGTGCCAGAATATTAAATTAGCCATAATACACTATTCTATAATACCTTAATTATCTTAAATGGTTAGGAGGTTACTAAATTGGGCTTGGTTCATAGACTGTTAAGGAACAATGAAAGAATTATATATTTGAAACCAGACATTGGGGCCTATTGGAACCATGTACTGGTTTAACCATAGTAAGAATATCATATTAAAAGTAATACAGAGACTTCCCTGCTGCCCCAGTGGTTGGGGCTTCAGCTTCCAGTGCAAGGGGTATGAGTTCAAAGTCAGGTCTGGGAGCTAAGATTCCACATGCATGCATGAGACACAAGCAATACTGTAACAAATTCAGTGAAGACTACAAAAAAGAAAAAAAAAAAAACAAAACCCTGACTTTAAAGAGTCGTAATTCAGCCTAACAAGGTCAGGGTCTAGCTTTAGAACACAAAATGTAATACTGAATACTGAATGGATACAGGCTTTTTAAAAAGTATAATTTAAAAGTATAATTTGGCAAAATCTGCTCCCAAATTGTTTGCTTATAATTCTGTAATGTTTGAAGTTTGTATAAAGAGTACATATTACTGGGGTTTCCCTTGTGGCTCAGCGGGTAAAAACCCGTCTGCCAATGCAGGAGACCCAGGTTCGATCCCTGATCCGGGAAGATCTCATGTACCGCAGAGCAGCTAAACCCACACGTCAACAAAGACCCAGCACAGCCAAAAATAAATAAATAAAAGTTTGTTGATTTTTTTTTTTTAAAGGAGTACATATTACTTTTACATTCAGAAAAA
The DNA here is from genome assembly GCA_022376925.1 of Tragulus kanchil. Lineage (NCBI taxonomy): Eukaryota > Metazoa > Chordata > Mammalia > Artiodactyla > Tragulidae > Tragulus > Tragulus kanchil. The sequence goes on from JAIOJX010000026.1 coordinate 184,687,171, forward strand.
ACACAAAACTTTAACATTTGGAACATACCCAGTGGATGTCTATAATTAAAACAATATACTGTAAAATTTTAGGAATCTCAGTTTTTTTCTTTATTCCAAAGGCAATTTGAGACAACCATTTGGCATTTTACCATGTTACAATATGGATACCTTAAACCTCTGCTTGCCAGGAGCCTCTGAAGCCAGCCATATAATGCAACTCTGAGACAGGGAGGATACATTTCATAATAGCCTCCTCTGCCAAACACCTGTGCGGATCCACCCTACTCATGCAACTTTGAAAAAGCTGAACTAAAAACATGCCAGAAAAAAAAAGATTCAAATTTAAAAATTAGAAAGAACTGTGTAGAAAGGTAACTGTTTTCCATAACACCATACATTGAATTTACTAGTTAACCCTGACTCATCCAAATAACAAATTATCACAGAATTCAGTTAACAAATACTTGATTTCCAGACTTTGGATGGAACCATTTTAAAAGTAATACAAAAAAAAGACTTCCCTGCTGCCCCAGTGGTTGGGGCTTCAGCTTCCAGTGCAAGGGGTATGAGTTCAAAGTCAGGTCTGGGAGCTAAGATTCCACATGCATGCATGAGACACAAGCAATACTGTAACAAATTCAGTGAAGACTACAAAAAAGAAAAAAAAAAAAACAAAACCCTGACTTTAAAGAGTCGTAATTCAGCCTAACAAGGTCAGGGTCTAGCTTTAGAACACAAAATGTAATACTGAATACTGAATGGATACAGGCTTTTTAAAAAGTATAATTTAAAAGTATAATTTGGCAAAATCTGCTCCCAAATTGTTTGCTTATAATTCTGTAATGTTTGAAGTTTGTATAAAGAGTACATATTACGGGGGTTTTCCCCTTGTGGCTCAGTGGATGAGAACCCGTCTGCCAATGCAGGAGACCCAGGTTCGATCCCTGATCCGGGAAGATCTCATGTACCGCAGAGCAGCTAAACCCACACGTCAACAAAGACCCAGCACAGCCAAAAATAAATAAATAAAAGTTTGTTGATTTTTTTTTTTTAAAGGAGTACATATTACTTTTACATTCAGAAAAAACACAAAACTTTAACATTTGGAACATACCCAGTGGATGTCTATAATTAAAACAATATACTGTAAAATTTTAGGAATCTCAGTTTTTTTCTTTATTCCAAAGGCAATTTGAGACAACCATTTGGCATTTTACCATGTTACAATATGGATACCTTAAACCTCTGCTTGCCAGGAGCCTCTGAAGCCAGCCATATAATGCAACTCTGAGACAGGGAGGATACATTTCATAATAGCCTCCTCTGCCAAACACCTGTGCGGATCCACCCTACTCATGCAACTTTGAAAAAGCTGAACTAAAAACATGCCAGAAAAAAAAAGATTCAAATTTAAAAATTAGAAAGAACTGTGTAGAAAGGTAACTGTTTTCCATAACACCATACATTGAATTTACTAGTTAACCCTGACTCATCCAAATAACAAATTATCACAGAATTCAGTTAACAAATACTTGATTTCCATATATACATGATATTCTATAAATGACAATGTGATGTGACTTTTTTCCCTTTTCAGTTGCAAAGAGGTGGACACAGCTGAAAGAGATTTAGCCCCCACACACTCATGTCAGCTTCATATTTTGTAAAACTTGATGCTACAATTAGAGAAAATGCATATCAAATGAGTCATATTCAAGCAGTTTTTCAAGCACAAAAAGAGGTTCAAAAAATGATTTCTATTTCTCCTTTTAATGAGCATCTAGGAATTGCTTTAAAATTGCCATTCATTCCTGACATTGTGTTAAATTATTTGCCTTTATATCTCAAACAGATGTTATAAAATAAGGAATAAAAAATCACACATCTAAAAGCAACCCTTATTTCATTGCTTTATCCAACTTGAATTTTAAGAGACAGAATAGCCTGCGTTTTGGGAGATGAACTCAAAATACATTGACCTTGTTAACCTGAAACCCATGGTCTGTATCTAGTGGTTAACAGCTAGTGACCTGCCAAAAGTATAACTAAGCCAGCTTTAGGCACCAACTAGCAATCTGTAGTGTCACCAGAAACCTGACATTTCAAGTCTAGTCCTAAACTGAATCTCTAATACCATGGCAGAGCTCCAGACCTCCTAGGTTATGGGAGAGGGAGAAAATGTGCATGAAAGGTAGTACTCAAGAGAGCTATACAAGAGATTCATTCATGACAGATGAAGAGACTTGGGAGAAAGCACGTAGGTCAGGGTGGAAATGTGGAGTGCTAAACTAAATTTCACCGTGGCGGAAATAGCAGGACCAAATCGCTTTCCTAAAGACATGGTTTAATTTCTGTAGGGACATTAGGAATCCTTGAACAGGTTGCTTTGATGGAGAGTTATGAAGGAGCCTCTGAAGCCAGCCATATAATGCAACTCTGAGACAGGGAGGATACATTTCATAATAGCCTCCTCTGCCAAACACCTGTGCGGATCCACCCTACTCATGCAACTTTGAAAAAGCTGAACTAAAAACATGCCAGAAAAAAAAAGATTCAAATTTAAAAATTAGAAAGAACTGTGTAGAAAGGTAACTGTTTTCCATAACACCATACATTGAATTTACTAGTTAACCCTGACTCATCCAAATAACAAATTATCACAGAATTCAGTTAACAAATACTTGATTTCCATATATACATGATATTCTATAAATGACAATGTGATGTGACTTTTTCCTTCTCAGTTGCAAAGAGGTGGACACAGCTGAAAGAGATTTAGCCCCCACACACTCATGTCAGCTTCATATTTTGTAAAACTTGATGCTACAATTAGAGAAAATGCATATCAAATGAGTCATATTCAAGCAGTTTTTCAAGCACAAAAAGAGGTTCAAAAAATGATTTCTATTTCTCCTTTTAATGAGCATCTAGGAATTGCTTTAAAATTGCCATTCATTCCTGACATTGTGTTAAATTATTTGCCTTTATATCTCAAACAGATGTTATAAAATAAGGAATAAAAAATCACACATCTAAAAGCAACCCTTATTTCATTGCTTTATCCAACTTGAATTTTAAGAGACAGAATAGCCTGCGTTTTGGGAGATGAACTCAAAATACATTGACCTTGTTAACCTGAAACCCATGGTCTGTATCTAGTGGTTAACAGCTAGTGACCTGCCAAAAGTATAACTAAGCCAGCTTTAGGCACCAACTAGCAATCTGTAGTGTCACCAGAAACCTGACATTTCAAGTCTAGTCCTAAACTGAATCTCTAATACCATGGCAGAGCTCCAGACCTCCTAGGTTATGGGAGAGGGAGAAAATGTGCATGAAAGGTAGTACTCAAGAGAGCTATACAAGAGATTCATTCATGACAGATGAAGAGACTTGGGAGAAAGCACGTAGGTCAGGGTGGAAATGTGGAGTGCTAAACTAAATTTCACCGTAGCGGAAATAGCAGGACCAAATCGCTTTCCTAAAGACATGGTTTAATTTCTGTAGGGACATTAGGAATCCTTGAACAGGGGAAAAAAATTATATGCATTTGATAGGAGAGTTATGAAGTCATTCTAAGGTTTGAAAACATCAGGCTTAAAGGGGGATATATTAAGAGGTTGGCATTAACATATACACACTACTATATGTAAAACAGATAGGTCCAACAAGGATATAGCACAGGGGGCTATACTCAATATTCTGTAATAACCTATACGGGAAAAGGATCTGGAAAAGGATATGAGAATACATATAACTGAACACATACACCTGAAACTAACACAACATTGTAAATCAACTATACCACAATACAAAATAAAAATATTTTAAAAAAAGAAAGAAAGGGCTTCCCTGGTTGGTCCAGTGAGTGGAGAGTCTGCCTTGCAATGCAAGCGGCACCAGTTCAATCCCTGCTCCAGGAAGATCCCATGTGCCATGGAGCAGCTGCACCAGTGTGTCTAATTACAAGCCAGCACTCTGGAGCGCACGCACCCAGAGCCGGTGCTCTGCAACAAGAGGCCACCACAATGGGAGGCCCACACAGGCCAAAGAATAAAGATGGATGAAAGTAAATAAAAGAGGCCAAAAAAAAATCTATATATAAAAAAAAAAAGAAAGAAAAGAATCAGATTTTGGATACATGTCCATACAAATTCCTTCACTCATGTAAGATTTCCAAATTCAGGTAGAATTTATATAGACACAGAAATGTTAGCTATCATACTGTATTTCCAACCCTATGCATATTCAGATTTGGGGATAGATATTCTTTGTTGGGGGCTTCCCCAGTGGCTCAGTAGTGAAGAATTTGCCTGCCAGTGTAGGCGATATGAGAGATATGAGTTCGATCCCTGGACTGGAAAGATCCCCTGGAGAAGGAAATGGCAACCTACTCTAGTATACTTGCCTAGAGAATCTCATGGACAGAAGACTATACAATCTGTGGTGTGGCAAAAGTCAGACCTGACTTAGTGAATAAACAACAGCAACCTTCTTTGCTGGAACCATATGCTGAAAGAAGCTGGAGAAGGTAGCCAGTCACTTTCGCTGTGCTGCCCCCACCCCCACAACCTGTTTATCATCCTTTGATAATGGAGCTCAACAGGTGACTCAATAGATGAGTAGATAAAGAAGATGTGGTAGGTATACACAATGCAATATTGCTCAGCTGTTAAAAACAGTGAAATAAGGCTGTTTACAGCAACATGGGTAGAATTAAAGATTATCATACTAGGTAAAACAAGTCAGACAGATAATTCGATATCATGTACGTGTGGAATGTCAAATATGACACAAATGAACTTATATTTGAGAAAGAAACAGACTCACGGGTACAGAGAACAGACTTATAGTTGCCAAGAAGAACAGTGGGTGGCGGAGAAATGAACTGGAAGTTCGGGATTAGTAGATGCAAACTATTACATATACAATGGATAAACAACAAGGTCCCACTGTGTAGCACAGGGAACTATATGTAATATCTTGTAATAAAACACAGTGGAAAAGAATACAAACAAGGAATATCAGGTATGAATCACCTTGCTGTACACCAAAAACTAGCACAACACTGTAAATCAACTATACTTCAATAAAATTTAAAAAAAATTTAAATCCTTCAAAAATAAAATCTCAGGTTTAATAAGACTTTGTAAATATTTCTACCTATTTAACTTCTTAAAAGGAAACAGAAGCTAAATGCTACAAATAAAAACATAGAAGAGGATAAAATGTTATTTAAGAAACATGAAATTAATTTTTTTTTAATGAGTCATCTGAGATTTTAGAAAGGGTAGTTCTGCAGGTAATACGCTACCCTTATTTTGAAATACAACTGATGTGTTGGCATTTACCCTTAAGGTCATCTTAACATTTTCGTTGCAACACCAGTGTCTTCGTGGCAGTAGATAAGGTAGTTCTTGATATGTTTGTTGTCTGTTAATATGTAATAAATTACTACAAAACTTAATTACCTCATAAAATAGCATTTTTTATCTCACAGTTTTTGTGGATCAGAAATCTGGAGGCAGCTTAGCTTGACAGCCTGGCTCAGGGTCTCTCTCAAGGCTGATTCAAGGTGATGGTCAGGGCTGTTTTCATTTCAAAACTCCACCAGGGAGGATCAGACTCCACGCTGATGTGGATGTTGGCAGGATTCCGTTTCTGGTTGGCCTTGCTGGCTATGTAGGGCTCCCCATAGGGCAGAGCAGCTTGTTCCATCAGAGCAAGCAAGAAGAACCGGAGAGAGAGTATAGCGTGACCTTCCAAATCTCAGAAGTAACATCCATCACTTCTGCCCTGCTCTTTAGAAGCAGCTCACTAGACTTAGTCCTCAGTCAAGGAGAGAAGATCACACACAATGTGTGAATACCAGGAGGCAGGGGTCTTTGGGGGACTGTTAGAGACTGCCTACCACACCTGATATGGAAAATTCTTTATAACTGAAGAGCTTTTCACATCTCAATTATTTTGGATAGCCATTTTCAGTGTTTTTAAGAGTTACGGGGTTTTGTTTTAATAAAATGTAGTCTATTTGGTATTCAAAAAATTAAATCAGGGAAAGGAGCTGTTTCTTATATATATTTTACAACAGTTGCCTAGTGTTCACTTATTAATGGTAAAACCCACTAGCTATACCACAGTGGAAAAGAATACAAACAAGGAATATCAGGTATGAATCACCTTGCTGTACACCAAAAACTAGCACAACACTGTAAATCAACTATACTTCAATAAAATTTAAAAAAAATTTAAATCCTTCAAAAATAAAATCTCAGGTTTAATAAGACTTTGTAAATATTTCTACCTATTTAACTTCTTAAAAGGAAACAGAAGCTAAATGCTACAAATAAAAACATAGAAGAGGATAAAATGTTATTTAAGAAACATGAAATTAATTTTTTTTTAATGAGTCATCTGAGATTTTAGAAAGGGTAGTTCTGCAGGTAATACGCTACCCTTATTTTGAAATACAACTGATGTGTTGGCATTTACCCTTAAGGTCATCTTAACATTTTCGTTGCAACACCAGTGTCTTCGTGGCAGTAGATAAGGTAGTTCTTGATATGTTTGTTGTCTGTTAATATGTAATAAATTACTACAAAACTTAATTACCTCATAAAATAGCATTTTTTATCTCACAGTTTTTGTGGATCAGAAATCTGGAGGCAGCTTAGCTTGACAGCCTGGCTCAGGGTCTCTCTCAAGGCTGATTCAAGGTGATGGTCAGGGCTGTTTTCATTTCAAAACTCCACCAGGGAGGATCAGACTCCACGCTGATGTGGATGTTGGCAGGATTCCGTTTCTGGTTGGCCTTGCTGGCTATGTAGGGCTCCCCATAGGGCAGAGCAGCTTGTTCCATCAGAGCAAGCAAGAAGAACCGGAGAGAGAGTATAGCGTGACCTTCCAAATCTCAGAAGTAACATCCATCACTTCTGCCCTGCTCTTTAGAAGCAGCTCACTAGACTTAGTCCTCAGTCAAGGAGAGAAGATCACACACAATGTGTGAATACCAGGAGGCAGGGGTCTTTGGGGGACTGTTAGAGACTGCCTACCACACCTGATATGGAAAATTCTTTATAACTGAAGAGCTTTTTCACATCTCAATGATTTTGGATAGCCATTTTCAGGAGTTTTAAGAGTTACGGGGTTTTGTTTTAATAAAATGTAGTCTATTTGGTATTCAAAAAATTAAATCAGGGAAAGGAGCTGTTTCTTATATATATTTTACAACAGTTGCCTAGTGTTCACTTATTAATGATATATCTGAATATTTGATATAGCAAAAGCTCTTTTTTCAACTAACCAATATTAGAGGGCATCAAAGGAGGAAAAATGAAGTAAATAATATACTGTCCCAAAATATGCTTCAGTATTGAGTTAGATAATGTCATGGAATATAGTTTGTTTAACACATCTGTCATCCATAACTCCTATTTTGTAAATAAATTAAGATAAAGGATAGTGATAGGTAGACATTAAAATCATTTTCAAAAGATAAACATGTCCACAGAACTAGTCTAGTCAATTCTTTTTAAAAACTTTCCCTTCTCACTAGGGCAAAAATTCTCAGCCAGATTGTATGCTTATAGATGTCAACACTTGAGGTGTATATGCATTTTCTGTAGGAGGAATTAATAGCATTCAAGAACTTCTCAAAAGAACAAGAACCAATGCACTAGGCAACAGGAATTTAGGCACTGAATACTCATATAGAGTCTCATAAATTTGCTTCATATAAACCACAACAATAAAAGGAAAACAAAATGTATTGAATTTTCTTTTAAACTATCTGTTTCCTTAGTGTAACTAGTTGAGTTCTGTATTCATTTAACAAATATTTATTGAGTATCACTAAATACCAGCCACAGGTCTAGGCAACAGAAATATTAACATAAGTCCCTTCCTCACATTCCTGAGAGTAACGAGGGGGTGACAGTAAACAATAATGTGTACACTATGGCACTATGGCTAACCTTTAAATTCCTGGTGTTTGGAGGCATAGGACTCCAAGAAATGTTTGTTGACCTACGCTTGGAGAGAAAGTCTAACCATATAGGGATTACACATGTTCTGGGACTTGCTCTAACTTCTGTTTTAAGTAGTAAGTTGAAGAAGGAAATGTTTCCTCTCTTAGGTTTCAGTCAAAATTAATGAATGTCATTGATATGAGATTGATTTTGACATGAGAAATGTCTGCATCAAGACCATATGCATTCTTACTAGGGAAACTGGTTAGAAGCACATTGCTGTGTTTTATCTAACAAAGAATGTTCTTCATCTCAGTCCTCTTCCCTTTCCTGATCTGAACCAGTGGCACAGCTCCACCCATTATATCTCACCTCACCTCTTGCCCTGAGGTCAGCAAGTGACCTGGAAAATGGGGAAAAGAGAATTAAGGTAATGACCCTGATCCTATTTGCCTTGCTGGCAAGTTTGCAGAAAAAGGCAGACATTAACTTTTATAAAAAAGAAGTCAGATACAAGTGTCAGGTCTTTAGGGAAATAAAAGGCTAGATAAAAATTCAGATCAGGGCTTCTCTGGTGGTCCAGTGGGTAAGGAACACCGCCTTGCAGTGTAAGGGGCGCCGGTTCAATCCCTGGCCTGGAAGGATCCCACGTGCCGCGAAGCGGCTGGACCCATGTGTCCAATTTCCGAGCCGGAGCTGGCCACTGCGATGGGAGACCCACATGGGCCAAAGAACAAAGATGGATGAAAATAGGTAAATGAAAGACCAATAGAAATGGCCTGCCCGCCCCCCTCCCTCCTCAACCCGCCATGCCCCCTACCAAAAAAAAAACCAAACCAGAAAACAAGCAAAAACCTCTCCAGAGGTGAGAAGAATCAGGTTGAAAGTAACAAGACAGCATAAGTAAACTATAGAGCTTCAGTACAGAAACAACTGGGTAGCATAGGAAGGAGACAAAGTTCCAGAAGGGAGCTCCTGTGGAGAAGACCCGGTCATTCTAGCGGATGACAGTTTAGTATAGGGCTATAGTCACTACAAATGATAGATAATGCAAGTTTATTTCCTGGAAGTAAAGTAGAGAATCTAGGTGACAGGAAGAGAGGCTGTCACTGTATTCCATGTGGTTTGGGCTACATCTGGAGTGTCGCTTTTATTCTAAGGGCACATTTAAAGGCAATGTTAATAAAACTGGAGACTTCCTAGTTGAAATTTTTTGTTGAAATTATATTATGTAAGAAATAGTTAGAGAGACTGGTGATATTCAGCCTGATGAAGAAAAATCTAAGAGAAGACAAGTTGAGCTTCCCTGGTGGTTCAGTGGGTAAGGAACACCGCCTTGCAGTGTAAGGGCGCCGGGTCAATCCCTGGCCTGGGAAGATCCCACGTGCTGCGGAGCGGCTGGACCAATGTGTGCAACTACCAAGCTGGAGCTCTGGAGCGCATGCGCCCAGAGCCTGTGCTCTGCAACAACAGAGGCCACTGCGATGGGAGGCCCATACGGGCCAAAGAACAAAGATGGATGAAACTAGACAAATGAAAGACCGATAGGAGTGACCCGCCCAACCCCTCCCTCCCCACCCCCGCTAAAATAAATAAATAAATAAATAAATAAATGTTTAAGAGAAGACAAGTTAACTGCCTTCAAGAATATAACTAAGACAAGGGGTAGAAGAATTGTCATTCAGATTTAAACTTCAGTGACACATCCTCTGCAACACCTTGCCTGATGTAGCCACCCAGTGCCAAGTATGTAACCCTATTTTAGTTTTTGGTATAATAGGTATCATGATCTAAAGTTTCTTTTCTCCTGTAAACTTAGTTTATTTGTTTTTTGTCTGTTGGTCTGTTTCTTCTCACTATAATATAATTTCCTTAAGAATAAGGTCCTTTCAGCTTTGTTTACGGCTATATATAGTACATTAAACAGTGTTTCTATAAATGTTTATTTGAATGAATGAATTTACAGAGAAGAAGATTTAGGCTTAATATAAGAAAAAATTTTTTTTTCCTGTGGGGATAGAAAAACTGGGGAAGGGTATCAGTCGCTGAGCATACTTTACATTAACCAGTTTTATTCTCATATAGTTTGTCATTAGCTATTATTTTGATCATTTATATGCCAGAAATGGGCTTCCTTGGTGGCTCAGTCGGTAAAGAATCCACCTGCAGTACAAGAGACCAGGTTTGATCCCTGGGTCAGGAAGATCCTCTGGAGAAGGAAATGGCAACCCACTCCAATATGCTTGCTCGGGAAAGCCCATGGACAGATGGGCCTGGTGGGCTACAGTCCATGGGATTGGGAGAGTTGGGCAAGAGTTAGCAAGTAAGCCACCACCATCACATGCCGTAAATAGGCAAAGAAGACAAGGTTCAGAAAAGGTAAGGTTACCCACCAAAGGGTGCCAGAACAGGAGTTGCAACCTAGTCTATAGTTTTCGAAATCAGTGGGCTTTGCACTATACCATAAACAGAGCAAGGTTTTTATGGTGAATTTCCCATCATGGGTGGACTTCAAGCCAAGACATCTATCAGCATGCCAAGTTATACTAGATCATGGATTTTTTATTTGGGTGGGATGTTGGATTAGATCCAACTGTAAGAACCTGTGATTCCACGATGTAAGAAGCATATTCATGATGGGAACTGATTCTGTAACAGGTTATCTTCATTTTGGAAAAAACAAAGAAGAAAGGAAACCTCTTCTGAAAATGTTACTTGGGACCCAAGAGGGTGAATTTACACAAATACTGAGGCATTATTCTTTAATCCTAGCTGGTGGTCTGGAAAGTGAACACAGAAATATATTTTTGTTTCAAATGGTAGTTCCTATAGTCTATAAGTAAAAATAAAACCCCAACACCTTGCCTGATGTCCCCAGTGCCAAGTATGTAACCCTATTTTAGTTTTTGATAATAGGTATCATGATCTAAAGTTTCTTTTCTCCTGTAAACTTAGTTTATTTGTTTTTTGTCTGTTGGTCTGTTTCTTCTCACTATAATATAATTTCCTTAAGAATAAGGTCCTTTCAGCTTTGTTTACGGCTATATATAGTACATTAAACAGTGTTTCTATAAATGTTTATTTGAATGAATGAATTTACAGAGAAGAAGATTTAGGCTTAATATAAGAAAAAATTTTTTTTTCCTGTGGGGATAGAAAAACTGGGGAAGGGTATCAGTCGCTGAGCATACTTTACATTAACCAGTTTTATTCTCATATAGTTTGTCATTAGCTATTATTTTGATCATTTATATGCCAGAAATGGGCTTCCTTGGTGGCTCAGTCGGTAAAGAATCCACCTGCAGTACAAGAGACCAGGTTTGATCCCTGGGTCAGGAAGATCCTCTGGAGAAGGAAATGGCAACCCACTCCAATATGCTTGCTCGGGAAAGCCCATGGACAGATGGGCCTGGTGGGCTACAGTCCATGGGATTGGGAGAGTTGGGCAAGAGTTAGCAAGTAAGCCACCACCATCACATGCCGTAAATAGGCAAAGAAGACAAGGTTCAGAAAAGGTAAGGTTACCCACCAAAGGGTGCCAGAACAGGAGTTGCAACCTAGTCTATAGTTTTCGAAATCAGTGGGCTTTGCACTATACCATAAACAGAGCAAGGTTTTTATGGTGAATTTCCCATCATGGGTGGACTTCAAGCCAAGACATCTATCAGCATGCCAAGTTATACTAGATCATGGATTTTTTATTTGGGTGGGATGTTGGATTAGATCCAACTGTAAGAACCTGTGATTCCACGATGTAAGAAGCATATTCATGATGGGAACTGATTCTGTAACAGGTTATCTTCATTTTGGAAAAAACAAAGAAGAAAGGAAACCTCTTCTGAAAATGTTACTTGGGACCCAAGAGGGTGAATTTACACAAATACTGAGGCATTATTCTTTAATCCTAGCTGGTGGTCTGGAAAGTGAACACAGAAATATATTTTTGTTTCAAATGGTAGTTCCTATAGTCTATAAGTAAAAAATAAAACCCCAAACTTTGAAACTATAAACTGGAAAGTTTCAGTGAAGTAAGAAAATTGTATTGTGATCTCATGTTGAATGTCTAAGCAATGAATGCAAAAAGAAGTTAAACAATGGAACCAGGAAACAGACATTGGCAATGCCCCAGAAGTCATTCTTAGAAAGAATTAGTCTACCTATTAAAGTATTAACATTAATAGGATTAACTCATACTCCTACCTTACCTGAATGTATTTAAAATTGTGTTTTGTTTTGTTTTGTTTTGGAGGGAGGCGGGTTGCAGAAGGAGTGGGGCAGGCGGGCCACTTCTATTGGTCTTTCTTTTATCTATTTTTCATCCATTTTGGTTCTTTGGCCCATGTGGGCCTCCCATCGCAGTGGCCTCTGTTGTCAGAGCACTGGCTCTGGGCGCATGCGCTCCAGAGCTCTGGCTCGGTAATTGGACACATTGGTCCAGCCGCTCCGCAGCACGTGGGATCTTCCCAGGCCAGGGATCGACCCGGCGCCCCTTACACTGCAAGGCGGTGTTCCTTACCCACTGGACCACCAGGAAGTCCCTAAAATTGTTTTTTAAAATCAAGTGATGAAGTTTTTAAGGGGTCAATGTATGATGAAAATTTCATTAATCATCGATTTTACTGGTGATACAGTGGTTAAGACTCCACACTTCCATTGCAGGGGGCATGGGTTCAATCCTTGGTCAGGGAACTAAGATCCCATATGCTGCATGGTCAAAGAAAAAAAGAAAGAATAATAATTAAAACTATTTTTCATAAATCAGAAATATTTACCTCAAGTTTTTTAAAGTAGTTACATTTGAATTTGTGGACAAAAGATATTCTGCAAAGAGATAAGTTATGATGTAGAGAAAAAAGAGTAAATCATGGCTGCTAGAAAGATAAGGGACTAACTTTGTAAATCATCTTTTTCAGAAATCTTAAGCACTTCTCAACTTCCCAAATTTTTGCTAATCTTTTTTGGTTTAGCCTTTTATTGTGCAAATAACGATATTCCAAAAGTAGTATTAGAAAAAACCTCTTCTGAAAATGTTACTTGGGACCCAAGAGGGTGAATTTACACAAATACTGAGGCATTATTCTTTAATCCTAGCTGGTGGTCTGGAAAGTGAACACAGAAATATATTTTTGTTTCAAATGGTAGTTCCTATAGTCTATAAGTAAAAAATAAAACCCCAAACTTTGAAACTATAAACTGGAAAGTTTCAGTGAAGTAAGAAAATTGTATTGTGATCTCATGTTGAATGTCTAAGCAATGAATGCAAAAAGAAGTTAAACAATGGAACCAGGAAACAGACATTGGCAATGCCCCAGAAGTCATTCTTAGAAAGAATTAGTCTACCTATTAAAGTATTAACATTAATAGGATTAACTCATACTCCTACCTTACCTGAATGTATTTAAAATTGTGTTTTGTTTTGTTTTGTTTTGGAGGGAGGCGGGTTGCAGAAGGAGTGGGGCAGGCGGGCCACTTCTATTGGTCTTTCTTTTATCTATTTTTCATCCATTTTGGTTCTTTGGCCCATGTGGGCCTCCCATCGCAGTGGCCTCTGTTGTCAGAGCACTGGCTCTGGGCGCATGCGCTCCAGAGCTCTGGCTCGGTAATTGGACACATTGGTCCAGCCGCTCCGCAGCACGTGGGATCTTCCCAGGCCAGGGATCGACCCGGCGCCCCTTACACTGCAAGGCGGTGTTCCTTACCCACTGGACCACCAGGAAGTCCCTAAAATTGTTTTTTAAAATCAAGTGATGAAGTTTTTAAGGGGTCAATGTATGATGAAAATTTCATTAATCATCGATTTTACTGGTGATACAGTGGTTAAGACTCCACACTTCCATTGCAGGGGGCATGGGTTCAATCCTTGGTCAGGGAACTAAGATCCCATATGCTGCATGGTCAAAGAAAAAGAAAGAATAATAATTAAAACTATTTTTCATAAATCAGAAATATTTACCTCAAGTTTTTTAAAGTAGTTACATTTGAATTTGTGGACAAAAGATATTCTGCAAAGAGATAAGTTATGATGTAGAGAAAAAAGAGTAAATCATGGCTGCTAGAAAGATAAGGGACTAACTTTGTAAATCATCTTTTTCAGAAATCTTAAGCACTTCTCAACTTCCCAAATTTTTGCTAATCTTTTTTGGTTTAGCCTTTTATTGCTTGCAAATAACGATATTCCTAGTTAATATGCTTAAAATTCAATGGTGAATTCAGGAGTTATTCATGTGAAATTAATATGATTCTAAATTGATATAAAAATTGAATGAAAGCAAGTTCCATTGCATTTGTGGAATATAGAATATTAGCCTGTTTAGTCAATCATTCCAACATACCACAAGTCATAAAGGTGACTTGTGGTAGCCAAAGGAAATATTAAAGTGAAAAACTTAAGTAAATTCAAGACAAGGTCAATGAAAAGTAAAAATGGGTTTACAAAACTGGATTTTAAAAGTCCTTTTCATATGTATGTCTGCACAAAGAAGCTGCCTAGAAAATGTTAGTTTCCTTCCTCACTTTGTATTGTGTTTAAGTTCTGTTCAAGGAAACAGTTGAACAGTTGAATAGTGTCTTGCATAACTATAGACATGATCCTAAAAATATAGGCCAAAATTTTAAAAACTAAATATTTTACCTGGATTATTGGGATCTGCTTTGATAATATCTGTTAACAAGTGATACCTTATCATTTCGACATTGTCAGTCTAAGTTGTCTCAAGAAAATTTTGCTTGAACTACACATTTTTAAGCTATTAAGAAATGGGTCATATCTGCTTAGCATAAGATTCAGAACAAAAAGGTCATATATGACAGCTCCCTATTCAGAACAATTATGAAATAAACTACTACAGTTAATTTATTATTAAGTGTCCATATGATGGGATCTATATGTAGGGGTTCTACTGTCTCACTTTCTGTTGAGTCCAACACCCCCACCTCTTGAATCAGGAGACCTCTTAAATGTAGGTCATTCAAAATAATTACTTTTCACGTAAACACCCTGGTGAACTTATCTCTTGGGGCCACTTATCACTGTATAGTTTCCAAGAGAAAGCTAAGATGAAACTGTTGAAAACAGGAGAAAATTTATATGACAGTAATTAACAGTAGAGAAAAAGCCAGGTCCAACATAGGCAAGAACATAGTGTGTGAGAGAAACCAGCTGTGTGACCACTGCTTAATAATGTGGAATTCTTAATGGCAGTGGCTAGAGCCTCTTCAATTCAGACTAAGACTAATTTCAGTACACTAAGATTTGCCAAAATCATTCTCTTTCCCCCATTATACATGTTCTTTGTTTCCTCCTCCAGGTATCTCGCATCCTTAATGATATAACTAATTCTCCACAAAGAGATAAGTTCTTTCAAGAACATGTAATATATAAAGTCATGTTCTTACACAAGAAGAGTCTTCAGAATATGGATGTTCTGATATAGTCTTTTCACAGCTTTTGTCTATGTTAATTCTTCTGGGAAAAGAGTGGGCCAATAACATCATGCAGCAATAAATGATTAGTATTGAATGTCTTGAGAATAACTCAAATGCTTGCAATTTCTATTTTTAAAACACTGTATTTTTATTTGAGGCAATACAGGAAAGTGATTGTTTCCAAGATTAATTAACTTCCTGTAGATCACAAAAGAGCAAGAGTAACTGTGCCGGGTAATAATGAGGAACATTAACACATCTGCTCCAGGAACACTCACACAACCAAGGCCCTGTCATTATGTTCTAAACGGTGATGACTCTGCTGCAATTCATTACATGCCCCCTGAAGGAGACCCAAAAGGAAACTAACTTTGTTGGATACCTATTTTGCACTAAGCATTTTGCTAGGTACTTGTGCAATACAGTATCTGGCTCAATTCATAGCAATATCCTGCAAAGTTGTGTATGTGTGTGGCTGTGTGTGCATGCGTGTGCACAGTCAATCACTCAGTCATTTCTGACTCTTTGTTACCCCATGGACTGTAGCCTGCCAAGAGTCTCTGTCCATGAGATTTTCCAGGCAAAAATAAATTCCATTGATATTTCTTCCTTGACGTATGATACACTTATAGATGCTACATTAATAGCATTTTTTTCTGCTGAAAAAATGATGGTGAGATAGATTTGAAGGCTACGTTTTCCAACATGGCAGCCACCTACCCATGTGTGATTATTTAAATTTAAATCAATTAAAATGTATAATTCAGTTCCACAGCCACACTAGCCATATTTCAAGTGCTCCATAGCCACATGTGTCTAGTGACCACTAGCTTAAAATAAAATGTGGAATTCTTAATGGCAGTGGCTAGAGCCTCTTCAATTCAGACTAAGACTAATTTCAGTACACTAAGATTTGCCAAAATCATTCTCTTTCCCCC
The DNA here is from genome assembly GCA_022376925.1 of Tragulus kanchil. Classification (NCBI taxonomy): domain Eukaryota; kingdom Metazoa; phylum Chordata; class Mammalia; order Artiodactyla; family Tragulidae; genus Tragulus; species Tragulus kanchil. The sequence continues at coordinate 184,703,480 of JAIOJX010000026.1, forward strand.
ATTATACATGTTCTTTGTTTCCTCCTCCAGGTATCTCGCATCCTTAATGATATAACTAATTCTCCACAAAGAGATAAGTTCTTTCAAGAACATGTAATATATAAAGTCATGTTCTTACACAAGAAGAGTCTTCAGAATATGGATGTTCTGATATAGTCTTTTCACAGCTTTTGTCTATGTTAATTCTTCTGGGAAAAGAGTGGGCCAATAACATCATGCAGCAATAAATGATTAGTATTGAATGTCTTGAGAATAACTCAAATGCTTGCAATTTCTATTTTTAAAACACTGTATTTTTATTTGAGGCAATACAGGAAAGTGATTGTTTCCAAGATTAATTAACTTCCTGTAGATCACAAAAGAGCAAGAGTAACTGTGCCGGGTAATAATGAGGAACATTAACACATCTGCTCCAGGAACACTCACACAACCAAGGCCCTGTCATTATGTTCTAAACGGTGATGACTCTGCTGCAATTCATTACATGCCCCCTGAAGGAGACCCAAAAGGAAACTAACTTTGTTGGATACCTATTTTGCACTAAGCATTTTGCTAGGTACTTGTGCAATACAGTATCTGGCTCAATTCATAGCAATATCCTGCAAAGTTGTGTATGTGTGTGGCTGTGTGTGCATGCGTGTGCACAGTCAATCACTCAGTCATTTCTGACTCTTTGTTACCCCATGGACTGTAGCCTGCCAAGAGTCTCTGTCCATGAGATTTTCCAGGCAAAAATAAATTCCATTGATATTTCTTCCTTGACGTATGATACACTTATAGATGCTACATTAATAGCATTTTTTTCTGCTGAAAAAATGATGGTGAGATAGATTTGAAGGCTACGTTTTCCAACATGGCAGCCACCTACCCATGTGTGATTATTTAAATTTAAATCAATTAAAATGTATAATTCAGTTCCACAGCCACACTAGCCATATTTCAAGTGCTCCATAGCCACATGTGTCTAGTGCCTACTGAGTTAGACAATGCAGACAATAAAGTATTTCTACCATTGCAGACTGTTTTATTGGATGGTGCTAATTGTAGACTTGCAACAATTAGAACAGATGGCAGTTTCACTGGAGAAAACAAAGTGGAGTTTAACATAAAACTGAATGACTAGATTGAGGAAAAATTATATTGATGTTAAATGATCGTTTGTCATGTGACCAGTGCCTAAGGTGGCTTTAACATCGCCTTCAACCTGATTTAACTTTAACTAGGCTTCTTCTTCTGACCTCCCATTTCTTAGGTCATTGTTTTCAGTTAGTGGTTTAGTCACAAAGTCATGTCTAACTCTTTCCACCCCATGGACTGCGGCCCTCCAGGCTCTTCTGTCCATGGTGTTCTCCAGGCAGGAATACTGGAGTGGATTGCCATTTCCTTATCCAGGGGATCTTCCCAACCCAGGGATCAAACCTAGGTCTCCTGCATTGCAGGCAGTCTCCCACATCACAGGAAGATTCTTGACTGACTAAATAACCAGGGAAGCCAAGAAAGCTTGTAAATTGCTTCTCTGCCCCTTTGAGATGCCCTTTTAAAGCCTCTTGCAAGTTTTACATCCCAGGAATATCTTTCTCCATGACCTGGAACTATCTCTTTGAAATGTAATCTCCAAAGGAGATAGCACCTCCATCTCCCAGTTTCCTGGCAGGGAGGAATCTAAATTCATTGGGCACCTTCCTCCAAGTTGCAAAACTACCCTCTCTCATAAAAGTACAAGGAGTTTATTTTTCATTTGGTTGAAGCCAATTAGCAAGCACATGGCCTATGACTTAACATTCTCCAGCTTCCTCAACCCTTAAAAAACCTACCTCCTCTCCAGTGAGGTTGGGTTCAGAGCTAGTTCTGACATTCAGAGTTATTTCTCCCCTAATGCAATAACCTTGAATAAAATTTTTCTTGCCTATTTAACTAATGCAATTTTTGCTTTGAAGGAGGTTTTCAGAAAGGCCAAATTGTCATTCAAACTACTGTCTCGGTTTATATCAAAATAGTTTTGATGTTTTCTTTTCCTAAGGTCAAACACATGTTGAATGATCTACACAGATAATCAGACAGTTACGTGTGCAAAGTGAAGTAGTTTGATTGCAGAGGCAAATACAATTCCAAGATTGATGGGTATAGAATTTCAGTTACGTGTAGCTATGCCTGATACCACTTCAATGCTACACAGACCTGTTACCCAGTTAAACTGATCTATCATGAAAACATGATGGAAAAGGAAGCCAAGCCTTTTGATCTAGGAATATTTTCCTTTGGAACACACTCTTCCTCAAGCTGAGCATCAAAGGACCTCACCTAGGCTTGGAATTGTGGAGCTGGTTGGTCCTTCCAATGATCTGTTTCCATTAGGATTTACAGGCCCAGCCAAGGCCACTTCTCCCAAACCTACACTTCCATCCGTTCCTCCAGTTTATATTCTCTGCAAATTTCATGGAATTAATCATCATGCCTGTGGCTGTTTCTCAGTATTTTGCCAAAACTGAATCACTATTAATACAAAATCACCTGTCTAAGAGAGTAAATCCAATAGTTTGCAGAGAGACAGCTCTTTGAAGAGATTTTCTTTTCTTTCTCTGTGACATTTCAGGGCCTTTCCTTCCACTACCACCTGAGCAGCAAAAGGGGTCAATGAATGTCAGTTTCAACCAACTCTCATTCCTGGTTCACTACAACTTTTTGAAAAAACTAGATTTGTAAAGAGATAGCTGGGCTTCCCTGGTGTCTCAATGGTTAAGGATCCACCTACTAATACAGGAGACACAGGTTTGCTCTCTGATCTGAGAAAATCCCACATCTGTGGAGCAACTGAGCCCGTGTGCCACAACTATTGAGCCTGTGCTCTAGAATCGGGGAGCCACAACTACCAAGCCCATGTGCCTAGAGTCTGTGTTCTGCAACAACAGAAGCCACTACAATGAAAAACCAAGGTATTGCCCCTAGAGAGTAGCCCCCAGTGACTGCAACTAGAGAAAAGTTCATGTAACAACAAACACCAACCACAGCCAAAAATGAATACATAAAATAAAATTATTTTTGAAGGAGGTTTTCAGAAAGGCCAAATTGTCATTCAAACTACTGTCTCGGTTTATATCAAAATAGTTTTGATGTTTTCTTTTCCTAAGGTCAAACACATGTTGAATGATCTACACAGATAATCAGACAGTTACGTGTGCAAAGTGAAGTAGTTTGATTGCAGAGGCAAATACAATTCCAAGATTGATGGGTATAGAATTTCAGTTACGTGTAGCTATGCCTGATACCACTTCAATGCTACACAGACCTGTTACCCAGTTAAACTGATCTATCATGAAAACATGATGGAAAAGGAAGCCAAGCCTTTTGATCTAGGAATATTTTCCTTTGGAACACACTCTTCCTCAAGCTGAGCATCAAAGGACCTCACCTAGGCTTGGAATTGTGGAGCTGGTTGGTCCTTCCAATGATCTGTTTCCATTAGGATTTACAGGCCCAGCCAAGGCCACTTCTCCCAAACCTACACTTCCATCCGTTCCTCCAGTTTATATTCTCTGCAAATTTCATGGAATTAATCATCATGCCTGTGGCTGTTTCTCAGTATTTTGCCAAAACTGAATCACTATTAATACAAAATCACCTGTCTAAGAGAGTAAATCCAATAGTTTGCAGAGAGACAGCTCTTTGAAGAGATTTTCTTTTCTTTCTCTGTGACATTTCAGGGCCTTTCCTTCCACTACCACCTGAGCAGCAAAAGGGGTCAATGAATGTCAGTTTCAACCAACTCTCATTCCTGGTTCACTACAACTTTTTGAAAAAACTAGATTTGTAAAGAGATAGCTGGGCTTCCCTGGTGTCTCAATGGTTAAGGATCCACCTACTAATACAGGAGACACAGGTTTGCTCTCTGATCTGAGAAAATCCCACATCTGTGGAGCAACTGAGCCCGTGTGCCACAACTATTGAGCCTGTGCTCTAGAATCGGGGAGCCACAACTACCAAGCCCATGTGCCTAGAGTCTGTGTTCTGCAACAACAGAAGCCACTACAATGAAAAACCAAGGTATTGCCCCTAGAGAGTAGCCCCCAGTGACTGCAACTAGAGAAAAGTTCATGTAACAACAAACACCAACCACAGCCAAAAATGAATACATAAAATAAAATTATTTTTTAAAAAGAACAGAGGTGGCTTTTGGGGCTGGAGGTGAGAGTGGAGGTGGATATAAAGGAAACACAGACTTTCGTTAGAACTAAAGATACCTGATAGACTTCCCAGGTGGCACAGTGGTAAAGAATCCACCTGGCAGTGCAGGAGACTCTAGAGACATGGGTTTGATCCCTGGGTGAGGAAGATCCCTTGGAGTAAGAAATAGCCACCCATTCCAGTATTCTTGTCTGGAAAAGCCATGGATTGAGGAGCCTGGTGGGCTACAGTCATGGGGTCACAAAGAGTCAAACATGGCTAAGCCCACACTTGCCCACCCACACACCCCGGACACACAAAGATACCTGGTAATATAGATATAGATACAGATATAGGTATATATATAGAGAGAGAGATATAGGTATAGATATATATAGAGAGATATAGATATAGATATATAGATATATATTTATACATTTCTGGGGATTTATACTTTTCAGAAAATTTTCATGTTAATTCTTTCAATCCTGTCAACAAAATCTGAGGTTTTCCCAGATGAATATCTTAGCTAAGTGCAAGTACCTCTATCTCCTCCTGTGCATCCTCAGTCACTTCAGTCAGCTCCAACGCTTTTCAACCCTATGGTCTGTAGCTCACCAGGTTCCTCTGTCCATAGGATTCTCCAGGCAAGAATACTGAAGTGGGTTCCCATGCATCCTCTTCCGGGGATCTTACTGACCCACGGATTGAACCTAGGTTTCCCATATTCCAAGCAGATTCTTTTCCATCTGAGCCATCAGGGAAGCCTTGATGGAATCTTTATGCATCATTTTAACCCTCATAAACTTCTGAGTGGTTATAAAAATTTTGTCATTATCCATTTGAGGGAAACATTTCTCACCATTGATCATGATCAAGAATATGAAAATCAAATTCTCTGAGCAGGACACCATGTCTATTTTAAAATGAAATGGCAAGTGGATATCCAGAGCCCAGATCCTACCACATACCAGTCAAGAGGCTGGAAATCCAGCAACCTGTCTGTCTATATCTTTATTGATTTTGATTCTCAAGTCCAAGTGCCACAAGTCCTAGGGCCCACAGTGTCCAGCTCCAAAAGAGGGTGCTGTACCAGAAGGACCATGGTGGGGTGGCCTAAGAGTTCCCCGACCTCCTCCATTATTTTTAAAAAGAACAGAGGTGGCTTTGGGGCTGGAGGTGAGAGTGGAGGTGGATATAAAGGAAACACAGACTTTCGTTAGAACTAAAGATACCTGATAGACTTCCCAGGTGGCACAGTGGTAAAGAATCCACCTGGCAGTGCAGGAGACTCTAGAGACATGGGTTTGATCCCTGGGTGAGGAAGATCCCTTGGAGTAAGAAATAGCCACCCATTCCAGTATTCTTGTCTGGAAAAGCCATGGATTGAGGAGCCTGGTGGGCTACAGTCATGGGGTCACAAAGAGTCAAACATGGCTAAGCCCACACTTGCCCACCCACACACCCCGGACACACAAAGATACCTGGTAATATAGATATAGATACAGATATAGGTATATATAGAGAGAGAGAGATATAGGTATAGATATATATAGAGAGATATAGATATAGATATATAGATATATATTTATACATTTCTGGGGATTTATACTTTTCAGAAAATTTTCATGTTAATTCTTTCAATCCTGTCAACAAAATCTGAGGTTTTCCCAGATGAATATCTTAGCTAAGTGCAAGTACCTCTATCTCCTCCTGTGCATCCTCAGTCACTTCAGTCAGCTCCAACGCTTTTCAACCCTATGGTCTGTAGCTCACCAGGTTCCTCTGTCCATAGGATTCTCCAGGCAAGAATACTGAAGTGGGTTCCCATGCCTCCTCTTCCGGGATCTTACTGACCCAGGATTGAACCTAGGTTTCCCATATTCCAAGCAGATTCTTTTCCATCTGAGCCATCAGGGAAGCCTTGATGGAATCTTTATGCATCATTTTAACCCTCATAAACTTCTGAGTGGTTATAAAAATTTTGTCATTATCCATTTGAGGGAAACATTTCTCACCATTGATCATGATCAAGAATATGAAAATCAAATTCTCTGAGCAGGACACCATGTCTATTTTAAAATGAAATGGCAAGTGGATATCCAGAGCCCAGATCCTACCACATACCAGTCAAGAGGCTGGAAATCCAGCAACCTGTCTGTCTATATCTTTATTGATTTTGATTCTCAAGTCCAAGTGCCACAAGTCCTAGGGCCCACAGTGTCCAGCTCCAAAAGAGGGGTGCTGTACCAGAAGGACCATGGTGTCCAAGAGCAGCGGGACCCTGGCCTGGAGCAGCAGTCAAAACTCCTTCTACTGGACCTCCTCCAGCTCGGAAAGTCCCTGTGATGTGATACCAAGATAGTAGAGGAAGGCTTCACCACAGATACGAACCTAAACTTCCAAAATCTGTCAGTGACTGGGCTCCACATCCTCCTGCTGAGAGTGACCAGGTTTAACCTGCCCCACAGGCCCTGGCTCTGATCCAGCTGAGCTCCCCAAGACGTCAGACTCTGAGGGCCGCCTGTGCTTTCCCTCATTCTTCACCTCCCATTCCTCTTCCCCTTCTAGCAAACTCTGTGCTTCCATGCAGGAAAAGGTTCCTTCCATCTCTCTGCTCTTCTTCTTCTTTTTAATTAAATAATTAATCAATTTGACTGTTTGGGGTCTTCATTGCTGCATGTGGGATCAGTTCTCTGACCAGGGATTGGGTCCCCTCACTGCCCCCTGCATTGGGAGTATGGAGTCTTAGCCATTGGACCACCAGGGAAGTCCCCCTTCCACCTCTCTGGTCCCACTGGCAAAGCCACCAACTGGATGCTACTGGACATCTGTGATGGAGATGCTGAAGATCTGCCAAACACTGCTGACCATCTACCCTGTTCCCTCATCACTGCTCCTCACAGCCTGACGTTCCCAGCAGAGGTGGGAGTTGCTGTAGCCTCTCCTGGCCATGGAGAATTTCTTTCCTCCCTAAAGACTACATTCGATGAATGTCACTGGATCCCCAGTGAGGTCTCTTGGGCTCTAGCTTCTGTAGAATGCTGTGACTTTATATTTTTAAAATAGAGTTAATCAAGAAATACACATCACCCTTTTCTCCAAGATGTGGGGAACCTTATGTCGTTATAAAGGCCCTGCTATGCTGTCTATCTAAGCCATGGTGTGTATTCTGCTGATTGTAGATCCATTCAAAATGATTTGCAAAAAATTCTCTAGCGCACATGTATTAATCCAGAGCCCAGATCCTACCACATACCAGTCAAGAGGCTGGAAATCCAGCAACCTGTCTGTCTATATCTTTATTGATTTTGATTCTCAAGTCCAAGTGCCACAAGTCCTAGGGCCCACAGTGTCCAGCTCCAAAAGAGGGGTGCTGTACCAGAAGGACCATGGTGTCCAAGAGCAGCGGGACCCTGGCCTGGAGCAGCAGTCAAAACTCCTTCTACTGGACCTCCTCCAGCTCGGAAAGTCCCTGTGATGTGATACCAAGATAGTAGAGGAAGGCTTCACCACAGATACGAACCTAAACTTCCAAAATCTGTCAGTGACTGGGCTCCACATCCTCCTGCTGAGAGTGACCAGGTTTAACCTGCCCCACAGGCCCTGGCTCTGATCCAGCTGAGCTCCCCAAGACGTCAGACTCTGAGGGCCGCCTGTGCTTTCCCTCATTCTTCACCTCCCATTCCTTTTCCCCCTTCTAGCAAACTCTGTGCTTCCATGCAGGAAAAGGTTCCTTCCATCTCTCTGCTCTTCTTCTTCTTTTTAATTAAATAATTAATCAATTTGACTGTTTGGGGTCTTCATTGCTGCATGTGGGATCAGTTCTCTGACCAGGGATTGGGTCCCCTCACTGCCCCCTGCATTGGGAGTATGGAGTCTTAGCCATTGGACCACCAGGGAAGTCCCCCTTCCACCTCTCTGGTCCCACTGGCAAAGCCACCAACTGGATGCTACTGGACATCTGTGATGGAGATGCTGAAGATCTGCCAAACACTGCTGACCATCTACCCTGTTCCCTCATCACTGCTCCTCACAGCCTGACGTTCCCAGCAGAGGTGGGAGTTGCTGTAGCCTCTCCTGGCCATGGAGAATTTCTTTCCTCCCTAAAGACTACATTCGATGAATGTCACTGGATCCCCAGTGAGGTCTCTTGGGCTCTAGCTTCTGTAGAATGCTGTGACTTTATATTTTTAAAATAGAGTTAATCAAGAAATACACATCACCCTTTTCTCCAAGATGTGGGGAAAATTATGTCGTTATCCAGGCCCTGCTATGCTGTCTATCTAAGCCATGGTGTGTATTCTGCTGCTTGTAGCTCCATTCAAAATGATTTGCAAGAGAAAGAAGGAAATGGGACAGATCCCATATAATTAGAAAGAAATTATATCCATTTCAAATAAAATCTTATATTAAAAAGTCAACTTAAGCATTTTATAAATTCAATATTTAGCATTCCTACTACTTTTATTTTCTTATTATAGTTATACTATATGAATACATTATTATTATGGATTGAATTGTGTTTCCCCCACAAAAGCACATGTTGACATCCTAACCACCAGTTCCTCAGAATATGACATTATTTGGAAATAGAATCATTGCAGATATAATTAGTTAAGACGAGGTCATACTGAAACAGGCTGGAGCCCTAATATGACTGGTGTCCTTACAAAACACAGCTTCCCTGATGGCTGAGCAGGTAAAGAATCTGCCTGCAATGCAGGAGACACCGGAAATGCAGGTTTAATCAATGGGTCAGGAAGATCCTCTGGAGGGGGAAATGGCAACCCACTCCAGTGTTCTTGCCTGAAAAATTCCATGGACAGAGGAACCTGGTGGGTTAAAGTCCATGAGATCGCAAACAGTCAAACATGACAGAGCACAGAGCACAAGGTACAAGGTACCATGGGAAACAATGGGCATATGAAGATGGAAAGATACACAGGAAGAACATCATCAGATAACTGAATTACGCAGTTTCAAGCCTAAGAATGAAAAAGCCAAAGACTACTGGCAAACCACCAGAGGGAAGAAACAGGCAAGGAAAGATTTCCTTTATAGGTTTCAAAAGGAATATGGCTCTGCTGAGCCCTTGATTTTGCCCTCTGAAACTGAGATGGTGAATTTCTATTGTTTTAAGCCACCCAGTTTGTGGTACTTTGTTGTAACAGCCCTTTACTTTTAACATAAAAAAAAAAAGTTTACCACGTCCATAGTGACCCTCCTAAATCTCTCACAGCTTACCTGCAGTGTGCCATGCAGATGTTATTTTCTATGTGTGTCTCTATATATTTAAAGTTGTTCCTAAGTGTGTTATATATTTAACATGGTCCTTCACCCTTTCTGAAAAGACTGGCATTTCCTTGGAAGTGTCATCATTGGGCCTGTTCTCAGTCAGCTTATTCTTTTTTTAGATAAGATTTTGGCCACCCACGAAGCATGTGGAACCTTAGTTCCCTGACCAAGGATGGAACTCATGGCTCTTGCACTGGAAGGCACAGGCTTAACCACTGGACCACCAGGGAAGTCCTTCAGTCAGCTCATTCTTGCTGAGTAATCTTATCTATCAATTTATACCTGTAAGTTTATTGCTTCAGCTCAGTATCTCCAAGCCCAGCTCTCTCTCCTGAGCCCTAGACCAACTGTCTGTCGAACTCAGGGCCCCCACAGTCACTCAAAACTGCAAGACCCAAGGACATAATAAAAGACATTCAGAGTTCTTGAGATTAGATGTTTAAGAGAGGCTTGGAGATGTAGGTGACTGGACATTGCTTCAGGACATAGCTCAATTATTTTCCTTTTTTAAGATAGAGACTTAGCACTAGTTTCCCCCCTGAGTTCATCTCCCATCCCAGTGGAGATAGTGTTAATAACCATCCTGAGGAATAGCATCACCTTGAGGAGTCTAAAATGCTGGTGAGATGAAGCACACAATCTATGAGAATTCATCCACAGTAGAATAGAGCCCAATGTACCACACAGAATAACAGGCTAGTTCATGATGTTAAAGAGAAATTATCCACCAGGCTCTAGTTAAAAGTAGCAAGACAGATTTTACTTGAGCTACTGCAGCAGAGGAGAGACCTTACTGTCAAACTGAATTAAAATCGGCAAAACAAAAAGCAGGAGGCTTTTTAAATGCTGGATGTCTGTGTCTCTATTCCTTTCCTGCAGAAAGATCATCTGTACCATTCTCCTGGATTCCACATCTATGTATTAATATATAATACTTATTTTTCTCATTCTGACTTACTTCACTCTATAGACCACCTCTAGGTTACACTTGCAGTGACTCTGAAAGATGTATTATTGTTCCACCCAGTTTGTGGTACTTTGTTGTAACAGCCCTTTTTTACAAAAAAATTACCACGTCCATAGTGACCCTCCTAAATCTCTCACAGCTTACCTGCAGTGTGCCATGCAGATGTTATTTTCTATGTGTGTCTCTATATATTTAAAGTTGTTCCTAAGTGTGTTATATATTTAACATGGTCCTTCACCCTTTCTGAAAAGACTGGCATTTCCTTGGAAGTGTCATCATTGGGCCTGTTCTCAGTCAGCTTATTCTTTTTGTAGTTATGATTTTGGCCCCCCACTAAGCATGTGGAACCTTAGTTCCCTGACCAAGGATGGAACTCATGGCTCTTGCACTGGAAGGCACAGGCTTAACCACTGGACCACCAGGGAAGTCCTTCAGTCAGCTCATTCTTGCTGAGTAATCTTATCTATCAATTTATACCTGTAAGTTTATTGCTTCAGCTCAGTATCTCCAAGCCCAGCTCTCTCTCCTGAGCCCTAGACCAACTGTCTGTCGAACTCAGGGCCCCCACAGTCACTCAAAACTGCAAGACCCAAGGACATAATAAAAGACATTCAGAGTTCTTGAGATTAGATGTTTAAGAGAGGCTTGGAGATGTAGGTGACTGGACATTGCTTCAGGACATAGCTCAATTATTTTCCTTTTTTAAGATAGAGACTTAGCACTAGTTTCCCCCCTGAGTTCATCTCCCATCCCAGTGGAGATAGTGTTAATAACCATCCTGAGGAATAGCATCACCTTGAGGAGTCTAAAATGCTGGTGAGATGAAGCACACAATCTATGAGAATTCATCCACAGTAGAATAGAGCCCAATGTACCACACAGAATAACAGGCTAGTTCATGATGTTAAAGAGAAATTATCCACCAGGCTCTAGTTAAAAGTAGCAAGACAGATTTTACTTGAGCTACTGCAGCAGAGGAGAGACCTTACTGTCAAACTGAATTAAAATCGGCAAAACAAAAAGCAGGAGGCTTTTTAAATGCTGGATGTCTGTGTCTCTATTCCTTTCCTGCAGAAAGATCATCTGTACCATTCTCCTGGATTCCACATCTATGTATTAATATATAATACTTATTTTTCTCATTCTGACTTACTTCACTCTATAGACCACCTCTAGGTTCACCCACATCTCTGCAAGTGACTCAATTTTGCTCCTTTTCTTTCTTTTTTCTTTGGTGGGGGGAGGGGAGTAGGGAAGAAGTGGGGAGGGAGGGGGGCGGGTGGGCCACTTTTATTGGTCTTTCATTTATCTATTTTCATCCAGCTTTGTCTTTGGCCTCCCATCACAGTGGCCTCTGTTGTCGCAGAGCACCGGCTCTGGGCACACGCGCTCCAGAGCTCTGGCTCGGTAACTGGACACATCCGTCCAGCTGCTCCGCGGCACGTGGGATCTTCCCAGGCCAGGGATCCACCCAGCGCCCCTTGCACTGCAAGGCGGTGTCCTTACCCCCTGGACCACCAGGGAAGCCCAATTTTGTTCCTTTTAATGGCTGAGTAACTTTATTTTGTATATAGGTAGCACATCCTCTTTATCTATTCATCTGTTGATGAACGTTTAGGTCACTTCCATGTCCTGGCTATCGTAAATAGTGCTGCAATGAACATTGGGGTATATGTGTCTTTTTGAACTATGCTTTGCTCAGGGTATAGCCCCAGTAGTGGAATTTCTGGGTCATCTGGTAGTTCTAATTTTAGTGTTTTTTTTTTTTTTTGAATGTCCATACTTTTCTCCATGGTGGCTGTATCAGTTTACATTCCCACCAAAGGTGCAAGGGGGTTACTTTTTCTCCATACCCCCTCCGGCACTTATTATTTGTAGCTTTTTTTGATGATAGCCAATCTGACTGGCCTGTGTAAGGTGATATCCCATTGTAATTTTTATTTGCATTTCTCTTATAATGAGTGATATTGACCATATTTTCTTGTGCCTCTTGGCCATCTGTATGTGTTCCTTGAGGGGGCAAGTGGGAGGTCCAAGAAGGAGGGGATATATGTATACACAGAGCTAATTTACTTCCTTGTACAGCAGGAACTAACACAACATTGTAAAGCGACTGTATCCCAATTAAAAGAATAGATTTAAAAATGATGATGTCCTAAAGGAGAATTACTAAAGGACATAGCAGGCGAAGGGCATTGTTCTATGAGATTAGGCCATCCGTGTCTGCTAATTGGCACCTATGGAAGGTAGGCTCCTATTTTCCCACAGGGACTAAGAGACAAGTGCCCTGGGTTGGTGATTTAAAGAGCTGGTTTCCAGATTCTTGAAAAAGACATTCCTGAGTTGTGGAAGATTATGATCCCAAAGAGACAAAAAAAAAAAAAAGATTTACAATGCTCTAAGAACAGTGAGGTCAGCAGCCTGAAGTTAGGTTTTTGTTAGAACAAACAATAGATTCTTTAGGCAGGATTGAGTTTTCCCAGGCCTGGCATCTTAAGGGAGATAGAAATGTCATCCTGGGAACACAACCTTGAGTTAAAAGAAGTTATGTTAGTGTTTGTTCAAGTCTTTTAGTGTGAGGGATGGATAAAATCATTTGTGCTAAGAATTACAGTTCTTAGAGGCAAAGTTTGAGGCCGTCAAAAAGAGGCCACAAAGAATAAAATGAAAGTTCTTCATTTTTCATATTTAATTTTCCAGGCTTACCCTTTTTGTGACAAGCAAGAGTCAGATTCAATGAATTTGAAATGTCTATTATCACTAATGTCCGAGAGACAGAAATTTAATCCATAGTGGTCAGCTATGATGCTGAGAAAGGAGTTTATTCAGAAAACGAACGATGATGCTTCTTCTCTCTCTGTCTTTGGGCTGCATCTTTTATTGTAAAGGGGACTCTATGCCCTCACCTAGGCATTTTACCTCCAGGCGCGGTGTGCAAAAGACAAATCATTCAACAAAACATTGTTTGTCCACTGTGTTCTAAGCACTATTCTAGTCTCTGAGGACACAGCAGTGTGCAAGACAAATAGATCTCTGCCTTTAAGGGTCTCACATTATTTTTTTAAATTAATTTTTATTGGAGTTTATTTGCTTTATAGTGTTGTATTAGTTTCTACTGTGCAGCAAAGTGAATCAGTCACACACATATACTTGTATCCCCTTTTTTTTGAATTCCCTTCTCATTTAGGTCACTACAGAGACCAGGCCCTGAGTAGAGGTCTCTATGTTATACAGTACGTTCTCACTAGTGAGCTATTTTATGCACAGTACCAATAGCATATGTATGCCAATCCCAATCTCCCAGCTCATCCCACCCCTCCTCCTTGCTTGGTGTCGGTACATTTGTTCTCTACATCTGCGTCTCTATTTATGCTTTGCAGACAAGATGATCTATACCATTTTTCCAGATTCCACATGCACATGCTAATATATGGTATTTGTTTTCCTCTTTCTGACTTACGTCACACTGTAAGACAGTCTCTAGGTTCATGTGTGTCTCTAAAACTATGGAATACTTCACAGATTTCTGTGTCATCCTTGCTCAGGGGATATGCGAATCTTCTCTGTGATGTTCAAATTTTAGTTTATGTGCTGTTGAAGCGACGACTGGGGGGCTCACATTCTCATGGTGGCAGATAGATAATCTTTGAGTAAACTAATAAGTTAGAGCATTTTATATAAAATTACTGTAATTTAGGACTTCCTGGGTGGGCCACTGGTTGAGAAATCTGCCTACCAATGCAGAGGACACTGGTTGATCCCTGGTTGGGGAAGCTCCCACATGCCTCAGAGTAGCTAAGCCCACAAGCTGCAGCTCCTAATCCTACATGCTGCAACTACTGAAGCCCATGCCCCGAGAGCCTGTGCTCCTCAACAAAAGAAGCCACCACAGTGAGAAGTCTGGGCACCTAACCTAAAGAAAGCCCATGCACAATAATGAAGACTCAGCTCAGACATAAATTAATAAATAAAATGACATTAAAAATACTTTTAAAAATTTAGTCACCCAATAATGTCTATTTTGAGACTCTATGGACTGTAGTCCACCAGGCTCCTCTGTCCATAGGATTCTCCAGGCAAGAATACTGGAGTGAGTTGCCATCCCTTTTTCCAGGGGATCCTCCCAACCCAGAGGTTGAACCCAGGTCTCCTGCATTGCAGGCAGATTCTTTACTGCTGAATCACCAGGAAAGTCCTATTACTGTAATTTAATCCAAACAGAGTGATGAGATATATATGATGGGCTAGGCCCTCCTCCAGCTGCTTTAGGTTTGGACCTCAGAAAACCTCTTTGCACAGGCATTTGAGTTGGGGTCTGAATGATCCTGTGGTTATACAAAGACCTGGGAGAAGAGTGCTTGGGACAGAGGGCACCTGTGTACATGCCTTGATGTGGGACTCATTTCAGTGAGTTTACAGAACAGAAAGGAGGCACTAAAGCACAGTAAATGATCAGTGAGTGGTTTCAGATGTGGATGAAGGAGACCCAGGTCACATGGGACTGCAGTGGTGAGGAGTTAGACTTCTATTCTGAGTGGAAACTCAGGAAGGATAGATCTACCTATCTATCATCTATCTATTTCCCTATCTATAATCACTTTGATTGCCTATATAAAAGAATGGTAGGGGATAACAGTGGAAATAGGAGAGCAGCTTTGAAGGTATTAGAAAATCTGGAGAAAACGTGATGGAAGCTTGTGCTGGGGAGGTAGCAATAGAGAGGAAAAGATTGATGACATGAACAGATAGAGATGAAAATGAACAGAATCCGACTATATTTAAATAGGGAAAGGAAGACACTGCTTTATGGCTTGAGGAATAATTCCAGGAGAAAAATTAAGTTAAAAGGAAATGTCAATCAGGCCTTGCATGTATGAGAATAACATTTAGGAAAGGGTTCAAGTTCAAGATGTCCATTGGGAAGTCATCAACCTAGATGATACTTACACATGTTACCTTTAGAAATCAAGGAACACAGAACAAAAAATGGTAATATTTTAGACAAATGGGTGGATGAGACAAATATAGTTATCTATATTATTTATGATATTTAATGGTAGTTATTATGTACTGATACATGTATTTTATATGCTGTATTTTATTTTTTTAATATTTATTTATTTATTTTGGGCGGGTTCGGGTTGGGGATGGAGGAGAGCAGGCGGGCCACTTCCATTGGTCTTTCATTTCTCTGTGTTCATCTGTTTTGTTCTTTGGCTCCTGTGGGCCTCCATCGCGTTGCATCTGTCGCAGAGCCCGCTCTGGGCGCCATGCGCTCCAGAGCTGCTCCTATTACTGTAATTTAATCCAAACAGAGTGATGAGATATATATGATGGGCTAGGCCCTCCTCCAGCTGCTTTAGGTTTGGACCTCAGAAAACCTCTTTGCACAGGCATTTGAGTTGGGGTCTGAATGATCCTGTGGTTATACAAAGACCTGGGAGAAGAGTGCTTGGGACAGAGGGCACCTGTGTACATGCCTTGATGTGGGACTCATTTCAGTGAGTTTACAGAACAGAAAGGAGGCACTAAAGCACAGTAAATGATCAGTGAGTGGTTTCAGATGTGGATGAAGGAGACCCAGGTCACATGGGACTGCAGTGGTGAGGAGTTAGACTTCTATTCTGAGTGGAAACTCAGGAAGGATAGATCTACCTATCTATCATCTATCTATTTCCCTATCTATAATCACTTTGATTGCCTATATAAAAGAATGGTAGGGGATAACAGTGGAAATAGGAGAGCAGCTTTGAAGGTATTAGAAAATCTGGAGAAAACGTGATGGAAGCTTGTGCTGGGGAGGTAGCAATAGAGAGGAAAAGATTGATGACATGAACAGATAGAGATGAAAATGAACAGAATCCGACTATATTTAAATAGGGAAAGGAAGACACTGCTTTATGGCTTGAGGAATAATTCCAGGAGAAAAATTAAGTTAAAAGGAAATGTCAATCAGGCCTTGCATGTATGAGAATAACATTTAGGAAAGGGTTCAAGTTCAAGATGTCCATTGGGAAGTCATCAACCTAGATGATACTTACACATGTTACCTTTAGAAATCAAGGAACACAGAACAAAAAATGGTAATATTTTAGACAAATGGGTGGATGAGACAAATATAGTTATCTATATTATTTATGATATTTAATGGTAGTTATTATGTACTGATACATGTATTTTATATGCTGTATTTTATTTTTTTAATATTTATTTATTTATTTTGGGCGGGTTCGGGTTGGGGATGGAGGAGAGCAGGCGGGCCACTTCCATTGGTCTTTCATTTCTCTGTGTTCATCTGTTTTTGTTCTTTGGCTCCTGTGGGCCTCCCATCGCGGTTGCATCTGTCGTTGCAGAGCACCAGCTCTGGGCGCATGCGCTCCAGAGCTCTGGCTCGGCGATTGGACACATCAGTCCAGCTGCTCCGCGGCACGTGGGATCTTCCCAGGCCAGGGCACGAACCGGCACCCCTTGCACTGCAAGGCGGTGTCCTTACCCACTGGGCCACCAGGGGAAGCCCTATATGCTATATTTTGAAATGGTCCCTTGCACACACTTATGGTTTCTCATGTAGCACTAGAAGTAAAGAACCTGCCTGCCAATGCAGGAGACCTAAGAGATATGGGTTCAATCCCTGGGTCAGAAAGATCCCCTCCAGTAGGAAATGGCAACTCACTCCAGTAATCTTGCCTGGAGAATCCCACGGACAGAGGAGCCTGGCAGAATACAGTCCATGGGGTCGCACAGAGTTGGACATGACTGAAGTGCTTTGGCATGCATGTACACACTTATAAATATCATGGGGGAAGAGAGAGAGAGACCTTGCCACTATGCTTTATGTTTTATGGTGTAATCTTCCAAAGTGTTTGTCAATTTCTCGAATGAATTAGTGATCCATATACCAGTAACTGAAACAGCACACTTACTGGTATAAAACCAGAGAGCAACAGAAGTCATCTCCTGGAGCATTT
This sequence comes from Tragulus kanchil, assembly GCA_022376925.1. Classification (NCBI taxonomy): domain Eukaryota; kingdom Metazoa; phylum Chordata; class Mammalia; order Artiodactyla; family Tragulidae; genus Tragulus; species Tragulus kanchil. Next base: position 184,720,874 of record JAIOJX010000026.1, read on the forward strand.
CTGCATGCAACAAGTATAATAAATGCAATAACTCTTAAGTTGTCACTCACTTCTGGGAGATAGGAGGTGGAACATAACTTCCGCTCAGGCTTATCTGAGGCTATGGCATTCACGACTACTATGTAACTGAAGAGTTTTTGGGACACTCCCAGTGCGTGTCAGAATTTCCGCTCAGGCTTATCCTTTTAAGAAATCAAGGAACACAGAACAAAAAATGGTAATATTTTAGACAAATGGGTGGATGAGACAAATATAGTTATCTATATTATTTATGATATTTAATGGTAGTTATTATGTACTGATACATGTATTTTATATGCTGTATTTTATTTTTTTAATATTTATTTATTTATTTTGGGCGGGTTCGGGTTGGGGATGGAGGAGAGCAGGCGGGCCACTTCCATTGGTCTTTCATTTCTCTGTGTTCATCTGTTTTTGTTCTTTGGCTCCTGTGGGCCTCCCATCGCGGTTGCATCTGTCGTTGCAGAGCACCAGCTCTGGGCGCATGCGCTCCAGAGCTCCGGCTCGCGATTGGACACATCAGTCCAGCTGCTCCGCGGCACGTGGGATCTTCCCAGGCCAGGGCACGAACCGGCACCCCTTGCACTGCAAGGCGGTGTCCTTACCCACTGGGCCACCAGGGGAAGCCCTATATGCTATATTTTGAAATGGTCCCTTGCACACACTTATGGTTTCTCATGTAGCACTAGAAGTAAAGAACCTGCCTGCCAATGCAGGAGACCTAAGAGATATGGGTTCAATCCCTGGGTCAGAAAGATCCCCTCCAGTAGGAAATGGCAACTCACTCCAGTAATCTTGCCTGGAGAATCCCACGGACAGAGGAGCCTGGCAGAATACAGTCCATGGGGTCGCACAGAGTTGGACATGACTGAAGTGCTTTGGCATGCATGTACACACTTATAAATATCATGGGGGAAGAGAGAGAGAGACCTTGCCACTATGCTTTATGTTTTATGGTGTAATCTTCCAAAGTGTTTGTCAATTTCTCGAATGAATTAGTGATCCATATACCAGTAACTGAAACAGCACACTTACTGGTATAAAACCAGAGAGCAACAGAAGTCATCTCCTGGAGCATTTCTGCATGCAACAAGTATAATAAATGCAATAACTCTTAAGTTGTCACTCACTTCTGGGAGATAGGAGGTGGAGCAGAATTTCCGCTCAGGCTTATCAGAGGCTATGGCATTCACGACTACTATGTAACTGAAGCAAGTCTTTCATGGCACACTCCCAGTGCGTGTCAGGCTGGGCCTGTTGCAACCAGGCCCAGTAGGGAGTTCAGCCATGGTTTGTTTATGCCCCATTTCCATGGCACATATACTCTGAAAAAAAAATTCTCCTTTTTATGAGATTGAATTATTACCCTGTAATAAGCAATCCTAGAATTCAGCCAGCCTTGTTCAGGTATTGGAGCTGTTCATTTGTAAAGGTGTCTTTTCTGTTTTCTTTGTGCTCAGACACAGGAAAACTATGCCCACTTGCTATTGCAGTTTTAGCATTAGTGCAGTTCCATAAAGATTACTAGGCACCCCAAATCTAATAAGCATTTTATGGAATCAGAAGGGGAAAATTATGCTTTCGATCCATGGATGACTGGATTAAATGATTATTTCCTTCCAGATTTAATGTTGTGTTAATCTGAAATGAATGCTTCAGATTACTGCCCCATAGAAACTATCTTGCCAAAAGGATTTCTATTCTTGTCTAAATGTCTCTGGTGATGAAAAACGTTTCATTCTCTGGCACAGTCTATTCTAAGACAGTATAGTTATTTGAAGCTGACTTATTCCTAGTACATATAGCAGTGGTGTCACATAGAAGGGCCAAAAATATTAACCAGCAAGCTTTGAATGAGACAGTTATGGTTTCGGATCTCAGTTCTGTTTCTTTAAGGCTGTGATGTTGGAGATACTCTTTTTTCTTTTGCTGCCCCCACTCCCACACCATTATTGGAGATACTAATCTTGTAAACCTTCCTTTCATCATCTATAAATGCAGTTGAAGTATTTATCTGTGGTAGGTCAGTTATACTTCAAATACAAACTCATAGAAAAAGAGATCAGATTTGGTCAAAAGGTGCAAATTTTCAGTTACGAGTACTAGGGATATAATGTACACCATGATAAAGACAATTTAACACTGAAGCACTGAAAGTGAAGAGAGTGAATTCTCAAAGTTGTCATTACAAGGAAAATTTTTTTTCTATTTGTTTTATGCTGAATCTAAATAAGATGATGGGTGTTCACTAAACCTATTGTAATCATATCATGACATATGTAAGTCAAATCATTATACTGATACCTTAACCATGGATCAGTAAGATCCCTTGAAGAAGAGAATGGCTACTCACTTCAATATTCTTGCTGGACCATTCCATGGACAGAGGAGCCTGGGGGGCTACAGTCCCTGGAGTAGCAAAGAGTCAGACATGGTTGAGCAAATAACACTTTCACTTAATACCTTAAAGCTACACAATGCTGTACGTCATTTATATCAAAATAAAACTGGAGGTAAAAAGCACATAAAAAATAAAAACAAGACTTCAAAATGCCAAGCTTTTCAAGAAGGATCTGGACAAGTAAGTGATCCATTTCCTTCTTACTCTGCCTCCTCCCATCCCCAGAATCCATGAAGATCCGGTGACAGAGGCATATAGAGAAAATGAAAACATGTTAAGACTTCGTGTCCCTGAACCATGCCTACCTGAAGCCACCACTACCCTATCCCCCCAGACTTGTCATCTGTGATTTGTGAATAACCAGCTTGTGTATCCCTAACTAATCCCTCCGTCCTGGTGCAAGTCTTGGTGAATTTGTAGCAAGAAAAATGCTTCATATTTGAGGAAATCTTAAACAGATCTAAGTGGCTTTGAGATGACTTATTTCCCTTCAGTTGGAGACTTGAGATAAAATCTGATAGAAAAAATAGTTACACTTTAGAGACCTTAGTATGTGACTTAAAAATTCCTACTAGCTATAGGAAGTTTAATCTTTATAATAGCCAAAATGTTTCTCTAGTTTATTTTCTATCCAACAGCCATATTTCTACCATTGGTGTCATAGAAATAGCATTTATCTTTCAGTCATTCACTCTTCAAGTATTTTAACACAAACATTCGTCTCTTGTATTTTCTGAGTTAGTTTTGCTAGGTTTGTGAATCATTTAGCATAGAAAATGATCCTAGACTCTTCCATTGTAGTTCCTGTTATCTGTACATGCTAATGTATATTTGTTTCTCTTTAAAAACAGTGCTCAAAACTGGGTTTTACATTTAATATAAAAACTTTATCCTGCTGAGGGGTGGATGAATTGGGAGATCGGGATTGACATATACGCACTATTGATACAATGTATAAAATAAGTTACTAAGGAGAACCTACTGTGTAGCTCAGGGAACTCTACCCAGTGCTCCGTGGTGACTGAGAATGAAATCCAAAAAAGAGGGGATCTATGTATACACATAGGTGATTCACTTTGATGTACAGTAGAAACTAAACCTTGTAAAGAAACTATACTGCAATAAAATTAATTTTTAAAATTATCCTGCTAAATGGGATTAATCTTTCCTGGCACTAAGGTCATAACTTTTAAAACAATGCAAATAACTGTTTTAAACAAAACCAAAATCACATAGCAACAAATCTGAGTGTGGTAGGAACCCAAGGCTTAAATGATTTTCCTTCTCTTCATTCTGAGCTTTGTCATCTCTTTTAGACTCTTTATAAATGCTAACATTTATTGTGTTTATTATAAAATAACTATAGGTCAGAAAAAGAATTACTTATATCTATTTATGAAAATTGATTACTTACAGTTAAAAACATGTAATTAAAGTGAATTACATACTGTCTTATTTACAGTTTTGGAAGAGATTACAGACTGTCCATGAAATCTTACGAGCAAATGGCAGAGACATCAGCATACCACATGGAAAATCAGTCTGTTCAAAACGTAAAAAAAAAAAAAGAAAAAAGAAAAAAAATTTAGGAGTTTTGTCTCCCCCACTTCCCTGCTGCTTTACACAAGCAGTGGCTTCGGGTTTCTGGTGGCTGTCAAAGATGATTGCGCGTTAGGTAAGTTCATGCTAGCATGAGAGTTATGACTTGGTACATTAACAACCACCACCAGTGTAGCTAGCCTTCCAGATTTTTCACTTTGCTCAAATGGCTTGCAAGCTGACATCTTCATGCTGTCCTCATTACTAATTTAAGTACAGCTGGCAAAGCGCATTAGGCTCTTGTACCAGCAGTGCCCCCAAAGAACCCTGTAGATGTGCAGCAGTAGCTAGAGGGGCCCCTGAGCCCCTAGGGACGTTTCTTTTCACCGCCTTTCCACCTGTATTGTCTGATTCTAAGCACTGCACAGCATGGCCTCATGAGCAAAGCCTGGGGAAGAGATCAAGATTTACAGGGTTCATTCCTGCCTTTGCAGCAGATTTCTTAACAGCTATGTTTGTATCAGCAAAATTCAGTAGTTTAAATCATCCCCCTTCAGTAATGAAACAGTTTTATTAGGGCTGAAAAGTTTCCACTTGCTCATGGTCCGTCATCCATTTATCTAACACCCCACCTATTTCCCATGTTTTAAATGAAAAAGAAATTATTCTTCTTTATTTGACTGTGTCAGGTCTTTAGTTGCAGCATGCAGGATCTCTGTTGCAGTATGTGGGCTCTATTTGTTGTGGTGTGTGGGCTCTTCACTGGGGCAAACGGGCTTCTCTCTAGTTGTGGTGCTGACTCAGCAGTTGCTGCACAAAGGCTTCCTTGCCCCATGGCACGTGGGATCTTGGTGTACCAGCCAGGGATCGAACCTGTGTCCCCCGCATTGGAAGGTGGGTGCTTAATCCCTGGGCCACTAGGGAAGTCCCTCCTTACCCATTTTCGATGACTTTCCTCCTCAATCACCTCCATAGCTATTTTATTTTATCTGCTTTCAATTTCAACAAAATTACTTATATCTATTTATGAAAATTGATTACTTACAGTTAAAAACATGTAATTAAAGTGAATTACATACTGTCTTATTTACAGTTTTGGAAGAGATTACAGACTGTCCATGAAATCTTACGAGCAAATGGCAGAGACATCAGCATACCACATGGAAAATCAGTCTGTTCAAAACGTAAAAAAAAAAAAAGAAAAAAGAAAAAAAATTTAGGAGTTTTGTCTCCCCCACTTCCCTGCTGCTTTACACAAGCAGTGGCTTCGGGTTTCTGGTGGCTGTCAAAGATGATTGCGCGTTAGGTAAGTTCATGCTAGCATGAGAGTTATGACTTGGTACATTAACAACCACCACCAGTGTAGCTAGCCTTCCAGATTTTCACTTTGCTCAAATGGCTTGCAAGCTGACATCTTCATGCTGTCCTCATTACTAATTTAAGTACAGCTGGCAAAGCGCATTAGGCTCTTGTACCAGCAGTGCCCCCAAAGAACCCTGTAGATGTGCAGCAGTAGCTAGAGGGGCCCCTGAGCCCCTAGGGACGTTTCTTTTCACCGCCTTTCCACCTGTATTGTCTGATTCTAAGCACTCGCACAGCATGGCCTCATGAGCAAAGCCTGGGGAAGAGATCAAGATTTACAGGGTTCATTCCTGCCTTTGCAGCAGATTTCTTAACAGCTATGTTTGTATCAGCAAAATTCAGTAGTTTAAATCATCCCCCTTCAGTAATGAAACAGTTTTATTAGGGCTGAAAAGTTTCCACTTGCTCATGGTCCGTCATCCATTTATCTAACACCCCACCTATTTCCCATGTTTTAAATGAAAAAGAAATTATTCTTCTTTATTTGACTGTGTCAGGTCTTTAGTTGCAGCATGCAGGATCTCTGTTGCAGTATGTGGGCTCTATTTGTTGTGGTGTGTGGGCTCTTCACTGGGGCAAACGGGCTTCTCTCTAGTTGTGGTGCTGACTCAGCAGTTGCTGCACAAAGGCTTCCTTGCCCCATGGCACGTGGGATCTTGGTGTACCAGCCAGGGATCGAACCTGTGTCCCCCGCATTGGAAGGTGGGTGCTTAATCCCTGGGCCACTAGGGAAGTCCCTCCTTACCCATTTTCGATGACTTTCCTCCTCAATCACCTCCATAGCTATTTTTATTTTATCTGCTTTCAATTTCAACAAAATCCATATAACATAAATTTACCATCTTAAGCATTTTTAAGTATGCTGTTCAGTGGTGTTAAGCACATTTATGCCATTGTGCAGTCAACTTCCACATTCTTTCAACTTACAGAACTATACATCCATTACCCAACTATTCTCCATTATCCTTGCATCCACACCCACCCCTGGTATCCACAATTCTACTTCCTGTCCCTATGAATTTGACTGTGTCATATAAGTAGCATCATACAGTGTTTGTTCTTTTGTGACTGGTTTACTTCCCTTAGCATAATATCCTCAAGGTTCATCCATGTCATAGAGTATGTCAGCATTTCCTTCCTCTTTCCAAATACTCCTTTGCATGCATATACCACACTTTGTTTATCCATTCATCTGCTCAATGGATGCTTGGGTTATGTCTACCTTTTAGCTATTGTAAATAATGCTGCTATGAATGTGTATACAAAAATCTGTTCAAGACCATTATTTCAGTTCTTTGGGGTATATATGTAAAAGCGGAATTGCTGGATCATAAGGCAACTTTACTTTTAATTTTTTGAAGGCCAGTCTGCTGCTTTCCACACCAGCTGCATGACTTAACATTCCTACCAAAAACACACAAGGGTTCCAACGTTTCCATATCCTTGCCAATATTTGTTATTTTCTGTTTTTTTCTCATCATTACTGTTACGGACTGAATTATTTCCCCTGAAAGTCAGTATGTTGAAGTCCCAGCCAGTATCTGAATGGAACTGTATTTTAAGATAGGACCTTTAAGAAGTAATTAAATGAAAACGAAGCCATAAGGGAGAGGATTAAACCCATCTGACTAATGTCATAAGAAAAGTGATTAGGACATCCAGAGAGAAACCAAGGTTGTGCACAGAGAGAGAAAGGCCAGGTGAGGACACAGTGAAAAGGCTGCCATCTGCAAGCCACGGAGAGAGGGCTTGGAAGAAACCAAGCTTGCCAGTATCTTGGAACTTCCAACCTCCAGAACTAGGAAAAAACAAAGTTCTACTATTAAAGCTTGCCAGACTGTGGTATTTTGCTATAAAAGTCATAACAAACTAACGTAGCAGTCATCTTAATGGGTATGAGGTGGTGTCTCATTGTGGTTTTGATTTGCATTTCCTTAAAAATTGTGGTGAGCATCTTTCTATGTGCTGTGTGTGTGGCTTCTTCTGAGATGTATCTATTCAAGTCTTCTGTCCACTTTACAACTGAGTTATTGGTTTCTTTTGGTTGAGTTGTAGGAGTTCTTTGCATATTCTACATGCCATCTCCTTATCAGATAATATGATTTACAAATATTTTCTTCTATTCCGTGTTGAGGATCCTTGGGTGCATCTAAATTTTTTATTTTGATGTGTCCAGTTTACCGTTTACTTTTTTTTTTTTGCCTATCTTTGGTCTTACATTAGGAAATAATTGCCAAATCCACTGTCAGGAAGTTTTCCCCCTTAATTTTCTTGTAAGAGGTTTACAGTTTTGCTCTTATGTTTAGATCTTTGATGGGTTTTAATCTTCATATATGGCATACGCAGTTCTTTTACATGTACATATTCAGTTTTCTGGAGAAGGGCATGGCAACCCATCCTAGTGTCCTTTGCTAGCCATGGTCCATAGGGTTGCAAAAAATCAAACACAACTGAAGCGACATAGCACATATGCACACAGGCACATCCAGTTTTCCAAAGCTGTTTTTATGGCTAGTCTTCCCAAACTCAAAGTTGGCAATGAGAAACAACCCTTGAGAAATGGTCTAAACTGAGCCTGCAGTTCTCTAAGAGCAAAGTTTCAAGACTCTGCACTGGGGCCTTTTCTATGACAGTGCATGGTTATAGACTGCAGGTTGGAAATATGACTTTCAGGAAGTACAGTTGCCATATAAAGACAAGAGCTAGTGCTTGGCCTGCCAAAGACTTCAAGGAGGATGTCTCCCTCTCCCAGGACTCCCAGAGCTGTTTCCAGTATCTTCCATTGTCTCAAGGATTACCGCCACACAGGGAGCACTTAACATTTTGGGGCGTGAGGACACAGTGAAAAGGCTGCCATCTGAGCCAGAGAGGCTTGGAAGAAACCAAGCTTGCCAGTATCTTGGAACTTCCAACCTCCAGAACTAGGAAAAAACAAAGTTCTACTATTAAAGCTTGCCAGACTGTGGTATTTTGCTATAAAAGTCATAACAAACTAACGTAGCAGTCATCTTAATGGGTATGAGGTGGTGTCTCATTGTGGTTTTGATTTGCATTTCCTTAAAAATTGTGGTGAGCATCTTTCTATGTGCTGTGTGTGTGTGGCTTCTTCTGAGATGTATCTATTCAAGTCTTCTGTCCACTTTACAACTGAGTTATTGGTTTCTTTTGGTTGAGTTGTAGGAGTTCTTTGCATATTCTACATGCCATCTCCTTATCAGATAATATGATTTACAAATATTTTCTTCTATTCCGTGTTGAGGATCCTTGGGTGCATCTAAATTTTTTATTTTGATGTGTCCAGTTTACCGTTTACTTTTTTTTTTTTGCCTATCTTTGGTCTTACATTAGGAAATAATTGCCAAATCCACTGTCAGGAAGTTTTCCCCCTTAATTTTCTTGTAAGAGGTTTACAGTTTTTGCTCTTATGTTTAGATCTTTGATGGGTTTTAATCTTCATATATGGCATACGCAGTTCTTTTACATGTACATATTCAGTTTTCTGGAGAAGGGCATGGCAACCCATCCTAGTGTCCTTTGCTAGCCATGGTCCATAGGGTTGCAAAAAATCAAACACAACTGAAGCGACATAGCACATATGCACACAGGCACATCCAGTTTTCCAAAGCTGTTTTTATGGCTAGTCTTCCCAAACTCAAAGTTGGCAATGAGAAACAACCCTTGAGAAATGGTCTAAACTGAGCCTGCAGTTCTCTAAGAGCAAAGTTTCAAGACTCTGCACTGGGGCCTTTTCTATGACAGTGCATGGTTATAGACTGCAGGTTGGAAATATGACTTTCAGGAAGTACAGTTGCCATATAAAGACAAGAGCTAGTGCTTGGCCTGCCAAAGACTTCAAGGAGGATGTCTCCCTCTCCCAGGACTCCCAGAGCTGTTTCCAGTATCTTCCATTGTCTCAAGGATTACCGCCTCTTAGGTAGCACTTAACATTTTACTCAATCTCACCTTCTGCTCCAGGATTCCTTCAGGAACTCACTGGGCACTGATACCTGCACAACCAGAAAATTCAGGGATTCAACATCTGTGGGCCCCCCTTGGCTCACAGGGAGTGGGTGGTGATGGGAAAGACTTCTTCCTTTTGCCTTCTAGTTCAGGGGTCCCCAGCCTCCAGGCCAAGGACAGGTACCTCCTGTCAGATCAGTGGCAGCATTAGATTATAAATAAAGTACACAATAAATGCAATGTGCTTGAATCATCCCTAAAGCAATTCTCTGACCCTGGTCGATGGAATAACTGTCTTCCAGGAAACTGATCCCTGGTACCAAAAATGTTGGGTACGCTACTCTAGTTAGTTCACAGGTCACTCCATAGAGCCCAGGAAGAATCCAGCACTATCACCTGTCAAGGGGCCAACTTGACAGTTATCCTGATTTTTCTTCCCCTCCCTCTCTGTTTGACCCACTCTGTCTAGCATGCTGCTCCATGGAATCTCCATTTTCAAATAATCTACCATCACACAAACATTTGCCTTAGCCTCTTATTTCAGGGGAACCCAGGCTAAGACAGACATTATAGAGTTCCAGAGAATATTGCTTCCATAAAATGTCTACCCACATATATGGATGACCTTCTGGCTTGTTTCTTTGGTCAAAAAGATATGGGGGGAACCAGACAAGATGGAGAATATGGGGCTACTATTCTGTGATATTCTTTGTATCTCAATTGTTTTGTCACCAATGAGATAGACTCAACTCAAAATCTTCCCACTAACTACTTCCAAGTGCCAGAAATGAAAGAAAATCAACAACAATGCCTGAGGGACTCACTTATCATTCTGTTATTTGCTCCACATTGTGAGAATTCTCAGTGTTGCACTTCATCCAAAATGCTGGTCCATAAGGTGCCTTCTTGCTAAAGCAAAGCAGGTGATGGTTTCCTGGTAAGTTAAGAGATGTACTGAGTGACAGAGTTTCATTTGATGGTAGGAACAGAAGAGAAACAAAAACATGGGCCTCCTAAAAGGTGAGAGGACTCTCTGGAGCAAGGCGCCAGGCTCTTGCAATCCAAATTCCCTTTTGTCTCAAGGATTACCGCCTCTTAGGTAGCACTTAACATTTTACTCAATCTCACCTTCTGCTCCAGGATTCCTTCAGGAACTCACTGGGCACTGATACCTGCACAACCAGAAAATTCAGGGATTCAACATCTGTGGGCCCCCCTTGGCTCACAGGGAGTGGGTGGTGATGGGAAAGACTTCTTCCTTTTGCCTTCTAGTTCAGGGGTCCCCAGCCTCCAGGCCAAGGACAGGTACCTCCTGTCAGATCAGTGGCAGCATTAGATTATAAATAAAGTACACAATAAATGCAATGTGCTTGAATCATCCCTAAAGCAATTCTCTGACCCTGGTCGATGGAATAACTGTCTTCCAGGAAACTGATCCCTGGTACCAAAAATGTTGGGTACGCTACTCTAGTTAGTTCACAGGTCACTCCATAGAGCCCAGGAAGAATCCAGCACTATCACCTGTCAAGGGGCCAACTTGACAGTTATCCTGATTTTTCTTCCCCTCCCTCTCTGTTTGACCCACTCTGTCTAGCATGCTGCTCCATGGAATCTCCATTTTCAAATAATCTACCATCACACAAACATTTGCCTTAGCCTCTTATTTCAGGGGAACCCAGGCTAAGACAGACATTATAGAGTTCCAGAGAATATTGCTTCCATAAAATGTCTACCCACATATATGGATGACCTTCTGGCTTGTTTCTTTGGTCAAAAAGATATGGGGGGAACCAGACAAGATGGAGAATATGGGGCTACTATTCTGTGATATTCTTTGTATCTCAATTGTTTTGTCACCAATGAGATAGACTCAACTCAAAATCTTCCCACTAACTACTTCCAAGTGCCAGAAATGAAAGAAAATCAACAACAATGCCTGAGGGACTCACTTATCATTCTGTTATTTGCTCCACATTGTGAGAATTCTCAGTGTTGCACTTCATCCAAAATGCTGGTCCATAAGGTGCCTTCTTGCTAAAGCAAAGCAGGTGATGGTTTCCTGGTAAGTTAAGAGATGTACTGAGTGACAGAGTTTCATTTGATGGTAGGAACAGAAGAGAAACAAAAACATGGGCTCCTAGGGAGGATCTCTGAGCAAGGCGCAGGACATCTGGTGTCTGAGCAGCTCTGTCACTGAGACAAACAACAGTTCATGGGCTCTCCCAGCATCTACCTGCCTCTGCCAGTTCACCTAGCAAGAAGGTCCATTAGTTTTGGTCTCAGTTGTGTTTCCAGGAGCTGCAGCTGGACAAGTGAGGAGATGATATTCCAAGAGAGGAACTTCCATAAAGTCAGGCTCTGGAAACAGACAAACAAAATAGTCTGAAGCCTGCTTTGCAAAGAGATAAAGGCAGAGTCTGACATCAGGTCATCAGGAGAAGGATCAGACCAAGGCAGGTGTCCCAAGACAAGACTAGAGCCGATCTCCCAAGACAGTGGTATGGACGGCAGGAACCATTTGTGGAATTCTGCAGTCACAACTCTAGGTGGACAGTAAGCTCATAAGGCCACCAAGACACTTCAGACATCCTCTCATTCAGATTCCTGGACTCTTGTTACTCAAATTGTGATCTGCAAACAAACAGTCTCAGCATCCCCTCCAAGCAGGTTAATCCTCCCATGTGGGAATCTGGAGTTTAAATAAGATCCTTCATTGATTCTAGCACATGTTAAAGTTTCAGAAGTGCTGTCAGTAAATCAGTTGGGTTAGCATGGGTTTCCAGGTTACATGTATACAAAGTGGCTCAGAGGTTTTCAACAGGGAGGATACCACTCTCTCTGGGAGCGCCCACTGGGAGATTGGTGGGGGAATGGTGGTTGTCATAATGACTCATGCCTCCTGGCCTCTAGTGGGCCAGTGCCAGTGATGCTAAACATCCTGCAGTGTGTGGGATGTTCCTTCAGAGCGAAGTACTGCCCTACTCAAATGCCAGTGGTGTTCCTGACGAGAAACATGTTGGCTATTACTTAATCTGTATAATGAGTGTTTAGACTAGATAAATCCCAATATTTCTCCCAGCTCTTAGAGTCTTTTGTCCTACCACTGTCTTTACACCAATTTAGAAAGTTCTCAACATTTCCCAAGATACTAGTGCGAAAAAAAAGGACATACTTGTTATTTGCTCCACATTGTGAGAATTCTCAGTGTTGCACTTCATCCAAAATGCTGGTATAAGGTGCCTTCTTGCTAAAGCAAAGCAGGTGATGGTTTCCTGGTAAGTTAAGAGATGTACTGAGTGACAGAGTTTCATTTGATGGTAGGAACAGAAGAGAAACAAAAACATGGGCTCCTAGGGAGGATCTCTGAGCAAGGCGCAGGACATCTGGTGTCTGAGCAGCTCTGTCACTGAGACAAACAACAGTTCATGGGCTCTCCCAGCATCTACCTGCCTCTGCCAGTTCACCTAGCAAGAAGGTCCATTAGTTTTGGTCTCAGTTGTGTTTCCAGGAGCTGCAGCTGGACAAGTGAGGAGATGATATTCCAAGAGAGGAACTTCCATAAAGTCAGGCTCTGAAACAGACAAACAAAATAGTCTGAAGCCTGCTTTGCAAAGAGATAAAGGCAGAGTCTGACATCAGGTCATCAGGAGAAGGATCAGACCAAGGCAGGTGTCCCAAGACAAGACTAGAGCCGATCTCCCAAGACAGTGGTATGGACGGCAGGAACCATTTGTGGAATTCTGCAGTCACAACTCTAGGTGGACAGTAAGCTCATAAGGCCACCAAGACACTTCAGACATCCTCTCATTCAGATTCCTGGACTCTTGTTACTCAAATTGTGATCTGCAAACAAACAGTCTCAGCATCCCCTCCAAGCAGGTTAATCCTCCCATGTGGGAATCTGGAGTTTAAATAAGATCCTTCATTGATTCTAGCACATGTTAAAGTTTCAGAAGTGCTGTCAGTAAATCAGTTGGGTTAGCATGGGTTTCCAGGTTACATGTATACAAAGTGGCTCAGAGGTTTTCAACAGGGAGGATACCACTCTCTGGGAGCGCCCACTGGGAGATTGGTGGGGGAATGGTGGTTGTCATAATGACTCATGCCTCCTGGCCTCTAGTGGGCCAGTGCCAGTGATGCTAAACATCCTGCAGTGTGTGGGATGTTCCTTCAGAGCGAAGTACTGCCCTACTCAAATGCCAGTGGTGTTCCTGACGAGAAACATGTTGGCTATTACTTAATCTGTATAATGAGTGTTTAGACTAGATAAATCCCAATATTTCTCCCAGCTCTTAGAGTCTTTTGTCCTACCACTGTCTTTACACCAATTTAGAAAGTTCTCAACACAGCCTTTCCTTCCTAATTACCGCTGCTCTAAGCCCAAGTCACTTTCATTTAGACAACCCCATGGAACCAGTCACAAAGAATAACCTTAATGAACATACTTCATAGCACTCCTTGTTATATATAACATGCCCATTCTGGTTAGAGTTCAAAGAGTTCTTTTAGTCAGTTTAATGTATGTGTCATTATGATGCTGATAATACAAAATCGTCTGAAAACACTGAAGTCAACAAAGTCATACTTCATAGGAGTCAGAGCGGTGAGATTTGTAGGTGAAGTGCCTCTTTCCCCATTCTCACAACCTCTACCCTGTCTGGATTAAGCAGGAGGAGGAACACTGGAGGGGAGGCAGTTGCCAACAACTGTTTAACATAGTCTCCAAGCAGAGAGCAGCAGGCAGTAGACACGTGGAGGGTCACAAGCAGGGTCTGTTGAACCTGACTGCACCAAGAATTTCCTGAATATGTGTGCCTGGTGGAGGAGATGAAGTAAGACAGGAACTGGTACAAACATAGGAAAATCTGAGTAATTAAATAAGTTCCTTTTGGGTGTGATATACTGGTATTTGGAAATGAAAACATGAATTAATTGCTATATATTCCACTGCAGTGCTTTCAGGAGAAAGAAAAGAAAAGAATCTAGTGAAAAGTGTAGGGAATTTTTTGGTGGGCCAGTGGTTAAGACTCCGTGATTCCCATGCAGGGGGTGCCAGTTGGATCCCTGGTCAAGGAATGAGTTCCTACATGAAAGCGAAAAGAGTTAGTTGCTCAGTCATGTCTGACTCTTTGTGACTCTATGGACTGTAGCCTGCCAGACTCCTCTGTCCACGGGATTCTCCAGGCAAGAATACTGGAGTGGGTAGTCATTTCCTTCTCCAGGAGATCGTCCCAACCCAGGGATTGAACCTGGGTCTCTTATATAGTGTGGGCAGATTCTTTACCACCTGAGCCACCAGGGAAGACCCAGATTCCACATGCCGCAACTAAAAAGCTCCCACTTGCTGAGCCATATGGCCAAAAAAAAAAAGAAGTGAACTTCTGGGATTAGTATTTGAAGGTGAAAGTGTTCATTGCCCAGTTGTGTCAGACTCTTTGCAACTGTATGGACCGTAGCCCATCAGGCTTCTCTGTTCATAGGATTCTCCAGGCAAGAATATTGGAGTAGGTTGCCATGGCCTTCTCCAGGGACTCTTACCCACCCAGGAATCAAACCCAAGTCTCCTGTATTACAGGCAGATTCTTAACCATCTGGGCCACAGGGAAGTTCCACTCATGCTATATTCAACACATAATACAGGTCTAGGATAAAAAATGAATGTCTGTTCAGTCCTCAGGGAGATGGTCCTTTTTCGATTATGTGTCCGGGGAGTCTGTGTAGTAGAGTTTGCCAGTGCACTCACGCTGTCTTCTGACTCCAGAAATTAATGGTGTGGATGAAAGCACAGCCTTTTGACAATTGGTGCTTGCACAAAGCTCCTCTATACATGCCGGTGGCTGGCTGCTGAACTAAGCAAACAAGACAGACAATGTTGAAGACTGGAGTTTTGTCTGTGGCTTAGACTTTATGTCAATCAATAGTGTACTAATTATGACCCCAGGGCATCCCTGGTCAGCAGTAGAATGATTTTTTTGACATGACTGGGAAAAGCAGTTGGTCAATAAAGGCAGTTAAAAACAACTTCTAAAGTGCAGGAGTTAACATTTTATTTTATGGTGAAATGTGTAAATGTACAGGATGTGTACGCTTAAAAATGTCCATGTTTTGAATCTGCTGGCTTGGGAGATTCACAACCAGATTTTTCCATAAATAATATGTATAATACATTTGCTATGATATCCAGTTTCAGTTTCTTTAAAGTGGAAGAAGAACTAAAGACTTATGAAACAATCTTGGTACAGATCCTAGATTTTCACTTATTTTTTTAAATCTCTTACAGTGGTCTTGTCAACTATTTTTACACTTATGAAAACTATTGAATCTTTCCAAGAATTCCCAGTTTAGTTTTCATGGAAACAATGACTCTATCTTTTTGTTCATATCTATTAACTTGCATTACATTAAATTACACAGTTACAAGTTCAATAGGCATGATGAGGTTTGGAATCCCCACAACCCTGATCACTCAACATGTGGGGACAGGGTTTGGGGGCACACTAGTCAGTGACCTTCTAGTCACGAGCATTTGTCAGGCCATAAGTATATATACCTCTAACAAAGGCAATGGAGAAGATTAGTTAACCTTGAAAATAAGTGAAACTGTTTAAATAGTTACCTACCTACAAAGGACTGGACCTTTGTATCTCTCTCAAACTCCTGTATTATAGCCCTAACCCCAACTTGACTGTATTTAGAATAAAGAAGTCATTAGAATTTAAATGAGATCATAAGTGGAGGGAACTGCTTTGACAGGACTGCTGTCCTTTTGAGAAGAGACAACAGAGAGCTCATGCCACCAAATGAAGATACAGCAAAACGACACCTGTTTGCAAGCAAGGAAGATGAATCTTGCCAGACACCCATCCTTGATTTGGGACTTCTAGCCTCCAGAAAAGTGGGAAAATAAATTTATATTTCTTAAGCAACTCAGTCTGTTTTTTGTTACAGAATCCTGAGTAGACTAATGCATTATATTTTTATACTTTGTATTTATTTAGTTGGTGCAAAAGTAATTGAGCTTTTGCATTGTCAAACTTTGCTATTTGATACTGAATACATTCTTAAATAAATGTGATTATGTTATACATTATTTTAATCCGTGTTTGTATTTTATGTTTTTGCTAATGACTTATTACCTGCAGTTTATTTTACATTTACTTTAGACTATAGAAATGCTGTTAGACAAAAATAAAATCTGATGATTTTTATGCAAGACCAAAAGGGTCATAAAACAATGGAGACAACTCACAACATCAACAAAACATTTGTCCCAGGAACTCTAACAAATCAGATTTTTCCATAAATAATATGTATAATACATTTGCTATGATATCCAGTTTCAGTTTCTTTAAAGTGGAAGAAGAACTAAAGACTTATGAAACAATCTTGGTACAGATCCTAGATTTTCACTTATTTTTTTAAATCTCTTACAGTGGTCTTGTCAACTATTTTTACACTTATGAAAACTATTGAATCTTTCCAAGAATTCCCAGTTTAGTTTTCATGGAAACAATGACTCTATCTTTTTGTTCATATCTATTAACTTGCATTACATTAAATTACACAGTTACAAGTTCAATAGGCATGATGAGGTTTGGAATCCCCACAACCCTGATCACTCAACATGTGGGGACAGGGTTTGGGGGCACACTAGTCAGTGACCTTCTAGTCACGAGCATTTGTCAGGCCATAAGTATATATACCTCTAACAAAGGCAATGGAGAAGATTAGTTAACCTTGAAAATAAGTGAAACTGTTTAAATAGTTACCTACCTACAAAGGACTGGACCTTTGTATCTCTCTCAAACTCCTGTATTATAGCCCTAACCCCAACTTGACTGTATTTAGAATAAAGAAGTCATTAGAATTTAAATGAGATCATAAGTGGAGGGAACTGCTTTGACAGGACTGCTGTCCTTTTGAGAAGAGACAACAGAGAGCTCATGCCACCAAATGAAGATACAGCAAAACGACACCTGTTTGCAAGCAAGGAAGATGAATCTTGCCAGACACCCATCCTTGATTTGGGACTTCTAGCCTCCAGAAAAGTGGGAAAATAAATTTATATTTCTTAAGCAACTCAGTCTGTTTTTTGTTACAGAATCCTGAGTAGACTAATGCATTATATTTTTATACTTTGTATTTATTTAGTTGGTGCAAAAGTAATTGAGCTTTTGCATTGTCAAACTTTGCTATTTGATACTGAATACATTCTTAAATAAATGTGATTATGTTATACATTATTTTAATCCGTGTTTGTATTTTATGTTTTTTTGCTAATGACTTATTACCTGCAGTTTATTTTACATTTACTTTAGACTATAGAAATGCTGTTAGACAAAAAATAAAATCTGATGATTTTTTTTTATGCAAGACCAAAAGGGTCATAAAACAATGGAGACAACTCACAACATCAACAAAACATTTGTCCCAGGAACTCTAACAAACGAGGTTCAGTTAGTGTAGTGGTGGTTCAAGAAGTTTTGCAAAGGTGACGAGAGCCTTGAAGATGAGGAGTGTAGTGGCCTGTCAGTAGAAGCTGACAACAACCAACTGAGAAAAATCATCAAAGCTGATACGCTTACAACTACCAAGAAGTTGCTGAAGAACTCAACATCAACCATTCTATGGTCATTCAGTATTTGAAGCAAGTCGGAAAGGTTAAGAAAGCCCAATAAATACATGCTTCATGAGCTGACTAAAAATCGTCATTTTGAAGTGCAATCTCTTATTTAATGCAGCAACAAACCATTTCTCAATCTGATTGTGGCGTGGGATGGAAAGTGGATTTTATACAACTGGTGATGACCAGCTCAATTGCTGGACCAAGAAGAAGATCCAAAGCACATCCTAAAGCCAAACTTGCGCCAAAAAAAGGTAATGGTCATTGTTTGCATTGTTTGGTCGTCTGCTGCTGGTCTGATCCACTACAGCTTTCTGAATCCCAGTGAAACCATTACATCTGAGAAGGATGCACAGCAAATCAATGAGATGCACCAAAACTGCAACACCTGCAGCCAGCATTGGTCAACAGAATGGGCCAAATTCTTTTCCAGGAGCACACCTGAACACACGTTGCACAACCAATGCTTCAAAAGTCGAACAGATTGGGTTATGAG
Organism: Tragulus kanchil; assembly: GCA_022376925.1. Lineage (NCBI taxonomy): Eukaryota > Metazoa > Chordata > Mammalia > Artiodactyla > Tragulidae > Tragulus > Tragulus kanchil. The sequence continues at coordinate 184,739,276 of JAIOJX010000026.1, forward strand.
TTTTTGCCTCATCCACCATATTCACCTGACCTCTCACCAACTGACTACCACTTCTGCTTTGGGATTAGCAAAAAAAATTTCTTAAGCAACTCAGTCTGTTTTTTGTTACAGAATCCTGAGTAGACTAATGCATTATATTTTTATACTTTGTATTTATTTAGTTGGTGCAAAAGTAATTGAGCTTTTGCATTGTCAAACTTTGCTATTTGATACTGAATACATTCTTAAATAAATGTGATTATGTTATACATTATTTTAATCCGTGTTTGTATTTTATGTTTTTTTGCTAATGACTTATTACCTGCAGTTTATTTTACATTTACTTTAGACTATAGAAATGCTGTTAGACAAAAAATAAAATCTGATGATTTTTTTTTATGCAAGACCAAAAGGGTCATAAAACAATGGAGACAACTCACAACATCAACAAAACATTTGTCCCAGGAACTCTAACAAACGAGGTTCAGTTAGTGGTGGTGGTTCAAGAAGTTTTGCAAAGGTGACGAGAGCCTTGAAGATGAGGAGTGTAGTGGCCTGTCAGTAGAAGCTGACAACAACCAACTGAGAAAAATCATCAAAGCTGATACGCTTACAACTACCAAGAAGTTGCTGAAGAACTCAACATCAACCATTCTATGGTCATTCAGTATTTGAAGCAAGTCGGAAAGGTTAAGAAAGCCCAATAAATACATGCTTCATGAGCTGACTAAAATCGTCATTTTGAAGTGCAATCTCTTATTTAATGCAGCAACAAACCATTTCTCAATCTGATTGTGGCGTGGGATGGAAAGTGGATTTTATACAACTGGTGATGACCAGCTCAATTGCTGGACCAAGAAGAAGATCCAAAGCACATCCTAAAGCCAAACTTGCGCCAAAAAAAGGTAATGGTCATTGTTTGCATTGTTTGGTCGTCTGCTGCTGGTCTGATCCACTACAGCTTTCTGAATCCCAGTGAAACCATTACATCTGAGAAGGATGCACAGCAAATCAATGAGATGCACCAAAACTGCAACACCTGCAGCCAGCATTGGTCAACAGAATGGGCCAAATTCTTTTCCAGGAGCACACCTGAACACACGTTGCACAACCAATGCTTCAAAAGTCGAACAGATTGGGTTATGAGTTTTTGCCTCATCCACCATATTCACCTGACCTCTCACCAACTGACTACCACTTCTCAGCAACTTTTTGTGGGGAAAATGCTTCCACAATCAGCAGGAGGCAGAAAATGCTTTTCAAGAGTTCGCCAAATCCCAAAGGATGAATTTTTATGCTACAGGAATAAGGAAACTTATTTTTTACCGGCAAAAATACGTTGATTGTAATGGTTCCTATTTTGATTAATAAAGATGTTTCCGAGCCTAGTTATAATGATTTAAAATTCACAGTTTGAAACCGCACTTACTTCTGCATAAACCTAATAATACTATGTCTTTGGTCCTCAGAAACATTCTATAGCAAAGTTGAATTGGGTCATACAAACTTAATACCATTTCTGGAAAATCGACTTAAAGTTCAGATAATGGATCCTGATTAACAGTATATTTGACTTTATTTCAGACAAATATTGAAATATATTTACAGGACTGATTCTAATAATAAATTATTGAATATAGTTACTTAAACTAGCTTCTGCACTTACCACCAAAAATAGTTAATTATCTAGAATAATCATATATAGCACTTTACAGGTTAGCTTTTCTTCTTATAGAATCTGTAGATATAATTATATATTTATAGTATATCTAATTAATGTTACTATATAATGTTCCTATAGTAATACCATTCTGTAGTAATATATATAGGTACCCTATACCACAGTGTATATCGTATATTAGTATTGTGTGTGCATGTGTGCTCAGTCATGTCTGACTCTTCGTAACCACATGGAGTGTAACTCACCAGGCTTCTCTGTCCGTGGGATTTCTCAGGCAAGAATACTGAAGTGGGTTGCCAATACTATATTATATACTATATATATATCATCATACATCAATACTATATATATATATATATATATATATATCACATATAGTAATAACACATATATATGGGTTTTCCAGGTGACTCAGTGATAAAAGATTCATCTGCCAATGCAGGAGATGCAGGACATGTGGGTTCAGTTCCTGGGTCTGGAAGATCCCCTAGAGGAAGAAACGGCAAACCATCCAGTATTCTTGCCTGGAGAATCTCATGGACAGAGGAGTCTGGAGGCCTGCAGTTCACAGAGTCACAAAGACTCAGATATTCACTCATGCATCCCATGCATACAGATATTATATTAGTAAGACAGATATAAAGATTAGAAAAAGTCATAAAACTGTCATAATTTTCAACTTATATGCTTTTCTACATAGACATATCCAAAAAAACCAACAGATAAATGATTATGCAAACTGAATAGATTGTCCTAATTAGCAACAAATAATTCAAAATATAACTTTTAAAGTTATCATTTATAATATTAGGTTGGTGCAAACGTAGTTGCAGTTTTGGACCATGAATTTTAAACCATTATATTAATAGCAAAAAAAAAAATGTAAGTTATCTAGAAATAAATCTTTGACCAGTGTGTAAGAGTTTATAATAGAGAAATAAAAAACCATGAAAGCTTTTAAAGAAAGAAATGTTCATGCATGGAAAATCTCAATAACATAAAAATACCAGTTCTCTCAACAGGTTTTACTTATGATGAAAAAACAGTGTGATAAAGGCAGGTTCAAATATTTAAATCAAAGCATGACAATTAAGAAAAAAAACTAGAAAAGATGCATTATTGGACTGATTCTAATAATAAATTATTGAATATAGTTACTTAAACTAGCTTCTGCACTTACCACCAAAAATAGTTAATTATCTAGAATAATCATATATAGCACTTTACAGGTTAGCTTTTCTTCTTATAGAATCTGTAGATATAATTATATATTTATAGTATATCTAATTAATGTTACTATATAATGTTCCTATAGTAATACCATTCTGTAGTAATATATATAGGTACCCTATACCACAGTGTATATCGTATATTAGTATTGTGTGTGCATGTGTGCTCAGTCATGTCTGACTCTTCGTAACCACATGGAGTGTAACTCACCAGGCTTCTCTGTCCGTGGGATTTCTCAGGCAAGAATACTGAAGTGGGTTGCCAATACTATATTATATACTATATATATATCATCATAATAAATCAATATATATATATATATATATATATATATCACATATAGTAATAACACATATATATGGGTTTTCCAGGTGACTCAGTGATAAAAGATTCATCTGCCAATGCAGGAGATGCAGGACATGTGGGTTCAGTTCCTGGGTCTGGAAGATCCCCTAGAGGAAGAAACGGCAAACCATCCAGTATTCTTGCCTGGAGAATCTCATGGACAGAGGAGTCTGGAGGCCTGCAGTTCACAGAGTCACAAAGACTCAGATATTCACTCATGCATCCCATGCATACAGATATTATATTAGTAAGACAGATATAAAGATTAGAAAAAGTCATAAAACTGTCATAATTTTCAACTTATATGCTTTTCTACATAGACATATCCAAAAAAACCAACAGATAAATGATTATGCAAACTGAATAGATTGTCCTAATTAGCAACAAATAATTCAAAATATAACTTTTAAAGTTATCATTTATAATATTAGGTTGGTGCAAACGTAGTTGCAGTTTTGGACCATGAATTTTAAACCATTATATTAATAGCAAAAAAAAAAATGTAAGTTATCTAGAAATAAATCTTTGACCAGTGTGTAAGAGTTTATAATAGAGAAATAAAAAACCATGAAAGCTTTTAAAGAAAGAAATGTTCATGCATGGAAAATCTCAATAACATAAAAATACCAGTTCTCTCAACAGGTTTTTACTTATGATGAAAGTTAAACCATATTAATCTGAAGTTCATGTGAATGATCAAAGGGTCAGGAATTGTCAAAATAATTTTGAAGAAGTACAAAAGTGACCCACTTTTTAAAACATCATGCATCTTGTATATTAAGAGAAAACTCAAACTAGAAAAGATGCATGCTCCCCAATGTTCATTGCAGCACTACCAAAATAGCTAAGATATGAAAGCATTTTAAATATACGTTGAAGGATGCATGGATAAAGAAGACATATATATATATATATATATATATATATATATACACACATATACACACACACACACACACACATATAGGCTTTCCTAATGGCTCAGAAGATAAAGAATTTGACCTGGGTTTGATCTCTGGGTTGGGAAGGTCCCCAGTATAAGGGAATGCCTAACCACAACAGTATTCTTTTTTTTTTCTCTTTAAATTTATCTATTTTTTTAGCTGCACTTGGTCTTGGTTGCAGCATGTGGGATCTTATTTCCCTGACAAGGGATCGAACGCGGGCACCTTGCACTGGGAGCTCAGAGTTTTAGCCACTGGACCACCAGGGAAGCCCCAGACTCTAGTATTCTTGTCTGGAGAATTCCATAGACAGAGGGGCCTGGAGGGCTACTGTTCATGGGGTTGTAAAGTGTCAGATAGGACTGAGTGACTAACACACACACAGACTATATATGTATATAGTATACATACAGTGTATATGTATATAGTATATGTATATATATATAGTATACATATATAATATACATATAAATACACATATATATGAAATTATTTTATTATTTTTCATGATTAATATTCCAGTATTTATATACTGGAATACTATGTATTTTTATTATACATACATGCACATATGTATATGACGGAATACTGCTCAGTCATGAAAAATAATGAAATAATGTCATTTGCAGTAACATGGATGAACCTAGAAATCATCATACAAAGTGAAGTCAGAAAGAAAAGGACAAATGCCATGACATAACTTGTATATGGAAAATAAAATATTAATATGATACAAATGGACTTTTTTATGGAACAGAAACAGGCTCAAAGATATAGAAAATAAACTTATGATTACCAAAGGGAAAAGTGGGTAGGGGAAGAGTTTGGGATTAGCAGATACACATTCATATAAATGAAATAGATAAAGGATAAGGTTCTACTGTATAGCATAGGGAGCTATATTAAACATCATATAATAAACTATAATGAAAAAACAAAAATATGTATAACTGAACCACTTTGCTGTATACCAGAAACTAACCTAACATTGTGAATCAACTATAGTTCATTAATTTTTTAATTTAAAAAATATCATGTTTATTGTGTCCTAAAACTATGGGTTAGCACAGGGAGAGAATAACTAGACTGATGAACAGCCTATAGCCAGATCCACATGTATGGAAGCATGTTATCTAACAGAGGAGCCACTGGCTCCTGGGGACAGACTGTTGCAAGAGCTGGTTGTCCAACTAAAAAATTACATTTCAATCTCTAATTCATATCATTCTCCAAAACAAATTTCAAGTAAATAAAAGAGGTAAATGTGAAGGAAAGACTTTTAAATTTTTATAAGAAAATATATTTATGGTCTTAGATTAGGAAAGGATGATTTTAGGCAAGATTTTGAAAATACCTGTCATAAATTTCTTCAAAATTATTTTGGCAATTCCTGGACCTTTGCTCATTCATGTAGACTTTAGAGTAATATGTCTTAACTTTCATCATAAACTAGGGTAATTAAGATTTAAAAATGCCAATGAAGATAAATGAAATGAAATGAAGATAAATTTCAAACTAAAGGAATTTATTATAAGGCATAAACTTGAAAAAGGATTAGTATTCAAAACATGTAAACAATCCTATGAATTCAGTATTTAAAAAAGATTAATGTCTTAATAGAACAAAAGATCAAAGGCCAGGACAGAGGGTCATTTCATGGAATAAGAAATTTGAATGTAAAATAAATGCAGGAGATGTTCAATCCTATTGGTAATTCTCAAGCAAATGTAAAATTAAAAAAATGAGATTCTATATTCTACTTGCCACAGACTGAAACTAGGGAAAACATAAAATATGAGGTCTATGCCAGGGGAATTATTAAGTAGAGGCCATACATATCCTAGATGTTTAATGTTAAAGTCTGGCTAGTATATTTGAAGTTCTGCATGCTTAACAATTAAGGAAAGAAAACAAAGTTTATAGAAATCTCTCTGACCTTGGCAGAAAATAAAAAAAACTTTGGCAGGTGGTATTGATAAAGGTCATGAGGTGGTTGAAAGGCCATGATAGGTTGTAACCTATTTTCACCATTTAAACTATAATGAAAAAACAAAAATATGTATAACTGAACCACTTTGCTGTATACCAGAAACTAACCTAACATTGTGAATCAACTATAGTTCATTAATTTTTTAATTTAAAAAATATCATGTTTATTGTGTCCTAAAACTATGGGTTAGCACAGGGAGAGAATAACTAGACTGATGAACAGCCTATAGCCAGATCCACATGTATGGAAGCATGTTATCTAACAGAGGAGCCACTGGCTCCTGGGGACAGACTGTTGCAAGAGCTGGTTGTCCAACTAAAAAATTACATTTCAATCTCTAATTCATATCATTCTCCAAAACAAATTTCAAGTAAATAAAAGAGGTAAATGTGAAGGAAAGACTTTTAAATTTTTATAAGAAAATATATTTATGGTCTTAGATTAGGAAAGGATGATTTTAGGCAAGATTTTGAAAATACCTGTCATAAATTTCTTCAAAATTATTTTGGCAATTCCTGGACCTTTGCTCATTCATGTAGACTTTAGAGTAATATGTCTTAACTTTCATCATAAACTAGGGTAATTAAGATTTAAAAATGCCAATGAAGATAAATGAAATGAAATGAAGATAAATTTCAAACTAAAGGAATTTATTATAAGGCATAAACTTGAAAAAGGATTAGTATTCAAAACATGTAAACAATCCTATGAATTCAGTATTTAAAAAAGATTAATGTCTTAATAGAACAAAAGATCAAAGGCCAGGACAGAGGGTCATTTCATGGAATAAGAAATTTGAATGTAAAATAAATGCAGGAGATGTTCAATCCTATTGGTAATTCTCAAGCAAATGTAAAATTAAAAAAATGAGATTCTATATTCTACTTGCCACAGACTGAAACTAGGGAAAACATAAAATATGAGGTCTATGCCAGGGGAATTATTAAGTAGAGGCCATACATATCCTAGATGTTTAATGTTAAAGTCTGGCTAGTATATTTGAAGTTCTGCATGCTTAACAATTAAGGAAAGAAAACAAAGTTTATAGAAATCTCTCTGACCTTGGCAGACTAAAGCTCAGAAAGAAACAGGTACTATAGGCAGGTGGTATTGATAAAGGGTGCCATGAGTAGGTTGGTGGAAACCTATTTTCACCATTTAAGCCATCTTTCCAGTTAATGCCAGTGCAAATGATGTGTATGTATGTGTGCTAAGTAGCTTCGGTCATGCCAACTCTTTGTGACCCTATGAACTGTACCCGGGCAGGCTCCTCTTTCCATGGGATTTTCCAGGCCAGAACACTGGAATGGGTTGCCATGCCCTCCTCCCAGGGATCTTCCAGACCCAGCAACTGAACCAGCATCTCTTAAGTCTCCTGCATTGGCAAGTGGGTTCTTTACCTCTTGTGCCACCTGAGAAGCCCATAAATGATAGTAAGTATAAATGTAATATAAATACAAAGTTAAATATATATGCAACTAAATTTTTCATTATTTAATTAATTTGGCTACACTGGGTCTTAGTTGTAGCATGAGGTATTGTATATCTCAACCAGGGATTGAACCTGGGTCCCCTGCATTGGGAGCGCAGAGTTTTAACCACTAGATCACTAAGGAAATCCCATAACTAAATAATAATGTAAACAAGGCATTTTAAAAACCTAGAATGTTTACAATGTTAAGAAGAGTGCAGACAATTTAAAATTGGGGGAACTGAACTATATTTTATTCCCAAGCCACATATAGACCGTGTTTCCTTCTTCTATATTTCTACATAGCAGACGGTCCTATTTTTTAGCACATAGTGAGGAGAATAATAAAACGTTAATTGTTTAATTAGTAATACTAACAGTTTGGCAGTTAACATGCTCCTCAGCATAATCCATCCCATTTTTCCTGAGTTAGCTACTACTACTTTCTCTTGTACTTTGTACACCAACAAAACAGAACTGTTTCTTTTCTCCTAAAGCCATCACTGCACCTCTGGCCATGTGTCTGCCCCTGAAAACACCATCCACTTCATTAGGGGATATCAAAGTTCTACCTGTCCTCTAGGGCCCAATTCAAATGTCCTTTCCTTCAGAAGGCATTCATTGATCATTCCCAGCAAATGGTGCAAATTAAAGGTGCATGTTGTGCAAACTAAAGGTGCACATCACTTTCTACTTTATCCTATGGCTATCTGTGCTCAGATATTATTAATGTCTCTACTAGACAACAGTAACCCAATTGTTTTCATTTCAAATTGCACATGGTGCCTGGCAGAATACCCAGGACTACAAGTATTTAAAAACTGTGAATTAATACAGATGACTCTGCGCTTGTTGTTGTTGTTGTTTTTGTTTATCACAGTACCAAATTAAGGTAAAAGAAATTAACATAATTACTGCTAATAGAAAAGAACTCGGTCGCATCAAAGAGACCTTAGTTACAATTACACGTCACAGAATTATTTCTCCAAATTCCCCAGAGTTCAGTTTCCTTCCTTCACCAAGAAAAGCCTTAGTTAAACACAATCTCCTCACATGCACAGACTTGCATCATATGTGCGTGCTCTAAGCCTGGATCATATCAATCACCAAGGGAAGTAAGTTTTCTAGGCAGTCTGCTCCAAGTCTCCTTTAAAACAACACCTTTCCCCTGAAGCTCTCCAAACAAAGTTCAAGCACATTACCAGAGGGGAAAGAAGGTATTTCCTTAAGAAGCCAGTCAAAAAAAAGTTGACATGAAACCAAAACAACGTATGTTTATTTCTATGCTGGAAGTGGCTGATTTGATATCTTACTATGCTTTATGAATTTTGTTGCAAGATTTTATGGAAATACATACTGAATTAAATTAGGTCATCATTCATATCTGCCCCTTGAGAGATTTTATGAATGCACAGCTTGTTTCTTCAAATACTTGAGTTAAATTCTGGCTTACAAGTTAAAGCAGTTTGACAGAACCATTTATTTCGATAGACCAGTTTGCTGTCCTTTAATGAATTATTTCACTGTATTCGGAAATTAATACAGTGATATTAAATTATGAAATGTGCTCTTAAAACTCATCACCTAGTCATTTAGGAATTAGAGGCAACACTTACATGGGATATTATACATGCAGACGTATATGCAAGCATACATGTTTGTACACACATGCACACACATTCACACACGTAACACATTCACAAACACACACGCCGCACAGTGCTAAGTCGCTTCAGTAATGTCTGATTCTTTGCAACCCTATGGATTGTAGCTCTCCAGGGTCCTCTGTCCATCGGATAGTCCACCAAGAATACCGGAGTGAATGGCCAGTCCTCTTCTAGGGGATCTTTCTGACCCAGGATCAAACCTACCTCTCTTATGTCTCCTGCCTTGGCAGGCAGCTTCTTTACCCCAGACACCTACTCCTACACACATGCACTACCTACATATACCTTGTAACAGGAGATCAAATTGTTTCACGTGGAAAAAATAATAACTGCAATGCTAAAGTATAAAAGTAAGAACTATGACGATGAGAAGTTTGGTGTACAAGGCTTTGGGGTTAGTAATTCATTCCCAACATCCTCAAAATATCTCAAGTTAGTATAGGAGCATAGATAAAACAGAAGGGAAATTTTTGATTAACCCAAAAAAATCCAATAAAGAAAGAGCAAACCATACAGGACAAGTAGAAAACAAATACTGAGTTGATAGACTTTAAACCATGTCAGTAATCACATTAAAGTTAGAAGGACCACACTACTTTGCATTCCCACCATCAGTGAAGAATTCTATTGCTCCACATTCTTATCAGTATTTGATGTTGTCAGTGTTTTGTGTCTAGCCATTCTAATAAACATGTAATGGTTATTTTAATTTGTAAACTTCTAATGACATATTATGTTAAGCATCTTCTCATATGCTTATTTGCCATCTGCATATAGTTTTGGTGGGGTGTCTGTTCAATTGTTTGCTGATGTTAACTGGTTGCTTCTTTTTATCAGGTTTTAAGAGTTCTTCATGTATTTCAGATACTAGCCTTTTATTAGCCATGGACTTTGCAAATATTTCCTTCCAGTAAGTGGCTTGTCATTTCATTCTCTTAACAGTGTCCTTCACGGAGCAAATGTTTTAAACTTTAATGAAATCCAGCTTATCAATTTTTCTTTCATTGGATCATACTTTTGATATTGTATCTAAAACTCATCACCAAACCCATAGTCAACCTATATTTTCTCCTGTTTATCTTCTGGAAATTTTATAGTTTTGAATTTTTACATTTATAATCTATTTTGAATTAATTTTTGAAAAGGTCAATGGATAGATGATGATGATGATTTACATGTGAGTATCCAGTAGTTCCAGCATCACTTGTTGAAAAGACTATCCTTTCTCCACTGAATTATCCTTGTTCCTTTGTCAAAGATAAGTTGACTATATTTGTGTAGGTCTGTTTCTGGACTCTTTATTCAGTTTTATCAATCTGTTGATCTATTATTTAATCAACACCTCATTGTCTTCATCGCTGTAGTTTTATAGTAACTCTACAAATCAAGTAATATCAGTGCCCTGACTGCATTCCTCTTCAGTGTTGTATTGGCTCTTATTAGGGGGGTCTTTTGCCTTTCCCTAAAACATTTGAAATAGTTGATATTTATACAATATTTTTCCAGAATTTTGACTGAGTTTGCATGGAATCCATAAATTAAGAACTAACATCTTGATAATATTGAGGCTTCCTATCCGTGGACATCGACTTTCTCTTCATTTAGGTAGATATGCTTTTATTTCTTTCACCAGTATACGTAGTTTCTCTCATATAGATCTTGTATATATTTTATTAGATTTATACCTAAGTATATCTTAAAAATTTTTTGATGCTAACATAAGTAGTATTATTTTTAACCTCAAATTTCAATTGTTCATTTGCTGGCATATAGGAAAGTAATTGACTTTTGAATATTGACCTTGTATCCTGTAATTGCTTATTAGTGCCAGCAGTTTTTCAGTTGATTCTTTGCCATTTTATACATACACAATTATGCCATCTGGAAATGAAGACTATTTCATTTCTTTATTTTCATTCAGTATAATTTCTATTTTTTTCTTGTTTCTATTTATTAGCTAGGATTTCTAGTATGATGTTGAAGAGGAAAAGAGACATCCTTGTTCTAGTTTTAGGGGGGAAGTATTTAGTTTCTCACCATTAAGTATAATCCTAGCTATAGGTTTTTAAAATAGATTTTTGTTATTAAGTTGAAATTCCTGGTTTGCAGAGAGTTGTGATCATGAATATATGCTCAATTTGTCAAGTGCTTTTTCAGCATCTATTGATATAATTGTATGATTTTTCTTCTATAATCTTTTTTTTTTTTTTAAGATATTTTATTTATTTTGGGGGAGGGGCGGGTTGGGGAGGGAAGGGGCAGACGGGCCACTTCTCTTGGTCTTTCATTTATTTATTTTTCATCCATCTTTGTTCTTTGGTCCATGTGGGCCTCCCATCGCGGTGGCCTCTGTTGTCGCAGAGCGCCGGCTCTGGGCGCATGCGCTCCAGAGCTCTGGCTCGGTAATTGGACACATCGGTCCAGCCGCTCCACAGCACGTGGGTTCTTCCCAGGCCAGGGATCGACCCAGCGCCCCTTGCATGGCAAGGCGGTGTCCTTACCCACTGGACCACCAGGGAAGCCCTATAATCTCTTGATGTGATGTATTACATTAATTGATTTTTGAATGTTGAACTAGCCTCACGTACCTGGAACTAATCCCATTTGGTCATAGTGAAATATACTGTTGTCTTCAAATTACTTTGAAATGTATTTAAGACAAAAATAAAATGGACAGAGTGATTTGTTTGAAATATTTTACAATACATTTTTGGAAAAAATTATACATTTATATGGGCAAGGACTACAGAAATAAATATAAAAGTGAAGTGGTTTGATTTATGGTGTTTTTATTATTGTGGATAATACTTTTTCTCTTTTCAATTTAGAATACTCTGAGTATTGTTAAATTTTTACTCTAGAACCTCTTTCTTATTTCCTAAAATTATGTTTCTGTTTTAAAACTTACTCTTTCATTTTCAGCCTAAAGGTCAAAATTCCAACCCATGTAACTGTTTTTCAATAACAGCAGTAATACTCCTTCTCTGTTGCTTTTTTTTCCTTATTGACTTTAAAAAGCCTAGTCAAACACACAATTAACTCAAACTTTTCCTAATGTTCTAATTTTATAAGGGCATTCTAGGCACTATGGACAGAAACAAAGGAGTTAAACTTGTAAAGCAGAAAAGTGTCCATCAGCCACCCATCACCACTCGGATATGGGGAATGATTTTTCTGATCTTGTTCTGCCTTTGGGTCACTCTTTTATTGCAACTCTGAAAAACATTTTTAAGAGAAAAGAGGGCTAAATTACCCAACAAGAATGTTTTTAATAAACAGAGTTCACATTCAAACATCTAAGTCCAGAAATATCGAAAGAAATGTTTATCGTTGCATTTTTCTCAGTTGTTTTCAGCCTTACTTAGAGAAAAGATTTGACATTTTCAGTGAGTAAACTCAAGTATCCACAACATTCAATTTATTGTGCTAGACAGATTTTGGAAATGTAACAATGAAATAGATAAGGTTCTTGTTTCACAGTGCATAAAGCTTCAACATTTCAAACATCTCCTTACGCAGACTACATAAGAGCAGCCAGCAGAAGGAGCATAGTAGAACTGACTTTGCAGAAAAAGAGGCATGTGAGCTTAGATGCAAGGCAGCTTCAGGGAAAAGTTTCTTGTTTCTTTTTTTGTAGGAAAGGGAATATATTAGGGTTCTCCAGAGAAATAGAGCAAATAGAACGTATATAGAGGGAGAAAGATTTACTTGAAGGAATTGGCTTATATAGGCTTGGTAAGGCCAAAATCTTCAGGGCAGACTAGCTGGCTGAAATCCCAAACAAGAGTTGCAGTTCAGACTTCCCTGGAGGTGCAGTGAATAATAATCCACCTGCCCATGCAGAGGACATGAGTTCCACCCCTGGTCCAGGAAGATTCCACATACCACCAAGCAACTAAGCCCATGCACCACAGCTACTGAGCTTTTCTCTTTTCAATTTAGAATACTCTGAGTATTGTTAAATTTTTACTCTAGAACCTCTTTCTTATTTCCTAAAATTATGTTTCTGTTTTAAAACTTACTCTTTCATTTTCAGCCTAAAGGTCAAAATTCCAACCCATGTAACTGTTTTTCAATAACAGCAGTAATACTCCTTCTCTGTTGCTTTTTTTTCCTTATTGACTTTAAAAAGCCTAGTCAAACACACAATTAACTCAAACTTTTCCTAATGTTCTAATTTTATAAGGGCATTCTAGGCACTATGGACAGAAACAAAGGAGTTAAACTTGTAAAGCAGAAAAGTGTCCATCAGCCACCCATCACCACTCGGATATGGGGAATGATTTTTCTGATCTTGTTCTGCCTTTGGGTCACTCTTTTATTGCAACTCTGAAAAACATTTTTAAGAGAAAAGAGGGCTAAATTACCCAACAAGAATGTTTTTAATAAACAGAGTTCACATTCAAACATCTAAGTCCAGAAATATCGAAAGAAATGTTTATCGTTGCATTTTTCTCAGTTGTTTTTCAGCCTTACTTAGAGAAAAGATTTGACATTTTCAGTGAGTAAACTCAAGTATCCACAACATTCAATTTATTGTGCTAGACAGATTTTGGAAATGTAACAATGAAATAGATAAGGTTCTTGTTTCACAGTGCATAAAGCTTCAACATTTCAAACATCTCCTTACGCAGACTACATAAGAGCAGCCAGCAGAAGGAGCATAGTAGAACTGACTTTGCAGAAAAAGAGGCATGTGAGCTTAGATGCAAGGCAGCTTCAGGGAAAAGTTTCTTGTTTCTTTTTTTGTAGGAAAGGGAATATATTAGGGTTCTCCAGAGAAATAGAGCAAATAGAACGTATATAGAGGGAGAAAGATTTACTTGAAGGAATTGGCTTATATAGGCTTGGTAAGGCCAAAATCTTCAGGGCAGACTAGCTGGCTGAAATCCCAAACAAGAGTTGCAGTTCAGACTTCCCTGGAGGTGCAGTGAATAATAATCCACCTGCCCATGCAGAGGACATGAGTTCCACCCCTGGTCCAGGAAGATTCCACATACCACCAAGCAACTAAGCCCATGCACCACAGCTACTGAGCTTGTGCTCTAGAGTCTGTATGCCACAACTACTGAAGCCTGTGTGCTTAGAACCTATGTATTGCAACAAGAGAAGTCACTGCAATGAGAAGCCCACACATTGCAACTAAGAGCAGCCCCCGTTTCCTGCAAGCAGAGAAAGCCTAGGCACAGCAGTGAAGATGCAGTGCAACCCAAAACAAATAAATGAATTCTAAACACCTCTCCTCACAAGAAAAAAAAAAATTTAATTGCTTCAGAAATGATCTCTACAAATTATCCCTACAACAAGTCTTCAGTTCTTTCCTAGGCTTGAAAACAAGTTTTTGTCTTTGTGATGGTTAATTTTAGGTGTCAACTTGAGTTCGCCATGCATGGTACACAGTTCTTTGGTCAAATAAGGTTAGAGAGAAAGCAATGGGTATGATCAAGGGCATAGGAAGAGGGGTTGGCCTTAGAAAGAAGGATGGGAAAGATTGGGTTAGGTATCAGAAGACTTTCGAGATGAAGAGAAAGAATCTGGAAAAAACTCACATTGGACAACTTTTATCTCTTAGTGAAAAATGAAATATTTGTTGGGAGGGATGGCTGGGCATTGGTGGCAGCTAAAAAGCACATCGCAGGGACAAGAATGAGTACTGAGAATATAGAAAGCATTAGGACAGCATTCAGAATAATTTTTATGTTTTAAGAAATCTTGAACTTAAGTCAGATTTCTCCTTTTTCTTTTCTTCTTCTCTCCCCCTGCTTCCCGGCATGATCTCTAAAACAGGAGGAATTGGAGAACTACACCAACTGGAATTTGAATCCCAGAAACTCATTCACTAGCCCACTGTATGACCTTGGGAAAATGATGTAAACTCTCATGGTTCTCTTTCTTTTCATAATCTATTGCTGGACTTTTTTTTGTAGGAAAGGGAATATATTAGGGTTCTCCAGAGAAATAGAGCAAATAGAACGATATAAAGGGAGAAAGATTTACTTGAAGGAATTGGCTTATATAGGCTTGGTAAGGCCAAAATCTTCAGGGCAGACTAGCTGGCTGAAATCCCAAACAAGAGTTGCAGTTCAGACTTCCCTGGAGGTGCAGTGAATAATAATCCACCTGCCCATGCAGAGGACATGAGTTCCACCCCTGGTCCAGGAAGATTCCACATACCACCAAGCAACTAAGCCCATGCACCACAGCTACTGAGCTTGTGCTCTAGAGTCTGTATGCCACAACTACTGAAGCCTGTGTGCTTAGAACCTATGTATTGCAACAAGAGAAGTCACTGCAATGAGAAGCCCACACATTGCAACTAAGAGCAGCCCCCGTTTCCTGCAAGCAGAGAAAGCCTAGGCACAGCAGTGAAGATGCAGTGCAACCCAAAACAAATAAATGAATTCTAAACACCTCTCCTCACAAGAAAAAAAAAAATTTAATTGCTTCAGAAATGATCTCTACAAATTATCCCTACAACAAGTCTTCAGTTCTTTCCTAGGCTTGAAAACAAGTTTTTGTCTTTGTGATGGTTAATTTTAGGTGTCAACTTGAGTTCGCCATGCATGGTACACAGTTCTTTGGTCAAATAAGGTTAGAGAGAAAGCAATGGGTATGATCAAGGGCATAGGAAGAGGGGTTGGCCTTAGAAAGAAGGATGGGAAAGATTGGGTTAGGTATCAGAAGACTTTCGAGATGAAGAGAAAGAATCGGGAAAAAAACTCACATTGGACAACTTTTATCTCTTAGTGAAAAATGAAATATTTGTTGGGAGGGATGGCTGGGCATTGGTGGCAGCTAAAAAGCACATCGCAGGGACAAGAATGAGTACTGAGAATATAGAAAGCATTAGGACAGCATTCAGAATAATTTTTATGTTTTAAGAAATCTTGAACTTAAGTCAGATTTCTCCTTTTTCTTTTCTTCTTCTCTCCCCCTGCTTCCCGGCATGATCTCTAAAACAGGAGGAATTGGAGAACTACACCAACTGGAATTTGAATCCCAGAAACTCATTCACTAGCCCACTGTATGACCTTGGGAAAATGATGTAAACTCTCATGGTCTCTCTTTTGCAAAGAGTAAATAAAATGAAAATGTGTCAGGAATAGTGGAGGATGCTTAACTGCGGTGATTTTGTCCCTTAAAGGACACTTGAAAGTTCTGGTTGTCACAACTGGTAGAGGGAGGCTGGAGTGTGCTACTGGCATGTGGTAGGTAGAGACCAAGGATGCTGTTAAATAGTATTCAAGGTACAGGATAGTCCCCAACAACAAAGAAACATCCAGACCAAAGTTTCCATAACACCAAGGTTGAGGAGCCCTCTTTAGAGCAATTCCTGAGGCACTATAAACAGGAAATGTTGGTTTCTGTTTTTCTATTAATCATGCCAAACCAAATAGAATATAATTTTTACCCAGAAGTGGCCACATCTTAAGGTTTATTTTCTAAAATATTTAAAGTACTCTGCTGTTTGAAGAAGATTAAAGTATAATTTAGAGACAAAAAGAAAGTGGAAACAGTATTAAGAAATTCTTACACAAATAAGAAAAAAAAAAACCTCAAACACAAAACAGACCAAGAAATACTCAAAGTCTAACTCTTCATTATAAAAGAACCCCTGTAGTTCATTTTGAAAAGCTCTGGGCTAGGATATTCTAAGGTATTATATGCTATCAACCAAACTTTGAGGAAAGCTTTCAATTAATTGTGATTTACATTTTTAAGCTTATGTATCTATTTTCCCTTCATCAATGATTTATTTTAGAACTAAAACAGATAATGTGGCAACCTGAATGGTTTTTTCCCAGACTTAAATAGAATTGATGTCTTTGAGCCACAGCTGGAGAAGACTCTTGAGAGTCCCTTGGACTACAAGGAGATCCCAAGGGAAATCAACCCTGAATATTCATTGGAAGAACTGATGCTGAAGCTGAAACTCCAATGCCTTGGCCACCTGATGCAAAGAGCTGACTCACTGGAAAAGACCCAGATGTTGGGAAAAATAGAAGGCAAAAGGAGAAGGGAACAACAGAGGATGAGATGGTTGGATGGCATCACCGAGTCGATGGACATGAGTTTGAGCAGGCTCAGGGAGATGGTGAAGGACAGGGAGGCCCGGTGTGCCACAGTTCATGGGGTTGCAAAGAGTCAGACATGACTAAGCGACTGAACTGAATTAATAGGAATTTCTTAGCTAAAAGTACAACAGAAACATCTTAAGCAACTTCACTGCTGACAAAGTTCAGCTTTACTGAGCTATCTCAGTACTTCTGGTTTCTCTACCAGTGGAGACAGTAAACAAACACATAAATATGAGGTGATTTTAGTTCCTGTAAATCAATTTGACCCTATTTATATCAAAAGTCTAAATAATTTCTATTCTATTTTGATGGGGCTGGGAGGGAGGATGGCTTTGTAAATAATTATCCCCTAGCACTTAGTAATGCTATCACACCTAAATCCCACCTTTGCTTCATCTTTTACAGGAGCCCTCTTTAGAGCAATTCCTGAGGCACTATAAACAGGAAATGTTGGTTTCTGTTTTTCTATTAATCATGCCAAACCAAATAGAATATAATTTTTACCCAGAAGTGGCCACATCTTAAGGTTTATTTTCTAAAATATTTAAAGTACTCTGCTGTTTGAAGAAGATTAAAGTATAATTTAGAGACAAAAAGAAAGTGGAAACAGTATTAAGAAATTCTTACACAAATAAGAAAAAAAAAAACCTCAAACACAAAACAGACCAAGAAATACTCAAAGTCTAACTCTTCATTATAAAAGAACCCCTGTAGTTCATTTTGAAAAGCTCTGGGCTAGGATATTCTAAGGTATTATATGCTATCAACCAAACTTTGAGGAAAGCTTTCAATTAATTGTGATTTACATTTTTAAGCTTATGTATCTATTTTCCCTTCATCAATGATTTATTTTAGAACTAAAACAGATAATGTGGCAACCTGAATGGTTTTTTCCCAGACTTAAATAGAATTGATGTCTTTGAGCCACAGCTGGAGAAGACTCTTGAGAGTCCCTTGGACTACAAGGAGATCCCAAGGGAAATCAACCCTGAATATTCATTGGAAGAACTGATGCTGAAGCTGAAACTCCAATGCCTTGGCCACCTGATGCAAAGAGCTGACTCACTGGAAAAGACCCAGATGTTGGGAAAAATAGAAGGCAAAAGGAGAAGGGAACAACAGAGGATGAGATGGTTGGATGGCATCACCGAGTCGATGGACATGAGTTTGAGCAGGCTCAGGGAGATGGTGAAGGACAGGGAGGCCCGGTGTGCCACAGTTCATGGGGTTGCAAAGAGTCAGACATGACTAAGCGACTGAACTGAATTAATAGGAATTTCTTAGCTAAAAGTACAACAGAAACATCTTAAGCAACTTCACTGCTGACAAAGTTCAGCTTTACTGAGCTATCTCAGTACTTCTGGTTTCTCTACCAGTGGAGACAGTAAACAAACACATAAATATGAGGTGATTTTAGTTCCTGTAAATCAATTTGACCCTATTTATATCAAAAGTCTAAATAATTTCTATTCTATTTTGATGGGGCTGGGAGGGAGGATGGCTTTGTAAATAATTATCCCCTAGCACTTAGTAATGCTATCACACCTAAATCCCACCTTTGCTTCATCTTTTACATTGTGAGTAAAACTTACAAAAAGGAAAAGTTGCCAAACTTGCAAACACTTGTCCCTGGAAAAGCTTCTACTTATTAAACATGGTCAGAAAGCTTGAAAATGATTTTGAATTTGATGGTAAGTTTTGAACTAAGGAGCCTAATCAACTAAAAATAGGATGAGAAAGAAGCTGTGAGGTCTGCTCACTGGCCTGTGGGCAGAATCCCTTCTTTGGCCTCAAACAACTGATAAAAGTCTAGAGAAAAGAGGAGGAGTGTTATCACTGGAAAAGTGTTAGTCCCTCACCCGTGTCTGACTCTTTGAGATCCCATGGACTACCACCCACCAGGTTCCTCTGTCCGAGGAATTCTCCAGGCAAGAATACTGGAGTGGGTAGCCATGCCCTGACCCAGGGATCAAATCCAACTCCTGCATTGCAGGCAGACCCTTTACCATCTGAGCCATTAGAGAAGCCCTAATTGGTAGAACTGAACAGAAAACTTTCTGTGGAGGTCAGGGAGGAACAGAAGGCCACAGATGAAATCATCCATCATGGTCATTCTTGAGAGCAGGGTGGGGGTAAAATGTTTTATGAAAGTACTAAAAAAATACTATCTGCCATCCAAGGAGAGCCCCTGCCCCCCAGGGGTCAGACACTTTACAGATATTATTTTATTTGATCCTAACAACCACCTTTCAGGATTAAGATGACCTTTCTCATTTCTCAAATAAGAAAAATCTGGAAGAGAGTGATAAATTGGCCCAAGTTCACCCAGTTTGTAAATATCTATGAAAGGACTGAAACTTAAAATGAGAGGAATGTTAAGATACCTGAAAAATATACCTTAATATATATCTGTCTATAATGATAAGAAGTCTATTGTGGGCTTTTACAAAATTAAAAAACTTCATTTTTAAAGCAGGTTTTTATGGAGACAGTAAACAAACACATAAATATGAGGTGATTTTAGTTCCTGTAAATCAATTTGACCCTATTTATATCAAAAGTCTAAATAATTTCTATTCTATTTTGATGGGGCTGGGAGGGAGGATGGCTTTGTAAATAATTATCCCCTAGCACTTAGTAATGCTATCACACCTAAATCCCACCTTTGCTTCATCTTTTACATTGTGAGTAAAACTTACAAAAAGGAAAAGTTGCCAAACTTGCAAACACTTGTCCCTGGAAAAGCTTCTACTTATTAAACATGGTCAGAAAGCTTGAAAATGATTTTGAATTTGATGGTAAGTTTTGAACTAAGGAGCCTAATCAACTAAAAATAGGATGAGAAAGAAGCTGTGAGGTCTGCTCACTGGCCTGTGGGCAGAATCCCTTCTTTGGCCTCAAACAACTGATAAAAGTCTAGAGAAAAGAGGAGGGAGTGTTATCACTGGAAAAGTGTTAGTCACTCACCCGTGTCTGACTCTTTGAGATCCCATGGACTACCACCCACCAGGTTCCTCTGTCCGAGGAATTCTCCAGGCAAGAATACTGGAGTGGGTAGCCATGCCCTGACCCAGGGATCAAATCCAACTCCTGCATTGCAGGCAGACCCTTTACCATCTGAGCCATTAGAGAAGCCCTAATTGGTAGAACTGAACAGAAAACTTTCTGTGGAGGTCAGGGAGGAACAGAAGGCCACAGATGAAATCATCCATCATGGTCATTCTTGAGAGCAGGGTGGGGGTAAAATGTTTTATGAAAGTACTAAAAAAATACTATCTGCCATCCAAGGAGAGCCCCTGCCCCCCAGGGGTCAGACACTTTACAGATATTATTTTATTTGATCCTAACAACCACCTTTCAGGATTAAGATGACCTTTCTCATTTCTCAAATAAGAAAAATCTGGAAGAGAGTGATAAATTGGCCCAAGTTCACCCAGTTTGTAAATATCTATGAAAGGACTGAAACTTAAAATGAGAGGAATGTTAAGATACCTGAAAAATATACCTTAATATATATCTGTCTATAATGATAAGAAGTCTATTGTGGGCTTTTACAAAATTAAAAAACTTCATTTTTAAAGCAGTTTTAGTCTCAAATATATTGTGGGGATTTTATATCAATGTTATAAATCATCTATAACTCTAAGAAGATAAAATCAGTTGGGATCCCTCAAACTTCATCTAACCATTTCATGCACCTTTCCTATGGTTACACACATGTTTGCAATTCTACAAAAATAAAATATACAAGCTTTAAAAATTCAAAGACTACATTCTATAATTATAGTGGGTTTTTTTTTTCTTTTTTTGCTTTTCTACTTCCTTCATCCTCCACTGACTCCCACATTCTGTCAATACAATATTTCTCATCCTTTTTCCTTTGTGCTTATAATTATAATCAAACATATACACATACACAGATAAACACGAATACATACCTATCTGCATATACATACATATGTAGGTTGAGGGTTGTTGCTTTTTTTAAAAAAAATTAATGGAATCATCTCATATATGTTCTGCAGTGTCTTTCACCTAAGTACACTTGGAAGGCTTCCCAGGTGGCTCTAGTGGTAAAGAACTCATGTATCAATGTACGAGATACAAGAGCCCTGGGTTGGACCTCTGGAATCCACTCCAGTATTCTTGCCTGAAAAGTCCCATGGACAGAGGAGCCTGGGGAGCTACAGTCCATAGGGTCGCAAAGAGTTAGACAGGACTGAAGCGCCTTGGCAGGCTCATGCGCATACTGAGAGAAAACCCCTCCATGGCTGAGAGTTTGGATCTGAATTATTTCTCACAACAGCAGCACAATGTCTCAGAGTATGGACCAACCATGGCACATTCAACCATTTTCCATTGACAGGCACTCACTTGGCTTCTGTTTTTCTGTTACTAAACAAAAATTGTTTTCATAATGGTCCCTATGTGTAGTCTTGACTTATTTTGAGCCTTGAATTTCTCCTTTTCCTTCATGCACCCTCTATGTCAGTGACCAACTCCCTCCATTTTAATCCCAGCCTATCTCTGGAAGCTGTCCTCTCTCCACTTTCAGGACTACTGGCCTGTTGAAATGGTTTTAATGTTTAGCTTCAGCTTTGTAGTCTCTATAATGATCTTCTAAAGATTTATTTATTTATTTATTTTGGGCGGGGGTCGGGTTGGGGAGGGAGGGGAGTGGGTGGGCCTCTTCTATTGGTCTTTCATTTCTCTATTTTCATTCGTCTTTGTTCTTTGGCTCCTGTGGGCCTCCCATCGCCATGGCCTCTTGTCGCAGAGCACCGGCTCTGGGCGCATGCCCTCCAGGGCTCCTGCTTGGTAATTGGACACATTGGTCCGGCCACTCCACGGCACGTGGGATCTTTCCAGGCCAGGGATTGAACCGGCGCCCCTTGCACTGCAAGGCGGTGTCCTTACCCACTGGACCACCAGGGGAAGTCCTATGATGATCTTCTACTTTTGATCTTTCATCCTTCTTTTCTCTTATCTCTCTGTCACAATAACAAATCCTTCAGCTTCCAAGATTATGTCTCCAGCACTCAAACTGGTCTTATCTTTCTGGTACCTCCCCACTGTGTCAATAGTACAGTAACACATGGAGACAAGAGATGGAAACCAGTATTCAGACAGGATACAAGGTAGATAAAAGGAGTGGAGGCAACTGTCAAGTTTGAGAAGGGGTGGGTCACCTCATTTGTTAGCTCCTTCTTGGCTTCAACAAACTCTTGCCACGAGGGAATGTAAATCTGACTTGTGTGATCTTCTAATTTTTCACAGGAAAACCCTAGAAATCAGGATCTTCATGGTAACCTTCCAATGTACTGCAAAACCAAAACTTCTGCAATCTGAGGCATGGAGCCCAAGACCAAAGGTGACTCGGGCTGTGTGTGTTATTTCCATCTCTCACTGCTTTGTCCCCTCATGCCCTTCACTCTACCCTTTGGTGAGCATTCCCTGTTTGTTCACCCTCTACCAGGTTACTTCAGACTTATGAAGCCTGTTTGATTTACGTGATACACTGTCTCTGGATGCACTCAGAGTCAGGGAACAATGAGACCAGAAAGAAGAGGGTGGGAGGGAGACTCAACAGGGAGGAGGTATATGTATACATATAGCTGATTCACTCTGCTCTACAGCAGAAACTAAAACAACATTGTAAAGCAATTATACTCCAATTTTTTTTAAAAAAAGCAACACATTTAAACCAAAAAAAAAAAAAAAAAAAAAAAATCCAGAACAGAAAGAAACAGAAGGGAAAGGATAACAGAGAGAAGTTGACATTAAAGGTTCCTGGGTCTCTTACCTGGGAGTCACGTGGAGACACAGAAATCAGCTTCTGATTATACCTGGCAGTGAAGCAGTGAGTGCCCACTATATTCTGGGGGCCACTTTTCTGGCTCTGTGGAGTTGGACTCTATGTATTGAGCACCTATCATGGTTTAGGCTAAGCTAAGAACACTCACATATATTTTCACATTTATGCCTCATAATCACTATTTCAAGTAAGCTTTGTGTTGCCAAATTTTCAAATAGGGAACAAGGGCACCAAGAGGTTAAATGACTTGACGAAACCACATAACTAATAAGTGGCAGAGTTCAGCTTCCAAACTCAGTCTTCTAACCCCAAATACATTTCCACTGAGGGCACTGTTGTTTCAAGCCCAAGATGGACTCAGTGCCATGTTCAGAAAATAGCCTTTATTCTTCCTGATTGGATACATGATAGAAAGTACTGGAAAGTACAGTTTTCCTAGGATCATTCTGACTCTGTTAAAGCTCTTTACTGAAAGCTTACGTACATTCTGTAGATACTTAACACTGTTTCCAGAATCCAATCAAACAAACAAACAAAAAACAAAGTGATAGTAATAGACAAAAAGGTACCATGACTTCCAAGCTTGGAATATATGTGAGTCTTCTCCATTAACCTTCAATTCACATTGATTCACAGTGATGGGAATAGAAAAGCTTTGAAGCCCTTGGGGGCGCTCACAGTCCAGTCTGAAAAGCCAACATAGAAGCAAATAATCCCTGAAAAGTGTGACAAGTATCCAGGTCCAGGTCCAGTGAAGGACAGAGGAGGAAGAGATCAACATCATTTATTAGAGAGATCAGGACCAAATAGAGGTAGACTATACCAGGGGACCCAACCATCAGATTTATTTTGGAAACACATCATTGCTTCTCCGTGCTCCATCCTTTCTCCTAGAGATAGACTGAGGAAATCATTGGTTCTATTGGCTTGTTCCTACAAGCCAGAAACTGTTCTTCAAACTAGCTGATCATAGGTGCCTCCTAATCAGACTAAATTTAATCTAAGGAAATATCATTTCATTTTGTAATTTTTCTGATCATCACATTTGCTTAGTTTTCTCTGTCTGTGTTAGTCAAGAGGCTCTGGATTTTAAGCACAAATATCCACATCCATACTACCTAATAAATAAAAGGTTTAGATGAAACCTTGGCCTTAAAAGTTAGCAAGGAAGATTCCAGCCACAGCAAGTAGCAAGGAGTGCCCACTATATTCTGGGGGCCACTTTTCTGGCTCTGTGGAGTTGGACTCTATGTATTGAGCACCTATCATGGTTTAGGCTAAGCTAAGAACACTCACATATATTTTCACATTTATGCCTCATAATCACTATTTCAAGTAAGCTTTGTGTTGCCAAATTTTCAAATAGGGAACAAGGGCACCAAGAGGTTAAATGACTTGACGAAACCACATAACTAATAAGTGGCAGAGTTCAGCTTCCAAACTCAGTCTTCTAACCCCAAATACATTTCCACTGAGGGCACTGTTGTTTCAAGCCCAAGATGGACTCAGTGCCATGTTCAGAAAATAGCCTTTATTCTTCCTGATTGGATACATGATAGAAAGTACTGGAAAGTACAGTTTTCCTAGGATCATTCTGACTCTGTTAAAGCTCTTTACTGAAAGCTTACGTACATTCTGTAGATACTTAACACTGTTTCCAGAATCCAATCAAACAAACAAACAAAAAACAAAGTGATAGTAATAGACAAAAAGGTACCATGACTTCCAAGCTTGGAATATATGTGAGTCTTCTCCATTAACCTTCAATTCACATTGATTCACAGTGATGGGAATAGAAAAGCTTTGAAGCCCTTGGGGGCGCTCACAGTCCAGTCTGAAAAGCCAACATAGAAGCAAATAATCCCTGAAAAGTGTGACAAGTATCCAGGTCCAGGTCCAGTGAAGGACAGAGGAGGAAGAGATCAACATCATTTATTAGAGAGATCAGGACCAAATAGAGGTAGACTATACCAGGGGACCCAACCATCAGATTTATTTTGGAAACACATCATTGCTTCTCCGTGCTCCATCCTTTCTCCTAGAGATAGACTGAGGAAATCATTGGTTCTATTGGCTTGTTCCTACAAGCCAGAAACTGTTCTTCAAACTAGCTGATCATAGGTGCCTCCTAATCAGACTAAATTTAATCTAAGGAAATATCATTTCATTTTGTAATTTTTCTGATCATCACATTTGCTTAGTTTTCTCTGTCTGTGTTAGTCAAGAGGCTCTGGATTTTAAGCACAAATATCCACATCCATACTACCTAATAAATAAAAGGTTTAGATGAAACCTTGGCCTTAAAAGTTAGCAAGGAAGATTCCAGCCACAGCAAGTCATGCACCTTCTACGAGGCTGAGTCATCCCTTAGACCTGACCATAGAGCAAGAAATATTTTCTCTTCCTATCTTTCCGTGGCTAAAACTTTCCAAGTACATTTCCATGACACATAAGAGTTAACCTTGGAAAGGAAGCTCTTCTATTTTGGTCTGAGTCCCTTGAGAAATCAACTTGAAAAAAGGCTAAGTGACACAGCCTTAATCGTGACCAGGCTTGACAGGGGTCACTACTTCTTGTGAGACTGCAATATCTCTAATGACCTGAAATGTGACAAGAGACATGTCCAAGCTTCTTGGTCCATTTCTGGAGGGGTATATTAACCAAGTGATAATGAACCAATTAACCAAGGGGTCTAAGGTATGGTGGGCAATTATGAATGCTACTCCTCCATTAATGGGGACTTGGGGTATACTGGATAAATTCGTCCATCATGATAGTCACAGTATGAGAAAAGTATGCCTAGGATTGATGGGGAAAGAAGCCTAGAAACTTCATTATTCATCTTTTATGTAGGGACAACATTCCCTACAATGTATTTATTAAAGTGGTAGAAATCAGATTTGCAGCAACATGGATAGATCTAGAAAGTGTGATACTGAGTGAAGTCAGTCAGACAGAGAAGAAGTATTGTATGACATCCCTTATATATGGAATCTACAAAGAAATGCTACAAATGGACTTACAAAAGGGAAGGAGACTCACAGGCTTATAAAATGAACTTCTGGTTGCCCAGAGGAAGGGATAGTTTGGAATGGGCATGCGCACCCTGCTATATTTAAAATGGATAGCCAACAAGGGCTTACTGTATAGCACAGGGAACTCTACTCAGTGTTATTTGATAGCCTGGATGGGAGTAGGGGAGAATGGATGCATGTGCATATATGGCTGAGTTCCTTTGTTCCCCTGAAATTATATTATTAATCAGCTTTACCACAATGCAAAATAAAAAATTCAAAAGGGGGGCTTCCCCTGGTGGTCCAGTGGGTAAGGGCACCGCCTTGCAGTGCAAAGGGCGCCGGTTCAAGCCCTGGCCTGGGAAGATCCCACATGCCGCGGAGCGGCTGGACTGATGTGTCCAATTACCGAGCCGGAGCTCTGGAGCGCAAGCGCCCAGAGCCGGTGCTCTGTGACGACAGAGGCCACCGTGATGGGAGGCCCACAGGAGCCAAAGAACAAAGACGGATGAAAATAGAGAAATGAAAGACCAACAGAAGTGGCCCGCCCACTCCCCTCCCTCCCCAACCCCCGCCCAAAATAAATAAATAAATAAATCTTTAAAAAAAAAATTCAAAAGGGAAAAAATGGTAGGAGTGAATCATATTGTTCCAAGTATTCATTCTCTTTTTAACTTTTTTTTTTTTAAAGATCACTTCTATTGGTCTTTCATTTATTTATTTTCATCCATCTTTGTTCTTTGGCCTGTGTGGGCCTCCTATTGCAGTGGCCTCTCCTGTGGCAGAGCACCTGCTCTGGCCACATGCACTCCAGTGCTCTGGCTCAGTAGTTGGACACATGGGTCCAGCTGCTCCATGGCATGTGGGATCTTCCCAGGCCAGGGATCGACCCGGCACCCCCTGCACTGCAAGGCAGTGTCCTTACCCACTGGACCACCAGGGAAGCCCCAAAATATTCATTCTTGCAAGGAAAATTGGTTGAGGAGCACTGGGAAATTGAAGGATTATTGTAACAGGACCAGAATGGGAAATCTGAGGGGCTGCTGAAGGGCCCTATGAGATAGTTAGGATGGGGTGCCTAAATTGCTCATCCAGAAAATATAAGGGAATTGATGAGCCCAGAAAAATAAATTCTGATAAAGGAAAGCCATAATTCTAAAAGTAGAGAGGCAATATTTATCAAGGATAAAGGCCAGATGAGGCAAAACTAGAAATTAATTAATAAGTTGACTAATTATTTTTTTAAATTTCAAATTGATGCTAAGACAATCATGAATGGATCCACAAACAGAGTACAAGGGGGCTTGGGATAGACCCAGGCATGACATCACCAAGATGGCGACACAGGGGACTCCAGCCTATGCACCCATGTGAAGATCAGCAATTAGACAGAAAGCCATGAACAAAAGCAGATCTTAAAGAGTTCTGGGGCTTCCCTGGTGGTCCAGTGTGTAAGGGCACCACCTTGCAGCGCAAAGGGTGCCGGTTTGACCTCTGGCCTGGGAGGACCCCGTGTTCCGTGGAGTGGCTGGACCGATGTATCCAGCTACCAGCCAGAGCTCTGGAGCGCATGTGCCCAGCGGAGGTGCTCTGCAGCAACAGAGCCACTGTGATGGGAGGCCCACACAGGCCAAAGAATGAAGATCAATGAAAATAGATAAATGAAAAACCAATAGAAGTGGCCAAAAAAAAAAAAAAGAGCTCTGGAGTCCACTCAAGAAAGTGAAGAGCAAAACAATACAACAAAAGAACCTGAGAAAAAGCACCCAAAAAGGGAAGGAAGAGAGCTTCATTTATTCTGCGTCATTGCATTCCTCCCCATCCCTTCCCCAAGCTGGCACTGCACAAGGACAGAACAACCCAGCTAGAATGAGTTGCCTTCATAGGGAAAGGAAGAAAGAAGCAAGCTATCTTCCTCAGAGAACCCCATGAAGGTCTTGCCTCCTTTCTAGCCTGCCCAGGGACCTCAGAGCTGAGACAAATAGACACGGGAACAAGGAGGAAAAGCAGGGTTCCCAATAGCAGCCATCTAGTGGATGTGATTGTGGTTCTCAGAGACCTGCTCTGCAGATAAACCCAACAGCTTTCCCACTGAAGATATTAATGGCTGACACAACCACCACGGCTGTGTGCATTTCACTGGCTTTCATCCCACTGACATGAGGTATCTGAGTCCCTCCCTGCTCCTCATCCCCAACCCTGTCAGAGCCCAGGAACGATACCGACAGCCAGTGAAGGCCTCTGTAGTTGTTTGAGCACAAAACACCAGCCTCAATCCCAGAAACCAACCACTACCACTGTATGTGTGCTCAAGATGAGCCTCGCTAGCTGTGCATCTTCGTACAACCTATCACCACACTTCACTGCCATGTGCTAGCAAGGGAGAAGACTGTGAGTCATGGAAACGCATATCAATAGTTAGAGTCCCTACAGCAGCTTGTGGCCCCAGATCTGGCTATGTCTTTCTGTCACATACTTGTTTTGTGCTCACCTGCAACTAGTGCACCTGCGTGCCCCTGGCTTGATCTCCATCACCAGGCTCCACTACCATGTTCCCATGGCAAGAGCCAGCAGTCACAGTAGTGCATGCCAATAGCCAGGGCCTCTGCAGCTGCCAGTGTGCTAGTAGTTGGTTCCAGTCCTTGCTACCTGCCTTGGCATGATATGTGCATTTGCAACCAACCCCTGCTACTACACAGGCTGCCTACAGCTGGTGCCCACAGACAAGTGTGTGTGTGTGCATCACTGGCTCTGGTCACTACTGGTACTTTCCTTGGTTCCTAGCTGCTGGAGACTGAAATAGCCCTTGCAGTCTCTTAAGATCCCTTGCAATGCTCATCAAGTCAATTCTGTGGACTCCAACGGTTTAAGTCAATGAGCTATCAAGCCCTACCTGGGCCTGGTCGCCACTACACACCTTTGTACTTGACTCTCAGCATATTTCTTAGCAGACACTTGATGGAGCAGGAGAGAAGGGATGATATTCTAAGTGCTAAGAAAAGAAACTGCCAAGTAAGACTAATGAGCAAAGTTGTCCTTCAGAAGTAAAGGTAAGACTTTTGCAAAGAAACAAAAGTTGAGTTTATGCTTTACAAGAAATGTTGAAATGAAGACTGTTAACTAGAAACATGGCAACATAGAAATACAAACAACACACTTGTAAAGGCAAATATCAAATCAATTGTAAACCCAACAGCTTTCCCACTGAAGATATTAATGGCTGACACAACCACCACGGCTGTGTGCATTTCACTGGCTTTCATCCCACTGACATGAGGTATCTGAGTCCCTCCCTGCTCCTCATCCCCAACCCTGTCAGAGCCCAGGAACGATACCGACAGCCAGTGAAGGCCTCTGTAGTTGTTTGAGCACAAAACACCAGCCTCAATCCCAGAAACCAACCACTACCACTGTATGTGTGCTCAAGATGAGCCTCGCTAGCTGTGCATCTTCGTACAACCTATCACCACACTTCACTGCCATGTGCTAGCAAGGGAGAAGACTGTGAGTCATGGAAACGCATATCAATAGTTAGAGTCCCTACAGCAGCTTGTGGCCCCAGATCTGGCTATGTCTTTCTGTCACATACTTGTTTTGTGCTCACCTGCAACTAGTGCACCTGCGTGCCCCTGGCTTGATCTCCATCACCAGGCTCCACTACCATGTTCCCATGGCAAGAGCCAGCAGTCACAGTAGTGCATGCCAATAGCCAGGGCCTCTGCAGCTGCCAGTGTGCTAGTAGTTGGTTCCAGTCCTTGCTACCTGCCTTGGCATGATATGTGCATTTGCAACCAACCCCTGCTACTACACAGGCTGCCTACAGCTGGTGCCCACAGACAAGTGTGTGTGTGTGCATCACTGGCTCTGGTCACTACTGGTACTTTCCTTGGTTCCTAGCTGCTGGAGACTGAAATAGCCCTTGCAGTCTCTTAAGATCCCTTGCAATGCTCATCAAGTCAATTCTGTGGACTCCAACGGTTTAAGTCAATGAGCTATCAAGCCCTACCTGGGCCTGGTCGCCACTACACACCTTTGTACTTGACTCTCAGCATATTTCTTAGCAGACACTTGATGGAGCAGGAGAGAAGGGATGATATTCTAAGTGCTAAGAAAAGAAACTGCCAAGTAAGACTAATGAGCAAAGTTGTCCTTCAGAAGTAAAGGTAAGACTTTTGCAAAGAAACAAAAGTTGAGTTTATGCTTTACAAGAAATGTTGAAATGAAGACTGTTAACTAGAAACATGGCAACATAGAAATACAAACAACACACTTGTAAAGGCAAATATATAATCAGATCCAGAATACTCTAATATTGTAATCTGGTGATATGTTAACCGCTTATAACATATGGTGATGTGTTAACCACTTAGCTCTAGTATAAAGACTGAAAGACAAAAGTACTAAAAATAACTTACAGTCACATTGATTTGTTAATGGATACACAATACAAAAATGTATATTGTGACATCAAGATCAGAAAATGTGGTCAGGGCTTCACCTGGTGGTCCAGTGGGTAAGGACACCGCCTTGCAGTGCAAGGGGCGCCGGTTTGAGCCCTGGCCTGGGAAGATCCCATGTGCTGCGGAGCGGTTGAACTGATGTGTCCAATTACCGAGCCGGAGCTCTGGAGCGCATGCACCCAGAGCCGGCGCTCTGCAGCGACAGACGCCACCGCGATGGGAGGCCCACAGGAGCCAAAGAACAAAGACGGATGAAAATAGAGAAATGAAAGACCAATAGAAGTGGCCCGCCTGCTCCCCTCCCTCCCCAACCCGACCCTCGCCCAAAATAAATAAATAAATAAATCTTTAAAAAAAAAAAAAAAAAAAAGAAAGAAAATGTGGTCAGGGGAATAGTCAATAACAGGAGAAAAATTGGAAAATTTATAAATATGTAGAAATTAAACAACACATTTCTGAATAACTAATAGGTCAAAGATGAATTTAAAAAGAAAATCAAAAAGCATGTTGAAGTAAATCAAAACAGGAACTCAATATATCAAAACCTACGGGATGCAGCAAAAGCAGTCTAGGAGGAAAGTTTTTAGCAATAAATACTTACATTAAGAACAAAGAAACCGGCCTTCCCCTGGTGGTCCAGTGGGTAAGGACACCGCCTTGCAGTGCAAGGGCCGCCGGTTCGATCCCTGGCCTGGGAAGATCCCACGTGCCGCGGAGCGGCTGGACTGATGTGTCCAATCACCGACCCGGACCTCTGGAGCGCATGCGCCCAGAGCCGGTGCTCTGCAACGACAGACGCCACCGCGATGGGAGGCCCGCAGGAGCCAAAGAACAAAGACGAATGAAAACAGAGAAATGAAAGACCAATAGAAGTGGCCCGCCCACTCCCCTCCCTCCCCAACCCGAACCCCGCCCAAAATAAATAAATAAATAAATCTTTAAAAAAAAAAAAAAGAACAAAGAAACCTTTCAAGCAAATATAACTTTATACCTCAAGGAACTATAGAAACAAGAACAAACTAACCCAAAGTTAGTAGTAGGAAGAAAATAAAGATCAGAGGAGAAATAAATGAAATAGAGAATATAAAAAAAATTAGAAAATTTTAATGAAGCTAGGAGTTATTGTTTGAAAATATAAAAAAATGGACAAACTTCTAGCTAGATTTACCAAGGATAAAAAGAGAGAAGACCCAATTAAGTAAAATCAGAAATGAAAAAAAAAAAAAAAGACATTACAACTGATACTAAAGAAATACAAAGGATCATAAGAGAGTCCTGTGAACAGTTATATGTCAATGAATTGGCCAACTTATAAGGAATAGATAAGTTCCTAGAAATATGCAATTTACCAAAGAAGTAGAAAATCTGAATGGACCAATAACAAGGAATTAAATCAGTAATCAAAACCCTTCCAACAATGAAAATCCTTGGACCACATGGCTCCACAGGTGAATTTTGTTGAATATATAAAGGCATTAACAGGCAGACTCTTTACCACTGCATCACCTGGGAAACCCAACATATAAAGAATTAATGTCAGTTCTTCTCAAACTCTTCAAAAATAAAAAATAAAAAATAAAACACTGAAGAAGAAAGAACACTCCTAAACTCATTTTTCTAAAACTAGCATTACCATGAAGCCAAAACCAGATAAGGATATTATAAGAAAGCTTAGTGAATATAGATACAAAAATTCACAATAAAATACTTGTAAACTGAGTTCAAGAGCACATCAAAAAGAATCATACATCATGATCAAGTAAGATTTATGGCTGGAAGGCAAGGGTAGTTCAACATATGCAAATCAATAAATGCAATGTAAAAAGAAGTAAATGTGATGTATTACGTTAATAGAAAGACAATAATCCTAGGATCACTTCAATAGATATGGAAAAAACATTTAACAAAATTCAACATTCTTTCATGATAAAAAAAAATTCTTAAGAAATTGGGAATAGATGTTAGCTTTATGTGATGTCAATGAAGGGTGCTGATGGAATTAAAGGAATCAGACTTGTGTCCACACTAGATGCAGTGTTAGAATCCCAAAAATGTAGAAGTACGGACTGGAGGCTTCCTCCAGTGCTACCTTCTTAATTTAGTAATGAAGAGGCTGAGGCCCAGGGCATATCTATTTTGTGTCACAGGAGACTTCCCATTCTGAATTCTAGACTTTATTTTCTTCCCTGCACTCCATTTCAAGCTTCACAGGTGACTCAGTGGTAAAGAACCCACCTGCCAATACAGGAGTCTTAAGAGACAGGGTTTGATCCCTGGGTAGGGAAGATCCCCTGGAGAGGGAAACGGCAATTCACTCCAGTATTCTTGCCTAGAAAATCTCAAGGACAGAAGAGCCTGGTGGGCTACAGTCCTCGGGGTCCCAAAGAATTGGACACGACTGAGCCACTAACACAGGACGTGGGCCAACATTTTAAAGTAGAAAACGCCTATCAGCCTTGGGACACACAGAAACTGACGCGCGCCCCCTGGAGCCCGCTCGGGATGCTCACAAGGTTACCCAGATCTCAGCTTGTTCGTCAGTCGTGGGGTCCTTAGGTCGCGTGCGGAAGCCTGCAGAAGCCTGAGAGTCAGGATTTGCTTTGCTGAGAGAGTTTCTCAGGTGGCATGGTCCCAGATGGAGACGGGACTGGGATGGGGTTGGGAAAATGGCCCTGGTTCTAGACAGCCTGGGTCTAAACTCGAGTCGAGGGACTGGGACACAAAGACATAGTTCTGATCACACTCAGTTCCTCCAAGTACACACTTGGGAGTATCTTCTTAACACTATTTAAGGGATGTAAATGATCAGAGAGACAGACACGCCTTGTGAACCTACTCGTGAATTTTTCCTGATGCTGGGAGCAGAGATGCCGGGGTGAAAGGCGCAACTTTTAATAAACCGTCCCCAGGCCAGCGTCTCTCTCCCTGCCCCTCCTGCCCCCTCTCCTCCCCACCCCTCCCCACAGTCAGCCCGCGTCCACGCCCCCTTTCCCCTCCCACCTCCCTCCGCTGCGCTCAGCTCGCCGCCCACCTCCCCACTGTCTTAGTCGCGAGCTCCCAAGCGGTGCTGGCTGGCGGGCGGTGGCCGGGCGCCCCGGTTCTGACTCAGGCTGTCCCAGAGCCTCTGGCAGCTGCACCCCTATTCTCCTGCCTCGCCAGCGTCCGTGCCCGCCTTAGGGACACTTTGATTCGAGCTGGGCAGCGCCCTTCAGGATCAAGGGAGCTTCGCTGGTAAGGATGGAGTCCCGTCACCCTTCCCCGTAGACAGGGAGAGACACCAGAACCTGGGAGTTTTCCTGAGAAACGCGGGGCTTACTGGGGAGAGCTCCTTTGAAGGGCTTTAAAGGAGATCAAAGTTAGTCCTTTTAAGTCATCAAAGAAACTGCTCTTTCAAGTAAGCAATTCTTTGTGCTGGCCTCGGCACTGTTAATATTTAACAGTAAAAGTGTTTGCATTGGAGTGTAAATGGAATTCTTTCTACTTAAGCACTACCAGAGGGGACCTTCTTTGTTTTTATGATTATTAACAGATGCCATTGAAAAGGTGTAAAACGCATTCCTGGAAAGTCCACTCTGGTTGAAAGCGTCTTTGGCAGGGATACTCTGAAAGCTAGGAATCTCTCCTCTCTCATCAATTTGGCTGCACAGGTCAGCAAAAGGAGCAGTGGAGAACATTTTACAGTGAGGAGATGAGATGAAATTGAAAAGTCTAATACTTACTTAAAAAAAAAAAACTCTAGCAAAAAAAAAGTAATGGATGGGGAATACAACTGAAGCAAGATTGATAAAATAATGGCAATTGTTGCTGCAGGGTGATAGGCATGTAAGGGTTATAAATTTATACTTTATAGTTCCCCTCTACTTTTGATATTTTCTATCATAAAATTTTTTTGAAAAGTTGTAGAAACTGCCTGATTCCTCTGACCTTTTAACACTGTTTGTTTGAAAGAAGATTGATTTGCATATCCTGTCTAGATGCCCCCCACCGCCACCTTCTATTAACCTTTGTCACTTCTGAAATGAATACTCATTTTGCCCCAAGTGCATCTGTCTCCACAGAGAATTATAAAAGGTCATTTTGCCTGGAGAACTATGCTTAAAATCTGGTTTATAATTTAGAAGACAGAAGGTTAAAATTCCAGCCAAAGAAGACATCTAGGCTCGAAAATAGTGAACGAGCATCATACGGAATTTTATTTTCATTAGGAAATACTAGAAGCTCGTTTAATGTGAGAAGAGGCTAGTCCTGGATACTCTTTTATTTTTCCTCCAGACAGCCCGGAAACCGGTGGACTTTTAAGCATCTCCATTTCAAATGTGAGATTGTTTAGCCTAGTGCTTGGCACATAGAATGTGCTCATTGTGTTAAGATAATCAGTTGCTAATGTGAGTTAATTTCCTCTGTTAAGTTAATTATTTACCTTTGTCTGCCCAATGCTCAACTATCCATGACAAGCATACTGCATTTTAACAGTGGGGTCAGACTCAGAATTTTGAAGACTGAGGCTACCTCTCCTGGGTTAACTTTGCACTAGAGAAATCTGAGATGAGAGGTTGGAAAGAGCAAAGTATGAAAGTTATTATTTTATGACTTTGTTTAACTAGAAGTTTTTCAAGAGCTTCAGAGACTTTAACAGATGTTTGCTTAGCTAAAAATACAGTGATCATAAGATGCTTTAAAATCTGAAGAGTAGCAAACCTAACGCAGTTACAGATAGGCTTTGCTTTCAAAGGCCAACTTGCAAGATAGAAAACAAGTCAGGAGCCATGTGCTGTGCATTTCCTATGTCAGTGGGTGAGAGAACCAGCAGAGGGCTCCCTCTGGGGCTTCCTTAGTGCCATTCACCCCAAATTCGATTTACACACAGCATATCTATTGCACAAATTGAAGTGTACAGGTCCTGGAAAAATAACTTAAAAAAAACCAAAGAGTATTATTTTTTATTGTGATGAGAAACAGAAGTTGTAGGTTACTATAAAATAATCCACTGTGTAACTTTACCGTCTTCCTTTCCCTCCACTACTGCCAAAAATTTTTGAAAAGTTGTAGAAACTGCCTGATTCCTCTGACCTTTTAACACTGTTTGTTTGAAAGAAGATTGATTTGCATATCCTGTCTAGATGCCCCCCACCGCCACCTTCTATTAACCTTTGTCACTTCTGAAATGAATACTCATTTTGCCCCAAGTGCATCTGTCTCCACAGAGAATTATAAAAGGTCATTTTGCCTGGAGAACTATGCTTAAAATCTGGTTTATAATTTAGAAGACAGAAGGTTAAAATTCCAGCCAAAGAAGACATCTAGGCTCGAAAATAGTGAACGAGCATCATACGGAATTTTATTTTCATTAGGAAATACTAGAAGCTCGTTTAATGTGAGAAGAGGCTAGTCCTGGATACTCTTTTTATTTTTCCTCCAGACAGCTCGGAAACCGGTGGACTTTTAAGCATCTCCATTTCAAATGTGAGATTGTTTAGCCTAGTGCTTGGCACATAGAATGTGCTCATTGTGTTAAGATAATCAGTTGCTAATGTGAGTTAATTTCCTCTGTTAAGTTAATTATTTACCTTTGTCTGCCCAATGCTCAACTATCCATGACAAGCATACTGCATTTTAACAGTGGGGTCAGACTCAGAATTTTGAAGACTGAGGCTACCTCTCCTGGGTTAACTTTGCACTAGAGAAATCTGAGATGAGAGGTTGGAAAGAGCAAAGTATGAAAGTTATTATTTTATGACTTTGTTTAACTAGAAGTTTTTCAAGAGCTTCAGAGACTTTAACAGATGTTTGCTTAGCTAAAAATACAGTGATCATAAGATGCTTTAAAATCTGAAGAGTAGCAAACCTAACGCAGTTACAGATAGGCTTTGCTTTCAAAGGCCAACTTGCAAGATAGAAAACAAGTCAGGAGCCATGTGCTGTGCATTTCCTATGTCAGTGGGTGAGAGAACCAGCAGAGGGCTCCCTCTGGGGCTTCCTTAGTGCCATTCACCCCAAATTCGATTTACACACAGCATATCTATTGCACAAATTGAAGTGTACAGGTCCTGGAAAAATAACTTAAAAAAAACCAAAGAGTATTATTTTTTATTGTGATGAGAAACAGAAGTTGTAGGTTACTATAAAATAATCCACTGTGTAACTTTACCGTCTTCCTTTCCCTCCACTACTGCCAAAAATTTTAAGCAGACATTAATTACCCTGGTTCATTCCTGAAACTAAACTTGAAGATAGTGCTATGTGTATCGTGAATAGAAACTGGCACATTGTCAATGAACTTCTTTGCCATTTATTTTGAGCATAGCATCAGTTGGCGAGCTTACCCTTTGGAAATGAATTACAAAGCCCTTGGTAGATATGTGAAATATTTGGCAGACTGAAGATTTTTCATGTTGAAATGAACTGCAGCACATTTGGGGGACTGTTTAGCAGCACTGGAGATCATAGTGGAAGTGTGCTGGCACCACTGTGGTTTTGGGAAACCACCTGCCAGAAAATTGTCTGACTGCAGACATCATCAGCCCACAGCTCATCAGGATGGGCTCTGTGGTCTGGAGGTGGCTTTTCTAAATATGATCAATTCCATATGCGACAACCATCTAGTATGTTATTAACCAGTTAGACTTCTCCCCCTCTCATGAATCCTACATGCTTTCAAAATAAATTTGATTTTGTAGGTCAATGAATGTAAACCATTTAAATGTAAGATTTTAGACATCAGGCTAGCTTCGCCTCCTAGTGGTAGAAATAGGGATAGCAGGTAAGTTCCTACCCAAGGGAACTAGAAATTTAAGCTGCTTGAGGCATTTGGCAAGTTACTTGTGTTATTTCATTTGTGATTTAAGCTAGAGCTTTAGAGCTGAGAGATATCTTAGAAGGTCCTACTCAATGGCTAAGGAGAATTTATCACAGAGATTCTTAAACAAGGAGAGAGGCTTTGAAAATATGCATAATATTGTATGCATTTGTTGAATAAACAAATTTACCTATCGTGTTCCAGTTCTCAAATCAGCCTAGTAATACTGCTTCATGTCCACTGTTTTATTACGATCTTCTAGTTTTAGTTCTAAAACTGTGTGTTGTTTAATTTTCTTAAAAAAATGAAAACTTTCATTTATGTTAAGTTTGTGACTCAAGTCTTTTCCCCTTCTAAATATCTTCTTCCTTTCTAAATATCCAAGGCAGACAATTTTTTTTCCACCTAGGTGTATTAATTTCCTACTGCTGCTGTAACAAATTACTAAAAACTTAGTAATAGGTAAAGATGTAAAACAGCACATTATATTGTAGTTCTGGAGGCCAGACATCCGAAGAGGCCCAGCAGGATTGCAATTTTTTTCATGGAAGTTCCAGGAGAGAATATCACCTTACCTCTTTGAAGTTCTAGATGCCACCCGCACTTTGTGGCCTGTGAGCCTGCTTCACCGGGCCCTCTCCCCCATCTTCGCAGCTTCCTCACATTCTTGCCCCGCCTGCCTGCTTTTTATAGAAGGAGCCCTGTGATTACATTGGGCTCACCTGGGTAATCCAAGCACCTCTCATCACACAGTCCTTAAGTACATCACGTTTGCAAAGTTTCCTTTACCGAGCAAGGAATATAGTTTCAGGTTCTGGGGATTAAGAAAGGGCTATCCACATCTTAATCAATG
The DNA here is from genome assembly GCA_022376925.1 of Tragulus kanchil. Lineage (NCBI taxonomy): Eukaryota > Metazoa > Chordata > Mammalia > Artiodactyla > Tragulidae > Tragulus > Tragulus kanchil. Next base: position 184,777,599 of record JAIOJX010000026.1, read on the forward strand.
AGCAGTAATATATTTTTTTCTGGGTTAAGATTCCACTTTAATTAGGTTCAGTTATTTAGAATCATTTCAACTCTTATAAACATTTGTGCATTATCAAAGAAACCATAACTTACGATTCTCAAAACTCAAAATCAATGAATAGTAATACTTTGAAAGGAATCTTTTTTGAGAGTAGATCTCCACAGTGGGCTTAAAATAGTCAGCAAACTGTGTCATAGGGAACTATATGGTCATCCAGGTTTGGCGTTCCACTGATTGAGCACAGGCAGAGTAAATGCAGCATTATTTTTAAGGTTATATGATTTTCAGGATGGTAAATGAGCATTGGCTTCAACTTAAAGTTACCAGCTGCATTAGCCCCTAACAAGAGGGTCATGCTAGTTTATTGAGCCCCGAAATTACAAATTCAAAAGGAGAGAGGCTTTGAAAATATGCATAATATTGTATGCATTTGTTGAATAAACAAATTTACCTATCGTGTTCCAGTTCTCAAATCAGCCTAGTAATACTGCTTCATGTCCACTGTTTTATTACGATCTTCTAGTTTTAGTTCTAAAACTGTGTGTTGTTTAATTTTCTTAAAAAAATGAAAACTTTCATTTATGTTAAGTTTGTGACTCAAGTCTTTTCCCCTTCTAAATATCTTCTTCCTTTCTAAATATCCAAGGCAGACAATTTTTTTTCCACCTAGGTGTATTAATTTCCTACTGCTGCTGTAACAAATTACTAAAAACTTAGTAATAGGTAAAGATGTAAAACAGCACATTATATTGTAGTTCTGGAGGCCAGACATCCGAAGAGGCCCAGCAGGATTGCAATTTTTTTCATGGAAGTTCCAGGAGAGAATATCACCTTACCTCTTTGAAGTTCTAGATGCCACCCGCACTTTGTGGCCTGTGAGCCTGCTTCACCGGGCCCTCTCCCCCATCTTCGCAGCTTCCTCACATTCTTGCCCCGCCTGCCTGCTTTTTATAGAAGGAGCCCTGTGATTACATTGGGCTCACCTGGGTAATCCAAGCACCTCTCATCACACAGTCCTTAAGTACATCACGTTTGCAAAGTTTCCTTTACCGAGCAAGGAATATAGTTTCAGGTTCTGGGGATTAAGAAAGGGCTATCCACATCTTAATCAATGAGCAGTAATATATTTTTTTCTGGGTTAAGATTCCACTTTAATTAGGTTCAGTTATTTAGAATCATTTCAACTCTTATAAACATTTGTGCATTATCAAAGAAACCATAACTTACGATTCTCAAAACTCAAAATCAATGAATAGTAATACTTTGAAAGGAATCTTTTTTGAGAGTAGATCTCCACAGTGGGCTTAAAATAGTCAGCAAACTGTGTCATAGGGAACTATATGGTCATCCAGGTTTGGCCGTTCCACTGATTGAGCACAGGCAGAGTAAATGCAGCATTATTTTTAAGGTTATATGATTTTCAGGATGGTAAATGAGCATTGGCTTCAACTTAAAGTTACCAGCTGCATTAGCCCCCTAACAAGAGGGTCAGCCTTTCAAGTTTTGAAGTCTGGCATTGACTTCTCTCTAGATAGGAAAGTCCAACAGTATCTTCTTCCACAAGGAGGCTGTTCATCTATATTGAAAATCTGCTGTTTAGTGTAGCCACCTTCATGAATTATCTTAGCTAGATTTTCTATATAACTTGCTGCAGCTTCTGCCTCATTTGGTGTGTCTCCTTGCACTTTTATGTTGTGGAGATGGCTTCTTTCTTTAAACCTCATTAAACAGCCTTTTCTAGCTCCAGAGTTTCTTCTGCATCCTCCCTCACTACTCAGCCTTCAGAGAACTGAAGAGAATTAGTACCTTGCTCTTGATTAGGCTTTGGCCTAAAAGCATGTTGTGGCTGGTATGCTCTTCTGGCAAGACCATTAAACCTTTCTCCATTTAAGTAATAAGGCTGTTTGGCTTTCTTATCATTTGTGTGTTCATTGGAGCAGTTCTTTTTAATTTCCTTCAAGAACTTTTCCTTTGCATTCACAACTTGGTTAACTGGCCCAGAAGCCTTGCTTTCAGCCGATCTCAGCTGTCCACATGCCTTCCTCATTAAGCTTAATTATTTGTAGCTTTTGATTTAAACTGAGAGACATTCAACTCTTCACTTGAACTCTTGGAGGCAGGGTAGGGTTATTAATTGGCCTAATTTCAAACTGCTGTGTTTCAGGGAACAGGGAGGCCTGAGGAGAGAGAGACGGAGGTGGGAAAGAGGGCCAGTCAGTGGAGCAGCCAGCACACACACAATGTTTATTAAGTTTACTTTCTTATTTGGGTGTGGTCTATGGTGCCCATGAAACAGTGACAATTATAAACTCAAAGATACACAGATCATCGTAACAAATAATAATGGAAAAGAATTAGCAAAATAGGACAGAGAGACACAAAGTGAGCAAATGCTGTTGGAAAAATGGTACTTACAGAGTTGCTCAAGGTGGGGTTCAGTTCAGTTCAGCTGCTCAGTTGTGTCTGACTCTTTCCGACCCCATAGACAGCATTCTAGGCTTCCCTGTCCTTCACCACCTCTTGGAACCTGCTCAAACTCACGTCCATTGACTCAGTGATGCCAACCAACCATCTTGTCCTCTGTCGTCCCCTTCTTTTTTTGCCTTCTATTTTCCCCAACATCAGGCTCTTTTGCAATGAGTCGTCTCTTTGCATCAGGTGGCCAAAGTATTGGAGCTTCAGCTTCAGCATCGGTCCTTCCAATGAATATTCAGGACTGATATCCTTTAGGATTGACTGGTTTGATCTTGCTGTCCAAGGGACTTTCAAGAGTCTTCTTCAGCACCACAGTCCAAAGCATCAATTCTTTGGTGCTCAGTCTTCTTTATGGTCTAATTCTCACATCCATACATGACTACTGGGAAAACCATAGCTTTGATTATAGTTGCCAATGGCAATTTGTAAAACACACAACATTTGTGATTTGCAGTGAAGCCTCTACTTGGTGTACCACAGTGAGATCCACAGCAGTTAGAGATACATGAAATCGCTTATAAATATTTACCTGTGTTTAAGCCCCCCCAAATTGTTAGACATATTAATGCAAAATTAGTTCCCGTGACAGCACACTATACACCATCACCTGGTGTAGAGTGTGGACAGACCTTCCTGTCCATTACAATGGACAAGGCGAAAAGAAAGGCTCAAGACTATCATCTGGTGTAGATCCTTGATGATACATCAGCTCCTTTTCATATACAAGGAAAACAACTCATTGTTAAATAATCGCATTACAATTTATGCGAACTGCTGTGTTTCAGGGAACAGGGAGGCCTGAGGAGAGAGAGACGGAGGTGGGAAAGAGGGCCAGTCAGTGGAGCAGCCAGCACACACACAATGTTTATTAAGTTTACTTTCTTATTTGGGTGTGGTCTATGGTGCCCATGAAACAGTGACAATTATAAACTCAAAGATACACAGATCATCGTAACAAATAATAATGGAAAAGAATTAGCAAAATAGGACAGAGAGACACAAAGTGAGCAAATGCTGTTGGAAAAATGGTACTTACAGAGTTGCTCAAGGTGGGGTTCAGTTCAGTTCAGCTGCTCAGTTGTGTCTGACTCTTTCCGACCCCATAGACAGCATTCTAGGCTTCCCTGTCCTTCACCACCTCTTGGAACCTGCTCAAACTCACGTCCATTGACTCAGTGATGCCAACCAACCATCTTGTCCTCTGTCGTCCCCTTCTTTTTTTGCCTTCTATTTTCCCCAACATCAGGCTCTTTTGCAATGAGTCGTCTCTTTGCATCAGGTGGCCAAAGTATTGGAGCTTCAGCTTCAGCATCGGTCCTTCCAATGAATATTCAGGACTGATATCCTTTAGGATTGACTGGTTTGATCTTGCTGTCCAAGGGACTTTCAAGAGTCTTCTTCAGCACCACAGTCCAAAGCATCAATTCTTTGGTGCTCAGTCTTCTTTATGGTCTAATTCTCACATCCATACATGACTACTGGGAAAACCATAGCTTTGATTATAGTTGCCAATGGCAATTTGTAAAACACACAACATTTGTGATTTGCAGTGAAGCCTCTACTTGGTGTACCACAGTGAGATCCACAGCAGTTAGAGATACATGAAATCGCTTATAAATATTTACCTGTGTTTAAGCCCCCCCAAATTGTTAGACATATTAATGCAAAATTAGTTCCCGTGACAGCACACTATACACCATCACCTGGTGTAGAGTGTGGACAGCCACCTTCCTGTCCATTACAATGGACAAGGCGAAAAGAAAGGCTCAAGACTATCATCTGGTGTAGATCCTTGATGATACATCAGCTCCTTTTCATATACAAGGAAAACAACTCATTTGAAATATTTAATATAATCTGCAATTATCTAATCTTTCCTTCATCTGTCTGTCCTACTTAAGTTAAAATGTAAGGACAGTAACCCACCAGGTCTTTCTGTCTATGGGATTTTCCAGGCAAGAATACTGAGTGGGTTGTCATTTTCTTCTCCAGAGGCTCGTCCCATTCCAGGGATGGAACACACCTTTCTTGTGTCTCCTCCATTGGCAGGCAGAATCTTTATCTTAAGTACCACTTGGAAAGCCCAAAGGGTAACAAACCAAAAAACAATAGAGAAATTGAGCCTGAGAATATAATTATGTCATGCCACAGTTAGAACCGGACATGGAACAATGGACTCATTCAGAATTGGGGAAAGAGTACATCAAGAATGGTAGATTGTCACCCTGCTTATTTAACTTCTATGCAGAGTACATAAGGTGAAATGCTGATCTGGATGAAGCACAAGCTGAAATCAAGATTGCCAGTGAATATATCAAAAACCTCAGATTTGCAGATGATGCCACCCTTATGGCAGAAAGTGAAGAGGAACTAAAGAGGCTCTTGATGAAGCTGAAAGAGGAGAGCAAAAAAGCTGGCTTAAAACTCAACATTCAAAAAATTAAGGTCATAGCATCTGGTTCCATCACTTCATGGCAAATAGATGAACAAATAATGGAAACAGTGATAGACTATTTTCTTGGACTCCAAAATCACTGTAGATGGTGACTGCGGCCATGAAATTAAAGGACGCTTTGCTCCTTGGAATAAAAGTTATGACAACCCTAGAAAGCATATTAAAAAGCAGAGACATCAATTTACCAACAAAAGTTCATATAGTTGAAGCTATAGTTTTCCCAGTAGTCATGTATGGATGTGAGAATTAGACCATAAAGAAGACTGAGCACCAAAGAATTGATGCCTTTGAACTATGGTGTCAAAGAAGACTCTTGAGAGTCCCTTGGACTGCAATGAGATCAAATCACTCAATCCTAAAGGAAATCAACACTGAATGTTCATTGTGAGGACTGATGCTGAAGCTGAAGTTCCAATACTTTGGTCCCCTGATGTGAACAGATGACTCACTGGAAAAACTCTGGTGTTGGGAAAAATAGAAGGTGGAAGGAGAAGGGACAACATTGGATGAGATAGTTGGTTGGGACAACATTGGATGGAGTCTGTCCTACTAAAAATTGTAAGGACAGTAACCCACCAGGTCTTTCTGTCTATGGGATTTTCCAGGCAAGAATACTGAGTGGGTTGTCATTTTCTTCTCCAGAGGCTCGTCCCATTCCAGGGATGGAACACACCTTTCTTGTGTCTCCTCCATTGGCAGGCAGAATCTTTATCTTAAGTACCACTTGGAAAGCCCAAAGGGTAACAAACCAAAAAACAATAGAGAAATTGAGCCTGAGAATATAATTATGTCATGCCACAGTTAGAACCGGACATGGAACAATGGACTCATTCAGAATTGGGGAAAGAGTACATCAAGAATGGTAGATTGTCACCCTGCTTATTTAACTTCTATGCAGAGTACATAAGGTGAAATGCTGATCTGGATGAAGCACAAGCTGAAATCAAGATTGCCAGTGAATATATCAAAAACCTCAGATTTGCAGATGATGCCACCCTTATGGCAGAAAGTGAAGAGGAACTAAAGAGGCTCTTGATGAAGCTGAAAGAGGAGAGCAAAAAAGCTGGCTTAAAACTCAACATTCAAAAAATTAAGGTCATAGCATCTGGTTCCATCACTTCATGGCAAATAGATGAACAAATAATGGAAACAGTGATAGACTATTTTCTTGGACTCCAAAATCACTGTAGATGGTGACTGCGGCCATGAAATTAAAGGACGCTTTGCTCCTTGGAATAAAAGTTATGACAACCCTAGAAAGCATATTAAAAAGCAGAGACATCAATTTACCAACAAAAGTTCATATAGTTGAAGCTATAGTTTTCCCAGTAGTCATGTATGGATGTGAGAATTAGACCATAAAGAAGACTGAGCACCAAAGAATTGATGCCTTTGAACTATGGTGTCAAAGAAGACTCTTGAGAGTCCCTTGGACTGCAATGAGATCAAATCACTCAATCCTAAAGGAAATCAACACTGAATGTTCATTGTGAGGACTGATGCTGAAGCTGAAGTTCCAATACTTTGGTCCCCTGATGTGAAGAGATGACTCATTGGAAAAAACTCTGGTGTTGGGAAAAATAGAAGGTGGAAGGAGAAGGGGACAACATTGGATGAGATAGTTGGTTGGCATCACTGAGTCAATGGACATGAGTTTGAGCAGGCTCCTGGAGATGGTGAAGGACAGGGAATCCTGGCATGCTGCAGTCCAGGGGATTTCGAAGAGTGGGATATGACTGAATGACTGAATAACAAAAATGCTACATACTCTAGATAGATTCACTCAAAAAGTTAGGTTTTTCTTTCATTGTAAGTTGCTCATTCACAGTAATTATACTGACATTGACTCTTCCTTTTTAGGTTGAGTTGCAGTTCCAGAATTCTTAGGGTAGATCTAGACTTAAAACAAGACACAGAAATGCAATTCATTGTTCTGTGGCTGGGTAATATTTGATCACATTTAAGTTTAACAGTGATGAAAAAATATATTATAAAGCCACAGATATTCATAGAAATGAGTAATTAGGAAAGCATTCATTTGGAATGTCTCTAAAATGAAGCTGTCCTTGAATGCAAACCAAAACAAAGATAAAGGGAGTTTTGAGGATGTGTAAGAAACTATCCTGAAATAAAACTGTTTGAGTGTAAAACTGACTTTTTAGAAAACTAAAAGGGCTGTAACTTTGCCTTATATAATAAATCACTTTAACATATTATTAATTCACCCACTAATGTAGAATAATAACTACTGGGATGGCCAGAAAGCTTTTTCAGGGTCCATAACATCTTATAGAAAAACCCAAACAAGTATTTTGGCCAACCTAGTATGAAAGAACTTATAATTGAATAAGCCTATTCTCTGGGCTCAACGGTAATTCTTTGCATATATCAACATATTTAATTCTTATAATTTTAAAGTTGAGATTACTATTATCTTGACTTTGCAGATGAGAAAACAGATACTTTATTGATCTTAATGAACTGCCAAATTAAGATGCCTAATAAGTGGTAAAGATGAGACTTAGCCCAAGTCTTCTTACTCCTTGGTCTGACTTTGTAACCACCATGCTCGTGTGTGTGTGTGTGTGCTCAGTCACTCAGTCATGTCTGACTCTTTGTGACCCCATGGACTATAAGGCTCCTCTGTCCATGGGATTTTCCAGGCAAGAATACTGAAGTGGGTTGCCCTTTCTTTTTCCAGGGGAGCTTCTCAACCCAGGGATTGGACCTGCGTCTCCTGCATTTCCTGCATTGGCAGGCAAATTCTTTTCCATTGAGCCACTCGGGAAGCCACGCCATGCTAGTATTCTAAATATTCTAAATACTTATCAGCATTCACATTTCTAAGAAAGCATAAGCAAGGAAACAAACAAATGCAATAATAAGCTCTCCCCTATAGTTATGGGTGGTCATTTCTGTTAATAGTATGGACCAGGTATAAATGTTGGAAAAATATCTGTTCCATGAGTAAGAGTTTGTCTACAAATCCTGGGATTCTTGCTTCCTCTCTGATTCCCTTTCCCTCCATCCATCCCCATGGTCCAACCCGTAATCAACTATGTGTACACTGACTCATGGTGAGGACCATAACCGCAGCCTCATTTTCATTAACCCAAACTAGAATTAGAAGCCCCAAATCCAAGCCATCTGGAAAGTGACAGGGAAGGTCACAATTATAATGGAAGACAGGAAAAAGCAGGAGGTTGATGGGAGAGTAGACACATTAAAGCATTCCAAATACTATAGCTGCTCAACCAGCTGGGGCCATGTCTCTTTAGTTAGTGCTTTTTGGATGATACGTGTCTGTCTATGTATCCACTGAACCATGACTTGCTCTATCAGTAAGAGCTATCATTTACACTACACTGACATTTTACCACAAGACAAACTTAGCTTTTCCAAAAGAAAGTGTCCCGAGACATTTGTCCAATTTGAAATTACAGGCCAAATTACACTAAATCCATGTCCTTTATTACTGTGATTCTGAGGTCATATGACAAGGCTCTGCCCTTCCCCTGCCTAAGGATAGATGTTGCCATGTTTTTATTCCTGTGTTTCACTGCAGTCGAGTCCTCAAAAGGCACCCGCCAGGGCTGGCTAGCTGATGTTCTTGCATCATCTGTAGCATCGGATGTTGGAAGCATTACAGACAAACCTACTGAATTTGCATCTTTTCAGATGTATTTTTAAATCACTTATATCAAAGTATGTTTTTCTCTATTGAAAGCTGAATCTTCCAACATTAGCCATTGCTAACACAGTAAAAGAGCAAAGTTCAGAATGCATTTATTTTGTACACAAAGAGGAAGGTGAGGTCAATTGAAACCTGATTCAGCAATCATGCCTGGGAAGACCATCTTCTGGGGAGGGTCTCAAGCTACTGCACTAGGACCATGGGTGCTGCTGTGGTTCTGAAACTACTGAGTATCCATGTTGCCCAGAGAGCTGGTTAAAATATACATAGGTTGGAACCTGCATTGCTTCTGGAGAGTTTTGAACAGTAGGTCTGCGCTGGGTCCTGAGAATAAGCATTGTGAATAAGTTCCTAGGGGATGCTGACACAGCCTGGACATTCCTTGATGTGACAGTTTCTTTTGCTACCTGCAAGTACAGAATCCTACTAACATACAAAGAATATTCTTTGGAATGGTTTATGTTTCATTTTGAAACCAAAGGCAGGAAAAGAACCAGTGTCCCTACTCAGAGTGGTCAGGCAGGAGAAGTTCTCCATTATCCACAGGAGGGCCAGCCTTTTTGTTCTAGTTAGAGCTTCAACTGACTGGATGAGGCCCACCCACATTAGGGAGGACAATCTGCTTACTTCAGTCTACTAATACAAATGTTCATTTCATTCAGAGACACCCTCCCAGACATACCCAGGATAATATTAGCGCAAATGTCTGGGTACTTTGTGGCCCAGTCAAGTTGGCACAAAGAAGTAACCATTACAGGTGGCTCTTGAAAGTCTGCCTACAGAATTAATGCACAGGGCACATGTTTTATATGGTCACGAATAAGGAAACTTGATTCATATTCCAGTTCAGTGATTTGTGTAGTAAAAGACCATCTTGTCTGGGAGGGAAGTTCAAGAGGAAGAGGACATATGTATACCTATGGCTAATTCATGTTGATGCTTGAAGTGAACAACAAAACTCTGTAATGCTATTATCATTCAATTAAAACAATAAATGAAAAAGCTCATCTTTTCAGATGTATTTTTAAATCACTTATATCAAAGTATGTTTTCTCTATTGAAAGCTGAATCTTCCAACATTAGCCATTGCTAACACAGTAAAAGAGCAAAGTTCAGAATGCATTTATTTTGTACACAAAGAGGAAGGTGAGGTCAATTGAAACCTGATTCAGCAATCATGCCTGGGAAGACCATCTTCTGGGGAGGGTCTCAAGCTACTGCACTAGGACCATGGGTGCTGCTGTGGTTCTGAAACTACTGAGTATCCGTGTTGCCCAGAGAGCTGGTTAAAATATACATAGGTTGGAACCTGCATTGCTTCTGGAGAGTTTTGAACAGTAGGTCTGCGCTGGGTCCTGAGAATAAGCATTGTGAATAAGTTCCTAGGGGATGCTGACACAGCCTGGACATTCCTTGATGTGACAGTTTCTTTTGCTACCTGCAAGTACAGAATCCTACTAACATACAAAGAATATTCTTTGGAATGGTTTATGTTTCATTTTGAAACCAAAGGCAGGAAAAGAACCAGTGTCCCTACTCAGAGTGGTCAGGCAGGAGAAGTTCTCCATTATCCACAGGAGGGCCAGCCTTTTTGTTCTAGTTAGAGCTTCAACTGACTGGATGAGGCCCACCCACATTAGGGAGGACAATCTGCTTACTTCAGTCTACTAATACAAATGTTCATTTCATTCAGAGACACCCTCCCAGACATACCCAGGATAATATTAGCGCAAATGTCTGGGTACTTTGTGGCCCAGTCAAGTTGGCACAAAGAAGTAACCATTACAGGTGGCTCTTGAAAGTCTGCCTACAGAATTAATGCACAGGGCACATGTTTTATATGGTCACGAATAAGGAAACTTGATTCATATTCCAGTTCAGTGATTTGTGTAGTAAAAGACCATCTTGTCTGGGAGGGAAGTTCAAGAGGAAGAGGACATATGTATACCTATGGCTAATTCATGTTGATGCTTGAAGTGAACAACAAAACTCTGTAATGCTATTATCATTCAATTAAAACAATAAATGAAAAAAGCTCATCTTGTCAGTTATAATCTAATGTTTGCATTCTGCTGATCTAAAACCTAGGTAGTTAAAAACTTGCAAGGCTAAATTAAACAATACTGAAAACAAAAATAAAAAACAAAAACGTGTGAGCAATGCCACAGTACCTAGATTTAGATGTCCTCTCTTTTGCCTGGGAAAGTCTTTCACAGATTTGTTACTCCACAGATCACTATTATCCAATGTTAAAAATGTACAAAGTGATTCTCTGTAATTTTTTTGTGGGGCACTTCTATTGGCACTTTCATTTATCAATTTTCATCCATCTTGTGTTCTTTGACCTGTGTGGGCCTCCCATCGCAGTGGCCTCTGTTGTCGCAGAGCACCTGCTCTGGGCGCGTGTGCTCTAGAGCTCCGGCTCAGTAGTTGGACACATCAATCCAGCTGCTCCGTAGCATGTAGGATCTTCCTAGACCACCGATTGAACCGGTGCCCCTTGCACTGCAACGCAGTGTCCTTACTCACGGGACCACCAGGGAAGCCCCCTCTGTATTTTTTTAATGTGTTGGCTGACTCTCAGTCTTTAGGGCTGTTATCACATAGGGCTAAGTGAAAATGATTTTTAAAAATATTTTCTAGGGCTTCCCCTGGTGGTCCAGTGGGTAAGGACACCGCCTTGCAGTGCAAGGGCTGCCGGTTCGATCCCTGGCCTGGGAAGATCCTACATGCCGCGGAGCGGCTGGACCGATGTGTCCAATTACCGAGGCGGAGCTCTGGAGCGCATGCGCCCAGAGCCGGCGCTCTGCAGTGACAGACGCCACCGCGATGGGAGGCCCACAGGAGCCAAAGAACAAAGATGGATGAAAATAGAGAAATGAAAGACCAACAGAAGTGGCCCGCCTGCTCCCCTCCCTCCTAATCCGACCCCCGCCCCAAATAAATAAATAAATAAATCTTTAAAAAAAAATTTTTTTCTATACCAAAAAGTTCCTTTGGTTGAAATTTTGCTAAGGATCAAGCAGGTAAGACACACACACACACACACACACACACACACACACACACACGCATCTTTTAAAATATCATCTATTTTGGTCTGTTGATAAACTAAGAGGCAGCAAATAACTCTGATTTTAGCATTTCTTTTTAAGGAGAAGACAGCTTTTCATCTTGGGAACCAACCAATGAGACATACAATTTCAAAATCTTATAGAATTACTGAGCTGTTAACCTTATTCATTGCAATCCAATTAAATAAAATATATGAAATACTCATTATGAAAATTGCATAGAAAGTACAAAATATTTAGTGGTTCAACAAAATTGCCAATATGATTTCTGCTTTGTGTAAAGTCAAACTTGTCATAGTAGTAATTAGAAACTATTGTGACATGAATGTGGATTTTTTTCTGAAGTGTATTTACTGATCTGGGGGACAACATCCATCAGTCTACAGAAGAATGCCATGTTTCCAAAATTGCAAGCTATTAGCAAACAATACAGTTTAATATTCACAAGCATCGCCATTAGTTAGCATTCAAGTGTGAGCAAATAGAAGAAATGGAAACTGCTGTCCAGTCATGGTAATGATTACTCCAAACTTGCTTAACATGTTTTAGTGTATAATGGTTCCAATTAATTATATCATGTCTTGATGAACAGATCAAGGTTAAAGAACAAAGAAGTTAACGAAGTTTACGTTTTTTTGTCAGAAGAATGTTACTAGTTTGTTAATAAAATTCCACATTTTATATGGCAAGATGAACTCTGTTATGTCAAGAGATGCCCATATTTGGCTCTGCATCAGAGACAACTTTTGCTTTTCCCGCCAATGCTCAGAATCTTACCGGTGTACTCTCGTTTGTGAGCCTTTCCTGACATTCTGTGTTAACTTTCTTTTCCATGCAAAGAAGGCTTATTAGAAACCCCTGAGAGTGAAGCAATTGTAGGAATAAACTAACCTTGAACTGCCTCTGCTTTACACAAAGTGCTAAACCTGGATATGTTAACTATTAGTTAAAAACAACCTGGAACATAGCTCACAAATTGCTGCTTCAAAGAATGCTACACTCCCCCTGTTTCTCAAAAAAAAAACCCTAACAAACAGCAGTTCTAAGAAGAGATTCACATACCAGTGAATCTAGGAAAGCAGGAAAAGAAGGCAAGAAGATGTAAATAGATGAGATACTATACAATTGATCAAGGTCTGGCAACTTCCAATGGCTCTCAGATGCTAAGACCCATGATGAAAGGGTCTCATTAAATCCATGATTTAATCATGATCATGTTCCCCCAAGTGGTAAATCAACAACAACTGCCTCTGCTCCATAAATTCTTACAATTTTAATATTCAGTAAAATGCCACTTTAAAGCATTTTGTGTGTTGCTTTGCTTGGGTGGTAGTTTTAAGCACAACTTCATTTGTAAAAAGTACAGGGTATTTTTTTTTTCTTATTTTTGAATAAAATGGCCTGTGCTGTGTATTTTCTTTTTATTATAAGTGGTTCTTCTTGTAAAAATCAAAGCAGGGCAATAGTGGAGGAGCCCATTTATTTATTTCTAAAACCTCTACTGAATATTTTAGAATATTATCTGATCTTTTAAAAAAATTTTGGTTTCTTTTATTGGTTTTTTTATTTATTTACTTTCATCCATCTTTATTCTTTGGCCTGTGTGGGCACATGTACTCCAGAGTGCTGGCTCGTAATTGGACATACTTGTCCAGCCGCTCCGTGGCACATGGGATCTTTCTGGGGCCAGGGATTGAACAGGTGCCCCTTGCACTGCAAGGTGGACTCTTTACCCACTGGACCACGGGGGAAGCCCTGATCATTTTTTTATAAAGCTTTTCTTTTTTTAATGTAGAACATTTTTGAAGCTTTTGTTTTTTAGTTGTGTTTGTTATATTAATCTTTTAAAAATTTATTTTTGATTGGAGGATAACTGTTTTACAATATTGTTTTGGCTTCTTCTATACAACAATGTGAATCAGCCATTAAGTATACATATGTCCCCTCCCTTTTGAACCACCCCCACCAACCCTATCCCACCCCTCCAGGCTGTCATAGGTACCACATAACGCTCCCTGTGTTATACAGCAACTTCACGTTAGCTATCCATTTGATATTGTTGCTGTTGTTCAGTTGCTAAGTTGTGTCTGACTCTTTGCAACCCCATGGACTGCTGCACTCCAGGCTTCACTATGTATATGTTTCATTGTTGCTCTCTCAGTTTGTCCAAGTGGAATCAACAGACAACTGCAGGAAAAGAAGGCAAGAAGATGTAAATAGATGAGATACTATACAATTGATCAAGGTCTGGCAACTTCCAATGGCTCTCAGATGCTAAGACCCATGATGAAAGGGTCTCATTAAATCCATGATTTAATCATGATCATGTTCCCCCAAGTGGTAAATCAACAACAACTGCCTCTGCTCCATAAATTCTTACAATTTTAATATTCAGTAAAATGCCACTTTAAAGCATTTTGTGTGTTGCTTTGCTTGGGTGGTAGTTTTAAGCACAACTTCATTTGTAAAAAGTACAGGGTATTTTTTTTTTCTTATTTTTGAATAAAATGGCCTGTGCTGTGTATTTTCTTTTTATTATAAGTGGTTCTTCTTGTAAAAATCAAAGCAGGGCAATAGTGGAGGAGCCCATTTATTTATTTCTAAAACCTCTACTGAATATTTTAGAATATTATCTGATCTTTTAAAAAAATTTTGGTTTCTTTTATTGGTTTTTTTATTTATTTACTTTCATCCATCTTTATTCTTTGGCCTGTGTGGGCACATGTACTCCAGAGTGCTGGCTCGTAATTGGACATACTTGTCCAGCCGCTCCGTGGCACATGGGATCTTTCTGGGGCCAGGGATTGAACAGGTGCCCCTTGCACTGCAAGGTGGACTCTTTACCCACTGGACCACGGGGGAAGCCCTGATCATTTTTTTATAAAGCTTTTCTTTTTTTAATGTAGAACATTTTTGAAGCTTTTGTTTTTTAGTTGTGTTTGTTATATTAATCTTTTAAAAATTTATTTTTGATTGGAGGATAACTGTTTTACAATATTGTTTTGGCTTCTTCTATACAACAATGTGAATCAGCCATTAAGTATACATATGTCCCCTCCCTTTTGAACCACCCCCACCAACCCTATCCCACCCCTCCAGGCTGTCATAGGTACCACATAACGCTCCCTGTGTTATACAGCAACTTCACGTTAGCTATCCATTTGATATTGTTGCTGTTGTTCAGTTGCTAAGTTGTGTCTGACTCTTTGCAACCCCATGGACTGCTGCACTCCAGGCTTCACTATGTATATGTTTCATTGTTGCTCTCTCAGTTTGTCCCACCCTCTCCTTACCCTGCTGTGTCCAATGTCTCTTCTCTCTGTCTGCATCTCTATTCTTGCCCTGCAAATAGGTTCATCATATCATTTTTCTAGATTCCATATATATACATTAACATGTGTATTAATTTTTCTCTTTCTGACTTACTTCACTCTGAATAACAGGCTCATTTCTATTTTATGCTTTGGATTTTGGGCTGTGAGGCATATTGGATCTTAGTTTCCTGACCTACACTGGGGTGGGGGGTGAAGTCTTAACCAGCGGACTGCTAGGGAAGACCCTATTATCTGATGATTTTAATTGCACCATTAATCAGCTTGGTCTGCAAGCCATGCTTCAGGGAAATACACCATGTTCCAGTGAATGCCTTTTTTTAAAAAAGTTTTTTTCTGTGAATGTTTTTTTGAGCTCTGTGCTAGTTGTTTATATTTTAGAGATGAGGAATTTATGATCCATGCTTTTATTAAGATGCCAAGTTCAGGGACAGTGCCAGACATCTGTTATCTTCATTTCTAAATCATCTGGAGAAAAGGTTGCAGGAGACCTTGGAAGGAAGAAGGAGTGGGTCAGGCACAGGAGGACCCCACTTTCTCCTCTGATTCCCCCATTGATTTGGTTCTCTGTGGAGGAGAAGGGAAGATGGTGGGATGCATGGGGATTAGTGTTGGGGGAGGGAAGTTTGCATGAAAGCAATTTACTGATTTTGGATGTCTGTATGAGCTTACTTGGGCTTTCCAGGTAGCTCAGCTGGTAAAGAATCTTCCTGTAATGCAGGAGAGCCCAGTTTGATCCCTGGGTTGGGAAGATCCCCTGGAGATGGGATAGGCTACTCCAGTAGTCTTGGGGTTCCCTGGTGGTTCAGATGGTAAAAGAATCTGGTTGCAATGTGGGATACCTGGGTTTGGTCCCCAGGTTGGGAAGATCCCCTGAAGGAGGGCACGGCAACCCACTCCAATACTCTTGTCTGAAGAATCCCCATGGACAGAGGAGCCTGGTGGACTGTGGCCCATGAGGACATGACTGAGTGACTAAGCACCTTTATGAACCTCTTAGCATCTAATCTTATCTAATCTCAGTAAAATCTAAGTACTGAAAATAGGGATACCTCTTTGTGGAAAAGCTACATTTAGGGCTAAAGACCTAAATGAATGGTAATTAACATTTAAAAAGAAAGCACTATAGGTTCATCTGTACTGTTTTTCTAGATTCCACATATATGCATTAATAATATGGTACTTGTTTTTCTTTCTGACTGATGTATGTACACGGCCATGTGTAAACAGAGCTAGTGGGAACCTGCTGTATAGCACAGGGAGTTATGTCGTGACCTAGATGGCTGGGATTGAAGCAGGTGGGTGGGAAGACACCTCCATCTTGGGGACATATGTCCCAAGATGGTGGGGACAGATGTATACATATGCCTGATTCATTTCATTGTACAGCAGAAACTAACACAACATTGAAAAGCAACTATACCCTGATAAAACAAAAAGAAACCATTATAAACGTTCTCTCTCTCTCTCTCTCTCTTTTCTAGTTTAAAGGACAAGGTAGAAGAACAAAATGGAAACTATGCTATTTGGATTGATGTTTTTCACCCTTGCGTGGACTCTCATCAATGGATCTGAAATGGAACAGGATTTTATGTGGCACTTGAGAAAAATACCCCGGGTTGTCAGTGAAAAGACCTTCCATCTCACCAGCCCTGCCTTTGAGGCAGATGCTAAGATGGTGTTAAATCGAGTGTGTGGCATCGAATGCCAGAAAGAACTCCCGGCCCCCAGCCTTTCTGACCTGGAAGACTGTCTCTCATATGAGACTGTCTTTGAGAATGGGACCCGAACCTTGACCAGAGTGAAAGTCCAAGGTTGGGTCCCTGAGCCAACTCAAAATCTCACCTCACCAGGAACACCTGTGAGGAGAAAGAGACAGGTGTATGGCACCGACAGCAGGTTCAGCATCTTGGACAAGAGATTCTTGACCAATTTCCCTTTCAATACGGCTGTGAAGCTCTCCACAGGCTGCAGTGGCATTCTCATATCTCCCACCCACGTCCTAACAGCTGCCCACTGTGTCCATGATGGAAAGGACTATATCAAAGGCAGCAAAAAGCTAAGGGTAGGCTTACTGAAGATGAGAAACAAGCGGGGTGCCAAGAGACGTCGGGGGTCTCGGAGGAACCGGAGGGAAGCCAGTGGTGCTGGGAGAGAAGGGAGCAAAGAGAATCTGAAGGAGAGAGGCAAGGCTGGAAGGAGGAGGAAGGAATCTGCTCGAGGTCAGAGAACTGCTGAGGGGAGGCCCTCCTTCCAGTGGACCCGGGTCAAGAACACCCACATCCCCAAAGGCTGGGCTAGAGGAGGGAGCGGAGAAGCGGCCCTGGATTATGACTATGCCCTTCTGGAGCTGAAGCGCCCTCACAAAAAGAAGTACATAGAGCTCGGCGTCAGTCCCACCATCAGGAAGCTGCCCGGCGGGATGATCCACTTCTCAGGATTCGATCAGGACAGGGCAGATCAGTTAGTCTACCGATTTTGCAGCGTGTCTGATGAATCCAATGACCTCCTTTATCAATACTGCGATGCCGAGTCGGGCTCCACTGGTTCTGGGGTCTATCTGCGTCTGAAAGAGCCAGACAAAAAGAGGTGGAAACGCAAGATCATCGCGGTCTATTCCGGCCACCAGTGGGTGGACGTGCACGGTGTTCAGAAGGACTACAACGTGGCCGTGCGTATCACGCCCCTGAAGTACGCCCAGATCTGCCTCTGGGTGCACGGCGACAATGCCAGTTGTACCCATGGCTAACGGATCCCTGAAACAAGGTCGTGGATGATCCAAAGGGCAGAGAAAAGCAGTTCCGAATAGTGTAGCAAGAATCACTTCATAGGTTTTGCCCAGACTTGAATCCCATCAGTAGCATTTCAACATTTTTAATGTTTCCTTTTTCAAAACTAGGAGCTTTTCATAACATTTTAAAAATGTGTAGGTATACATCTCGAAACTAGATGGGCATTTCAATGCCAAGTGTCTATTCTTTACACGGTGATAACTTTCATTTGTGGGAAAGTTTTCCTTTCTTTCTGCCTTCTTAAAGATTAGACACTTTAAAATTTCAAGCATAAATAATATGTGATTTCTCAGTGGACTCTCAGGGTCCTACTCTATAAAGAGGCATATAGGGTACTGGGTACACATTAAATGTGAAATTGCGTATACAGAGGTGGAGAGTAATATGACCAGAATCCAATTTGAGGCAGTTATTTACGACATAGTCCGTATTACTCTGAGATAGACCCATTCAGTTTATGCCATCCCTCTCTGTTTATATTGTGTTTTCCATCGGGTCTAAGAAAGTGTTAGTTTTGTTTTTAAGAATTAGCAAGAATAGAACACTTTATAAACAAAACTATTTACTATTTTACTGCCTTAAAAAATACCAACTGAAGTGTTATGATTTATGGGAAAAATACTTTGTCTATGAAATAAATTAAGTTTAAAAATAGGGAATGAAACATTTCAAGATCTCAAGTTTTTATTTAACTCATATTCAAAACATGGGCTTTCAAGTATGCATAGGGAAGAACATTCAAAAGTTACAAATGATCATTGAAAGCCACATCATTTTATGCTAAACAATTTCCTATGAATGAGGTGTTAACAGTTGTAGACAAGGAATTTTATCATCTTTTTCAAGGGAAAGACTTTCACCTTGCCAAGTTCAGTTTGCTTAATAGGGCCACAGGCATAGTATTGGTGAATTCTCTGATGAGTGATTTTAGATATGTGTTTTTAACAAAATGAGTATAATTTATGAATATAATTTTTAAAAGAAAGTTCTGGTTGTTTTTATTAGTGACCAAAGCTGTACCCTCACTTGAGCCATCTTGGCAGCCTCAGAAGACAGGAGTCCAATGGCTGCCCTGGGGCAAAACTCAGAGTAGGCAGTGAATACGTATTTCTTCAGTGGAACAGATATTTGCTGAATGGCTGTATAAGGGGATTGTTGTGCTTAGTTGCTCAGTTGTTTCTGACTGTTTTTGACCCTCTGGACTGTGGTCCACCAGGCTCCTCTGTCCATGAGATTTTCCAGGCAAGAATACTAGAATGGGTTGCCATTTCCTCCTCCGGGGGATCTCTCCCGTGTCTATTCTTTACACGGTGATAACTTTCATTTGTGGAAAGTTTTCCTTTCTTTCTGCCTTCTTAAAGATTAGACACTTTAAAATTTCAAGCATAAATAATATGTGATTTCTCAGTGGACTCTCAGGGTCCTACTCTATAAAGAGGCATATAGGGTACTGGGTACACATTAAATGTGAAATTGCGTATACAGAGGTGGAGAGTAATATGACCAGAATCCAATTTGAGGCAGTTATTTACGACATAGTCCGTATTACTCTGAGATAGACCCATTCAGTTTATGCCATCCCTCTCTGTTTATATTGTGTTTTCCATCGGGTCTAAGAAAGTGTTAGTTTTGTTTTTAAGAATTAGCAAGAATAGAACACTTTATAAACAAAACTATTTACTATTTTACTGCCTTAAAAAATACCAACTGAAGTGTTATGATTTATGGGAAAAATACTTTGTCTATGAAATAAATTAAGTTTAAAAATAGGGAATGAAACATTTCAAGATCTCAAGTTTTTATTTAACTCATATTCAAAACATGGGCTTTCAAGTATGCATAGGGAAGAACATTCAAAAGTTACAAATGATCATTGAAAGCCACATCATTTTATGCTAAACAATTTCCTATGAATGAGGTGTTAACAGTTGTAGACAAGGAATTTTATCATCTTTTCAAGGAAAGACTTTCACCTTGCCAAGTTCAGTTTGCTTAATAGGGCCACAGGCATAGTATTGGTGAATTCTCTGATGAGTGATTTTAGATATGTGTTTTTAACAAAATGAGTATAATTTATGAATATAATTTTTAAAAGAAAGTTCTGGTTGTTTTTATTAGTGACCAAAGCTGTACCCTCACTTGAGCCATCTTGGCAGCCTCAGAAGACAGGAGTCCAATGGCTGCCCTGGGGCAAAACTCAGAGTAGGCAGTGAATACGTATTTCTTCAGTGGAACAGATATTTGCTGAATGGCTGTATAAGGGGATTGTTGTGCTTAGTTGCTCAGTTGTTTCTGACTGTTTTTGACCCTCTGGACTGTGGTCCACCAGGCTCCTCTGTCCATGAGATTTTCCAGGCAAGAATACTAGAATGGGTTGCCATTTCCTCCTCCGGGGGATCTCTCCCATAAGGAGGTTAGCTTAGGCCATTGTGTTGAAACAGTTTCAGTGACTTGTAATTGAGTACACTATAAGATTTAAGAGTTTTAGCCCTGATTTCTGGGCTGCTCTTCCTGGCAGTTTCAAGGATACACACTCTTCTCTTGGGACACACGCAAGTCATTGATTCTGCCGGAGTTCAAAGTTATTTTACTTGTTTTCATTTTCTGTAATGAGGGGAAGTTATACCCTTGTCTAGTATGCATAGGACTTCATCACTAGATTATGATAAAAAGTGATTTTTGTAAATGGTGTTCAAAATAGCTGAAATTTCATACATATATTTTATAACATGAATCTGTTAGAAATCATTCAATAAAAATGAATCAACTATAATTCTTACTGTTTGTACTTTTTAGCAAGTATTTCATAAATAAACTACTTATTAAAATAGATTCTATTTAATTCTATGCATATTTTGCTGGGAGGTATTTGACCACTGGTAGTTGTGGAATAGGGCTGTTGTCTCAAAATTTTTGGTCAGATCTTTTTTGGGGAAACATCTATGTGATCACTATAACTCAAAATTCCAAGGTGAGTTTTGTGCATTGGCACACATGCAAACACACACACATTCTTCATGTTAGATTCTTAGAAAATAAGTCCTGCATTTGAGTCAGTTCAGAGGAATTTAGGGTGCTTAGCATCAGTACTTTGGTTCTTAAGGGTTAAGTTCCAATGTACATATTTTCCTTAAAATCACTGTACAGTATACTTTTCAAAGATATAAAAGTTTAACTCAGTTTATTTGCAGAGATTTGATTCTCTCATTTTCTTCTCTTTCCTGAGAGAATTGTAAATCTTATTTGACTCATCTAGGACCACTATTTATACTATTTATATGACTCAGTTTTATTTCACATACTTTTTCTGTTACAGGTGTCAGATTTAAAACAGAAAATTAGTTTGAATTCTCCTAGCTAAACACATATATCCACACACACACATGCCGTCTACTGTGTGCCAAGGAGGGTATTGACTTCCTGCTCAGAGACTTATCAATGGATGAATTCAAAGAAGTATATATAAAACAACTGAAACTGGGGCTTCCCTGGTGGTCCAGTGGGTAAAGAGCCCACCTTGCAGTGCAAGGGGCACCAGTTCGATCCCTGGCCCAGGAAGATCCCATGTGCTGTGGGGCGGCTAAACCAAAGCTGCAACTAGAGAGGCCACTACAATGGGAGGCCAAAAAATAAAGATGGATGAAAAATCAATCAATCAATAAAAAGAGGCCAAAATTTAAAAAAAGAAAAATTGAAAAAAAAAACAAACAACAACTGAAACTTAAGAATTGTGGGCCTTTAATTCACTCACATAATATATATTTCATTTTATGTTATATTTTCTTGTTCAGATCAATAAGTATGCAGCAGAACAACAGTTTTTCATTGTTTGATATGCTTTTTAGTTAAATCCCAAATGTTCATTTTGAAAAAGACTTAAATATATGCATAACCAAGATCAGAGCTTTGGACATATTATTACCCTTTTTATTTGTAGATCAAAGAATTCTTTGAAATTCTTATTTCTTCAAATCCCAGGATTAGAAAAGACAATAAAGATCATATACTTTAATTCTACATTTTAGTTTTTAATATCCCTCCATAGCATTCCATTCAAGGGTTTGCCTAGTAATATGAAAAATCTTTTCAACACTTACAGATTGTTTAGTTATTAAAACTAATTAAGGGGGCTTCCCCTGGTGGTCCAGTGGATAAGGACACCGCCTTGCAGTGCAAGGGGTGCCGGGTCGATCCCTGGCCTGGGAGGATCCCATGTGCCGCGGAGCGGCTGGACCGATGTGTCCAATTACCGAGCCGGAGCTCTGGAGCGCGTGTGCCCAGAGCCGGTGCTCTGCGACAACAGAGGACACCGCGATGGGAGGCCCGCAGGAGCCAAAGAACAAAGACGGATGAAAATAGAGAAATGAAAGACCAATAGAAGGGGCCCGCCCGCTCCCCTCCCTCCCCAACCCGACCCCCACACAAAATAAATGAATAAATAAATCTTTAAAAAAAAACCAACCTAATTAAGGAATATAATTTACTGCTTTAAATCATTAGTTTAGTCTGCTACGTACTACGAAAATTGTATAGTGTATCTTGCATTTTAACCCGATGTTAACAACTTCAATTATTCATAATTCTTTGGCCTTATACTAGTAAATCAAATGTTTATTCTTGCTACAAATGAACTGTGGTCATTAATTAAGAAAATTGGGATGAGGCAATTGAACCAACCACTGGGCATTATAAGGATGTGGATCTATCGGTTTAAAGAGCCTGGAAATAGCTTCATTATTCATTAATGTGGTTTTCTCATAGTATCTATTTTGGCTACTAATTTTTAAAAGTACCTGCCAAGGCTTAAAAATATTATCAAAATTGAGTTTTTATAAAAACTGGAGATGTTACTTGTCTAATTTTTTAAAATCTCCAGTTGATTAACAGGA
Source organism: Tragulus kanchil (assembly GCA_022376925.1). Lineage (NCBI taxonomy): Eukaryota > Metazoa > Chordata > Mammalia > Artiodactyla > Tragulidae > Tragulus > Tragulus kanchil. The sequence continues at coordinate 184,800,331 of JAIOJX010000026.1, forward strand.
GACTCTTTTTAATGAACTGATTTTTCTAGTTCTTTCTTCAATGGCCAAATCAGAAAGTTCTGAGATATTTAGGATATTTGGTCTAATCGGTGGTGAAATCATGTTCTCATCAGATTCGGTCAGTGTATAGGCAGATGTACAATTCTTTTCTGATTCAGCATTCAACTGAAGTGGGGAATCACACTTAGGTTTTTTTCCTAAATAAAATCTAGGAGGGTATGCACGAGGGCTAAGTCGCTTCGGTCATGTACGACTCTGTGTGGCCCTACCGACAGCAGCCTACCAGGCTTCTCTGTCCATGGGATTCTCCAGGCAAGAATACTGGAGTGGCTTACTGTGCCCTCCTCCTTGGGATCTCCCCAACCAAGGGATTGAAGTCACATCTCTTACATCTAACCTGCATTGGCAGTGGGTTCTATACCACTAGTGCCACCTGGGAAGCCCAGCTTGATTCAATTATTTTTAAATTGTCTAGAGCATGGTGGCCAAAGTAGCTTGTGATCCCAATCTGGGCTAGTCTGCTTCACCCACAGGCAAGGCTAATTGTCTTAATCAACTAGGGCCACCATAACAAAATACCATAGACGGGACAGTTTAAACAACAGAAAATTATTCCTCACAGTTCTGGAGGCTTGGGAGTCTGCAAGGTATGTTTCATTCTGAGGCCTCTTAGCTTGGCTTGTAAGTAGCTGCCACCTAATTAAGGAATATAATTTACTGCTTTAAATCATTAGTTTAGTCTGCTACGTACTACGAAAATTGTATAGTGTATCTTGCATTTTAACCCGATGTTAACAACTTCAATTATTCATAATTCTTTGGCCTTATACTAGTAAATCAAATGTTTATTCTTGCTACAAATGAACTGTGGTCATTAATTAAGAAAATTGGGATGAGGCAATTGAACCAACCACTGGGCATTATAAGGATGTGGATCTATCGGTTTAAAGAGCCTGGAAATAGCTTCATTATTCATTAATGTGGTTTTCTCATAGTATCTATTTTGGCTACTAATTTTTAAAAGTACCTGCCAAGGCTTAAAAATATTATCAAAATTGAGTTTTTATAAAAACTGGAGATGTTACTTGTCTAATTTTTTAAAATCTCCAGTTGATTAACAGGAGACTCTTTTTAATGAACTGATTTTTCTAGTTCTTTCTTCAATGGCCAAATCAGAAAGTTCTGAGATATTTAGGATATTTGGTCTAATCGGTGGTGAAATCATGTTCTCATCAGATTCGGTCAGTGTATAGGCAGATGTACAATTCTTTTCTGATTCAGCATTCAACTGAAGTGGGGAATCACACTTAGGTTTTTTTCCTAAATAAAATCTAGGAGGGTATGCACGAGGGCTAAGTCGCTTCGGTCATGTACGACTCTGTGTGGCCCTACCGACAGCAGCCTACCAGGCTTCTCTGTCCATGGGATTCTCCAGGCAAGAATACTGGAGTGGCTTACTGTGCCCTCCTCCTTGGGATCTCCCCAACCAAGGGATTGAAGTCACATCTCTTACATCTAACCTGCATTGGCAGTGGGTTCTATACCACTAGTGCCACCTGGGAAGCCCAGCTTGATTCAATTATTTTTAAATTGTCTAGAGCATGGTGGCCAAAGTAGCTTGTGATCCCAATCTGGGCTAGTCTGCTTCACCCACAGGCAAGGCTAATTGTCTTAATCAACTAGGGCCACCATAACAAAATACCATAGACGGGACAGTTTAAACAACAGAAAATTATTCCTCACAGTTCTGGAGGCTTGGGAGTCTGCAAGGTATGTTTCATTCTGAGGCCTCTTAGCTTGGCTTGTAAGTAGCTGCCATCTTGCTGTGTGATCACATGACCTCTTCTTTGTGTGTTTTCAGAGAGAGAGAGAGAGAACAAGCTCTTGGTGTCTCTACTTACAGGGGCACTAATCCCAGCACGAGGGGCCCACCTTCATGACTTCATCTAACTTTAATTACTTTCCTAAAGCCTCACTGCCAAATACTATTGCACTAGAAGTAGGGCTTCAACATGGATTTTGGGGAGACACAAACATTCAGTCTATAACAAGTACAAGTTGAAACTTGGACCAGGCCAAAGGAATTCCTAAACAAAGCAGTCAACAGAGGGAGTTAGGCAATGGGGTGTTATGGTATCCCAGGCTAACCAGTCTCCTTTTCCTTACTTCCATGATCATTATCTAAAGTGCTTATACCTGGCACAGAGCAAGTGCTAAATATATGCTTAAAAAATATCACCCAGCACCTACTATGTACTGCCTGATAAGGCTCCAAATACTAGAGGTATTATCTTAACTGCATATTTTACATAGTACATGCTCAAAAATGGAGATGTTTATTTGCAGTAAGAGTTTTAATATCAGAATATTGTAGTATAGCAAAGGAATCTACACAAGCCACGTTCCTTTATTGGTTGTGGTATTTCTGATAAAAGTATCTTCAAACCAAGGGGACCAGGCTCCTGTCGCTATACCTCATCTCCTGCTCTGCCATGTAAACATTTCATCAAATAACTTCTGCTTCAAAACTTGCCTCGAAGTCTGCCCTTTTAGTAATATTTTACAATTTCCAATGTGTTAAAATTCATTCCCTTTTCTCAAGGCCTGGGGACAAGCAGTCTACTTGGAATATCCACATTGCAGGGACTATGACCATGTGATCCACTACTGCCTTCCAGGGTGGTTTTCTAAACTGAGACAATATGATCGCATTTTAATCTATATTTGTAAATGTTTCAGTAGTAGTAAAGTTAGTTATGTTATGAATTACTGAAATGGTGTGTGATATATAGACGGGACAGTTTAAACAACAGAAAATTATTCCTCACAGTTCTGGAGGCTTGGGAGTCTGCAAGGTATGTTTCATTCTGAGGCCTCTTAGCTTGGCTTGTAAGTAGCTGCCATCTTGCTGTGTGATCACATGACCTCTTCTTTGTGTGTTTTCAGAGAGAGAGAGAGAGAACAAGCTCTTGGTGTCTCTACTTACAGGGGCACTAATCCCAGCACGAGGGGCCCACCTTCATGACTTCATCTAACTTTAATTACTTTCCTAAAGCCTCACTGCCAAATACTATTGCACTAGAAGTAGGGCTTCAACATGGATTTTGGGGAGACACAAACATTCAGTCTATAACAAGTACAAGTTGAAACTTGGACCAGGCCAAAGGAATTCCTAAACAAAGCAGTCAACAGAGGGAGTTAGGCAATGGGGTGTTATGGTATCCCAGGCTAACCAGTCTCCTTTTCCTTACTTCCATGATCATTATCTAAAGTGCTTATACCTGGCACAGAGCAAGTGCTAAATATATGCTTAAAAAATATCACCCAGCACCTACTATGTACTGCCTGATAAGGCTCCAAATACTAGAGGTATTATCTTAACTGCATATTTTACATAGTACATGCTCAAAAATGGAGATGTTTATTTGCAGTAAGAGTTTTAATATCAGAATATTGTAGTATAGCAAAGGAATCTACACAAGCCACGTTCCTTTATTGGTTGTGGTATTTCTGATAAAAGTATCTTCAAACCAAGGGGACCAGGCTCCTGTCGCTATACCTCATCTCCTGCTCTGCCATGTAAACATTTCATCAAATAACTTCTGCTTCAAAACTTGCCTCGAAGTCTGCCCTTTTAGTAATATTTTACAATTTCCAATGTGTTAAAATTCATTCCCTTTTCTCAAGGCCTGGGGACAAGCAGTCTACTTGGAATATCCACATTGCAGGGACTATGACCATGTGATCCACTACTGCCTTCCAGGGTGGTTTTCTAAACTGAGACAATATGATCGCATTTTAATCTATATTTGTAAATGTTTCAGTAGTAGTAAAGTTAGTATTTATGTTATTGAAATCTCCATACTGAAATGGTGTGTGATATATATTCTCACACAGAGAGCAAAACTCTGGAAACTTTTCACACAATTGGATACAGATGGGTTTGCAAGGTCCTCTCACCTTCTGCTCAGCGTAACTATCATTCAAGTTTCATCAGTGATTTGTAATATAGAATACAGTGAATATCTCATTTATCCAGAATCTCCTTTTCTGGTAATTTTAAGTATCCAAAATATATCAAAAAATAGTAAGCACTGAATATTATCCTCTGATAACAGAAATGAATGACATGAAATTACTTTTACTATGGAAATAAGTAAAAGAAAACTTATTAAGAAAACCTATTAAACTCTTACTAAGTTTGGTCATCTCATATCCCTAAGTATAACGGAAGACAGCTGCCAAGACAAGTCTAGAACAGTCTCCAAAAGTGACAGCCAGATAGAGACGATGGACGCAAACTACTAACCTACTAAAACAACAAGAAATATAAAATTATAAGAGAATGAAGCAATTGAATTTTGGTGCTAGTAGTTATACAAACCTCACTACCTTGTGAAAATATATCAATATATGTTATGTTCACAATGCTGGCTGAATAACTGAGAAATTTTAGTTATGTTTTGCATGAGTCTTGGAAAGTATCATAGAATGTTTTTCATATAAAAGTTTAACATATTTTAAAGCTTTGTTTAAAAGAATGGAAATATCAGTGGTCTATAGAACTGATGTGCTTTTATACCAAGTGAAATTCTAAGCTTGAAAATCAAGAAAAAAATCTTACCTCCAGATCCTTAACCACTTAAAATATTTGTGAATTTTGAATGTTAGGGAGTATATTGAAAGTTTAGAAGTAGCCATACAGCTGAATCCAATTTATGCATATATGTATCACTATGGCACACAAATAGTGACTCGGATATATTGGAAAAAATTCAGGATGAGGAATATAATACCTTTGTCTAACCTTGGTAGACTGCCCTGTATAAAGTAAATGATCACCAGATATAATATGCTGATAAAGGTGATACTAATTACAATATATAATTAATTACAATTATATAACTACTAACTATATAATTATAATGCTAATTAGAATCATAAGATGATAGAAATTATCCACTATGATTGAAAGAAAGAAAGACTGGAGTTTCCTAAGGGCAGAGAGCAGCCCTCAGTCAGCCCTTGAGAACTCATGTGTGAGCGAGTGAGTGTGGGAGCTGGCAGGTCCTGGGAGCGCTGCAGTGATGCACCTTTTGGTCTTTGTAACTGGTTGACTTCCCCTTCCCAACCAGTTACTCTTAAACTTCCAGCCTCCTGGGGTTCAGCCAACAACACAATGTTTTTCTAAGAACTGCCTATTAAGGAACTACTCTCTTTGCAGCTTCGGGGCTTCCCAAGGGTAATCCTTAAAATACTGAGGCTTCTAGAAGATAAGAAGTCTCTTTTGGTACTAAGCATGTTCTGTTCTTTTCTTAATGACAGGAGTAAAAACTGCAATTTTTGCTTTACTTATGATAGAAACTACAGCTACTAACCCAGACACCAGATTAGGCTACAGGAGGAAAAAACCCCATAAATCTCAGGGTCAGAAGAAAAAAAAATATACTAGTCAACAGTAGAGAGATCTGAGAGGACACATTTATTTTCCCCCCTCAAAACTCCTTTATATGGGTCAGTTAAAAAACTTTGCAGCTAATAATCTTAGAAGATGCACGTTTTACACATTTTCATAGTTTTTCCTTAAAATATATACAAAAGTGCCATTTGAATTTTTTTTTTTCTCTTAAAAATCAGAGTGGGCTTGGGGCCAAGATTCTACTGCCAAACAGAAGTGCCACTTTATCAAGCAACTGCCTAAAAATAAAAGCGTGTTATTTTTGAGACAGAACCAAATTTAGTATTCTGCCACTGTACTTAGAACATTTACTTTAAAAGGCTCTCTTTGTGGTCTGGGAAAATAAGCGACACCATTGTACCCACCCCAGGGGCAGCTGCCCCACTCCATGCAGATGATACGTGGATGATGTTGCTCACGGAAGGATGTACCGGGCTCCCAGTGGTCCAGCATCTCTCCTGCACATAGCCACCAAACCAAAGCTTGGTTTTTGGTGGAAACTAATGTATCGTAAGGTCATAGGGACTACCTTTTTATGAGCAGGAACTACATGACTCAATCTTTAGGCTAAATAATTATAATAAAAAAAGTTTCCGTGGATTTTGCATTTGAAATGTTTAGAAATTTTCTTCTTTGCTGGAATCACCTATACCTTTCAAATAGAACTACATCCTGTGAGTCTACCAGATACATGATATTTTAGTGGTTTCCAAATTTGGTTGCAGCAGGGGTTTCCCAGGTGGTGCTAGTGGTAAAGAACCTGGCTGCCAATACAAGAGACCTAAGAGATGTGGGTTCAGTCCCTGGGCTGGGAAGTCCCCCTGGAGGAGGGCATGGCAACTCACTCCAGTATTTCTGCCTAGAGAATGCAGGGGAGCCTGGAAGGCTACAGTTCATACAGTCGCAGAGTTGGGCACGGCGGAGGCGACTTAGCGTGCAGGCATGGGTGTCGAAAAGTCAGACACAACCCAGCAATTGAACAGTAACAACAAATTTGGTTGCTCATCAGAATAACATAGGGAATTATTTTAGAAAGCTTGTTCCCAGGGCCCCGCTGAGATCTACCTCTAGAAATCTGTATTTGATAATGCTCTCCGAGTACTTATGATGGTCATAATTTAGGAACAACCAGCATAACCTGTCTTTCCTAATTGTTCCTCCCGTTTTCCTTCTATTCATAATGATCTTTGTCTTTTTCTCCCTGATTAAATGTTTTCTCAGATTTATTCATCTTTATATTTTTTCCTGTAAACTACTTCAAGTACTTTGGTAAAATAAGTGGTGATAAAACTATCAAATACATAGATGGTATTGTCAGTATTTTTATAAAGCAGAAACACATTTCAACAGTAACCCTGTTGAATTCTGTTTTATACTGGTAACAGAGTTAGTCGCTCATTCGTGTCTGACTCTTTGTGACCCCATGGACTGTAGCCAGCAGGCTCCTCTGTCCATGAATTCTCCAGGCAGGAATACTAGAGTGAGTAGTCATCCCTTTCTCTAGGGGATCTTACCAACTAAGGAACTGAACTCAGGTCTCCTGTATTGCAGGCAGATTCTTTACCATCTGAGCTACAGGGGAAGCCCTTATGATGGTAAGAAATGGTCAAATTTACAAAGTTCGTGAACATAGGCAATCAGTTAACAGTCAGTGTTTTACATATTTTCCTAGAAATTAGATACTGTATCTTTTTTTTAAATCACAATCTATTTTATACTATAGAATGGATCAAATCAAAATAGTTTAACCAACTTTTATTGAGCCCAGTCTTAGGCACAAAGGATACAGAGTTAATTCCTAGAGTCTAACTTTCTTCAAATTATTCATGCTGTAGTTAGAAAGACATGTTTAAAAATAGTGTGAAAAAGGTGAAGCAAGTACAAGGTGCTGAAGGAATACATTTGAGAAGGATCAGCTCTATCAGGGTGGGCAGATGGGCTGAAAATAAAGGTTTCTTAGAGAAGGTGATACTTCGATTGGGTTTGAAGAATGGTTGAAGTTTGTCGGCCTATCACTGGGGAGTTTGGGGGAATGAAGGACATCCACCGGAGATGGGAATAGTCTGTGCAAAGGTACGGAAGTGTGACACCACCCCGAATATTTAGGACACAGTGTTTGGGGATTGTACTACGGATTGTATGTGCCCCCTAGTGGCAAGGAATGAGACGCCAAACTATACTTCAGAGCCTTGAATAGACTTGAGACCTGAATGCCATGGTAGAGCGCTCTGAAGGTTTTGAGGTCAGGGGAAGTCATGTGATCAGACAGGGATTTTTGAGAGGGGAAACCAACCATGTAGGGGTGGATTTAGGCGGGAATTAAAAGCAGCAGAGCCCAGTCAAGAGTTGCACTCCTAAGGAAGTAGCAGCAGGAATGGCAGGAGGGGCCAAATTTTAAGACATTGAGAGCAGGATGTTCGCCATACTTAGTGGCCCATTGAACATAGAAGAGGAGAACTGCGTGTCATGTCACCCCATGTTTCTGGTTTGGGAGAAATGTGAGAGTGAGACCACCAACCCAGACAAGAAAATCAAGCTTGAGAGAAATGGAGTTCACTCTTAGCCAGCAGGCTCCTCTGTCCATGAATTCTCCAGGCAGGAATACTAGAGTGAGTAGTCATCCCTTTCTCTAGGGGATCTTACCAACTAAGGAACTGAACTCAGGTCTCCTGTATTGCAGGCAGATTCTTTACCATCTGAGCTACAGGGGAAGCCCTTATGATGGTAAGAAATGGTCAAATTTACAAAGTTCGTGAACATAGGCAATCAGTTAACAGTCAGTGTTTTACATATTTTCCTAGAAATTAGATACTGTATCTTTTTTTTAAATCACAATCTATTTTATACTATAGAATGGATCAAATCAAAATAGTTTAACCAACTTTTATTGAGCCCAGTCTTAGGCACAAAGGATACAGAGTTAATTCCTAGAGTCTAACTTTCTTCAAATTATTCATGCTGTAGTTAGAAAGACATGTTTAAAAATAGTGTGAAAAAGGTGAAGCAAGTACAAGGTGCTGAAGGAATACATTTGAGAAGGATCAGCTCTATCAGGGTGGGCAGATGGGCTGAAAATAAAGGTTTCTTAGAGAAGGTGATACTTCGATTGGGTTTGAAGAATGGTTGAAGTTTGTCGGCCTATCACTGGGGAGTTTGGGGGAATGAAGGACATCCACCGGAGATGGGAATAGTCTGTGCAAAGGTACGGAAGTGTGACACCACCCCGAATATTTAGGACACAGTGTTTGGGGATTGTACTACGGATTGTATGTGCCCCCTAGTGGCAAGGAATGAGACGCCAAACTATACTTCAGAGCCTTGAATAGACTTGAGACCTGAATGCCATGGTAGAGCGCTCTGAAGGTTTTGAGGTCAGGGGAAGTCATGTGATCAGACAGGGATTTTTGAGAGGGGAAACCAACCATGTAGGGGTGGATTTAGGCGGGAATTAAAAGCAGCAGAGCCCAGTCAAGAGTTGCACTCCTAAGGAAGTAGCAGCAGGAATGGCAGGAGGGGCCAAATTTTAAGACATTGAGAGCAGGATGTTCGCCATACTTAGTGGCCCATTGAACATAGAAGAGGAGAACTGCGGGTGTCATGTCACCCCATGTTTCTGGTTTGGGAGAAATGTGAGAGTGAGACCACCAACCCAGACAAGAAAATCAAGCTTGAGAGAAATGGAGTTCACTCTTAGCCACGTCTGTTAAACATTTTTGAAGAATATTTATCAGTAAATTTGATAACACCCAGACACAGAGAAAGCAACAAGAAAGTTAAATTATAAACACTATGCGGTTTTATAGTGAATTAACCCATCAGTTAACACATCACCAACCCATCAGTTATATAACTGTATATTGTTCTGACCCAATGAAATAGGAATCACACCTTTGTCTCTATTCTCAACTAAATATTCTCTTTAATGTAGTTTGAGTCATATATTTTTTTCCTGTGAGAAGAGATAGGATTTTAAAAATCTGGCCCCAAATCTACATCTAAAGTATTACACACATTATCACTACCCCATGTCCTGTTTTCAATACAGTGCCCAAAGCAATGGGATCCAACATAGCAGATAATTTAAAAATAATTCCATGGGCTTCCCCTGGTGGTCCAGTGGGTAAGGACACCGCCTTGCAGTGCAAGGGGCGCCGGTTCGATCCCTGGCCTGGGAAGATCCCACGTGCCGTGGAGCGGCTGGACCGATGTGTCCAATCACCGAGCCGGAGCTCTGGAGCGCATGCACCCAGAGCCAGCGCTCTGCAATGACAGACGCCATCGCTATGGGAGGCCCCACACGGGTCAAAGAACAAAAACAGAGAAATGAAAGACCAATGGAAGTGCCCCGCCCACTCCCTTCCCTCCCCAACCCGACCCCCGCCCAAAATAAATTAAAAAAAAAAACAAATTCCAAATTTCCATGGCAAGGATGTGTAATTCACTTCAGGTTATAAAATTTTAGCTTCCTGTTTAGGTTTTACAAAGACAATTACTAATTATGAAATTAGTTGACTTACCCCAAAGCTGTTCCCTGCTCTGAAGGAGAGAGAGGATCCACAGTCAGTCTGGGTATCTGGAGACGAATCTAGCATTTAAGAGTGGGTTAACAGAAGAGAACATGACCATTAAGAGAGGCCTATCTCCCCCTGCCCTTGCTGGAAGAAGACCCTTTGAGGTCCCCCCCACCTGTGGGCTGTTGTCTGCAGGTGTAGGTTCTGTCCCAGGCTATAGTCTCTTGTTGCTCTCACCTTCTTTGAAAATTATCCCCCTACTCCAGTCCTCAGTGTTGCAACCTGCTCAAACTGTGTTCATCCTGGGTATTTTTAACCTCCATCTCTGTCAAATAATCACTTTTTAATTTTAGTTTTCTTTTAATAACTATCAAACAATGTATATTTGCAAAATATATCTTATCTCCAAGTAGAAACAGTTTTGGTCAATGGAAACAATTCCGTTATTGGCCCAAAGCATCTATCATATCAACATCTTTCATTTATGTTCTTAAACAGTGTCATTTAGACGCTGGAAACTGTGCTCAGGAGGCTCAATTTGTATGAGTATCATACTAAGGTACCTCATCCTCCAGTCTGTATTGAATTGTGAGTTGTATTTACATGTGTAACAAGTACTTACACTGATCAAATTTTAAAACACATTTAGTACTTCTGGGGATTATATTTTAGTAAGGAATATTCCTATTAAAAGTACTTGTCTTCTGTATCCTTTGGTGTTCTTAGAATAGTAGACAAATGACAAAATCCATACCAAAATATAATCATAATAATGCTTAAGAATAACAGCCATATTTATAGAGCACTACCTTTGTGTCAAGCATTTTCTATGTGTTATCTCCTTTAAGACTCAAGTACACAGATGAAATTTTCTCCCTTCTGTGGACAAGAAAACAAATTTAGAGAACTTACGTAACTTGCCTAAGGTAACAGTGGGTGGCTGAGCAGGGATTCCCTTCAGTGGAGTCCGATGCAGAACTCCCATGCCTGTACATACCTCAGCATTGCAAAAAAAAGGGATTTCTGCCCATAGGTTATAAAATTTTAGCTTCCTGTTTAGGTTTTACAAAGACAATTACTAATTATGAAATTAGTTGACTTACCCCAAAGCTGTTCCCTGCTCTGAAGGAGAGAGAGGATCCACAGTCAGTCTGGGTATCTGGAGACGAATCTAGCATTTAAGAGTGGGTTAACAGAAGAGAACATGACCATTAAGAGAGGCCTATCTCCCCCTGCCCTTGCTGGAAGAAGACCCTTTGAGGTCCCCCCCACCTGTGGGCTGTTGTCTGCAGGTGTAGGTTCTGTCCCAGGCTATAGTCTCTTGTTGCTCTCACCTTCTTTGAAAATTATCCCCCTACTCCAGTCCTCAGTGTTGCAACCTGCTCAAACTGTGTTCATCCTGGGTATTTTTAACCTCCATCTCTGTCAAATAATCACTTTTTAATTTTAGTTTTCTTTTAATAACTATCAAACAATGTATATTTGCAAAATATATCTTATCTCCAAGTAGAAACAGTTTTGGTCAATGGAAACAATTCCGTTATTGGCCCAAAGCATCTATCATATCAACATCTTTCATTTATGTTCTTAAACAGTGTCATTTAGACGCTGGAAACTGTGCTCAGGAGGCTCAATTTGTATGAGTATCATACTAAGGTACCTCATCCTCCAGTCTGTATTGAATTGTGAGTTGTATTTACATGTGTAACAAGTACTTACACTGATCAAATTTTAAAACACATTTAGTACTTCTGGGGATTATATTTTAGTAAGGAATATTCCTATTAAAAGTACTTGTCTTCTGTATCCTTTGGTGTTCTTAGAATAGTAGACAAATGACAAAATCCATACCAAAATATAATCATAATAATGCTTAAGAATAACAGCCATATTTATAGAGCACTACCTTTGTGTCAAGCATTTTCTATGTGTTATCTCCTTTAAGACTCAAGTACACAGATGAAATTTTCTCCCTTCTGTGGACAAGAAAACAAATTTAGAGAACTTACGTAACTTGCCTAAGGTAACAGTGGGTGGCTGAGCAGGGATTCCCTTCAGTGGAGTCCGATGCAGAACTCCCATGCCTGTACATACCTCAGCATTGCTTAAAAGAATAATTTAAGGGTGGTGGAGGAGGGCATTTGGAAATGCACTGCATAGAAGACAGCGGTGGTTGGAATTAGTTCACATACGTAGAAAACGATGCCATTTGTCAACTAGCAAATTTTTTCTCTTTCAAAGAACATGAGGACAATATGTATGTGTGTGTGTGGCTATGCTATGCATTATGTAAAATCTTAGTTCCCCTACCAGGGATGGAGCCCATGTCCCCTGAAGTGGAACCATAGGTGTTAACCACTGAACCACCAGGGAAGTCCCAGTGTCATGGGTAAGTAAAGGCATGTTCTCTTCTCACAGGAAAGATTAAGAAAAGATATCCGGGCTGAGCAGACAAATGTCTCCTCACACTAGGGATAAGCGCTGCCTGCAAGCCTCACCTCTCTGAGACCAATACAGAGCACAAAGGTTCTTCCACTTACCCGCTTTTTAATGATAATGAAACACTTTACAACTCTGAGTGGCCTTTGTAACTTAAGAATTCTAAGACTGTTTCTCCTCTAGAGCAAAGGTGTTGGTGGGGGAGAAAAGGGTCCAGTGATGACCTCTTTTTCATCTCTAGAGAAACAAAAAGCTTCTTCATGATTATTAATTAACTTGAGATTTCTAGTTGGAAAAAATATAAAAAGGGAAAAAGAAGATTGTGCGGGAGGCTTGCTCACAGAGATCGACCGCGCCCGATGTGAGGTTGAGACTCTCCAGCTCTGGGGTAAGAACATCTGTTTGCATTTGATTGAGTTCTGATTGCCAGTGCTCTGCAATGAGAGAGAGGCCACTGCAATGGGAGGCCCACACAGGTCAAAGAACAAAGATGGATGAAAATAAATAAATGTAAGAGCAATAAAGGTGGCCAAAACCACCCCCAAAAAACAGAACTGTTCTCATAATACAAAGATGCTCATTTTCTCACAAATGTGCTCATGGTGAACTACTTCACTGACTGCAATGACATATTGCCACAGACTGAATGCAGAAACAGATATAAAAAGGTAGCTGTCTTCTGTTAAGTCTAACATTAAAGAAATTAAATATATCAAAATGTCACTAATTTTTAATTGGAATTATTCATAAAAATATTTTACTGATGTTACTATAGAATAGTTTTAATATTTTAAAAATAAATTAAGTAAAAAATTAAAAATTTTCTCAGTTTTAATTTCTAACATAGTAACTATTGACAGACATAATCCATACAAACAAATAATTGCAGAAAATTCTGGCAGTCCGGTGATTAGACTCCATACTTCCATGTGTGTGTGGCTATGCTATGCATTATGTAAAATCTTAGTTCCCCTACCAGGATGGAGCCCATGTCCCCTGAAGTGGAACCATAGGTGTTAACCACTGAACCACCAGGGAAGTCCCAGTGTCATGGGTAAGTAAAGGCATGTTCTCTTCTCACAGGAAAGATTAAGAAAAGATATCCGGGCTGAGCAGACAAATGTCTCCTCACACTAGGGATAAGCGCTGCCTGCAAGCCTCACCTCTCTGAGACCAATACAGAGCACAAAGGTTCTTCCACTTACCCGCTTTTTAATGATAATGAAACACTTTACAACTCTGAGTGGCCTTTGTAACTTAAGAATTCTAAGACTGTTTCTCCTCTAGAGCAAAGGTGTTGGTGGGGGAGAAAAGGGTCCAGTGATGACCTCTTTTTCATCTCTAGAGAAACAAAAAGCTTCTTCATGATTATTAATTAACTTGAGATTTCTAGTTGGAAAAAATATAAAAGGGAAAAAGAAGATTGTGCGGGAGGCTTGCTCACAGAGATCGACCGCGCCCGATGTGAGGTTGAGACTCTCCAGCTCTGGGGTAAGAACATCTGTTTGCATTTGATTGAGTTCTGATTGCCAGTGCTCTGCAATGAGAGAGAGGCCACTGCAATGGGAGGCCCACACAGGTCAAAGAACAAAGATGGATGAAAATAAATAAATGTAAGAGCAATAAAGGTGGCCAAAACCACCCCCAAAAAACAGAACTGTTCTCATAATACAAAGATGCTCATTTTCTCACAAATGTGCTCATGGTGAACTACTTCACTGACTGCAATGACATATTGCCACAGACTGAATGCAGAAACAGATATAAAAAGGTAGCTGTCTTCTGTTAAGTCTAACATTAAAGAAATTAAATATATCAAAATGTCACTAATTTTTAATTGGAATTATTCATAAAAATATTTTACTGATGTTACTATAGAATAGTTTTAATATTTTAAAAATAAATTAAGTAAAAAATTAAAAATTTTCTCAGTTTTAATTTCTAACATAGTAACTATTGACAGACATAATCCATACAAACAAATAAATTGCAGAAAATTCCCTGGCAGTCCGGTGATTAGACTCCATACTTCCATGGGGTCTAGGTTGGATCCCTGATCAGGGAACTTATAAGATCTTGCAAGCCACAGGCCCAACCCAAATTTTTTTTTTCAAATTTTAGTTCTGAAACTAGAGTTTGAAAACCTCTATTCTGCAATCAGATACAGAATAGCTAATTACAGAATCAATTATAGCATGGCTCCTATTTCAGAATCATTTGAAGAGGCATGTTGTGAATGGAAATGAACTTGGATGATTTAGTGCTGCAGCTCTGAGAGTTTAGTAAGGTTACACTAAATCACCAAACCTTGTTCCCACATACATCTCCATTCACACAGGAGACTTGAATAATGTATCCAGCAAGGCTAGAAGAAACAGAAGTTTTCTTACAATCCAAAAGGACAAGTAATGAACTATCACAAAGCCTGCTGCTTCAGAGTTAAAGACCAACATAACTATTTAACTAAGACAATACACATTTCATCAACTACTTATGCACAAGAGACACTGTCGTTACTGCTCCAAGACCATGCCCCTTTCCTACCTTCAAAACTTGGGGATCTATTGTGAAAGGTGTGTCTATTTAAGAGGCAGAAAGAGGGTTTTGCCCATTCTATCTTCCTGTGACTCAAGTTATCACATATTTTTTCATGTCCACTCTTTTCTTCCTCTTTTGAACACCATGACTACTCCATCCCCAAAGTCTTTTTTTTTTTAAAGCACAATAAATAACATGAAAGACAGAGAACAGAGGAGACACTTTAGTACTGATAGAACCACTCATAATCATTTTACCATATATAAAGTAATTCAAGATTTCAACTCAAAATGGCTTTTCGATTGGTATAATTTTTCCATTACAATGCACTGAGAGAGAGAGCTATTCATATTCTAATAACACTTGACAATAAATACACCACGAGAATTATTCTTTGATTATCAGAAATGTGGTAACAGCCGAACAGTATCCAGGTAAGTGATAAGACCTCTAAGAACTAATGTGTACTGTGTTTGTCCTTCAGACACATGCCTACTGAAGCGCTAGCTGCGGAGGGTCTGAATATGGAAGATGTTTCCTGCCTTTCATGCTCCGAAATGGCCAGGGCAGAAGCCACCTTCCCAGATGATAATAACACAGTACGTCACGTGCTGTGAAGGCTGATGAAAGTTGGGCCCTGAGAAGAGGAAGGCAGGGAGCCATGATGGACAAAGAAGAGTGAGCTGCACTCACGGGGTTGGAGAGGGAATTCAGGCAGAGGGCTCTGGGTCGGCTGGCAAATGGACCCCTTGTGTGAGCAGTGGTGTGATCACACTCTGAAGAGTGCACTTGTGTGCACGTGTGCATGCATGCAGAACCCAGGTGAGGCAGGAAAGACATGCTTACCAGGGAGAAGACCTCCACAGGTAAACCTGTGTTGAAGGTTCTCCGGAGAGATAAGTTGACTGAGTAGTGGACCACATACAGCATCTCTTCTGTAAGACAGTTCCCCCACAGGGACATCAAGAATCTCACCACAGCAAGGTTTCAACACCCAATTTAAAAATAATGCTTTTGTATCTTTGCCTATTTAGAATTTATACCACATGGGTCATTCAATGAACAGAAAAAGCATATTAAAAATGCAATACTAAGCTTAGAATTATTACCAATCTGGAATACAATGTTTTTTATTACAATATACCCACAAATAATAAATAATCAAAGTGTAATCTATAAAAATCATATTATATAATCAGATACTATTTTCTAAAAGCTAGTTCTCAAGATGCAAATCCTAGGTAACTAAGGGAAGGGCAATTTTAGAAATGGAAACAGGCCTCTATTGGAGGAATACTTCTTTTGAGATTGGACTACTTTTTTTTTTTTTTTCCAAAACTTTCAAATTTTATTTAATTTTTTTTTTCCTTTTATTAAATTTATTTATTTATTTATTTTTGTACATGTATGTTCCCAGATCATTCATATGCATATCCCTGGACCCTCCCCCCACCCAGTTCCCCCCCTCCCATCCCTCCAGACCATCGCCCCAAGTGGTTGTAGGTGCTCCTATTCCCCTAGCACAATGACAATAGCTATCTTTTCTACACATGACAGTATAGGGTTCCATGTTACTCCCTCCCTCTGTTCGGTCTCCACAATGTCCTTATGTCTATTCTCTGTTTTTTCATGAGTTCACTGCGTGTGTTATCATGACCATCTTACTAGATCCCATATACATGAGTTAGTATACTATACTTGTCTTTCTCTTTTTGACTTACTTCACTTTTTATGATAGGTTCTAGAGCCAGCCACCTCATTAGGACTGAGTCTTCTGCATTTCTTTTAGCAGCAGAGTAGTATTCCATTGTATATATGTACCAGAGCTTCTGTATCCATTCATTTGTCGACGGACATCTAGGTTGCTTCCATGTTCTGGCTATTGTATAGAGAGCTGCAATGAACATTGGGTACAGGTGCCTCTTTCAGTTTTGATTTCATCAGGATATAGGCCTAATAGTGGAATTGCTGGGTCATAGGGTGCTTCTATTTTTAGTTTTTTAAGGAATCTCCATATTGTCTTCCATAGAGGTTGTATTAATTTACATTCCCACCAGCAATGCAAGAGGGTTCCCTTTTCTCCACACCCTCTCCAGCATTTGTTGTCGATTTGTTGATGATGGCCATTCTGACAGGTGTGAGGTGGTATCTCATTGTGGTTTTAATTTGCATTTCTCTGATAATAAGTGAAGTTGAGCATCGTTTCATGTATTTTGGGGCCATTTGTATGTCCTCTTTGGAGAGGCGTCTCTTTAGATCTTTTTCCCATTTTTTGATTGGGCTGCTCATTTTCCCTGTGCTGAGTTGTCTGAGTTGCTTGTAGATTTTGGAGATGAATTCTTTGTCTGTTGTTTCATTTGCTATGATTTTCTCCCACTCTGTGGGGTGTCTGTTGAACTTTTTTGTAATTTCTTTTGCTGTACAAAAGCTTTTAAGTTTCATGAGGTCCCATATGTTCATTTTTCTTTTCAGTTCTGCTATTTTAGTTGGTGGGTCAGAGAAGATCTTGCTTTGATTGATGTCCTTGGGGGTTTTGCCTATATTCTCCTCTAAGAGTTTGATGGTTTCTGGTCTTACATTTGCACCCCCGTTATAGCCGCCCCAAGTGGTTGTAGGTGCTCCTATTCCCCTAGCACAATGACAATAGCTATCTTTTCTACACATGACAGTATAGGGTTCCATGTTACTCCCTCCCTCTGTTCGGTCTCCACAATGTCCTTATGTCTATTCTCTGTTTTTCATGAGTTCACTGCGTGTGTTATCATGACCATCTTACTAGATCCCATATACATGAGTTAGTATACTATACTTGTCTTTCTCTTTTTGACTTACTTCACTTTTTATGATAGGTTCTAGAGCCAGCCACCTCATTAGGACTGAGTCTTCTGCATTTCTTTTAGCAGCAGAGTAGTATTCCATTGTATATATGTACCAGAGCTTCTGTATCCATTCATTTGTCGACGGACATCTAGGTTGCTTCCATGTTCTGGCTATTGTATAGAGAGCTGCAATGAACATTGGGTACAGGTGCCTCTTTCAGTTTTGATTTCATCAGGATATAGGCCTAATAGTGGAATTGCTGGGTCATAGGGTGCTTCTATTTTTAGTTTTTTAAGGAATCTCCATATTGTCTTCCATAGAGGTTGTATTAATTTACATTCCCACCAGCAATGCAAGAGGGTTCCCTTTTCTCCACACCCTCTCCAGCATTTGTTGTCGATTTGTTGATGATGGCCATTCTGACAGGTGTGAGGTGGTATCTCATTGTGGTTTTAATTTGCATTTCTCTGATAATAAGTGAAGTTGAGCATCGTTTCATGTATTTTGGGGCCATTTGTATGTCCTCTTTGGAGAGGCGTCTCTTTAGATCTTTTTCCCATTTTTTGATTGGGCTGCTCATTTTCCCTGTGCTGAGTTGTCTGAGTTGCTTGTAGATTTTGGAGATGAATTCTTTGTCTGTTGTTTCATTTGCTATGATTTTCTCCCACTCTGTGGGGTGTCTGTTGAACTTTTTTGTAATTTCTTTTGCTGTACAAAAGCTTTTAAGTTTCATGAGGTCCCATATGTTCATTTTTCTTTTCAGTTCTGCTATTTTAGTTGGTGGGTCAGAGAAGATCTTGCTTTGATTGATGTCCTTGAGGGTTTTGCCTATATTCTCCTCTAAGAGTTTGATGGTTTCTGGTCTTACATTTAGGTCTTTAATCCATTTTGAGTTGATCTTAGTGTATGGTGTCAGGGAATGTTCCAATTTCATTTTTTTGCATGTAGCTGGAGATTGGACTACTTTTTGAGACATTGTAACAATCTAGTTATAGGCATCAAGTCATGCAATTTTTTTTTTTTTAAAGATTTATTTATTTATTTGCTTTGGGCGGGGATCGGGTTGGGGAGGGAGGGGAATGGGCGGGCAACTTCCACTGGTCCTTCATTTCTCTATTTTCATTAGTCTTCATTCTTTGGCTCCTGTGGGCCTCCCATCGCAGTGGCCTCTGTTGTCGCAGAGCACCGGCTCTGGGCGCATGCGCTCCAGAGCTCCGGCTCGGTGATTGGACACATCAGTCCAGCTGCTCTGCGGCACGTGGGATCTTCCCAGGCCAGGGCTCGAACCGGCGCCCCTTGCACTGCAAGGCGGTGTCCTTACCCACTGGACCACCAGGGGAAGCCCCCAAGTCATGCAATTTTAATAAAACTGGCTAATGTACACTTTGTGTCTGAGTATCTGTGCACACCAGTGTGTGAGTACAGAAAGTAGGACCTAAAATCATGTAACTCTCCAACTTCCACTAAGAATTCTTACAAATCTATTATGAGAATTTAATTGTATATCTTAAAAGAAAATTCATTCTTTTCATTTTTTGGAGTTTCAATTTATTTGGCAGTAGCCACGGACTCCCAAGTTTAATGACAGCTGACTAAAATGGTTCTTTTTTCCTTATTTTGACTTTATTGGAAATAATCAAACCTATGTTGGCATAGACTATATTTTTCATCCTACATGGTTTAACATTTGCAATATTTTGTATATGATGTATATGTCACCTGAAACAGACTTTTTCCCCTAAAAAATAATCAAAGAGAGAAAGATGATGTTTGCATTGTCTTTGTTCAAGGTGTTTATTGCATCTCAGAGGGCGTACATGCACTAGGTGTTTGAACTGAAATACAAAGAAAAGCCATGTTGAAATTGGTTTTAGGTAATTTTTCCCCATTACAGTGTATGTTATCCCCACAGTAAATTCAGATACAACCACTTTTACATGGTACCATACATCTATTGAATAATTTGAAAAAAAGGCAAACACCTTTCCAACCCAATATGCTTTAACAAAGAGCGGCCAAGCCACTAGCAACACTGATCAACAGTGACCTCATGAATGCATCGAAATCTTAAGCCAAGCCATCAGCACAGACAATATGACAACAACTTAAAAATTAAAGAATACAGTATGTACAGTAAAGAATACAATTCTCTGATTTAGTTTAATTCTAGTCACAATGGTACAACAAAACCTACTCTGAGCTCAATTGAGGAATGGAAGAACACTAGTCTACAGAACAACAAAGAAATACTAAATTAACAGATGTACATAAAACCCACAAGAAAAATCAAAAGGTTTGCAGTAGTCTTTAAATTACAGCTACACCTTGGGGTGCCTTCATCACCACATTTCTAAGTGCATTTTCACAGACAAGATGGAAACGGACCCTTTACTTTCAGTGCATAGAATCAAGAATGAACAAACAGGTCAATTTAGATGCAAAACCTGTCAAATATAATTAAAATAGATAATTTAATATAACAGTGATTAAGTATGGAATTATTTCATATGATTTTTCATTCTTGATTAAGGTAGCTTTGAGGAGAAATTTTTGTTATGGACATTAATCTTTATATTTTTTTAAAATAAAATTTCTTAACATATACAGTGCCACAAAAATAAACATTTCCCTCCACAGTTGAAGTTCCTGTGACTGGAAAAGTGTACTCCACACCGAAAAGAGTTCTGTATATTTAAGAGTGTTTTCCTTACTATCTGATATTATCACACTATGTTGGTTATGCAGATACAGAAGAAAAGAGAATTTATAGGGAGAGTTTAGGTGTGTCCATAAATTATATATACATTGAAGCCTTCAAAAACACAGACATGTTTTTCCAAATGGCTCACCACACAGCAGCTGCATCATCCGTCCATGGGCGAGGTCCAGAAAAGCACTAAAGGTGTCAGAAACATCCATTCGTTGTTTACATCGCACAACACACAAAGAACCCACATACACTACAATTTTGAGAGAAGGGATAACAGCTAGGGTAGTACACATTCCTAATGTTCACTTTCACAGTGTATGTTATCCCCACAGTAAATTCAGATACAACCACTTTTACATGGTACCATACATCTATTGAATAATTTGAAAAAAAGGCAAACACCTTTCCAACCCAATATGCTTTAACAAAGAGCGGCCAAGCCACTAGCAACACTGATCAACAGTGACCTCATGAATGCATCGAAATCTTAAGCCAAGCCATCAGCACAGACAATATGACAACAACTTAAAAATTAAAGAATACAGTATGTACAGTAAAGAATACAATTCTCTGATTTAGTTTAATTCTAGTCACAATGGTACAACAAAACCTACTCTGAGCTCAATTGAGGAATGGAAGAACACTAGTCTACAGAACAACAAAGAAATACTAAATTAACAGATGTACATAAAACCCACAAGAAAAATCAAAAGGTTTGCAGTAGTCTTTAAATTACAGCTACACCTTGGGGTGCCTTCATCACCACATTTCTAAGTGCATTTTCACAGACAAGATGGAAACGGACCCTTTACTTTCAGTGCATAGAATCAAGAATGAACAAACAGGTCAATTTAGATGCAAAACCTGTCAAATATAATTAAAATAGATAATTTAATATAACAGTGATTAAGTATGGAATTATTTCATATGATTTTTCATTCTTGATTAAGGTAGCTTTGAGGAGAAATTTTTGTTATGGACATTAATCTTTATATTTTTTTAAAATAAAATTTCTTAACATATACAGTGCCACAAAAATAAACATTTCCCTCCACAGTTGAAGTTCCTGTGACTGGAAAAGTGTACTCCACACCGAAAAGAGTTCTGTATATTTAAGAGTGTTTTCCTTACTATCTGATATTATCACACTATGTTGGTTATGCAGATACAGAAGAAAAGAGAATTTATAGGGAGAGTTTAGGTGTGTCCATAAATTATATATACATTGAAGCCTTCAAAAACACAGACATGTTTTTCCAAATGGCTCACCACACAGCAGCTGCATCATCCGTCCATGGGCGAGGTCCAGAAAAGCACTAAAGGTGTCAGAAACATCCATTCGTTGTTTACATCGCACAACACACAAAGAACCCACATACACTACAATTTTGAGAGAAGGGATAACAGCTAGGGTAGTACACATTCCTAATGTTCACTTTCACAGCTGTGCTACACGTTGTGGAAGAGAAGTTATGACTAAGCATTGGGATTGGTACTGGTGGCTCCCTTTGAAACTCTGAGCATCAGTCTTATTTGAAGTCTCCAAACTCTTTATTTTTTTTCCTATTCAGTCACAAAAATTGCAGCTGTAAAGATAAAAAGCACTTGAATGAGAAAATGATAGCATATACTTCTCAAACATTTTACCTTCTGTGCAATTTTACTTCACCATTACTATGGAAATCTTCCCACAACAGGTCTTTGTATGAACACTTTTCACGATTTTTTAAAACAAGCTTAACATTGCATCCAGGAAAATTTTTTAAAAAATTTTCAATGTATAGTTTCACTTTAAGTCAGCAAAGTCTATTGGCAAAATTTTAAAACTGGATACTCATCAATCTTAACCAGACATTCAGTATCAATTAAGAATAGCTAACCTTAAAAAAGCGCAGTGAAAAAAGTGGGGAGGGCAGGGACTCCCTTTTTGGGAGGCTTCTCTTCAGATAAGGTTTTCAAGGAGCCATTAAGCAGTTGCGTAAGAGACAGAAGAGAAGAGTGGGCAGACCGCTGGTGACGTGAAGACTTACAGCCCCTCACCCATCTCCCTTGCTATCTCCCATACTGTGTCATCTCTGCCAGAGAGGCTTCCTGGGGTCTTCAGGCTTAGATGTGGGGGTAACCCTCCCGCATAGCATAGTCTGTATCTGTCTTCTTTTGGATCTTGAATGTGAGGGCTGTCTCAAGCACTCTATTTCAGGCACTTGTCAGAGCTCCTGCAAACGCTGACAGCGACATTACTGAGTAACAGGTGGATTAAAGGCTGCTCTCTATCCTGCTCCTGGGCATTCCTGAAACTTCAGCAACTAAGTGCTTGTGGTTTTCCAAATGGCTCACCACACAGCAGCTGCATCATCCGTCCATGGGCGAGGTCCAGAAAAGCACTAAAGGTGTCAGAAACATCCATTCGTTGTTTACATCGCACAACACACAAAGAACCCACATACACTACAATTTTGAGAGAAGGGATAACAGCTAGGGTAGTACACATTCCTAATGTTCACTTTCACAGCTGTGCTACACGTTGTGGAAGAGAAGTTATGACTAAGCATTGGGATTGGTACTGGTGGCTCCCTTTGAAACTCTGAGCATCAGTCTTATTTGAAGTCTCCAAACTCTTTATTTTTTTTCCTATTCAGTCACAAAAATTGCAGCTGTAAAGATAAAAAGCACTTGAATGAGAAAATGATAGCATATACTTCTCAAACATTTTACCTTCTGTGCAATTTTACTTCACCATTACTATGGAAATCTTCCCACAACAGGTCTTTGTATGAACACTTTTCACGATTTTTTAAAACAAGCTTAACATTGCATCCAGGAAAATTTTTTAAAAAATTTTCAATGTATAGTTTCACTTTAAGTCAGCAAAGTCTATTGGCAAAATTTTAAAACTGGATACTCATCAATCTTAACCAGACATTCAGTATCAATTAAGAATAGCTAACCTTAAAAAAGCGCAGTGAAAAAAGTGGGGAGGGCAGGGACTCCCTTTTTGGGAGGCTTCTCTTCAGATAAGGTTTTCAAGGAGCCATTAAGCAGTTGCGTAAGAGACAGAAGAGAAGAGTGGGCAGACCGCTGGTGACGTGAAGACTTACAGCCCCTCACCCATCTCCCTTGCTATCTCCCATACTGTGTCATCTCTGCCAGAGAGGCTTCCTGGGGTCTTCAGGCTTAGATGTGGGGGTAACCCTCCCGCATAGCATAGTCTGTATCTGTCTTCTTTTGGATCTTGAATGTGAGGGCTGTCTCAAGCACTCTATTTCAGGCACTTGTCAGAGCTCCTGCAAACGCTGACAGCGACATTACTGAGTAACAGGTGGATTAAAGGCTGCTCTCTATCCTGCTCCTGGGCATTCCTGAAACTTCAGCAACTAAGTGCTTGTGGTTTTCCTTATGCCCACAAGATGCCTACATCAGTCCAATCCCACTTGAAGTGGAACAGAAAACCTGGGCTCAAGGAGAAATAACGTGGCTGAGATGTCAAGGCCTTAAAATGATGAATTATTCATGTTGTATCAAGAAAAAAATCATAAGGCAGAAATCCACAAAAATAATCATGGGCATCAGAGCAGGTTTAAAAAAATATATATAGTAGATGTATGATAAAAATAACACTGTTGGATTATACATGTCTGTAAACAACAAAACTCTGTAAAAGTAAAATAAACATAACTATTAAAAAAAGGGGGGGGGCTTCCCTGGTGGTCCAGTGGGTAAAGAGTCCTCCTTGCAGTGCAAGGAGCAGTGGTTTGATCCCTGGCTTGGGAAGATCCCACATGCTCCGGAGCAGCTGGACCGGTGTGTCCAATTACGAGCCAGTGTGCCCAGAGCCAGTGCTCTGCAATGAGAGAGGCCACTGTGATGGGAGGCGAACACATGCCCAGGAATAAAGATGGATGTAAAATAAATGAAAAAAAAATTCTTTAAAAAAAAGAACACTGGACAGGGGTCTAAAACATTCCACATTCATACTGCTTTTCCAGAGTAACCTTGGGCAAATCATTTAATGCCAAGGGATAGCTTCTTTAGCTGTGAAACGGAGCAAGAGTGTCTGGCTAGCTCATCTTGCAGGGTTTGATCTCCAACAGAGGGGGGCCAAAGAATTAATGACT
Source organism: Tragulus kanchil (assembly GCA_022376925.1). NCBI lineage: Eukaryota > Metazoa > Chordata > Mammalia > Artiodactyla > Tragulidae > Tragulus > Tragulus kanchil. Next base: position 184,824,922 of record JAIOJX010000026.1, read on the forward strand.
GGGAAGTACAGAAAATACCCTGTAAGTTAAGAGCATCATGGCTACTGTTCATCCACATTCAGCATCTACTGGGCTGGCCCAAAAAGTTTGTTCTGATTTTTCCATAACATGCTTTGAAAAATCTGAATGAACTTTTTGGGCCAACCCAATATTTGTTGAGAACCTATCCACTGTGTTAGGTGCTGAGATTAACAGTAAACTGTTTCCTTTATGAATTTTCTTCTATAAGTCCACTTATAGAATTATCATAATGTAATTTCACAAATCACTTTAGAAATTTAAAATTAGAATGTTAGAAATTGAAAATTTTGCCTGAATGCAGAAATACAAAGAATAATAAATATAAGCTTCATTTGAACAAACCAAATAAGAATAACCAAAATAAAAGTAAAATTGTCATCAAATATATTATTAGACAATTTTTAAATGAAATATTATAAATATTACCTTTCTATACATTCCAGTTATCATGGAATGAAGTGGTAACTTTCTAATTTATGAAGTAGCTTGGGCAACTTTTTCCTTTCCTAGTATAATGTGTGTGCTTTCCAGTGTAAGGATAATTTGGAGGTTTCTATCCCTCCTAGTTTTGCAAATTAAGTAAGATTAAAAAATCATTGATAAAGATAGCTTTCAATATGGATTTCAAAAGTACAGTCAAATGATTATTAGTATATGCATGTATTAAAAACACAAAGTACAAATATTATACCTAATAAAATAGCTAAGCATAGCATAGGTCATGATTACAAGGCCACAGAAAAGCTCAATATTAGATACCTTAAATTGTTTACAAGAAATCCTTGATGTTAAGATCCGCTAATGGGTCCTTTGCTGGAGGTTTCTTGGGACTCTGAGAGGCAGGTGTAGGGCTTGGAGAAAGCTAACGGGGAAAAGCCAGCCCAAGACAGTGGAAACAGAAAAGCAAACAGAGGTAGATAAGCATTAGGCCAAGCACATACCACAGAAAACAAACATGCAGAAGATTAGATGGCTAAAAGTTTACAAAATACATTTTGTTCTACTTAGTCACAAGGTTGTTTCAGATTTTGGATTTGCAAGACAGACTTCAAAGGGAAGTACAGAAAATACCCTGTAAGTTAAGAGCATCATGGCTACTGTTCATCCACATTCAGCATCTACTGGCTGGCCCAAAAGTTTGTTCTGATTTTTCCATAACATGCTTTGAAAATCTGAATGAACTTTTTGGGCCAACCCAATATTTGTTGAGAACCTATCCACTGTGTTAGGTGCTGAGATTAACAGTAAACTGTTTCCTTTATGAATTTTCTTCTATAAGTCCACTTATAGAATTATCATAATGTAATTTCACAAATCACTTTAGAAATTTAAAATTAGAATGTTAGAAATTGAAAATTTTGCCTGAATGCAGAAATACAAAGAATAATAAATATAAGCTTCATTTGAACAAACCAAATAAGAATAACCAAAATAAAAGTAAAATTGTCATCAAATATATTATTAGACAATTTTTAAATGAAATATTATAAATATTACCTTTCTATACATTCCAGTTATCATGGAATGAAGTGGTAACTTTCTAATTTATGAAGTAGCTTGGGCAACTTTTTCCTTTCCTAGTATAATGTGTGTGCTTTCCAGTGTAAGGATAATTTGGAGGTTTCTATCCCTCCTAGTTTTGCAAATTAAGTAAGATTAAAAAATCATTGATAAAGATAGCTTTCAATATGGATTTCAAAAGTACAGTCAAATGATTATTAGTATATGCATGTATTAAAAACACAAAGTACAAATATTATACCTAATAAAATAGCTAAGCATAGCATAGGTCATGATTACAAGGCCACAGAAAAGCTCAATATTAGATACCTTAAATTGTTTACAAGAAATCCTTGATGTTAAGATCCGCTAATGGGTCCTTTGCTGGAGGTTTCTTGGGACTCTGAGAGGCAGGTGTAGGGCTTGGAGAAAGCTAACGGGGAAAAGCCAGCCCAAGACAGTGGAAACAGAAAAGCAAACAGAGGTAGATAAGCATTAGGCCAAGCACATACCACAGAAAACAAACATGCAGAAGATTAGATGGCTAAAAGTTTACAAAATACATTTTGTTCTACTTAGTCACAAGGTTGTTTCAGATTTTGGATTTGCAAGACAGACTTCAAAGGATACTGACTTTCTTAAAATTCTCTGACATCGAATTTAGCCAAAGTACACTTTGAGGACTCTTGTAGAACAGGATCATATTAGTTAGGGAAGATATGAAAAACTAGTCACATTAAAGCTATTATGAATATCTGGTTTAAAAAAAAAACAACAAATAATATCTCTATATAAAGCATTTTTTGAGTTATTAGTACCACTAAACTAAAAAGAAGTATAAGTGATTTTTCTTAGAGTTAGAGTGAATTTGAAGGAAAAAAGGAAACAAAACAGTTTGCAGAAAGTCACTTAAGAAATTATTTAAAAGTATTAGCCAAATATACTAGAATTTCTTACAAAGTATTTTAAGTGAACACCTGTCAACTTTGGGGGCACTGCTAGTTTTTGATTAGCAAACTGTAGTTGTGAATGTCACTAAATTCTAATCTTGCCTATCCATGTGTATAGAAGACTATCATATACTACAGAGAAGAATCGTACTAAACCTGCAGCAAAAGCAACCAAAAATATACATACCTTGTTCATTTAATGAAAACCTAAATTATCTGTGTGACAGACACAGTTTTGGGAACAGGCTTTTGCAGAACAGTTCGGGTCTGAGGTCATGAAAAAGGTCATGGAGTCCATATAGAGCAATAACTGACAGGTATCCTCAGAGTCTAATTAATCTATGCTTGCAACAAGATGGAAACCTCAGAAACTTTGGACTGAAAGGCAGGGATGTGTACTTTTATTGGTTCTATAGAAATAACCTAATAAAATAGCTAAGCATAGCATAGGTCATGATTACAAGGCCACAGAAAAGCTCAATATTAGATACCTTAAATTGTTTACAAGAAATCCTTGATGTTAAGATCCGCTAATGGGTCCTTTGCTGGAGGTTTCTTGGGACTCTGAGAGGCAGGTGTAGGGCTTGGAGAAAGCTAACGGGGAAAAGCCAGCCCAAGACAGTGGAAACAGAAAAGCAAACAGAGGTAGATAAGCATTAGGCCAAGCACATACCACAGAAAACAAACATGCAGAAGATTAGATGGCTAAAAGTTTACAAAATACATTTTGTTCTACTTAGTCACAAGGTTGTTTCAGATTTTGGATTTGCAAGACAGACTTCAAAGGATACTGACTTTCTTAAAATTCTCTGACATCGAATTTAGCCAAAGTACACTTTGAGGACTCTTGTAGAACAGGATCATATTAGTTAGGGAAGATATGAAAAACTAGTCACATTAAAGCTATTATGAATATCTGGTTTAAAAAAAAAACAACAAATAATATCTCTATATAAAGCATTTTTTGAGTTATTAGTACCACTAAACTAAAAAGAAGTATAAGTGATTTTTCTTAGAGTTAGAGTGAATTTGAAGGAAAAAAGGAAACAAAACAGTTTGCAGAAAGTCACTTAAGAAATTATTTAAAAGTATTAGCCAAATATACTAGAATTTCTTACAAAGTATTTTAAGTGAACACCTGTCAACTTTGGGGGCACTGCTAGTTTTTGATTAGCAAACTGTAGTTGTGAATGTCACTAAATTCTAATCTTGCCTATCCATGTGTATAGAAGACTATCATATACTACAGAGAAGAATCGTACTAAACCTGCAGCAAAAGCAACCAAAAATATACATACCTTGTTCATTTAATGAAAACCTAAATTATCTGTGTGACAGACACAGTTTTGGGAACAGGCTTTTGCAGAACAGTTCGGGTCTGAGGTCATGAAAAAGGTCATGGAGTCCATATAGAGCAATAACTGACAGGTATCCTCAGAGTCTAATTAATCTATGCTTGCAACAAGATGGAAACCTCAGAAACTTTGGACTGAAAGGCAGGGATGTGTACTTTTATTGGTTCTATAAACAAAGCTCCAGAATTAAGAAGTTTGAGGTTTGTTCCTATGCCCAGAAACTATTAGCTGTAGTATATATATCAGTCAAATTTCCATTTTTATGGGTCCTATTCCACAGAAAGGCCAGGAAAAAATTAAATGTAAAGGGACAAAGTTGTTTGGAAGAAACTTAAGAAGTGGTTGATAATTAATAATTAGGTGATATGTCATTATGACACCAATCAACTGATCAATAGTGCAAGAGTACACGCACTAGTAAAGAAATTCTTCTATATTTTCCAAAAGATAACAGCTCATGTTTGCTTTCTTATCTAGTATTTAATCAGCTATGATTCTTCTCTGATATAGGAAATACAACCTAAAGATTGTGTAACTACAGCATACCATTTCCCAAATTTTCATTGTATTATCTATTTTTCATTTTCATTCTTTGAATTAAGTATACAAACTGATGCTATACAACACTGGTATCATGCATGAAAACCCCCTTAAATAATAAAATTGTATTCATTTATTTCTAAAGCATTCAGCATACCAAATACAGTAAGATTTTTTAAAGCTCAGTAGAATCCTTTCAACATCATAATAACAACACCTTTCTTGTTTTTCAAAAAGGTGGTAGATAGTCATGGATATATTTTAACCATCAAGGAAACATTCATAATAAGTGAAATTCTTTCTTAGAATTTAAATATATCTAGATTGAATGTAAGCCCAATTATGAAAAAAACCCCCTACCTCCCCATTAAATGAAATTCTAATCTTGCCTATCCATGTGTATAGAAGACTATCATATACTACAGAGAAGAATCGTACTAAACCTGCAGCAAAAGCAACCAAAAATATACATACCTTGTTCATTTAATGAAAACCTAAATTATCTGTGTGACAGACACAGTTTTGGGAACAGGCTTTTGCAGAACAGTTCGGGTCTGAGGTCATGAAAAAGGTCATGGAGTCCATATAGAGCAATAACTGACAGGTATCCTCAGAGTCTAATTAATCTATGCTTGCAACAAGATGGAAACCTCAGAAACTTTGGACTGAAAGGCAGGGATGTGTACTTTTATTGGTTCTATAAACAAAGCTCCAGAATTAAGAAGTTTGAGGTTTGTTCCTATGCCCAGAAACTATTAGCTGTAGTATATATATCAGTCAAATTTCCATTTTTATGGGTCCTATTCCACAGAAAGGCCAGGAAAAAATTAAATGTAAAGGGACAAAGTTGTTTGGAAGAAACTTAAGAAGTGGTTGATAATTAATAATTAGGTGATATGTCATTATGACACCAATCAACTGATCAATAGTGCAAGAGTACACGCACTAGTAAAGAAATTCTTCTATATTTTCCAAAAGATAACAGCTCATGTTTGCTTTCTTATCTAGTATTTAATCAGCTATGATTCTTCTCTGATATAGGAAATACAACCTAAAGATTGTGTAACTACAGCATACCATTTCCCAAATTTTCATTGTATTATCTATTTTTCATTTTCATTCTTTGAATTAAGTATACAAACTGATGCTATACAACACTGGTATCATGCATGAAAACCCCCTTAAATAATAAAATTGTATTCATTTATTTCTAAAGCATTCAGCATACCAAATACAGTAAGATTTTTTAAAGCTCAGTAGAATCCTTTCAACATCATAATAACAACACCTTTCTTGTTTTTCAAAAAGGTGGTAGATAGTCATGGATATATTTTAACCATCAAGGAAACATTCATAATAAGT